>OY720639.1:142680084-143944844 GCA_963169105.1 Ceriagrion tenellum
TGGGCGCGCACTGCGAGTAGTTGGTCCAAGTGGTGCGGGCGCCGCTCTCCGCACCCGAAGACACCCAGAACCACTCGCCGCTCTCCAAGCATCGCCTCGACGCGTTCGCCTGCGTGTGGTGCGGAAAGAGGAGCGGGCAGTGAGGAGCAGAAGAAGCGGCGCGAGCATTACCATTCATTTCCCATGGGGATCCAATACTGGAGTCCATTATTCGATTCGACATATTTCCGTATTTCTCTTTCGATATGAGCCTTTGCAACCATTTACTACACCCAACGACCGCCATTTATGAGAAATTACTGAGCATTCCCTTTGCCAAAGCACAAACAGGGAAATATGCGATGCAAGTCGTCATGGCGAATACAAATGCACCGCAAAATCAGCAACAAACGTTGAACAATTGATGCTATGCTGAAGGGGAATACACCAAAATAAGCCCATCATAAAGGGCGGACTTAATTACTTTGCGGAGACCTGTATCGGAGGAAGAATACAATCGATATTGAACGACTTGGAATCCAATGGTGTGGCTCACGCACACACTCTTGGGTCAATTCAGGAGTTCACCACGGAAGATAATGGCTATGTTCCCCATTGAACAATCCATCTTTTTTCCAAAACCGTGTTCCTAATTACAAATTTCCCTCTTCCTGGATATTAAATTGTAATTTATTCGGCAGCGATTCATAAACAAACAGCAAAAGCAATCGCACCTACAGACCCCGCTTGAACGGGTCTTGTTCGTTATAAAAAATCGGTAGCATCATATATCCTCATGTACATGCCTCTTAAATTGTTAAAATAATTTTTATTTCCAAAAAAAGGCATTTTCAGTGTTTTTATCGCATTTTTCGTAGCAACAAACTACCGACTTATCTTTGCGATAGCTCATATTGTAAGTACCGTAAACCAGGGGGAAACCAGTACAGTTTTTGAGATTTTTCTGTGTCTCCTGTACTCACCTTTTTTTCCAATGAAGGTTTTAAAGAAAAACCTAATCAATAAACTAAGTGTTTCCGGTTTCAATTTTAGTAAACCAATCGCTGATGCTCAGAAAAATTAGGTAATCTTGTACTATCTTCACCCCGCGTATTGCGAGTGATCGTTTTCGAACGAGGGGTATAATTTTAAGTGGACTGTAAATTTTGAATTCAAGAGGATACTTACTGCAGACACAAAAGTGTTGAGCCACATCAAGCCTCGCGGGCGTATGCCACTCACCAATCGTGGGCCCATGCGACAGATGCAGCCTGATGACTCCTCGGAGATTCCGTCGCGATGCATCGCACTGCGTTCACAGGTAGACTTAGACACACACTCATACATCATTCACTCACAATACAAAAAAAACAGACAAACGAAAAGTCTAGTGGCACCGCCAAATGGTGGCGCGGCTTAACCTTGACAAACTTAGGATTTGAAAACACAACTGAACATTCCCCCGCCCTTGGAACAACGTTCCAAAGGAAAAAAAGCTATCCAACAAGACCAATAATTAATTGATAAATAGATAATCAAACAATTGTGGTACTTTCCCCTTCGATGTGATCATATGATTCAAACTAAATAAATCAACCAATGGGTAAGGAAGAATGGAACAAAAAAACAAAAAAGGGGAAAGGATTGCTTTATTTTCACTCCAAGGGGGCTATCAAGGAGACTTATTAGGAAGGGGAAGCCCACGAAAAGGTTCACAAATACTAATAACCAACGATCAACTAACTAACCAAACCTAACTTTACTACATTACCGAATCCTACTCACTAACATTAATTATCCTTTATTGGTAATGGACACAAGTCTTTCACTGACCGTCTATACACCCCCTGCTTGGTTTTAACGTCAGCGACTCTAACTAAGCCATCCGTCCCCGGGAAACAATTGCTTATTCGACCAAGTCGCCATCTACAAGGGCTATGTTTCGGATCCTTCAATATCACCCGTCCTTGATATTACAACCTTTTGTAGTCCATTTGCCTCTCCTCTGCAGAGTAATTAGGTAATCGTCCTGCCATCGCCTCCAGAATGTCCCCACTACTTGTTGCAGTAAACTCTATCGTCTTCTATATCCACCTTGACCATGCTATGGTTCTTCAGGACGTGTGTAAATTGGCTCTTGCAGGAGAAAGTGGCCGGGAGTTAGAGCCTCGAAATCGATGGGATCCGAACTAACTGGAGTAATAGGCCTCGAGTTCAATACAGCTTCCTCGACCTCGACAGCAATACAGCAAACTGTGTAGAATTCTTCGTATGTCAGTCCTTGATCGCCGAGTGATGCTGCCAAGTGTCTTTTCACTGACTTTACACCGGCTTTCCATAGTCCCCCCACATGTGGGCTGCCAGGAGAAATGAATTTCCATGGGACTCCTCTATCACCCAGATACCGCTCAGCTCTAGTATTGAAGTCAGCTGATGAAGTTACCTTTCTCCAAGTTGCCATCTTTCTCTGCGCCCCTACAAAATTCGTGCCATTGTCGCTATGAATTTCTGTCACGGCGCCTCTTCGAGCAATAAACCGCCTTAGTGCGGCTATGAAACAATCGGAGCTTAAATCCGAGACAAGCTCCAAATGTATTGCCCTCGTTGCGAAACAAACGAACAAGCAAATATATCCATTTAAAATCTTTGCCTTGCGGATTTTTCCCATTTTTAGCGCAAACGATCCGCCATAGTCCACGCCTGTTATGCAAAATGCATTAATTTTCTCCAATCGAGAGGGAGGTAGATTACCCATAAACTGCTCTTTCGGTTTGGGGTTTGCACGAAAGCATTTAATGCAGTGCAATATTCTCCGACGAATAACCTCTCTAGCATTTATGATCCAAAATTTCGCCTGGATAAGGCAATGCAAATGGAGTGAAGTGACCCAGGGTGCAGGTGGATCTCGTGATAATAATCGATAATCAAAGTCGTTAAATGATGAGACCTCGGAAGTAACATTAGCCCGAACAAGTCCTCAGGTCCTGATGAAATTCCAGCTCGTATTTATAAAGAATTAGCTCTCGAAATGGCTCCGTATCTTAAAGTAATATTTAACAAATCCCTCGAAGAACACGCGGTTCCCAAAGACTGGAAGATAGCAAACGTGACCCCAATTTATAAAAGCGGAGATAGGGAACAGACATGTAATTATAGACCAATATCATTAACGTCACTATCATGTAAAATTATAGAGCATATAATAGTTACATCAATAATGGGACACCTCGACAGCCAGGATTTATTAATAACAAACCAGCATGGGTTCAGAAAAGGACGGTCTTGCGAAACTCAATTAGGTATTTTTGTGCACGATATTTTAGTTTCCGGAGAAGGTAACGTACAGGTAGATGCAGCGTTTCTTGACTTTAGAAAAGCTTTTGACAAGGTTCCCCGCTGTAAGTTACTCGCGAAGTTAGCATCATACGGAATAGACAGTAATATAGTAGGCTGGATAGGAGATTTCTTACATGAACGCGTTCAAAGGGTGGTATTAGATGGTGTCAGCTCAGGCGAAGTAAAAGTTACATCGGGTGTTCCCCAGGGAAGCGTGATAGGCCCAATTTTATTTCTTCTGTACGTAAACGACTTAAATAGTGTAGTAAAAAATAGCAAGCTCCGTCTTTTTGCCGATGATGCAGTAGTGTATAAAGAAATTAGAAATGAAGAGGACAGACAGTGTTTAGCTAAGGATTTAGATGCGATTGATGATTGGTGTGATAGATGGCAACTAGAATTAAATTTTAAGAAATGCGCGATTATGAATTTTTGGAAAAAGAATGGCCTTCCCCGGAATAATTATAGCATCAAAGAAAACAAAATATGTAACGTAGAATCAATTAAATACTTAGGCGTCACCATCAGTGAAGACATGTCATGGGGGAAACACATCAGGGAAATAACTAGTGTAGCAAACCGTAGATTAGGATTCGTAAAAAGGGTTCTAGGCAAATGCGATGAGAGAGTCCGAGAAAGAAGCTATTTTACACTTGTCAGGCCTCATTTAGAATATGCCGCTAGTATATGGGATCCCTACGAGGAAGGTATGATAAAAGAATTAGAGCGCGTGCAAAGGAGATCTGCTAGGTTTGTTAAATGTCGTTATGATAATTGTATTAGTGTTACGAGTTTAATAGAAGAACTAGGATGGGAATTACTATCAGAACGCAGGTTAAAATTTAGGTTAAACCTTTTAAGTAAATTCGAAACCGATTTGTTCACAGATGACGTTAGATATATATTAAGAACCCCTGCGTATTATGCTAGGTTTGACCATATGAACAAGATTAGAGAGATAGATTGTCGTACCGATAGATTTAAAATGTCATTTTTCCCGCGTACCATAAGAGAGAACAATAGGCAAGTAGCAAAAGGGATAGGTAGGTGAAACATAGTTAGAATAGTCTGTAGTGCATGATGCATGTAATAACTACCAATAATCCCTTCCTTATTATGTATATTTTAACCTGTACTATACCGTAGTAACTAATATTCTATTGTAATAACTACTGCAATTACTTGCAATAACTAATAATCTACTGTAGTAACTAATAAACTATGACCCTATTTTCTAGCATGTCTACATTATATATCCTACTTACTTGGCAATAGTGCATGTTTGGTGATCTTCACCCCCTGCCACACACCCTCGTGGTGGCTCGCAGGGTATTACGTAGATGTAGATGTAGATTGGGTGTTTCTGGTTGAATGTAATTTTGGCATATTTCAATCGGCCTCCAACCCTTAGGACTCCTTCCTTGTCTACAAATGGGTTCAAATTTCTTAACCGACTGGGCACTACTTCTTTTCTTAATAAATCTAATTCCTTTTGAAACTCAATACGTTGCACTAAAATTACCAAACGCACCTCAGCCTGCGCTAATTCTTCCGTAGTGAGATAACCACTATGTTTTTCATTGGGGTGCTTACAATTATGAGTGAATCGTAGGTAATATGCTGTAATCCTCTTCAAACGTGAAAATGAGGAAAACTTCAAAAACCAAGCCAGTTTATTTTGCTCTTGTGCCGTATGGAGATTAATTGTTCGAGCTTCCACTTCAAGGGCATCCATTTGGTTAGCTAGTTCGGGAGCCTTCGGCCACCCCTCCAATGGTTGACTCAGCCATAACGGGCCCGTCACCCAACTCGCGTCCTCGATAAATTGACGAGGAAGGGCTCCTCTCGATGCTATGTCACTAGGGTTAGAGTCTGATGGAACATACCGAAATTTGTTTGGAGATAATTTCTCTTGAATCATCGTCAGTCTATTTGCAATAAAGGACTTCCAGCGGTGAGGGGACGACTTTATCCACCGAAGGGCAACCATAGAATCACTCCATTCGGCAACATCTGAAATTACGCAGTGATGGTGCAATATATCTCTTGCGTACTCAATAAGGTTAGTAGCTAAAACCACGCCTAACAATTCTAGTCGGGGCAGTGATATCCTCTTGATCGGTGCCACCTTTGACTTAGCTATCAGTAATGAGGTAGCAACCGTCTGGTCGGACTTCACACCTCGTAAATAAACCACCTCTCCGAACTATCCGCAAATGCATGCAATGGAAGGTCGATTGCCGAGTCTAATTTCAAGCAACGACGTAATTAAAATTCGAAATGAGTGGCAACTCATTACGGAATCGCTTCCATTTGGCAACATCTTCCTCTGGAGGAGGGTCATCCCAATCAAGTCCGCTATGCCAAAGATACTGGATGAGCCATTTTCCATAAAATGTGACAGGACTAATAAAACCAAGCGGATCAAACAAGCGGGCAACCTCCGACAATATGGTTCTTTTCGTAACATCACCAAACCCAGCGTCAAACTTATACGAAAAGTTATCCTTCCTAGGATTCCAAGTAAGACCCAAAATTCCCGCGGCAGGTTGGTTTTCATATTGAAAAGTAAAAACCTCCGGCTTCAGATTGCAAAATTCTGAGGGTACATTCTTTAGCAGTTCGACCTTGTTGCTCAACCATTTGCGCAACTCAAAGCCTCCACGATCCAAAAGCTTCTTTAATTGACACTGCAATTTTAATCCTTCATCGATGGTTTGAACTGAGGAAACTATGTCGTCCATATAAGTAAGTATTTTCTCTGATTATTCGAGATGTAACTGGATATTCCATACCTTCATCGCATACCAACTGATGAAGTGTACGAATTGCCAAAAACAGGGCAGATTTCAGTCCATAAGTTACGGTGGTCAAGCAATACTCTCGCAAATCCTCCTCGGGACTAAATCTCCAAAATATCCGTTGCATATCATAATTGTCCGGATACAGTTTAATGTTTCTATACATTTGGCGAATATCTGCGATCACCACAACCTCATGCAATCTAAATCTCATTAATATATCGATTGGATCCACTTGCAATTTGGGACCCTTATGCAACACATCATTCAATGATATGCCATTAGTGGTTTTCATTGAACAATCGAAAACCACCCTAAATCGTGAGAATTCCTCCTTTGAACGATAAATACAATGGTGCGGAATATAGTAAGACGATACCGATGGGGCACCAGATGCCACAAACATATGGCCTTGCGTAATATAATCCTTCATAAATTCATTATACTTTGCGCGTAAAGCGGAGTTTTTCTTCAATCTGTTTTATAGTGTATAAAATCTTTGTAGAGCTAAACCATAACTTTGCCCCAATTCTGGTATAGCTGTGATAAAAGGTAGCCGAACAACATATTGTTTAAATTCCCGAGCTATATTATTCTTATAGTGTTGTTCACAAGCATCATCCTCTGGACTGCACTGATATCTGCTCGGAGGTTCCCAGAACTTTCGTAGTAAACTTTCAATACTCTCAACTAGTGTTGAGCAGAACACCTGGACATTATTATCTTTATTTTCGATTTTTCCTATCATGCAATGACCAAGAACAGTTGTTAAAATGTCTGGTGTACCTGGGGGACCAATTATTGGCGCGTTAACTACCACGCGCGCAAACCATTCGGCGCCTAATAGTAAGGCAGAGCAAAGTAATTCATTATGTCGCAATTTACAGTTGGGGCATGGCAGTTTGAGTTCACAATCTTTTAAATTAAAAAATGGCCTTGGCTAAAACAAAGTAGACAACAACCTTTGGCTTTTACTACTCTCAGCCGAGAATCCACTGGTAATTTCAAAAACTTCCGGCATTTTTCCAATGAATGCGAAATGAACAATTTGGACACGATTTCTGGATTCTTTGGCTATCCGTGTTAACAACCATACTCGTAAATTTTCTAAACGATTGTGCTGGCTTATGGGGCCTTTTCTGTAATCCAGTTTCCGCCTGGCACGATGAAGATGCTTCCAAAACTTTGGCGTCCTCATTCAAAAAAATCAAAAAAGTTTGTAAAGACGGCTCTACAGCGTTCAATGCTATCTTTTCCCATCGCTCTCGCAACACGGAATTGAGTTTGCGGCGCAACAAAAAAAGCGTTGGGACCGACCAACTTTCGACATTGTGCCCCACAGCGCTTAACGCACCTACATACTCAGTGATTAATGTGCAAAATTTGCGAATAGCTTGAGCTTCCCTGATGATTGGGTTCACATCAAACAGAGCCTCCAGACAGGCATTTGTCAGCCTATTAGGGTCCATATAGCGTGATTTCAAACTCTCCCACGCGACCGAATAATTCCCCGAGGACACAGGTAGGGATGAAACACACGACAATGCTTTCCCTTTAAGAATAGATTCGAGGTACAAAAACTTCTGCACGTCACTCAAGGAAGGATTATCATGCACCGCAGATAGGTATAAATCATAAAATGCCTGCCATTGCATTAAATTACCATTAAACTCTATCAAATCGAGTTTAGGGAGCGCTACTGCATGAGTAACATTACTTTCCACGACAGCATGATGCCCCGTTCACCTTAAGTGAGGCTCAGCATCAGGAAAATGAGTGAAGAGAATTGCCTTCGTATTGTAGAACATAGCCTCGAACTCCTCAGGCGACTAACGAAATTCTTTGTCCTTTTCAATGGGTCGGGATTGTTTCGCGTACAACGCAGCTAATCTCGGAATACCCTCATTGAAATCCTCCGAAAGTTCATCGACCTGGTCTGTCATTGCTCGTAATAAATTCCTCTTTTATACATCACTCGTATTATTTTCGAAATCTTTAGCAACATTATTAATACGACCCATCTTCGCTACGAGAGATGCAATACGAAACTCCAAATCGTCGATCGCCGGCATTTTCAACGTTCCCCGTTAAAACCAAGCAAGGGTAAAAAAACCGACCGAATCCTATTGATTTCGACACTGAGATTTAACAATATCCGGCCCGAAGGACCAAATGATCAATTTCGAACGTGGGGTATAATTTTAAGTGGACTGTAAATTTTGAATTCAAGAGGAAACTTACTGCAGACACAAAAGGGTTGAGCCACATCAAGCCTCCCGGGCGTATGCCACTCACCAATCGTGGGCCCATGCGACAGATGCAGCCTGATGACTCCTCGGAGGTTCCGTCGCGATGCACCGCACTGCGTTCACAGGTAGACTTCGACACACACTCATACATCATTCACTCACGATACAAAAAAAAACAGACCAACGAAAAGTCTAGTGGCACCGCCAAGTGGTGGCGCGGCTTAACCTTGACAAACTTACGATTTGAAAACACAACTGAACAGCGATGAAGGTGTTTTTTTTTAAAACTCAATGACACTTGCTTCAACTTCACCCCACTAATTTCATGATCATGCACCTTCTACAAATTTTACGCACTTGGTAAACGCATTACTAATCCTCTAACTTGCTTATTTCATTATCCATAGTAAAGCGTTGGCTATTTCACCAATCATTTGCAATCTTCATTGAATATTTTGGTGGCGATCGCCGTGATTGTCTCCTTAAAGTTTTCTGAAGTTTACTAATTCTCAATCCTCCGGCAATGGGCGTGATTTAAGCATTTTGATAGGAAGCAGAGATTACTGGGGGGTCAGAACAGATTGGTAGATTTTAGAGCATTTTGAGAGCGCTTGTTGAATGCAGAATGTTTGCTAATATAGATCTATTTTTCATTTAGTGCTCTATTTGATCAATTTAATTTTATGACTTCATTGCAATAAATTAAGAGCGGAGAGAAAAAAATGCCCCTTTCCGATGGAAATAGAACAAACTTTGCGAATTTCACTTTTGAGTTTTTATTCACGAGCTGAGGTTTCGACAGTTTATGCCATCTTCAGGAGCAAATTACAAAGTTTCAGTCCAATATGTTCTCAAAGGGAGGGTGCGGTGGCCAAGGGGGAGGGAATAAGGGAGGGGTGGGAGAGGGAGGGGGGGTATGTTGGTTGGAGAAGGGAGGTAGGTTGGGGAAGCGGGGAGGAGAGGGGAGTGGTGGGGGGTGGTGAAGAATCGTTGCATCGCCGGGAATTCCACTGCGTCCACGTCCGTCATCGCTCGGGCGTTGGCTACCTGGTGTCGTCACCACTACCTGGCCAAGTTCCGAGGACCTACACTTAATCCTCCTCAGGGAAACCCGGCGCGCCGGGACGGTGGTGGGAGGTTGAGTAGATATTGGACTGAAACTTTGTAATTTGCTCCTGAAGATGACATAAACTGTCGAAACCTCAGCTCGTGAATAAAAACTCAAAAGTGAAATTCGCAAAGTTTGTTCTATTTCCATCGGAAAGGGGCATTTTTTTCTCTCCGCTCTTAATTTATTGCAATGAAGTCATAAAATTAAATTGATCAAATAGAGCACTAAATGAAAAATAGATCTATATTAGCAAACATTCTGCAGTCAACAAGCGCTCTCAAAATGCTTTAAAATCTACCAATCTGTTCTGACCCCCCAGTAATCTCTGCTTCCTATCAAAATGCTTAAATCACGCCCATTGCCGGAGGATTAAGAATTAGTAAACTTCAGAAAACTTTGAGGAGACAATCACAGCAATCGCCACCAAAATATTCAATGAAGATTGCAATGGATTGGTGAAATAGCCAACGCTTCACTATGGAAAATTAAATCTGGTTTATCCTCCTCAGGGAAGCCCAGGCGCCGGAAATCGCGTGGTGGGAGGGTGAGTATATATTGGGCTGAAACTTTGTAATTTGCATGACAAAATAATCACATAAACTGTCAAAACCTGGGTCGTGAATAAAAAACTTACAGGTTAAAATCGCTGAGTTGTCCTTTTTCCATCATGGAGAAATTCCACAAAGTTACCCGTGACAATGTTCGATTTGTTGGGTATTTCCGAATTCGTAACATTACGAAAAATTTTTCTCTTTTAAATATTGGAGATCCACACCTCTCCTTTGCTACTCCCGAATTGCTATTTCCTTCAGGTTTTTCGTGGTACGTCAGTAGCATCCAGAAAAATAGTAACTAGTTCGTTGAAAACATGAAATAAACATAAAAAGGCGATGAACCATATTACGATTACGCTGTCGGTTCTCTTTCCTTCAGACGGCTTGACCCGTATGGAAATCGGGCTATTTTAACTGGTGGCAGCCGTTTTTGTAGCAACTTATCTGTTTAAGGTGTGAATCAATCCAATATAAGTGTGAATTTAGCTGTCTACCATTGCAATAGATTGCTTTCACGTAAATTGTCAAGTAGATTTTTAAGATTTGTATTCAGTAAAAAAAGTACTGAAATTCAGCAATGTGCGAGTACTTCTCCACACTGGAAGGTGGTTATTGCCGGGTTAATATGTAAATATAATGCCTGAAGCCTACTAAAGCTACGACAAATTATCATTTGGTTTAAGTGAAAGCAGCATTCCGTCAACTTAATTTACAAGAGGTAGACTTGCGAAGCATCTATTACTAATCGTGGGATTCGAATTTTTTCTAAAAAGTGTGTTCCAAAAGTAACAAGTATGATATGATGGTCCATAATACAACCTAAGCTAAAACCTAAAACTAAAACCTAAGATAAAAATTGCTTCTGAGTTGAAAAATATGATCCACTTGGAAATGTTTCTTTATCAACGAATATCTTCGGCATTACTGACCCTCTAATCGCACATCGCCTATGGGAAGTACCGGAGATGGAGAGTTTGTTTTATAAGAATTAAATAACTCCAAAGAGCCGCCGTTTACGTAATATTCTTGTCTTTAATGCAGCTGTGGCTATGAAAAATCTTAAATTACATTTTGTGAAAAGTAGATGGTAAGGAGATGAGCTGACGTAATTGCGCTCAAAGACATATAATGGAAACACTTGACTACCCTCACTTCAATTTGGAGGTATTAGTTACCGTAAACTGACGATTTCTTAATCCTTTGAGTGCAGATGACGTTATACCACGTCATGGGTTCTGTGAGTGTTCCAGCTTTCACTAGGGAACTTTCACTAGGCCTCCTAGTGAAAGCTGGAACTCTCACGATACCCATGACGTGATATCACGTCATTAGCACCAGCGTAAAGACAAATATGACGTGATATCACGTCATTCCGCACCCAAAGGGTTAAAGTGAGCGGCTGACATCTGCATTACGAATTAAAAGTGACCGTTCACTTAATAGGGGGATTAGACTTTTTCCCTTGGACTTGACCGAAATTGAACTGCTCAGAGGGTGTCTGATGTTCACTTGTCGGACGAATTTCGTAATTTTCTGTCGTTATAGCAGCTCACTCTTTGTGTCCTCCGTCCTTTCAACAAAATCCTATCAGGTGATGCGTTGCACGGAATTCCCTTGTGTCGAAACCAAAATCTCGGTCATATTTGTGTACAATAATGTTTTGTGCTTCCTGTGCCCATCGGTGGAAATCTTTATCTTATGCATACGATCAGAGGAAGTCTGGTATAAACTGGTGTCTAAGTTTCGATGCAAAACATATGAGACAGACCGGGGAAAATTTTTTATATGTTATCAGATGCCGACCCATTTAAAATCGACCCACAAAGCTATAGCTAATCACAATGGTGTAAAAAGAAATCACAGCCCTAGAGAAACCTATTTTTTGCTGTCTTTGACCCACATATGATCCGCTGAGTAGAAATAAGAAAATCTTGCCGTCGCGAAAAAACACGCAGCAAAAATAACTAATGTTCATGCAAAAGTACTGGGGGAATTTTCGCAAAATTCTTATCATTTTGAGAAGAGAAGTTCAAAACAAAGTTTGCAAGTCGACTTTCGACTAAAAACAACGCCTTAAAGTAGTTAATGTTCTTTTATTTACAGATTTACGTAAATTTTTGTGCACGTGGAATAAATACTAAATTGAATGGGCAGAGACGAAAAAAATGGCGTGCTATCGATTGGTTATCTTGGCAATTTAAAGCAACTTAATATGTAGCCTAATTGCGCATGGCACATATTTCCAAATAATTCGATGACATATGTATAAATTATCTCCTAATTGCGAAAAACATACGTTTCATATTATTTTGCTAATTCTTTATAAATATCAAGATATCATTCGCAATGAAAAAAATGCATTGGCATACAAATTTTGCTTAGTTTTCAGATTTCGCACCGTAAACTCAAGTCATTACAATGCTTTGAGTGAGAGATAAAATTCAAAAATATGATTCTTGTATCATTTGTATTACGCGAATGGACGGTTGTCTCCAACGAATGAATAAATGGTACTTAAATGGACTTTCGATCTCGACGATGTAATGGATTTCGAGGGTAGTTCGATCGAAATATCATTTTACTAAGAAATCAATGAATTTGGTCTCATTTTAAAGAAAAACATCTCACCTATTCAATGACACCAGAAATTCTACCCCTTACTACATTACTTTTGGAGATATTTGATAAAACATGCCAGCCCTTTTACATGGGAAATGGTACGTGTATACACTCCAGAGAGATATTTTTTACAAAATGAGGTAAAGGATTTCTTCGCGTGAGTTAGCGTATGTTCGCGTAGAGTCGCGTCACCCGAGTTGAAATATCCTCAACTTTCTACGCGTGAAATGCATTGAATCACAAGGCTGGCCGGCGAAGTGTAGGTTCCATGGATGAAATGATAATAATCTCCGAAACTCCGAAAGAGAAGTACACGTACCTGTACAATTATAAGGACTATCGATACAGGGATAGAAACCTAAGGGAGAAGGCATGGAGGGAGATGGGAGGATGAGAGGAATCAAGTTGTAGAGGAAATCGAAGAACAATAGCTATTGCACTTGGATGGAGCGAGATAACTATCAACACACAATTATCAACAACAGGTTGTAGGGCGATAAGCACACACGGTTGTCACGTTTCTTTTTTTTTGCCATTTCTTCTCTGCAGTAGATGGCGCGTTGGTTCGCCTATGCCGCCTACGCGTAGGTTTGCTTGCATGCGAACGGTTCATGCAAAGAAATGACGCGTCTCGTCGCGCGCGTGCGCATCTGACGCATCCATGAAAACGTAGCTTAACGCTGACTATACGACGAGAGGGAGCGTGGACGCGAGGGTCCGGATCGCTTCGATGGTGCGCGCGTTAGTAGTCTGAGCGAGTGTGAAAAAGAGAGAGGCTCAAGGATGCCGTGAGTCGCGGGATGGCTATTCGGAGTATGTTTGCCGCTCCCCCCCTCCCCCCTTCACCCCCGTTCACTCTCCCGACTACCCCTCTCCACCACCACGAATCGTCTGGAGTGAGCGTCACACCGCACGCGTCTGCAAATCCGACTGGTCGTCGTCTCACCCCTCACACCCTTCGCTCTCAGGGCCAGGGTCACGCTCACGAATCCCTCCGTCTCTCAATTGACGCTCAAACGAACGCCTCCGCACATCCAGAAGGGGAACCGACCTCAGCCGGGGTCACTGCGAGGGTGGTCCCAGTGGGAGTCCGAAAAAAAGACCAAAGACAAAGTCGAGTTGCTACCATGCTCCGGGTGTCTTGGTTGTAGTGGATACTGCTGATGAGACGGTTAAGGATTCACTGAATTCCATTTGAAGTGATATTTCGCTCTAATTACTTTACAATGGAGATATAAGCGACTGGATGTAATTAGCGATTCGAGCGAAGAAGAAGGTGAGAGCATACCATTAGTGAGCCGCAAATAAGAGTGCGCGAGGGATATTCGGGACAATTAATGTAGTCCGAGCGAAAAATCATTTTACTTAGAAATCAATGAATTTGGTCTCATTTTAAAGAAAAATATCTCACATATTCAATGACACCAGAAATGTAACTCCTTACTACATTATTTAAGGAGTTACTTGCCAAAAATAACAGCCCTTTTCTATGGGAAATGGTACGTGCATACACTCAAGAGAGACATTATTTACAACATGAGGTATTTATAACACTTAGATGTCATAAAAAACTAACAGCGTGTAGGTTGTATGTTTTCTCAACTATTTTTAAAATTAATCATTTTATCACAGCAGTTCTTGGTTATCACAAAAAACCTTCCATTTTGAAAAAGTTTCAAACGCACCGCGCGAAAAAAATTACTCAAGTTGAAGACTTATTTAGATATTTTCATTTAATTACTCACAATTTCTGTCATATAAAACTACATTATTGCACCATTATTAATGCAATATTTAGTTCGTGTGTCTCACAGCTGGTGTACTTAAAACGTATTATTCGAATATGGTCTCTATTATGACTAGTGAACTATCTCGCTCGGGCTATCTTAAGATAAAGTTCCAGGTTCAAACTAATCGCAATTGACGCGTCCCATATCTAGTGAGGCAACCATTTCCCAAGAGACAAGTCCAATGATTACTTCCATTGGGCGACTTTCCTTTGAGCGACCATTCTCGTCCCTCCGTCCGTCCACCGTCTCTTCGATAAGAATTCCGAATAAAAACGATATTGATGGATATTGGACCGTATTGCCCGGAGCGGCGTTTTAGATGACTCCTTACCGAAACATCTCAGGATTCGCGCGATGCTGGCCATCGGAAGTATTGCAGTGTGTTTATCAAGTCAGCGGCTTGTCGCTGCTAGAATCTGATCCGCACCACTCTTACAATTGGAGAATTGCTGAGCGCACGACCGATACAATGGTGCAACAAACAGTTCGGTGGAAGTACACTCATGGGTCGAGCAAAGCAGTTAACTGGACCGACAACCAAATTGCTTTTGGCATTTTTTATTTTTATTTTACTCCAGGTAACTTTCTTTCCTGAATTTTGCTTAAGTTTGTCAAACTTAATTGGTTCAAAGGTGGTGCGAAGGCTTCTGCGGTGCTGTGATGATAAGGACAGAATTCTTCTGAGGTTTTTCACCGCGTTGTTGATTTTTAAGACAACAGTTTTGCGTGCGCAGGCGTCTTCAGGTCGAAGTGATGATGCCGGAGATTGGACGCCTTTATATAGATATTTAGGGCCTTTGTATAGAACCTTTCACTTTTTGGCGCCAATTTTTTCCCTTTGTCCTGATTGGTCCGTTCGTTTGAACAGTCTTTTCCAAGAGTTTTAATTGGTTCATTTAAACGCATTTTTTAAAACTGAACATCCGATTTCGCATTTTAATGATTTCTACTGAAAAGACAGAATTTATTAGACATCAGCAGACTGTAAACGACAATATGCATCTAATATAGCATTTCACATTATCCTTACATTCTATTGTAAGGGTTCTAGTACTGGTAGTTGAATCAGAGTACACAGCAAATTTCAATGATTTCTCCTTGAGCTTTTTAGTGTTTTCGGGTAATTATAACATTTTTCCAGGGTCTTATTGACTTCGTTCCTCACACATTTTCATTGGATATCCTTAAAAAATCTGCATATTTTGGCTCTAAGAGAAGCATCCAAAATGTCTGTGGCCTACTGTTCTCGATGAACGATATATTTCACAATTTTGGCTCCCCGAGGGAAAATTGATTGCACAAATGATGTATGTCTTTGAGGTCGGAATTCCGCGAGATTAATTTAAGAGCAGGATTAAAATTGTAGTTGAAAGTGTATTCTCAATAAATGAGCCCCTCCGCTCCGGCAGGTGGCATTTTAGGGTGTTGGGACATCGGCCATGAAAAGGGAGGACGAATAGGGAACAGGAGAGAGGATGGGACAGAAATGAATGGGTCAATGATGAGTCAAATTCAAGTTCTCTGGGGTTTCTCATCGGGTCATAGGTTAGTGCATGATTGAGGCCGGCCTTTATCTTATTATGACTTCCTTCACGGATCCTCTGACCCAATAGGAAAAGCCATGGGAGCTCTGATAACTTTATGCGCTGGGAAAATACCAGATTCATGTATGTCGTATGTTAGTGTCACGTTTTTTATGTCCCAATCGCGATTGTCAGCTGGGAAAGAAGAAATCTTGAACCCTACAGTTTGAAAGTTTGGAATTTTTAATTCTGTCATTTATAGAGATATAGTGAGAGTCAAAATAATATCCTTCGTGTCGTCTCTGAAATTCGCCTGGTACGAATATCAAGTGATCAATGGTTAGCGTGAAGCCTCTTGAGTCTCTAACGGCGTCTATCATCAATGTGAACAACATGCCGTTTGATTGTATCAGTTTTCAACGAAGTGTGCTGCTTTCCTATGTATTTTGCTTGTTTAGCGTGTCAAGTCTTTTTATGCCGGTTCAAAATGCTCGTGGTGTATTTGAGATGTGGACTGATCAAAGTAAAGGGATTTCTCTCTTTCACTTTGACATTCTAGATTTTTCAAAAATTTCATGCAACATTTACACTCTGGAATTCGTTCTGCTATTTCTACTTACTCAGAAAGAGAACGGGTTTGTTGAAATGGTTGGAAGTCATTCCATAACTGTCTTTCTTCTTCTTCTTCCTTCCACGGTTAGGCTTTCAGCCTGCTCCGGCTTCACATCGCCATCCCAACCTTGGCCTCCCAACTCTCCTTTTCTCTAATGGCTTATATTCCAAATGGCCTGCTTTGGAAACCTCTCTTTAGGCATTCGCTGTACATTCGCTCTTTCCACTTATTTATGTACTCCACCGACCTATCTGATATTGCTCGAACACCTAGTTCCTCTCTTATAGATGTACTCCTTAATTTATCTCTTCTTGTACACCCCTTCACTTCTCGAAGAAATTTCACTTCAGATGACTCCATTTGTTTGAGCTCTTTCTGTCTTGTTGTCCAACATTCTGACCCATACAACATTGTAGGGACTGTCATCACCTTATAGAACTTAATTTGGGTTTCTTTTCTTGTGTTGCCTTTTAAAGTTCTTCTTGTTGTCCCACTTATCCTCAGAAAATTTTGTATTATATTTGTGATATCTTTATCATCTTCATAAGTTATATCACATCCTAAATTTAGGAAGTGAGATACCTGTTCTAGTATTTCACCTTCCATAAAAATTTTTGTTCTTATTTGGTTGTTTCATACCTGTCTTTTTAGCAGATATTTTTCACTGGCAGTCATGGTTAGGTTTGGAGGACGTCTCCATGTTTGTAAATTAAAAGTTGTGTTCTCTATGTATGGGTTGCGCTGGTCTTCTTTTGCGTCATAAGTGGGAACGCCTTGAGAGAAATCACAGGAACAAATCGTAACTATTGAAGCATTATCAATCTTCTGCCACCGGCTGTATCAACTTCATCTTTCCAAGCTCCAGAGTGAGTGCAGCTGGACATCTTTGGCAACCACTTTTCAACTCATATTCTTCAGTTTCATTGTGCTATCGTAACAATTCATTTCCCACTAATCTTTAGAAATTGATTCATAAAGGAATAGGTCGATCCCAGTTTTTTTCGATTCCGATTCCCGACTCTCGATTCCGATTCCATCGATTCTTATTCCTAATAACAGGTGGGATATTGATATACCAGTGGCGTACGACTATTATTTAAATTCAAGTATTGGCTGAAATAAAATAACAAAGACAATCAAGTCGCTCAAAAAGTATATTTATTAACAAATAGCAAATATATCCTCATCTTATTGAGGTAGTGCATTAAAAAGTACGAATTGATAGCCTACACCCAAAATTACTGAGACAAGTATGATGTGATAAATGGAATTTGATTTGAATATTTATCTATCTGGAATCGATGGAATCGGAATCTACTTTAGGCGATCGATCTTCGATACCGATTCTAATCCTGAGAATTGGTGGAATCGAGAATCGACATTAGGATTCGACTCATCCTTAGATGTATGCTTTGCTTTTGAATGCCCGTTGCTGTAAAATGTGAAGATTACGTGGGGGGTTGGCATGCCTATTGAGTGACTGACGGACCGCATTCACGCAAGAGATTATATCCTCGTGTTGCACGCGTGTCAAAAACAAATTGTCCTCCATGGAACATTTTGAAATCCGCATTCTTAAGGAATGCATCACCAAGCATTGTTGCACCAATAATAACCACCTCGTAATGTTCCACACTTCACTCCTCTCACCACCGACAAAGGTTGTGGTACCATTGACATCTTGACTCCTTGATGATGGTACATCGTGCCGCTACCGTGGTCGGTGGTGAGTAAAAGTAATGTACGGAATATATCGTGGAGTATTATTAATCAATGATTAACGTTTAATTTTTCCACCAATTGATACCTGAGGTTTTCACTAGCGTAAGTGTACCACAGTCCGTTTCCCCAAATTTTTATTTTATGAAATTAATTCTACTAATAATAAAGAAACTCACTGTCAGGTAACTGGTGTTACAAATGCCAATAACACTTATCACATTCCAAGTCTCCATGGTTTTTATTAACATTTATAAAAGAGAAAATCAATCTGAATTAATATGAATGGAATCTATACTTCATGATGCACCGATTTCGTCTACTGATATAAAAAATAACAAAGTGCATACAAAAGCTAATGGGGAAAGTACATCGAATATTAATAACAAGGCAGAAAAAAAGGTTTTTTTGAATAAGATAGGTTTTAAGAAAAATAACAATGATTTGGGTGACTCGCGCTTCAATTTTTCCTATTGATATCAAAACAAAGCATTTTTCCGCATGCACGATTATAAAAATATTCTGCATAGAACATATTGTCTAAGAAATAACAAAAAATGACAATATTTTATCTTCTAAGAATAAGTAAATTATAATTATAAACAAAGATTTTACAACAAATGAAAAGAAAACTATGCTTAATTTAACCATTTATTATTTAGGTACAACTATTTTGACACACCGGTGGCATAATCAGATACCTCAATTTAAAATTGAAAAAAATTGGTATAAAATACACTGCATAGTTTTCTTTTGTTTCGAAGAAATGAACTTCCACAAAGTTTATCCGGATATCGTTGGATACAAACATATAATTGTTGATAACATATAAAAATATTATAATTTATGGAATATAATGTTATGGATGTACTGCCAATATTAATTTCGCTATTTTATCGTTTTATTCTAAAATGTCCTTTCTCTTTATTTTCGGGACAAGTGTTTAAGGTAGTCCGAGCGAGATAGTTCCCAAATCATAATAGAGACCATATTCGATATATACATTTTAATTTCACCAGCTGTAGGACACACGAATTAAATATTGCATTATTAATGGTGCAATAAAATAGTGTTATGTGACAGAAATTGTAAGTAATCAAATGAAAATATCCAAATAAGTCTTTAACATGACTCATTTTTTCACGCGGTACGTTTGAAACTATCAAAACGGAAGGTTTTTTGTGATCCCGAAGAGTTTATTGCGGCGACATAATGATTAGTTTTCAAAAATAGTAGAGAAAACACACAAACTACACACTGTTGATTTTTTTACGAGAATTAAGTGTAGGAAATGCCTCATTTTAAATATGAGGTCTCTCTGGAGTGCATAAAAGAACCATTTCTCATATGATAGGACTGGTATTTTTTGGCAGATATCTCGGAAAGTAATGTGGTAAGGGGTTGAATTTTTTTTGCGCCAGAGGAAGGGTGATATATGTTTCTTTAAAGTGAGACCAAATTTATTGATTTATAGGTAAAATGATATTTCGCTCAAACTTCCTTAATTTCTCCCAAGGGAATTCAATAAAGTGAGAGGATGAGTAGGCGATAGGCGAAGGGCGTGCCGTGTTCATCAGAGGACGAGGGAGTGGCTGACATGGGAGGAAGGAGCGTGATGTATTGCCTCGTCGTCTTCGGTGCGACCGATGAATGGAGGTTATCGCGTGGCCGATTCATCTGCACACATCATTAAACGCGAGTCTATTTGAGAAAAAACAAACATCCATCCACTGGCGTTACGCATGCCATGCGACCTCATATTCTCCTCCAAATGTTCCCTATGGCTGCTGAAGTGAAGTGCGCGAGAATCTATTTTTCTTGGGACTGCCCACCAATTTGTGTGTCGTTGGTAGATATATTCCCTTTGTTATACTTACAGGCAATTAAAACTACTTATCCGAATGAGTAGTGCTCCCGGGCTACATGAAACTGCTGGTTACTGGTGGCAGATACAGTGGAACTGAACATAAAAAAGTTCGTAGCAGTCTGCTTTTGGAAAAAGAAAAATAGGCCAGGTAGGACTTACAGAATTATTTCACGGAAATTATTAACGCCGAGTCTATGAAGTACTTAGGGGTCACAATTACTCACTACACATCTTGGGGAAAACATATACGAGAAATATGCGGTCAAGCATGCAGGAAACTAGGCTTTATCAAGATAATACTCGGAAAATGTGATGAGAAAGTGCAAGAACGTTCCCAGCCTGCACAAGGGATATCGAATCCCAGATATGAAAGGGAAATACCAGGTAAAAGATACGCTAAAGAAATCATTACTGGATAATATACGTGTATCATGCCGTCAACGTATCCGTATCAAAGAGCATGCCGAGATCCGGACAATCAAGGATGGCAAAATTGGATGGTAGGTACGCTGTTAGACATAATAGCCAATGCTGCCTTTGGGCGGACACATTTTCTCCCTCTAGTGAATAAATTTTAATTCTTGGTCTGGCATTTGGTAGCAGACATAGTATCAGTTGTTGACGCACTGAGCTTGCTCTAGTTTAAATTTATAAAACCTAAAATATGAACAAGCGAACGTCGCTTCGACTCTGCGGAAATCGGCATTGTTAGATTCCCGTCTTGATTGAGCGCACGTTTGCTATGGTTTTCCCGCAAGTACTTTTGCTGCACTTAAATCTGCTGGGCATAAATTGTGCTACGAAAATTAACAATTCCATACCAGACATTTGTATGCGTGAAAGAAGCAAGGTAACTTTTAATTTGTGTTTTCATTTCCTGTCTTTTAAATGTAATTACAAACGTGCTATTTAAGTCTATTTTTGTTAATACTCTCATCTTGCTATTTGTCACCCGAATCGTTTTGTTAATTTCATTTCAAATTAGAAAATCAATGGTAATTTTAAGCATTAGTTCTTCAATTTTACCGTGTGCTACGTGACTTCATAACTAAGGTCTGAAAATGTGAAGTAGTTTCTGGTTCGGTAACTTATATTCAGCCCAGCCTATTATGCAGATAGATTATTGCAGCAATTTTTTCATACCTATGTAACTCTGGGATTTAAACATTAGCGTTATCTGTGATCGGTGTTCATTTAATGTTATGAGGTTTGGCAGAGGAAGAAAAATAACCTCTTAACAACAGTTGTGGTACGTGTAAGTATGAATCATGTTACGCATTTTTTAAGGGTCTGCATTAGTGTTCAATCATTTATCGTATCTTTGAATGTTCTTTCTATTGTATGTATAACAGAACAGTTGTGGAGATTTCCGCATAATTCTGTGGTAGTATCCATACGTGGATTTGTGTTTTACGTAGTTCATATGGAGCCTTTTTGATTTTTCCGTCTCCATATCTTGACTGCAATCACGAAGTCGAGTATAAACTACAATTAGTTTGGTGTTTTTGGTGCGTGTTTTATGTTAGGTTAACAGTAATAAGAAGACAAATGCATTTATTTAAAAGCAAATTCATTGCACGCTACTAACCCATTATTACCCAGCTCGTATGCTGAGTGCATTTCTATTCCATCCCAAAGTTATAAAGTTGCAAATTTACTGGTTTTATACTGCGTATAAGTAAGAGGAAATGATCTTCCTCCTCTTACCTCTATCTCTGGCACGATAGAGACTGAGTAAACAAATATCATATTTTCCGGTCAACGAGTTGTTTTTAATTAGTACAGAAGAGAGATTCTTGTCTAAACCTTGTCACCATCTCGGTGACAAGGTTTAGACAAGTATGTCTTGGGCAATGTGTTTGTGAGTTTTTACGTGTATTCAGCAAACATTTAACTATAAGTATCTTTTTCATGAATTAATATGACTTTACGATAACCTTTTTAATTATTGTGAGTAACATCTAGGTGATTTAATCGGCATGTGAGCAAGGTTTTCCACAATGAAAACAAATGTCGATATTTCATTGATAGCAAAATATGAGTTAGTGCTTTCCGCGTGCATGCAGCAATCTCGATTATGGATGCGTGAAAATAAATGTTCCTAGGAAAATGAGTGCATTATCTGGCATTTTCATAATTTAATCCGAAAACTGGTTGCCTGCACCCCTTCACCTAATGCTCGTTCCTTTACCTCCTGGTATCTCTCCCTATGTAATTTCCTCTTTATTTGGTCCATGAACTTATTCCCGGGTCTTCCTCTGGGGATTTTTTCCCTTTATTTTACGCTCAATAATGTTCTTCACAAACCCATTGCGTCTCAGGGTATGTCCAGTCTACGTGGTTCTTTTTTCTGCATGGTGTTCTATATAATCCGCATATCTACACTTCTGTACACTACATCATTTCTTATTCTTTCCGTCCATTTTATCTTGAGCAACCTCCTCCGACACCAGGTTTTGAAGTCTTTTACTGTATTCTAGCCAATTTTTCCAATGGTCCATACTTCCGTTCCGTCGAGTGCCGCGCTCCACACGAATGTTTTCATATACTGTTTCCTAGTATGTGGTCTTATCTTCTTTGAGCACAGCACTTATCTTTTTCCCATGATGAATCGCTAGTAACTTTAGCTGTTCGAGTTTGATTACTAGGGTGACCCTAAACTGTTTTATTGCTCTCCCCACCGCCTGTACCTGTACATCTACGCAAATGTGATGACCTTCTAGACATCTCATAGGTGTGTGGCAGGGCTTGACTCCTCGTCAAGCTCATCGCACATATTATCATGGTGTTATTCACAATTGTGTTGAGTTGTTAAGTAGCGTACGCACAAAACCATCTCGGGTGCATGAAAGGCCTCTGACTGACTACAACTTAAGTCATGCGAGAATGACACATATTTTCATCTTTAGGACCATTGGTTAAATCGCAGACACATTAACAGGTAAAACATACGAAACGATGACAAAATCAAAAGGCTGACATTCACAGTCAGAATTCATTCGGAAATACTGGTACACATGACATTACTTTAAATAGCATCCCGGCCAAAAATTGAAATGGAAAATATTAAATTCTGAAAAAAAACAACGCTACCTATCACTGCCGTGAACAGTGTTGACGGCATCGGTTATAGTCATTCCGATTCCCTTAATCGTGCACGTAAAAAACTATATTTTTTGAAGGCGATATTACCCGTGAATTAAATAACTCGTGAGGGTGAAGAAGTGAGATTTACTCAAGAATTGACTTAGGTTTAAGACTTATTCCCACAACGAATAGTGTCAACTATTTCAACAAATATAAGTTACATTGATCGAATGTAGAAGCCTCACTCACGTCCCTGTGATCTTAGCAGGAGGTCGAATAACTTAGCTTTTTGGGAGTTCTTTTGGTCGTACATGTCCTTTTGTAATATCTGTACTACTTCTTCTGGAGATTAACGATGAATTCGTGTTTTATTTACGGCATCAAGTGTCCAATTCCTACGTGAATATCATCTTCTACTATCTAGTAATTGTATTTGATATCTCACTTCTCTCACAGAGTTCTTACTTGCACCGACATGCGTTCCTACCCGCATATAATTTTACCTACCAATTATCATGTTATAGAGTCGCAGAAAGTGGAGTTTAAGTAAAGTATTTGCTGGTTAACGATGTTGAAGTGAGCAATACTTAAATAAAAGCTGTACCAATTATTTATAATTTTCCACAATTTATGACAATTTTGCTAAAATCTAAAACTTTTTCATAGAGTTAATGACCCTGAACATGTGAGAATATGTTGTAATACTTCCAAAGCAATAAGGCAACGAAGATCTATGATAAATCCTGCGTTACTCATTTTTTAATCAATTTATGAAGTAGCCTATAGTAAATGATTAGCAAAATACTTGTTATGCAATCGTAAATGAGTAGGACTTAAGTCAGTAGTGAATCAAAATATATGAGAGTTTCAGATGAGTTGTAAACAAATTTTCGAACTGCCATCTAGAGTAGAGCAAGCGTGAAACAGAGTTAAACTAGCTGATTGAATTTGTAACGAGTGGTATGTGAGTTATCGAGATGTCGTTTCCAATTATTCTCCTTTTCTTGGACATGTCGCTATTCTTCACTCAGCATTCTTTATTGTCGATAGAAATTCATAAATATCCGGGCTTCGGGTCCTTCGAATGCGGATAATCCCTTTCGTTATCAGTATTTAAATCCTAGGTAGAAAGATGAATGATTTGAAGTCGTTTCACCATTTTATGACCCCAAGAGTTGCGGATCCGAAACTCGCATCAAGAATAAGTGTCACTCTACCTTTCAAGCATTCCAGTCAATGATGGACGGCGCGATGAAAGGAAAGGAGTTGGAGCGACTTGAATACCTTAATGCACTTCTACCTATCCCATAACTTCGTTCATCTAAGAGTAAAACAATTGAAGCACGTAGACCGGTGGTTCCCAAAGTGGCTGTCACCACACCCTTAAGTTGGAAGGAGCTCCTAATTAATCCAGTCGCTAGAGGGGTACAACCTTACATTAAATCAGGAAGTTCTAATTTTTTTATATGTTGTTTGGGATGGTTAGAGAGTAAAAAACTCGTAGTTTTCGTCATCCCCACCCATATGCGTGTTCTGTCATCTTGAAAAAACCACCGAAAAATGGCACTTTTTCCAGTTTTTCACTTATAACTCCTGAACGTTGCATCTTAGCCAAATTTTCTCTACATTCATTCTTGTAGAAGACAAAATTTCCTTCAAGAATCACCAATGTATTTTATTTCCATGTATTTTATTTCCACGACCAATAGCAAAGAATGTACAGAGCGGCAAAGAAGGAGTAACATCGCAATTCCAGCAAAATTGTCATTTTACGTCTCTTTGGATCGCTTAAATTGTATGAAAAACTGATTTTAGTAAATATGCACTCAAGAAAGTTGTGGAGATGTTAGTTGCCTTTAAACTGCACGTCTCAAAAGGTTATTTTTACCACCAATATCAAAGGAGTGAGGGTAAAATTAAGGGAAAAAATGGAAAATGTTTTTTTTTCGAGTTGACTAGAAGTGTTGTTTGATCATTTCCTTTCATTAATTCTACTTTTCAACTATCTCCTTACTCATATTCGAGTGTATAAATGATAAAATAAACGTCATGTAGCCATGTTTTTTGGCATGACAGCACATTGATGAAATGGACGCTAGGCAGGACTTGCCTACAGGATATAGCGCAAGAGATGGAGAAATTCACCAACGCCACAGCGATTTCTTCTGAGCAACATGTGGAGATGAGGCCCACCAGGTTCACCCGAGACACCCAAGACGCAGGAAACTGCAGGAGTGGTTTTCAAATCATCCGCCATTTCCAGAAGCTGACGTGATTATGAGCATTAGCTCTGGAATAGTAGGGTGCGATCAGGTCCATTGTCACAAGGCCCAACAAGTTGGGATAGCAGATGGGAGCTTCCAGGATTGCTGGTTCAACTTCTGGTGAAGTTTCCTTCAAAAAGAAGGACAAAGTGGTAACCCTTGCACTTGATAAAAACGCTGTGACAGTTGGCGAGAAGAAGATTACTGTGGACCCACTCACATTATTTCAAAGAATGTGCATAGCAAAGAAATCTCAAGAAGACCTGAAAGACTTCCTTTCCTATGAACTGGCACCATATCCAATGTCCCTGTTCAACGAGGATGGTATGCGTAAGGACACCAATTCAGCCTTGTATTTTGCATTTACACCCCTTCCAATTGACTTTGAACTCCCTACGAACCACATGGTTATTGCATGTGGTGAGCATCGACTACACAAAGTCGTGTGGAATTTAAATGTGACATTTGAACAGATCTACGCAGATTACGTCAAGTACATCCACCAACATTATGGTCACTCTGTGATGGTTGTTTTTGACGGCTACCCAGAGGATACTGGCCAAAGTACCAAGAGCCCAGAATGAGCGAGGAGGTTCACAGTGAACGCATCAGCTGACGTCATATTCGACAAAACAACTGTCAACTGAACACTCAAGGAGAAGTTACTGCCTAATGAGCAAAACAAGAAACACTTTGTCAAACTTCTTCAGACTGCACTTGAAGCTTCAAACATCACCACCAAACAAGCGATAGAAGATGCTGACATACTAATCTTCAGCGCTGTTAAATCCCTAGCCTCACAATATGAGGCTGTTGTGATTGTGGCGGAAGACGTTGATCTGCTTGTTTTGCTCACAGGAACTTCTCCTGCACCTGGAAATGTTTACATCCAAAAACCTGGGAGAGATAATTCACCAGATCTTTTCTACTCCCCCCATCATTTAACTGACATTGTACTACCCCTCCATGCAATAAATGGCTGCCACGTCCAACATATTCGGATTCGGAAAAAAAGAAGTTTTTCGACCTTTTCCGTTCGAACCCACTATTGCAGGAGGTTGCACACACATTCTATGACACTTCTGCCTCCACTACAAAACATTTTAGTGGCGGGAGAGCGCTTTTAGGTCTTATTATATGGAGGTGACCTCACATGATTTAATGTAGGGTTTGACCCCTTTTGACCCCTCTGGCCACTGGACTATAATATCTATTAGCGGCGAATTGATACGAGGGAGCGGCAGCGACAGGAGACAAAGAACAAAGAAAATTTTGGTTGAATGCCTAAGGTTCCTGGTTACAAAAAATCTTGGTTTTACATGGTTGTATTTGTTGATTAAGTTCAATATTGTGATTTGTTTTTCTTTTTTCACGTTTTTAGGCGAAATGCCGAAAGAAATGTCCGTGGATTTTAAATCAGCATTTGATACACTGGGAATGAACTGTAAATAATTTGAATCATTGGCGAGATTAACTCAGTTTTGTTAACGATCAAATTCCTTTAAAAAACTCAAGAAAGGTTAATTCATGCAGCGACCAAGAAACTAATGTGATTATTATTCATGATTGTTTTACTCTTCTTTCATGATCATCCTGATTTGATCATGCAGTCTATGCTTTTAAAAATTACATCTGGGAGTGCGTTGAGTATTGGCATAGAGTAAGCATATATAGAGTGGCAAAGTAAAGCTAATAACTGGATATAAATTTTTGAGAGCTTTGGGAAAAATTTCTCAGGTGCCACCACCTTAGGGAAGGAATAATTTTGGCTTACGGAGAAGGCCAATTGGAGGCGCTAGTGGCACTCGGTGATTTTGTATCAACATACAGAAGAGTGGATTTATCATGACTGTTGTGTGCTTTTTATTGAGTATCAATTATTTTGTCGTTGCTATGATACATCGGTAAACAGTTGACTCCGTGTTTGGTAATCGCGTGTCTGATTATATGGACGTGAATTCGATTCATTATAGGCGATGCTTATTGAAGGCACATTTAAATACATGTTTAATTTAGTCTTGATGACTCAATAAGATTTTTTTTCGTTGTTATGAGTGGATTAGTGAACATCCAGCCACCGAGATCATCTTAAGAACATTATGTGAGTATTGCGACACTAAATGAAGTGGTCGCTTGCCAAAGCTCATTTGTTATGGCTTGTCGTGCGACTTCGAATACATGTTCCATCTATCGGACAAGGTATTTTTTTAAACTCATATCCGAATCTCCCTATCTCTTTGCCACTCTATACATACTTACTCTATGGTATTGGTTTGTCGCATCAAGGCCGTAGCCAGAGAAATTTCGGGGAAACGTCGATACATCGTCGCACGGAATGGATGAGCGTACATATTTCAACGGACTGGAGGGAGGAAGGGACTGAAAGCGGACTGACCGTGGGGTCAAAGCCCACGATGTATCCGGGGCAGGGCAGGAAGGCCGTCTCTCCGGCATGTGCGCTGGGCCAACACAGGATGCCGTCCCAGACGCCGGGGCACGACGACGTCGACCCTTGGGACGTCTCCCCCGTCTCGGAAAGGGCGTCGGAGGGCATTCGGAGTGTAGTCGGTGACGTCATTGCGACCGCAGCAGCCGTGGCCTCGAAAGGCGGCGCCACAGCCGTTGCCATGGAGTGCATGCACCGCTTTCGCATTTCCTCGATGATAGCGCTCTGCTGGTCGCCGTTGACCACGTGCGTGCCGTCCACCTCCGCCGCTTCCGGTGGCGCCACCGTCGCCGCCGACGGCATTGTTGCCTGGAAACGAAGCTGGAAGTAAAAGGGAAAGGTTTAAGCCGACCATTGATGCAATTACATTGAAATAATTTGAGCAAGATATCATTTCACCGAGAAATCAGTGAGTTTGGTCTCATTTTAAAGAAAATATCCCCAGCCTTCAAAAGATATCAGAGTCCCTTTCCGTTCAACATTTCGAGATATGCGATATATGAATTATTTACGTAAGACTTTTGGTATTTTTGTTGTTTTTTATATTTGTCTATTTGTTATATATATATATATATATATATATATATATATATATATATATATATATATATATATATATATATATATATATACATATATATATATATATATATCTATTTGTTTTTTATAGGCCTCCAAATGTTGGGTCCTTGACTGACATTGAACAAGCCTATACAACTTTTAGTCCAAACTATAAAAACATTGTAATTGTAGGTGACTTTAACGCTGATCTGCTGCGGGATAGCTATCATTCTTCCTTCATCAGGAATTTTATTTTTAATTATAATCTTTATCTTGCCTCAAAGCAGCTAACACATCATACAGAACATAGTCATACTCTTCTGGATCTTTGTATCGTTGATTCCCCTGAAAAAGTCTCTTCATTTTCACAATCCCCTGTGCCCTTTCTCTCCGCACATGACAAAATTTCAATTTCCTACATATTCTATTCCCCTTGCTTTACTATACCTAAAATTGTTTACCATGATCTTAAAAATTTCGATGCAGCCAAGTTTCAGAATAACCTGCTCACTTTTGACTGGAAAAACCTATTTAGTTCCTCGTCCATCGAATCAAAATTAGATCTCTTGAATCTGAAATTCTTCGAGTGTATAAATCGTCATTCTCCCCTGCGAACATGCACACCTACAAGACCCTCAGTCCTCGGGCTGACTAATGACATTAAGCAAACAATGAAGGAGCGCGATGTGTCACGAAGAATGTTCACACGCACAAAAAGCCAGACTGCTTACACTGAGCTTATCATTTTGCGTAATCAGGTGAAGCATCTTGTCATTGAGGCCAAGAAAAAATATTATGTAACCACCTTTTCCAATTGGACTGAGCCAAACCAGGTATGGAGGGAACTTAGAAGTCTTGGACTCGTGCAGCGGCGAGACAAACAGCCCATGCATGAATTCTCTATTAACGAACTTAACAAGCATTTCACTCCCACCTTTCCCTCTGAGGGAAATAGCATAGCAGACATATTCGGTCACTCTAACCTTGAATCACTCGTACCCTATTACGAGAGTAATTTCTTCTTCCAACACGTTACTCCTCACAACCTACGTAAGACGTTATCTTTCTCTAAATCCAACTCAATTGGGGTCGATGGAATCTCAGTTAAATTTATTAAGGCCTCGTCAACTGTACTTCTACCTGTAATACGTGATATCTTCAATTTTTCCTTAATGTCATCAGAATTTCCGATTATATGGAAATCATCACTTATTACACCAATTCAAAAGGTTAAAAAACCAACTTCTCCTAGTGAGTATCGGCCAATCTCTATTTTGTGCTCTCTTTCTAAATGCTTAGAAAGGGTTGTTTTTTCAGCAGGTTACGAATTATCTGAACCAAAACGACTTGCACGATCCATATCAATCTGGATTTTGGAAAAACTTCTCTACGCAAACAGCGCTACTCAATTTAGCGGATGATGTACGTCGAGCAATTGATAAACGGATGGTCACAATTCTTGTCCTATTTGATTTCACCAATGCTTTTGGTCTTGTTAATCACGCCAAACTTCTCCATAAGATAAAAAACTTTATCTTTTCCTGTTCCTCACTTAACTGGTTTTACTCTTATCTAAAAGATCGTCAACAGGCAGTCAAGGACGTGAATGGGAATACATCGCAATGAACCACTGTCCATTGCGAGGTCCCGCAAGGCTCAGCTCTTGGTCCTCTCTTATTTTCCTTGCATGTCCATGATCTGCCTAAGTGTATCAAAAATTGTAAATACTTGTTATATGCTGACGACCTACAGATTTATCATCACTGCTATTTGCATAAGCTGAATGATGCAGTTTCCAAAGTGAATCGGGATGTTCAAGCCATCAGTTCATGGGCTGTAGAAAATAACTTTGTACTTAACCCTAGCAAAACAAAGTCAATGTTACTCGGTACCTCAAAACTTCTCAGACATGTTGACTTTGATGTTATACCAAAGATTATTGTTGGTGATGCGGAAATATCATATGTAAACTCCGTTAAAAATCTTTGGGTCACATTGATGCCCAATTTGTCTCGGCAAAACCATGCTCAAGTCATCTGCAATAAGATTAATATGATCCTGTTTCAGCTAAAAACTCATAAAAACCTTTTGCCCTCTCATACCCGCAAGCAACTTGTATCCTCGCTAATAATCCCCCATATTGATTATTGCTGTCTTGTTTATTACGACCTAACTGAAGAGATTAATACCATGATTCAACGGCATTTAATATATGTGTCAGGTTCATTTATGATCTAAAAAAAGATGATCACATACCCCCTTATTTCACTATATTAGAATGGCTTAAAGTCAAAACAAGGAGGGAATACATGCTTGCCTCTTTTTTATATAAACTCTTCAAATGCAAACAGCCTGAATATATTATGCAATTTTTCGAGCCTAAGGAGAAAAACTGAAATGTAGCAACCCGAATGTCACCAGACTTCTTAATTGTCCCACTTCATCGAACCACTACATTCAATAAATCTTTTTCTGTTGTAGGGACAAGGATATGGATCAGTACTCCTGAATCAATCAAAAATTCTTATTCACTGATGGATTTCAAAAACAGATTGTTTAATAAAATGCTATTGCAGGAAAAAAGTTAATTCACCAATATGCTTGTCTTTTTGCTTTCTTTGCTGCCATTATTATTTCATGTATTGCTTGTGCCCACTTTTTCTGTGTATATCTCTTTGTACTCGAGCTCTAATATTAATGTATTCTTTTTGTATGTTCTTAGTGGACCAAGTGGTCCAAGAACAATAAATATTTCTTTATCTTTATCTTTATTTTTCATCCTCCCGTCATTGGGTAAAACCCCACTGGCCGATGCGTTTTCGACTTAGTCACAGGAAGTTAGAGAACACGGAAATATGTCAAAAAAACAATTTTCACCCTTAAAATCTGAAAGCTTGGTACCACTGAGGCACGGTTCACCGGGGACTGATTGACTCCAAACTCGAAGGGGCCGTGGAGCACTCTGAGCATGCCTCCATGGGCTACGACTTCAGATGATCCTCGCAAATCCCGACACTACGAATATGAGTAAGTAACACTTTTTTCTATTTTTATTTTATTTATTTATTTTATTTATTTTCACTATCCCGAATACAGCACAATATGCCAATTTACGTCGGGTGGATAACAGTAACAACGGACACGACACTAACACCCATGTCCTGGGCAGATAATATTCTACCCAGGCGGGACTCGAACCCGCGACCCTAGGGTTAGCAGGCGAGGACTTTACCCCGCCGCCACCGGGGCCGACATATTGAAATCGATTTCGGTTTTGTACCTGCAACTTCAACTGCGTACAAACGTGGTATTTTGTCTCTGTTTGCATTTATCATTTATTCATAACTACGCTGCATAAGATACTTGATACCGTAAGATAGATAAGATACCCTGCATAGACCCCGTGAGGCTACGTTTGCGTTCATCAGAGCAGTGAAATAGTATTCACAACTTTGTCCTGACAAAGGTTCCACTGCAAAAATATGGCTAACATTATGATGCAAGTTGTCTCTTTCTCACTTTGAAGGGGCCAAATATTGTATTCTGCGTCCGCAACCTCAACCGACCTGAGTCAGTCTCTGTTTACGAGTAGATACAAGTCAGATTTTTAGCTATCCGGGACTAGCCACGGAGTTCCACTTTTACGGAGCCACCCGCAATGCACAATTGTGCGAAATTCCACAGAGAAAAAAATCATCCGCCTTGACCGGGATCCCGCCGGACCGGGTTCGAGTCCCGCTTGGGTAGAATATTATCTGCCCAGGACATGGGTGTTTGTGTCGCGTCCGTTGTTACTGTTATTCACCCGACGTAAATTGGCACACTGTGCTGTATTCGGGATAGCGAAAATAAATAAATAAATAAAAAATTTGATTCTTGTCTTATCAGAGAAGGGATATGATATCTATCATAAAGATAATGTAACCATTAATGGCAATATTAATGGAACTGCCTCATTTTCGAAGGATTTGTAAGTTAGAGGAAACATTGCCTGATAAATATTTGAATGCTAATCAAGTGGAATCTCTGATTGTTAAAGGTAATGCTCCAGCAAAGTTGTGTCATAGAAGACTGAATCATGTGAGTCCAGAAAGAAGGAAACAACTATGTAAGATGGTGGGTGGCTATGCGTTTACTGGTGATATTCATAATCCATGTTTCAGCGGTTGCAAAGGTAAACAAGCAAGGAAGAGCTTCCATTTCAAAGGTAACAGAGCTAGTGCTGTATTAGAATTGATTCACAGTGATGTTTGTGGACCTGTGGAGGTGAAGTCAATGGACCTATGGTGCTCGATTCCAGCTTACCTTAATAGATGATTATTTTTGAAAAATATGTGCATACTTTCTGAAAAGCAAAGATGAAGTCACTCAGGTATTCATTAACTTTAAAGTCAGAGTTCAAAATGAGACAGGTAGAAAGATCAAAGTATTACGATCTGATAATGGGGGTGAAAATGTCAATAAGAATTTGAAATATTTCTTGATTTAAAATGGAATTATGCATGTGCTTACAGCTCCCTATTAACCTGAATTCAATGGAGTTACAGAACGAGCTAATAGATCTATTTGTGAAATGCCTAGAACCATGTTATATGATACCAAATGCCCCAAGAATTTGTAGGCAGAAGCCTGCAATACTGCAGTGTTCATTAAAAATAGCTCCCCCCATGTTGCACTTAATCAGGTTACTCCTGAAGAGTTATGGTCTGAAAAGAGGCCAAATATACAAAATTTAAAGGTTTTTGGGTGTCAGGCCATGGTTCATATTCCAGATACTAAGAAAAATAAATGGAATGCCAAGAGTGAGCAATGTAGATTTATAGGCTATGCTGATATATCTGGCTGTTGCAGGCTAATGAATAATAAGAATGAAGTTGTCATTGCCAGAGATGTTATTTGTTAAGAAAATACGGTATAAAGCATTCCTATACCAGATAGTTTCAACTTTGTTCCTGTTATGGACTTGTTCAGCACAAATACTAGAGAGGAAAAGATTTCAGAGGAAGACACGTTTCCTGAAAAGAGGTATCCCTTAAGAGAGAGGAAGTCAAAGGCTTTCTCTGATTTTGTCACTTGCAATATTCAAAGTTTGGATCAGCAAAATGATCCACTCTCGCCAAAGGAAGCTCTGTCTAGACCCGACAGAGATCAATGGCATGCAGCCATGCAGGGTGAGTTACATCATACAAACATACCCATCACGCCGTTCCCTTCCGAGGTAGGTACAGTCAAAATGTTTCACTCATTAATACATAATTGTATTTACATAATTAATACATATTTACATAATTAATACATAATCCTGCTTCAATAATTTCCTCCATACTGACCTATCCTTGCAAACCTCTTTTGCCTCATTTGCCCACATACACTGTTTCATACATGCCCTCCTGTTTTTAAGACTCCTAATATTCCTCCTCCTAAGAATTTCCTCAACCACATTCAACCACAACTTTCTCGGCCTACCTCTACCTCTCACACCATTCATTCTACTCTCATATATCTGTTTCGTTATTCGACTCTCATCCATTCTCTCAACATGATCAAACCAACGAAGCACACTCCTTTCATACACGTCCATTACTGGAGCATTTAACCCAAATTCATTCATGACCCACTCATTCCTGACCCTATCCATCCTACTTTTGCCACAAATACTCCTCAGATAACTCATACCCACGGCGTTTATTCTACTCTTATATCCATCCTAACATGCCCATGCTTAACTACCATATAGCAAAGTGGGAAGAAGTACACTTTTGTACACGACCATTTTCGCTTCTTTAGACAAGCACTCATTCCTTGATATGCTCCACATGCTACCTACCACTTTCCTTCCAGTATTCTCACGTCTCTTTATCTCCTCATCTATTCTTCCGTCTTTCGCACACATCTTACCTAAGTACACAAAATCATCCGCCTGTTCAATTACTTCACTATTCGTCCTCATCATGCGGTTATTATCCCCATTCTCCTTATCAAAAACTACTACTTTAGTCTTGCACGCATTTACCTTCAATTCCATTCTCTCCGTTGATTCACAAAACTAATCTAGGAGCTTCTGTAATCCCTGTTGACTGTCTGAGATCATAACAGCACCATCCGCATATAGAAGAACTCTCACGTTTACATTTCCAATCAAAACACCGTCGTTTTCACTACATGCGTCTCTAACACATTTATCCATAAATACATTAAACAGCCATGGAGACATTACGCATCCTTACTTTACACCACGAATTAATACAAACCAATCACTCAGAGCCCCATTAACTCTTGCACTTGCCTTACTATTGTCATACATCGCCATCATAACATTCGATAACTGCCCATTCACTCCATAGCCTCTCAAAACCTTCCACAACTTCTTTCTATTTACTCTGTCATATGCCTTCTCTAAATCGACAAACGCACAGTACACTTTCTTTCGGACACTCATATATTTTTCTATCACTTGCTGAAGTGCAAAAAGCTGGTCACTACATCCTCTCCCAGGCATAAACCCACACTGCACACCCCATATTCTGTCGGAAGTAATATTCCTCACTCGTTCGATGAATATTTTACTGAACACTTTTCCCGGGATACTCGATAAACTAATGGCCCGATAATTATTACATTCGGTCTTTCCTCCCTTCCCTTTGTACAACGGAACGATGATAGCATTCTTCCAATCCGCTGGAACAACAGAAACCTGTAAGCATAAATTGTATAGTACACGCAGCCTACAAATTACTAATTTACACCCACACTTCAACATTTCACTGGATATCCCATCTATGCCTGCAGCCTTCCCATTTTTCAAAATTCTCACAGCCGTTGTGACCTCCTTCTCACTGATATCTTTTTCCATCATCACATTCTCACATCCTCAACGCCTGCAATATTATTGTAGAATTCTTCCAAATACTCCCTCCAGTAGTCCCTGATATTGCTCTCGTCCCAAATGATCTCTCCACTTTTGTTCTTTACCGCATTCATTCCCCTACCTTCACCAATCTTAGCCCTTTTTACCCACTTCCAAAACAGCTTTTTATTACCTGCAAAATCACTCTGCATTTTGTTAGCTTCATCCGCAAGCATTCTTTCATTGCTCTCTTTCACAACAATTTTGCATTCATTCTTTTTATTTCTGTAAATCTCGCATGCCTTAGTACGCTCTTCTTCAGACTTGGAAGCAATCATATCCTTGTACGCCTCTTTCATTTCTCTGACACAATTTTCACTTCATCATTCTACCAAGCATCACCTTTCGTTCTTCCTACCACTCCTTTTCCACATATACTTTCAGCACATTCTACAATCACTCCTTTACGCACTCCCACGCATCATATACGTTCTCTTTTCTGATATGCTCGTCCCATTCTCTCTGCTTCAACGATAGAGCATCCTGAAGCATGCAACCATACTACATTCTTACCTCGCTGTCTAGCAACCTTTCCACTTTTACTCTCAACTGCTTACGCGCAACATTATTCCTTGGCACCCACTTTCTGCCCAGATTCACTTTTGAGAGTACCAAATAGTGGTCTGTTCCACATCCACACCCCTCATCACTCGCGTGTCCCACACTAACTCTCTCAATCTCTCATCATACACAATAAAATCAATCATACTTTTACAATCGCCCCTTTGCCAAGTATACATATGTATTCTCTTATGTTCAAGCCATGTATTCGACACAAACAATCCTTTTTCCAAGCACACGCTCACCAAGTTTTCACCATTATCATTCACTCGGGGGCCGCCAAAAGGCCCAACCACTCTCTCAGATGCATCCCGCCTCACACCAACCCACCTATTCATGTCACTTAGTTAAATTATTCTCTCACCAGGATCACAATCATTCAAAACCTCTCTCAGTTTTTCCCAAAACTCATCTTTCACACTGTTCACACTCTCTCCATCCACTGGTGCATAGCACGCCACAATCACAACTCTCCTAATACCTACTTTCATGCGAACCCAGAGCAATCCAGGGGATACTGACTCGTATTTCCTTTCTAGCAACTTAGCTCTTTCATTAAGAATGATTCCTACACCTTGACTGCCGTGTACATTATCTTCAACTCCTGACCACAATGCCAGACTACCGCCATCTAATGTAACAGCATCCCGCCCTTTACGCTTAGTTTCACATACAACCCAAACATCCATTCGTTTCACTTTCATTTCATTCAAAAACTCATGCTCCTTTCCATTTACTCCTCTCACATTCCAAGGACCGAGAGTCCAGTTCGTTTCTAGTCCATATTTTGATGGGCCAACCTCATTTAGGTTCCGCCGCCCATCGTGGCTCGGCTGTCCGAGGCAACATTTTGACGTTTAGCAGTAAGTTGTAATGATGTTGTAAAGGGTGAGTTAAAGGCACTTAATGAATGCAGTCCATGATATTTAGAGTTTAGGCCAGATGGAGTAAAAAATAGTACCTCGTAAGTGGGTTTACAAACTTAAGAAGGGATGAGATGGTCACCCTGATCACTATAAGCCTCGATTGGTTGCTAAGGGGCTTATGTTAACATATGGTGTCAATTATGAGGAAACCTTTGCCCATGTTGTCCATATAGAAACAATAAGTTTATGAATTGGGATAGTGGTAGAACTATCTTTGCAGATAGATCATCTTTATGTTAAAACTGCTCTCGCCAAAGGGAGCTCTGTCTTCTGATTTCTTTGTGTGCGTGAGAGAGTGAACGAGAAGAGAGTGAGCAAGGCAGAGGGAGGAGAAGGAGAAGATATTCTTTATCAGATGGTTTGAAAGGACTCAAAAGATACAAGCAGTCTATGGTGGCTTAAGTTTTGGAAAAGAGATGCGTTAATGGATGAAATATGATATTTGTCTGTCGTTATTAAATTTGAGTGGAGGGTAACGGTAAGTATGTTACTGATAAGAGGGGGGCTTTGATAGGCCCTGGAGCCACAATCCGTTGCTTTCTATGTTCGCTCATGACGAAAGAAATAAATATAACATTTTCAACTGCAGTTGTGCATTTTAGTTCATGATAGAACTGGTGGTGACAAACGGTATATAAGAAGTGTGTCATGGTCTCAATGACCCAAAGTAGGCCCTCCACGAGTATCTGAATATTGCTCAGTGTCGGTGATGCATGTACTATACCTTTAAAACCATAATAAAACCCTAGAGCTCTGTAGTACGTCTGGGTCCCTAAACCATTGCTTCCCCTTTCGACTCATAAGCGAATGAATTTTTTATCTATACTCTCCCAGCCTAGATTTGAAGAATCAAAAAGATATCATGTCTTATTGCCATAATTTGAATTGCGTTATCCAGACCTGGTTTCATCTATAAGAAACCCCAAACTGTCTCTAAACGCTATCTGTATTAGAGGATTTTTCTTGGAAATCTGTACTTTAAGATAACCATAAGCTTATAGGGATATTTCATGACAATTTAGTGATTAATTGTTCGGCATAATAGAGATTCTAACTATTAAAAGCTCTAGCATGACTTTTGATGTATTCTGACCTGCCATAATTTAATATCCAGACGATACGCATAAAATATATTAAAAGTCTGATAGAGCAATGTAGTGTTGATAAGTGAAAATCACCATAGAGTAAGCGTATATATATATATATATATATATATATATATATATATATATATATATATATATATATATATATATATATATATATATATATATATATATATATATATATATATATATATAGAGTGGCCACGGGTTATTCCTTTCAGAAGATTTTTCTTCTCAGATTTACCGCGTCATACTTGCACACTCCGTCAGTGCACTGCCGCCAAAATGAATATTTTTCAAAGTTTTAAGTATTTTAGCAACATTTTATTTCATTATCTTTAAAACTTGTATAATTCTTTCCTTTCCGTTCATCAATGTTAGTAGAAAAATGAAGGTGAATGAAAAACTTTATACATAAAAAACACTTTTGTGTGATATTTTTTCGCCTTTTGCAAATTTCTATTGTCTCTTTGAGTCGCTGAAGGCATATGGATCGCCAAAATCTGGTTGATGACGGCCTGGAGTATATCCAAATTATCTCACCCAAAATTGTGCAAGTATTAGTAATTCCTGTTTTCATTTTAATCACATTAGCCAGATACATACTAGATACACGTGAATCTCATATCTCTCGTGTCTGTAAGCAAACGAAGTGGCACAAGGGAGCTCATGAACATATATTCTCCTGCTGAATCTGCTCGTTCCCACAGTTGTTTATATTGGGAATGGCCCAAACTTCCATCAAATCCGTACTTGCACACTTATGAGCGATGCACTTCATCGCCAATCGCCATCGCCATAGGCATGATAGTCAAAAAGACTATATCGGAGATTCAAGTTATATTTTTGAAATCGGACTAAAAATAAATTTCAGGCCAGTAGTGACCACGCGTCTCTTAAAATACATATTAATTTGATCAAATTCGTTAAGGCTTTTTTTGGAATGAAAAATATAAATATGAGAGAAAAGTAGTAGTAGTTTTAATGTTGCAGTGTGCGCCGACGACTAGGTCATTTTGCACCGCTACACAGTCCGTTGATAAAAATGACCATATTCACAATAGTGTACACGTCAAATACATAAGATTTAAATAAATAATAAAACAGGCGGATACGGTCAAATTTTATTAAAAAGTCCAATCTCTTTAAGTAATAAAATTAAACGGTTTAAAATAATAGGGTCGTCTCCTAGAATGGATTCTAGGTCGCCCCCTTTATTGAACCATCTTCGCGCGTCACGATACTCGTCGCACTCCGTCAGGGTATGCCGAATATTAAGAGGGCACCTGCACGCATCACACTTGAGGAGCTCTTGTTTCTCTTCCGCAAAGAGAAAGGCGTGAGTCAAAGATATGAGAGAAAATTTAAATCCAAAGTGGTCAAAAACTTTACCTTGGGAATCCTATTGTTAGACATTAATCATAAATGTCAACGACTTATCATCCTGATGAAAGCATACTAATCTCGGAAAATCTCGAAGTTCTCTAGGGCTTCCAACCGGGTGAAAGGGGTCCATGAAGGATGCCACCGAACCTCTCTCCCGCTGGCAAACATGAGATAACTTATATAATTTGATACGCCGGAAATGAAAGAGATCCTCTTTAATCTTGAAAAACATTATAACTTTGCCTTCACAATATTTTGTGGAGTTCAGAAATGGAAAGTTTGGTGATTCTGAGAATGTCAGATTGTCAGCATTCGACTCTGAAAACAACGTCACGCGAGACGTCAGAAAGATGTGCCACAAAGAGTGGAGGTGATTAAACGCTTCATAAAAACTGTATTATGTGGAAGAGACGTATTTAATAGACTTGTTTAGAAACACAACAGCATAATGCAGTAAATGGTGGTAAGCGATATAAAAATGGATAGGCACCGACTCTTAAGGCCAATGACAGAGTAGGTACATGAATCAAGCAACGAGAAATGTCCGAAAACAAATAATAAGGTATTTTGAGCGAAAAATCATTTTACTCAGAAATCAATGAATTTGATCTCATTTTAAAGAAAAATAACTCACCTATCCAATGACACTAACAACTTAACCCCTTACCACATTACTTTCGGAGATATTTGTCAAAAAAATCCTAGCCATTTTACATGGGAAATGGTACGTGTATGCACTCCATAGAGACATTGTTTACAAAATGAGGTATTTCTAACACTAAGATGTCGTAAGAAAACTAACAGCGTGTAGTTGGTATGGATTCTCAACTACTTTTGCAAATAAATCATGTTGTTACCGCAGTTAACCGCATCATAGGTTCTTGGGTATCTCAAAAAACCTTACGTTTTTATGGAGTTTCAAATGTACCACGTGAAAAAAGTGAGTAAAGTTAAAGACTTATTTAGATATTTTCATTTAATTACTGCCGATTTCTGACATGTAAAACTATAATTATTGCACCATTAATAATGAAATATTTAATTGATGTGTCCTACAGCTGGTGAAATTAAAACTTATAATTCGAATATGGTCTCTATTATGACAAGGGAACTATCTCGCTCGGACTGCCTTAAGGCCAATGACAGAGTAGGTACATGAAGCAAACTACAAGAAATGTCCGAAAACAAGTATTGAGGAATTAAGCCGAAATCAGAATGGAACGGAGAGTTTAATCACAAATATCGTCGGATCGTTGAAGACTGATGATGAAATAAATTGGTTGAATTGAAACATTTTTATGAAGAAGCCGTAGTTTCATGCGTAGCATTCACAACAAAATGTTCTCATACATTGGTTGAAATCATATGAGAAGTCTTTCTCCCTTAAGTGGGAAATAGTCGGCTGTGGTCGAGTGATAGCGAGCTACGTAAGATCCAGGAATGGGTCGAAAGGGGCCGCACTTGAAGGAGACGTAACACGCGGGGAACCGCAAATCAGACACCGCTAGCAAATCCATTCGGTGTCAGCCCGTTCCACGTTTGGTTGAGAGTATGGGCTCTTATGCGGATTCGTTGTCTATGTAAATCTCCATTTAACTGGATGCACGACGTTTCTGTTAGCTGTAGAAATATTCACCTTCTCTACTATTTCCATGCATTTACTGCACATCTTGAACTCTTCCAATTTGCAAATTTCAATCCCTGAAGTAACTTTAAAAATTTGCGCATCGATGAACATGATCTGTGGCCAATACATCTATATCTACATACTGCCGTGCAAGTCGCCGCATTGGGGTGTGGCAGGTAGCCTTAAGACGCCAGCCGTGTAAAGGTGGTAGTGCCGGGTAAAGGGAGACGAAATGATGAAGTGTGTTTTGGGAGTATTGGGTGTAGACGTGGAAGTTAGGTTTGGCAACCGAGTTCTCCATAAGGCCCATTCTACATACTAAATATGGAGCGCTCTACCTAGTGAGATCACCTCTTTGGCGTTGGTGAAGCAAGCATACATACTGAGTTGGTACAGAGGCTTCCGCGGTGATTAATTGAGGTCCGTTTATTCGGGTTTTTTTCCGCGTTAATTCATGTTAACGGACAACAGTTTCGCTAACGTTACAGCTAGCGTCCTCAGGTCCTGAATGATCTGCAGAGAATCATGTTTCTTTAAATACCTAACGCCTGAGATAGTCAGGCGCACGTTGATTGGCCGGCTGGACCTTTGAATTCAATTGTTGTAAAAGACGTAAAAAGAAAATTTCAACGGGGAAGACGGTTGTCCTCTCTCCTCTAAATTCAAACATATTTTAGAACAATTGAATTCAAAGGTCCAGCCGGCCAAACAACGTGCGCCTCACTAGCTCAGGCGTTAGGTACTTAAAGGAACATGATTCTCTGCAGCTCATTCAGGACCTGACGACACTAGCTGTAACGTTATCGAAACTGTTTTCCGTTAACATGAATCAACGCTGGAAAAACCCGAATAAACTGACCTCAATATATATCGAGTTGTTTTACGTGACATACCTTCCTTCTGGAGTGTCTCCGATGGCTCGGGATTCCTCGGGTGAACGCGTAGTTGGCACCCTCCTCGGGAACTATACATTTCGCATTTTGTGATCGGATGGGCTGATTTGTGATGGAATGACTGCGGGCCGTGTGGACTGAGGCCCTCCTATAAATACCCATTCATTGGCGGACCTCTTGAGGAAGGGGTAGCCGTGCTTACCACTCTGATCGGGGTAGGGGGAGGTCGAGAAATGGTGAAAGGAGGATTGGATTGGGAGGGGGGAGGGTCGACGGGTCGGTGCCCAGCACTCGACCCCCCCCCCCCTTCCGTTCTCCCGCCCCCGAGTCAGAGCGCCCCCCCGAAGGACGACGAAGTGCTCATTGAGTATGTGTCGCCCGGGAAAATCACCCCTTAATAACACTCATTGCGACTAAGATTGGACGACTAACTATATACTCCATCGGGTGCGAGAAGGGAAATTGAGTTTGCGGTGTTGTCCACCAGGAGGAGCGATGGCGTGCTTGCATGCAGAGTCATCTGGGCGTGGGCTGATAATTCGCCTTTGTTCCGCCGGGGGTCGCGACCGCGATTAGTCTAAGTCTAGATAAAGACGCGTAATGATTGTCAGAGAGCAGAGTGAGAGAGAGAGAGAGAGATAGAGAGAGAAGAGGAGAGGAGAAGGGTGGGAAATGTGTTGACAGTGGCGATGAGTGATGCGTTGGGAGAGTTGGTGTCGCGAGTGGACTTCCGGAAATCTATAAGGTGGAATGTGTCATGCGTGAAGATCGGGACAAAAGTCATAAAAGTCACAAGAATAAATAATAATAATAATACTTATATTTGCGTAGAGTTAAAAAATACACAAATAGACAGTAAGTGTACAATGATATAAGTCACGTCAAGAATGGAACATAAAGGTTCATACAATAGGATATACGTAGATAAAGCTTATTACTATAACTCATCCAAATACAGATATATACAAAAGTACAAAATACAGTTGGAGGAAGAGGTAGACGGCTAAAGTGAATGTGTTAGAAGACACTAGAAAGAGCAGACATATAGTAGCGTAATATAGCAGGAGTCATAAGAATAGGACAGCGTGTTTAAAGTAAGGATGAGTCGAATCCAAATGTCGATTCTGGATTCCACCGATTCTCTGGAGTAGAATCGGTATAGAGAATCGATCGCTTTAAGTCGATTCCGATTCCATCGATTCCAGATAGATAAATATTCAAATCAAATTTCATTTATCACATCATATTTGTCTCAGTAATTTTGGGTGTAGGCTATCAATTTGTACTTTTTTTTATCTACCTCAATAAGCTGAGGGTATATTTGCTATTTGCTGATAAATATACTTTGTGAGTGACTCAATTGTCTTTGTTATTTTATTTCAGCCAATACTTGAATTTAAGTATTAGTCGTACGCTAATGATATATCAATTAGGGATGAGAATCGATGGAATAGGAATCGGAATCGGAATCGAGAATCGGGAATCGATTTGAAAGAACCGGAATCGAAAAAAAGTGGAATCGACTCACCCCTAGTTTACAGTAATAACTATTTGTCATGTCAGCCCCGGTTGCGGCGGGGTTATGTCCTCGCTTGTCAATCCGAGGGTCGCGGGTTTGAGTCCCGCCTGGGTGGTTTTTCACCACCCAGGACATGGGTGTTGTTGTTTGTCTATTGTTAATTGTTAATCACCCGATGTAATAGGCCTTTGTTGTGCTGTTTTCGCGAGTGTGAGCATAAATAAATAAATAAAAATAAATATTAGTGGGACGGAAGTGGTTCGCCAGGATAAGACATATTAGGGAAATTATTCGAAGGGAGACAGTTTTATATGGATAACGGCAATAAAAAACTCTTCGACTTTCCCGATTCCAAAACGCAGTGGTTTTAAGGGAATCTATGAATGAACTATATATTCATCATTGAGCATGTGTTTCTCTCAAGATAAGGAGTGGTTTTTATTCGGTTTCACTGAGACCAGAAAATGGAACAGGATCAGTATGAGTTGAAGTCTCATGTACTCATATGTTAAGAGAGTTTAACTAAGATTAACCTTCAATAATAACAGTATTTACGAGAGAAAAATCGCAGGGACTTTGAAAATTAGTTTTCAAACAAGTTTCAAACAAGTTTCAAACAAGTTAGACAAGATTAGTGCTTTGTGAACCAGGGTATTTCATTTAGAATCGAATCTCCCAAAATATATTTCGAATCGAATCGAAACGAAGTTTTTTTTTTAAATTGTGGTAGCGAATCAAATCACCCTAAAAAATTCGCTAGCGAATCGAATTCGAATCTAAATAAAATGTAAAAGCTTATGCGCAGTTAAAGTAATGAAGATTTTCATAATATTTCAGGGCCTTACATCAGCTTATACATCTATATAGTGGCACACAGCACAGAATAATGTGTGGTCGTTTAAATTTCCGTTTCTCGTGAGGAAAACATCGTCTAAACGGACGGAGCATTATTTTTGGAATGAGCGCCATGTTGGATTGCATGAAACGATTCGAAGACGAGTCTATCAGATTCGAATATTCCAAATCATTCGGTTTCGAAGCATCTGGATTCGCAGGGGAATCGAATCAAATTCAGCCTGATTCGAGTCGATTCGGATCGATTTCGAAGCATTCGCACTGCTCTAGTTAAGATCGAAATGGATTCACAATCATTATTGTTCTGAATGGATATTTTGTTTTCGCATAGAGTGCAAGATAAGGATACGTCACGAGCGTTACGTGGGTTGCATTAGAGACGCGGCCAATTATGTTAAGATGGTCATTGGAGCAATGACGTCCGGTGAGTGTCCACGTTTCAGTCGAGAGAGAGAGAGAGATAGGGCGATGAGCACGGATGATAATGGAGATGACTTGATAACCGCTTTGATGTTGACGAAGTGGGCGAAGCGTGTGCGTGTTGACGTTTGAGGCGTTGACGCATGCGAGGGACAGGACCACACACGGGGTAGGGGGCGGTGCGTCGTGGAATGGGGATGTGATATAGGGGTGCAGGAGATAGATCCCCTCGCTCTCTCTCTCTCTCTCTCTCTATCTCTCTCTCTCTCTCTCCCTCTCCCTCTCCCTCTCTCTCAGGGGCAGTTGGGGGTCTGATCTCAGCACGGAATGAGTGCAATCGTTGAGGAAAGATCGGGAGATATTTTTCTCTAGTCGTAATATCTGAGATTTATCGCATTTAAATTTTGAAATTCAATTGTTCGTTAATGCTTGAAGTAACAATCAGTATTTATTCCGAAAGGACTTCGTTTTTACGGCTGAATATCCTAGTAAAACCCTAAATGTACAAATATTTAAGGACAGATATCCCATTCACAATCTCAATATGAACGAGCTGATGCAGGTTAGGGAAGCCGATAAAGAATCGGGATGGGCCGTGATAGAACGGAGAAGTGCAGCAGGGGTGCCCACTGTTGCTGATGCTTTTTAACATGTATTCAAAAGAAATGGTGAGGGAGGCATGGGAAGAGATAGAGGTGGGAATACCTATAGGTAGGAGGGAGTCTGATGTAGTTAGTGAGATTTGCAGATGATCAAGTATTGGTGTGTCAGTCAGCAAAGGTGTCACAGGCAATGATGAATGAATTAGAGGTGCCGGGGGAGAGAGGTATGGGGTGAAGATAAACCATAAGAAGACGAAAGTGATGAGAGTCTCTAGAAGGAAAAAGGCGGGTCAGAAGATAAGAGTTGGAGGGCTTAAAATAGGGCAAGTCTAGCAGCATCTGGGTAGTATTTTGGAGGAGAATGGATTTACCTAGTGGTCGGGACATTAGGTGTTTGTAGACTTGTCGTGGCCAAAGAAGCATTTTCAAAGAAGGAGTTTTTGATGAGGAGGGGTCTTTAGAGAGACAGAAAGAAAGACTGGTGAAAACTTTAATATAGAGAATGTCACTGTAGGGGTTGGAGGCTTTGTCACCACAAAGAGAGGATGTACGTAGAAATGAGGCGTTTTAAATGTGGCAAAAGAAAGGTATTGCATATGGTTCGCACATTTGTGCATTGCGGGTGACCCTGTAAAGTTTAATCCGTGGCTTGTCCCGGGTGACTCAAAATCAGAAACGAAACTATGATTTGAAATATGTAATTTCTCTACCCTCGATTTGCAATTCATTTACCTTTTGGTAAACTCTTATGAAACTTTGCAAGACTTATCTGACATAAATTGAAAGGGTTTTACTCTGAAAATTGGAATGAAAAAGTGAACATAACATGAAAGGGGAACTGGTCTTCGAGTATTTTTTTGCTGTCAAGCGCTAGTGGATGTGTAAAAATTGCCCATCGGTAAGACGCGGAAATTTTTCTCATGGTAACTCAAGGAGTTGCGTAGATTGTGCAGAACGCATGGATGGGAATAAGTTTGATTTGAGAAAAGGAATTTTTGCGTCCTATTAAAATATTGCTTACCTACGATCGCCATTTGTTATTTGCTTCCTCTTTTCCTATGAAATCTCTTGGTTTTCGCATCGCTAATTTGTGGGCTTCTTAATGTTTTGAAATTTTGAAGTTCAGAAACTTATCAAGTTGATGAGAGCATTCTGCCAAGTCGATGCAGATTCAAACGATGTTGTTCCTCGGGATGAGACTTTGTTGTGACTTGCCCTTTATAATGACAGCAAAAATATTTCTTCACGCTGTGAATTTTAGCGAAAAATTGAAAATAAATCTTCACTGTGAATGAAAAAATGTACTTCGGCAATTGACCTTCTAAGTTGCTGACTTTTTTCCCTCCAAAGTTGTACTCCAAGGAGAGAGATTGACTACTTGTACAAATTTTTTCTTAGAGTACTACGAACCAGAGTTAACCATACGGACGGTCAGTGTTCAAATCCCTGCAGAGGAGGATGTTTTTCAGAGGAAACCCGATCCCTACTTGAGTGTCTTGTGGAGGGCACTTCGTCTGTCGGATGAGACGTTAAACCGTAGTCCCCTTGGCGCCTTTCGTTAAGAGCAGGCTAATGCCGACGCCGGGTTTCTATCCACCCTTCCTCCCTTATCTATCCCCTGTGGCGCAAATGACATTGGCAGACGGTCGCCTCCCCCTAATATCCTATGTAATCCAATCCGAGGATGGGTGTTTAGGAGTCCTCTTCTCTTTTCAGCTCAACGCTTTATTCTTCCGTGCTGCTGCTCATTTCCGTGCCCCTTATAACTTGCGCGATGGTTTTGTCCTTGTTATAGTTAGTGTAAAATAATGAAACGTCGAAAGACGACGAAATTGGGTCACGTAACGAACTGTGAGGAAACTTCGGATGCAAGACGTCCGCAGACTAGTCGACAAGAAGTTCCGGAGTTGCAGAGCTTCTGATGGGTTTAAACGGTATAAGGTTATGATTGTCAAATAATTCACATCCTGTGTACTTGTGAATAAATACGTAATCCATCTAGTTCGGTCAACAACATGTTACCTTTACTCGCTTTCTTTGTAGTTAATTGCATTTTAAATCGCTTTACTTTCAATGGGATAAACACTTGGCAAGATTTTAATTTTTATATTTGTAATATAAACGCCATATTCACGAGAAACGGGGCAATCCCAAGGGGCAAAAGCTCTCAGCAAGTCCGATGTAATCCTTCGCAGAGGTGAGTTAGAAATGAAATTCATACGTTCGACATCTACTCCATTCGCAAACTTCTGTGATATTTGAAATCAAAATGTGGTATCTCTGAAGGAATGTCGCTGCAGTGGGCTTCTGTGGCCATAAAAATGTGCTCAATGTGCCCTTCAGTGGGCGCGTAAAATTTTGTTACACGATTAGGCGCGTGGGCCACACATGTGGCCCGAATTCAATTTTTTTATTGACTAAAATGTTCAACTTTTTTGAAAAAATTTTTTACAAGCAATACATTTAGACTATTGACTATCGTTTATTTAGGTTTTTTTCACCATGGAACATATTTATAGTCATTAGTGGAACAAAACCCAAAGCCATTGAAAAATCGTGACATATTTTGAGCATCAAACATCCATTGTGATAAAATTTATATAATATATCCAACAATTTTAATACAACTGATTATAATATTATAATGTATAAATACTATATAAATAATATATAATATAATAATGCCGACAGAAAAAGGTCACAGGGTTAGTCGCATGGGCCGCATTTGTGGCCCAGTCACGCTGGCTTCCTTTCGCACGCTCTTTGATGCTAACCCTGCAACAACTTGTTACGAACGACCATGTGAGACTTTTGAGGACATAATAATGTGCAGCTGCTGAAACTTAAAAGTATATTATGCCATTCTATGAGAAACGGCAAACAAATGAAACACTGTGAGCGACCCCTGTGGCCCACGCGCCTACTGAAGGGTAAATAATATTCGAGCAATATTCTGCATAATTTTACCTTAATTTTGGGTATCAATAGCTTATGCACGCAAAGGAATTTTTAACCATTTAAATAAAGTTATAATTCAATATATGTTTTGATTAGCGAACGGCGGGAGAACCCTCTTAAGCTTCATTCCTAATTGTTTAGTCGCGCACGTCCGCGTATTAAATTGCGATCCCCAACGACAATTCGTGCGTTTCGCGGGAGACTAATTCCCTCCGTTTCCGCGCAGAAGCGAAATCCTCGCATGATGAGGAGCTGGGAGACTCGGTTTTTCAAGTACGCCGTTTCGCCGTCTACTCTCGTGGAGTCTTGGCGGTATCGCGTGATGGCAAGAGCCCTCTGAACTGCCCATGAGCGAATCATTTGAAGACAGGAGAGAAAGGGGTGGGAGCCTTCTCGATGTGCGGGAAATACCAATTTGAAGCCTTATTCCGAGAAGAGTAACGCATGGAGATGAGAAATTTCTTGAGAGAGAAAGTGCAGATGACATCGTTAGAAGTTTCTATGAATGCGAAACATTATCATTGTGTAAAATTGATGTTTCCAAGCTAGCAAATGGAGGGAGCGTTTTCCGTCACTCTTTTTTTTAGATTCTGCAGTATTTTTGTGGCGAGTCTTAGAAGGGTGGTGCGTTTATGATCTTAGTCAACGGTTCAGAGGTGTGGAAGAGATTTAAAAGGAAAGAAGTCAAAGAGTTCTCCTCAAAGCTTCGTTGCGCCATCTTTCGCTCTTTTGAAGACGGGTTTAGCTAGGAGTACAATCTCTCTCCCTCTCTTTCTTAATATATCATTCTGCGCATTTCTTGGCCTCTAGCTTACCTTTGTCCTCTTACAGTGGCGTATCGGCGAGGAACGGCCAATGTCGAAACCTCGATTAGCCAACGTCAGCAACTCACGAAGCCACGTTTTCACCGATTTGCACTGCCTCGGAAGAGGCTATTGCTCAAATTTCCTCTGAATATGTATTTTTTGACCAAAAATGACTAATAGACAAACTTTCCTTATTCTTTTATCGCTCAAATCAGTGCCGTTGGGCCATATTATGGATCATGTAAAAGAGTATTCTGATGGCTGGAATTTAAGCACCCTATTTTGTTCGTATTTTTAATGTCATCATGGTAGTGAATGTTTTGTGAGAATTCCTTCAGTAATGCCTTTCTACTTCTCTCTTCCTACAAGTTTTATTCTTAGAAACGCTTGTACTTGTGTTGGGAGCAAGGGTACAGGTAATAAATCTGTCTACCATGAACACTGAATTTTCTGGAGAGTTTAGTTGTATTCAGGTCCACAGAGTTCTGGAAATACGATGAAATGGATATGCATCCATTTGAAGTAAGGATAAGTCAAATCCAAATGTCGATTCTCGATTCCGCCGATTCTCAGGATTAGAATCGGCATCGAGAATCGATCGCGTAAATTCGATTCCGATTCCTTCGATTCCAGATAGATAAATATTCAAATCAAATTTCATTTATCACATTATATTTGTCTCTCTAATTTTGGGTGTAGGCTACAAATTTGTACTTTGTCCTACCTACCTATGTACTACCTCAATTAGCTGAGGATATTATATTTGTTAATAACTAGGTATACTTTTGAGCGACTTAATTGTATTTGTTATTTCATTTCAGCCAATATTTGAATTTAAATAATAGTCGTACGCTACTGGTATATCAATATCACAGCTGTTATTGGGAATAAGATTTGATGGAATCGGAATCGAGAATTGGGAATCGAATCAAAAGAATCGGAATCGAAAGAATCGACTCATCCCTAATTTTTAGAAAATCGGAATGTCTTAGAAATGTGAATCGCTCTTTGAGTTAGTCAATTGGCTCCCGCTGAAAGGAGAATTGGTAAATCAAAATGATCCGTGCTCTTAGTAATGTGGAAAATATATTTGGCAAATTGAGGTTGAAACCTAAAATTTAGTTGCCAGCGCATTGACTCCCGAGGTTTTATTTCAAGTCTCCGCAGGGCAACGGTCCACCACAACAATCGGGGCTCGACCAATCCCGCCCCGCCTAGCGCCAAAGTTAAACGGTCTTTTCAAGCTCGCATCAGTAGCCTTGAGAATGGGTAACGAGTCGGAACCCGAAACGTTGGCTGACTATAAATTTCTTACCCGGTGGCGAGCCCGAGAGAATTACACTAATATTCCTGAACACTGCCATTATTCCTCCTTCTATCGTTTTCTTAAGTAATTGGCTCTTCAATAGCGGTTCCGCAGCAGTGTTTTCGGAGATGGAGCCACTAATGTCTCTTTCCTTTTCGATTCCCCATTCTCACTCTTGACTCCATCAGCCTTTCCGAGATTTGTCCCAGCGCAGTGGTGAACCGATCGTCGGAGCTCTTCCCGCCACGCGTTCCCCTCATCATAGAATGCGGAAAAATATGGCCTCTTCTCGCATGAAAACCGCGCATGAATTTCCGACTCGGTGCATATTTTACTGCCCATTGAATATGCGTCATGTGGATGATTTCATATTCCACTAAATGACAGGTCTTTCTACAGCACACAATTGTCACATCTTCTTTTTTAATTACTTGTTTATGACGTTACTATGTCTGCATTAGCAACAATAAGCTCGTGGACAAGATCGCAAGGCACCAGCCACCTACGGAGTGGAAAATAAGTTGCAACAATTCGCTGAGGTAAACTCTTTTGCCGGAACGAGTTGAGCGTCGAGGAAGAGTAAATATGCGCGATATCTGTACGTATTCAAGCATTCCTTGTTATAGTTAGTGTATTTCATAGTTAGTGTACTCTTGTTTCATTGACAATGGTTAGGGGTTGGGGATGATAAAAAAAATCATCATCACAAAGGAACGTTTTCGCTTCGTAGGGTGATTTTATGGACTTCCATGGTGCACTTTTATTATTATAGCCCACAGATGACATCCCTTATCGTGGCTTGTTTTATAAAGTTATGGTAATCTTGGTATGCATTGGATATTCCCTTCGTTTATTCGAAGCACTCATGTTTACCCCTCATTTTTCTTGGAATGAAACTTTTATTCCCAGAAAAAAACATTTTATTAATATTTATCATTTAAGTCCTACATATTCTTTAATTTCTGTTACCTATGTAATAAATGTGCGTCTCTGCATTTCACATTTTCAACTTTTACATTTTACATTGTAGATTTTGGGGTGGTTGCGGCAAAAGTAGGATGGATAGCGTCAGGAATGAGTGGGTAATAAATGAATGTGACTTAGATGCTCCAGAAATGAAAACATATAAAAGGAGTGTGCTCTGTTGGTTTGGCCATGTTGAGAGAATGGATGAGAGTCGAAAAACAAAACAGATATATAACAGTGAAATGAATGGTGCGAGAGGTAGAGATAAGCCGAGAAAGTTGTGGTTGAATGTGGTTGAGGAGATTCTTAGGAGGATGAATATTAGGAGTCTTAAAAACAGGAGGGCGTGTGTGAAGCAATTTACTGGGGTAAATGAGGCAAAAGAGGTTTTCAAGGATATGTCAGTATGGAGGAAATTATTGAAATAGAGTTAGGTGTACAAATATGTATTTATGAGTGAAACTCTGTGACTGTGCCTACCCCGGAAGGGAACGGGGTGATTGGAATGTATGTATGTACTTTTGAAAAATTAGCTCCTGAGTTTATATCTGACTCTGTCCATTCACTTCCTCTTGTACTATGTTTAAAGTTCGGTTCGTTACATAAAATTAGAGCTATCTGCTTAGTGAAATCGATATATTGAAAAATTCATAATTATTAATGCAGGGGAGGTTTATTCTTTTCTCGGAAGATACGCGAAGATTTTCGTCTTTGAGAAAAAATAAGTTTATTAAATTATTATACATTAATACAAAAATGTATGAAATATTATTATAATAAATTAATTTAGAATTTTGGACGGTGTATCCAAAGAGAACCTTTATGATACAGATATGAACCAAGGACCTTTATGCTTGCCGACAACCTCGCCACCCTTTTGAGACATTGATGTGCCCCTGGAGTTGCTTTTTTATCTCGCTCAGGATCCTGGAGAGGGCGAACGTGTCGCTCCTTTCATGCTGCGCATTGCCTCGATCCGAAAGCGAAGAAGGAGGGGGGGGCGGCGGTGGAATTAACAACCCCCCCCCCACCTCAACACCCTCTGGCCGCACGGAAGTGCCTCGGTGGGATCGGATTAAGTGGAAACGAGGGCAAACATGAAAGGCTCAGTGTGGAAGCTCAATCTAGCGCACTTTGAAGCTCTCCATCGTTTGACGTTCCAAGACGGAGCCTCAATCTCCCTCTAGTGCACCTCTCCAGTCACTCGGTATCGGAAGATTTATCACCGGAAATATTCGCGCATATAGTCCCACTAAAGGTTCCTGGCGTACCGCAGTGGTCGAGTTTCAGACGTTGGCGAAACGGGGGAGAAAGGTTGTTTAGTGTGGATGGATAGTCGGGTAACCTTTATAATTCTTTCCGACACAAGTGCTTCAAGATGTTGGATTGCCCACCACCAACAGTCTTACCGTTTTGACTCGAGACGCCAAGATACGGTTCCCGGTGAAGTTGTTATGGTATTGTTTATTTATTGTTCCCGGTATTGTTTATCATGAAATAAAGTCTAACAAATTTCTGTATTACATGGATGTAATTTGTGCTTAATGTATTACTATTTATATGATTGTCTGTGCATTACATTGACATATTTGGGTGTAAATTGATATACGTAAACAAATTTCGTAAGTTGTACGAAATCGTACATCTTGTCCTCTATGCAATAATTTGTATGTAGTATTTCTCTTTTATATGAATGTACTATATTTGCTCGATATATTATTATTGTTGTACATTGCATTCCATTTTTCATAATATGGGCTAAACTGATATATTCCAATAAATTGTTTTTATGCTTTGGAAAATCGTGATTATTAAATGCCAGCGATGCTATTTATTTAAGGAAGGCAGTCTCCATACAGGTGACACCTTTGAGTCTGCCTAAAGCTCCTATTATTGATAAAAAAGTAAGTATGAAACTGTGGAGTAAAATATATTATTAATAGTATGATAAGTGAATGCAAAGGGTGATTTTTACCCCTTTCCTCGCGTGGAAGTGCCTCAAGTTTTTTTCGTGAAGTTGTTCGGTTTCCCAGTCTCTCTCTCTTCTGTTTCCTCCTCCTCCTCCCTCCGTCCTTTTCCTTCACTTCCGCCTCCCCTCCTTGCCTCGCAGGCCTGGAACTCACCCGGAAGCTGGGTGTGGGAACTTGAGGGTGAGGGGGAGTGAGTGCGATAAAGCACAAGTATCTTTTAAATAAGGGAAACTTTGGCAGGGGCGGGTTGAAGTTGGTGAAGGGCTTGATTTGGAGTGTAGCGATTCCAGTCCATCGAATCGCGTCCCTCTTGAGCGATCGCAATACGCATTGAGATACTTCAACTGTTACATGAATTGAATGGCGTGTTTCCCACATTCGAGCAACCAGCGGAAAACTGCGTCCTCTTCATAACTACGTCAGCAAAACTATACATTTCCGTATCATTTTAATAAAAAAAACTTGAAGATGTGAGAGCCTTGATAGAAGCAAATATGGTTTCTCTTTGTATCCTAGAAATATGGCATGTTAGCAAAAATCTGATTTAAAAAGCATATACTTCCAGAAAATTTCAATGGCAATCAAATTAGGGTATCGGCTCACATTTTCTTAAGAACTATTATCAAAATAAAATTGGAAAAAAGCAAAAAAAGTGCTGATTCTCCAACATTTGACACTTCAGTTGACGCAATGTGCTGAAAAAAGTATTAATTAGAAATAATGCTCGTCGACCGATCGTAACCCTTAATATGTGACTCACCTAAACGTTTTAATGCATGATGCAGATTATGAGTCATAAGTGGTAATTTTTTCCGGTATTGATTAAGAGGCATAAGTTATCATTTCTTTTGACTCAAGCAGTCGTGATGGAATCCTATTACCTCACACGTCCCTCAAAGGGGAGATTGTGCCATTTTTCCATTCATTCTTTGAAGTATAATACCGGTTAAAGGTATCTTCGATTGAAAGTAAGAAAAAACTGAAGTGTTTCTCAGACTTTTAGCTGTCCGGGACTAGCCACGGAGTTCCACTTTTACGGAGTCACCCGCAACGCACAATTGTGCGAAATTCCACAGAGAAAAAAATCATCCGCCTTGACCGGGATTCAGAACCTGATTCCCTCGATTTCTGGCCGAGTGCTTTAGCCAGTTAAACTTAGCGATGCCAGAAGTTTCGTAACCCAGGGAGATATAATCACATTGAGGCAACCATTGCATCGCCACACTCGCATGAGTATACGTGTGAATATTTTTCGCTTAGGCGTCGTTTTTCGAGAGTTTCCCGAATTGGGTCAATCGAGACATGGAGCAGTTACGATAAAGTGCATCTTTCTTTTATTTTTTCCGACCCTTCTGGTAAATATCAGCGAGATCACCACTCGTTCTAACTTTATTGTGCTCGGGCTAACGAACCACGGAAGTGTGTAAAATGGTGATGTGAAGAAAGAAACGGATAGTTCGATGTCGGTGAAGTGGTTTTGAGTTTTCGCTGACACGAGCTAGAATTTATATTTCAATTAGAATGGACACGTAAACTCATAGAGAGGCGTACAAATGGTGGTTTACCATTTCTATCAAAGGGGGTGTTTTTCCAGTTGAAGATAAAATAAGCAATCTGCCCCACAGAGGTTTGACGTCATTTTATTGTGTTCCGACTGCACTATTCACCTAAATATACATACCACCCTGCAATCCACCGCATTGAAATGTGGCAGGGGGTGTGAGGACACCAATTCTGTATAGGTGGTCATAGGGATGTGAGAATGTGATTTTGTATTATTGTGTAGTATTTGAAGTGTATATTGGGATTTTTGAGTGTTTGGATTGGAGCTCGGTTTCTATATTGGAAGAGAAAATTTAAAAAAAATCTGTTCGGCATTATATCTCTTATTTATCGCATCTATTAATCGCACAGGTGAACATAAACATTTTCCATGAATCTAAATGTGAAACTTTTGTTTTTGTTTAAGACGACCGCGAACGGTGCGTCACCGCGGAATGCCCACATCTATCTCACGAACACGGTTCAGATATACCCAGAGGTTTCTCTCAGATTTGATACGAGGACTTCATGTCAAAAGTCCTGAACATCTGCTTGCTGGAATACCACGCCCTCTAAGAGAACGTCAAAGAGGGGAAATTAGCGCATGTGTGCAAGTTTGCTTATTGTGCCTGAAGTTAGAACAGTCTTTTATACTTTTTAGCATTCCCTCTGCTGAAGACTGAACTGACTGCGGAGGTTTCCCCTCAACACTGAGTTTATGAAACGAAGATTTTTTTAAAGCGGTAGGTACCTTTCTACCAGCGGGAACAGACGATAGAATTTAGAAATTAGATATGTGTGTTAAGTCTCTTATACATAATTTATAAAACATATGCGGCTGAGCATTAAAGAAACTAGGTTTTGTTAAGCGTAAAATAGGAACTCGTAGCGTAAAATAGCGTAACTCGAAGCGTAAAATAGGATACTCGGATAAAAAAGTGAAAGAGAGATGATGCTTCGCTCTGGTTAGGTCACACCTCGAATACGCGGCGAGTATTTGTGACCCTGGTCAAATAGACTTAACCAAAAAATTAATAAAATACAAAGGAAAGCAGCGCGCTTCGTTTAAAAACTGCTACGAGCGTACATATAGTGTCTCACAACTTTTAAAAGGATTAAGGTGGGAGCCCCTAGAGACTCGGAGGCTACACGCTAGGCTTAGGTTGCTTCATAAATTCAGAACTGATGTTTTTAGAAGCGACACAGAGAATATTATAATGACTCCGCAATGTATCTCTAGGGCTAACATATGCGATAAAATGAGAGAGATACACTGCCGAACAGACAGGTACAAAAACTCGTTCTTTCTGCACACAATGAACGATCACAATAAAAACTGAGCTCCTCCAAATACACTCCCATAGGACATGTCACCATTTCACCTCCCAAAAACTTACATCTTTACACGGCTGGTGACCTAACACCCCCTGCTACACTCCCATGTGGTGGCTCACGGGGTAGTATGTAGATGTAGATACGATACACAGAAAATCGATTTTCAAGTCGGAATATCCACGTCATCTATAGTTGAATTAATTAATTGCTCGAAGGTTAAATATTGGATACGTGCCCGATTGATGCATGATGTTGATGGAAAGAAATCAGGAAGCAACTTTTTATTTATGTCTCGCTTTCTGCATTGCACGTGTTTTTGTCAATGACGTTCTTAAGATGTTTGGCAATTTTTCGCGTGCTCCGCAAAATAATTGATCGGCGGAAAACCTCCGGACAGTGGTGGAACGTTCTTCAACCTCTAACTTGGAAAGCATTCGTCTCCCAGCGGTATTTCTTACGTCAATGCTTATTCTTCTTGTTCCCTCTGAGATCCATTGCCTTTCCCTCTTCCGGTCGCATCTCCTTCCTCCCCTCGTGACGTCCAAGATGTCCGCTCCTTCCTTATCCAGTCGAAGGAGCCTCTTCATTATACCGTCAGCCCGCACTTATTTTGTCTCATATTTGAATTCTTTTGGACAGTCATTCTTGCTTCCAGCCCCAACGTATCGAACATTTGCATTGACGTGAAAGTCTAATAATTTGATACGTTGAACAATGGTTGAACAATGGAACAATGGAATCAATGAACAGAATTGTGTCCACCAAGTATTTCATTCTAACTCAAAAATGTGTTATGTAGAAGCCTTGCGAGTTAATTTATTGGCTCTGAATGCAATTTTACGCCTCAAAAATCTGTTCTTCGTAGTAAACAGCATGATGTACCACAATTTTATCATATTCGTATGCACAGCTCTCAAAACAAGCATTGCTAAGCCCACGGCGTGTTCACCAAAGTTAAGTTGTTTATATAGAAGCCTTTTTTTATCAGCTAGCCTCACGGTGTGGTGTCAGTTTTTACGCTCTTTTCCTGCCGCTCGTTGCCCTCCATTTCCTCGGAGGTACGAGATGAAAAGCGCTGACTAGGGACAGCCGCGCCTTAATTTAGTGATTGTCGCCCGAGAAAAAATACCGCTGCAAGGTCCTTTATCAGGCGCCACCTCCCCAGAAAAATGCTGTAAACAAATAACATGTATCCTACCCTGTAATACATGGATGAACAAAGAAAGTGTTTATAAAACCTGTGAAAAATATCAGCCGGAACTTGAACCTTCCCCTCCGTTTTGTGAAAATAAGAGGTGAATTGATAAAAAAATTCGATTTTTAGACACATTATTTATTTGAGTTATAGTAAAGACAATTCGCCTCCACATCGGATTTCTCTTGAGCGGCAATACGTTGCAAGGTTAATTTATGTGATGGTGCTGACATGAGGTAGGTTTACTAAACTAATCGGAGGAAAATGTATATACTCATATTATGAGTATTACGCTATTTACTGTTAGTTACTCTAAGCACCTTATATACCCGACTGGATCAGAATGTTTTAATTAAAAAAAATTAAGTCAATGTTCTGATTTGTTTGCGACTATGAGGATGATTGCTCTGATAAGATAATAACAAATCAAAGAGAGGTGAACAATGGTACAGTCTTAGAAAGTACAGATAAGCTCAAGGATTAGCTTTTTCTCATGACTATTGAGATTACATCTCGTACGAATGAAATGGCTTTGATCCAAAACCTATTCACCTTCCCCCATATCGGTTTCCAATCTACTTTTCCCTCTCCTTGGCATTTTCTATTTCTTGTGGTTTACCATTCTGATACGCGTATCCCTTATTTGCGAATTTCTGTGTGATGCGCGGACGTAGTTGCCAGTGTACTTTTTATCCACGAGCATATTAATGCAGTGTTAGAGTGGCAAATGAGGGTTTCTGGATAACAGAAGTAAGCTTGAATTGAAATTTGTGCGTCCGTCATACTGCTTATTAGTGCAAAGTGCATTTTAAGAGCTAGATATATTCTCTGGAATATAATTTCGGTGTATATAAAGATATCGTAGAATGAATGTGGAAATGTGAACTTTTTAGTGTTCTTCCAGTGTGATAAATTGAAAGGCTTGAAGGTCCGCTATGCAGAAATCCAAAGGTGATAAACGCGTAAAAAATGAGGCAACCTCCAATAAAAAAACATTTTCCGTGGAAGGGTATCCATTCTTGAAGAACATCATTCTTGTTTTCAAGGCTCTCTCTATGTATTCAAATTTCATCCGAATACGCCCTCTGCAAAGGTTATCTCCTGGAAGAAGGATTTCTTTGTGGCTATGTCATTCATGATTGATACACCAACCAATGTCATTTTTCAAACTAAAAAAATTGTTTTCATGGAATCAGTATTTTCATTCATCTTTATTCAGCGTTAGAATTTTCTCTGGCATCTGTAGTAACCAACAGTAGTGATTGTAAATACGGGGATCGGGTTGGTGTGGTGGCCAGAGTACTCGCCTAGCACACCGGCGGTCTGAGTTCAAATCCCTGCAGAGGCGGATGTTTTTCAGAGGGAACCCGATCCCTATTTGAGTTTCTTGTGGAGAGCACTTCAAGTAGAGTACTCCGTCTGTCGGATGAGACGTTAAACCGTGGTCCCCTTGGCGCCTTTCGTTAAGAGCAGGTTAATGCCGACGTCGGGAATCTATCCACCCTTACCTGTCTTCTATGGCGCTAATGACCTCAGCCGTCTGTCGCCTCCCCAAATATTCAATCCAATCCAATTGGAAATATATAAACATGTCCATGATTCAGGAATATGAGCTCTAGCAGGGGTGCAAAGATTTTATGTCTTCTAGCGTCCAAGCCAATCTTCATTTCGGAAAGTTAGAGTTAAGTGAGTTAAGTAGACCATTGGTGTCATCAACTAGATCAACAAACTAGAACTCATCCAAGTGGCTGCAATACAAGCGCAAACACGTGCGGTTTCTATCAAGTTCCTGCGTACACAATCGAGCTATGAATATGCAAGGATGTGTAAGGATGACTTAGGGCATGGTTATGTAATGGATAAATGGAAAAAATTAAAAGGTTCAACCCAAAAACAATTATATTATACCAATATTATCAGATTTTGGAATAAAGTTGCTTTTATTTGTTTACATGAGTCTTGTGCGAAATTCCACGGAGAAAATATCATCCACCTTGACCGGGATTCAAACCACAGAGACATTTTTTTAGAAAAAAATTCTCTGAATTTCGCACAATTGTGCATTGCGGGTGACTCAGTAAAAGTGGAACTCCGTGGCTAGTCCCGGATAGCTTAAAATCTAGAGAAGTCTTGTTTCCTGACACTATTATTGGCGTGGCGACAGAACTTCTGAAATAAGTAGAACTTCAGGTCGATTTATCTCTCTGTAAGAACCTCAAAGACAACAGTGGCGATTTACTCAAAGTCATTAAATAACTACCATGGTAAGTACAAATCCAGCCGCATAAGTAGATGTCCTTCGAAGGACTGTTCTCTTGGCTTCCGAATCATATTCACTCTTAGAAGTTTACTCACCATCTATAAAAAACATTCAATTCAGGCAGAAAACAGACGGAAAAGAAAAATAATGCATATAGCTAACTCTATGTAAGTAAAAAGAATAAGAATTAGAAAAAGAATACCTGAGACTTCTTAGAGTAATATTTGTCAGTTCATATCGCCACTTTCTCCTATTTTTAGAATCCAATTGCTTTTCCTTCCAATTTTTCGATAATATAGGCTAAGGAAATTTCCATAATCCTAGAGATTTTGCAAGGTTAAAGAGTATGTTTGTTGATCATTTCCTGTTGACTACACTGGCTAATTTATCTAAAAGATATCGTGATTGCTCTAATTTTGTGTCATATACTGCGGAAATTGTGAATAACTAAATTTTGAATGCCAAATTATACAACCTCAATTTTTCCTAAGTAAGCCGTAAATGGGCTTAATGGCTCAGAAGATATCGAACATGACCCACAAAATTCATTTCAACTACTTTTTTTTAATGCAAATTGCGTTTTATCGGTACTTTGAAATATAATTTTCTATCAAAATGCAAAACAAGGCTTGGCAACTTGCCTTGAATGCATTTTGACGACAACGTGGCTCTAAAAAGTTTCAGACTAAGGATAATGTCTGAGTAGACTGATAAAGTGACAGAAAGGCTGGGTTCATCGAGGTCGCTCTCACATTTCACTGGAATATTTTAGGCAATCGAGCGTAAAATGGTACACGATTCTGGAAATGGAAGAATGCGATACATAGCCGACCTGCTTCCCAGATCAATTCTCATTCATAGGAGTTTCATTTCTGGTAAATTTGCGAGCGCGCTCCGAGACTCGCAGCCGTTGAGAAGATTTATTACTATAGCACACACTAGAGGCTAATGCACGGAGAATGGTTCTGCTATCTTCGTGGATCGACATATTTACTCTTATACGCAGGCCATTTAAAAAAGGACGACTATTGTATTTCAGTGTGGGGATTTATGAAGAATATACGAGTGCGCTATAAAATTACAAAAAACTTTGATAGTTCAAAGTCGCGAAATTAAAGCATTTAAAGAAAAAGTGATTTTACTATTTGTTCGGCTCTAAGTCTTTTATACACGCATATAATTTCGGGAATTTTGCTTGGGAGGTTAGGCTCCGTTTATTGAGAACTCGATAATTATGGGTGAGGCGGCGAATGCTCCAATTATTAGAATTCCGTACTATCAATCATTGTAATGATAAATTACTCATTTTTACTGATACTTATTTAATTTCTTTTGTAATGATATATATTTCATAGGAACCAATAACTTTTATGCTTACTTCAAAGTTTCGCAGTGAAGTGTGAAAAACATAATGGAAGAAAACTGAAAGAAAACCAGTTTGGTTTCAGGAAAGAAAAGGGGACAAGAGATGCAATTGGCTGTCTTAGAACGCTGATCGATAGGACCATAGAAGTGAACAGAGAGGTATGCATATGTTTAACAGACTTGGAAAAGGCCTTCGACAGGGTGAACTGGAGTATTCTAATGAAGACTGTGCAAAACTTGGGAACAGATTGGAGACATAGAAGATTCGTTAAAGAGCTGTACAAAGGGCGAAGTGTATATACGGTACGAGTGGATAAAGAAGAGACAGGAAATCAGCATAGGGAGGTGAGTAAGACAAGGCTGCTCTATTTCTCGGACTCTATTCAACATCTACAGTGAAGAATTAATTGTAGATGTCATTGGTGATGAAGGTGGAATCCATGTTAGAGGAGAAAGAGTGATAGTCATAAAATATGCAGATGATCAGGGGGTGATAGCAGAGAGCGAGAAACAAGTATGTACAGGAAATGTTGGATAAAATCAAAAGGGCGGGAAAACATTTTGGAATGAAGATACACATCGAGAAAACTGAAACAAAGAAGGCGAGAAAAGAGAAATGAGTTATAAATGTGACCATTGAGTGAAGAAACTGGAACAAATACTATAATTTAGATACCTCGGAAGTGTTATCACGTGGAATGCAAGTTGTACGGAGGAAATAAGAAGTAGAATATCGTAGTGAAAGGCGGCCTGCAGAAAAGTCAACCAACTACTTTCAGCCAAAGCAATCAATATAGGTCTTAGGAAAAGATTTGCTAAATATTTGATTGGAGTGCTGTGCTTTATGGAGCCGAAACATGGACAGCCGGGAGGGAAGAGTAGATATTTCTAGAGGCTGTTGAAATGTAGCAATGAAGAAGAATGGAAAGGTTAAAATTGAGTGATAAAGTGAGTAGCGGGAAAGTGCCGGCAAGGATGAATGAGAAAGGTAATATTTTAAGATCAATAAGAAAGAGGAAGGTGAAGTGAATGGAACCCGTCCTGAGGAAAGATTGCCCTCTGGAAAGGATATGAGAAGGAAAGGTCGAGGGGAAGAGAGGAAGAGAACGACGAAGAAATAATATTATGAATGGATGGAGTTACAAAGAGCTGAGGATAGACCTGCACAGGATAGACAAACATGGAAGGAGCAGCTCAATTGAAACCCGTCAGAGGACAGATTTACCTTAGAAGTGAAGTATGACGTTATGAAATATCAGGAGTAAGGGTTACTGTATTCTTTTCAAAGTCATCCTCATGGGCAAATGAGACATACAAGAAGCGTCTGATTCGATGTAAAAGTTTAAAATTAGAAGTCTGGACACCTGCTGGGCTTCTGATCTAGAACTACACTTGAAGACAAACATAATTTCTAGATTAAATCAGAAATAGGGAAGGGTAAATTTTCTACGACCTGGATCTCACACAGCTTTTAAGTACGACAAGCCTATTTATTAACGTACAGTTATTTCTTATGGCACTTTTATTCACTAAATTATGTATTCTGAGCTGTAATGATCAAATTAAGCTGTACTGTAACGATTTTTGCCGGATATTACCAATTTAAATTTCATATTTTAGTTGGAAGCAAATAAGATGCGTTGATAAAAAACAATGGAATGCTGCACTCGATAATCAAGGAGGTTAATAATCACGAATTACTCAAATGTAATGTATCATTCGTATCTGCGTTGGATTTTGAAAGCTGCTGCTAGAGTACGTGATATTTTTCAGCAGATATGAACCTTCGACACTGCTAAACTCAATATATAAATCATGTATGAACTAAAAAGTGGATGAAAGCAATGCATTTGAGCATTCATTAAAAATCATGGTAAAACACAGATGAGGTGGATGTCTCACGCTCCTATTAACCACAGTCTTCCTTGACTCTCTAGTAAACTGTGTGGGGTGAAAATCTCTTTTGTGTTGGTGATAAGTCTACCTTAAAAGGGAAGGTGATGAAATGCACGGCGATATGAGATCGAAGAGAAAGAGGCCCTGGAACCCTCTCTCAACCTCATTCCTAATTTCTCCAGTAAACAGGACGATCGATTGAATCGTAAGGAAATATTCCCCTCCAGTATCAGGATTTTATCTTCTTGCGCTCCTATGTACCAATTCCGTAACAAAACGCGCAGGTGTGATATATCACTTGGTTCTCTCTTCGTACATGCGGATACGTGTAACACTATGGCGGAATTGGTTGACATATTTTGCGATCGATTGTGGTGGTGGCGCCTTGGCAACCAAGGAAAATAAATATGCTTCGATTATTAAAGGCATTAAATATAGATACACGAGACTAGATTATTCAATACCTAAAAATGTTATTCTAGTTTTTCCTAAGAGGACAATGGAAGTTTATATTGTGCATCGCATCTCTTCAATTTCGCCGGAAAGACCTGAAAATTAGTGCTCAAGTATATTAAATAAGCCATGGGTGACGAAGACATAGGAAAATTTGTGGAGGAGAAGATAAAAGGTAACAAGATTGTTTTGTTCTCTAAGACAACGTGCCCTTTTTGCGTCAAAGCAAAGAACCTCTTCTCGTCTCTTGGATGCAAATATACGTCTTTGGAGCTAGATCAGATGCAAAATGGCTCCGCAATTCAAGAATACCTGGAAAAAACAACGGGAGCTCGCACGGTACCTCGAGTTTTCATCAAGGGTGAGTGCATTGGTGGTGCTTCAGACACAGCGAAACTTCATGAACAGGGGCAACTGAGCGTTTTGATTGAGTGAAATTTGCCGGATTGACAGTGCTGCATTTAACGATTGAAACTGGTTGCATCTTTGAACGTTTTCTCCAAAATATATGTTGAGGAGGATGGCTACTAGAAATTTGCCATTTTCTGCTGAGAGCAATTCTTATGGCCCGAAATAAACTTTAAATGTATTGAAAATTTGAAGTATAATTTAGTTTTTTCCCGGCGAATAATATGGATGAATTCTTCTCGGGTCTTCCACCGGGATAAGCTTTTTACTGCCGACGTTTCGGAGTCCGACTCGTACTCCATTCTCAATCATAATTTGCCTCGATTCTCGACTCGAAATAAATCTTTGTGGAATATTACTAAGTGTTTTAAATTCTCCCACGTTTACTGTATACTTCAAGGGTGCATTTATTTTTGGCCATTCCATCATGGTCATTAAACCGTAACGTCTTTTAATTCGTATATGCATCATAATTCGGTTTTAATGAAAGACGGAGGACATTCAGAGCTGGTTATAAGACCTCCTACTCTAATAAATTGAATCTCATTCTCAAATGAAGTGAAGAAATGAACGAGTTGAGAAATTGCCGGTGAAATAACGCGAAGTTTAACTAAATTGAGGTATATTTCCGCCCTTGATGTGCAGTATAGTTCAGCCAAGGGAACTGCTGACTGAAACACAGTGCACCTATTTGAACTAACCGGCAAAATAGATGGCCTCATCGTTTGCGAACCAGATATGAAATGAACGAAATGAAAGTGTCGACGCTTGGTGGCGATTGCGATAGTCCATCTTGCGAGAGCTATTCACTAAACCCAAAGTGTTGCCACCCTATGGCAGACGAGGTGGTCTCGGCATTTGTTTACTATTCACGTAAGTAACGGTAGTTACATGGTGTCGAGCCCTCATGAAAAAGTGCTTCAAATTTATGACATCGGAGGCCGACAGTTTTAGTTCTACGTCTGCATACTACTCAGGGAGCCACCTAATAGACGTTCGGCATGGGTTTTTGAACACCAGGCATAAAAGGCGAAGGAAGAGGGAATAGAAAAGGGGAGAGGACAAATTAGGTAATTTATATGTTAAAAATGGGTCTCATGCTAGTGCAACGCTGTTGTTTTGTTGGTATATTTATCGGATGAGTGAAAAAAGACCCTTTTTCGCCTTTCGTTTCGGCTGTGTATCTCTCTTTTGTTGTCGACTTAATCTGATGTAGCGCGGAGTCTAAAAAATAACCTACGGGTCACCCTGAAACTCGCCTAATTGATCAAACCCGTGTAATTTGTACCGATAGCTTAACTTTGTATTCCCAAAAGCTAGGAAGACATTTGATAAAATTTCGTTCGTTGGCATTCGTTGTAAATGTCTTCCTTCCACACTTCGACGGCGAGGCTCCAGTTCTTGACCTCTCAAGGCGGAATGAGTGGAAGTACATTCCATCCTCTGTGATATTTTCTCTCTTTCATCTACATCTACACCTACATAATACCCCGCGAACCACCACATGGGCGTGTGGCATGGGGTGTTAGGTCACCAGCCGTGTAAATGTGTAAGTTTTTTGGAGATGAAATGGTGACATGTATGATAGGAGTGTATTTAGCGGAGCTCAATTTTTATTGTGGTCGCTTATTGTTCGCGGAAAGAACGAAGTATTGTACCTATCTGTTCGGCAGAGTAACTCTCTCATTTATCGCATCTGTCAGACCTAGAGTTGTAGTGAGGAGTCATGATAATATTGTCTAAGTCGCACTGAAAAATATCAGTTCTGAATTTATCAAGCAACCTAAGCCTAGCGTGTAGCCTCCGAGTCTCTAGGGGCTCCCACCTTAATCCCTCTTAAAGTTACGAGACACTATATATACGCTCGTAGCAGTTTTTAACGAAGCACGCTGCTTTCCTTTGTATTTTATTAATTCTTTTGGTTACAATTTTATGACCAGGGTCCCAAATACTCGCGGCGTATTCGAGGTGTGGCCTAACCAGAGCGAAGTAGCATCTCTCTGCGTTTTTCATCCGAGGACCTTCCTATTACACGTTTAACAAAACCTAGTTTCTGTAATGCTGCGCCACATATGTTTTGTATGTGTAATCCCCACGATATATCAGAAGTTAAGTTAATTCCAAGATATTTTACTGTATCTGAATATTTTATGTTTACTTCACCCACAGTATAGGTATAGGTCTTTGGATAATAGAGGGCGAAAAAGCTACTGTCACTGGTTAAAATGAAGGAATTGCTACGCGTTAATTATTAGCCATCGAGGTAGATAAATGTGTATAAATTCTCATTAGTGTACGTAATATGCTATGGCGGAAATCATCCATTTGAGACTTTGTTCTTCTTCGTGTAATTTAGACCACCTTAGAAGGTTTATTTTGTTCCGGTGGGCTAAAGTACGGGGGCATACGTTAACAGAGACAATTTAAGGAGGAAAATACCATCCTTCAACCACGTAACACTTTCTGATCATTTGTAGCAGTTTTTAACGAAGCGTGCTGCTTTCCTTTGTAGTTTATTTATTTCACGACTTCAATCATTCTCTATATGGTACAAAATGCTCACGGCGTATTTGCGCTGTGATCTAATGAGGGCAAATTGGCATCCATCTTTCACTATTTAATTGGATAGTCTTCAATTGGAGTGCCTAATATTTGCGTCACAAATCCTAGTATCTTTCATACAGTGCCGCACATGCACTGTATGTGTTTCTCCTGCGCAAGCTATGAAGTTAGGTTGATTCACAAGTACATATTTGACCTTATTCGGCTCCTTTATTTTGAATTACTCTTTTATACAGAATAGTTTATAGATATGGAGTTACTCTGAGTTGGCCAAGATGGTAAATATATCGTTCCATTCACTATCTGGGATATTTAATTAGCTCTCTCAGTTCACTAAGTTCATTTGGAATCGTTTGTTTGTGAAGTATCCATCTCTGGTTCCCGACGAATGTAAGTATATTGTGTGCATGTCTATATTTGTCTTTGAATTAAAGTAACCTTTTAAGGACCTGTCTGACACGTATGTACATACATTACAGATTCGGAAAGTGATCGGAATGAGGTTACACGTTTTATATTCCTCAGTTCATTGATTGTTTTCAACGCCACGACTTTTTTATGTCAAAACCCCTGAGGGCTATTTCATTTTGACGAGCTGTTGACGCTCCACAGACCATCCAGATGGCAGTAAAATTGCCTTCTGAAGCATTTTTATTAGTAATTTTTATAGCCATTCGGTAATTTTAAAAGCTCTTCCGGCTCACAAAGGTAACATTTTGCGAAAGTAACGCAAAGGTTCGCCATTTGAGGTCACAATGGGTATTTTCCGGAATTTTCAAAGTGCCCATGTTTCTTTATTGGGTTTTGTCTAATACTTCCACTCGGAGAGCTAGTTTTTCTAATTTCCGGATTCGTAATGTCCGATGTGCTTAAATATTCTGAAATATAGCATTTAAGTCATTGTTACGTCAACTGAGAGTTAGTGTTTTACGAAGCACAAAGGTCTGTCGATACGTTGACGTCCCTGGGTAGCAAATGAACTCTTCGGCTATCTACCCTCGTGTTGTCCCTGCGGGACCGTCGTTAGCTATTACATAAGGTAAGTTAACACAAGTATCGTCATTTGGGGTGCACACCGAATACTGTGTCGGCATGATATTTCACCGGATACTTGACTAATTATTTTTATGCTGGATCGACGGGTGGAGACGGAATAAATAGTTTTATACGACAGAAATTGTAAGTAATCAAATGAAAATATCTAAATAAGTTTTAACTTGACTGGTTTTTATCACGCGGTACGTTTGAAACTCCATAAAAACGGAAGGTTTATTGTGATCCCGAAGAATTTACTGCGGTGACAATATGATTAATTTTCAGAAACAGTTGATAAAACATACAAACTACACACATTTTAGTTTTTTTACGACATTTAAGTGTAAGAAAGTCCTCATTTTGTAAATAATGTCTCGCATAGAGTGCATGCACGTACCGTTTCCCATGTAAAAGGGCTGGCATTATTTGGCAAATATCTTGGGAAGTAATGTAATAAAGGGTTGAATTTTTGGTGTCAATGGAAGGGTGATATATTTTTCTTTAAAATGAGACTAAATTCATTGCTTTCTAGGTGAATTAACGCTCAAACTACCTAAGCACGATGTTTGAGCATAAAAGACCTAATACACTCTGGAAAGTACTGGAATAAATATGCACTTATATGCATACAGATATATAACAATCTATCTTCATATATATCCTGCTTATTGTGTCATCATTTTAAATCTTATCATCATAAATTTGATGAATTTATATCAATATATATTTAATCTAATTATTAATTTAACCTTAAACTTTTAACGGTGCATATTAGAAATGTCTAAGACTACACATCAATGAATGCAAAACTAACTTTGTATTCATATATTGACTCATGGTCACAGCTATTATGATCCAACAGCAATATATTAAGTAGACGATTATATTATTACAAATTTAATTACGTTTAAATGTAGCGCAAAAAGGTTTTATTTTAATTTGCTCACGGAACAGAGTGGTAGCTGAAAAACTTTTTTTTTAACTTTTTATAGCCATTTTATCAAACAGTGAAATCATTAGCCTGATAAAATCTGTATTTACTATGCATTAGTTATTTGTTGAAAGGTTTTAAGGAGTTGAACCTTTGGGTCAAATCTTGTAATCAAAATCCTTTCTCCTTCCAGATGGCATCCAGTGGTAAGATTTTGGCCACGTATCCTTTTTCAATTGACCACGCGAATAATTTCGAGAGATGAACCAACAGTCCCTACTGTATCCTTCTACTCCACGAGCGAGTCGTTATTCTCGATTGTGACTCTAGTCGACTAACTGATCCGTTTAATAGACCTGGTCTTTTTGTACCTTGCAGAGGATTTTATTTAACTATAAAACATTTTTCCTTCTAACCTATTTTTGTTACTAAGTATTAATTAAAAAGATTTTTGCACAGTAGAAAAATCTCTTCGTTTAATGAGTCCTTTTACAGTTGGGCAAGATAAATGCGATGGTTTCACATTAGTCAGAAATGCCTTATTGAAGTCGTGTTAGTGCGCATTCATCACAGAGTGATTATTTGGGTCTAATGCTAGTGCACAGTTAAGAATAGATTAAAGTTTTCTCGCAGACGCCGAGGCCTTACTTCGGCCCTTTTGCCTCGATACACACGTGGCGAGGCAAACATCCAGGGAGGCTGGCGAGGGAGGCGACCTCTCTGCGTAGGGACACGCGGCTTCCTCCTCGAGTCCTACATGACCCCACCACTTCGCATGAAAATACACATGGACTCCATTGAAGAAATATTCTGACAAACTTTGGTTGACCCGAGAAAAGTAGAGTATTGGAATGTGGAATTTTAACTGACTAGCGAGAATGTTTTTTTTTTCAATTAAAAGGCCAAGCTCAATTTAAGGTTCAAATGATATATAAAATTAAGCCAATAAACGTATGGCTCTTCAGTTTAAGGCAGAGAATCATTTTGGAAGGAGTGGATTGAATCCCACGAATTATTACTTAAAAAACATCTCATCTTTTAATGATAAACTGCGTAGGGTTGCATGGACTGTAGTCTTGCTTAATAATTTTCGTTTTTTTGTATTTTGGCTATTTACGAGAGACGTGAGCATACAAAATGCAAAATTATATTTGACCTAATTGTGATTATCTCAAATAAGTAATAGGACCTGCGTATTACACACTTATTGCACAACTATCAGCGAGATTATAGAAAAAACCGTTTCCAATGTATGATCTACGCATCTATACATATAAAAACGAATGTATGTCTGTCTGTCCTGTATGCATTACTACACTGTTCATCCGATCGCCAAGAAACTTTAAGGTGTTGAGTGTACTCTTACGAAGGTCTCAAAGGTTTTAGGTATAAAAATATTTTAAATATCGCCCCCCCTCCACCCCCAAGGCCCTCTTAATCTTTCGAATACTTTTCGCGCAACAACGCCCGACGGGTAAGCTAATAATCCTAACCTAATTTTTCAAATACTTTTAAATTAAAAAATACGATCGTTATTTTAACCAATGAGAGAGGTTCTTATTTTAACCAATAGAAATTGAGAAACTATTTTAACCAATGAGAGAGGTTCTTATTTTAAAACCAATAGAAATTGACAAATTATTTTAACCAATGAGAGAGGTTCTTATTTTAACCAATAGAAATCGAGAAACGGTACAAGTCATAAGAAGTCACTACGATTTTGTCCATATTTTGGTTATATTTACTCAATCAAAAAATTGTAAAATATAATGCTTAATTATTATTGAAAGTGTTAAATTTATTTTTGTGCAAAATTTATTATTAACGGTAAGTGTTAAAAATAGGTTTTTACCATATTTTTACATTGTTTTACATTGTTTTTGCATTGTTGAAAATACCAATAACTGTCGAAAAGCGTTCCAGAGTCATCTGGAACGTTTGCTATTCGAAATATTCTTGGATACGGGGCCGGCCCGAGGTGTGTGCGAAGAGTGCGTGTGCACAAGGCCCCGCGGTTTTATAGGCCCCGCGCGATGACCCCGACGTATAACAAAATTTTTTTGTGCCCAAAAAATTGTGTTCGATTTATATTTTTTTTATTTTTTTGCCCTTCACTTTTCAATTTTAGGACGTTTAATACAATTTTTGTTCGATCCCGTTTTTTTTGCTCTTCACTTTTCAATTTCAGAGTTTAATTTAGAGTTTGAATTTAGATTCAATTTCAAATCCGCAACCCTGCTCGCCTCCCTTCTGCACAAGGACCCGCTTTTTCTTGGGCCGGCCCTGTTTGGATATTTATTATTACTAAATGAAACAGAAGAGCAAAGAATTGGGAGCCGATCGATTACGCACTGCTCAAGTCCACTCGAATGAAACAGAAGAGCAAAGAGAATCAAGATTGGGAGCCGATAGAGTACGCATTGCTCAAAATGAATATTTGTTTGTTCCACGTCTATGCGTTCCAATACCATTCCTCAGATTGCAATGGAACTTTGGTGAAATGTTGCGCCCGCGCCCGCGAAGGTTTCTGAATTATTAAATACATTGTACAATAGGTGGAGCGCGAGTCGTTTCAACAAATAAATGTTGACATGGAAGATTCTCAAACAAGTGAGGAACGACAAGCCCACAATGAAGCAGACCGTTTACGAGTTACTCAATCAAGTGCATCAGTATCGTATCAGGGAGACATTGCGTGCATCAAAATTATATCAGTGAGACACAATTTTTGTTAAAGGATACGTAATTTATTTGTACGTAGAATATAATTTAAAGCAGTGGTCTCTTTGCTTGCTTCTTTTTTAATTCTTGCATTAGGCTTTTGTGTACGCTTCCCTTTTTCCTCAAATTGGACTTTTAAGCTCGAAAATCTTAATTTTTTGCACAAATTCAACGATAGAATGTTTTATTTACTTTTAACCGCAGCATAAGGCATTGCAACGCATGCCGGGCACAGCTAGTACGTTATAAAATGAACTAGAGAAAGTGGCATATTAAGTCAGCTCAAAGTGAAAAATAAAATACCTAAAGAAGTTCAAAATAACTGACAAAGATAAGTTGAAAATATTGAATCCTTTCCAACACTTGAATCTCAACCATCAGGGATGTATCAAACGTAAATTTGAAGTAAAGCTGAACGTATTGGCAGCCACACTCTTAATTACTTTTAAGAGCTGCACGGCAAAAGCAAATTTATGATTATCACTGAGGACAGAAGGCGTAACTTTTTGGAAATTCTTAATATTCATGTTAAAGAATAAACTAATTGTAACTTCCACACAATATTAATTTAATTTTTAAGTGAATATTTTACATGTTTGTGACAAAGGTATAAAATTGGACTTTCTTGAACAGTTCGAGATTGTGAATACCCCTGAAAATATGCCCTTATGTAACGACATTGTGTTCCCCACCCATTCTCCTATCCTCAATATTCGCCTTTCCAAGTGACTCCTTATCATTGTCCCTTTCCAAACATCCCCCACTCCGGTTTCTCTCCCACCCCCCTTCCCCTCCCCTCCCCCTTCCCCTCCACTCCCCCCTCCCGCCGCTTCGGAGTCACGGCTATGTAAACGTCCACTATTTAAGGCTCTCCAACAATGCTTCGAACTACCTTGATAATGGCACATGGTGTGTCGAAACCTGGGTCGGTTTAAATTAAATCTTGTGTGGAAGTTACGATTGGTTTATTCTTTAACATAAATATTTAGAATGTCTACAAAGTTACACCTTCTGTCCTCAGTGATGTTCCCGTTAAGTAGACATTGTTCTGGCGGACGCCGGTAGTTTCACATCGTAGGATATAGTAAGGATTGCTCTGTGGCACGGGTCTCGTCATAAACGTGGTCATATATAATGCGTACGGCTTGCTCCAGTTTGGAGTGGTTGTTCTCTCTCCTCGTTTGGAATTATCCTCACGGCGGCAGACTCTGGGTTTAGTCTCAAACCCCATGCCCACCCTCTGCATTAAGAATCCTCCTCTTCCGTCCTCTTCCCTTCCTTCCTCGTCCGGAGGACTTCTCTCTTCATGCATTTAGTCGTCCGGGCGATCGCTTTGCTCCCTCACCCGTAATGAAGTGGAATTATTGCGTCCCCAGGGCCGTTGGTTTCGCCTTCACCCGCCAGGGGGGTCTGCTTTCCCCTTTCCCGGGCGCTCGTCTCCTCAAAGGCGCTTCCCTTTCGGTTCGATCAATGTCCGTCAGTGTCGTCCGTCCGTCGTTTTCCCTCTCGTCAACGTGTGATTGACCTCATCCCCCAATCCAAGAGACAGATTTTTGCGAAGGCCCCTTCCCCCCAAAAAGGAAACCCAAACCCAAGGGCTCCCTTTGGACGACACAGTAATGCGATGGACGATCACATTTCTTCGCTCTCCTTCCTTCTCTCTCATCGTTACAGCGCTCCTTTTCAGTTAATCCCTTTTGTAGTCTCCCCTTCCTTCGTTCGCTTTCCCGTCTGAAACTGTCTTCAGCAAGCTGTTGCGCCTCAAAAGATGTATCGGTGATTCATCGTCATGGCAGTGCCTTTCGTCGGATTTGTGTCTTTCGATGAAATTCCCCGTAAGTTATCCGATTCCCGAATTTAACCGCACCACCACAGTTCATAGCCACCTTACGACATTCAGTTTCAATGAGTATCTTCTATAACGAATCCAATTCACGTCCAACGTAATAAGGCGCGCGATTATTAATAACGGAGCCCACGGTTTACCAATGTATCATGGCAACGGTTGCAGCCTGTTACAAACAAATAATTGTTTATATTTGTTATTTGTAATCTATCTATATACATAAAAATGAATTGCTGTTCGTTAGTCTCGCTAAAACTCAAAAATGGCTAGACCGATTTGAATAATTTTTTTTGTTTTGTTCGCTTTAATATAGGGGTGGTTTAAAAAGAAAAATAATAGGGAAAATCCTAAAGAAAAGCTTAAAAAAAACTTCAAAATCGGTTATTTAGTAAGGAAAATCGTCTAGCTGACGTGCTATACAAAACTCATTTCTTCCATCGCCACATCGGATTACTTTTAATAGATGGCGTTCGTGGCAGACAAACGTAGTGTTTATATATTCTTTGGGCAGAGGTAGTCTATATATCACATATAAAGTCCTGATATAAAGACTACGTCTGAACATTTTTCCCACCTTGAACATTTTTCACCGCGGCCCGCGGAGTTATGATGCATCTCCAAAGTGGCCCGCATGGTCATTTTGGTTGGCCACCCCTGCGTTATATACTCTCTGGGCATACCTATTGTCTAACTGACGTGCTATATTGTCATTTCTTCATTTCTTTGTATTTTAAGGAAAGACTCGGTGAATTTAGGTGCACTTTGCGACTATTTATTTTGATCTGCATTATATTTAATCACAAAGTTTAGCGTGACTCGAGAACTCACTTTACTTTTATTCTTTCCAATGCCAAAGAAAAGACGAGGTGACATAGGTTGTCGAGGTCAATCAACTGCGCGATGAGCTACCTCACGTGCCAACCGCACTGATGACCTGCGAGGGACAGATAATGAAAACAGTCGTATTGGTATGTCCGAATCGCGTTCGAGAGTGATTGAAAATAAACGAAAAGTGGTATGTTATGCAATATGGCCGCCCAGACCTATTCATAACATTCACCTGTAACCGTCAATGGATTGAAATCAAGAAGGAACTGCTACCCAGCCAAAAACCAGTTGATAGACATGACATCACTGCCAGAGTTTATAAAAAAATTAAAATCTCTTATGAATTTCATTATAAAGCACCGCGTGCATGGCCAAATTCGTTGTTGAATGTACTCCGTTGAATGGCAAAAGCGTGGTCTGCCACATGCGCACATTTTAGTTTGGTTAGTTGACAAAATCAGGCCAGATGAAATTGATTCCATCATGTTGGCCGAAATCCACGATGAAACAGCTGATCCAAAATTGTATGCAGTGGTGACGAAAAAATGATACATGGACCTTGCGGAGTTTTCAACAACTCACCCTGTATGATCGACGGTAAGTGTTCGAAGCGATACCCGAGAGACTTGATTTCTGACATCATCACAGGCAATGACGGATACCCATTGTATCGTCGGCGATCAGTTGCGGACAATGGGTGATCGGTAGTTGTGAAGGTCAAAGGTCAAGATGTTCATGTGGACAATCGTTGGATTGTACCATACTCGCCAATATTGTCCAAAGCTTTTGAGGCTCACATCGATGTGGAATACTTAACTCCATCAAGTCGATCAAGTACATATGTAAATATGTAAACAAAGGCAGCAATATGGCCATTTTTGCTGTTACAAATGCAAATGACGAAGTATCTCAGTATCGGATGGGTCGCAATGTAAGCAGCAACGAGGCAATTTGGCGCATCTTTTCATTTGCGATCCACGAAAGACACTCTACAGTAGTCCATTTGCTCTCCGTTGGTATCAATCCTATCTCTCTGAACGTAAGAAAGCTGCCAAGGGTGTGGAGGGTGAAATTTCCAACTTCCCACCAGTTTCCCGTGGCGTTCCCCAAGGATCTATCTTAGGCCCATTATTGTTCTCTATCTTTATTAAAGACCTTCCCAGTGTGATAAATTACTGCGCCTATCACTTTTACGCAGATGACTTGCAGATTTATCTAGACTGCCATCCCAACGAATTAGGTAATGCTGTACAGAAAATGAATAAAGACACCAGGGAAATTTATGCATGGATATCAGCGAATAAGCTCAAACTAAATCCAACAAAAACCAAGGCCATAATTATTGGTAGCTCTAATTACGTCAATAGCCTAGCTTTAAATGAAATTCCTAGAGTTATTGTTCAAGGTAGGAACGTTGACTATTTTAACTCCTCGAAACATTTTGCAATTATTATAAATAAAACACTGACGAGGCAAGATCACGTAAGCTATATATCCAACAAGATACATAAAACCCTGTATCCACTAAAGCATTTTAGACATTTAATTCCAGTTCGATTACGGCAAATACTTGTACAAGAGCTGTTGTTTCCGCACTTTGATTATTGTTCTATAGTGCACTCTGATATTACAAGTGATCTTGATAATAAATTACAGAGCCTAAAAAATTCCTGTATTCGCTTTGTTTTTTATATTAATTATTATGAGCATGTCACACCATACTACCAACTGTTAAAATGGCTCAATTTGGAACAAAGGCGATGCATAATGAAATCTACATTTATGCATAAAATGATAAAGACACAATTACCATCTTACTTGTACAAACAAATAACATTTAATATTAATTCAGAAAAACGCATTACACAGAAGACGGAAACTCTGTCCATTCCATCATATCGAACCAATTTGTATGAAAATTCCTTTTTTATTTCTTCATGTAAATTATGAAACTCTTTGCCATTTACATTCCATAAATAATTTTAAGGTGTTTAAAGCAAAAATATCTGAAAATATTGTTAATTTATATGCACCCAACTCTGTAATTTTTTGTAAAGCTATGTATTTTCGATGCGCTCTTTACACACAACTGTATTATTAATGATATGGCATACTTTGTCTTTTTTGTCTTGTTTACAGAAATGTACAATGTCTATATTGAACACTGTGACTAATTGATGGTAAAAAAACACTCCAACAGAGGGGCCGCCATATTGGAAACTTCCGTATCGCGCTGCTGGGTCACGTGGGGTCGCGGGACCAATGGCAATTGATGGCGGGAGAGTATGCGTTCCGGGTCTGATCGTAGTAAGAGAGGTTTTAGATTTTCTATAGCAGTTTTCCGGTTTTCATTTGACTCACCCTCGTATAAATATTCCACAGTTGAATTAACAACAAAGGATTGCGTACGATTCTTTGATAGAAGCTGTGAACGATGGAACTGAACGAATTTACTTCCTCGATGCTCCTCGAGGGACCGGAAAAACGTTCCTAATTTCATTGCCTTTGGCGAGGATCGCAGGATGAAGTTGCCCTAGCATTGGCTTCATATGGAATAGCAGCGATTTTGTTAGAAGGCGGACGAACTGCACATCCTGCCTTGAAATTGCCTCTGAACATGCAAATTAACGTAGCAACAGCTTTCAACATCGCCAAAAACAGCGCAATGGCGGAGATTCTATAGGCATGCAAATTGATCGTTTGGGACGAATGCACGATGGCCCACAAGAGGTCAATGGAGGCGCTGGACAGAACGTTGAAACATCTTCTTGACAACCAAAACATTTTTTGTGGAGCCATGATTGTGTTGTACGGTGATTTCCGTCAGACTCTTCCAGTTACACCCCGATCAACTGTAGCTGAAGAACTAAACGCGTGCTTAAAATCATCAAATTTGTGGCGGAATGTGAAGACACTCCCATTGACGACTAACATGCGAGTGTTTTTGCAACAATATCAAAGTGCAGATGTGTTTTCAAAACCTTTGTTAGACATTGGTAATGGGAAAGTTGCAGTTGACACCTTGACCGGATTCATCACATTATCCACATATTTCTGTCACTTGACACACTCGAAAGAGGAGCTTATTCAGCGAGTATTTTTGGACGTAGCGCAAAAATTCAAAAACCATAATTGGCTGAGTAAAAAAGCAATATTGGTGGCGAAAAACAAAGATGTCGATGATCTCAACGCGAAAATTCAAAATTTTCTTCCGGGACAGTTGTTATCCATTAAATGTCAACGCAGTTATCAATCAGGATGACATAGTCAACTTTCCCATAGAATTTTTGAATCCACTGGAATTGCCTGGACTACCACCACACAATTCGCTATTAAAAGTAGGTTGAGTTCATATCACGTAGAATAGCATTAATAAACCTCGACTATGCAATGGAACGAGATCGGCTGTGAAAAGCTTATGAATTACGTCATCGAGGCAACGATCATCAAGGAAAATACAAAGGAAAGGATGTTTCGATTCCGATGATTCCAACGGATTTTCCCTTCAATTTTAAGCGGCTACATCTTTCCGTGCGTCTGGCCTTTACGATGACCATAAATAAATCACAAGGCCAGTCATTGAAAGTTTGCAGAATTAACTTGGAGTTTCAGTGTTTCGCGCATGGACAACTATATGTCGCGTGTCCGCGCGTCGGAAAGCCATCATTTTTGTATATTTACGCACCGCAAAACAAAACAAAAACATAGTTTATCAGAAAACTTTACATTGATTAACTGTATTTATCTTTCATGTAAATAAAAGACATTGAATTCATTTCAATTGTAACCAAGTTTCATTTAATAAACAAACGAAATTCAAACCGTATAAGGTATAGTCAAAATGAATAAGTAAAAGAAAGATTCTACTTCGCACTGTTTGGGCCACACCTCGAATACGCCGCGAGCATTTGGGACCCTAGTCATAAAGATTTAACCAAAAAATTAATAAAATACAAAGGAAAGCAGCGCGCTTCGTTAAAAACTGCTACGAGCGTATAGTGTTACACAATTTTTAGAGGAATTAAGGTGGGAGCCCCTAGAGACTCGGAGGCTGCATGCTATGCTTAGGCTGCTCGAGATATTCAGAACTGGTGTGTTTCAGAACGACACAGAGAATATTATTATGACTCCTCACTATATCTCTAGGTCTGACAGATGCGATAAAATAAGAGAGATACTCTACCGAACAGATAGGTACAAAAACTCGTTCTTTCTGCGAACAATAAGCGACCACAATAAAAACTGAGCTCCTCCAAATACATAGGACATGTCACCCTTTCACCTCCAAAACTTTTACATCTTTACACGTCTGGTGACCTACCACCCCATGCCACACGCCCATGAGGCGGCTCGCGGGGTAGTATGCAGATGTAGATGTAGATCCGTTCTCTCCTCGAATCAAAGAAGAGTGTGGGGAGGGGAAAGAGACAGAAAAAGCAGCTGTCTTTCGACAGATGACTGTTGATAACCACTCTGTTTCTGTCTCTCTCACTCTCTCTCTCTTTCTTGGTCTCAGTGTGCTTTTATAACGGATAATAGTTTTCAAATTTGGAATTGTGTATCGTAATCGTATGAGGAAGCCATTGTTTAAGATAATTCTTATTTGATATAAATGTATTTCTAATTTAAATTATGATTTCAATTTTTTTGATCTTCTACACGCGAAATTTTTTTAATCCTTTGTAATTAAATCCCTTATTAATTAAATTAAATTAATTAATTATCCCTTTGTAATTAAATCTGTTGTTTCCTTAACCCACAAAAATCTTTAAAAAATCACTTTCGGCATAAAATTTAATGTTTATTTTGATTTGAGTTTGCAAAAAACGAGTTCAAAAGACAAAGAAATGTAAATCATGATATTCGACTTCGCTGCATTGAAAAATATTCTGTTCCAAAATACTACAGCAGCCACGGTAAGAGCTTATTGATGTACAATGTTCCAAAGATATTCAATAAATTGCCACAGCCAATTCGAGAGACTGTTAAAATGTCATCATTAAAGAAAGAAGTGAAACAATGGTTATTGTATGGAAAGTAATGAAGTTGACTTAATATGGTATTCTGTCAAATCTGTTTCATTTACAATTTTAAAATGTCATCTAACTAATCAATGTTGTGCATTTGTTTATTTTGAAAAATTGCACATATTATAAGGTAGTTATGATTTAATAGTAAAGTTTAAACTGTGTTTTGTGAATATTTATGTGATTCTATTACATTTTAGGTTTTTTTGCCAATATTTAAAATGTTTTCTGACGAATCAATGTTCATTTGATTTAAAAAATCTTTTCATTCATACTTTTGTTTACACTTGTATAAAAATGTTTAATTAAAAAAACTTTTGTACTAATGCTGTTGGAATCAGTGATTTAATTGCGTCTTGGTGTATACTTATGTGATTTTATTACTTTTTAGGTTTCTAACAATTTTTTGAATGTTTTTAACTGATCAATGTTGTGAATTAATTTATGGATTAATAACAGCACCTGCTGACAAAGCCATAGGCTTAGCAGGACTATGCCTGTAATTAAATTGAGAATAAATATATTGATCAATAAAAAAATATATGTATAAGCAAAAAAATAAAAAAATATGGGTTGGCGATGCAAATCAATCCAGATTGAATGAAGAGGTGGGGCTCCCTTCCACCGGGGCTCTGGCTGTCTCTTCCTCGTATTTGTAAAATCGTTGCCCTCATTTTTCAGAAAATTTGAGGTTTATGATGTTAGCAGGCAGATCTTATCCAGTCGACCCTTTTTCATCCATCTCTGGAAACGATAAAGCGATACTTTTATTTCGTGCCTTGGCGAGGTATTTATCCGGTAAGAATGGAAAACGTTATATAGATTTGTTAATTCATTAAAGGAATAATCACTTGAGATTATATAAATATCTATCATATCAATAGTCATTACACAGAAATTTGCTTTTATGCCTAAACACAGTAGTAAATCTCCAAAGTACCTTAATACTTTAACTTGATACGTTGGTTTTACATCATCCGCTAAAAAGGCTCTCAAAAACGAAGGCTTTGTGATGTTATATTTACTACAGGATCAGAGATACATTTATGTATGATAATAATTGAGAAGCTAAGCTACGTACCCTTCATATTTTCACGCGATCCCTTGGTCAGAAGTTCATAATATTTAAATATCTCTGGATTACCCAACCAGGTCAATTTTCGTGGAAAACCATGAGATCTTTATCTTCCACATGGTGCCACAAATGCACTTAGCACGTATTATTTTGCTGCTGAGGTGCGCACGACTCATTCCGCGTCCTCTGGCGAAAGCGATGTGCGGTCGATTCCAACGGACTCCTCTAAGGCATCACGGTTGCTGCGAAGAGCTCCGTGCAGCGTGTTAGCACACTACCATGGCGTTAATTACGAATGTCGTCTAGCCTTACCTGTGCCTGGCCTAAAGTTCCAAATTAAATTCTTTAGTCATAAAAGAATAATTTGAAAATTATTACCTTTTAAAAAGACACTGTAAAAGCACTTTTTGGTGAACTAAAATTGGCAATGGAATTTATTTGGCATGGATATTTTGAGGATGAATGAGAATTAATATGTTGTATAATATTAGAAATGAACAAAGAAAGTATTATATTGACCTAGTGTGTTATGTAGGGTACGTTAAGCTCGTTTTAATAGGCCAGGTTAATGCGGCGGCATGTTAAAATACCAAGCACGCTGTATTTGAAGACGAAAACGTAATTCGGTGGGAATTTTGGGAAAAAGTGTTATCTATCGAGAACGAGATGATAATATCATTACTTGAGCCATCAGAGGTTTAATCCTAGTTGACAGAATGCTTTTCATAGGATCATATGTACTAGGCCCTAGAATTTTAGCTCTATAAAAAGGAACTTGACTTGTATATGAATTACCAAGATCCCATCCTCTTACTTTTTGAGAGTGAAAAATTTCTGCGGGAAATGAAGCAAAAATAAGAGGTCGTAACATAATATATTCTTCAAGAGTAACTTGAGATACTGAGAGAAAGTAAAATGCATATTGTTATTTTTTAATGGTATATTAATCAATAAATACATATATTAATGCGCTCGATTTACGAGAAAGGTGCTCTCCCAGATACCCTCGTAAAAGCATCATTTATCCCGACTTTTCCCAGTCCTGAAGGAGTTCCCGTGGAAGGCAGTGGAAGGACTATGTACTCAAAAGGTTGGTACCATGAGCAGAAAAAGGCTACTGAATTATTATGAGCAATATGGATTCAAATAATTAATTATAACATTAGACTCGATAGCAGAGTCAACGTTTAAGGTTATAGGAAGGTTTATATAACCAACGAAGTACAAACCGTGGAAACGAGAGGGAAATTAAATGTATGGCAAGTTGTCAGTAACGCTAAATATGAGATAAAATAGTTACTTGTCTTGGAATAAAACCAACCTGAACGCATAAAAAATATGGACTACTGTTAAAATTAGAGGATGATAATCAATTTGGCATCGTATTTTACAGAATTATGGAATGCTACAAGCGGTGCAATAAGGAGATACCTATCCGTCATAGATTAGGTCAACAAGGCCTACTTGAGGCATTTTAGATATGTGATGGCCATTTTGAGTTGGATAAGAAGAGGAAAATATTTTGAACCGAAAAGAGAGATAGGTTTAGACGAGGGGTGGAACGTTCGAAGATCTTGATAGACTTGTACCAACAGATTCCTCCCTAATCAGTGGTTATAATTTAGTGAATACAATACTAGATCTGTTTTCATTTCATGCTAACTCCGAGTCACATTGATGATATTTCTCCACGCAACCGATTCTTTTGCTCCCTGGGCGATGTGAAACATTTTAGCACTCTCCCTATTGTCTGACTAACCACCCACAGCTATTCATTAATTCTTCCAATAAAATTCTGATTTTGCAGTATTGATTGCTTCCACGTCCACTGGGACATTTGTATTTTTCTGACGAATGATATTTAGTTATTTTTGCCTGTGGTGTAATAAGAATGGGATTTTTCTTTATTTCATTTCTCATAAGCCAACGCTTAGCATTGTAATGTAAAACGTTATATATGTATATTTTGAAACTTTAGGGATACCCATGTTAATAAATAAATACGCGGACCGTTGCCTATAGAGAAATGAAATGATTATATAACCTTCGACCAATTACTTATAAGAAAAAATTAATGTATCGAAGACGATTTTGAAAAGGAGTCAAAAGATATTTAATTTTATAACTTAGAGGTAACCCACGTATTCTCGGGCGACTAAAGATATTGGTTACTCTATCTTCTGAATGTCTTCATCCATGCAGACCTCCTCTTAAATACCAAATTAGACCACTAGCCCACGACTTCTTCACTGTTGAATTTCCAAACCTGTTTATTGGTGTCCTCAGTGATTTATTAAGCGATCGCTGGGATTTTATTTAACATCTAGAGCTCATTGTAAAATTTCGCACAGATGAGAGGACTTTATTGGCCCCGTGAGTGCGATTTCTGCACTAATCGTCATTTAAGGTAGTCCGAGCGAGATAGTTCCCCATTCATAATAGAGACCATATTCGAATTATGCGTTTTAATTTCACCAGCTGTAGGACACATCAATTAAGTATTGCATTATTAATGTTACAATAATATAGGTTTATATGATAGAAATTATAAGTAATTAAATGAAAATATCTAAATAAGTCTTTAACTTGACTCATTTTTTTCGCACGGTGCTTTTGAAACTACTTCAAAACGGAAGGTTTTTTGTGATACCCAAGAACCTGCTGCGGTGAAAATATTTTTTTCAATTCTCAAAAATTTTCAAATATAGTTGAGAAAACATACAAACTACATGCTGTTAGTTTTTTTACGACATTTAAGTGTTAGAAATACCTCACTTTGTAAATAATGTCTCTCTGGAGTGCATACACGTACCATTTCTCATGTAAATGGGCTGGTATTTTCTGGCAAATATCTCCAAAAGTAATGCGGTAATGGGTTAAATTTTTGGTGTTATTAGAAGGGTGAGATATTTTTCTTTAAAATGAGGCCAAATTCATTGATTTCTAAGTAAAATGATATTTCGCACAAACTACCTTAATAGTCGGCGAGTTTGAGATGGGTTTTCCTATGCCGTTGGTTCTATTGTTGACGTGTTTGTTTAAAAATATAACGCATAGGTTCTTCCTGAAGATATATGCTATCAATTTTATACGTTCGTCGAAACTGAGTTGTCTTGAATATGTCTCCTTAGACTCACTGCTTTTTGCAAAATGTAACGACACTTCTTCTCCAAAATAACCTCAATCCTTTGTTGAAGAGTTTTGGGGTCAATGGTTTATTTTCTGCCGTTACACTGGTTCTCATTTATTTTCCCTGATTGATTATAGCGTCGCGGAAAATTGCTGAAAAAATGAATCAACTTTGAAAACAAGATCAAATCCTTAGACCATTATTAATCTAATAAACATGAAAAATCGTATGAACAAAATGATGCCTCATTGAAATGCAGATTCAATTTGTTTTAGTTTAGATTTTCGTTTCACTATGTGCTCAAGATGTCCAGGATCCGCATTCTTGCCTACGGAGTTGTCTGACTAACATCTGGCACTGTTAGCGTATTCTGTCAAAATACGTGTCGAAGAGGTCGGTTTCACATTTTGCACTCATTATCCTCAATATGTTCAAATTTCCCAGCCAAAGAACCCATTTTGAGTACATGCAATGAACAAAATAAGTATTATAAACGAGCTTTCTGGTTGCCTAGCTCTCCACTGTAGCTCGAGTGTCTGATATCGCAGCAGTTTGGAGGGTGTCGATGGGAAAAAAATGTCAGCGGTCTATTTCTTGTTCTACATCGGATTTCCACTTCAACGATAAAACTATTGCCTGGAAATGACTACTCTTGACGACCGTCGATGCATTGGGCGAGGCCCATGAGTTCACGAGGAGCTCTGTATTTCATGGAGTGAAATGGAGTGAGTTACGAGGTCGATGGGTTTTGAGAAGGCTTGAGGTGCAACGTCAACATCCTTCGACTGAGTAAGTGAGCTCTGAAATCTGCCCCCATTTCAATTGGGTTCACTCAGAGCTGAGGAATGACTTATGTCAGCTACTGATCCGACTGATCTGAATTTATTTCCTAAACTTTCTCGTGGAAAATGTTCGTGAGGCATATTTGTTGAAATAATTTCCATAGCAGCTGATTTTCTCATTTTAAGGTAGTTAGAGCGAAAAATCATTTTACTTAGAAATCAATGAATTTGGTCTCATTTTAAAGAAAAATATCTCACCTATCCAATGACACTAACAACTTAACCCCTTAACTCATTACTTTTGGAGATATTTGTCAAAAAATACCAGCTCTTTTACATGGGAAATGCTACGAGTATGCACTCCAGAGAGAAATTATTTACAAAATGAGGTATTTCCAACACTTACTTAGATGTCGTAAAAAAACTAACAAAGTGTAGTTTGTATATTATCTCCACTATTTTTGAAAATTAATAGTATTTTCACCGCAATAAAATGTTGGGTATCACAAAAAAACCTTCCGTTTTGAAGGAGTTTCAAACGCACCGCGTGAAAAAAAATGAGTCAAGTTGAAGACTTAGGTATTTAGATATTTTCATATAATTACTACAATTTCTGTCATATATACGAATATGGTCTCTATTATGACAAGGGAACTATCTCGCTCGGACTACCTTAAGGCGTCACTTTTTCCTTTAATTTTAAAGAATCAATGCTATGATTAGTATCGTAAAAATAGTTGGCTGAAAAAGTGGGAGCGGTGGTGAATGGAATTTCGCTAAGAGTATCTGGATGTTCATCCTCAATGAATTTAAGGGAAAGGAAATATGGAAGGCTGATGAGCATCTCTGCTGTGATGATTAATGGTCGAAGAGGACGGACGGTGTGCATGAAAGGGGGAGTGGCTTTAATTCATGGATGCGAAGGGTCATCCAAAGGATGATGCTGGCAGGAAATGAAGATAAATGCATTGCGGTTCCGGGTGGACCGGAATTTCAATGAGAGCGGAATTTGAGATTGGGATATACCAACATAAGTAGGAGGCACATCATAAAATCTCTGTGTAACCAGATCCATATTCTTCAAATGGGTGAGGGAGCTTTGGATTCTGCCATCATTTCAATGGCAGGCTCATCTCATTTATGGTGAAATTTTGTAACACGTGAAGTTGGCCATTGATCAAAGTGCACACAAACTATGGGGTGTAGATGAATCAAAGACTTCAAAGATAGGCAAAAATTGTGTGGATTTAGCAAAAAAAAGTGAACTTATTGGTGGGTATCGTCATGCTATTGATTTGAATTGAATTGCATTATTTGCATTCATTTAAGAGCAAATGACGCTTTGAATAAACTTAATGGTTGAAGGTGTAACTTAGTGGAATGTTACCGCAGACATGATGAAAAAGAAATTTTTTTTAAGTACATTCCACACTTAAAATTTTCATTCCCGACCTAGGTTTCAATTGCCTCGCAAGACCTTTGAAAATGATTGCAAGGCAATCGAAACCCAGGTCGGGAATAAAAATTTTAAGTGTGGAATGTACTAAGAGATTTTTCTTTGTCGTCATGTCGACGCTTTCAATCCCAAATTTACTTTATCATAAGCATGCGTATGTCCATTCCAGGGTGCTTTTCACAGGACGAGTGTCGCCTACATAGTAGGAGTTTATTGCTGTGTGTGAAGTATCAGAAGCTGAAATTCTGTGACCAAATTTATAAGTTTAAGAAACTCATTTTATCTTTCTTATGGATAGCCCCTTTCTAGTTACTCTTAGGGCCGGACACACAATCTCTGTTTACGGTGTTAATTCTAGAGTCACCGTAATGAAGAACTTTTTCAAATATATGTATAAGCGTGGCTCATTGTCGTACACAGAAACTGCATTACTAACACTTAGTATGCAGCTTTTCGAGCAAAAATGGTGCTTACACAGTTATTAGGTACACAATTACTATGACAAACTGGTGGGATAGTATTCAGAATCATTTAAAGGTGATGTAATAATTGTGAACTTTGCATTAAAGGAAGATAAATACAGTTGACACATATATTCTTAGTGTTTTGATAAATAAGAAAAGCTGAAGCAGTTTTTTAGATTAAGGTTTCGTATATATTTGCCAATAAAAATATCCTTAATTTTTTAAGTGTTCAAAAGAGGAAAATTTGCAGAAGATAAAAATATTTTGTAACTTTACACCCTTTTGTATAACTGGTAACCTGATGAGTTTCGTAGTCTTATTGTTAAAGTGTAAAAGAAATTTTTTTCACTTTCAATACCTTACTAAGAATGCTGTAAAACGTCGAAATTGCTTTGGTTACGAATAATAAAAGTGCGTGGAAAATTATCAAGACTTTTTTACCCTCGGGGATAAATACTTTATTCCTCTGAAACATGAATTCGAACTTGAGTTCACATTTTTAGTATGCATGCTTGAACCATTGTTGACGTACTTTTATTCCCAGCTTAAAAAATCTCTAATGGAAGTTGGAAGTATGGCCGTAGGGTTTTAGGAGTCGAGGATTCAGATATCCGCCGGAGTAAAGTCAAAATATATTTATTGCCATGCTATGTAGACTACAAAATATAAAAAAATCAACCAATTATTCTCAAGAGCAAACGGTCTCTGCTGTAGGCTTATTACTTCTTTGGCTGGCATACTACCGAAAACCCATCAAGCCATTTTCTAAGCAGACGTAGTTCAGTCGACGATACTCCGTTAGAAGTGAATGAAACTCGAAACATATATACTCCCTGCGGTCTTTGCTCTACTGCGTGGATATTTTACTCGATTGAGTTCATTTTAGAGTTATCTCGTGTTCCGGAGACTCGTAATTTTTCTCCACTCTGCCCTTTTATCCACTATTCACATTTTTGGTGTTCTCCCAGTAATCTCACCATTTCTCACTCATTAGTCGCCACATAAGAATGTATATCATTTATAGCCCTTAAATGAAAACTTTTTTACTTTTTAACACAACAACTTTTCGACTACTACGCATCTCGACATCTAGTGTGTTATTATCTGGCAGACATACAATTAACATAGATTTCTTTGAAGGTTTCCGCGACTCATATACTTGTTAATATTGCTGTTTTCAGGTATTCTAGTCGTGTGTTTAGTTTTTTTGACTACAGTTTCTCCCCTCTTCCTCCTGGGGGCGTCTTCAGGTCCGTTGGACATTCAAAACTAAACACGCGACGAGAATACCTGAAAACAGAAATATTAACAATTAATATAGATATTTACATCTATATTCATATATTGTATTGGATGAGGAACAGAATGAAATGGAAAAATGAAATCAAGAATGGTTAAAAATTCGGAGTTCGGTAATATTTTTCAAATAAATAGGATTTGAAAAGATTTAAGAGAAATCATATGTCGCTAGAGGGGATTGCAATATGGATTGTGTTCTCAAAGTGACTGTCTATCTATGGGGGTTAGCTCAACTGAATTTATTATTTAAAATCTTTTGAAGGTTTCTTTGGTCTGATTTTAAATCTACATCTACATCTACACAATACCCCGTGAGCCGCCTCATGGACTTGTGGCAGGGGGTATTAGGTCACCAGCCGTGTAAAGGTGTAAGTTTTTTGGAGATGAAATGGTGACATGAATCATAGGAGTGTATTTAGTGAGCTTACTTTTCATTGTGATCGCTTATTGTTAGCGGAAAGAACGAGTTTTTGTACCTATCTGTTTGGCAGAGTATCTCTCTCTTATTTTATCGCATCTGTCAGACCTAGAGATGTAGCGAGGAGTCATGATGATATTCTCTATGTCGCTGTGAAACTCCTGTCATTATTGGACTTTGTGCATCTCCTCAAATTTCATGCGATACCAAATGCTGATTGCGGTTAACTTTAATTTGTGTTCGTATTTAACACTTATATTCCGATATTAAAATAGATATTTTTCTCTTTCTACAACTCACATCCATTTCTCTAACAGGGCCTCGCAAATGAACTGAGTCCTTTCATAGGGAGGAGTTCATATTTTGAATATTAATTCTATTTTATGCGTAGTCAATGTATGTTTCAATGGAAAAAATCACTCATCTCTCGTATTCCTGACTTAATTAAGGCCATACGAGATAACTGGAGAGATAACTCCTCGACATTACTCTTCAAACATAAATCAATTCCAATCGGCACTGAATTTAGATTTCCAGAACCCGTTTTCGACGTTACTTGTGCGTCATTTGCAAGTAGCACACCTGATACTTACCTAATTGGCAAGAGCAGTACACTTGAATTTCACGAAGTTGAATTCTACTTGAAATTAAAAATAAATACGTAGAAATGACGAAAAAAATAACGTCAAAACCGATTGTAGAGAAACAAATAATAGTGTGAGAAAGTACGAAAAGTATATTTCGACCCCATTTTGCGTATCTTCGGTGGATGTGTTTAGCTTTTAAGAAAGTTTGAGCAAAATATCATTATACCTAGATATCAATGAATTTGGTTTCATTTTTAAGAAAATTATATCACCCTTCCAATGACACCAAATGTTCAACCCCTTACCCCATTACTTTCCGAGATATTTGCGAGAAAATACCAGCCTTTTTACATGCAAAATGGTACTTGTATGCACTCCAGAGAGACCTTATATTAAAAATGAGGCATTCCCTACACTTAAATCTCGTAAAAAATAAACAGTTTGTAGTTTGTGTGTTTTCTCAACTACTTTTGAAAATTAATCGTATTGTCACCGCATTAAATTCTTCGGGATCACAATAAACCCTCCGTTTTGATGGAGTTTCAAATGTACCGCGTGAAAAAAATGAGTCAATATAAAGACTTGTATAGATATTTTCATTTAATTACTTACAATTCCTGTCATATAAAACTATATAACTGCACAATTAATAATGCAATATTTAATTAATGTGTCCTACAGCTGGTTTGAGTTTGTAAGTAAAGCTTACAAAGTGCGGTTTATGATGTTTTAAGCTTCACTGAGCAAATAATATTAAACTTTACTGCTTATTTATTCGTACTTTATCATATTTTAACATATTCAACGCATTCCATGAATTCAGTCACTACCCTAAAGTTGAATCCAAAAACTAGTGAAAGAAATCTATTTTCACCTCCTTTCATATTTCACCTAAAATAGTTTTCAGTTTTCTGAATCTGATAGAGATCGGGACGAATATCAACACATCCACCCAATCATACAAAACACCGTCTTTTTTCCTGTGTGCATAAAGTCTTCTCTCGGAGACGAGCCTTCTGGCAGAAGAAAACTCATTCTTTTGAGGTGTGCTGTGAGTCGAAAAGCCACCAGCTTATTTTCCAAGTCTGTTAGAGCGCGATAAATTTGACGGGTATCGGGAAATAAAGGATCTGAAACGAATAAGTTAAGCGGTGTGCAGGTTGAAGAAGAAGAAAAGTGATCTTCGTTCATCGAATTTGACGCGTCGGATACGCTTTTCCCGAGAGAATCAGTCTTCTGTGAATATGTAATCATTTATTTCATCCCATCGCTCTCCCAATCCGAATTACTACGTTTTCCCCCTTCCATCAGTCGAGGATTTCGTATCTCTCCGAGAATCAATGTTCCCTCAAAGATACCTTCCTTTCCAATTCTCACGCCCCCTCGCTCGAAGTACATACACCTTTCAGCTGGGGGACACCGTCGATTCTTCCTTCGAAAGCGTCGCTTCCAACGTTATTTCGCTGTGATATGTAATATACATGTTATTTCGCTGCAGACAAGCCCATGTCACACTGCAGAGGTGTCTTCGGAAGATTTTCAGTGCACAGTGGTCGACCCTTTACAAAGAAATTGCGTGACTTCTCTTATATTATTGCCTACGAGTAATAGTTTAGGATCAGAAATGAAAAAGGAACTTTGTTTCCTTCCACAGATTTATTTTCTTGGTGCAACATGTTTTGACACAGCGGTGTCACCATCAGGTTCCTTGCGCTTGCGTAGTGGTTAATCGCACAACGATTAACCACTATGTGAATACTACAATCGCTGTGTTTACAATTATTATTTATTGCTGCTGTGTCAAAACATGTTGTACCAAGAAAATAAATCTGTGGAAGGAAACAAAGTTACTTTTTCATTTGTGAAATTCAACTTCCACATAGTTGAGCCTCAAACAATGGAACGTATTTTAGGATCAGCTCTATTTTTTCTGAGGATATCAGTATAAAGAATCAAGAAAAAGGACTTGGTGGCGCTCGTACGACGGGACCTAACCAGAATTAACAAAAGCTTTCCATTTGATTTGCAACATTGAGGCAGCTGGAGGGAGGTCACTTGCCGTGGCACTTGCCGATGTTAAGTGTGACGTGGACCAGAGTGCAATGCAGAGGGCTCTGACGTGAGCTTGGTCAGTCCGCCATCTTAGTTTCTTACTGAGCATTAAATTTAGCGCTCATTTGATAACGCAATTGTTTAGTAAATTTAAGATATTTGATATCGATTGCTCAATTGAAATCAGAAGTAATTCACTCCCTAAAAGTTCGTTCATAAGTAATGTATGTTTACGAAAAAATATGCCATCGAATATACATATTGTTTATTTAATAAAATTAATATATCATGCTATCAGCAGAACAAGTAGGAGCAGTTTGATTTTGTTAATAATATTCGTTCCAGGAGTTATTTACCTTAAATTTTCAACATAAGTTATATTCATATCCTTTCTTTGTATTTTGTGACGCATTCACGTGTCCGTGGACACCAAAGGCAAGTGATGAAAGAACAGGGAGATGAAATTTGGTAGATATTATGGCCGTGAGCTAACAGTTTGATGATAATGCTGGGCTCTCTTCATCTAACTTAACGATTAATCACTACGTGGCTACAATCGCTATGCGAACCCAGTTTACAATTATTCTTCATAACTCTCCGAGCTCTTGAACTATGTCTCACTGCACCGGCCCAGCGGAAATATTAATTTGTCTGTAGCAGATGCATTATGCAGTAAGGTCAAGCGAAGCATGGAAGTGACTTATAAGTAGGTCGTCAACAAACGTCGTTTGTTAATGACTATGATTTTTCTTTCATAATTTCCTTGCAACGTGGGAATGAATACTATTAGTTATCTTGCGAGAAATCTTGTGTGATGCACTATTGAAAGGGACTTTTTTCCAGAACGCGAAATCCATCCGTAGAGATACATTTCGCTTTGTCTCTTGAATCTTCCGGTCCCATTTCTCTACTCCCTCCTGTATATAAGGAGTGATTTAATTACCCCTGTCATACACCTTGGATAAAATCACTCAGTAGTAATACCATTTTATTTATAACCGACTGTGAGAGGGAAAGATCTCGGATTTCCGACGAGTTGGCTGTTTTGATCGCCATCGATATTTTGAGGGCTAAATGTGCCGTCACCTTCAGGGATATCTACTCTAATTTTCAAAAAATCTGATAAACAAATACCTGAACTCTTAAGGGGAAGGATCATTGTATGAGTCATGGTGGCTGATTTCGGAATCAAAACCCGCTACCAAGTTCTGTTGGGTTTTAATTGTGAATTTTAAGCTAAGTATTTGGTATTTTGATTATCATTTAATTATTGTCAACATAACAGAAAAAACTTCCCCAATTTATGCATTATTTAAGTGCCCGTGAAAGCAGTGCATCTTGAGTATAAATATAACAAATTAAAATATATAACTAATAAATGCAGGCTTCACTTTGTGGAACCTCTTCATATCGAAAATCAAAATATTCTAGTAATGGTCCCCTAAATAGATTTATTCTTTACGACCCGGGTTTCGTCACAACGAAACCCGGGTCGTAAAGAATAAATCTATTTAGGGGACCGATACTAGAGTATTTTGATTTCCTAAATTAAAATATGTCGAGATGAATCTCATAGGCTTTGAATCCCCTTTCCTACCTTTGCATCCAACCCCACAAAATGGAAGAGCAAAATTTGCAAAAAGGATTGTAATCAAGACGAGCAGGCAGTGTACGCCGATTTGACGAAGTTACGGCACACACTCTGCCCTCCGTTGCGTCACTCGCCTACCTGTTTGCCCGAAAGGGTAATATATGTGGATGTTAGGCATCGTCATTGGATCTTAAAACCCACTCTTCTTTCATCGCGTGACGGGGGAGAGTCCTTTCCCGTATGTTTATCGTTCCATCCTCTCCGCTGTATACTCTGATGCGCGAGTTGTGTGTCTGTGTTCTCGTGAGTTCTATTCTCCCGAACTCTTGCGAACCGAGCCTCACTCGCCGTTCCCGTGTCCCCTTCGTCAACCCTCCTCGTGGTATATACATCCCTTTTTCCCTCTTGGCGTTCCCCTGGGAAGGAGCGGGATAACCTCGTTTCCTCTTCGGAAGCGGTCTCTCCTTTCCCCCCTTCCCTCACGAAACTGACAATTTTGTGCTTACTTCCGAATTTCCTACCCATCTCTTTCTTTCTCTCTCTCCTCTTACAAATTCAGGCTTCGTCCAAAAGGGTGCTTCAATTGGCATTTGTTCGCAAAATTAACCGAGTTATTTTATATTTAGTAACGCCAGGTTTTAATAGAGATTGTGAAGTTACAGGCAATCCACAATTTATGGACAATTTAAGTAGAGCTCGACACTGAAAGAACAGTATAAGAGGTCTTTTCCAAATATTGCAGATTTTTTTACGCGGTAAAGGATAGTCTTAACAAAGTTTAGTTGGCGGCCCTGTACCTTCCAATAAATCTCAAGCAAACTTGATTTACCATATGTAAACATATTGTTTATTTACCGTACTATCAGGTTATCCGAGCAGGTAAAACGATTCAAGTACCTGGGAACTGAAGTGACGGAGGATTGGAAGAGTGAAATGGAGATGAGAACAAGAATTGTTATGGATAAGGAGGCATTTAGGAAGAAAAGGCTATACTATCTAATAAAATGGAGCTGGAACTGAAGAAGAGAATAGTCAAGTGTTTTGTTTGGAGTGTGTTTTTGTGTGGTGGGGAAACGTGCACGATGACAGAAAAGGATAGAAAAAGGATAGAGAGAGTTTAAAAATGTGGATTTTGAGGAAAGTGCTTAACATGAAGTGGTCTGATAGGGTTAGGAATGAAGAGGCGTTGGAGAGAATAAAAGAAGGGAGAAAGCTCTTGAAGACCATTGAAGATAGGAAGAAGATCTGGATGGGACATGTGTACTGAGAAAGAAATGTCTGTTAAGAGATGCACTGAAAAGAATGGTGGATGGAAACTGCAAAAGAGGAAGAAAGAAAAGAAAGATGATTGATGACCTGAAGGATGGAGGCAGTTACAGAGAATTGAAGAGGAGAGCAGAGGACAGAGAGAGATGGAGGCACCAATGGACCTGTAGGCAACAAGGAGCTGAGAAAGCAGACAACTAATGATGATGACTGTATTACCTGCATCAGTAACACGCAGAATACGAGGGTCTTGAGCGCGCAAACCGGCGTTTGATTGCCAGAGAATTATCTAGAGAGTATGAGATTTCGATTGAATTATATAACACGGCAGTGGGGTTTGTACCTCGTTTGATAACAGCCGAGCGGAATGGCCTTCATCCAACCCGACGACAACGCGCCCGCCTGCCCTGGCCACGTCGACGTGGAGTTCTGTGCAAAAAGATGAAACGACCCTGCTCCATCAACCTCACGTCTCCCCTAACCTTTCAGAATGTGCCTTCTTTTCATTTCAAAAATTAAAATCAGTGCTTCAAGCAAGATGTTTTGACACCATTGACGGCTGTCAAGATATTCAGGCGCGGGAAATGCAGGTGATACAGAAATAAGCATTCCAGAACTGTATGGCGAAATGGAAACAAAGCTTTCGGGAAGAAAACAGGGGGCTTTCAGACAGGGAACTCCCTTTGGTGGGCTGCCTCCAATTCCTTGGACGTCGTAGGAGACGCAGTCTCTGGAAAGGTAGGGAAAGTCACCAAAGTCAACGGCGTCAACCAGGAAACACGTAAGTGGATGCGCTTTTTTTCAATTCAGAGGTGGATACCGGGAATCCCAAGCATTGGTGTTGTTTGCTTTTTGTTGATAATGATAATATCAACATCTTGCCATTCACTTTTAAATCCAGCCATTTTGGCCAAAGGCCATATCAGTTTATGGAAATCTTCCAAAACCTCGGTGTTTTTGGAGCCGTTGAATAATTATCTCTTTAAGGTTCCCGTTTTCGGTTGGGGTTCAGATTGAGGAATAGGAGTTTACAACCGAAGGACAAACAATTCACGCAGTAAAGTTATTGAGTAATTATTGATCGTGGGAGAGTTAGACTTTAGGATAAAAAAAACAACAAAATACCATATTGAACAAACATATATCTGGCAACCAACGCGAAACCAACAAAGCCAAATATAGTAAACAAAAATTTTAAACATAAATTCCGGCTACCAGAGAGGTAGGGAGTCTTTCAAACATTGGCATTTATTCAGATGAGTAATGCAGATGTCGGCAGTCAGATATGATCATTCAAATATTAGCATTAAGATATTGGCTGTCAGATGTGAGCATTCAGATACTGGCAGTCAGAGATAGGCATTAAGACATTGATATTCAGAGATCTAGATTCGGAGACTGAGGTTCAATTCAAGAGATTGAATGCAATCAACAGTTTTCAGTATTCCTTTCTGAGTGAGTCGAATAACAGTGGAGAGGCAGGTAAAGTGTGGAGATCTCATCTATCATTGATAACTCAAGGGAGATCGCGGATCATGCATGAACCGGGAATATTCATCATGAGAGCGGCTCCCAGTAAGTCAACATTTGGCAGAGTGGATGCAACCTGGACCATTCGTCAGACTAGTGGTGCTCACCACATCGACTTGTGGTGAGCACCTTCCACCGGCAGAGGCCTGATGCACGTGTGTCATTGATCAATTATATTTCAATGCAATAATTTACCAAGGGAATATCATTTATGATACGTAAAAGTTATAATTATTGGAAAGATAATTCCATGCTGATAACCGGCTAATGGAAGCTATTAAGAATAGTTTAACAAACTAATCTTCAAGGTTTGTACTTATTGAACATTTAACTAATGAGTAACCAAAGGCAAGGGAATTTATACGTGTGATCTATTGAATAAATCTCTTTGTAAAAGGGTATCTAGGCCTTTGAAATTTGTATTTGAGCAGCCGAGGTAAGTTTAGGGTGTCCAAAGGTGTCTTTGATACAAACTCCCTATGAGTATCACACCCTTCTTCTATCGGAAAGAGAAGTTTTCATAGTTTGATCTCTGATTTGGGACACCTATTTTTTGTTTAAGGGCATTTTCATCAATGAGAAAGTTATATAGATTTCCCACCTGGGATAATGCTGACGGCGTTGAAGTAACTAGCTTGAGATTCGTCAAAATTAACGCCAATATCAGGTAAAACATTAGATCAATTACAGCGAGGAATGCGGGCAAATTATGTGAAGAAGAGCCTCTAAAGAGCTGTCGTTTAGAGATTTATTTCTTTTGCAGGTTTCCAGCGATCTTTTTTCAAACCTCTGTAAAATTACGAAATGAAACGAAACGAAAAACGTGATTGTTGCGCATTTTCTGTTTTCTATAAATCATTGCGTTTCTGCTAATGATCTTAGAAATAATCTTACTGAAAATTCTAACGTCACAATTAACCGTGTATGTGTTCCCAATCATCATTTTTCGAAGGGAGTAAGTATTATCATCATGTTCAAACATATGAATTAACACCTTAATAATACATTAAAAGTTAACATGAATATTTTAATAGCACACCTAATTCATCATACCTACACTGCATTATCGGTGATCCCCAATTCCTTGATAAGAGGTGCCATTTCTCCCCGCTCAATATTTCAAATCCAACACCTGAATAGGTGAACAAGCCAGAGAGAGATCACCCTGAAAATTTCTCTTTTACACCCTATAGAATATTCAATCACATTTTATGCAGTGTAACTACGATGCACATCGTAAACTGTCTTCAAAAAGAATTTTTATTCTGTGTCGTTTTCGTCGACTCGCATGAGACGAGTTTTAATGTAGCTGGGGCTCTCGCGGAAATCGTGTTGGAAGGGAATCCATTGGTGAGAAGTCGCAAAGTTGAGTTTCGGGAGCAGAAGGCTTTGGCGCCGCTTTGTTATGCGTAAATGTTTTCACCAAATGTGTCATATGTTCTCCCCAGACATGTTGTTCTTCCATAGGCCGCCCTTAACTCAAATGTCTTACCTGGAGTCAGGTAGGAACCCCGAAAAAAAATCATTCGACAATCCTTGTCCGTACAATCATCGCTGCATCCAAACTATCTCCTTCCAAACCTCTCCCCACGGCCTTCATGTCCGATCAGAATGTAACCCATCTCCAAATGATGGACTTCGTGATCATCTTAGCAGCCCATTGGCCCTTCCCCCGAACTACAGAATTTCCCAGGATTGATTGGTTGCTTAACCATTCACCTGTCATTTAGTTGGAGATGCGCCTGCCTGGCAATTGCAATCGCCTACTTGCTCCTCATATTAGGCTTTGTGAATGTTGCTGTCTTTCCTCAGGCTGTCCTTGGTTATTGCAACGCATTTGGTTGAGTGTAATCTCAACCTGTAAAAGGCGCCATCGCCTCGAAGCTAGAACGTATAAAAAAGATCTTTATCATGAGTTATTTCGCTAAACTTTTCTCTTTCATTTGACATTTTCTCGAAAATACATCGCCAAAATCAACACTTTCGCGGTGAAATATCAGAATAATTATTCACGGGTAAGATCATCAGCTCTAGACGTGGGTCTCAATTTAATTACAATCGAAAATGTAGATACTTAGGCAGCTACACTAAAAGTATGGTCACCATGTGACAACTGCTAAGCAATAATTTTCTGAAAAATAGTTGAATTTAATATAACATTTTAATTTACATTGAACTAGTTCCATCAAGAAATTTTAATAATAACAGACACATTAGGTTCTCAGAATTGTGTGAAATTTACAGTCATAAAAATAAAAATCATTCACCAGGAATGAGAATCGAAACCAGATCCTCCGATTTTGCATCGAGTGCTTTAACCAATCATGTTACCCAGGCGTCATCTACAACTACAAATCTTATGGGGTATTCTCAGGTTCTATTTACTGCAACTGAAAAATGCGAGCAAATAATAACACTCATGGCAAATTTTAGTAATTCCTTATATTTAATTTATTTTTATACTTGCGATAAGCTGAAATTAGAAAACTGACTTTAAAGCGGAAGGGCGAGATTTTCAAAGTTATTTTTCAGTCTGGGGTATCTCCAGGACGTTCAAGGGAGGTGGTAAACCTATTCAGTACAACACGAAATACTAACTCCCAAAAACCTCAGAGATTTTTGGACCGAACGAAAAAATTTACCGCAGACTTGGGTGCGTTTTCAAAATACTTCTTCTCTTTGATTTAATTTCTGTGGGACGGTTGGCAGCGGAAACAATCCGAGAGGAGATAGGCGAAGGGGGGTGTAGGAATAGGGTGGGTGTGGATCCTCCTATTTCCCCTTCCCAGACAGAGTTATCAGGAACAGAAGGGGCGGATATAAAGGATGAGTTCAAGATGATGGTCCAGGGGGTTGTTTGAAGTGAGGTGGAGTGAAAAGAAAAGAGATCATCGCCCGTGAGAAATGGAGAGGCGAAGGAAGAGATAAAGAGACGGAGAAGAGGACAATGATAATGGAAAGAGCGGCGGGAGACAAAAGACGGAGATCAGATGAAGAAAGAAAGGTTCGGCCATTTCCCTCCCTCCTGAAAGTGTTTCCGGAGGAGCAGGAATGATTCGAGGGATAGGAAGAGGAATAGAATGGGAACTGGAGACAATGGACTGACTCCAGCGGTCCATTCCTTTCCATTCCTCGCATTTTTTGAGCGGAGTTAGGGAACGTGAGTGGACTTGGGACTCCACTGTGTTAACAGTGGCCACAGTTGCCGTCCTTTTGCAGTAAACGCCGCGCCGTGTTACTTTAATATCATACGTATGCGTATAACTGTATTTATTTAATGATCCACTTCTGATTGAAATTAGCTGCCATTTATAGCAATGAAATTTACATCCTCAACTTATTTCAAATTATTAAATTAAATTTAATTATAGTAAATTATTTCAGAAATTATGTTTCTTATAATGAGTTTTACAGCACAAAGGCCCTCGTATTTTCCCTGAGCTATCTATCCACTGTCTAAGTGACTGCCACAGTCGCTTCACTTCTAAAAAAAGTTGAAGAATTTTTTTCTCAGTCCTGAAATTATGGCAAGTACCTTATCATCATCTGAAAATTGATTTTTCCGTTAACAGTCGCAATGAAACTTTGGAAAACTATTTTGAGGAGAATAAAATCAGATTAAGCTAGCTGAATTTCGGCAGAGCTGTGACTTTTGCTTTGGTTCAAGGGTTATTCTTGCCATTCAGAGGAACCCATAAAGTAGTATTGAGTTTTCGATTACGATATTTCGTTTTTGGAATGGACACGCTCCCCAACACAGTCCTATTTACCTGAAGCCATTATCCATAGAAATCATAAGACTTTCTTCTTATTATATTTTTTTTGTGTGTAAAATTCCTGATGGCTGATTTACTCGTTGTGTAAACTGTGACATAAGCTCGATACTGCTTAGGGACGAAATCACATGTAGCCACCAGATTTTTTGTAGAAAATTTAGTGAATTTCATTCTATTTTCTCTGAAACAATGAAAATTTCACTCATTTCTAATCATTGCGTAATTGATTTAATTAGTGTTAAACTTTGATTTAAGGCCTAAATATTCTTTCAAAATTGGTAACTGCTTTGATACCCAAATGAATGATGATGATGGGCAACGCTGAGGCATAGGGTATGTGTGTGGATTACATTTTTACGGTATTATGAAGTTTCTTTTCTCATAAAAAGCAGAATATTAGGTTATGTAGGTTGAATTAGGATATGTAGAGCAATGACTTAGCTATCTAATGACCCTTCTAAAACAAATACTCACCCGATTCCTCTAATTTTCATTTCTTCTTTTGAAAGTGACAAAGTGTCGTCCATATTGCCTACGGCTTTTATCCTTTCCGTTAACAGTCGCAATGAAACTTTGGAAAACTATTTTGAGGAGCATAAAATCAGATTAAGCTAGCTGAATTTCGGCAGAGTTGTATCGGCATGAAACTGTAAAAACGGGAAAATATCATTGTAGACTACAATTTAGAATCTTTATTGTAAAATGTATACTCATATTTATGTAAAATTATCAAAATTAACACTTAAAGCTTTCATGTGCTGGAAGGACGTCATAATAAAGAAGATAAAAATTTGTGACTTCGACAATTTATTGAACACTAGCAACCGGTTTCGGCTTTCACGCCATCAACAGGTACAAAACAATTACATAGAACTAATATGGTAATTCATTTTTATTTCTGAAGCGTAGAGTCAGGAAAAACACAATGGGGTACTTAAAATATCCCCTTGGGCAAGGCAAGGTTAGAAATACCTTTGGCAAGGAAGAGTTAAACTATAGTGACGTGAGATTTTAAAATAATATTAGCGTTACATGTTCCCTCCTAGTCTTTAGTGGCTCCCTGCCCCGCCATTTCCTCTTCCATGTTCTGCTCTCTGTTTGCCAGTTACACTGTCAGGCGGAGTACGCATTAGCCTTGGTCTTTCATTCCAAGATATTTTGTTTGTAAAGCGTATAATAGGAAGGTCTTAGGCTCTGATTAGGCCACACCTCGAATACGCCGCGAGCATTTGGGACCCTGGTCATAAAGATTTAACCAAAAAAATTAACAAAATACAAAGAAAAGCAACACGCTTCGATAAAAACTGCTAAAAACGAACATATAGTGTTACACAACTGTTAGAGGGACTAAGAAGGGAGCCCCTAGAGACTCGGAGGCTGCACGCTAGGCTTAGACTGCTTGAGAAATTCAGAACTGGTGTGTTTCAGATCGACACAGAGAATATTAGAATGACGCCTCACTACATCGCTAGGTCTGACAGATGTGATAAAATAAGAGAGATACACTGTCGAACAGATAGGTACAATAACTCGTTCTTTCCGTGCACAATAAGCGATCACAATAGAAACTGAGCTCCTCTAAATACACTCCCATAGGACATGTCACAATTTCACCTCCAAAACTTTTACATCCTTACACGGCTGGTACCTACCACCTCCTGCCACACGCCCATGCGGCGGTTCGCGGGGTAGTATGTAGACGTAGATTGGATGGATGCAGCCCTCAACCCTTCCCTATCTAAAACTAGTTCTCTTACCATCTTTTAGCTCTTCATATGCACTTTCCTCCTCATTTGGTCTATGCATTTATTCCTGGGCCTTTCTTTGAGGACCTTTCCCTGCGTTTGCTAATTCCAGTTTTCCTTTTCTCTCATCTTCCGAGATTAAAGGGTATATTGTGGGAGGTACTATAAGTATTTCGCTCTATGAGTGGCCGTCGCTATTCGCTGAGGGCTCTCTCCACACCCCGTCCCCTTGCGTGAACGGCAACCTCGGATCTCTTCGGACCTCCGTGGGTCTCACCAGAACGATTTTACACTGCGTTCACCGCTCGTTCCCGTCCCTCCGTGTCGCCCACCCGAGTGTGAAAGGAGTCCGGCGCAGCTCTGTTCGCTCCATAAGTTTTCTCGCCCCACTAATTCATTGGCTGTCGAGACTCTCCTCTCTTCTCTCCCCTCTCGATCGAGCCGCACATTTGGAGGGTTGTGTCGTCTTATCCGGGGACCTTCCGGCAATAATGATGGCGTGAGGAAGTTGAGTTAAACACTGTTGACGGGGATTTGCTCTCAACCCTACTATCTTTTGCTGTCTTGACCAGTAATTTGACCTAGTCCTCTGCTATATTGGCAGGAACTTTGATGAACTAATGTGTTCACGTTATAGTGAAGAAATTAAGTTTGTAACCTCAGCGCAATACATTTTATGTTGAACTGTTGAAGGCTCTACTTTGTGGAATAACATTCTGATTGGGAGAAAATAAAAAACTTTGTAATATTCCACTGTGGTTTATTCTTCCCCAACCGGTTTCAACGCTATTGCGTCATATTAAAGGGAGAATGTACCCTTAAACATGATGCACTAGCGTTGAAATCGGTAGGGGAAGAATAAACCACAGTGGAATATTACAAAATTTTTCATTTTCTCCCACCACATTTTATGTTGCTCTAATATGGACCCTCAATTTCGCTCAGTCATCTAGCAAACAATTAACGATGAACTAATGCGTACAGGAGAAACTGCTCGCTGCGTGAAGTGCGGCATAATCGCCGCCGTTAAGATTTACTTTGACATTGAAATCCAGTTAGAGCCGGGAGAATTAATGGCATCCACTTTTTCCTCGTAAAATTAATAACAGTATCGAAAAGAAATTTTATTACTTCTCAGTTGTGAAGTCATCTTATTTTGTATAAAAGAATAATACTTGAGAGGGAATAGCTTTGTTCACCAAATATAATTTCAGCTGGACGGAGTTGGCCTCTGCTTTCCGATATCGTTAACTTTTAGAAAATTTGCGTGCCTGTACGGTTACGCTGACTTATTTGCATTTCCAAGCTTCTATCAGCGATAGGATGTTGAGAATAAAAATTGCGGTGCGGTCTCGGCGCGGATGTAAAAAATATACCCGTATGCATCCAGTGACGGTGGCGACGCCTAACTTGTCGACGCATGCGTTGTCCATTTTCGCCTTTCGCCTCGCTCTCAAGGATGGATTGGATATTTGGGGAGGCGACCGACCGCTGAGGTCATTTGCGCCATAGGGGACAGGTAAGGGAGGAAGGGTGGATGGAAACCCGGCGTCGGCATTAGCCTGCTCTTAACGAAATGCGCCAAGGGGACAACGGCTTAACGTCTCATCCGACAGACGGAGTAGTGTACTTGAAGTGCCCTCTACATGACACTCAAGTAGGGACCGGGTTTCCTCTGAAAAACATCCACCTCTGCAGGGATTTGAACCCCTGGCCGCCCGTGTGGTTAGCCAATACTCTCTAGCCACCACCATAACAACCCGATTCCCTTAACCCCAGGGGTCAATTCATTCATTTTTTTCCCATCTTTTCTAGTGGCGACATGCTCATTTTCTCGGTAGTTACTGGAGACACCCCTGGTGTAATATCGTGGAAGACTCAAAATGTTGATTCAAGTCTATCGTTTGAAATATTTCTCTAGGTACTATATTCTAATTCCAGTTAGTAAATAAAATCCATTCGTATACTTTCACATGTTTTTCACTATCATCTTACTTCGGGTTCAATACCATTTGTCATCGCCAACATCCTTGATGATGTTACATAGTTTCTCATTCATGGTCCCGTTGTGGTGAGACTCGTAGAAGTTCACCATTTAATTTTCAGGAGGCATGTCTTAACACCATTTCACAGAGGAACGCCGCGCACCGTTGCACTTCTCTGCTCCCTTTCCCGAGTGGAAGACGATTCAACGCTACGGCGATTAAGGCGGTCCGAGAGAGATAGTTCCCTAGTCATAATAGAGACCATATTCGAATTATACGTTTTAATTTCACCAGCTGTAGGACACATCAATTAAATATTGCATTATTAATGGTGAAATAATATAGTTTCATATGACAGAAATTGTAAGCAATTCAATGAAAATATCTAAATAAGCCTTTAACATGACTCCTTTTTTTCGAGCGTTGCCTTTGAAACTACATCAATACGGAAGGTTTTTTGTCATACCCAAGAACCTACTGTGGTGACAAAATGATTAATTTTCAAAAATAGTTGAGAAAATATAAAAACTACGCGCTGTTAGTTTTTTTACGACATTTAAGTGTTAGAAATACCGCATTTTGTAAATAATGTCTCTCTGGAGAGCATACACGTACCATTTCCCCTTGTGAAAGGGCTGATATTTTTGGCAAATATCCCCGAAAGTTATGTAGTAAGGGGTAGGATTTTTTATGTCATTAGATGGGTAAGATATTTTTATTTTAAATGAGGTCAAATTCATTGGTTTCTAAGTAAAATTATAAATTATATTTCGCTCCTCAACATTAACTGGGGTCGACGCTTGGCGCAAATCTCGTAAGTAAATTCTCGTTCCACCTCGGTTTGTTGCCTCAGCCGAATAAAACCAAATCTCAATATCTGGTCTCTGGCTCCGAAATGCAAATTGATGAATGGGAAAGCGGCGCCGGAGGAGCAGGAAGAGGAGGATGTGCGGGGAATGAGAGGGAGGGAGGGAGGAACGGGGGGGAGAAGGGCAGTTAAGAGGGCGGAGAGAAGTCCAATGGCACTTCGAAACCTCAATAGAATGACGATGAGCAACTGAGTGGACGGGAGTCGCCCGCCCTATTCCCTCCTGGCTGGAAGTCGCCCTACGGCTTGCCTAAGTCAGCGAGTGCGCTACAGCAGTGGCAGTACGCTCCAAAAGTAGAGAACTCATGAAAATTCAGCAAAAATGATGTTATAAGTATGTTTCAGTTTCCCCATGTTAAATATACATGGAGAAAAGATTGAAATGCTAAGATTCGCAGATAACATTGCTATAACAACAGAAAATGAAGACGACCTACAAAATATACTTCAAGTAATGAATAACGTCATGAAAAACGAATGTAACATGAATGTGAATAGAGAGAAAACGGAAATACTCTTATGCAGCCGGAACCAGGAAGATCATTAAAGAGCACCTGCAATATATATCGAGAATGAAAAAATACAGCATGTAAAGGAATATAAGTACCTGGAAAGCCTGATAACGCACGATGGAAGCAGCAAAGAAGAAACACGGAGTAAAATTATTCAGTCAAAGAACTTCTTTTACAGAAAGAAGAATCTATTTACAACCAGAAATATAGATCTAAACATAAGGAAAAGGCTATTGAAAACGTAGGTGTGGAGTGTGGCTTTGTATGGCAGCGAAACATGGAAAATCGGGAAGCCAGAAGAGAAGAAGTTGATGGCTTTTGAGGCTTGGTGCTGGAGAAGAATGCTTAGGATCAGTTGGGTAGAGCATATGATAAATTAGGAAGTATTCAGAAGAGCACGAGAAGGCAGAAGCTTTATGAGGAACCTAAAAACAAGACGAGCAAATATGATAGGACGCACACTCTCAGACGTAATGGCCTGTTAGCAAGAGTCATCGAAGGGATTATGGAAGGGAGAAACACTAGAGGAGGACGGCCCTTTGCATACATCACACAGATAATGACAGACACTTACACAACTTCATATTACGAACTGAAGAGGATGGCGGAGAATGGAGAAGAATGCCGAGTTGCTGCAAACAAGCCCCAGGGCTGCTAACTGAAGAAGAAGAATGTTTTAGACTACCATGGGATTTGTGTTTCTTATTGATGAACAGCATAACTGTGAAGTTGGAGCTCAAATCATCGCAAACTCTCCATGTGGTATGATTTACAATTATTATGCCACATTTCCACCAGAGCACCAAGGCCATCATCATATACATTGACCATTCCTTACAGGATGTCTTCTGATTATTTTGTAAGAGTAATAATATTTTAAGTCTTGTGAAAAAAATGTGATACATCAATTGCCCTTCTAAACAGATGATAATAAAAGCTGAAAGGATATCCATTATTTTACAAGAAAATTGATCTAAGACATCGTCTCTATCTCTACTCTATGGAAATTTTCCATTGGGAAACAAAGAAAAAAATATACTTTGTAAACTCCTCACAAACTTTCCAATAGGTAATCAATTTTATGTGCAATTTTCAAATTATATTTTTCATTGTGTCGCGATGGAAAACTGATTAATCATCAATGCTGAAAACAAAAATGAACTAAATGCTTAAGCATGCAAACTTTCTTGCCTGGCGTGATTGTACTGACTTCTGTGTGATAAATATGAAATTTATCCCAACTTTACTAGTTTGGTTGAAATAAAGAACGTAAATAACATTTCATTGCGTGCGTAACATGGAATATATTTTATGTAATAACTAATAAGATGCTGTTGTCTTGGAAAATTAAATGGAATTTGAGGCTAAAATACACTCTCAAAATAAAGCATTTAAATCGAGAAATATTGAGTTTTACATATTCTATGACAAACATATTTAATGATAACTTTTACTTAACCACAAAAAACCTTACTTAACCTTTTTTTGTGGTTAAGTAAAAGTTATCATTAAATATGTCTATTGAAACATATCACCAAGTTAACGAAGCTACCGTTTTATTTGTTATATCCTATGATATCAGAGACATTAATAACTGGACTATTCTTTGTTGCATTAGATTAAAATTGGCAAAAATACTTGTTTAATCGTGATCTAAACTTTAATCAATCCTTCGGAGTCTCACTCCGGTAGTCGGAGGATTTTAGAAACTAATACTCGACCAGTCGCCAACTCAACTCGAACTGGAGGAAATGAACTCAGGGGAAATCGGCAGCAGAGTTATTGTGACATGCGTAAGAAGATTCGTTGGAGTGTATCATGAGCAGCTCAAAATTTTATCCAAGATTTCAGTCGAATAAATACAAGTTTGATCATTCGTTAACCAAATATTTGAATGAACCAAGGGCAAGGGAAGAGCGTGGGATTTTAGAATATAGAGTCTTCTAATAACTCATAAGAAAATAAGTACAGTGATTGTTACGGTATTGACCTACATGAGTGAAAAAATAAGGTGTTTTCTAGCAAATAATTGCATTGTACTGTTTGCCCATGCCTCTCTAGATATTTTTCACTAACTTCAGGCAACCGGGTCACAGCACTGATGTGAGAAATTTTCTTACGCTGTTTTGCATCAACACTGAATCCTTGCCACTTGCTGATTGGGTCTTGGGATTAATATCTTTAGCAGATTGGAGGTCGTCTTATCATGCTTTGAAAGGATCTTATTAAGAAGTTGCAACTGAGTCTTTCTCTGTAATATTATTGCTCACCAATTCAAATTGACGCTAACTGCTCTATTGATAAAAATTTGTATTAACAATGCAATATTTGAGGAGTGAACAAATATGTCCTTACGATGTAGTTTTTGTTCAGGTAATTAAAGCGTAAAAAATATTTATTTTGATAATTTTGTGGCTCTGATACTCCACGTCCTATTTCTTTGCGGTATGATAACTTAGCCGTTATATACTGATTTAACGGGTGAAGCTACCTGCGAATTTTCTTTCTGTGCTCTGATTCTTAGTCTTTATTGAATAGAATTCATTTGAATACGATTCCTATCCCCTCATGAACTCACAGGACGCTCTAATATTCACAGGGTTGACAGCTTCTTAAGAGTTGATTCCCAGAAAACACGAATAACATGCACTGCATAATATAGAAGAGACTAACTTCAAGATAATTCCAAAATATAGAAGAATATGGTTCCGAAAGATAACATAGAAATTATGATTATGATGAATATTGAATGCTTATATTGTATTGATGAGAGACATGAGCCCTATAATGCCGTTTTAGTTAAATTTTTTATTATCTGAACCATCAGCTAGCTCTATCGTCACAATGTTGTATCTTTTATCCGAAGTGTAGTGGTGAATTGACATATTCCGTTTTATGTGTGGCATATAGTTGCGAACCAAAGTCACGAGTATTGACATAATAATGAAAACAGTGTTTTATTTATTATTGCATCAAATTAAACTGGGATGGAAGTGTCTCCGAATCCGGCATTCGGGGGATTTTGAAAAATATTTCCCAGTTTCGCAAGTCCTCCGGAGAAACTTGATGAGCTGACTACGTATGATCCTCGGAAAAGTTTAAATGGAGTCCTAAGTGGATTAAATTTGAATCTGCGAAGGAAAAAAATCACCGGTCACCATCAATGAAGTGATCCTTGAGCACTGTATTAGCTTTTGAAATCATGAATGAATTCATGAAAGAGTAGAGTGGCGTGAATTGAATCTATCGTCTGCGCAGAATAAGAAGGGTTCTTGCGGTCGTTGGATTAGCGACGTGGATCGGAAGTGTCACGTGATATGAGGTCGGAGAAGGCCGAAGAAATTGAAAGGGACGAGTTTTGAAGGGGATGAGGCAGTTGGCTGGAGATTAAAGGGGAGAGAAAGAGAGAGGGAGGAAGATGGAAAAATGGGTGATTCGATTTTTTGGAGGGCAGCAAAAAACGCGCTGCGCATGTTGAATGTCATAGGGAACTGTGGAAGTTGGCGTGTGAAGTGTAGCGGGGCTTTAGAGGAGTCGTGAAATTATGTGAAAAGTTGCAACATAAATGAATCATATCGATCTTTTCTCTTTGACTCTATTGACTCGGGGTAAACGGGGAGCTTTTGAGTTGAAGGGACTCGCATTTCGACTGGCCCTTGGTCCGGTGGGGCCCCGATCCGACGACGAACCTCCGGCAGACCACACGGCGTACACCCAAACAAAAATTGGGCAATGGGCTTCACTGGCTCTCAAAAGATGTGTGAGAAGTCTTCGCACAAGCGAGACTGGTGGAGACTCGTCGAACTTTGTTGGGGGAACCCAGCAGCTACGAGGGCTAGGGGGAGGAGGGGGCCCATTGTCGTCCTTTTGACGGCAATCCGCCTCATGGTTTCGGTTTCTTAGTGGCTGTATTATGCTAACCCTTCCCACTCCAATCGCATCCTTTTACCCTTCTTTCCTTCCACCACTGACCCATCCTAGTGATAAGCGACAGCTTCAGGCCGGGGGGGGTAAGTAGGTTTTTAACCCGCGAGGAGACTCGGACCAGCTGACTCTATTGACTGACTGGCCGAATTTAAATTTACTGTATAGTTTTCAAACTCTTTTCTTTACTGTCACCGTTTAAACAAAAATCTTTACCGTTGCCGACAATGGTAACGGAGTCAGATGTCATTCTAAAAGAATAATTAAAGTAAGAACTGTCCGTTTGTACTTCAGGAATGGAATCGTGGTTCTCTAAAACGCTTGTGCTTGCGTGATTTTTAATACCACTTGCGTCATTTTTAAATACCGCTTTAGCGAACGAAAAGGAGATCTTCAATATTTTTAAATAACATGAATCGCCAGTTTATATTCTCGAAAAATTGTGCTTATAACCTAAACTGGGAGCATAACCCTTCCAGAACGGTTTTCACTTTCAAATGCAGTAGCGCTAACACGAAAGAAGAAGCTGTGATCTGACGCAATTGTAAGCAATATCGGCGCTCTAACGTACAAGATGGCTAAAAAAATTGCTAGAACACTTCAGCTTTTCACCTATCAGATGGACACGTTTGTGCAGAAGTCAATGCATATCATCCGCATCCTAAAAGATATTAAAATCAAAGAAGGAGACTTGATGGTGAGCTTCGATGTGAGCTTGTCTCCATTCATCAAGGGTCTAGTTGATGACTCCATCCTCCTAATTAAAGAACTGACGAAGAGAGACCTTCCCAAGGATTTCCCAGACCCAGCAGAGATTTTCCTCAGGGATTCTTACTTCATCTGGGACGGAAAACATTATAATCAGAACGAAGGTATGACCATGGGATCTCACCTCTCGTCACCAACATGTTCATGGAGAATTTTGACCAGAAGGCCATGCTGAGGTATCCGAATAAAACTGCCAAATGAATTAGATATATTGACGTTATATTCGTGATTTTGCTTCATGGAAGAGAAGAACTTGACTTGTTACTGAACCAACTCAACTCCCAACGCCCTGCCAAAAGATTTACTATGGAGATCGAAGAACAAGGAAAAGTACCATCCTGGATGTTATGGCCAGCAGAAGAGCCGATGGAAAACCAGAACATGCAGTTTACCGAAAAGAAACGCGAAGCGACCGATACCTAAATGCTGATTCTCACCACTATCCTGCGCAAATAATATGATTAATTGACACTTTTCTGCATTGGACCAATAGACACCCTGCTGGCAACAATTCACTCCCGGTTGAGATTCGAAAACTGACTGAAGCCCTAGAGAAAAATGGCTACTACACAAGATTATTCCTGAAAAGGGCCTTCAGGTTACAGAACACGAGGGAAAATAAAACTGTCCAATCAACCGACCGAGAGAAGAAACCATCAGCCTACGCCACCATCCCCTAAATCGCAGGGACATCAGAAACAATTGGAAGAATTTTGAAGAAACTAGTAGCCAGGTTCTCCGCTACTAAGGAAATCGGTGGCATTGGAATGGAAGCTCAAGCCACTTATTGGCTCGTCATTTACTATAATAAGAAACAAGTCAAATATCATGCTGCCCGATAATTCATCTTTCGGTCGAAAGATTTAAAATTGAATGATTATCATAGCTATCACTCTTCCCCTAAACTAATGGTTTACACCTTGATAAAATTTTATTCACTCTTAAGCCCATTGGATGGACTATATATCTTACAATTGAAAGCCGTCAGCTTGTAGATATGACTTTCGGAATCATGGGAAATTAGTGAATTATAGTCATTCCTGCAAATCTGCTTATAATAGTCTAGTGGAAGATTATTGTATGTATTTTTTGATTTATTCGTGGCATTTTTATAGAGTTTTGTACAATTTTTTCTGAAGAAATATGAAAAAATGAAAAATTTTGCGAGTAGATTAAGAGTGTTTTTAATTAGTAGTTTTACAACTGATTTTTAACTATGGCGAGTTTTAGCGGATATTGGAACAAATGTTGTCACTGCGTTGCCTAGAGAGTTGTTTGTGGGGATAGAAAGGAAAAGTGAATGCAACAAAACAAACTGTGAAGCAAGGAGCATTAACCTCTTGCGACAGTATTTTCTGATTAATGGAAATTGTTAATTAAATAGAAATGACTCATCACACAGAAAAATCGACGTGGCCGATTATTTCAGTTAATATTATGTTATCTCGCGAGATTTTCAAACATGGTAGTTTTCCATTAGTAATTCGGTTACCGTGAGGAAGCTTTTACTAACCACAGTAAAAACAAACTTCGCCACGACCCAGGTTTTGACGTGAGCTCAATGCTTTGCAACAGATGGAAATTTTGAAAATATGTCATGGCCCTGATGTTAATCTCGGAAATGAACGTCTCATACCCATTCCCCATTTTATCCCCCAATACCGCCATTCTATCCGCTATTGTGACATAAGAATTCCCCCAAGCTTCCTTAAATTTCTCCTCTACCTCTCCCCACCCCTGCTTCCGTCTACTGCTGGGGTAAAAATAATTGAGTTGATTCTATATTAATCACCTGATCAGGACGCTCACGAATTAATACACGTACCGTGGTGAAAAGTCTCATTATTGTAGTTTGTAGAAATTTCCTCTCGATAATAAAATTTGTTTTGTGACCTCATTTTTTATTTTTCTAAGTTATTGTACATTAATGTATCTATTTTGTCATTTGATGTTAATTTTTTATGTTGAAAATGATGCTACTACATTTAAACCGATGAAGTTACAAGAAAACGTTTACATCTACATCTACATACTACCCCGCGAGCCGCCGCTTGGGCATGTGGCAGGGGGAGTTAGGTCACCAGCCGTGTAAAGGTGTAAGTTTTTTGGAGATGAAATGGCGACATGTATTATAGGAGTGTATTAAGTGGAGCACAGCATTTATTGTGGTCACTTATTGTGCGCGGAAAGAACGAGTTTTTGTACCTGTCTGTTCGGCAGTGTATCTCTATCTCATTTTATCGCATCTGTCAGACCTAGAAATGTAGTGAGGAGTCATGATAATATTCTCTGTGTCGCCATGAAAAATATCAGCTCTGAATATCTTAAGCAACCTAAGCCTAGCGTGCAGCCTCCGAGTCTCTAGGGTCTCCCACCTTAATCCCTCTAAAAGTTTTGAGACACTGTATGTACGCTCGTAGCAGTTTTTAACGAAGCGCGCTGCTTTCCTTTGCGTTTTATTAATTTTTATGGTTATATTTATTTGACCATGGTCCCAAATGCTCGCGGCGTATTCGAGGTGTGGCCTAACTAGAACGAAGTATCACCTCTCTTTGACGTTTTCATCCGAGGACCTTCCTATCATACGTTTAGCAAAACCTAGTTTCTATAATGCTGCGCCACATATGTTCTGTATATGTAATCCCCACGATATAGGTATCAGAAGTTAAGGTAATTCCAAGATATTTTGCTGTCTCTGAAGATCTGAACGTGTTGTTAGAATGTTATTGTATTTTAATTCACGTAATCGCCAAGTGTTGCCAGCTGAAAGGGCAGATCTCGTATTTGACGATTTATCTTCACGATTTGATGAGTTTTATTTCTGCAGAGAGTGCCTCCCTTTCGAGGCAAGGATGAAAGACGCCGCAATCGGGAGGGGAGGGAGTGAGGTGGGGTTAGTTGGTGGTGGGTTGGGGGTGGGTTGGGGGGCAGGTCGTGCTGGAGAGAGGGACGCGCAGCCTCCAACCGACGCGGGCCGCCCAACTTGAGACGGAGCGGCGAGCGAGCGGCCCGCCGCCCGAAGCGTTGGCAAATCCCATCGGTCGCTCTCAAGGTCTGCTCAAGTCCTGCGCTTTGTTCACTTCGCTTTTTGCAAGTTTAATGGCTGCTCATCAGCATAGCTTAGTCATCTGGCCCCTCGGCTACCGTGTGCTGCCGCCAACGGTCGTCTCCTGGTTGCCTAATAGGGTATACGGAATGACTAGATACTATAGAATACTAACAGAGCCAAATAGATTTCTCCACGAACAAGTTCACCCCATCATTTAGGTCATGAAGGGTGTAATTTAGATAGTAGACAATGAAGTTTAACGTTTCATGCGATACCTTGAGTAAATAACGTATTGATACCTTTATTAGTAAGTGACAGTTTCTTTGTAAATTTCTCCACATTTTTATTATTCCGACGTAGGTTTGGACAAGAGTGAATGCGTGAATAAGAGTGGACAAGCGTGGAAAGAGTGAATGCGGAGGATACTTTGGCCTCCAGCGCCTATTTAAGTCACACTTATTGAGTCGGAAAACCAAAGAAAGATTCTATCGAACAGTTCTTCGACCCGTGGTCCTATATGCCTGCGAAACCTGGGTCATGAAAAGCCGGGATGAGCTGCTGCTCAACACGTGGGAGAGAAAGATCCTGCGAAGAATCTACGGACTAATTAACGAAAACAAAGTTTGGCGTATCTGCACTAATGCCGAGCTATATACACTGTATGATAAACCTAGTCTGGTATGTGAAGTCAAGTGTGCCAGACTGAGGTGGCTCGGTCATCAAGAAAGAATGCCTGAAAATAGGGCAGTGCGGAGAACGTTCAGCCAGAGGCCAGAGGGTAGAAGACTTCGGGGGCGACCGCGCAAAAGGTGGCTGGATGATGTGGAAGAGGACCTGCAGCAAATGGGTGTAAGGAGATGGCGACCTCTTGCTTTGGAGCGAGAGACCTGGAGAGCAATGATTGAGGAGGTACGGGCTCTTTTATGGCCGTAATTCCAGTGGGTAAGGTAAGGGTAAGGTTTGGGCAAACCTATGCCTATCTCCAGGCGCCTTGATATTCTCATAAGTTGATTGCAACATAGGCGGGTGTGATACACTGTGCAAAAATTTAAAAAGGTATCTTTCATTGCTTGACGATTATATTAATGATATATATGAATGAGAAAGTTTAGATTTGAGAGAACACTGAATAAGCATAGTTAAATTAAAATGACTCAACTCACCCCGTCCAATAGTAGCTCATCAATTGGAGAAGATGCTAATGATTTCGGTGTAGTTTTGAGCTGAGTTTTAAACTATTGGAAAGTTATGTAATCATCCTAAAGTCAGTCCATAGCATATTGCTCCAGATCAATCATCAACATATACGTCAAATAATGCTGCAAATGTATCAATATAGGCAGACATCTTTGAAAGCATTAAATATTTGTCTGGAAAAATAAAATATTCATATACATGCGGTTTCCCAAATCGGGTGATATGGGTACTATGACGAGATTAAAATCATGAAGACGGTCACCAAATTTTGATGAAAGGAGTATTGACAGAGTAGAAGGTACTTTAATTAGCATGACCATGGATGCACTTTTAAAAAAACGAGGGTGATTTTTGGTGTATTAAGTAGATGATTTGATGTGTGACACAAGGGTTATGAGTAGATAAATAAGTTAAGAGTTGCATGCGACCAGAGGGAACTTTTTGAGAGAGTGGAATGGATTGAGTTTCTGGACAATTTGAATTAAGAAATCATTGTGTCGTATACGTAAATGGCTTCTTTGGTGTATGCTGTTGCAAATTAGCAGTCGCAGCGTCGTAATTATGCTCCTTTGCGTAATTTCCATAATTACAAGAGAAACTAATTAAAAGGTCATTTTGGAATAAGCCAGAATAAAGGAATTGAGAAAAATGCAGGTCTATTTGGCGAGGGGATTAATAAGTCAGCTTTTGTGCGAGAAATTTTAACAAACATATGGATCTTTCAATCATATATGGTTGATTGTATCCCTCCATTTTTCCATGTCAAATTCTTAGTATTTCTCTTCCTCCTTGGTTGACCTTGTTAATGTCCTTTGCGAGCTTCGTATTCAAGTAGGTAGCCGCGTTTTACAACAAGGTTTTGTGGAACCGCTGAGTTATTCAGATGGCCCTGCGATATTTACGGGCGTTAACCGCGGACAAAAACTCTCGTCAAACGAAGGTCTCGGGGATTTCCAAATGCCCGCGTACACGACCTCCCTTGGCCATTATCTTGTGACGTCCGAATGTTTTGAAAAACTGCTTTTACGCTGCGATTATCATTTCAGAGGGTTTGGATATAAGAGGAAATGAAAAAATTCCTTTGAATTTATCAAGTATCCACCAAAGCGAATAGTAGACAATGGCTAAAAATCCCGCTTAAATGGATCCGGTTCCGGCTGTTGCGTGAGTTCACGCCCAAGCTCTAATTTTATTGAGGTGATTGATACAGTAAACAGTGAATTTCTTGAAAACTTGTTTTAATTGGAATAACCTTCATGCCACTGGCATTTTCTATTCATACAGGCCTATATACCAAAATGTAACTCCCAGAAATCATTGCACCTCCTATAAACAGGCTGATGTTCATCACACGTAGAGGTCAAAGCGGATTGGGAAAAATATTAGGTGTGTGTTGAAGAACAAAAGCCCCGGTCCTCTTGGGAGCTGTGTTAAAAGATAAAATCCATTCACTAATTCATTATTTCGGATTTTCTCTAAAAATTCTCCCTAAAATTCATCGTTTACGTCCGATTTTTTATGTTGATTGTGGCAAAAAGAAAATTCTCTTCAACTTGAAAGTTTAAATAGTAAGGTTAGAGATTTATGCAGATATGTCATGCTAGAATTGAAAGATATTGGCTTCCGATGGTTTTCGTAATTCTTGAGGTGGCCATAAAGACATACAGAAACTATTCTCTGACCACAAATTGTTTGAAGGCGGATATTTCTCTCTAATTTGACTCTATCTCAAGAAATTTATTACTATCACAGGAAGCCTTTAATGTGACCTATTACTCATTTTGTAATGTTCAGAGAATTTAAGAAGGAACACAACAGAAACCCAGTTTTTAAAAAAGGAGACATTTTCATTTTTCCCGATGTAATCTATAAAATGAGGCAGATGATCAAATGCTGTACTCCACTGGATCCCAAAACTTTTAAATCAAAAATCTGATAACATTATCGAGAAAATAACTAACGGTAGTTTGGCACAAACCTGTATTTGAATACACTTTTTGTATTATGAGGTGCCTAAAAAATATTTTGTGAGACCACTGAGAGTCGGAATCTGGTACGGCGAAATACGGTGGTACTTTCCTTGGAAGTAAACAAAGTTACATCTCAAGTCAACATGAAGTACAAAGAGGTGACGTCTGAGAAAATGGAGTTTACTCGAGGCTATTCCTCCGATGGAAGTTCAACTAAACCGACCAAAGACACCGCCGTGATCAATCGAACGGTGAATCAATTCGGAGGGCTAGTCGATTCAATGCGACGGCAAAACGTGTCTGCTCCATGCAATGAAAACATTCCTTCCGTTTAATCCCGACCAACACTGAGACACACCCTTTCCTTTTCGGTTACGGAGAGGCTTCCCTTCTTATTGGTAATGCATGTACTTCCATGAAAGATGTGAAGGAGACCGCTGCCAAAGAATGTAGACCGCGTGACTCGGTCTTGCCTCTGCTTATCGCCGCTGCCTCTTGAGAAACGTAGATCGGACGTCGAAGAGATTGGAAAGTTGACACGCATGGGAATCAATCACTCACGAAGTTCTCACTTTGCGTTTCTTCGTGTCTACATAGTCTACAATGCATTTCATCTACATCTACGTCATACCCTGCAAGCCACCCAAAGGGTGTGTGGCAGGGGGTGCTTCTACACCAGGCATGCATGAATTATACGGCAGAACGCCGAAACTACATTGAAACCAGCGTACCACACATTCAACGCGCCAATTAAAAATCTACTAACCAAAAAACATTCTATCGTCAATCGTTCCAACATGCAAGGGGTACAAGGATTACTACTACAGATTCAAAATATCATGCATAAATAAAAACATCAATATTTACATAATGCATAAATATGAGCATAGAGAATGTAAAGAGAAAGATTTACTGTCTGCCTATTGTCACAATTTGAACTATTCATGACGACGATCACAGCTGTTATGGTCCCGAATGGTACGCGGAAAAAATGACATTTTATACCCATCGGTTCTACAATCTATCTCTCTAATTTTATTGGCGCGATCTAATCTGCCGTAGTACGAGGAGGTTAATAGTATGTTTTTTTACGTCGTCAGAGAAATGTTTTTCCTGAAATATAGCTAAGAGGTTAAGCCTATAATTTAATCTACGCTGTGATACCGTATCCCATCCCAACTTCTAACAATCCAGACACACTAGTAAACTTATCATAGCATCGTTTTACAAACCTAGCTCCTCTTCTCTGCACACGATCTAATTTGGGTGTACGTCATCATAAATGGCCTCCTTTTGGAATGGATGCCGATATGCTACGTCATAAGTTATAATTATAGTCATTTTAGAAACCAGGAGGTTATTGCGTAAATTCGGGCCATTCGCTCGGAAGAGTTTTACGATTCGGATTCGGATGGACGAAATTATCCGAGAACGCCGTTCCGAGTGAAGGTTGTACCTTCACTCGGAACACTCCCTGTCATAGGAAATTAATGAAAGTTGTATCTTGGAATTACACATCGATTATATCCGTATTGATATTCTCTTTAAAGACTTAATAGGATTTGGACTCCCAGAAAACTTGATCTCGATGCGATGTAATACGATAATGACTGACACGAAGTAGTTTTAGAGTAAAATGTTTGAAATGATGTAGAAGATGTCAACTCGTTGCTATCAAGAAATGAAAATTCACGTATACATTTCATTTCCTTAAAGGCACCTGTCACTAATTCATGTGTTATCTATTATCCTGTTGCCCGCATAATACAATGAAGTGATAAAATGTGCTTTCATTAAATCTTCGAGCAGGTAGCAGAGTAATTTGAATAGAATGGGTCCAGTGGAAATTTGCCTTCATTACTGCCGTCGCACTGATGTTTACCTGGCCATCGTGAGACTTGATTGTATTCAGTGTTATTATAATCATACGATGGAGCAGATATCCCAGAGGACTAAAATTTAAGATACGGCTTCTTAACCAGAGGCTAGTTAGCAGTAAGTTAGGGTTTTTTATTTATATTTAACGTATAATATTTACATTTTGAGTGATATTAAGCACGTAGGAAACATTTTTGTATCCCAAAATAATAACAGAACTTTCTGAAAATTTGAAGAATTTATAAATAGCTCGAGTTTCTCGAGACTGGAACGCACCAAAGTTTTTACATTACTAAACATGGAGTTTTCTGCACTTGTGGCAGAAATTCCAAAATACGATTTTCGTTGCTGCCTCCAGTAAAGTGTACCGTGAGAATCTGTTTTCGAGCATTTTCATTAGCAGATGTATGTGTGTGTGTGTGTGTGGTGGATGGTGGACCTGCAGTCGAATTGACGGATCAAAATTGTAACGGGTCTACCACCTCTGCACTTACGACTGGGTGATATTTTACTCAATGCGCAACAGTGAAAGACGGTTTGAACAAAGGTAACTCGTGTGGTGCTGCGATTACAGTTTACCTTTGTCCGGTAACTATGACGCATACACAATTTGAATTAAATGTCCACGAATATTTTCAATATTATTTCAAATGGTAAGTCAACAGTTTTGGAAGTGATATCTAAAAGAAAGGCGCACAATATTTAGCGCTCTCTTAGTGCCGCATCCTTCATGCAGTCTTTTATAATATATCTCCAAATACACTCCCATAGGACATGCCACCATTTCATCTCCAACCTTACCTTAACTATCTGATATATTGTGGAGAACACATAGGTATACAAAACACATGCGGAACAGCATTAAAGGAACTAGGTTTTGTTAAGCGTATAATAGGAAGGTCCTCGGAAGAAAAAGTCAAAGAGAGATGCTACTTTGCTCTGGTTAGGCCACACCTCGAATACGCCGCGAGCAATTGGGACCCTGGTCATAAAGATTTAACCAAAAAAATTAATGAAATACAAAGGAAAGCGGCGCGCTTCATTAAAAACTGCTTCGTACATATAGCGTCTCACAACTTTTAGAGGGATTAAGGTGGGAGTCCCTAGAGACCCGGAGTTTACACGCTAGACTTGGGCTGCTTGAGAAATTCAGAATTGGTGTGTTTCAGAGTGACACAGAGACACACATGACGCCTCACTACACATCTAGGTCTGACCGATACGATAAAATAAGAGAGATACTGTACCAAACAGATAGGTACAAAAACTCGTTCTTTCCGCGCACAATCAGAGACCACAATAAAAACTGAGCACCTACAAAAACGCTCCCATTGTACATGTCACCATTTCACCTCCAAAAATTTTACATCTTTACACGGCTGGTGACTTACCACCCCCTGAATCACCCCAATGCAGCGGCTCGCGGTGTAGTATATAGATGTAGATCTCCTAAATTCGAGCACAAGGTGATGGAATTTATTTTTAAGGCATCCGCTAAAATCACCGGATGTAAAGGGAGAATAAAGGACAATGAAATCTTTGCGAATTGTGCTGCGGAATAGGAGAGGATTATGGCAGGAGAGTGTTTTATATTAACCGAGGATGAAATGGTTGAGTAATACGGGCTGAGGGGTACGTATGGGTAGTTAAATCTCTATGAAGGCCGCTTGGATACATATACAACCCCCTCCCATCCCCTCGCAATCTCCTTTGGGAAGTGGAGACGACTATTCTTCGGGGCTTTTTGGCCGGAAATTTCATTTTTCAACAAAGAAGGGAGCCTTTTTCCTACCCTTGGGGTGGGAGTGAGGGACTATCTTCAAACCCTGTCTCCACCCTAGAGTCCCTCAAACCCCTTACCCCTGAGTGATGCTCGGAGACTCAACGCCGGCCCTTATAACTCTTGAGAGAAGCCATTTCAATCCGATTCGCGGAATTTCCAAAGGAAAGGCGATTACCTTCCACGTCAATGCCTCCATGTTATTTCAGGATCGCTCCGCACTTTCCCGAACGGGAAAATATTGCCGTCCACCGTTATTCCTCCCATTGAGCTAAACACCTCAGCCGTCGGCACCCTCAATATTTAGATTTCCATTCACATTCCTGATTAGCTCGCTTTCGACGATTCAAGTGGGGAAGGAAATCTCCCCGTGGCGCATCACCTGACACCTTTACGCGGTTAATTGGCAAGAATTTTTTCATAGGCTTTTATTCTGCCAATCGGATATGGCACTGGTAAAGTGCCCAAACAAATATGAAAGCTGCCGAAAGATAAGTAAATCCTAAAATAACTTACATAGCATTCTATAATCGTTGTAAAATATGGAAAACATTGCGGAAATGATACTTTAATTCTTTTGCCTGTAAATACTTAGTCATGAAATCCTCCTATATCAAATTCATGGAGATCTGTGATATGAAAATGTTGAATTTTTGGTTTTTGACTTGCACCTTCCTTCAGACGATATTTAACATTGAGCAAAGCCAATGACATTTATTTCCCTAATTATCAACTTTAGGCAGACACCACAATTAATCTCCTACGATGAGGAACATAGTTGGGTTCTTTGAAGGGATTCTGATGAGATTCCTCCATTAAATAAAACAAATGAAATAAATTAACCCAGTTTTAGTCCAAACACTCGTTAAAAATCTACGCATATATTGCGACTCCCTGCAACTTCCATTATAAATGAAACTTATCTGTTTATGAGGATCGTTCAATCGTGTCTCTCATGTGTGCTGTTGCGTTTGGATCTCACATTTAAATCTTGACAGCGCTTTTAATGGTATTAACAATAATTGTGTGGATTATACTTTAAGGGCCAGTTTTATAATGTGTGGTTAAACTTCACATAAACGTTAACGCCCAGTTAAGCTCAAAATTCGGTTTTACTATTGATAGTTAAGTTAAATGTGGACGAAGTTCCAATGGTAAACCAAGTAAACATGAAGATCAACCCGTTGCATGATGGTATTGCGAGTTCTATTATGGCGGCTTTTATTATTGATGTGATATCACCAATATAAGATAAAAGCTGATAAAGCGTTGGTTAAAGGTTATTGTGCGCTGGTTCTTTTCAATTTAATCTTTTTCCGAGCCACTTCAAAATTTGCTGGGAAGAATTAATTCTTATCCAGGTTACTTCCAAGAAAAAGACACGTCAAAACATTGCCATAGATGCATAGAGTGGAGTTTCAGAAGGTCTTGTTTACCTTGAAGCCATTTCTTGAATCCTCGTTACTTGTTTTCCATTTCTCAAGAATTCTATGCATCTTTGGTTGCGTATGTTGTAATTATGTAAAGGCACAACGTGTTGATAATAATAATTTGCATGATTTTAATATATAAAGATGATAATGATTGCACTTTATCTAAATAATTGTAAGTCTTTGAGAAAACGGAAATAATGTAAGGTGAACAGGAAATAGTGCTGACAAGTCAAAATAGTGTTGCGTGTTAGTGGAAAAGTCCTGTGATAATGATGTGAAGAAGATTTTTAAAAAAGTGCAGTATGAAATAAAAGTGGTATTGAGAAAAATTGGTCTGGTTAAAAGTTAAAAAAAATGAACCCCACAGTGTGCAATTTAAAAAAAAGAGGTACAAAAATTTGAGTGTCTAAAACATTTTGCAGTATTAATATAAAAAAGTGAAGTTTTTCAAATGTATGTGACTCCTGTTCCCCCATCTTTTGGTGAGAGTGTGATCTGAAAGAATGCTGTCGGTTTGATGTGTGCGCATAAAAATCAAGAGTCATTATTGTAAAAAAATGTAAGAGCATAAATTTGTTGTAATTTACTCGATACAGAGTTTTAAAAAAGTTACGTTTATGGCTCCTAATTATAAGCGAACAACTTTAGTCGTGTGAGGGTAAGGTGCTAGTGAGCTGAGAGATTTAGAAATGTCACGGTGACGTTGTCTGTTCTGCCCCTGGAAATTTGTGCTCCTCATCCCTTCCATTTCGCACGAATGCTCCTTTCCAAGCATATAAAAAAAACTTGAAAACACCTCCGTTGCGATATTTTAATTATCCTTATTCATTTTTTCCATTTTTGGCGGTATGAGAACCATTGTTAGTGCACTCCGGTCGTCAGGGCTCTCGTCAACTGACCGGAGATCAGATTTGTTTAATAAAACCCAACCCCTCGTTTACGTGAATATTAACTTAAAGTCTACGTTAACTAACGACCAGTTTAAACAGACATTATAAAACCGGTACTAGGAGTTTTTATTCTTTATTGTATTGTATTCTCTTAGAATGAAGGATTCAAGTAACGTACATGCACAAAAGAGCAGGCCAAAATTTCCAGACTTTGAGCTTTTTTTATTTTAATAGTTCTTAAAACTTTTTTTTTTCCTTTCTTGCGAACATATAATGTATACAATTCAATTTATCAACTTCAGGCAACCCCGGACTGCGTGGGCGCCAATTTTGAAATTTTGGAGGTTTAGGAATGTTTTTTCTTGATGATCCGATACATACGGTATAGACCGATATATTTTTCCTAATTGAGGCGTACCCCCCTATTGCGGTCACATTGAGCTTAAAAAGGGTAAAATTCTTTGTCACGTAAAGAGTCTCAGAATAGCAAAACCCAATCCTAAAAGGCGGATGCCTTTCAGAGTACCTGTCTAATATATAACGTTAACCGATGTGATGACGGTTAGCGGGTTGAAGTTGGTACAGACTCAAAACTTTCCAATCTCGAATGAATACTCGGAATCACAGAAGAGGGAGGTGTGCCACGGCAGTTGGTTCATGTGCCAGGCGCTAGTCAGCTAAATCAGATTGAGCTTAAATCATGATTCCGAAATTTTCCATAAATCGATGTAGAATATCAATAGGCGTACCACCGTTCATCTTTGTGGCGCAGAAAATCCGCGGGATTTAATTTTCCGTTTATAAGAAACTTTTCTTGGTCTTTATTGAAATTCATTTGCGTATTAAAGCTTGAATGATCATTCACCGTGTAACAGCGGTCGTAAGTCTTTCGGAAGTGTTGGCAGCTAAAGCCATTTATGAACCTGTTCCAGCTTCCTCATCGATCCATTATCCGTAAACAACCTAATCGGACATAAGCGCAAAAACCTCGAGTTTCCTTGATAATTTCCATTAGCTACCAAAAAGGCATGATCTCCTACTCTTGCAGGATGCGGTGAAGTGCCTGACGAATTACATGGTCTCTTGACTCGAACGTTATTAACTACTTATCAACTCTATTAACTAAAACTTCAAGCTATCCTGCTATTAAACATACCTTCCCCTAATCCATACGTCTTAAGTACAAATGATGAATGACCAATCGCGACTCGCAAATGAAATATAACTGTGGGGTCCAATGGAGAAGTACAGGTAATTAAAATAGACCAGCTGTGAGCGGCAAATTTCCTAAAATGAAATTGTTTCAATTACTACTCCGACTACGCAAAAGTTAATATATTCAAAATGTGACCGTGTTTTTACCTCAGGTGCTGTTTTGCGGATTGTGCTTTGGTGAGCGAACGTTCGGTCGAGTAAAATATACGCACTGGCGCATAATATCTTCCTTGATCTTATGTCATTAAAATCTAGCGTTTTATTGTTGATGTACAGATGATATTGTTCATATTTAATATATTTTGGGAAATGAATTATTCAGATTTATTTTATATCATTGTCATAAGCGAAAAACCCGAAGGATGACAAGTGAGGAAAAAGCGGCATTTGTTAACGTACAGACTTAAGCGTCTCGTGTGTTTCCAAGTCATCGGAGGTCTGCCATCGATAATAAGCTTGTGATAAGGGAAACTTACTAATGTATTAACCTCACGTATTGCTCATAATAGAGGAATGTACCACTCACAGGGAAAATGTGTTGACATTACGATATGTATTTGGTTATAAAGGAAAGATCATGCTTCATCCTTCAAAAATGTGAAGTTGGCACTGCAACAATTCGGATTGATCAATTCCAAATTTCATAAACGGTATGTTTCCATCAAAAGATAAAATATAAAACTTTAAGCCTTAAGGTAGTCCGAGCGAGATAGTTCCCTAGTCTTAATAGACTCCATATTCGAATTATACGTTTTAATTTAACCAGCTGTAGGGCACATCAATTAAATATTGCATTATTAATGGTGCAGTAATATTTTTTTATATGACAGAAATGTTAAGTAATTAAATGAAAATATCTAAATAAGTCTTGACTAATTTTTTTCGCGCGGTGCGTTTGGAACTCCTTCAAAACGGAAGGTTTTTTGTGAAACCCAAGAACCTACTCCGTTGACAATATGATTAATTTTCAAATATAGTTGAGGAAACATACAAACAACACGCCTTTAGGTTTTTTGCGACATATAAGTGTTAGAAATACCTAATTTTGTGAATAATGTCTCTCTGAAGTGCATGCACGTACCATTTCCCATGTAAAAGGCCTAGTATTATTTTGGCAAAGTCTCCAAAATGAATGTGGTAGGGGTTAAACTTTTGGTGCCATTAGAAGAGTGAGATATTTTTCTTCGTAAAAAATGATACAAAAAAACAAAATGAAGTCAGAACTACTTGTTATGAAAATATTGCAAACGTTTTTTTGTACGGTTAGACACAGGTGTACTTTGCGCAAGCATAAACCTTTGGGAATACGTAGACTGTGAAGGTCCAACATGTGCCGCTATCCGAGTGCAGATATAAACAATAGATGTGACGCACACGTCACATTTGGCGTGGAAGGGTTAATCAGCGGGAGAGGATTGCTACTGAAGAATGTCATACTAGAGTTGAGGGTAGGAGGTCTGATTTGGTGCGGGTTTGGTTTTTTGGAGAAGGAATAGGTTGGAAGGAAATGAGGGAGGGAGGAGTAGGAGGGAAGGGGAAAGGGAGAAAGCTAGCGGAGGTTAAGCCCGGGAGTGCAGATAGATTTCAGAATTGAAATATATGATTGCTCCCAATGGCAGAGCTCTATGATAGACGTGTCAGGTGGGAAGGCGCGAATGATTTTGACTTGGAAGCTGTCGTTGAAGGGGAGTTTGTGGGATTTGGCGTGCCCCACTACAGGCAACTTCAATTGTTGTTTCACGTTGGTCCTGTCGCTATTATTTCGCAAGCTCAGAGGTATGCTTGTGAAGCCGACGTAGAGGGGTCTCGCAGTGTTTGCAGGTGAGGAGATAAATTACATTACTCGAAGTCCTTCCCCAACCTCAACACAATTTTCATTTTGAGCGTTTTGAATTGAAATCCTCGGTCAAAATCAATGTCCCTATAGCGAAGATTTCTTTACAGCTTTAGAACCCACAATTCAAATAATTTTCAGGATTTTTATGTGGTGCTTTTGGGAGTTTTTCTCTGTGGCAAACTTGGGATATTTTTTAGGTGATCCAATTACGAAGGCATTATCAAACTCTCTCATCTTAATTCTATGACGAGCTATCGCATCCACTCCAGCGGCAAGATTCGATCCCGCGACCTTCAGTTTGCTAGTCTAAAGCTCTTTGGTTGCATCAGGTGAGTATATTAGGCTGAAGCTTCTTTGGAACTTTTTTTCAAACGATTTTAAACTAGCCGCAGTTGGAATTACTCACTGCGTGCGATTTGATATGAAAGCCTTAACGTGAAAGGAAAACTGTGTCTGGATAAAGTCCATTCATTGCTCACAAGATCTTGAAATTCTGTGATATACTGATATTACGATCTGCTCTTCCTTAACTAATACTATAGTTTATTGATTTCATTTTTGATTCATTCATATGCCATAAGTAGGAAGTTTTAGCGGGTTATAAAAAGTAATGCCTTAATCAGCGAGTTAAATTCCGGAGTGCCAAAGCGGTTAAAATTCCGGAGCGTCAATTGATTCAGGTTCTCTGCTAACTTGAATATAGCATCATTGAAGTGTGTTTTATGAGAGATATACATTAAATATACTGAGATAGAAATTATAAAGGGGTATTTATGCTACTTTTACCGTTATTTAGCCTTGATAGGGGACAATTTTCACATGGATTCTTATGGAGATTGCTCAGATTGCGGCAGAAAATCGTCCTTTTTTAAGGAGAATACATATTAACACCTTAAACAAAAATGTCGAAGAAAAGCGTAAAATTCTATCAAATTAAAAGTGAAGCATAGGAATTTTACAAATTAATTCATGAAGATATCAGCGAATATTTTCCACATTTGAAGTCAAAATGCGATAGCTCCAAGCAAATAGCGCTGCAGCCAGCTCATAAGGCTGGAAAATGTTGATCATTAAAACTATGAATTGTGGAATAACCTGCCTATATTGAAATTGTTAAATAGTAAACCCGTTTTATTAGGGAAAGAAGGATTGTCAAAACTGAATGAATAAAATATTTTTAACTTGGTATTTGTATTGATCCCAATAGTTAAGCCGGAGCCACTTCTTTGAACTCCAAGTCACTTTTCATTCTACCATCTTCATTTGAAATGTAAAGCTTCATTTCTCGTAGCCCGTTGAAAATCCAAAGGCTTTAAATACATCCACGCTCACTCGTCCGAACTGAATGTGATCCAAGTTAAAGGTTTTATGGATTTCCTGATTTTTGTATGCTTGCCGGAAGTGTATATGCGCATTCCTATTTCTTAGAAATGTTTACTGAAAGACTACCTACTGAATGTACAACAAAAATTAGGAGTCACAATCAGGTTTATTATGCACCCTTTTTTAAGAGTAAGGTGCATGAACATTCATTTGTAGTTTGTGCTTTAAAGTTGTGCAATAACTTGCCAAATGATTTGAGCAAAAATAATAGTTTGTTATTCGTCAGAACTAGCTTCTATAACTACTTGCTTAAAGATACCTAATGAAAATTGTTTATTTTATAAACATCATCGTAATACATTTTAAAGTGTCATGTTTTTAATTATTGCAAAAATTTAAAAATGCAAAATTATGTAAACCTATAATTTAGGGAATTTAAACACTAGTTTGGTGTCTTTTTTTCTTGTTTTTGTGTCGACTGTGTTTTGTTCCTTTCTTATATTGTAACTTATGTACTTGTTCTTAGGTGGTTTACCACAGAGCATTAATAAATGTAATTATTATTATATAATTCATTATTCTCGCTTCTGGTTTATTTATTTGATCTGCTTCGTTCACATAAGATACAGTATATCCGCCTTTTTCTTTATCCATACTACACTGAGTGTTTTGTTTTTCTCCTGGTGATTGCATTTATGCATGGAAAAGAATCGACGCTGCACTTTTTGCAATATGGCACTCCTCGAATGTTAACATCCTGGACACGTATCCCGAATGCGGCGCCTGACTAATTATAAGTCGGTGCGATTAGTATTCCGATCACGTTTTCTCATCCTTCTTCCCCCGTCCTCCCCCGTTCTTATTTGTTCCCCGTGTGAGGGACGACTCAGGATTTCCCGAACCCTTTCCCCGAGTCCCCTTCCCTCCGTAAATGGAAAATCTGATCGTGAGATCAGATCACTCGCCCACGACCCTTAAGGATCCGAGGGTTTTGCAAGTTGATTGAGGGAGAGAGGTCGCACTTATCGCCAGGATGGGCATGGGGAGGAATCTCACCCCAGTTTCTCTCGCGTGATATTTTCCATCCGGGCGGAATTGTATCCAATCATCGTAGTACGCCGATGATTCATCCATTTGGAAAGTAAAACTAGCGTCTGCCTCTCTCGCCCCTGTTTTTAATGCGTTTGGTGCGATGGTGCTTCTTGCGGTCGTGACCAAATGCTCGCTACGGCGCCATCACAGTGTGTCATCACATCTGATATATCGTGGGGATTACACATACAGAACATTTGTGGCGCAGCATTAAAGAAACTAGGTTTTATTAAACGTATAATAATGTCGGCCCCGTTGGCGGCGGGGTAAAGTCCCCGCCTGCTAACCCGAGGGTCGCGGGTTCGAGTCCCGCCTGGGTAGAAAATTATCTGCCCAGGACATGGGTGTTTGTGAAATGAGTTCTATGGAAGAGAGGACTGTACAGGCCTAATATATCGCTCAATAAATAAAATAATAGGAAGGTCCTCGGATGAAAAAGTCAAAGAGAGATGCTACTTCGCTTTGGTTAGGCCACACCTCGAATACGCCGCGATCATTTGGGACCCTGGTCAAATAGATTTAACAAAAAAAATTAATAAAATACAAAGGAAATCAGCACGCTTCGTTAAAACCTGCTTCGAGCGTACATATAGTGTTTCATAACTTTTAGAGGGATTAAGGTGGGAGCCCCTAGAGACTCGGAGGCTGCACGCTAGGCTTAGGTTGCTTGATAAATTCAGAACTGATATTTTTCAGAGCGACATAGATAATACTACCATGAATCCTCACTGAATCTCTAGGTCTGACAGATGCGATAAAATGAGAGAGATACACTGCCAAACAGATAGGTACAAAAACTCGTTCTTTCCGCGAACAATAAGCGACCACAATAAAAATTGAGCTCCACTAAATACACTCCTATAATACATGTCACCATTTCCTCTCCAAAAACACTTACGCAAACGTACTACCTTTACACGGCTGGTGACCTAACACCCCCTGCCACACGCCCAAGTGGCGGCTCGCGGGGTATTAAATAAATGTAGATGAGTGTCCTGACGAAATAAAATTGCACCTCAAGTATTTCAAGCATTATTGAGTGGAATAATCGTCTCTCGTCCGCACACTGACCGTTTCTTGAACTGCTTCCTTTTACTATTTTCCCCCGCTGCCCACCTCCCTCTTACTCCGTGACGAGGTTCGTAGTCCATACTGCTTTAATACTTCGGCAGTTCTTAGCGTTGACTGACAAATACCGCGAGGAGATCACCAAGCTAAATCCGGAAATAATGTAATGTTGCGTGAAAGATCATGCTTAAAAACTGTGACCACTGACCAACAAAGATCAGCACATTAACCGAATATATCAACTTGTTGCTAGGTGGGGTGAGAAATACTATCCTGGAGGATTTTGGTACTATTGCTAGATGAAAATTTCCACGGAATTTTTTCCTCTGATAGAAGGGTGTGATAACGGTATGAATACCCTGTTTGAAATATTAGTAATATATTTTATATTGACCTATGTTTTCCCTACAATTTTCCGTTGGCTTTACCCGTTATGCTGTACACGACCCATTAAATAACGATGCATAGGTGTATTACCTTGAACACAGTGACTATCACTGCTTTCAGTGCCCATATCTCACACAGATATAGTATTATAACGTGTTGATAGCCAATTCCTGGGGCTAATATTACAAAGAATACAACGTGAAAGTCTTTTGAGAGCAGTGCGATCCAATCTTGTGAGAAACTGCTTGCTCAGTGCTCACTTAATACAAGTCCACTACATTGTATTGCTGGAGAAAAATTCATTTCCGATTCTACTGAGAGGAGCTTATATGTACTATTTTTCCTCTTATATTCCGACGGTTTCATAGCATTCGTGTTAAGGAGAGGATTGCCTCTTTGTCCATTGCTCGGAGTAGATATGCAAATAAATGTCTTACATTTTTGGAGCGATATTGAGATTTTAGTCTTCTCTTTCAATTAAGGAAGTCCAAGCGACATAGTTTCCTAGTCTAAATAGAGTCTCATATTTGAATTAAACGTTTTAATTTCACCAGCTGTAGGACACATCAATTAAAAATTGCATTAATAATGGTGCAGTAATATAGTTTTATATAACTGAATTTGTAAGTAATTAAATGAAAATAACTAAATAAGTCTTTAACTTGACTCATTTTTTTCGCGCGGTGCTTTTGAAACTACTTCAAAACGGAAGGTTTTTTGTGATACCCAAGAACCTGCTGCGGTGAAAATATTTTTTTCAATTCTCAAAAATTTTCAAATATAGTTGAGAAAACATACAAACTACATGCTGTTAGTTTTTTTACGACATTTAAGTGTTAGAAATACCTCATTTTGTAAATAATGTCTCTCTGGAGTGCATACACGTACCATTTCCCATGTAAAAGGGCTGGTATATATTGGCAAATATCTCGGAAAGTAATGTGGTAAGGGTCTGATATTTTGGTATATTTGGATAAGTGAGATATTTTTATTTAAAAGGAGACCAAATTCATGATTTCTAAGTGAAATCATATTTCGCTCAAACTACCTTGATCCCTTGTCTGAGTGATAAAGCCATATTTAGAAAATAATAAATAATTAATTGAATAGACTCTTTCATCCCCATTTTTCGCTCATTGTTGAGTCTCTGAATCATAAGATTGAACTCAGCTACTCTGCTCTGGTACTCTGATAAGAGTATTGCATGTCACGTTATATTGTAAGCCTCATTCCATCGCAATTTTGTCAATGGAGATTGATTCACAGGGCGCGTCTTCTATTGTGATTGTGATTTCATCGGCAGAGCGTAAATTCATGCTCAATGTTTCACTGAGATTTCAATGTATTCATTTCACTAACATTATCCTTATATTGCTTTTAAGTACCATCAAAGAAAAAATTTCAGATAAATCTAATTATTTTGAGCACTTTATTTCAGCTCTTTTTCTTATAACTGGATGCTGAAAATACAGATACATGCGGTTGACTCTTCTCATTTCATTCTTCTGATAAGTGAGATTCAACGCATATATCCACTATGCTCTTTTATGAGAATTGTCTGCGAATGATATCATACGAATGTTTTTGCGTAAGAAAACTTAAATAAGGCTTATCTTGGAATGGAACTTCCGTCCCTTTGATTCTGACCGAAAATTGATAGGCGAGAAATTGGCTTGCGCAATCAGGTTCACTTCATAAGAAACTCAAATGTGGGAAGTAACCTCGCTCAGCCGTCTATAAGTTGACAAAATCAAAGCTCTTCTTAACATATTCTCTCTGCGTATCGGTATCACAAATGGCCTCTGATTACAACATATACTAATGAAGTTAGCTACGCCGCTACATGCCGTAAATATACCATTAATAACTTTTAGTATCCATAAACGATAATCTTATCCACGAGGGAATTTAATCTTGGAGAGAAAATAACTCCCTGATATGTCGTCTCAGGGAAGTGATAAAGTTCCTTCCATTAGAATTCTCCGACGTCTGAGAGATAAGCCTCATACGGAGAACGGTGTGGCCGTCCGTATAAAAATAACGCCGCCAAGAGTGGGATGACGCAGCCGGCATCGGTTTTGCGAGCCCTCTACCAGGAAATAAGTTTGGAAACAAATTTCACCTTTCGGCTGTGGTATACAGCTAATCCACGGGTAATGGATGTCACATATATTATTATTATTAGTTGCGTATAAACCCTGTTGGATTACGCAAAGCATTATGACTCATTTTATATTTCTTAGTTCCTTTCTAATCTTCCACACTTCTCTCATTCTTTCTCCGTGGATTCTCTTTCTCTCTTCCGTCCACTTTGTCCCTGGTTTCTTTGGGACTTCGTTCTCTGGCATTACGTTCCACTGGTGTATCTTATTTCTGTTGGGGATTCTGTTTTCAATTTCTCTAGGGTCTATTTTTGCTTTTTCTAGATCACCTCTGATTTGTGACAGCCATGGTATTGTTGATTTGACACCTTGTAAATATGCGATGACCTTTTTGATGAGTCTTGTCGGTTGGAGTCTATTGATATGTCCGCAAAATTGCAGTCTTCTTTTTCTGATATCCGCCGCTGGGTTGGACATCTTCTCCGTAGTTTTCCTGGAGTGCAGCATATACCCTTCTTCTGTTAATTTTGAGCCGAGAATTTTCCTCATGATTTTTCGCTCTTCCTTCAGTATGTTCTCCATATCTCTTTTCATATGATGCGTAAGAGTTTCGCTTGCATATACAACCTCCAGCTTGATTACAGTGTTGTAGTGCCTGATCTTTGTGTTTATAGAAATGCATTTCTTGTTATAGATATTGTATGTATTGACATATTCCCTCTTCATTTTCTGTAATGGAGTCTTCTGTGCTATCTTCTCTCCTCCTGTGGGTTCAAGGATCTCGCCCAGATATTTAAAAGGTGTGACTCGATTTATCTTTCCATCATATAAATATTTGATGTCACATATATATATTTATATTTTATAATGTTTAATGACATTCTATTGTTTAGGAGGAATCCTCACTTTAGTCCGGATGTTCGATAACCCAACTTGATTATAAAGAATATCATCAGATGATATATCTTCTTTCAAGATGTGTAAAAATGTCACGAGGTCACTGGTCATTTAACGAAAACCTAACGGTTTAGAAAAAGATTAATTATAAATGAAATGCGATGACATTCACTTCACTTAACTTATTTTATCCTAATTTTTGCCTGAATAATACATTTAAAAAATTGTATAATTTGCATAATATATTCTACATCTACATAGCATCCTGAAAACCACCGCATGGGCGTGTGACACGGGATGTTAGGTCACCAGTCGTGTAGAGATTTAAGTTTTTGGGTGGTGAAATGGTGACATGTATCATAGGAGTGTATTTAGTGGAGCCCACATTTTATTGGGGTCCATTATTGTGCACGGAAAGAACGAGTTTTTGTACCTATCTGCTCGGCAGTGTATCTCTCTTATTTTACCGCTTCTGTCAGACGTAGAGATGTAGTGAGGCGTCATGATAATATTCTCTGTGTTGCTCTGAAACACAACAGTTCTGAATTTATCAAGCAATCTAAGCCTAGCGTGCAGCCTCCGAGTCTCTAGGGGCTCCCACCTAAATCCCACTAAAAGTTATGAAACACTATATGTACGCTTGTAGCACTTTTTAACGAAGCGTGCTGCTTTCCTTTGAATTTTATTAATCTTTTATGGTTAAATCTTTATGACTAGGGTCCCAATGCTCGCGGCGTATTCGAGGTGTGGCCCAAACAGAGCGAAGTATCATCTCTTTTTACTTTTTTATCCGAGGATATTCCTATTATACGTTTAATAAAACCTAGTTTCTTTAATGGTGAACCGCATTTGTTTTGTATACCTATGTGTTCTCCACGATATATCAGAAGTTAAGGTAATTCCAAGATATTTTACTGTATTTGAAGATTTTATGTTTACTTCATCCACAGTATAGGTATGGAATGAGTATGATGACTTTCGCAGGAGGTGAAATGTGGTGCATTTGCTGATATTTAATTCTAACTCCCACACCCGGCACCACGAATGAGCGTTGCTAAGGCCAGATGACAGAACTTCAAAGTTCTCGTCTTCGCTATTTCACGGTAGATTACTACGTAGATTACGTCACAAATAATCGTATTTTACTACTTACTCGGGATCTTAGGTCGTTTATATAAATTATGAATAAAAGAGGGCCAATCTCACTTCCCTGAGGAACACCGGATATGATTACAACCATATCAGAGCTAAAACCATCAATAATTACTTTTTGTTTTCGATCACTGGGAAAGTCCCTTATCCAAATGACTATTTTTCTATAAACTCCGCATGATTGTAATTTCTATAAACTCCGCATGAGTTTTTGAGATACCTCATCTATTTTTTCAACTTAGAATATTGATGGTATAACAAGAGTATTCTGGTTTAAACAACGGCCTTCCTGTTTTCGCTGAAGCGAATAGCCGATATAATGTGATGAATGAGGCAACGTCGCCGAGGGAAACTTCTGCGGATTGCCTCTTTCACCAAACCCATTTTTCGATATATATCATAATTAGGTATTTAATATATATTATCAAATGTATTAAAGTGGAAGATAATTTTGCACCTTCCACAGTTTGTTGAAAAAATCGTGATATCATATCCTGTCGAAATAGCAATGTCGGCTGGAGCGAGTTGTAATTACTGGCTTTTGTGACGGGGTAACAGTTTCTGTTTAACGCTTTTTCGTGCAAGATTTTTCCCCATGTAACATTTACATGAAATTTAAAAAAATATAAAAATACCACCGAGACTAATTTCACTCACTACAGCAAATTTTGTAAACCTTAAGAAATCAACACTTTGAAGAGCAAGTTCCCCCCCCATTGTCTTAATTTCCTCTTTCATTTTGAATTGTAGTGGATGTGAACGCGTACGAAATCTACATTACATCCTGCTATCCGCCACATAGGGGTGTGGCATGGGATGTCACGGCCCTGTTCATGAAGAAGAGATGGAGTTCGAGGAGGGAGTTGGCATTAGAATAAACGAAGAATGTGAATTAATTTATTGGAAATAATGCAGTGAAAAATTTTCTCGCTCTTGTACAAGGTATTAGGATACGTTTACATTTATCAGTCAGTAATGGTTCGTTAGAAGATACCTAGCTCGTTGTCCCCATGTCTCTCTCGGAGCACTTACCCAATCATGGCGTTTACACGAATGATGTGGTGAGCATTCACGTCCTCGGGTGCTTGGATAATGCAATAAACATGGGTGGAATTCGCCTAAAAAATGATGATTTGACTTGATCGGGATTCGATCCCGAATATCCCAATTTCCGTTCGAGTGTCTGAGCCAATTGCACTACAAATCCATGTTTATTCTACGCAAAATTCAGCCGACGTGACTCCCGCAGAGATTCAGATCCGAATGCCAATGAAATCAAATTATTTTATTCGTGGCAAATTTCATCCGTGTGTATTGCTCACGCCTTCCAACGGAGTCCTTTCATTAGCTGTGTTCCAATATCCAGCCACTCACAACAGTTTTTAGCGAAGAGTATGGCTTTCCCTGTGTATATTTTTTAACTTCGTGAATTAAATCTTTCAGTGAATGGCTTGAAATGGTCGCAAAGCGTTCACGATAAGGCTTTACTTGAGTGTAGAGTCATCCAGTTTTCGCGTCTTTATCCGAGGGCCTTCAAACGTTCCACTCAACGAATCCCAGTCTCTTTTGTGTTATTCTACTAAAGGTACGTTTTTAAGAACGCGTTTCAGACGAAGAGACGTGAAAGCGAAATCTTGAGCCAATCAGAAGCCCGGATTTCTTCACGTGAGTTCGCGTAAATTCACGTAGAGTCGCATCGCCCGAGTTGAAATTTATTTAACTTTCGACGCGTGGAACGCGTAGAATCACAAACATGGATTTCCAGCAAAGTGTAGGTTCTATGTATGAAATAATCCTCTCCAAAATTCGAGAGAAGTACACGTTCTTGTACAATTATAAGGACTATTGATACAGGGAGAGAAACCTAAGGGAGAAGGCGTGGAGGGAAATGGGATTCAATGGTGCCACTGCATCCATTTCTTTCTTTTTAAAACTGCACGTTAATTAGCTCTCAGCAAGTTGGCGTGCGGTTGAGAGGAATTAAGTTGTAGAGGAAATCGAAGAACAATAGCCATTGCACTTGAATGGAGCTAGATAACTATCAACACACAATTATCAACAATAGGTTGTTGAGCGATAAGCACACACGGTCGCCACGCTTCTTTTTTTATCATTTCTTCTCTGTTGTAGATGGCACGTAGGTACCTCCAACGCGCAGGTTCGCTTGCATGCGAACGGTTCACGCGAAGAAATGGTGCGCCTCATCGCGCGCGTGCGCGTCTGACGCGTCCATGAAGACGTAGCTTCAAGCTTAAAGCTACGTTTTCCTGGACGCGTTCACATGCTTCTCCCCTGTTAAGGCCGTTTAGCACGAGGCCCTTCATTGAACAATATGATTAATGATCGGATCACTCATTCACATAACAATCGGATGATCATCGATAATTGCATATTGCAAAGCGGTGTACTGCAAGGACTTATGCACAAATGATGGAGCGACAGATGAGAAAACCAGATGAGAGGCTCTGATTCCGTGCCCACATTTTTTTTTCAATTTTCGTACGTCAATTGTGGATTAAAGTGCCTCGTGTAAAACGGTATTAAGGCCCAAGGTTCTCGTTGTCGTTAAATATTTTACTCCTTTGTATATAATTTCTACTTATACCACCACTGAATAGATACTATCTTGAAGAATGATCAACGGTTTTGCCGGCGAACAATGTCGTTGAAGATTATTCGATATTTCCACCGAGTCAGGTTCTCCATTTCGGGCGACGATTCGATGGACGAGTCGTCCATCATCTTCAGAGTATGAGAATGATGGACGGAAATTTTGCATCCTCATGCCCTGAGGATGATGGACGACTCGTTCATCGAAACGTCGCCAGAAATGGAGAACCTGACCCGGTGGAAATATCGAATAATCTTCAACGAGATACTATCTTGTTTTTAATAATTTTAGGTAATTTTCATTTCAAGACTGATATTAAATAACGAAGCCAATTAAAAAAAGAAAAATTCATCCATGCAAAATGGAATTTATCCCAAATCAGAGTGAATGGAGTGGGCAACAATTTATGGAAAAATGTAGATGCCTCCGACGACATCGGTTGTGTAAGAATATTTGAAGTTTGCCTTGAATATTCGTTAACTAGTCTGAAATCAAGCTCTAATAATTTGCCGCCTTTCCTAAAAACACATTGCTCTGGTGTAATCCCGTGTTACTCATGGGTGAGCGAGAGGAAATGTAAGCGGGTGACTGACTCCTTCGCCTTCGGGGCGTTCAATCGCGCGCGTGTGCATCTCTGGTAGTTCAAAGCTTCTTCTGAAGAATTAACGGATGAATATTTGTGATTATTTATCATTAATTTTTATTATCATTACTTATTCCTGTGTGAACTTTACGTAATAGCTTTAGAAGGTTTTCTCTTTTATTATTAGCAATCCTTGAAATATTCGTGAATCATTTAAGGGCGTGTGAACACATGCGTCGTATTCATAGGTTCACTTTTAAGCTGCAAATGGCATGTTAATGCACTGAATACCTGAGAACCAAGTGGTATTCAAAATATGCTGCCCAAATTAGCGGTGCTTAGTGTTACACTATTTTATTAGAAGGTTCCTGATAACCTACTTGCATTTTGAAAAGGCGATGCATAATATGGCGGCCTCTAGTGAGTGATTTATCTACCTTGATAAACTTAATTCACTACGGAGATTTTAGTTTAAAATGCCTAGAATATGTGTGCGGTTGTGATAAGCTAGTCTGATATGGTCAATGGCATTTGATCTGGATGCCACTGAACATGTGAATTTGATCTTCCTCATTTCTGACTTTCTTTTTCTCTTTATTGCTTGCTTAAAGCGATGATTTTTTCACAAAATTTTACCGAAAATAACCTCTTCCATTCAATGAAAGTTATGGTATGACGATCTAGAGGAATTAAACTGGTTTCCGTATTGGCTGAGGGTGATTTGAGCGAGATTTTTCCCCCAATCCCTCTCGTCATTATGGAGACCATATTCCGAATTTTACGTTTAATTTCAGTAGCTGTAGAAACCATGAGGTGATTGTTGCTATATTAATAGTGTAATAACATACTCATCAATGAAATTCTCAGTTATTAAATTATAATATCCATTTAAATCTTTCGCGCGGTACGTATAAAACTTCTTCACAACGGAAGATTTTTTAAGATACTGATAAAAAACTGGTGTGATGATTGTATGATTTATTTTTTGATATGCTTGATAAAACATACAAACTACATATATTTAGTTTTTTATGAGAACTAGGTGCTATAAAATCCTAATTTTTAAAAAATGACGTCTCTCTTTACATAGAGCATATACGAACCATTTCCCAAGTAAATTCGCTGCTATTTTTTGGCCAATGTCTCATGGACAGGGTAGTGCAGCAAGAAACTGATATTTTGGTATCCCTGAAAAAGTGGGATGTTTTTATTCAAAATGAGACCATCTTCATTGACTTTTAAGTGGAATGATAACTCACTCAAAATATATCAAGATTCAAACTTAAGACAAAACCTACACTCCACGACTCCTGGACGGAAAATGTCCGAGGAAATACGACTCTCGTATCGGTTATGCGTAGCAGAGGAGGAATTAATTTAAGGAAGGGTGCGTGGATTTGACTAGCTACTCCATTTGGTTTATAAGCCAGTAGGCATCTCTGCGTGATGGGAAGTGACGAACTGCCGGACTCGTACCTCACGTGAGCACCATACTACTAGGTACCTATTGGAAAAAAATTATGTCCTTTAAAATGAGGTTTATGGACTTTATGTTCGTCAATTACCACACATCAGCGTAACGAGGCTTATTTTTTGATAAATCAACCTGTATGGAATTAAAAATGCACTTACGGATGATTCTAATCACAAGTGATGATCAGTTATTCATCAATCAATTATAATACAAATGTATCGATTATCGGGTGCTGATTAGTAAAGAATGTAAAATACATTCCGCTTTGCGAATATACTCCTAACAAGCATCCCAGCGTAAATGTAACGAGCGTCCATTCCTGTACCATTTGTGACTTGGGGAATAAGTGCACAGTTACCTATTGAGCTGTCATTGTTCGTTAACGGAAAGGAACCCGGCGTAAAACACGAGAGGATGAGAAACCTATTTATCAAATTTTCGCCACTAATTTCTGTGAATGGAAATTCACAGTTGGGAACTCGATTTCACAGCGGTTGGCCGAGATATCGCTCGAATGGGTTCCCGTTTTACTGTTGAAATGCGTTTCAAAATACTGTGAACAATTTGTGTAATTGGATTTCTTAATAAAGGAAAGAATTTAATCAGTTTTACGGATGCTTTGGTCGAGAAAATTTGAAGAGAGCGTCATAGAAATATTTTTATCTTACCGGACGGTTTAATTCAGGTCAGGCCTAATGTCGTGATAAGTTGAAATAATCAAGTAATAAAAGAAATTTGTTATATGCTATATGACTAAAAACACTACTGAATAAAATGCATTTGCGGGTCCATTCTCCTGTTATCGAGTAACTTCCTCCGTTCAATTTAGAAATTTTCAGCAAAATAAGGTATTCTTTTTAAATAAGTTGACTCCGTAACATTAATTTATTACTACATCCAATCAATATTTTCAGACCTGTTTAATCATTGACTGCATCAAATCATACCCTGGCATTCTTAATATTAGGGAAAAAATATTTTTTTCTTCAACACCTTAAAGAGGCTCCGGGAAGTGGCGGTGAAGTCCTCGCGGGAGATCTTAGGGTCACGGGTTTGAGTCTCACCTTACTCTAACTTTAAAGCAATTGGAAGGGATTTTTTGAGGTTAGTCGATCTGTCCAATTGAGGCATTGTTAACTGAGAAGAATTTAATGAAATAAAAAGGCCTTGAGGGTCTAACGCTCGGTAATTATAATTCATATCGCAATGAAAATATCTTGGAATTACCTTAACTTCTGATATATCGTGGGGATTACACATACAATACGTATGTGGCACAGCACTAAAGAAAATAGGTTTTATTAAACGTATAATAGGAAGGTCCTCGGATGAAAAAGTCAAAGAGAGATATCACTTCGCTCTGGTTAGGCCACACCTCGAATACGCCGCGAGCATTTGGGACCCTGGTCAAATAGATTTAACCATAAAAGATTAATAAAATACAAAGGAAAACAGCGCGCTTCGTTAAAAACTGCTACAAGCGTACATATAGTGTCTCGCAACTATTAGAGGGATTAAGGCGGGAGCCCCTATAGACTCGGAGGCTACACGCTAGGCTTAGGTATCTTGATAAATTCAGAACTGATATTTTCAGAGCGACACAGAGAATATTATCATGACGCCTCACTACATCTCTACGTCTGACAGAAGCGGTAAAATAAGAGAGATACACTGCCGAACAGATAGGTACAAAAACTCGTTCTTTCCGCGCACAATAAGTGACCACAATAAATGCTGTGCTCCACTTAATACACTCCTATAATACATGCCACCATTTCCTCTCCAAAAACACTTACGCAAACGCACTACCTTTACACGGCTGGTGACCTAACACCCCCTGCCACACGCTCATGTGGCGGCTCTCGGTGTATTATGTAGATGTAGATGAAAGATAATCCTTATTTAATTACCTCTTGGATGAATTAGTCACTAAAATCTGATTTTATTTTTCTTAGTTTTTGGTGATATACTAGTGTTTTTAGAAATAAAGGCACCCAACGCACTCCAGGGAAAAACATTTTATTATTTTTAACGCAGGAGCGTGCTGATGTGCGTGTGTTCTTTCCCTACGAGAAAAATTTGAAAACGGTGCTCTGAAATGGCGCTATCATTTGTTTAATATTTTTTATGTTTACCGTGAGACTTTTTTTTATAAAAATAACCTCGTATCGAATATTTTAAATTTTTTATTTCTTTGATTGGAGTTAGCATTGACAAATTAAAATACTTGACACTTAATTATTAAACGAACCGAGAATTATGGCGCTTTTCTGAATGACTCGTTTTTTAGTTCCAATTATCCTGTGTAGCCCTATAGCGTATATATACAACGTATAGACTTTTTAAAGTAATCCCTAGAGACGAACTGAGATTATCTTTGTACAACCCTTCGACGCTGGGAAGATTACTTTTTAATTCTAATGACCGTCTTGGTGATTTGGAAAGGAGTGATGTATACTCTTTAAAGTGCAATGATTGTGACATTAACTATATTGGACAAACAGGCAGAAAGTTTTATATACGTGTTTTATAGACGACATTTTATTAATAATGACGAAAAAGCGTTCTAAAAACTTTTATGTGAGACAGGCCATACCAGTGATTTTGAAGTGAATATTTTTCATGTTTGCGACAAAGGTATAAAACTGGACTTTCTTGAACAGTTCTAGATTGTGAATGCCCCAGGAAACATGCCCTTATCACGGAGTAGGATAAGGAGTGCGATCGGGATATGGAAAAAGGGAAGGAAAGGAGCCCGGATGGTAAGCCAGGGAAGAGGTTATCAACTTTCCGATAGAGGCGCTGTAAGTAGCCGGGAGCCACTCTTTCCTGAAGTTAGCGCGGTGGAGAAAGGAGGTGAATTCGCAACTGTGTCGATTTTGACTGCGAAGAGTCTAAGTCTTTGATTTAAACATTGAATATTTAAACATTTAAATGACCAGAACGTGTTTTGTGCCGGGATGTACCAGTGGATACTGGACCACATCAAGATTCAACCGGGATCATGGATTGAAGAAAGGAAGCCTTTTCAAGGCACCCAAGGTAAGCTTACTTCCTCTTACATGAGGTAATCATTTTCTTGTTTTCCAAAATAAGTTAAATGTTTTAACTTGGGAATATATTTGCTTCAAGTGTAAAGGCGTAGAATTGTTTACCAGGTGTAGGAAACGAGTTAAGCGCGATGAATGTAACACGTGGTGTACAAATGACTACAGGAAACATTCCGGTATTTCTCTTCATTTCTATGAAATTACTTCCATCTAATATGCTAGTTTTTTTTCTAAGTTTTCTAATTTATGAAAATGTTGATAGTCCTCTCGTTTCATTCATCTTTTTAGTCTTTTTCGCGGAAGTACTTGAAGTGTAATCACATCAGGAAAGGGCCTCTGCTTTCTCTTTTCACGCCAATCTGTCCTAAGAGGGATGCACCACTCGTTACTAATGGCTCAATAGTTTAATTGATTATTAATGTGTCCTCGTGCTCGTCCTTGGACAATACGTGGTGAGTTCGCGACTGAATGAGTGCATTGTAGTTCTTCCCTCGATTTCTGTTCGTCAGAACTGATTCCATCTGAAATGAAATTTTCTCTAACCTGTGTTTTATTCGTTTGGCTGATAAAATTTGTTAACCCTTTATTTTATACAAGTTATTTTATTTTTCATATCTCTTTATCCTAAATCGATTTATATAATCTCATCGGGCTAAGTGCTTTGGGTGACTTCTCACGATGTAATTGATCATTTATTAATCCTGGTATAGGTAGAGGATAATACATTTTGAATTTTCAACTCGATGAGCACTTTCTGGTGTCTTCATATTTTCCATTGCTCTTTTACTATCTGAAGTACAATTTTCTTGGATGTGTTAATGGTGTTGAGCGTTTTCATGCCCGATGTATTGAAGTTATGTTACATTATGTTAATTTTCATGTATTTTTTCATAGTTTTTCGTGATCATCATAGAGTATTCTACCACATTGAAGTGGGAATAGCATTTGTACCCAGTGTGTGGTTGAGATTCATGAGGGTCACTGTCTCCTGACATACCTGATTGATAGAGAGCTTGTGAGTGTGTATGTCCTGTATATATTTTCATGCTTGAGTGTGATTGGTGAGTCACTGGCAGAGCAGTGATCCTTCTAAACCCTGAGTGTGCGTGTGATTGAGGTTCGCGAGGGTCACTGTTTCTCGACACTCCCAAGTGGAAGATTGAATCTTCGCTTTCATTTTGCATCCGTTGTGTGATTGCTGGGTCATACCCAGTGTATGGTTGAGATTCATGAGGGTCACTATCTTCTAACATACCTGATTGATAGAGAGCTTGCGAGTGTGTATGTCCAGTATATATTATATGTTGTTATATGCTCTTATAGTGGCATCTTTCTTACTGATGTATGTTGTTACATGAATAGTTGTAATGCACCTGAGGTTTGCTTTATTTGTCACAATTGTTTATGCAACTAGGAAAAATGTCCTTTGCCGACAGTGACAGCCATCATATGGAAAATTTTCCTTTGTAAATTGCATTTTTTTCAGAGGATGTCTGGAAATTAACTCCGCCCATTAGAATTCTGAAGTTCTATGAGGTCTTACACTTCTTTTTCTTTTTTTCAGACACTGAAGGCTGTGGATGGTCAAATATATCAGGCAGGTTTTGTCATGGATCCTAGTCATTGGTAGCGCAAGAGGACTCTGGATTATTCATTATTTTGACGCAGTATTTCAAGTCCTATGCACTTTGACTGTTATTTTTGAAATTACTTATCTTGATTATTATGGAAATGTAAAATATTAAAGACGTTGTTTCGCTTACATATGCATTTTAAGTACTAGGTGATTTCTATCTAACCCCAGTCATCGTCCTTTTTAGACCTTAGTTCCATTGGTTGAATTTGCTGTTAATTAGTATGTGATAGTTTTTATAATCAATTTTTAAGATGTTTTTCATTTTCTGACACGTAATGATCAAATTCAAGTACACCTGACTTTCTGCTCCGAGAAATAAATTATAACGGGCGATGCGATCCTTTTTTCAGACTCCGCAGTGTGTTAGTGGTTGTTGGTAGCTTGGCGTTGTTCTTTAGAGTTCTACGTGAGATATTGCATATTTATATGGATTGCTCTAACGCATAACCAATTACCAACCTACATAAAGGTAAATCGGTTTCATTCCGGGTATTACCGTTAGCTCTTCCTTCCGAGTGGATTAATAGGCGGCAGTTTTTATATGTTTGTATCTGTTACAACGTGATCCCACAGTTTTATTTCGTATTCGCATTTATCTGCCCAGATATGTTAGCTTCGTTGGTGTCTATCATGTTCCTTATGAGCCAGTGTCGTTCGGGTGGGCGTGGCACATTTTTTATGGAAATGTATTCCTACGATAGCTACCTTTTCCTGCACACACATTCGTAGACATGTTTGGAGTTTGTTTTTTAAGGGTCTAGGGTGATTCTATCGAGCGAAAATTTCGTTTCCGCTTGTCTGGTGCATAGAAATCGGTGATATAATAATTATAGGTAAAGCACGGCCAAATGCCTTGCTAGAACCCCCGCCGCATGGGGACGTGACGTCGCGTCGCGGATTTTTTGAGCATCTGTTCCTTGCTGATCCCCCGTCCCAAAATTTCGCTATGGCGATCGCCCTCCTATATCCTACTCCGTGGCCCTTATGTAACGACATTGTGTTCCCCACCCATTCTCCTCTCCTCAATATTCGCCTTCCTAAGTGACTCCTTACCCCTTATCATTGTCCCTTTCCAAACATCCCCCACTCTGGTTTCTCTCCCACCCCCTTTCCCTCCCCTCCCCCCTCCCGCCGCTTCGTAGTCACGGCTATGTAAACGTCCACTATTTAAGGCTCTCCAACAATGTTTCGAACTACCTTGATAATGGCACATGGTGTGTCGAAACCTGGGTCGGTTTAAATTAAATCTTGTGTGGAAGTTACGATTGGTTCATTCTTTAACATGAATTTTTCGCATTCCCTGAATGGTCGTTCCATCTTCATCATCCTTATCGACTTAGTTAAAGCTTAACACCAAATCCCAGTCCATCCTGATGTTTTATGAAAAACCGCAACTATCCCTCTGTTTGTTATATTTTAGATCCCATATATGTCATCTGGACTTCGTCCTACTGGACAAAATCCCCAACAATTTATCGACGAAGTTACTCATGGGCTTGATTTTAGCCATTTCTACTTGGACGATAGAGTGCTACTCATCAAGCCTAGAGAATGCAACGCATAGCATTTTTTTCATTTTATTTAAATGAGGGTGATCTATAAAGGGTGTTACAAAATTATATTTTTGCTGCCAGCAAGAATAGAATGTATGGATCCATAATATCGCCATAAGAAGAAAAGATGACATGAACGATAGATACAAGGAAATATTAGGATTAAACAAGTGTGCCATGAAGTTGAGTTTCAGTAGCATTGTACGCATGTACCAATAAAGATTTTACCGTTCGTGACAGGAAAAAGGGAAGAGATTAATTAACTGCTTTAGGGCCAATAAAATGGCTCTACTTTTATACTTTCCTCTATATGTCCTCATCCAGCATAACTCTTTTACTTCTATTGCGTTCGAACACTACTTTACGCACACCTCTTCCATATTGAAATCTCCTCGAATTCCTTCTCTTTATTCTCTTCCTTCAACTTCGCATTCCTCTGATTTATCTTTTTGCCCATACCTTGACGCCATTTACTCCACTGTCACCAATTCCGTCATCAATTCAGCACTTTCCGAGTATTTCATTCTCGCAGCACGGAGAGAAGTACGGAGCAATTACGGAGATCCTGCTAACTAATACCCTGCACTCGCAGGAGTGACCATTCTACGTCCTTCCACAGTCCCTCATCATCTGACCTCTTTACCATTTCCATCCCTCCTCCTTTTACCGACAATTCTGGTCAGGGTGCGCCAAAATATTCCCCCTCCCACTCTGAAAAACTACTCTGCCAGAAAAACCACTCCGCGAGTTTTTTGGCGATGCCAAAAAAATCGCGCTTGGCGAACGCCAAAAACTCGCAAACGCCGTCGCGAATATCCCCCTCGCGCGCGCATTGTCGCCTCGCGATTCGCTGTCTCGCGTTCGCTGTCCGCGATGGGACAATCAACTCACCTTTATACTGAAAGCAACAGTGGCGCACTCTTTTTCCGACCGACTCAACGCTAGCGCCATTTCCTCCACCAATCAACAAGGACAAGGATTTCCCCCTACTGCCCCCAACTCCTGCGTTGGTCAGCTGACTCCCCTCAATCGCCTGCTCTCTCCGCTGTGTTCGGCCTCTTTTGACACTGAACGCGGACGCGAAAGGACCTGCTGTGCTGCAGTGGTGACTTGTGTTGGTCTTCTATAGACCAAGTTAACGGTATTCAACCCACGGGCTTGTTTTCAATTGAAATACTTGTTTGTTATATAAATGTTCTTGATTGAAGTTAATCAAACTGGCTAAGGTTGTTGTTATTTTCTCTCGTCTCCACCCTCCAATTCGAAGTCAATTCACTCGCGACGTCAAGTTATAGTGACTTGCGTCGCAAGGTATCCCACTTTCTCGCACAAAACTTAAACAAGTTGTAACCATAGCGACTTGCTTGCAAATTACTGCTTTATCTAAATGAAAAGAGTTTGATAAATTAAGATTGCATTAATGACCAAAATGTGTTGATATGTATATTTATTTTGGGTTCGTATTGGCCTCATCTAATGCTAGAGAATTGCACTGCAGTGTCGGATGCTTGGCCCAGCGGCCGCTCACCGTATTGTGACTCAGTATGATGACGTTAGAAGCGTAGTTCGCAAGCTTTCTCTTCTACGTGGTGCTGTCAGGGTCCACTCAGTTTTATTCCATAGCAATTAAATATTTAAGCCATATGTACAAGGGTTTTCCTCAGACGCTGCTCAAAAAAAACTTTATATATAAATAGTAAGAATTTAGTCGAGCAGTAAGACCGTGGCTGGATATTATCGTATTTCAAATATGGAAGATAAAATATCCTTAGCGAGTAGATAAGTTGGCCTGGCACGAACTGTACTACTATATTTGGCGACTAAATTTTTTCTCAAAGCAAGCAATATTCACGGTCTGCACTAGTTTTCTATATCCTGCGCGGCAGCAGTAAAATCGACAAAAGACATCCAAGTGAATAAAGTTGTGAAGGTCCATGTCTCTCATGCGTATCGATTTTCCCTTTCCCCAAGAGTCCTCTGTAAAGCTGCAAAATGTGAATTATTTTGGATCTCCTCATCCATAAATTTCTCATCAGCAGAGCGTATGGGTATACTTTTTCCACATTGAGTGGAATTTTGGCGCCTCTTCACGGGGAGCTAAAAATATATACCTTTAATCCCTCTAATACCGTCGCGAGGCTCATAATTCATTAATTCATCCCCCCTTGGCACCCAAACGTGACGGATATTACGAGCCCTTCATCTTGTGCTGTTATTTTTATCGCCATCGTCCCCCATAATTGGGCAGCGCACGTTTATTCGCCGACGCCAGTCCTACGCTACGGAAGGCAATCTTTCGAGGCTGACGAATATGGACTTCCATCAGTAGAAACTGCTTTACTGATTTCTATTATTGATAGGCCACACAAAGGAAAAGCCCACCACGTATTCATCAATTAGCAGAACATCAAAGCTAGCAAGAATAAAAACCTTCATCAAATAATGGATGAGCGAGCATCAGAAGATCACACACACTCATGGAAACTGGAGGCAATTTCTGTGGAATGCATATTATTTCAACGTAAGGAAATAAATTATCAACTTTTCCTCGTACGAATGAGTAATGTTCAAATTTAAAATAAATTTAGTGACGCTCATTTATTTTCCTGCATCTGAGAGTGTATATTACTATATTTAAATATGAACTCGAAAGCATGAAATAATGGTAAATGATTGGCAACAACGGTTTGTGCACTTTACTAGTGCTACTCGGAAATTTCTCCTTTGTGGCATTGATTTCAATGCCTCGTGGCGACAACCTTTCGCCCGTTGTCTGCTATTTGAGTCCTCCGAAAGGATTTCAAGTCTCCTATTCCGATGTGAAACTGATAGTGAAATCTTAACAGAGATTCTTATGCAGACGAAATTACCCACGTCCTTCAAATTCTGAGGAATTAAGACTTAAATTTCGACAAGATTGCCATTTATCGTACACAAGCTACGCAATCCCGCTGGTACGTTTTTCACGTAGGTACGTTTGCGGAAAATCAGATTAAACGTATAGTTGATTTGACAACAATGGAAATCGCTCCCGTTGTTGGATATTTAGAACCGGTCCAGTTGAAAAACCTCAACTTTTACTCTCGTGGCTACTATAGTTAATATCAAAGAGTCAGTTAACTCTGTAATTATGAGAAATGAGTGTTACTTATTCCAAGATTCCAACGAATCGCAACTGTTCTTTTCCGATGAAGGTCAATGACCTACCAATGCTCTCATCTCGCATCATTGCTCTCATCAATCGATTCGCGATGCGAAGACAATAATACATTCGGCGAAGAGATCTGTCTCGGTGACAGTGACACGCTATCTCGATGATAAGGTGTGTTCCCCTGCGTCATGTGTATTTCTTTCTCTCATCCCACCACCAATTCAAGCACTATTTCGCTATGGGAGGATGTGTCGATGTTAAGTGTCGACGATTCCTTTCAAGGTTGCCAGATGAGTTAATTCGCATGAAAGGCGCGCGCTCCATACTTCTTAACTAAGCGCGCAGCTTTCCTTTGCATCCTATTTATTTTTTTGAGATTACTATTTCTGTACGGGGTCCCATAGAGAATTGTTAACAATAATTAAAATTCTTGATAATTCAGGGAGACTAGTGATATTCAATTTTCAAATTCCCTGACCTTTCCCTGACTTTTCCATGATGGATTTACCGATTTCCCTGACCGATCGCCAAAAGGTCACCTATTATTGGAATAATTTTTTCTGCTGAATTAAATTTTCTACGGCAGCTTTAAATTTTCTAATCGTTGTTTCGTATTTTTAGAACTACAAGCATTTATTAACTATAAACTAGTGTGCTCCATCTACTTCTCGACCTGAGTGAGCGACAAAACGCGAGGTAAAATTTTCTGAACAGCATAGCCTCGGATTCCTTGTGATGAGCATATATTGTGATCATGATTTTTAACACAACTGGGCAAATATAGCAAAAAGGATATACAAAAGAGATACATTGTAAGTCTGATTCACAACTAAATAACTAAGATTCACAACTGAATACTCCCCGAATAGATGGTGCTTATTCAATGCACGTCAGAGACGGACGTTAGTTTCAGTTGGTGAAATAAAGGGCGGGAAAGACTGATCGACTAACGTAATGGTAGAAAAATAACGTAGATTTCCTATTACAGTTTCTCCCTGACTGTTACGAGAATTCCCTGACTTTTTCAGAAATTCTAAATTCCCTGACAATTCCAGGTTTTCCCTGACGATCGCCACCCTATAATTGAATATCCATAAAGATCAAGACAAATGCTGTTAAGTGGAGAATATACTTGGGGTTTTGAGGAACGAAAACGCGAAATGTTCCCTCGACTCGGCACCTCGTTCAATTTTCTGCACCGCTGCTGAGTAATTGTGACGGATTGCGCTGAGAAGCGCCCCTTAACAGCCGACGGGAGCAGGAAGTGAATGCATCCTTCCACTCCGAACTCTCGTCGCCTAAAAGTGAATGAGATTTATGTTCTTCTCGAGAAAATTAAAGGCAAGGAACAATCAGAAGGCGGCAACCCGCTAAATCTCCTCTTCCCGACGCCCCCTCTCCTCCACTTCCCTGGCCGCCCTATTTCTATCCCCCCCTCCTCCCTCCTCCTCCTCCTCCTCCTACTCTCCTTCACGAAATACGACGAAATAGTTGGACGGAACACGGCGACGGGTTAGTGGCGCTGGTGGGCCAATTAGTTTTGTTCGAGGATTCCTCCACTCCCCAGTCGGGAACCCTTTTGCAGCTCGAAAGGGAATACTTAAAGCCGTATTCATAGTTGTTTCCTGGGTGTCCCCCAGGTGTGCGGGGGAACCCCTTGGCTCAGAAATGGTATCCATAGTCGTTACCCAGGGTACTGCCGTCCCCTTTCCCTCCTCCAGGCCGTCGATTTCCAGGGTAAGGCAAGAACCTTAACCAAAGCTCCCCTAACACAGTACTGCTGCCCGCGCGTGGGACGAATTGACACTACTGTACTAATGGCAGTACACGATAATATCAACAACTTTCCGTAGTAACGTCTTCTGTTCACAAACACGGGTACTTATTGAACCACCCTCGTATTCCTCACCATTCATATAACATAAATATTTAAGTAATGTCATAAACATTCTCTCATTCCTTCAACCATTTTTTATCAACATGGTGTAACAGTATAATATATTATTGTTTATAGCGTGATTGGTTACGATGAAAAATGAGCATCGAAAACATCGCGAACCATATAGCGGATCCGTTCATTTGTATTTTTCCGCGGGATTGTTGCCAAATCTCTTACCCAGGCGTCCCCTGGCTGGGTGTTATCCAGGTAAGGTTTATGAATCGCTCAGCGTAGGGGACCCCTTGGTGTTACCTGACTAAGGGATATCCAGGTAACCCCTAAAAATACGACTATGAATACGGGCATTAGAGTCATCCTCATTGTATAAATTCTCTTTGTTCTACAAAGCGTGGAGTAAAACGCGAGAGCAACTACTGCACGCTATCGATGGCGTCTTAAGGTATTCGGTGTGACATTTTTCCATTACAATTATTGAGGATATTAATGCGAGAAATTAAGTGCAACATAGTATATATTCGGATATAATTTTATTTTTACTTAGGCGGCCATAAGAAGCGCGAATTGATTATTTTTATTAATAGCGCGATACCATTGCTTCATAAATTTGTAACATCCGATAATTAAGGAAAATACGCTTGCGTAAGCCTTCAATTTGACTAATGTTTTCATGTCAAACGGGGAAAAGTCTTCTCATCGGAAGGTTTACTGCAATTATGTACAACTTTCTGATGTGAGTTATTGATTTATTTTTTTAATACTGGAGATAACTTACAAATTGCCCTCTGCTAAATTTTTAACGAGATCTAGCAGTTTGAAACTTCTCATTTTTAAAAAAATGAAGTCTCTCTGGAGTGAGTAAGTGTACAATTGTCATGTAAAATAGGTGATATATGTTGGCAGACATCTCTGAAAATAGCGCGGTAAGTTACTGATATTTTTGTAGCGTCGAGAAGGTGAGCTTTTTCTATTTAAAAAGAGAACAAGTTCATTGCATTATACCAGAAATTTTTTGCCGCTCAAACGTATGCGTATCTTAAATTACGTAATCGTTTAATTTTTCCAAGATCTAAATTTACACGGTTCAGATGAATCTTTAATTCACAGACAAATTGGGTGACAGGTCGGGACGAATTTTTCCTTGCGGACAAATATATTGATATGAGAAGATTTAAAAAACGCGAAATTTTTTAATGGAACGCACCATACACAGTGGAACAATGCCATTGGAAAAGGCAGCAAGACTGCGTTTCACGGTCCTTGAAGCGATGTGACGGTGCAGCAGCGAGTGATTTGAAATAAGTAGCAAAGAAATATGTTTGAATTTTGGAGTCTCCTTTTGTGATATCGCGTCATTTCTAAAACTGCTATTATGCAACTATGCTGCAAAGCGTTTCAACTGCTCTACTCTTAATTTCACTCCAATATGCTTTCTCCACTGAGTTACTTGTTCCTGCTGTTCATAAAAATGTCTCTTTATGCCACGATCACAGTTTTCTTGGTCAGTCTTTCTCGGAATGGATGGCCGTGCACCAATGCATAAGCTTCAAAAAAGAGGTATATTAGTTGGTGCGAAGGCTTCCTCGGTGCTGTGATGATAAGGGAAGCATTCTTCTGGGGTTTTTCACCGTCTCGTTGTTTTTAAAGACAACAGCTTCACCTGCGTTCCAGCAGGTGTCTTTATTAAACGTCTTTATTAGCATTATGAAACACTTGCCTTTAAAAACAACAACGCGGTGAAAAACCCCAGAGGAATGCTGCCCTCATGAAGATTTATATTAGTAAGGAAACTTATACAATATGGAAAAAATGAAATAAAGAATTTTCACCCCGATGAAGTACAAAACTAGTCCTTTGAGACTTCGACGGAAACTACCGAAAGAGAATCATTAAACATCAAGACATAACTATTTCGAGTGGCGTGGAGTATCGTGCACGAAATTATTTACCTAGAGGGTGGAGAAAAAATAAAATCCGTTGGCCTTGAAACCGAAATTTAGTCTCTGCCGTCCAATTTCTGTCGTTCATTGCTTAATTTAATTCAAATAATGTTTACTTGCACTCTCTCTCAGAGTTGGGATCTTTGAGTTGCTAAAGCACCCTTAGCGAAAACAAAAACTTGTACAATTAGTTTAATTGAGACCTCTTTCCCTCTTACGCTCGCAACGCATTGTTTTCTGATTGGCATCTTGACATTAGAAGACTTCAGCCGTTGGTGGTCTTAGAGCCCTGGATTTCCGTATCCACCGAACGTGAGCCTCTGCGGCTCATAATGAACTCATTACGGATTATAGATTGCCTTAATGGATGGGTCCCGTTAATGGATCGCTCTGCCTCGAGCACCCCACATGGCCTGGCTCAGACGCGCATATTTTGGACGTGCATTCATGCAATGGTGGACACTGAGTTTACCTTGGGTCGCGTGGAGTACGAGCGCCATGCTAATTAATTCACGGAGATGAACTAGGTCGAAAAATTTTCGCGCGTTGGACGTGTCACAAGAGAGCGCACGGCTGGCAGGGAAATCGATTGAAAGGGCAGCGGGACGAATTCATATTTCAGCGGCAAAGAAGGGCATTCGCACAATTTGAAACGCAGCGGCGAAACCGTGTTGAAACGTATTGGACAGCGGCGGTAAACGGTGTACATTTAGGCTGCTACACTGCTGTGCTCGATTCACTACAAGGGGGAAATTAAATTAGGTCCATAGTGGACATTAATATGATTGAATTTTTTTTTCTTTACTGGATTAGGCTATCAGCCATTGCCGGCTTCACTTTACCCTACGATTCGTGGTCTTCCGATACTACTTCTACCCAATGACTTATACTCGAAAGTCTACTTTGGGCATTGGCTTTGTGTTGGACTTCCTTTGGCATTCGTTGTACATTCTCCTTGTACTTGTACTCTGCCAACCTGTATGATTTTAGCATCACACACTTGGCTATTTTCTCATGGATCTATTCCTCAATTTCACAAGCCTTGTACACCCTACTGCACCCAGGAGAAATTTCATTTATGAAGATTGTTTTTGTCTTACTTCATTTTTTTCCAAAAATCTGAGCCATACAACATTGCAGACACTGCAATTACTTAATACAAATTTTTCTGGGTATCTTTCTTGGTTTTTTATCTGGGTTCCTTTTAAAAGCCTTCGTACCGTCCCACATATCCTCTGGAAAATATTAATTTAATTCGCGGTATATTTGTCCTCGTGGTATAATATAATACATCCCGAATACCGGAAGTGCGACACATGTTCCAGTGTCTGATTTTCTCTAACCTCGAGTCATGCGAGGGTTTACTATAGTTTGTTAGGTATGGTGTTATCTCTGCCATTTTTCTTTCCTTAGCCGTCCAATCTCGTTCAGTCAAAATACTGCAATTTCTACGTTTTAATCCTGGTCCCTGTACTCTCGCAGCATCCGAAAGGGAAACATCGCTTGGCAGTGGCTCTCGATCGAACCTGGAATGATTTATTTTCATTCCGTTTGGTTGGCGGCGTCGAGTCGCCCCTGTGTCGTCTATTACTTTTCGTGTCTTATGGCCACCACGCGCTGCTTGGGCGATAATCGTGAGTAATGGGTGAGTGCGCATTTTAATAACTTTCCAAGCCCCACTTCCCTTCTGTACATCTGTTAATACGATGGAAATATCCGCACATTGAGTCATGTAAATGATGCAAGGATTGTATGTGAAAATTTTTGCCTTGATAAAAGCAGTGGTTCGACTTGGTTTTCTCTGCTCGATATTCGAAATTTTAGCGAAAATCATATATAAATACGTGGTTTTAACTTGACATGATTCCTTGACATTTTTAGTCAACATTATATGATTGGTAGATTAAATAAAACTAACTTTGTATACTCCACTAGAGGTTTAATAACACGACCCGGGTTTCGACACTTCGTGTCATCTTCAGGTGAAAATAACACATCTGTCACTATATATATATATATATATATATATATATATATATATATATATATATATACAGGTTCATGGTAGGGGAGGGGAAGGAATCTGGAAGCGTGAGGGGGTGTTGGAGGCGGGCATGAGGGAGGGGATGGGATACTTGGAGGTGGGATAGGATTAGGGGGGTGGAGAGGGGAAAAGAGTCATAGTTTGTGTTTTGGGAAAGTCAACTACAATTTACACTGTGCGAGGTATGGTTTGGGTAGATGGTGAGGAGCCATGATCACATTTACAAAGTAGACAAAGTTTGTTAGATCACTTGCCCTTGAGTCATCCGTGTTTTCAGGGGGATCTATTATATGATTGTATTATCTCGAGTTTTTGGAGAAAGTCTGTACCTATAGAATGAATCATCAGAACGGTCACCTACAAAAATAGATTTCATTCATCACTACCACTTTTTCGCTCTTTACAAATTCTACCCCTAAGGTATTTTTATGTAAACGAAGTGTTAAAGAACTTTTTTATGCATAGTGGGCACTTGAATGGCACATCGCCCTGGAATCGATTTCAATTCGATGTTCCACTTCCCAGGCCATATCTAAATATGTATCTTTCAGAGGAGTTTTATTTACTTTGCCCCAAAAATATTCAACCCGCTGCCAACGGCAATAGGAATGGAAAAAAATGTAAGTTCTTATTTTAAGCAAATTAAACAATGGATATTTGTCCAAAAAAAGTTGAAATATTATTTGATAATGTCTATAAAATTGTTTGTTTGAAAGGAAATAACTAATTATTTATGAGTATTGCAGAGCTATTTGTGTAAAAAGGGATCCATTTATGAAAATTGTGAACAGTATATTATAGAGTATTTAGTATATAGCACGTAATATGATTAGCATCATTTGATTAAAAAAATTGTAGTTTGCACGAATTTTATGGTAACTCCCGCACAGGTATTTGTCTTTGGAGTAACCTAAAGATTCTAAAATGATTTTTTTTTTAGTTCTGTACTTTTGTTTCTTGAAGGAAGCAATAAATATATTCTATTCTATAATTAACTATTTCGAAACATTTGTTTGGTGCTCTATGGCATTGTATCAAATTGACACTAAATTGTCCAAAATCCTAATCAGTAAAATTTATTTCACTTTCAACTCTAAATATTACTAAGATATACACGTGTGCAGAGGTTTCACGCCAAGGTGAGTATGAACGAAAATTGCAGCGACCGCACCTTTCACGAGCGTGCATCTCAACAAGAGCAATGGGTACGGGCGGCGGCGTCGGTTGTGGATGTCCGAAGGATTCGAACCGCGTTCTCTTTTAAGATGCGGAGAGGTTGATGGGGTATGAGGCATGTGGAGGGTGTGGGGGATAGTGGAGAAGGCGCGGTCTCGTCTTGTCTGAGGGCGTCTAAAGCCATCTCCGAGGCCACAACAAAGACGGGAGCACTCTGTCACGACTCAAAAGGGAGGCCCTTGGCTGAGGGTGAGAGGGGGGGGGCGTGGTCTCCCCCCGTTTCCACGGCCGTCTTTAATGTAGTCCGAGCGACATAGTTCCCTCGTCATAACAGAGACCATATTCGATATATACGTTTTAATTTCATCAGCTGTAAGATACATCAATTACATTTTGCATTTTTAATGGTGCAATAATATAGTTTTATATGACAGATACGGTAAGTAATTAAATGAAAATATCTAAATAAGTCTTTAACTTGGCTCATTTTTTTCACGTGGTACGTTTGAAACTCCATAAAAACGGAAGGTTTTTTGTGATACCCAAGAACCTACTGCGGTGACAGTATGATTAATTTTGAAATATAGTTAAGAAAACATACAAACTACGCGCTGTTAGTTTTTTTACGACATCTAAGTGTTAGAAATATCTCATTTTGTAAATAATGTCTGTCTGGAGTGCATACACGTACCATTTCCCCATGTAAAAGGGCTGGTATTTTTTGGAAAATATCTCCGACAGTAATGTGATAAGGGGTGGAATATTTGGTTTCATTAGAAGGGTGAGATATTTTTCTTTAAAATGAGACCAAATTCATTGATTTATAGGTGAAGTGATATTTCGCTCAAACTGCATAAAGTGTTGCGGTCCACAGATTAGGAGAACTAAAAGAGAGAAAACCTTGCGTGATAATCTCTGCAACTTGTGCAAAGTAAGTACAATGGGTCGTGTATGAGCCTGCGTAAAGCAACGGGTACGACGAAACGCATGGTTAATGACTTACCATTCCATAATCAGCTATCATTTGTAAGCAGGTGCATGGTTTGCCAATTTTCATGCCTTTATCTAAAAAAAACAGTATATCGGATTTTGTTCGACCTTTTTTTATCTCAGACTGCTGAGCTTTGGGGCTCTCGAAAATAGGCGGGTGGCATTTTCCACGGTAAATTTTACGAGGGCTGCTCACTCAATCCTTACTTTCTACACTTATACTCCCGTCTATGGTTTGAACAGCAACTCTTCACATCAAAAAACATTATGAAGCGATCGTTGTCCTTTTATACTCAGAAAGGAAAAATGGGAAGAGCGGGTTTATGGGTACGTTCGTTTTCATGGAAAGAAAATGGCGAAGGAGGGTGGATGATGTGAAACCACTAAAACGCGAGATCTATGACGAAAAACCATTGTTGGACAAGATTATCGAGATGTAGAGGGCAGGTGAGGTCTTTCACGGGGGTTAGCAATTCTTTTTTGCTCATAAAAGTTCAGTTTTCCTCCTTCGCCGTGCTAAAGAGTATTTAGACTTCATAATCCTCATTTGGCGCTGTTAACCCGTCCACGCCCATCCCACCTCTCCCCCAATCACCTCCGCTAAACTTGTCAAAACATTCCCAATCCTCCGTTACCCTCATGACTGCAAGTATATGGGAACAAGGGCCATTACTTAATGTACCTTATAATAAAGGAAAGTTTCTTTCGAATCCAAGTTTTGGAGTAAAAGCGTAGAAAACTCATGGGAGACTTATACCCGTATTCATAGTCGTATTTTTAGGGGTTACCTGGGTATCCCCTAGCCAGGTAACACCTAGGGGTCCCCTACGCTTAGGTTCTCGATGTTTTCGATTCTCTTTTTTTATCGTAACCAAGCACGCTATTAACAATAATATACAATACTGTTCCACGTTGTTGATGAAAAATGATCGAAGGAATATGAGAGAATGTTTACAATATTACTTAAATATTTATGTTATATGAATGGTGAGGAATACGAGGGTGGTTCAATAAGTACCCGTGTTTGTGAACAGAAGACGTTACTACGGAAAGTTGTTGATATTATCGTGTACTACCATTAGTACAGTAGTGTCAATTCGTCCCACGCGCGGGCAGCAGTACTGTGTTAGGGGAGCTTTGGTTAAGGTTCTTGCCTTACCCCGGAAATCGACGGCCAGGAGGGGGGAAAGGGGACGGCAGTCCCCTGGGTAACGACTATGGATACCATTTCTGAGCCAAGGGGTTCCCCCGCACACCTGGAGGACACCCAGGGAACGACTATGAACACGGCCCTTATTCTTCCATTCAAAGGTCCGCCACCCGAGGTACGAAAAATTTTAATAAATTTTGGGACATGAAAAGAGTAATTCTAGAAAAGTGACAGCATATGTACCCTAAGGGTGTGCAATTACTCAAATACCTTGTGGCATATTTACGTCTGCCTTTTCAGGCGACTATTGTATCAATAGTTCAGCACGATGATGAATACATATTTATCGTGACGGGGTGCAGCTCGCAACCCAGTAATCACATGATAACTTGGACACAAAAGTTACAAGGTACCAAAGAGTGAATAAAGAATGACACCAAGAATAGTGCTGGCTCTTTGCAGTATTTTCACGAGGCCGAATACTAAGACGCCATGGTTTTCACATTGACTATCATATTATATTATTTGTCGAAAAGTTTGGACCGTCTTTTAGTATTGTGTTACAAAACTCTGATATTTTGTGTGAAAAATATAAGAGTTTGAACATTCATTACAATTTAACGGCATTCGGCGTAGACGTTTTGCGTCGACAACATTCGCAAAATTCTCAAATCAGTTTGCATAAAAATTTAATTCCAGGCATGTGGGCAGTTATGTTTCTCTTTTTCACCCTTTGATACTGAATGGATTTTGTAACAATGCAATTTTTGTTTTGTCTTGTCTGATGATATTTTTTCCATTTTATAAAGACATTGCTTTGCAATTGGGCCTTGGCCCGTTGATAAATAAATATGAAATATGACATCGAAAGCTGGAGTTATAATCTGATTAAATCAAAGGAAAAAATGTAAACTATGGATATTCAATCATTTCCATTGCTGCCTGTACGTCGAGTTCAACCACAAAAACTGGTGTGCTTAAATAATATGTCGCCGTAGAGTATTTTTCGACTTAATTGCAACAGAATTGAAATATGCACTTAATGGCCCACGATTTCCACTCGAGCTACCATAAGCAATGTCAGGAGTAGCAAATAACAGTTATTTGGAACAATCCAAGGCATAAAATGCGAAGATAAAAAATGGCGGATGACGAAGTGAATGATTCTGGAGGAACAAAGAATGTCACCTCACGGAGAGTGGAGCGGATCTGTGTTTGGAGCAAAATAGTTTTCAAATCGATTTCTGCTGCTGGTGATGAGAGTAAGCCCTCCTGACTAACATAAATGCATGAGGCATCTCATCACCAATATCAACGAAAAGTAGAGAAGACCGAATGGCTTTTACGCTAAGCTGTTTTCCATTATTCTGTCAAATGGTAAAATTTCGACAAAAGAGTGTTCAAAGGCATGGCTGAGTGGCTTTAATTGAGCTGGGTGGCTTTAATTCTTTCCCCTACCGGCTACAGTGTAATGTAGTGGAATTTCAACATCTTTGCTCGCAACATTCTGCAATATTTTTATCTGTACTTTAATTTAAAGCATCTTTTAGTGGAAAGCATCAAGTTCTTATTGCATATTCTGAGATATCGTGGATTTTTTAACAGTTAAAAGGCATTCCAGTATTAACGTCGACATTGGTCGCTAACAATTCACAATTAACTTGTCAACTCTTTGGATATTTTCTGTAAATTTCCTCTACATGAAGCAATAGTTATTGTGAAAATCCGTTTCAAATCCCCTAATGTTGACAATTAATTTTGACTTTTGGCGGTGAGACATTAATTGAGTACGATAACACTAAACTGCAAACGTGCCTGCATAGAGAGAGTTCTGAAATCAATAATTATGGGAGGAAGCTTTGCTTTAGTGATACAATGGCGCTTAGTGAGATCAAAAAGCATATCAAAATACTCTAGTATTGGTCCACTAAGTAGATTTATTCTTTACGACCCATATTTTGTCTCATAATGACATCTTCAGGTTTGAAGGGACCTGAAGATGTCATTATGTGACAAAACCTGGGTCGTAAAGAATAAATCTATTTAGAGGACGAATACTTGAATATTTTGCTTTCCGATATGGAGAGGTTCCACAAAGTGAAGCCTGAATTTATTTGAGATAAAAAAGAATGATGGTAATTACTGAGTCCAAAAAAATTTCTCCTCTCCTCTTGAATTCCCAATTTGGGATGCTGAGGCTCTTCATCATCACGTGCATTATTGCGACAAATTGATCATTCTTAATCTGGAGTTGAATCCATCCAGCGTTCGATGCTGAGATGCTGAGTCGTGAGAGCAAAGGCTATTTTTCATTGAACTCCGGCAACATCGTTTATGCGGATCGATTTTCAGCTTTAAATTGATATTCAGACCAGAGTTCCCAGGAATACATTAGAGTCGAGATTCAAGTCGCTCGAGCTTGGCGCTGTTGTCAATCAATATCCGTTTGTTTTTTTTTATTTTAGATTTCCCGAAGACATTATTGTATGCATTTATGGTCTTAAAGGATTACAGACCGGTTCCCAGAATTAAAAAAAAAACTTAAACAGTCTCAGCATAATGTCTCTTTTGATCCACTGGAAGTACATTTGCCGGTACTAATGTAACGCTTATCCACTTTCTGAGAAAAATCATACGATTTTACGATTTAAATGTATTGAAGGTTTTTAAATCTCTAAGGCTTAATTACTCTCTTTAAGCATGTCATTATCAACCAAGCAAAAGGGTTTTCAGTTTCAGCAGACGAAACCACAGATGCCTCTAAAATAGAACATGTAATATGCATGCGTTACTTGAAAAACTATGAGGTGAAGGAGATCTTTCTAATTTTTGTTCCTGTAATAGATTTAAGAAGGATAGCAATAACTGATGCCATCATCAATAATCTAATCAGAATGGGCATAGGCATAAAATGCATGTTTTGGCAGGGCTATGGCGATGCTAGTTCAATGAGCTCTCACTTTGAGGGTGTACATGAGCTCTGCTTTGAGGGTGCTTACATCCGAGCTACGAATCCTCTTGCCACTTATGTTCCCTTCAGTTCTCTCAGCTTCAACCTTGCAGTTTCTGATGCATGTGGTTTTCCAGTCATTACGAATTGCATGGCTGTTGTGGCGTCAGCGTACGACTTCTTCAGGTATCCTAAGAGAAATAAGGAATTGCAGAAGGCAATAGAAGAGTTGAAGTCTAAAACTATAGCTACTCGCTTGAAGAAACTTTGTGCCACTCGTCGGGTTGAGTGACACGATTCAGTACCCACCTTCATTGAACTTCTCAGCCCTGTTCTACAAGCTCTGGTTTAGGTCACATGAAATTGGACTGACAAGAATTCCATCTCGGCTGCAAGTAAGTAGCAAAGGTCCATTCAAGACGGAGAGTTTGTCATTGCTGTGCATGTAGTTGCCGAGGTTTTTGCTATAAGCCTCCCCTTGAGTCACCAACTTTAGACCAAAAACATGGATCTTGCTCAGGAAATGTCTCTTGCTGACACTGCCCAAGGTGCCTTGCAGAGAATGCGAGATGATGCTACTGAGCATTTTCACAAGGTCTTCACCAGAGTTCAGCAAGTGGCTACAGGTACCTACTCGTCTCCAGTTTTTCCTTACATTTATAGATAACTCTCACAGTTATGTGCTTTAGCTATACTTAGCTTTACTTAGTAACGCGATGAAAATGGAGCTTAGAATTTCAAAGGTCCGTATTCACCGTTGTTGCCTCCTTACTGTCCCATCAGGGGTAATAGAAACGAACCTGGACAACTCTCGTCATCTGGAACGCCAGGTTTGTTTCATTTGTCTCTGATAGCACGTGAAGTTCATTGCCATGCCATTATTTTGGCAGGACTTTAGCTGAAAATTAAAGTCCTTCACCGATGGGCCCTATTCAACTATACAGGGTTGATACCACTGCTCCAAGCCCTGAGAAATATTTCAGGTGGGCAGTACTCATTCCATTCTTGGACTTCTTCCTTATTCAGATTGATGAAAGACTGCTGGCACATCGCAATCTCCTGACGTGCTTCAATTGTTTTTTACCTAATAAGAAGGCCTGCAGCCAGGGATTTAATTCTGATGCCTCGAAGGAGGCCACAATCCTGCTCGCAACGTATTCTGATTACCTTGATTGTGGAAAAGACGATTTTCTAAGTGAAAGGAGACTAGTGTAAATTTCTCGGGCTCGCCACCGGGTAAGATTTTTATAGACAGCCGACGTTTCGGGTTCCGACTCGTCACCCATTCTCAAGGCTAATGATGCTTGTTTAAAAAAGATTGTTTAATTTGGCGCTAGGCGGGGCGAGATTGGTCGAGCCCCGATTGTTGTATTGGAGGTCCGTTGACCAGCGGGGACTTAGCTCTGGCGTTCTGAATTCTTCTCAGAATTCTATTCCAAGAGCTGCTGATCGTATAACCAGTATCCCGGTTGAAATTCTTCCTCTCCAACCTTATCTCTATCGCCTCTTTGGTTAAGCGATCCCAAAATTGGCCGGATCGCCAAAGAACAGTCGTGTCATCCCAAATGATCTTATGGTCCCGGCTCAGGCTATGCTCAACTACTGCTGATTTTTCCGGTTGACCAAGCCGGAAATGCCTACGGTGTTCCTTCAGACGAGTGGATATAGTTCTCCCAGTCTCTCCCACGTAGACTTCACCACATTCACATGGGATTTTATATACCATTTATTTTTTGGTATATAAAATCCCATGTGAATGTGGTGAAGTCTACGTGGGAGAGACTGGGAGAACTATATCCACTCGTCTGAAGGAACACCGTAGGCATTTCCGGCTTGGTCAACCGGAAAAATCAGCAGTAGTTGAGCATAGCCTGAGCCGGGACCATAAGATCATTTGGGATGACACGACTGTTCTTTGGCGATCCGGCCAATTTTGGGATCGCTTAACCAAAGAGGCGATAGAGATAAGGTTGGAGAGGAAGAATTTCAACCGGGATACTGGTTATACGATCAGCAGCTCTTGGAATAGAATTCTGAGAAGAATTCAGAACGCCAGAGCTAAGTCCCCGCTGGTCAACGGACCTCCAATACAACAATCGGGGCTCGACCAATCTCGCCCCGCCTAGCGCCAAATTAAACAATCTTTTTTAAACAAGCATCATTAGCCTTGAGAATGGGTGACGAGTCGGAACCCGAAACGTCGGCTGCCTATAAAAATCTTACCCGGTGGCGAGCCCGAGAAATTTACACAAATTTAATTCGCCGGGAAAGTGTAAAATCATACATTGAAAGGAGACTGTATTATCGGAATTTGTCAAAATTGGCAGACCCACCAAGAAATGCTTTAAACGCTCTTAAGATACTCTTCTTTTTTTCTGAGAGCATACCATTACACATGTCTATTGCAATAGCGACTTCGCCGACATTTTCGTACCTTGGCTTTCGCCATTATTATTTCATGTCCCTTCGTTGGCCGACTGTATGTTACTTTTGCGTTCTTTTCTGGCTCTCGGCCCTTTGGCTCGGTAAGTTTGACCTAAAGACATCTTCCAAGCGGTGCGATGGATGCTGGAGTTTTGTGTGTCCTGCCTGTAACAACTGCAACAGCAGAACAGTCTTCTTCAACTCTCATGTACTTGAAGAATTATTTCAAAACTTGCTGTGCGCAGAACAGACTTAATGGCCTTACTCTCCTGTTCATTCACTCGGACAATTCCTATACACCTGACATGGTTTTCGCCATGTTTTTTCATATATCGCAGTTTCTCTTGTACAAGAGAGCAATGCATTGAAACAAAATACAATACACAGCTTGCATTCAGTTATAACTAACCGCACCTTTTAGTATCTCGTTATTCGCGGCCTCTTCCTTTTCTTTCTTGTTTCTATTCGTTGGAAAGTTCTTACATTCATCTCCTCAATGACATCAAGCGAATTCAACGTGCCCCTGGTTCGCAGGCAACCGCCAACTTGTTCTCTCTTTTCGGAAACCCCACCCCCCCCCCCCCCTTTTCCCCGAAATCGAAGTCTGGCTACGCGCCTGAATAAATGTAAAGGCATTTGATGATCAATACAATTATTTACCACAAATACTGTAATAATACAATAACTCGCATGGGATGGCCGCGTTGTTTGTTTGTTTACACGGTCACCGGGGAAACAAGAGAGGGAAGCGCGAGGAGAGGAGAGTACGTACGGGAGGGAACGTTTTCTTTATACTTGTAAAGTGAAACAAAGGAAGTAATATTTTATTTGTGAAAAGAAATAAATGAAGTGTTACAATACCATGCATGCGGATGTATTTATGTCTCTTTATTTAATAATAATACTATTTAGAAATTAGTTTTGAATACTCTGAGTGGGATCCTCCACGCAAGGTTCGAAGTCAAATCAGCAAACGATGCCCGCTTTTTCTTTTACAGATGTACGGCAAGCGAACTATCATCATCCACTCTCAGAATCTTCATGGAATGTCCACTCGTCTTCTTTCTTCCTTGATTCAATCCCAAATGACGGGAGCATGTGAGCGTTATATTTCATTGCTCTGACCTTTAACATAACTGAGAGGGCCACTCGAAATGACTTCATCCTAAAGTCAAACAAAATCAAAGCTATTATCATCGGTAGTTCCAGGATGATACGGAACATTAGCCACATTTTAACACCCAGTATTGTGGTTAATGGTATCCCTATTTCATATTCCAACAATGTGCATAATCTAGGGATTACATTGACTGATAACTTATCGTGGGCTTACCATGTAAATAATATTTTGAACAAGACTCATTCCATACTTTATCAGTTAAAAGTTCACAGAAACGTACTTCCTTTCAATACAAGAAAAACACTCATTTCAACGCCTATTCTCTCTGTGATAGATCACTGCTGTCTTGTTTATAATGGCCTAAACGAAGAAGATAATCTCAAACTCCATCGAGCCATAAAAGCCTGCCTTAGATTCATTTTTGACCTTCGCAGAGACGTCCACATTACGCCGTATTATAAACAACTAAGATGGCTCAATGTCAAATCCCGAAGAGAGTACTCTGTGGGATGTATTTTGTTTGTTCTGTTTAAAAATAAATCACCTAATACCTGTATGATATTGTTTCTCAGTTTCTACAATGTCCACTAGGTCTGATCCCAATCTATTATTGTATTTCCCAGGTCATCGCACTACTGTTTACAGTAAGTCATTTATTGTAACAGCTTTCCACAAATGGAACAACATGCCTACTCAAATAAAAATCTGCACATCTGTTAAAATATTTAAAATGAAATACCATGATTTCTTACTTTCCCGGGAATAACATAATTTAATTTCTTTTTTTGTCAAAATTGTTTTCATGTTATTAAGGCTTTTTTGTGATTTTACAATTTTGTTATTTGTAAAGTATGGAACACATAAGTTATTGTGCTGAGTGATAGATATCATCTATTTTTTTGTAATAATTATTTCGCCTGTAAACGGTATCACTATTTTTTGTTCTTATAGATTTTTTTCCTGAACAATAAATGTTTTTCCCTCTTTCTCTCTTTCTTAGCGTGGTAAATATTTCGTCGAATATTTAAACCAATTTAGTTTCCATATCTACAACATGCATGTCATTGTGAAATCATCCCCCTATTTGTCTGCGAATGATATGAGTAGCTTGACGGATATTTACGTCCTCAAATGGCAGTGATTCTCTTGGAAATTACGTCACCAATGAATATCGATTTGTCATCCGCAGGCCACCCTGGCAAAGTTGACATTGTGTCAGCGGCCGTGTTGACGCGAGCAGCAGAGATAATAGCCCACAACCTGGGAGCGAGGCGACACTTGCGAATACTTTTCGCCTCGTTATGCAAGGGGCCCCTCCTGCCTGTCATTTCCTCTCATCCCTTCGCTGGCGCCACTTTTGTCGTAACTCATGGCGCCCCTCATTCCGAAATGCCAAGAGCTAACCCGTCTACCGCATCGTGAAGGAAGGAAAAACGCTGGAGTCTGATGAATAAAGGTATTTTTTTCGAAGTATCAAAGGTGTATCGAGGATTGGCGTTTCAGTGAATGAGGACGTCTGGCCTAATTTTATAAAGTAACCACGCAATGATAAAACTTTGCTATTCCACAACGATTAATTTGACGCAGCCTCTTTCGTGACCGATTGGTATATCTTCACAGCATGTGCCTTCCGTATTTCACTTCTGGACTGATGAATGCAATCACCTTCCCACGAACCACTTGTGCTTATAGCAACAACAGAATGACACGATAAGGCACTGCCTTTTAATGTGCAGCATTTTTCCTATCCCTTACAACCATTACTTATTTTCCCATTTAAATGGCTGACGTGTTGATAGCATTTGCCCCTGAGGCGTTCGGCTGATTAGCGTGCAGAATTTACAGGTTGGCCGTCGGCGGAGGATATCCAGCTGACCAACAGTCGTGGCCCAAGGAAACGGAGTGATAATGAAAAAGGTGAAATCGACAGTCTGGGCACCAGACAAGTCTCTCTGACAAGTCACACGTCAACGTCTATTAACTCTCATGTTTGAATGCTCCGTTGAGTGAATGTGCTGCTCTCCGAAAGCAAGACGGCGTTGGTCGTTTACATCGATATTTATGAAACCCCCAGCAAAACCATCTTGAGGGAGTATGGCAGACGGGGGATTTCCGCCTATATACGCAACGCAATTTGCTACAACTGTAATAGAAATTACGAATATGCCTGAAATATAAAAAATCCGAAAATATGGGGCCCGGATAAATTTTCAACAAAATCCGAAATATTTACTGCTGCTGATGTTATGCAAATGAAGGTATTCATGCTTTTGCACCCACATGCGGAGAGACTCAACAGTTATGCAAGAAACAAGAGAGATACTTTACGTTCTGCTTAGCGTACAAATACATGCATCACGTAATGAACTTCACTACCTGTCGAACAACCTAAGTGTAGAGATAAAATGGCAGACATGAATGACCCTTGCTGCTGGTGGTAACAGTTGCATGTGAAAAATGTCCATTCAGAAGTCATCTTCCCGCTCAGCAGTTTTCTTCCATATTTATATAGTTATGATCTCATCATCCATGTTATGTCGAGTGTTCTAAATTTTTGTTTTAGATGGCAGTTGTCTGAGAGATCCAGTGCCAACCTAAACACTTATTTGAGGTTGAGAGCACTTTCTGCATAGTCTGGCCGAATTTATAATGACTGTTTTTAGATTTTGAGAATTACGCTCGGGAGGCCTCATTATTAGAGGTATGAGCGCTGACCTGCATAAATCGCTGTAGACGCTTTACGTAATTCTTAATCAATCAGAGGATGAACCAATTTGTAAGAAATTCGATACTCATTCATCCCACGTTCTTCTCCTAAAGAGCAGAAAGGTTTCCGCTTTGCTTTATCACGGACACCTTATCAATATTTTGAGATCGTTGGGCGTGATTATTTCTCAAGCATATCAAACGGTCATCTGTTTATGGAAGCCACAAAACTTTTTTAGCCGCGTCGGCTTCTTTGATTGGATACAGTCAATATTTCACCGTGGATGATGCAATGACAAAAAACATGATTCCAGGAGGGGTTTTATGAGAAAATATTGGCCGAAGGCTATCTCAACTAATTTTTTTGGCGCAAAAGTATGGTACGACGCAAGTAAGTAGGTTGGCGTGGTTGAGTTGGCGCAAAGGTATGAACAAATCGAACTGGGGCAGTTAATTTATGCATAAACTATAATGCATGGCACTCGTGTCCCATGATATTTTTCATTTCTGCTAAAAAATATTGGTAACTCGTCGGTTAATGACTGGGAAATTGGTGAGCAGATTCTTCGGCCACAAAGCGTCGAATTTTACTTAAATGAACTTAGGCACTAATTAGAGAACCATCAGAATGCCTGTAGCATTGCTTGGTTTATTTAAAATTAAAATGTTTCACATAAATTCCTTAATTAAGGCTCATTGGCACCGCTATTGATGGTACCTTCCATTTATTACTGCCTTCTCAAATGAAATTTCAAGAAAATGTTGAGTCATCTCACGCCGTGACGTGGCATTTGGTTCGTTTTTGGGTCAAAATCTGTAGACTATCGTTACCTCGGAGAAAGGGAGATGAGCTTTAATGCATTATTTAGAAGATGTAACGTGCAGTCTCGGGAAAATTAAGTGAATAACAATTGTCGTCGTCAAAATAGTATTGACCTGGACATTGACATGTTCCACATTACTGCTGACCATGATTGATAGGGCATATTATACATGTTTGGAAAGCACATTTATTTACCTGTGAAATGGAATATATTTGGGAGCGATCTCATGCGTACGACCACCAGAGTTATGCTAGTCAAGTCCCTCATCCTGCCCATCATGGACTACTGCCTCCTCCCATGCAGCGACCTACAGGGCAGGGATATCCAGCGCCTGCAGGTGGCTCAAAACGCGTGCCTCAGGTACGCATACCGACCCGGGGCCTGGGACCACCTGACGCCACTCTACCGGAGGGAGAAGATACTGAGTGTGAAGGAGAGGAGGATCCTCGCAGTCCTTCAGGCCGGACACAGCATCCTGCGAAACGGGACTCCCTCCTATATCCTCGACCGGGTGACGAGAATGGCCGAGAGGCACCAAAGGACCACCAGGAATGCGGACCGGTCGGTGCTGGTGCCCAGGCAAAGGACGGGGAAGATGGCCGGATCCTTCGCGGCGTTCTACGTCCGCGAATTCAACCGACTCCCGGAGGACCTGAGGGTGGCCTACAGCGGAAAGAAGGCTACCACCTACGGAGATACGAGCCGCCGTAGTATTCCTATTTATTACCTATTCATGACCTATTTATTACCTATTTATTGCCTATTTATTGCCTATTTATTACTTATTTATTACCTATTTATTATCCATCCTAGACCACATTTATTTTATCTCCCCACCTAGTTTTTACCTATCCTATTTTTACCTTGTATGTATTTTTTAAGCACTCTTTTATCCTCTGATTTTACTGTTTGTGGACACGTCAATCACCCAAATTTTATATCAATTACATTTTAGCTCGTTCACTTAATGATACATATCCTCTTTTATACTTTTCCGCCAGTTTTGAAAAAATTATATTCCTTTTCACAATTTTATCTCCAGCATTTTACCCTTAAACTAAATGGTTTGAGGAATCAACTTTTAATTTCATTTTAAGATAACAATCAATTATAAAAATTCTCAACTTTTGTCTACCAAACTGGCTCATCGATACCAAGGATCATGCCATTTTATGCAATCTACCTTTTATTCTCTGTTTTAACCATTTTGATTTCATTGATTTAAACAACTGTTTTTTTATATATTTTAACTGCAGTTGTCCACTGGATTTTACCTCGTGCTGAGACTGACAGCAATGAAAGGGCCCGGTGAAACTACCATCAAGTAACCCTGGATTGGAGGAAAGCAAGCCTCAACAATAACCGTTATATATCCACCTGGGATCCCTAAGGCCTGCGTGCCTACATAAATTTTTTCTGTGTGATAATAATTTTGTTTTTGACTCTAATACAAAAAAATTATTCTATTTGAATATAACTCTGTAGAAGAGCCCTGGGCAGGGAGAAGAGGGGACGGGATTGTGGCCTCATCCTGCCCAGGTGAAATAAATCAAAGTCAAAGTCGTATGCTCGATATAAGTCTTAAAAAGAAACAAAATGAAAACACGGTAAAATCGACCAATTTCATGACCGGGTTCTGTTTACAACACTGTGGAACAACAATGGCTGATAAAAGATAAGTAAAACTTTTATCACAAGTAGAGTATATAAATCAAGCCGTCAACATCTTATCCTTTAACCGTTGCTCAACTGTTTATATGCGATTAACTAAGAAATCGATTGGAGTCGGCACTTTTTGTGCGAAAAAGTTATAAAGTAAACACTACTTATCTCTTAAGTAAACTTTATAATAAATAAGCGAGAGCAATTTTCTCTAAAAAAAGTGGAACGGGAGATATGAAGGGAACACTCCTGATGACGTCACGCTGGCCGCTCGTATAGCTTCGGGGGCTGTTCTGAAGCAGTGCGTAAACCTATCAAAGACAAAAAACCCATTGTAGAGCTCCGCTACCCGATCCAACTTGTATTTATCAGGATAAAATGGCAATTGGGCATTTAAGCGAGTAAAATTTTAGTTCTAGCTGTCTGATTATAATAAGTTAGCTATCGATAAAATTATTTAGAGTGACAACGCAACGTGTGTGCTCATCAATCGCGGCCTAATAGATGTTCTATAGAAGATATCAATATAACCTAGGGTAAGTAATCAAATATTCCACGTGACATTGCCGACCTTTCTGTCGAAAAATTCTCTATAAATTTGACGATTGAATTACAATTTATTAAGTATTAGCTAGCATCTAGTAGAAAATGTTTTTCTTGTAATCTGACTGCGGATCAATTTAAGCTTCAATTCTATAATCTTCGGCATCTTACGGTACTTCAAACAATCATTGCACTCTGATTATCTCTTGAGATTATTTTTCTGAAAAGGCATGATAATATAACTAGGTAAAAGCTGATTATCGACAAAAGTGAGCGGTGAGTTTTTTTAAGAAAGGCAACTCCTTGCTTTTCTTTGCTTGTTGATATGTAATTCCAATTTAATAAGTTTAATAAAGTTTCTTTAGTCGCCTTCCTAAGATAATGAAATACTGCCGTCACTGCTGTTCTCCTCTAGTTAGGTAATTAGGGGCGCCATCGATTAAATGCTACTTTTTTTAAGTAATTTTTTTTCTATTTCTATGACGTGCTGGACAGCTTTTCACCAGAGTCCAATGGCAACGCTGCGGGGTTTTTATTCGCTGAGGTTCTTTACATTCCTTATTTTAAACGTCCCTTTCAGTCAAAATTTTCTTTTTAACCCAGGCTAAAGTTAACTAAGTTGAACTCGCTGTCCAGATGTCCAGAGAGCCACTGGAGTCCAGAGAAGGATGATGTGTTTTCCTGTTTATAATTTGCTTATATGTTTATAGTTTACAGTTTGCTTAGTCTATATTCAAATGGTCTGACTTTTTTCCTTACACTGGCAATTAGTTTCGAGTTCCTCAATGGCTGTCGTCGTCAATTTTTGTCTCTATTTCATTTTCAATTAGCCATTGGATCATAGAATCCTTGGTCCATTTCATGCTTGGATTTTTTTGTCTCATGCTTCTGCTTCGTATTATATGTCGCTCTAACTATAAACACGCCGCATTTTTCGGGCAAGTACATCAGTACACGACAAAACCATTCTTCACCCCTTCAATGAACTTCAAAAATCCCTCTTCATCTACGATCGCTAGAATTATAACTCTCTTTCCTGACCCTGATGGAGATTTCATCCCACCTTTGCAACCATTTACTTCTTGACCTGTTCTGCTCCAGTAATTATTTTAAATCACTTACTTGCTCTTGCCATCCGAAATTTCATAAGAGTCATAAGAGTCACACCTCTCATGTCTCATTCGTACAAGATATCCTGTGGCCTCTTCCTCTTAATCATTTTGCGGACCTAAAGAATAATTGACGCTGGTCAAATATTTTTGAATTTTCAAATATAAGAGATTTAGAATTGAATTTATAGACTCGAAACCCTATTCCCCTCATTATCTGTGACATTGGAAATTTACTTATATCTAGAAAGTTCGTATGTTTTCCATGCATTTCTGTTTGCACTTTTGCTATATTCTTCGATATATTCTTCACAAGCGAAAAGTTTGCACTTTCATTCCTACGATACCTTGAAAAAATTCATCCAGCACGTTACGGGACACTCACATCCTCGGCACTAAATTGGTGAAATTATAGGTCCACATCTACTGATTCTAATTTCTATGTGAATAATTTTAACACTGTATATAGAATCACCACAACACTCAGCCATGTAGTTAATTATTTGGATAGTTAGAAATTCAATGTCGCCATTTTTCAAAGCATTCGGCTAACTGCCTATCATGGATAAAAACTGGTGATCATGAGAAAGTTTCAAATGTGATTTACTGTGTCCTTTCAAACTCTGAAACAGAGGATCGCTACTCATTAGTTTTTACTCGCCGAAGCAGGAAAAGCCGAAGCAAGCACCAATCTCCGTTTTCCCCGACCCTTCCACGGGCAGGGCCAAAGGCGTTTGCCTCCTCGAGGGTATCTACATCTACGTAATACCCCGCGAGCCGCCGCTTGGGTGTGTGGCAAGGGGTGGTAGGTCACCAGCCGTGTAAAGGTGTACGTTTTTTGGAGATGAAATGGTGACTTGAATTATAGGAGTGTATTTAGTGGAGCTCAATTTTTATTTTGGTCGCTTATTGTTCGCGGAAAGAACGAAGTATTGTACCTATCTGTTTAACAGAGTATCTCTCTTATTTTATCGCATCTGTCAGGCCTAGAGATGTAGTGAGGAGTCATGATTGCATTCTCTATGTCGCTCTGAAAATATCAGTTCTGAATTTATCAAGCAAACTAAGCCTAGCGTATAGCCTCCGAGTCTCTAGGGGCTCCCACCTTAATCCCTCTAACAGTTGTGAGACACTATATGTACGCTCGTAGCAGTTTTTAACGAAGCGCGCTTATTTCCTTTGTATTGTATTAATTTTTTTGGTTCAATATTTATGACCAGTGTTCCAAATACTCGCGGCGTATTCGAGGTGTGGCCTAACCAGAGCGAAGTAGCAGTGTCTCTCTTTTTAATTGGAGGACTTTCTGTAAGTTTAATCCTCAAATAATATCGGATGTTAAGGTAATTCCAAGGTATGAACAATTGGCTTAAATTTTGTTTTCAAAAATAAACAAGTGACTATGATGAATTCTTGACTGCACTATGCAGTTGTAATGGGTATGTAGGCCAGATTATAATTGATGCCGGCACATTAGAAGCCTCCCAATAACAAAGAGAAATTTACAGTTCTTCATCAAAGGGATTTTCTATGAAAACTTGCAAAGAAATGGTGGTAGTGTGTTTGCTCATACTCTGCAGAGAATTTTATATTCAATTTTCCATTTATAAAGCATTTATAGGTATTCTGCATTTCCGAAAGAATCTCAATTGGGCCGCGGTTTCAAATCGCACGCGAAGCTGCGGAGTGTTGCAATGGGTTTTTTGTCTTTGATAGGTTTGCGCACTGCTTCGGAACAGCCCCCGAGGCTATACGTGCGGCCGGCGTCACGTCATCAGAAGTGTTCCCTTCATATCTCCTGTTCCATTTTTTTAGAGAAAATTCCTCTCGCTTATTTATTATAAATTTTACTGAAGATTAGTGTTTAAATTACCACTCTCTCGCACAAAAAGTGCAGACTCCAATTTATTTCTTAGTTAATCGCATATCAACAGTTGAGCAACGACGATCGGATGCTAAAAAGATGTTGACGGATTCATGATTATATGCTCTACTTGTGATAAAAGGTTTACTTATGTCTCAACCAATCTGTTCCATAATGTTTTTAAACATAACCCAGTTGTGAAGTTGGGTGATTATACCATGTTTTATTTGTTTTTTTTTAAGACTTACTTCGAGCAGACGAATGAGATCGCTCCAAAATATATTCCATTTTACAGGCGCTTCCCAAATATGGATAATAAGCCTTATCAACCATGGTCAGTAGTTATGTGGAACATGTCATAATCCAGGTCTATACTATTCTGACGGCGAAAATAGTACTAATCTTTTGACCTTAAAAATGAAGGTCAGATCACCGACTTTTGAAGTGATGTAATTTATGTGCGTTCCTTTAATAGCATGCATTGGTATACAAATTTTTTGTCACGTTAATGAAAATGACGGTGAAAAAAATTTTATATAAATTATTTCTCGGTGAAAATACTTTCTTTCATTGGTATGACCTAGCGATCTTGGTTAGTTAAGAGCATTTTTAAATTACGAAAGATTTAAGAATTTAATTCACCTATGAGCAGAGTTTGACTGAACCATCAAGATCACTGATATAGCACTTAACAGAAATGAAAGAGTATTTTACAGCACGCCGAAAATCTTTGTTTTCAGGTTTTTGCATCGATATGAGTAACCATTATCAGCCATTTTCGGGTTTTCCTGTAGCGTGGAGTAATTTGTCAGATGAACCTAAAAAATACATTTTCATATATATATTTAAACAGGAAAAAATTACGTACCAGTGAAATCCGAAAATGTTGGATAGCAATTATGTCCATAATCTTTCGCGCAATAACCTGCGAAGAAAAACGTGATTGTGTCGTGAATGAGATATCGTTTAAACTTATGATGTTTTGATTAAATGTGTTTTTGTGAAGGATTTATTTGGAAACGATATCATTATTGATCACGGCATACTCATAATATATTTCGTTCTCTTATCGTATCTGAAGCATACAGACAGCTTGGATGCTTCCCTCTCTCTCCTTTTTTCATGCGAATTGTGTCTTTCCAAACTATAATTCTCAATCGGGTAATTAATATCCAAAGATTGCAAGCGATGTCATATTGCAATGGTATCATTATATATCCTCCTTTTCCTATCAAAACATTTGATGTGGTTACACTTTGTTGCGATAAAAAACATTTTTAGTCTATACTAACTCTTCCAATATTAATTCGCCTCTCCTTGCTTGCTTTTCAAACGAACCGTCTGAACATCTCAGGCTAATATTTATTTACCAAACTTGAGCTAAAATTTCCAGGGCCAATTTGAAATTCTTTCTCATTACTTTCTGATCAATCTTCACTAATTATGGTGAGACGAAAACTCTTTCCATTCTGTCCACATAAATTATCTTGTTTATTCAAAAATTTGACTTTCTAATCCCTTCAAATGCTAGCTGTTGCGCAAACCCTTACGTCGCCAAAGAGCAGGATATAAACTGAAGGGAGGCCGTGGCCTCACCATGAACCTGGAAATATATACTCGATAATATTCCAGAAGTTAGAAATCAGATCTCATTTTTCTAATATCGATGCTGCCAACATCCCCGCCTCTAATATTTCTCAAGCATCTGCGACTTCAATATGGAATTCAATGAGGAGGGAGTTCAGGTTGGCCACCATTCCCATAGAGCCCTGGCGGGTTGTGTTCGAAACGTTCTAAATAATTCAGATCACTCGACTAAGAAGTCGCATGATGCAATAAACAAACGATTCCAGGTTCGGGTGTGTTTGAGCGTCATTAATGACAAAAACGTCTGATATGTTGATTATTGCTGTTCTAATCGTGATATCTAACCCCGTTAACAATATCCCGGCGCTAAAACCCCGGGCAGGAAGACTTTGAGAAGATGCGAAGATTAAAGAGTAGCGCAAGCACATCTTTCCAAGTACATCTCGAAACCTTCGTGCTTGTACCACGTGACTCCTTAGTTACGCAATCGGATTTATCCCAAATGATTCAAAGACAACCCTTTTCTGGCCTTTTCGTCCTTCTGTAGCCTCTTAGGAATCCTATAAAATATTCTGAAACTCCAAAGGAGGGGGGGAATGTAATTGCGTTGACAGTGTGGGTCGGAAAGGGCTTTTGAAGGTGGAGTGCTCCGCGGAAGAAAGAGGGTGGGGTCAAGGGTCACCCACAGGACACTCCGCTCGGTCCACTTTGCTTCGCCTTTCACCGCTCATGAATATGCGGACCCTTGTTGGGAGTACCGTAACATCGGCGAGCAGCATACTCTTGTCCGCGCTGTGAAGTGAGACTTCTACACTTCGAAGCGACCACGGTAGTGCCTGCTTTGAGTTGTTTGAGACGGTATGTTACGGTGCCGGATAGAACGGGAGTAGGGAAAAATTCGGTTGGGAGGGATTTTTCGTTACTTAAGTGCCTCGTGCTTCGTCATCAGCGGTTTTTGTTATTCCTGAGGATGCGGTTTAGAGATCTGGTTTGGTTTTTCAACCCCGAGGAAATGATTGATTATGCAACGTTATAATCGCGTTAATTGTGAGTGTGGACCGTGGAGTTTTATATTTATTAATACATTTCTTAAAAAGTGGGGCCTGGTCTTGGAACTGACAATATCTCTTTTTAAGTTTCTCAAAAAACTCATTAGTAATTGATAAAAAGCCTTTCCAGCTGTATCTTTTCCATCACAATAGAAAACTTTTTCCCATAGATAGTAGTTAATTTAGTAGGAGAGTTAAGTACTGCCAAGGCGAACCCCAGATTGGATTGCAAAAGTAAATAGCGATTGTGTGGCGATTTCGGTGATGATAGGAACTTAGAATGCGGCAACTTAGCATATGTTGAGGATAATTAAGTTTCTTACTAGATTTCGAAAAGGCGATTGGCAGAGTTCATTTGAAAAAACTAGTGAAGATAATGGGAAAAATAGGAATATATTTGCGAGAGTAGAAGACTCATTTAGTAATATCACTATACTATAGTAATACATGCACTAAGGATGGCTGACGGTTAACACGATGGATAGTTATAAATCGTGGGGTGAGGCGAGGCTACTCTTCGCCACCACTTACCGTCAAGGGATTAGAAAAATCAGGAAAAAAATCAGGATAAACGGAGTGAAGATAAAATAAAAACATAAGTAATGTGATTATAATGCGCAAAGAAACTGAGGCTGATCATAAAAACATCAGTGCACAACCTGGAGCAAGTGGAGCCATTTAACTACTACGGTAGTTCATTTGAAGTAAGTACGCATAGTTGCAAAGGCATGAGGGCAATCGCGCAGTCGAAAGAAGCTTTCAGCAACAGGAGGTTGTGACGCTTGTGACTTTGTGAAAGGATATGAAAGGAGGCAAGTGAAAACTTTAACACGGAGTGTAGAGGTGTATGGGGCAGAAATATGGACCCGAAAAAAGTATGGCAATAAAGGGGAGCAGCTGGATATGAAGATGTGGGTGTAGAGAAGGAAGGAGAAGTTGTGGGACGTCGGAGAGGAAGGAAGACGAAGGACGGGGATGTGGGGCGTCTTGAGGAAGGGGAGCTTTTGGATGAGACAAGGGATATGGTCGATGTCACATCCGGTGTTCCTCAGGGAAGTGTGATCGGTCCTCTTTTATTCATTATCTATATTAATGACCTAAGTTCTAGAGTTAGCAGTATATTAAGATTATTTGCAGACGATACAGTTATCTACCGTGAAATGAGCGAAGACGCGGACAATGAAACTTACTGTGGGTGGAGTAAAAATAAAATCTTCGGATACAGTACAATATCTTGGAATCGCCTACTTTCTAATATATCGTGGGGATTACTTATACAAAACATATGTGGGGCATCATTAAAGAAAATAGGTTTTGTTAAATGTATAACAGGAAAGTCCTCGGATGAAAAAGTCAAAGAGAGATGCTACTTCGCTCTGGTTAGGCCACACCTCGAATACGCCGCGAGCATTTGGAACCCTGGTCAAATAGATTTAACCAAAAAATTAGTACAATACAAAGAAAAGCAGCACGCTTCGTTAAAAACTGCTTCGAGAGTACATATAGTGTCTCACAACGTTTAGAGGGATTAAGGTGGGAGCCCCTAGAGACTCGGAGGCTACACGCTAGGCTTAGGTTGCTTGATAAATTCAGAACTGATATTTTTCAGAGCGACATAGAGAATATTATTATGACTCCTCACTATATCTCTAGGTCTGAAAGAGGTGATAAAATAAGAGAGATACACTGCCAAACAGATAGGTACAAAAACTCGTTCTTTTTGTGAACAATAAGTGACCACAATAAAAATTGAGCTCCTCTAAATACACTCCTATAATTCAAGTCACCATTTCATCTGCAATAAACTTACACCTTTACACGGCTGGTGCCCTTCCACCCCCTGCCACACGCCCAAGCGGCGGCTCGCGGGGTATTATGTAGATGTAGATGAAGGGGTAGATGGCTGGAAGAAGAGATAAGGGGCGGCGGGTGCTCAAGGCCGTGATTGAGTGAAGGATGTTGGGCAAACGTGGATGGGAAGGAAGAGAATAAGTTTAATGGACGTCATTTAGAAGGGTAGGACGTACACAGAGACGAAGTATGGATTTGTTGGTTGACAAAGCCCTGCTTCTGTAAAAGTCTTTTGGAATTTTACTCATTTCCATTAATTCTACCTTAAACGGTATATAAATGATAATTAAAGACATCTTTCCTGAAATAATCTATTTTTTCAATATTTCAAAACCTAATGATATCAAGTTGTTTGCCATGAATGATTATCCTTTGCTGTCGTTTCATCGCATTGAGCACATTTCACTCCCTTTTCGTAATTAACCTCTTTGCTATATTTTCCGTCGACATGTTCGATCGAAGTCGGTGACACTCCAAATTCATATGCATGACCTTCGAGGGCCTCTTCTTTTTATGATGGCATCATACACTACACAATGGCCAATTCCTTCTACCTTCCCCTCTCGAATGCTACGCTGATCGTTCGAACATCTCATAATTTTTGAGTCATGAAGAAATGTTCGACATACATATATTTGTCACATCACCTATGCCCGTGGCCACTTCCCATCGATTTACTACTAAACATAAGAAGTTTCAAATAAATGAATTGGTCACATAACATTATCTTCTACTTATTTTAACTGACATTGCGTCAGTAAAGGTAGTATAAGCGAAATATCATTTTAACCAGAAATCAATGATCATTTTAAAGAAAAATATATCACAATTCCATTGACATAAAAAATTCAACCCCTTACCACATTACTTTCCGAGATATTTGCCAGATAAATACCAGCCCTTTAACATGTGAAATGGTCTATGCACTTCAGAGAGACATTATATTAAAAATGAGGCATTTCCTACACTTAGATCTCGTGTAAAAGTCAACAGTGTGTAGTTTGTGTGTTTTCTGCACTATTTTTACAAATTAATCATATTGTCACCGCAGTAAATTCTTCGGAATCACAATAAACCTTCCGTTTTGAAGGAGTTTCAAACGTACCGCGTGAAAAAAATGAGTTCAGTTAAAGACTTATTTAGATATTTTCATTTAATTACTTACAATATCTGTCATATATAACTATATTATTGTACCATAAATAATGCAATATTTAATTGATGTGTCCTACAGATGGTGAAATTAAAACGTATATATCGAGTATAGTCTCGATTATGATTAGGGAACTATCTCTCTCGTACGACCTTAATGCGGTGGATCTTCGAAGGCAATCATTCAAGTTTCCTCAATGATGGCCCATGGCCGTCACCTTGGATGTTCACGATTCCAGGGTAAAATGCGTGTTATATGCAATACACATGACAAATAACATTATCTTGCGGAAGATATCCGCTCCTTTTTATTCGATTTCAATTCAATTACAGCCTCACAACCATTCTCTTTCTTTCTCTTCCGTTATTTCATGGATTCTTTCATCCAACACACCTAGACTCTTTCTCGTGCTTATCATCCTCTTGGAAATTTTAATTGATTCTTAGTTTTTACGGCATGGAAATAGATTGCAGTCGCATTTAAGGTAGTCCGAGCGAGATAGTTCCATAATCATAATAGAAACCATATTTGAATTATACGTTTGAATTCACCAGCTGTGAGTCACACGAATTAAATATTACATTTGCAATGGTGCAATAATATAGTTTTAGATGACAGAAATTGTAAGAAATCAAATGAAAATATTTAAATGAGTCTATAACTGGACTCATTTTTTTGCGCGGTACGTTTTAAACTCCATCAAAACGGAAGGTTTATTGTGAATCCAAAGAATTTACTGCGGTGACAATATTATTTATTTGTAAAAATAGTTCAGAAAACACACAAACTACACACTGATGATTTTTTGACAAGGTCTAAGCGTTAGAAATTCCTCATTTTTTTAAAACAAGGTCTCTCTGGAGTGTATACACGTACCATTTCCAATGTCAAAGGGCTGGTATTTTTTGGCAGATATGTCGGAAAACGATGTGGCAAGGCGTTGAATGTAAGGCGTCAAATTTTTCTTTAAAATGAGACCAAATTCATTGATTTCTAAGTAAAGTGATATTTCGCTCAAACTACCTTACTACTTCTTTTGTGGGTGGTTTAGGGACTCAATGGCTTTCAATTTTCTTTTATTACTTTCAGGTTTTCTCTTCCGCAAAATTGACTTCTTCCTGGGATAAAGTAGAGGAGATGTATCGTATCAAAACATATCCAGACACTGATTGAACAATAATGATTCTATGTGACGTCCGGGTTTGTCGATATGTGGGTCATCTCAAGTGAATGCCCTCTCATAATCGCTGATGAGTGATGTTAATGATGTGATGGGCTTCCAGATGCCGATTTAAGTCAGAACAGCCGCGGGGCCGCTTCATCTATCATCGCGTGATTCATTGTTGAGCGTTGGCATGGGGGGTCTCCCGGAGAGAGGAAATCATCTCGCAGATATCTGGAGCACAGTGTCGGTCCGTCCACACGTGTGCCTCTTTGTTTTTCTGAGGAGGACCCGCGGAGGAAGACGCGCTCCTCCGTCGCCATGGGAACGCGGGTGCCGTTTGTTCACGTGGCAGCGCGTTGAGGAATTTACGCCTCGCGATCGGTGAAGAAAAACAAGTAATCTTTTATTTATTTATTTATACTCACAACCCCGAAAACAGCACAAAAAGGCCTCTTTACATCAGATGTTTTAACATTAACGAGAGACGAACACATACCCATGTCCTGGGCAGATAATATTCTACCCCGGCGGGACTCGAACCCGCGATCTTAGTTACAGACGTGCTTGCCAGCTCTGGGGAACTCCCGAAGTCGGGAAACGATCGTGGATTCGGCCACCGAAAAGTGGCGCTCATCCTTTGTAACGTTTAAATGCTGGCACTCAGGTTCGCCAACTGCTTTTCTTTTTTTTCACGTTTAACTAAACAGCCGCGTAGACCGCTGTTGGTGGTGAGGGGGGGGGGGATGTGCGCAGACGGCTCGGGCTGAGGGGTAAAGGGAGTCCAGTTCGTGTCCGTGAGCTCCGTTGGGAGCTGTTTCGCCAACGAGTCTCGTCTTTTGGGTTTCGTTAGGTTTAGACATGTCAGTATAGGCTTGTATTTTCCGTGTTGTGGAAGTTGTTCCATTTCCCTTTTCCTTCACCCTGTCCTTTTTCCTACCCGACCCCATTCTCGATGATGAACAGGTGTTCGAGTCAACGAGTGCCTGACCGACACTACAAACACTGAGAGAATTTCTAAACCTTTATTAAGCTTATTTCATCCTTCATCCTTTCCCCCTTCCGAGTGCGGGCGGAATCCATATCCCGTCATGGCGCCAATAATATCGACGATCACATCTGAGCCCTCCCGGTAAAGAACGTCACCTTCCCGCTCTCACTCAAGGGCCTTTCGACTCGAGATATCCGTGGCTCTATCGGTGTGGGTCTTCGCTTCCATATCTACTAGACTGCCGCCATTTATCAGCTTAGTGAGAATTCACTGCCGTAGCACGCCCAAGGGTATCTGCAAATATGCGGCGCAAGTCAACAAAATCATTAAATAACCCCTGCTATGGTGATGAAGAATATTCCAAAATAAGCTCATTATCACAGGCGGACTTGTTGACGTTGCGAATATTAGTATATGGAAGAAAGAGTACGATATATAGGCTTATACGATTATAGACTTAACCTCTTAACTAAATTTCAGGAAATACATTTCTCTGACGACGTAAAAAAACATACTATTAACCCCTTCATACTACGGCAGATTAGATCGCGCCAATAAAATTAGAGGGATAGATTTTAGAACCGATAGGTATAAAATGTCATTTTTTCCGCGTACCATTCGGGACCATAACAGCTGTGATCGTCGTCATGAATAGTTCGAAATGTGACAATAGGCCGACAGTAAATCTTTCTCTTTATATTCTCTACGTTCTTATTTCTACATGATGTAAATATTGATGTTCTTATTTATGCATGATATTTCGAATCTGTAGTAGTAGTCTTTGTATCCTTTGCATGTTGGGGCGATTGACGATGGAATGTTTCTTGGTGAGTAGATTTTTAATTGGTCCGTTGCATGTGTGGTGCGCTGGTTTCGATATAGTTTCGGTGTTCTGCCGTATAATTCACACATGCCTGGTGTGGAAGCACCCCCTGCCATACACCCGTTGGGTGGCTGGCAGGGTATGACGTAGATGTAGATGTATATCGAACGAACTTGGCTTGTACTCAACTGTGAGCGATAATCATCGCCCACAAAGGGATCTTTCCAGCTAAGCCGATGCAGTTAGCGCACATCGGAAACATCTGCCCATATAAGTGCACGCGAACGACGTAAAATGGAATGGTGTGCGCTGGAAAAAGGTTTTAAACGGTGAATATAAGAATTAATTGCTAAATTTGTGAGATTGATAGTTTAAATTAAATTCTCAAAATAAATTAAGCTTGGAAGCGCTAAATGTGGTGTTTAGATACATTTATGATGGGATCGCTTAGATTCGTTTGGGGTCGAGTTGAACTGACAGACACCACTCAATTTGAATAATTGGTAAAGTTATTTTTCATATACCTTTGCACAAATTTACAGGATAAAGTGCAAATTTGGTCATTCATTTGAGGGTTAAATACAAATATCGACATCTATATAATACACTTCAAGCCACCTCAAGGGTGTTTGGCAGGGAGTTACTTATCACCAACATACACTGCAGTGTAGAAATAAACTTTCCCCGACTTCCACCACACCACTATGGGCTAGCCACAAATGAAGCAAAAACAACTGAATTAATCAATAAAGCAATTATGTACACATAATACAATAACCATGCAGGGAATACGTAAAACATGGCGTTAGCACTACTTGGTATATTTAGACACATGCATTAGGGAAAATATCGATCGTGGGAAAAGTGACATTTTGAATCTTTCTATTTTACAAACTATTTTCCATATTCAAAATGAATGCTACGAATACCTCGGCGTCCCCCAGCGTCGAATGCAGGAGGTAGCAGCAGTGAAGGAAAGACTCACCGCCAAGTACAGGCAGACTCTCAGGAAAATCTGAAGTTCTGAGCTGTCTAGCAAAAACAAGGTTCTTGCCACGAACATGTTCGCGGTTCCAACGCTACTGTTCACCTTCGGATGCATGAAATGGAATGTCAACGAGTTGCAAAACCTCGACCGGGGAACGAGGAAGATGCTGACCATCTATACAAGTCTTCATCCGAAATCTTCCGTCGCCAGATAGTATCTCCCTCGCAGTGTAGGCGGTAGAGGTCTGTTGAGCCTGGAGTGTCTACATAACAGAGTCGTCTTGGGTACAGTTTGCCGTGTGTTCAACAGCACGGACCCCCTGCTCACTCTCGTAAGGGAGCACGAAGGTTCCGGGGTGGGGGCGTTCCTCTTCCAGGCGGCGAAGAGGGCAGCGGACGAAATCGGTCTGGACTTTGACCTGTCATCTGACGGTAACGACAGTGGCACGTCAATCGTGTCACTAAGGGCAGACGTCTTAAAGCTCGAGGGCAAAAAGGCTGAGCAGAAGACCTTGCTCAAGACACATACCGATAAGCCCATGCATGGATGTTTCTACCGAAACATGGAAAAACATGGGCTATCGAAGGAGCTGACGTTTGCCTTCCTTCGTTGCGCGGGTCTCAGGTCCGAAACAGAGGGTTTCGTTCTTGCGTGCCAGGATGGTACCGCCGACCGCCTCTCGGGTACCGCCGAATGATATTCAAGGCGGAGGTGGCGGACACGAGATGCAGAGCGTGCCGTGCCAAGCCGGAGACTTTGAGTCACCTCTCCGGCTCCAGTTATTACGCGCAGTCAGCGTATTTAGCTCGGCACAACGCAGCTCTGCGGGTGTTGTATTTCCACCTCCGACATCATTACGGCATCGACGAAGTACAGTCACTTCAAAAAGTATCGCTACACACTACGCTTGCGGTTCGTATAGGCCGGTTGTTGAAGCCCAAAGTGCGTTGGCTATCCTGGGTCGTCATGGGTGACTATGAGAAAGGTCTGGTACACAACGACATATATTCTAAGTCAAGTGGGACTGAACTCCGACAGTGCTATGGACTTCGTTAGCGTTGGAAGGGTAAACACTGAAATGAATTCACAGCGGGAAGCAAGGGTATTCGCAACTCAGAGGCATCGTAATCATACTCGGCAGTTCTCTTACGAAGAGGAAAGTGAAAAGAGCGTGGATGAGTCAGTATTTGCCTCAATGATGGATTCTCCTTTGGCAGTTGGTTGCATATCAACTCTTAAAAGGGATTTAAGACTCGAGTGTAGTTAAAAAAAACAGTGCTTAATATACTTCATGAAGCAGGCCTGCGACACTTTAGTCTGGCCTGGAAGCCAAAATTGGCCGAGGACCAGAGGGCCGCCCGTTTGGATTCTATCACAAAAAATATCACCAATGATTAATCCTTTCGGGACCTCTTTAGCGATGAAAAGTTTTTCCAGAGTAATGGAGACGGAAAAATTAGCCTGTGGCGTCCAAGAGGAACTCGATAACAAAAATCACTGCTAATTTTAATCGCCTTTTACTTGTGGCTGTTTGCAATATGCATTGTCGCGTTTCTTTTTTGTAACAATTAACCTATTACTTATTTGTGACTTAATAGCGATATGTGTTCAACAGGTGAACTGCTGGTAATTAAAGGAGTAAAAACGCTACTTTATCCTTTTCAATACTCTACCTCAGAATTGTTATTATATTGCATTTTTTATAAATAATCACGGAAATGGTTTCACAACTCAAGGATACTATATACTAAAACAATAATACTGTCCAATGGCTTTAGTCAAAATATCTCATAATTGTCCATTAGGCGTTCAACTTAAAATATAAAAAAATAGGCGGATTATGAAAACATTACCCGGTGCGGAGCCCGAGAAAGATATTTAAATATATTATACCGGGAAAATCTTAAATCATTTATTAAAATATCAGCCTTTGATGCCCGAAAGGCTCTCTGGTTCGCTGAGCTTAGACGATAGCAGTCCCCATTCTCCTTCATAGATAGGTTGGAGCTCGTTTTCCCATGCATTCGTCTTTTCTTCGTTTTACCTCCGTGCGACTTCACTCGTGTAATCACTCAATCGTTTACTCCATTCAATATTGCCTTTTCACCACATTTCCCTTCTTACTTCTTTCACCGAATACATCCTCAAGGCCGAGTCAAGGAGGAACTCTGTCCTCGCCTCTGAGCAAGAGCACTCCCATAATGCAGTCCCACTTAACCAGTCGCTTTGTCTGACGGAAAATGGAAAGTGTACCTGCAAATTCTCATTGCTACCAGAGACGACCCAGAATAGCCAACGTACTTCGAGCATCGGCAGCCGACATATACGAGCCGCTAGTCATGCGTGTCGCGATACTTTTTGAAGTGACTGTACATGTGCTGCCCTATGCCCCTGGAGATATTGAGTCCGTCGTGAAGAACGACAAAATAAAAATCTGGTGGAATTACTCATTCCCCATCACCAGGCAGTTGGAGGCGAACACGCCTGACATCGTTCTCCTCGACCGTCTATCGCGTTTCATGTTCGTAATTGAGTTCTCGGCTCCGGCCGATACGAACTTGGACGCAAAAGAGGCGTAAAAACGGACGAAATATCAAGACCTGCTGTTCGAACTTCGGCATATGTACCCAGGACACCCTGTAAAACTAGTAGTCCTAGTCATAGGTGTGCTCGGCGGAATCAAGAGCTCGCTGATACAGAGCATCAAGTGTATTCCTGCTTGTGTGGCACAGGAGGAATCACTTGCAGCCCGCATGCAGAAGGCCGTCCTCTTGGGTCGCTCCGTCTGCTTCGTGCGCACGACCCGAACGCAGCGTAGCCACTGATCCGATGGGTTTTGGAAGTGGCTACGAACTCTGCACCGCCCCTCTCGAGTTCTCGGCCATTATGACGGCAATGAAACCCGATGCTTGCCGAGGACTCGGAACGGGAAAGTTACCAAAGTAAAAAAATAATACCTAAGAAGGGAGACTTGTCCAATCCTAAGAACTACCGCCCTATAACCTGCCTCAACACTGTATGCAAGGCGTTCACCTCCGCCTTGAGCGACCTAATCCTCCACCAGGTCCAGCTGGTTTGGTAGGTGTACGTGCAGAGGGGCTCAAACCGTGGAATCGCGGGATGTAAGGACAACCTGCTTATTGATAGATGCATATGCCAGGATGCCATCCAGCGTAAGCGCAACCTATCAATGGCCTGGGTGGACTACAGAAAGGCGTTTGACACCACTTCACATGCGCTTATTGTAGCCAGGTTGAAGTTGATGAAAGTCCACCCAGAGATAGTGTCCTGCATCCAACGCCTGATGCCACTCTGGAGAACGCGCTTTGTCCTGACCGCAGGGAAGCGGTGTATCTCGACAGAGTCAGTATCATACCACCTTCTTCCATACCATACCTCGTTTTCCAAGGCGATAGCTTGAGCCCCTTGCTGTTATGCATTTCCCTCCTACCTCTTTCGCTAAGGCTGCGACAAGGGAAAGGATACATGTGCGGTGTGCCAGGTGACAGGAAGCACAAGGCCTCACATTTATTTTGTATGGATGACCTGAAGCTCTACGCTTTCAACGCAAAAGAACTTCGCGTGGCCCTGGACACCGTACTGGAGTACAGTGAGGCTATAGGGATGGAGTTCGGATTGGACAAGTGTGCATCCATCCAGCTGACGAGAGGAAGATTTTTGCAGAACAAAGAAGACGTGCACCTCGTTGACGGGAGCGTCATTCGCTACCTCGAGTGCGATGACAACTATGAATATCTTGGCGTCCCCCAAAGCCGAATGCAGGAGGTTGCAGCAGTGAAGGAGAGACTCATCGCCATACAGACAGACTCTCAGGAAAATCTGGAGTTCTAAGCTGTCTGGCAAGAACAAGGTCCTTGCCATGAACATGTTCGCGGTTCCCACACTGCTGTAAAGCTTTTAGTAAAGTTGCAGTTAGTTAAGTTAAAAGTTAAGTTAAAAGTAAAGTTGCAGAACCTCGACAGGGGGACGAGGAAGATGATGACCATCTATCGAAGTCTTCATCCGAAATCTTCCGTTGCCAAACTGTATCTCCCTCGCAGTGTAGGTAGTAAAGGTCTGTTGAGCCTGGAGTGTCTCCACAACAGAGTTGTTCTTGGAACAGCATGCCGAGTGCTCAAAAGCAGAGACCCCCTACTCGGTCTCGTAAGAGATCACGAAGGTGCCGGAGTAGGGGCGTTTCTCTTACAGGCGGCCAAGAGGGCAGCGGACGAAACCGGTATGGACTTTGACCCGAAATCAGACGGTAGCGACGACGATAAGTCCGTCTTATCGCTGAAGGCAAACGTTCTTAATCTAGAAATCAAAAAGGCCGAGCAGAAAACCTTGCTCAAGACACACACCGAGAAACCCATGCATGGATGTTTATATCAAAACATGGAGAAGCATGAGCTATCGAAGGAGCTGACGTTTGCCTTCCTCCGCACCGCTGGTCTAAAGTCAGAGACCGAGGGTTTCGTCCTCGCATGCGAGGACGGTGTCATAAACACACTCGTGTACCGCCGCATCATATTCAAGACGGAGGTTGCTGACACGAGATGCAGGGCTTGCCGAGCCCAGCCGGAGACTTTGAGCCACCTTCTCTCTGGCTGTAGCTATTACGCCAAGTCAGCGTATATTGCTAGGCACAATGCGGCCCTGGGGGTGTTACATTTCATCTTCGACACCATTTTGGCATCGACGATACTCCCGTTCTGCTGCATGCCCCTGGAGATATTGAGTCCGTCGTGGAGAACGATAAATGCACCATCTGGTGGTATTACTCCTTTTCTACCACCAGGCAGTTGGAGGCGACCAAGCCTGAAATCGTTCTCCTAGACAACCTCTCACGCTCCATGTTCGTGATAGAGTTTTCGGCCCCGGCTGAAACGAACATGGATGCAAATGAGGCGGAGAAACGGACGAAATATCAAGACCTGTTTTTGAGCTTCGGCAAATGTACCCAGGACACTCTGTAAAACTGGTAGTCTTCATCATAGGTGTGCTCGGAGGAGTTAAGGGCTCGCTGCTGGAGAGCATCATGTACATTCCGTCCTGCGTGGCACAGGCGGAGTCACTTGCAACTCGCATGCAGAAGGCCGTTATACTTGGGTCCCTCCGTCTACTTCGTACACACGACCCAACCGCAGCGTAGCCACCAATCCGATGGGCGTCGGACGTGGCTGCGATAACTACCAAACCCCTCTTGAGTCCTTGGTCATTATGATGGCAATGAAACCCGATGCTTGCCGAGGACTCGGAGCGGGAGAGTTACCAAAGTAACGATGCATAATAATAACAATAACACTCACACACACACACAACTCACTCTTAACTAACACTAATTGAAGCACCACTATACAACGACAGAGACAAACTAACTTGAATATATCAAGTTAGAAGGAATAAAGAAATAAACTACGACTTATATATATCACTACACTAAGGTTGCAGCTCCAAGGAACTGACACCAGATTAGGGAGCGCTCGAAGAGAACGACTGTTCCGTCCGAGAGCAGGAGGAAAATTATGCATGGGAGCATATAACTCCATATTACATAAAAGAAGGATGGCCAAAGGTAAAAGAAAGGAAGACGTTACAGATCCTGTAGGCGAGACAAAATGTAACGAAAAACAAAGCCCCTGCATTCCTACTCCGAAGACTGGTGCGCATGGCGGATGTGCACAGCACGAACACCAGAGAAGCGGAGCCAACGTTCCGGATCCCACAGCACCGTCCCTGTCCTATGACCGGATGTATTGCATCCACCTAAGCAAGATCCTTCAATGCACTACCTGCCGACCTCAAGGAGGGTCTCAAAAAGTCTAAAACCATAAAACACCTAACCTCACGATACAAATCGGAGATGTGAAAGATCTACATAATTATGCCTCATTCATTATATACTTATGGCATGTTTAATACACTTTTTACTATTATTCTATATATGCTTTATCATCCAACAATTTTACCTATGCATGATTTTACACTTTCCCGGCGAATAATATTAGTGTAATTCACTCGGGCTCGCCACCGGGTAAGAAATTCATAGGCAGCCGACATTTCGGGTTCCGACTCGTTACCCTTTCTCAAGGCTACTGATGCGAGCTTGAAAAGGCCGTTTAATTTGGCGCTAGGCGGGGGTCGAGCCCCGATTGTTGTGGTGGAGGACCAGCGGAGACTTAGCTCTGGCGTTCTGAATTATTTCCAGAATTATATTCCAAGAGCTGCTGATCGCGTAACCAATCCCGCCTCGCTTAGCGCCAAATGTAAACGGTCTTTTCAAGCTCGCATCAGTGGCCTTGAGAATGGGCAACGAGTCGGAACCCGAAATGTCGGCTGCCTATGAATTTCTTACCCGGTGGCGAGCCCGAGTGAATTACACTAATATTATTCGCCGGGAAAGTGTAAAATCATGCATAGGTAAAATTGTTGGATGATAAAGCATATATAGAATAATAGTAAAAAGTGTATTAAACATGCCATAAGTATATAATGAATGAGGCATAATTATGTAGATCTTTCACATCTCCGATTTGTATCGTGAGGTTAGGTGTTTTATGGTTTTAGACTTTTTGAGACCCTCCTTGAGGTCGGCAGGTAGTGCATTGAAGGATCTTGCTTAGGTGGATGCAATACATCCGGTCATAGGACAGGGACGGTGCTGTGGGATCCGGAACGTTGGCTCCGCTTCTCTGGTGTTCGTGCTGTGCACATCCGCCATGCGCACCAGTCTTCGGAGTAGGAATGCAGGGGCTTTGTTTTTCGTTACATTTTGTCTCGCCTACAGGATCTGTAACGTCTTCCTTTCTTTTACCTTTGGCCATCCTTCTTTTATGTAATATGGAGTTATATGCTCCCATGCATAATTTTCCTCCTGCTCTCGGACGGAACAGTCGTGCTCTTCGAGCGCTCCCTAATCTGGTGTCAGTTCCTTGGAGCTGCAACCTTAGTGTAGTGATATATATAAGTCGTAGTTTATTTCTTTATTCCTTCTAACTTGATATATTCAAGTTAGTTTGTCTCTGTCGTTGTATAGTGGTGCTTCAATTAGTGTTAGTTAAGAGTGAGTTGTGTGTGTGTGTGAGTGTTATTGTTATTATTATGCATCGTTACTTTGGTAACTCTCCCGCTCCGAGTCCTCGGCAAGCATCGGGTTTCATTGCCATCATAATGACCAAGGACTCAAGAGGGGTTTGGTAGTTATCGCCCGAGGGGGAGCCCGAGGGAATTACAATAATTTTACCTGTTTCACTACATCAATTTTATTTCGCCATTTTATCATCTCACAGAGTATCAAGTGCTTCCAATTTTTAAAATGCCTGTTTTATTCAATAATTTGATTCAATCATTTTATCAACATTTTACTGGTCGTTTTTTTTAGGTTAAATGTTATAATTTTATTATTATAGACAAAAAAATATTTCAAAGCTAAGTACATGCTTTAATACCCGATGTTTTAAGGCATTACCACACTATTTTATAATGAGATCTTAAACCATATTTTATAACTTTCACAATCAATACTCGCCTTGACATATGTACTATTAATGCATCATGTGATTTATGATACAACTGAATGTCATAATCTTATGTAATCTACTTATCTTTAAACATTTAACTGTTCGAGACACCTGGCAAGATATTCAGAGGCGGAGCCTAAACTATATATTCCATATCAAGACGCCACCTGCTGCACCCACACAGGAAACCATGACAGGAAAAGAAAAATTCCCTGTGTAGGCGAAAGATCAGGGCCAAGAACATTCAAATGATAATGTACTGAAATGTGGGCTAATATCTGTGAAAAAAACAAATAAAAATGAACTAAAAGCTGACTCTAGAATATAGAATTTAGCAGGCTTCACTATCAACCTAGAATAATAATTTGAAACTCCGTATTATATTAAAACACTGTGAAATGTGAAACATCTGTACCAATGAGGGCACTGGGTTGGGGGAAGAGGGAGCGATAGGCGAAGGGGTGGGTGCCTTATACAACCCAGTATAAATAAAAGGAAAGTTAAGTCTTGGTACTTTATGAAATACGCTGTGTACACTAATGCGTATTATTGTTTTGGAAGGTGTATGACCTATTATTGACAAAACCATTTAGGACAATATTCCAGGTTACCACTTATTTAAGTCTGTATAGCATATTTTCTAGGTTATAGTTGTTCCCACATTCCTCCAGAGCCACGGGTTCAACTCCGACCGAACACTTTCTCCTAGCTAATGATGTTGGTTTTCAAGTTTGCAAACAGTTTATTTTGCGAAATGAAAAAGTGTTCTACCTCGTCAAAATTCTATCACGATAACGCGATTAAGCACGGTAAATCATCTAGAGGTTCATATTTTCCGTAATGGGACAATTATGAGACGATGTCACTGAGATCATTGCATTAGTGGCGCCCACGAGGTATGAGGGAATCGAGCAGACAACGTGAGTCAGCGGAGCGAACACGATGGAAGGAGAAGGAAGAAGAAAGAGGCTGCTACTGGAAATATTTTGGCTGATTGTAGCTTCACCATGAGTATTAATTGGAAACAACTCACCCGCTTGCTTGTGGTCGATCGTTGAGTTCGAGAAGCAAATGCTTAATACACACTCTGGGACGACATTACAAGTGGAAGTTGACCTTAATGGAAGTAGCAACTGGAGCAATGGTTTTCATGACTATCGCTGCATGCACGGCATATTTCTTCTTACTCATTAGCTCCGATTTCCTTTCTGATGAAATCTGGACGAAAAAAGTAAACAAGGCGTGTGACTATATCGGAAATTGATGCGTTTGTATATTGCACTACTCAAGTTGCAACGCGATATGTGGCATTTGTGTATTTTAGATAATTATCTACAAGTGTATTAAGAATAAGAATTATTTTATACCTTATAATTAATACAAGATTAGTATAAATAATCCCTTTAATCAACATCTAGCAATGAAAACCATTTTGGAAGTTACAAAATATCTACATAAGTAACAACAATTTATTCCCAGATGCATAAATTTGTTGTTTGCGTGGTTAACATCAGCTTAAGGCAAAGTGATCAGAATTTCACCGGATGTGATGTGATTTTATTGTAGAATCGATATGCCACCTGCAGGCAAAATGAAAGCCTGACTCTTTTCCTTGCAAGTTCGAACTACCGTAATCGACTCTTACAGCAATAGAAGTCCGTGTTTTCACATCGAAGTGTCGCTTGCTAGTGATATCCAAGGCTACTGTCGTGGAAGTAACTTCCTTGTTTAAAACCGCTCTTATTTACCCCGGTTTTAAGCTCTGAGTTTTGCATTCGATTCTTTTATTTTACTGGAGCGCAATAATATCCTTCAGTCGATGCCTTTTCAAGCACATACAAAATTCAGTTGGGCTTCCATCTTCATGAATGTGGAGCCATAGTGTATAAATCGCTTCCCAAGGAGAGCTATGATGGCTAGAAATCATTCCGGATGGCTTGAAATCAGAGGAATCGCACTCCGCTGGGTCTCGCGTCAGAAATTACATTGGTAGGAGAAGTTTTAATATACTGACTGACCTTCTTGGGGAATGAATTTTTTCCCCATGTTTTGAATCTTTCCTCACATTCTCATACGGAACTTTCACAGTCACTTATCAGCACAGGAAAGAGAATCAACATAGTTCTGCTTGATATAATCCTCCTTTTATCTGATATGTGCCTGCCATTTCTGTCTAATATTTCGATGAAATGATTGATTTGAGACGGAATATATTTTTAAATAGGTTTTGATGATTATTAATTTAAATCATTATTTTTTCAAGTTCAAAGAAATTGCAGCTCTGGGGAAAATAATTACAATGTATTAATTTCAATTAGAAATTGTCGAGTTGGTTCTTCATTTTTTGGGACATACATGACGTATAATGAATACAAAGAGGCAAAATTGGTATTCATCAGTCATAATAAATTAACCTAATGCACCGTGTGATTATCTTCGAGTTTCCACTATGACGCGCGGATACGACACTATAATCGGTCATTTGGAAATATTTATTTTGTTCGCCTTCCCAAAGCCAAAGGATGTCTTAATATAAAAGGAAGTAATAAAGTGACGACATCGACCGAGTGTGAAAGGAATGCTGGAAAATATGAAGCAGGAAATGTTAATGGTTAATGAAGACGATATGGCATTAGTTGAGAAAGTATTGTTAGTGCTGTAAAAAGAATGCTATAACGAAAATGGTCTCACATTATTCATCGATGACTTTGGGAACGTTGGCTTCCGAATGAACACTGCAGTTGTACTTCATCCGACGAAACCTCAGGCGATGTCAGCTGTTGCTGAGCGTCTGGGAATCGCTAATCAGCATTGAAGCATTGCTTGCGGCGTTGCAAAAAAATCCGTTCATCCCTGAGTAAAATGAAACTGACGCAGGTTGGCGGCCATTGGTCGAGACTCCCAGGAATAACTTCATGGGTAACCATATTTAGAGAATACAATTTCGTACTTTTCTACAGAATTTTATTTCGTATGGTACGACAATACAATGTTTTTCTATACAATGTAACAAGTTAGAACGCGTGGGCGGCGAATCGACCAAGTGAAATAAAAAGTACTTAACCCATTTATTCCTTTTTCCATTTCCCCCGCCCACACTCCCCTTTCTATCCCTCCCTTCCTTCCTTCTGCTTTTTGCGTATTTACACCTGTACTGTTTGGACTGAATTTTTGTACCTGATGATGCCGCAAGTCGGTGAAACGCGTCGTACCACACAAAAAAGAATTCTATGGAAAAGGAGGAAATTGTACTCTCTAAATATGGATACCATTAACTTACACGAAGTGAAGCCTGAAACTGTAGAATGTATCCATGGGTAAATCTACATCTCCATTTAAGTAATACCCTGCGAGCCACCACGAGGGTGTGTGGCAGGGGGTGGAGATCACCAAACATGCACTATTGCCATGCAAGTAGGATATTTAAGGGAGGCATGCTAGAGAACAGGGTCACATGCAGCTAGATGGTTAGTATCTGCATAATAAGAATGGGATTATTGGTTGCTATTACATGCATCATGCACTACAGACTACGCTAACTATATTTCACCTGCCTATCTCTTTGCTACGCTGCCTATTGTTCTCTCTTATGGTACGCGGGAAAAATGACATTTTAAATCTATCGGAACGACAATCTATCTCTCTGATCTTGTTAATATGATCAAACCTAGCATAATACGCAGGGGTTCTCAATACATATCTAACGTCATCTGTGAACAAATCGGTTTCGAATTTACTGAAAAGGTTTAACCTAAATTTTAACCTGCGTTCTGATAGTAATTCCAATCCTAGTTCTTCTATTAAGCTCGCAACACTTATACAATTATCATAACGGCCTGTAACAAACCTAGCGGATCTCCTTTGCACGCGCTCTAATTCTTTTATCATACCTTCCTCGCACGGATCCCATATACTAGCGGCATATTCTAAATGAGGCCTGACAAGTGTAAAATAGCTTCCTCCTCGTAATCTCTCATCGCATTTGCCTAGAACCCTTTTTACGAATCCTAATCTACCATTTGCTACACTGCAGCCTGGGAAATTGTATTTTTAGTTTAAAAAAGCTTCTTGGAAATTCCGCGTAGATATTTTGATTCTTTTGACTGGAGAGTTTACATTTTAAAAAAATATTCATTTAAAAAAAACATCAAAAAAGGGGAGGGAGGGAGGAGATATTGTCTGAATTGCCATTTGGTGCGTCTAGATTACAATACCAGCCGCCACGGGGGTGTGTGGCAGGAGGGGTTAGTTCGAATGACGTGAAAGTGTGAGGAGTGAGAAGAAAATAGGATTAAGTTATTTCAATAGGTTAAGAGTAGAATTGAGATGTTTGCTAAAGGGGTGTCCTAGTATCTCTACGTTTTTTTTACTGTAATCACAAAAGACGCGGGGATTGGGTTGGTGTGGTGGCTAAAGTATTGGCTAACCATACGGACGGCCAGGGTTCAATTCCCTGCAGAGGTGGATGTTTTTCAGAGGAAACCCGATCCCTACTTGACTGTCTTGTGGAGGGCACTTCAAATAAATGTCTGTCGAATGAGACGTTAAACCGTGGTCCCCTTGGCGCCTTTCGTTAAGAGCAGGTTAATGCCGACGCCGAGTTTCTTATCCACCCTTCCTCCCTTACCTCATCCCTTATGGTGCAAATGACCTTAGCCGTCGGTCGCCTCCCCCAAATATCCATTCCAAGCCAAAGACGCATGGTAAGAAGGTATTTTTCGGCATCAGTTTGGCAGCGTACCATATGTGGGTGATTTCTTCCGTTTAATCACTATTACAGTTCACAATCTTTACATCTCTACATTGGTTCATGTTTACAACGTTACCATTCTTACATACACTCTTGGACAAGATCACCTCACTTAGTGTCTCTCATATTTCAGTGTTTCCATCGGCACCAGTGAAAAGAATGCGCAGTGAGATTCTGATTGCTCTACTCTTGATTACTCTCTGGGTGGTCAAATGTGCACTGTGACTATCCCATTCAAATGATTAAGATTGGCTATGAACGTACCGGAAATCGCTCACACAAACACACCTGCCACGATCATTTGCGAGGCCCGTGATTCAGGCAAAATAATGGCTCGGTTTGTTCCTCTGTAGTTCACGGCCAAGGTTTTTGCGTTTTTCCCGCCGTGCACTTGGGCGTCTTCCTAGTGGGACCACTCCTTCGGTTGGCGGAAATGTCGCCTCGCTTGTTTGTTGACTAGAAGTACTCGCCACCAGGCGCGCTCTTAAAGCGAAAGAATGCAGTCAAAGGAGGGGAGGAGGTGTGTGAGGAGGAGGAGGGAAATGGGAAGGGGGGGAAGGGAAGGGAAGTGATTAAGGGGAAGCGAGGGATGACTGGAAACGGGCGACAACGGAGGAGCGACTCGCATGAGAGCGCGCTTATCGTCATTCTATTTCCGTCACGTGATACAATCTCAACAACGCCCGCGTTGCTTAAGCTCCTTTCCTTACCGGTTATCGTATATTAATCGGAATTTTCAAATCCCATTATCCGAAGAATCGTTATCGCAGTGATATCGCTTTGATAGAAGCGGCGAAAAAAAATAAAGAACCGCTTCCAGGAAATGGGAAGGCCAATGAGTACAAATTGGCGTGCATTAATTATGGTAGTTTTTGCGAGATTCGTCCTTAGTCACAGTTGAGACCACATTCGAAGTGTAGGATTTATTCAAGCAGCTGTAAGATCATGAAGTGATTTCATTTATATTAATATCGCAAAAATATTGCTGTACATGACTTAATTTCCCAGTAATTAACTAACAATGCGTTTATGTATTTAATATGAGTCATTTTTTTGCGTACCATACCTGGGAAATGCATTCGTATCCGAAGGTTAATTTTCGATTGTATAAAAATTTCTGATTAACTGATTTAATTGTTATAATAGTTGAGGAAGCATAAAGGTAACAACTGTTAGATTTCTGACGAGGTCAAAGTGTTTGAAATTCTTCATATTTTATACTACAGATATGTCTCTCTGCATCTCATATCCTTACCATTTCCAATTTAAAATGGCTGGCATTTACCGGAAAATGTCACAAAAAGTTGAGCGGTAAGTTCCTAGTATTTTTAAATCTAAGGATAGGTGATTTTTTTCTTTAAAATGAGACCAAATTCATTAAAATCTAGAAAAATTGAACATTGCTCAAACTACCTAAGTCAATATATAATTAATCATCCTTGGACCTCCAAAATATACTCCGCCTTGAACGTCATCCTTGGCGTTTTAGCGTTGTTGTTAGCATATGGCTTAATTTTACTGTGGTAAACTATCTGTGAAATATTTTTGCTATGAAATATTTCTGTCAATATCTTATCAGGATGATGCTATCTTATAAGGATTAGTGGCTGAGAAAAAAGTATTTTCTAGATTAAAATCTGGTACAAATCAAAAGATAGCAAAAATTTTACACTGAGAGGACTCTCAAAATACATGCAGCCATCAGACAGCGAAAGAAGAACCGAGATGCCGCGATAGGCTGGTGTTAGTATCGGCGAAGAGTGCATTGGAGCGCACGCAGACAAATTATCAAAACTCTTCCTTCGAGTTGCAGTCATGCGCTGTGGAAAAGTCAGAAGGAAATATTGAAAATGCGAGATTGAAATGGAGACATCACGAGAGGAACAGCTAGCTGTGGTGTTCAGTTGATTGAAAGAATCATAAAATCATTATAAACATAACATGAGATGGAAAAACAGCTGTCAAAAAGACGCACTGAGGATAAACTCGCGAATGCCTATTCGGCTCCAAGTTTGGGATGTACTTTTACCGAAATGGGTGTAAACTTTCATATATTGGATTTTTAGCCTTTATTCAATAAATTTTCAAGCATTTCAGTAACATTAATTAGGTATTATAACACACAGACACGAAATATATTAAAGAGCTTCTCCAAGTCGATACCAGACCCTCACTTTCATAATGACCAACAAAATTGAGCACACAAAATATTTCTAGCCGCGTTGAGTCCCCAACCTAGCTTCACACTTCTCCGCGGTGTTTTTTTTAAATCTTAACGTTAACAGAGGGCATTAAATAATGCTTACAAAATATGGGAAAAATAAAAGAACACTTATTTAATCTAGTTCTATGGAGTGCTGAAAATAGATTTTTAACTTTTCTTTCGACCGTTTTGTGAAAATTGTCTCGGCATAAACAATGGGTGGCGTTTCCAATTTCCTTCAATATGTTACTAACGACTTTCACATCTGTGAGATTCACAGGAATTAAAGTAATTCATCGTAAGAATTGGAGAGGCATCACTGTATATTGAAGCTCGGTAAACTTTGTATTGTTAAGAAGTTATATTTCTGGCGGCAGTGTATTCATTTCTATTTATAAGCTCCCCTGAATAAAATAAAGAGGAGGGCGTTCGTGTTTATTGAGGTCTTAAGCAGCATCTATATTCTGAAAACAATAAACATGATCATAAACCAGTTGAGCTGTTTTTGGAGTTAAAATTAAAACTACGGCTTAATCATCCATGAAAACACTCTGACCAATGAGTCGGGAGGTCAAAAAACTTACCCGTTAAGTGCCACTTAATTCTTAAATAATGAAAAACAATCATCCCTTAAATGTGATGGAAGCTTTTTAATCACGGAAAAGTAATCAGCACTTTTTATCGCGTTTCAATAAAAAAACCGTTTTGCTTTGAGTTTTAAGGATATTTAATGTAGATATTGGACTGACAATGGAGTTTCCAAAACATCTATTTGAACTTTACTTTGGATCGGCCTCAAGAAATACCGTACGTAGTCTTTATCACATATTTTGGTTCAAAATTTGACGCTTATGCTGTTGGCTTATACTCCATCCGTCTTGCAAGGCATTTTCTTATATTTTTCGTTCCAATTCCTAAGTTTCACCTCACTAAAAACTACTAGAATGTACCGTCATTAGAATCTCGGAAGACTAGCAACTTGAGAAGATCCGCGTGCTCTTTCCTACATGGTTGCCTCTGCTAAAGAACGGTGTGCTTCTATCTCCAGGAGTCATAAATTCATTAATTTTTTTCGTTCTCTGGCGTGACGTAGCGCGGAAGGTCGCGGACGTCCTTGCGTAACATGCCTGTTTGTCTTCCGTGCGTAAGAGTCCTCCATGCGTGAAAGGAATCCACTGTATTTATTTCGTAAATTTACCTCCGAGGCATCACTGCGAAGGGAGTAGCTTCTGTGTGCGTACGACACTCTCACGATGATGTACGCGGCGGCGCTTGCGCGGTTAGAAGTTCTTAAGTTCCTCGTAGAAAGGTTCGTTTCTTCGCTCGAGGGCAATGTGAAAGGACTTGGATGAAGAATTCCTCAAAGACAAATGGTAAACATTGAGGTGACACAATGTATCTGCTTCGGCTTCATGGAGGCCATGACTGCTGTGCCCTCTGGCGACGCTTGCTGACGGTTGTACTCAGTGGCTGTTTGCCGGTCGCGAGTCCAAGGAGATATAATAATAATATTCTTGTTCCCGTTACTCATGGTGACTTTTATTCTCTCATAGAATGTACTGCCTTCATTCCCATAAACTAACTGCTCGATTCATTCTCATGAAACGCAAGATAAACGTTGAGAAACAATTGTTCCTCGTAATTTGTAGTAGCAATAGGTTGTGGTGTTGCCGTTTTTTGAATTCCCTGACACTTACCAAAGGTTAGGAAAAACAACGTTTCTTCTCAGAGAAAACTCATACTAATGTCTACTGTGTGTTAGAGTATCCTAGTCATTTTTCTCTGCCTTTAGTCCTCCTTTGTGCTTTTTTAATTCATGTACGTCAGTATTTCGCCTGAAATAAGGCTCACCTCTGCTGCAGCCCGTTGTTCCTCTCAATAATCTGTGTACATCGCCCGATAGCTGTCCGATGGATTCATGGATAATGAGAATCACTAGGTTTCAGAATTTTTATAATTTTGGACATATGATACTGAACGCCTTAATTTAAATGTGGAATGTAACGAAGATTAAACTACGAATTATGAGATGAGACAAATAACGCAAAACACATACTCGGAAAACATCACCGTAGGTCAGTGTTAGAGACTCTTATATTCCTAAGGTGAAATGGTGCAGTGGTTGGTAACGCATTTGTTCCAACTGTAGCGAGTGTGAGGGAAATGAAAGGAGGTAAAGCGAATGCGTACTCACGATAAAATTGGTCTCTTCAGTATTTGCTCAGGTGTCAGTGAACAGCAATTAGAAGATCCGCCGTCTTGGTTTATCGCTCCATACTTGGCATCTTAAGGTCCTCACCTTCACTCGTTCGGCAAATTCTTGGAAGAAAGTAGTCGGCGTGTAAATTACGCGGTCCGCGAAGGATACTGCTGAGTTTTTGGTCCAAAGGTGTCTTCTTTGCCTGCAGGCTCTCGTTCAATGAGCGATTTATCTCTAAGTAGAAGGGGCGTCGTGTTTATGGAGTTCCTCTCGAGATATCGAGATATATAGCGGCCTAAATTTATAATGATGATTCTTTCCTTGCGAGTCCACGCGGGCTTCTTTGCTGCAAGCTCTCATAGGCGTTGACCATTGGCCACTTGCAGATGTCCAGATGACTCGTAATTCCCTGTGTTCTGTGCAACAGGTGTGACTGGTCCCTCGCGGTGTCCGGAGAGGGGAGACTATTTCCTACCGGGCAGGCGAGTGTGTCCCTTGGGCAATTCGCTCTGACCACTGCCTCGTTTCGAATGTCTCGTGTTCGTCGAGGGGAAGACCACTTCACTGGTCGAGGTGTGCAGAGGAACCGACACTCGACAGAGCAGAGGGCGGACTGCGGCCTCTACGTTCGGGGAGATATGAGATAACTAGTGCGAGAGAGAGGGAGGAAGAAGAGGGAGGGGGTGGGTTGTCGTAGGAGGGGGTGGGTGGCGAATAGAGAATGGGTGGAGGGGTGGGTGGGGGAGTGAACGGAGGACAATGGATAAGTGGGGGGAGGGGTGGAAGTTTATTTCTCCACCGTGGATCCATTATCGCCCGTCCGATATTTATTTTCGTGGCGATCAGCTTTCGCCCCAGCCGATCCACGTTGTTGACCTTGCGGAAAAAAAAAATGCGCGACAGGAGACGAACTCGAGGCTCTCTCACGCGTGGACGTATGGCCCTTACTCTCGTGAGTGATTCACTTGCCGCGCTCTCCCCCTCTGTCCTGTCTCCACAGCTCCGTGGTAACGCACGGCACAAGTTTGTTGTTCACTAGTATCTGAACCATTGTATCGCACCCAGTTGAAAAATTCCAAATTGCCAATGCAGAGAAGGTTTTGATGCGCATCAGAAAGACCTCTCGCACCTCATGCACGATGCAATCAATAATTAACGATGCAATTCGTCCCCTAGATGATAATTAGGAGATTAATTAGAATATCAATGAAATTAGAGAGCTAGATTGTATAACCGATAGGTATAAAATGTCATTTATTCCGCGTACCATTCGGGACCATAACAGCTGTGATATTCGACATGAAAATTGCGAATAGTGACATTAGCTAGACTGTAGATCTTTCTCTTTACATTCTCTATGCTCATATTTATGCATTATGTAAATATAGATGTTCTAATTTATGCATGATATTTTTAATCTGTAGTAGTAGTCCTTGTCTCCTTTGCATGTTGGATCGATTGACGATGGAATGTTTCTTGGTTAGTAGATTTTAATGGGCGCGTTTCATGTGTGGTACGCTGGTTTCAAAGTAGCTTCGGTGATCTGCCGTATAATTCATGCATGCCTGGAGTGGAAGCACCCCCTGCTACACACCAGTTCGGTGGCTTGCAGGGTATGACGTAGGTGTAGATGTAATAATAACGAAGCATGAATCTGTAAATGATAGCGATGAAAATTGTTTATTTCCAGTTGTGAAGTAATTTTCAGTATGATGCTTTAAGCTTTTCAGTTGCTAAGTTGGTTTCAGAACAGATTTTGCAGATTCATTAATGAACCCTAAATTGAATATATTGTGGTAATGAGATGCGTTGTTATTATCATGTTTACAAATATTTATTCCTTAGTTTTTACAATCATTGGTATTCATTACTGCAGAGATTTGAAAAAAAATCTACTCAAAAGTGAGAGATCCGTAATTGTTTACTTAATTTTTCAATTTAAAGTTTTTCTACTGATTTTCACGCACACAACCAGCACTGCCACAACTAGATCTCTGGATGCGATGGTTCGAACAGTTATTTCGCAATTAGCGGTATTATCAAAACCTCAGGAGCGCCGACCTGTGTAATGCATTCGGCTTGTAGTAAACGCATCCCGTTCGAACGTTGCGCTGAATGCCTTTTCTACTTTTCTACCATGTCTAAATGACCAGATTTCCTCGTGACATCTATCGCGCGATTTGTTCAAACGTCAAAATACATCAATTGCGTCAAGTCGAAATAATTCTTCATCTATAATGTATGATGAGATGTGTTTGATTGCTTCGGAGATCCCAAATGTATATAGATTATAATTTGTACTTTGGAATAGTATGTCGTATGGAAACAGCATGTTTTATATAACGTATTTTAACCCGTTTTTAGTGAATTACAACCGACATCTATGAACGCACGTATTATAAAATTGTCTAGTTTCATTATTACATTGATTTTGTTATTAAGGTCCACATTCTTTGCTGATTCAAGGTAACGTATTCAGATCCCAAACAAGACAAAACTACATTTCAAATCAGTTCAACTCTCCCCAAATCTCTGCGTCTCATCTCTTAATGTCCTTGTTTTCAAGAGTACACGCAGCATTACTTCTACATTAATCACATATTATTTTCTTCTTTCCCTAAATTGGATTTTTTGTGCCTATTTTAGACTTCTACCAATAATGAAACTTATAAAATATCGCCATTTTATTTAACCAACTGGTTTTTTTTTCTCTGTCATGGAAACTGAATATATTTTTTGGGTTGGCTATGGGTCGAAATTTTCTTTCAAATACAAGGTTAGTGTAATCATCAGCTGTCATCAACTCTCAACTTGTTTAACTGATGCTCTCCGTTTAAATTCTTAGTTTCTGTATTCCTCCATAAGTCTATTTTAGCAATTGTAATAACTGTCCTGTTCCAATCCATTCTCGTTATTTCTCAGTTTTCCTTCCTGTTCTTGTCTCCCGCCATTATCGTTGCCTCCGCGGGAACTCAAGAAAACCTTTCCGAGTGGAATATTCCTGCTGTAGCCACGAAGGTCGTGTCAACGAGCGTGTCCATCGTTACGTAACTCAATTGTTTCGCCTCTGGAGAAATCTGCCGCGTTGAAAGTTTTACGAGATCTGAAAGAAATTTATCGTAGGTCGATTTTTTCTTTAAATTCAGGAAAATGATCTGCATCCTCTCGATTTATTTCTCACTCTGTCCTGAGACTACTGCAGCGTTAGTTGCTAGAGCTAATCCGTTCATGTATCCTGCATTTCCCTGAGGATGTTTCCTATATTTCCTAGATAATGTCCTCTTGGCATGAAGAAATAAAATGAATTGGAGACTCAAGGGAATGTTTACTTTGTGTTTGCATATTTTATTGCGATCCGCATTAAATTCAGTCCGCAGATTGATTGGAAGATAGATTTCATTAGAGAATCATGGGGGCTAATGTTCTTTATTCCTTTAAATTAAAAACTAGAAAATATGAGCAAACCGAAATCTAACAATGAAGCTTTGAAATGGCTCCTAGAGTGCTCATTTGCTTTCGAGGCATGTGGTATACATAAGCTACAGCAAGCCTTCGAGAATTTACTACCTGCTTCAAATTGCAACCTCCTTTTTACATCCTTACTTCCGGCGCTGGATGTCTTGCCTTATGACCGTCCTTCCTTTAGTATCTTTCCTGTCAATTTTTTTCCTTTATTTTCAGCAATCGTTGCGAGGAATAAATAGGTACGCCATTACCCAAACTCTGTCAGAGCAAACTCATTTACACTCTTAGTTAATTAGGATCAACAAAATCCAACCAGCTAGGGCGTCTCAACTTTCTCTGCTTGAAATGTCCCCTTGGGGACATGTGGTGTCCCCTCATGGGGTCAAGGGGATCCCCATCGGGGACAAGGGGATCCCATGTCCGCTTGGGAACACTCTATATCCCCTTGGGGACATTTCAAGCAGAGTTTCTTTGCTACATTTCATTGAAAATTTATAACAAATTATGATTATGCTTTTATAGAAGCATAAATAGACCCTTCACAACTTAATTTCATTACTTGTTTCATCATGGGTAAGACTGCCGGGACCTCAAATTCGAAAATCAGGTTTTGTATCAAAGCTATCACTTCTCCAATTATGCTCCAGGAGGCGTTAGAGAGGGATATCCGTCACAACGCTCAAATATATAAAATCGTAATCGATGGCTTAATCTTTATGACTCGGTAAACATAGCGATGCTTGCTATGGGCACAATTTTTATGACGGATTTCATCAGCTTGGGTTGTTGCCTTCGGCTTCTGACCAGTGGGCTCCCTGAGATACGGTTCTTTAGAGTCACGGGCTCGTGATGTTGCTGCTTAGATCACACCTAAAATATAGAGTCAGACAATTAATCATAGTTTTCTGATCGGGAATCATTTTTTCTCTTGGTGCACCATCACTAATACACCGTAAAAATACGTTTGTATATCTTGCGCATCTCCAAGCCATTGGACAACGTCCCCGACTATTTTCTTCGTTCAATTTCAATTTATGAGTTCTGCCGTAGAAGTACGGGCGATTTTTAAGGTGTTACATGTGAATTTGCTTTTCAAGAGGTTTTATAATTTTCATGAATTGATTCAGGGTCATGGTATGTTTATCAATCACGTTATTTTGGTGATTGAGGTGTACCAGAGGAATGGGGGGATTGCCATGAATAAGATTTGGATACAGTTTCATCTCTCATCCCGGAATCAGTGAAGAACCCATTTCTCCACTGTTATGTTCAGTTTGCGGTTTAAGTTCCAAATTCAAGTTTCACCATTTGGTTGTTTCAAAAAAGGCAAAGTGAACCTCTTAGTCGATCCTTCTATCCATCTGTCCAACTGAAAGATATCACCTTCAAAAATGCTCTTCGTACACATATCTGTACCATATGTGGCCTGTAAAATGATCACTGTCATTCATTGTTCTTTTAAGAGCTTCTTGCATTGAATTTTTCATATTCAAGAGGGCATTGAGGACAAGAAGTTAATACATTGCTAAAGGTACTTCGCCCGTCTGGAAGACGCAAATACTCAGTTGGGTGGGTGATGGGAGGCCTAGGCGACCGATGGTCGACAATACCATTTGTCTGGCGTTCGATACTCGATTGATTGAATTATCTCGCTGACGTCACGCACCGAAAGGTGATTGGTTCCGCCCACCATACTCTCGGATCGTTTGATTCGGCTAATGCGTGGCGCCGTCAGCGTCGCTTAGCAATCTCCCAGAGCAACGACAACGCAGCACCCGGCCGGCCCTAGTAGTCATCCGCCTCCAGACCCGTGGCTCCAATGAATGGCGATAATATTTCCCAGATTGACCGGTCCATTCTAATCAAGTATCGAAACTGTCTCTTGGAAGTAGTTGCTTACTCGAAAAATAATTCCTGACGCATGGGTTGATTCCGTAACGCTCGATTGGGTTATAGTAGGGTATTATCATTTCACCAGTTTTTGTCGGATGGTCACCAAATTTAGGATTTATCACTTATTTCACATTCTAAACAATTCTAGATATGGACGAAAGGGCTGCGACCACAATTGAAATAAAATAAATACGGCACTTATCTTGATTAGGAATGGGTACCTCGTCTGCTTCGGCAGTCATAACAGACGACAATAGACGATCGAATCAACTAGCGGCTAGGCGACATCTATCAATTAGTTGCACTACTAACTTTAAACAAGCGGGAAGTTTAATTTTGATTTCGAAAACAAATCAATTATGAATGTTTGTTGTTCACAAATTATGTTAATTTCAATCATTGAATTTCTTTTCCGGTCAACAATATTAAATTAGCGAAGTTTTTCCCGTCTAAATGAAGCAAAATAATTTAAAATGGAAGGAGGATACTTATAGATCGATCGTCTATTGTCGTCTGTTATGGATGCCGAATCAAACGAGGTACCCAAACCTAATCAAGATAAGTGCCGTATTTATCATATTTTTATTGTTGTCGCAGCCCTCTCGTCCATATGTAGTATTGTTAAGAATGTGTAATAAGTGATGAATCCTAAATTTGGCGACCATTCGACAAAAACTGGCGATTTGATAATACCCTACTGTAATCGCTCGATTGTACCAAAAGATTCGACGCATAGTGGGCAGCGATTGTTCCGGGTTTCCATCCGCGTGTATCCATTATTTCGGACAATATTTCGCCAACGTTCCAGTTGGCTTCCTCAGGTCCACTGAAGTGACGATGCAGGAATTGGTCCTCTTAATATACACGTAGTTTGGCGCCAAATTTGTGGAGGTGTGCTCTCATTGGTTGGACTCTCTGAAGACCCGTTTCCACGCGCTGGCGAGGGTGTAGCCGTCTTCGCGGTTGAAATTCGCAGGTGTTTTTGTGATTTCAATTGCTTCCCTGATGACTCTTGGGTAATAGCGGCCTTCTTTATTCAATAATGAGGCGTTGTCAAAGTCAATGCTGTGGGTCGGTCCACTCCATTGATGTTCAGCCACCGCTGACTGGCTGAATTGCCTGTTTTTTGCGGCCCTTCGGTGTTCTTGCACTCGGCATTTCAGAGCTCTTGAAGTCTGGCCGATGTAGGAATTGCCGCAACTACATTTTATTTGGTATACTCCTCCATAGATGTCTTTAGGGTGGTGGTCTTTCGAGTTGACGAGGATACTCGCCATCTTGGTAACGCATTTAAATCTGGTCATGACGTTGTGTTTCTGGAGGGCTCTTGCGATTCTTTCCGTGGTCCCGGCGACGTAAGGTAAGATGGCGTGTGCCCTCGCCTTTTCTGTAGTACGGCTCTCTTCATAGGCCCTCTTTGGGGCCATCAGTTGCTGCTTCCGTTCCATCTTGCGGATTATCTTCAGGATGTTTTCTCGCCGGAAGCCGTTCATCTGGAAAGTTTCCATTAGATGTCGTTTCTCTTTTGCGATGGAAGCAGCGTCTGAGAGCGAGCATGCTCGGTGGAATAAAGTTTTAATTACTCCGGCTTTCTGTTGAGGGTGGTGATGGGAGTTCGCATGGAGGTATCGGTCCGTGTGGGTCTTTTTCCGAAAAACGGAGTGTCCTAAAGACCCATTTTTTCTTTTCTCGACGAGGACGTCTAAAAAAGGCAGGCAGTTGTCCGTTTCCGTCTCCATGGTGAATGTGATGGCTGCATTTTGTGCGTTCAGGTGGTGCAAGAACTTCTCGAGTTCATCCGTTCCATGTGGCCATACCACAAATGTGTCGTCCACATACCTCACAAAGAGTTTTGGCTTTTTGTGGAAGGACTGCAAGGCTTTCCGTTCAAAATCTTCCATGAAAAGATTGGCGACCACCGGTGAGAGAGGGGATCCCATTGCAGCTCCATTTGTTTGTTTGTAGAATTTACCGTTCCACGTGAAGTAGGCGTTTCTGAGGCAAAATTCCACCATCCTTGGAATGTCTCCCGGGAGGCCGTCACTTGTGAAAGTCTTGATTATTTCTACTGCTTCACCAATAGGGATATTAGTGAAGAGAGAAACTACGTCGAAGCTCACTAACATATCGTCCTTGCTGATTTCGGTCTTTTTTAAAATCTCAATGAAGTGAGCGGAGTTTTTCACATGCGTCGGCGTCTGACCGGAGAACGGTAGGAGTTGCTGGGCCAAATATTTGGCGAGTTTATGCGTTGGAGAGTCTATGGCACTCACTATGGGTCGTAGAGGGACCCCTTGTTTATGGATCTTGGGTAGGCCGTATAATCTAGGTGGTTTGGGAGCCGACTCGATGATCCATTTCCTTTCTTCTGGAGGGATCGAAGACTGGTTGATGATATGTTTTATTCCCTTCTGAATCCTTGAGGTGGGATCCGATTTTTCCTCGGAGTAGGTGTTCTCGTTCAGGAGACTGTTGATTTTACTGAAGTAGTCTTCCTTCTTCATCACCACAGTTGCGTTCCCTTTATCCGCCGACGTGATTATAATGCCATCATCCGTCCGGAGTTCCCTCAAAGCTTTTTTCTCCTCTCGGGTGACGTTGGTTTTGGGAGTTTTGGAATGGAGCAGTATACGGCTCACTTCATCACGTAGTTCATCGGCCTCTTCCTTAGGTAGTTTCCGGACGGCGTATTCCACTTCTGTCACTAGTTCTTCCTTAGGTAAGCGGGCAGGAGCAACGGCGAAGTTGAGTCCCTTGGAAAGTACACTGACAGCTGCCTCACTTAGGCGAACGTCAGTCAGGTTAACTACCGTACGGCCCTTATCAGGGCCATGGTTTTCTAGCTCCGGGTGTTGACGGCTATGAAGGCGGTCGAACTTTTTCACCTGCTTCTCTTTCGTTGAGATGAAGGCTGTGGTAGCAGAATTCCACGTAATTCTGTCTAACGTATCCCAATCCGTAATGTTCAGGGATGCACTAAGGGCTAAGTGCACATCATACAGCTCCTCCGTGCATTTATGGATGTCCCATCTCGTGTGTTGCACTCTTTCCCGTAGCAGGGCTGGGCTGGCTCTTCGGAGAATCCTTTGAGCTTTCTTCGACTGGATATGATGTTTGACCTCGACAAAGGCAGGGATGGTGTTGGAGTCTCTGCATCGCTCGAGAAATGCCAAAGAAGATAGGAGCTTCTCCTTCCTCTTGCGAAGTTTCTCGAACCTTCTGCTGTTCCTGGAAATTTCTTCCCCGTAGAAATTTCTGAAGTTTCCCAGTAGGCTTCCGCGGAGATTCTGACTGTGGGCAGCGATTGTTCCGGGTTTCCATCCGCGTGTATCCATTATTTCGGACAATATTTCGCCAACGTTCCAGTTGGCTTCCTCAGGTCCACTGAAGTGACGATGCAGGAATTGGTCCTCTTAATATACACGTAGTTTGGCGCCAAATTTGTGGAGGTGTGCTCTCATTGGTTGGACTCTCTGAAGACCCGTTTCCACGCGCTGGCGAGGGTGTAGCCGTCTTCGCGGTTGAAATTCGCAGGTGTTTTTGTGATTTCAATTGCTTCCCTGATGACTCTTGGGTAATAGCGGCCTTCTTTATTCAATAATGAGGCGTTGTCAAAGTCAATGCTGTGGGTCGGTCCACTCCATTGATGTTCAGCCACCGCTGACTGGCTGAATTGCCTGTTTTTTGCGGCCCTTCGGTGTTCTTGCACTCGGCATTTCAGAGCTCTTGAAGTCTGGCCGATGTAGGAATTGCCGCAACTACATTTTATTTGGTATACTCCTCCATAGATGTCTTTAGGGTGGTGGTCTTTCGAGTTGACGAGGATACTCGCCATCTTGGTAACGCATTTAAATCTGGTCATGACGTTGTGTTTCTGGAGGGCTCTTGCGATTCTTTCCGTGGTCCCGGCGACGTAAGGTAAGATGGCGTGTGCCCTCGCCTTTTCTGTAGTACGGCTCTCTTCATAGGCCCTCTTTGGGGCCATCAGTTGCTGCTTCCGTTCCATCTTGCGGATTATCTTCAGGATGTTTTCTCGCCGGAAGCCGTTCATCTGGAAAGTTTCCATTAGATGTCGTTTCTCTTTTGCGATGGAAGCAGCGTCTGAGAGCGAGCATGCTCGGTGGAATAAAGTTTTAATTACTCCGGCTTTCTGTTGAGGGTGGTGATGGGAGTTCGCATGGAGGTATCGGTCCGTGTGGGTCTTTTTCCGAAAAACGGAGTGTCCTAAAGACCCATTTTTTCTTTTCTCGACGAGGACGTCTAAAAAAGGCAGGCAGTTGTCCGTTTCCGTCTCCATGGTGAATGTGATGGCTGCATTTTGTGCGTTCAGGTGGTGCAAGAACTTCTCGAGTTCATCCGTTCCATGTGGCCATACCACAAATGTGTCGTCCACATACCTCACAAAGAGTTTTGGCTTTTTGTGGAAGGACTGCAAGGCTTTCCGTTCAAAATCTTCCATGAAAAGATTGGCGACCACCGGTGAGAGAGGGGATCCCATTGCAGCTCCATTTGTTTGTTTGTAGAATTTACCGTTCCACGTGAAGTAGGCGTTTCTGAGGCAAAATTCCACCATCCTTGGAATGTCTCCCGGGAGGCCGTCACTTGTGAAAGTCTTGATTATTTCTACTGCTTCACCAATAGGGATATTAGTGAAGAGAGAAACTACGTCGAAGCTCACTAACATATCGTCCTTGCTGATTTCGGTCTTTTTTAAAATCTCAATGAAGTGAGCGGAGTTTTTCACATGCGTCGGCGTCTGACCGGAGAACGGTAGGAGTTGCTGGGCCAAATATTTGGCGAGTTTATGCGTTGGAGAGTCTATGGCACTCACTATGGGTCGTAGAGGGACCCCTTGTTTATGGATCTTGGGTAGGCCGTATAATCTAGGTGGTTTGGGAGCCGACTCGATGATCCATTTCCTTTCTTCTGGAGGGATCGAAGACTGGTTGATGATATGTTTTATTCCCTTCTGAATCCTTGAGGTGGGATCCGATTTTTCCTCGGAGTAGGTGTTCTCGTTCAGGAGACTGTTGACAGTTCAACAGTCTCCTGAACGAGAACACCTACTCCGAGGAAAAATCGGATCCCACCTCAAGGATTCAGAAGGGAATAAAACATATCATCAACCAGTCTTCGATCCCTCCAGAAGAAAGGAAATGGATCATCGAGTCGGCTCCCAAACCACCTAGATTATACGGCCTACCCAAGATCCATAAACAAGGGGTCCCTCTACGACCCATAGTGAGTGCCATAGACTCTCCAACGCATAAACTCGCCAAATATTTGGCCCAGCAACTCCTACCGTTCTCCGGTCAGACGCCGACGCATGTGAAAAACTCCGCTCACTTCATTGAGATTTTAAAAAAGACCGAAATCAGCAAGGACGATATGTTAGTGAGCTTCGACGTAGTTTCTCTCTTCACTAATATCCCTATTGGTGAAGCAGTAGAAATAATCAAGACTTTCACAAGTGACGGCCTCCCGGGAGACATTCCAAGGATGGTGGAATTTTGCCTCAGAAACGCCTACTTCACGTGGAACGGTAAATTCTACAAACAAACAAATGGAGCTGCAATGGGATCCCCTCTCTCACCGGTGGTCGCCAATCTTTTCATGGAAGATTTTGAACGGAAAGCCTTGCAGTCCTTCCACAAAAAGCCAAAACTCTTTGTGAGGTATGTGGACGACACATTTGTGGTATGGCCACATGGAACGGATGAACTCGAGAAGTTCTTGCACCACCTGAACGCACAAAATGCAGCCATCACATTCACCATGGAGACGGAAACGGACAACTGCCTGCCTTTTTTAGACGTCCTCGTCGAGAAAAGAAAAAATGGGTCTTTAGGACACTCCGTTTTTCGGAAAAAGACCCACACGGACCGATACCTCCATGCGAACTCCCATCACCACCCTCAACAGAAAGCCGGAGTAATTAAAACTTTATTCCACCGAGCATGCTCGCTCTCAGACGCTGCTTCCATCGCAAAAGAGAAACGACATCTAATGGAAACTTTCCAGATGAACGGCTTCCGGCGAGAAAACATCCTGAAGATAATCCGCAAGATGGAACGGAAGCAGCAACTGATGGCCCCAAAGAGGGCCTATGAAGAGAGCCGTACTACAGAAAAGGCGAGGGCACACGCCATCTTACCTTACGTCGCCGGGACCACGGAAAGAATCGCAAGAGCCCTCCAGAAACACAACGTCATGACCAGATTTAAATGCGTTACCAAGATGGCGAGTATCCTCGTCAACTCGAAAGACCACCACCCTAAAGACATCTATGGAGGAGTATACCAAATAAAATGTAGTTGCGGCAATTCCTACATCGGCCAGACTTCAAGAGCTCTGAAATGCCGAGTGCAAGAACACCGAAGGGCCGCAAAAAACAGGCAATTCAGCCAGTCAGCGGTGGCTGAACATCAATGGAGTGGACCGACCCACAGCATTGACTTTGACAACGCCTCATTATTGAATAAAGAAGGCCGCTATTACCCAAGAGTCATCAGGGAAGCAATTGAAATCACAAAAACACCTGCGAATTTCAACCGCGAAGACGGCTACACCCTCGCCAGCGCGTGGAAACGGGTCTTCAGAGAGTCCAACCAATGAGAGCACACCTCCACAAATTTGGCGCCAAACTACGTGTATATTAAGAGGACCAATTCCTGCATCGTCACTTCAGTGGACCTGAGGAAGCCAACTGGAACGTTGGCGAAATATTGTCCGAAATAATGGATACACGCGGATGGAAACCCGGAACAATCGCTGCCCACAGTCAGAATCTCCGCGGAAGCCTACTGGGAAACTTCAGAAATTTCTACGGGGAAGAAATTTCCAGGAACAGCAGAAGGTTCGAGAAACTTCGCAAGAGGAAGGAGAAGCTCCTATCTTCTTTGGCATTTCTCGAGCGATGCAGAGACTCCAACACCATCCCTGCCTTTGTCGAGGTCAAACATCATATCCAGTCGAAGAAAGCTCAAAGGATTCTCCGAAGAGCCAGCCCAGCCCTGCTACGGGAAAGAGTGCAACACACGAGATGGGACATCCATAAATGCACGGAGGAGCTGTATGATGTGCACTTAGCCCTTAGTGCATCCCTGAACATTACGGATTGGGATACGTTAGACAGAATTACGTGGAATTCTGCTACCACAGCCTTCATCTCAACGAAAGAGAAGCAGGTGAAAAAGTTCGACCGCCTTCATAGCCGTCAACACCCGGAGCTAGAAAACCATGGCCCTGATAAGGGCCGTACGGTAGTTAACCTGACTGACGTTCGCCTAAGTGAGGCAGCTGTCAGTGTACTTTCCAAGGGACTCAACTTCGCCGTTGCTCCTGCCCGCTTACCTAAGGAAGAACTAGTGACAGAAGTGGAATACGCCGTCCGGAAACTACCTAAGGAAGAGGCCGATGAACTACGTGATGAAGTGAGCCGTATACTGCTCCATTCCAAAACTCCCAAAACCAACGTCACCCGAGAGGAGAAAAAAGCTTTGAGGGAACTCCGGACGGATGATGGCATTATAATCACGTCGGCGGATAAAGGGAACGCAACTGTGGTGATGAAGAAGGAAGACTACTTCAGTAAAATCAACAGTCTCCTGAACGAGAACACCTACTCCGAGGAAAAATCGGATCCCACCTCAAGGATTCAGAAGGGAATAAAACATATCATCAACCAGTCTTCGATCCCTCCAGAAGAAAGGAAATGGATCATCGAGTCGGCTCCCAAACCACCTAGATTATACGGCCTACCCAAGATCCATAAACAAGGGGTCCCTCTACGACCCATAGTGAGTGCCATAGACTCTCCAACGCATAAACTCGCCAAATATTTGGCCCAGCAACTCCTACCGTTCTCCGGTCAGACGCCGACGCATGTGAAAAACTCCGCTCACTTCATTGAGATTTTAAAAAAGACCGAAATCAGCAAGGACGATATGTTAGTGAGCTTCGACGTAGTTTCTCTCTTCACTAATATCCCTATTGGTGAAGCAGTAGAAATAATCAAGACTTTCACAAGTGACGGCCTCCCGGGAGACATTCCAAGGATGGTGGAATTTTGCCTCAGAAACGCCTACTTCACGTGGAACGGTAAATTCTACAAACAAACAAATGGAGCTGCAATGGGATCCCCTCTCTCACCGGTGGTCGCCAATCTTTTCATGGAAGATTTTGAACGGAAAGCCTTGCAGTCCTTCCACAAAAAGCCAAAACTCTTTGTGAGGTATGTGGACGACACATTTGTGGTATGGCCACATGGAACGGATGAACTCGAGAAGTTCTTGCACCACCTGAACGCACAAAATGCAGCCATCACATTCACCATGGAGACGGAAACGGACAACTGCCTGCCTTTTTTAGACGTCCTCGTCGAGAAAAGAAAAAATGGGTCTTTAGGACACTCCGTTTTTCGGAAAAAGACCCACACGGACCGATACCTCCATGCGAACTCCCATCACCACCCTCAACAGAAAGCCGGAGTAATTAAAACTTTATTCCACCGAGCATGCTCGCTCTCAGACGCTGCTTCCATCGCAAAAGAGAAACGACATCTAATGGAAACTTTCCAGATGAACGGCTTCCGGCGAGAAAACATCCTGAAGATAATCCGCAAGATGGAACGGAAGCAGCAACTGATGGCCCCAAAGAGGGCCTATGAAGAGAGCCGTACTACAGAAAAGGCGAGGGCACACGCCATCTTACCTTACGTCGCCGGGACCACGGAAAGAATCGCAAGAGCCCTCCAGAAACACAACGTCATGACCAGATTTAAATGCGTTACCAAGATGGCGAGTATCCTCGTCAACTCGAAAGACCACCACCCTAAAGACATCTATGGAGGAGTATACCAAATAAAATGTAGTTGCGGCAATTCCTACATCGGCCAGACTTCAAGAGCTCTGAAATGCCGAGTGCAAGAACACCGAAGGGCCGCAAAAAACAGGCAATTCAGCCAGTCAGCGGTGGCTGAACATCAATGGAGTGGACCGACCCACAGCATTGACTTTGACAACGCCTCATTATTGAATAAAGAAGGCCGCTATTACCCAAGAGTCATCAGGGAAGCAATTGAAATCACAAAAACACCTGCGAATTTCAACCGCGAAGACGGCTACACCCTCGCCAGCGCGTGGAAACGGGTCTTCAGAGAGTCCAACCAATGAGAGCACACCTCCACAAATTTGGCGCCAAACTACGTGTATATTAAGAGGACCAATTCCTGCATCGTCACTTCAGTGGACCTGAGGAAGCCAACTGGAACGTTGGCGAAATATTGTCCGAAATAATGGATACACGCGGATGGAAACCCGGAACAATCGCTGCCCACAGTCAGAATCTCCGCGGAAGCCTACTGGGAAGATTCGACGCATACTTCAGAAATCATGCGCCGAGGGCGAAAAGATTTCTCATTTTTTCACCTTTTAATCGACGCTTACATATTGAAAAAGTGACCTTCGGAAGATGGGAAATTTTTCTTCAGTTCTAATTTCTTATCTGCTAAGACACTCATCTCAGAAAATGGTCAAGGTCAATATTTTTTTCATAGGCCCATTTTCCCGCAGTGTCCTCATTTTATAATGCCTGATTTACGTTAACAGAAAGATGACATAGGTGTTTCATTAACTTTTTGGTGACTGAGAGCTTGGGTTTTGACATAACATCCGACTATCCGGTGGCTCACGAGAGTACAACCGCTGAGAAAACGCATTAACTTCTGTATTCTCACCAAAAGACTAAATCTATAATCAGAGAGACCGTGCGATCTTATCTATCGTATCTTAACGCAGCAGTAAGTTATAGCCGCATCGCAGGAGAAATATATGTCATAAATGAGCTGCGTATAACCTCAACGATAATAGATATACCACCATGAACGGTAAGTTTAACACAGCTTCAGCTACATCTACAAAATACCCTTCGAGCTCCCTCAAGGGTGTGTGGCAGGAGGTGAGTTATCACAAAACATGATTTACGTAATACACTACTTAAGTTAATGTAACCCATCATCGTCAGTTGTCTGCTTTTGCAGGTCCTTGGTGCCTCCATCTCTCTCTATCCTCTGCTCTCCTCTTCAATTCTCTGTAACTCCCTCCATCCTTCAGGTCATCAATCATCTTTCTTTTCTTTCTTCCTCTTTTGCGGTTTCCATCCACCATTCCTTCCAGTACATCTCCTAACAGACATTTCTTCCTCAGTACACATGTCCCATCCAGCTCTTCTTCCTATCTTCAATGGTCATGAAGAGCTTTCTTCCTTCTTTTATTCTCTCCAACACCTCTTCATTCCTAACCCTATCAGACCACTTGACGTTGAGCACTTTCCTCCAAATCCACATTTTTAAACTCTCTATCCTTTTTCTATCTTTGTCTGTCATCATCCATGTTTCCCCACCATACAAAAACACACTCCGAACAAAACATTTGACGATTCTCTTCTTCAGTTCCAGCTCCATTTTACTAGTTATTAAAGCCTTTTTCCTCCTAAATGCCTCCTAAACCATATCAATTCTTGTAACAACAGCTACTGGAAAACTAGCAGAAACGGGCGTAAACATGTCAAGGGACAACGTTTCTCATATACACGCTCTAATAATGGCTTACTACGTTGCATTAATTTTCGCGCCACTACACAAATGCCCTGAGATACAAGGGTTACACCGCAAATATTCTCGGCCAGCTGTTAGTTCCAGGTACCAAATCAATATTCAGGTATCAGAGAAAATAAATCAACTATCTACACTACCTATCGAAAAACTAAGTTTAAAGCCTAATAAGTAGCTATTATGGCCTCTCCCTATTCGCGGGAACATGGCATTTTAGATCTGTCTGTTCTGCAATCCATTTCCCTAATTATATTCTCTTGATCTAATATACCGTAGAATATGGGAGTGAAAGTAACATCGGGTGTACCCCAGGCAAGTGTCATAGGTCCCTTCTTATTCCTTTGTTTACTAATGATATTACTACCGTCGTCACGAGCAAAATTCGCCTTGTAGCAGATGACACAGTATTGTACAATGATATGAACACCGAGTCTAACAGAGTTTCGTTAAAGAAAGATCTAGATGTTATAAACGAATGGTGCATTACTTAGAAGTTAGAATTAAATTTTAAAACGTAGTGTTGTTATGAAGTTTTGGAAAAAGAAAAACTTGCCAGACGAAACATGAACTATTAATCAAGTCAAACTATCAAATGTCGAGTCAGTTAAGTAATTAGGTGTAACCTTTACTCATGAACTGTCCTGAGAGAAGCACATGCGGGAAATTTGCGGACAGGCAAATTGTAAATTGGAATTTATTAAAGGAATACTAGAAAAATGTGACGAGAAAGTAAAAAGTCCAGCAGCTGGGCATTTGAAAATTCCCTAAGATTTCCAGGGTTTCCATACAGAGTTGTTATTTTTCCAGAGGAAATATTGTTTTTTACTCATTAATTATAAGAGAATGTTACATGTTTTCTGGGTGATTAAACGTAAGGATTATTTTTTAACTTGCATATTTGGAGGAAAATAAACGCAAAACTTTAAAATGGTTTGAGAGAAATTCACGTCACCACCCTTTCTTAAGATTTAAACATTGTCATGCTGGAGCTCAGGAACAAGGTTATATTACTGCCAGACTTTGATATGAATACCATTGATATAAAATGATCACAAACTTAAAAAACTGAAGGAATTCACTTTTTTCCTTATTTTGCTAAATGCGACAACGCAAGGGAAATTTGACTTCGCAACTTCCCGATAAAGGCACGTTCTTTACGCCACTGATTTACAGACTATGACCAATAAGGACACAATGTACTTAGATAGAAAATATTGTACCTACTATCGGTGATTACAGGAATGCAAAATGCGACAACGTAAGGGAAATTTGACTTAAAAACTTGCCAAAAAAGGCACATTGCTTCCGTTGCTGTTTTATGTATTGACACCACAGAAAATTCCAGAGTCAATTCGATATTTCCCTGAGATTTCCAGTGAAAATAAAATTCCCTGAAATTTCCCGGTCTTCCCGGTTTTCCAGAGTGCTGGACACCCTGGAAAAGAAGTGACGTTATTTTTCTCTCGTGACACCTCACTTGAAGTACGCCGCTAGTATATGGGACCCTTAGGAAGTAGGACTAGTTTCAGATAGAAGATCAGATACAATGGAGGGCAGCTAGATTTGTTAAAAGCTATTGTAATAAAAATAGCAGTCCACCTTATTATAACGGTTAAATTTAGTATTGTGCTTTAGATCAGTAGCAGTCATTACAAGAGCGGGGTTTCGCCCGCCGCCCACATTCAAGTGGTGGCATTGCCCTTACTGGGCATCTTGAAATATTGTTCCACGGGTCAAACCTTCATTTGTAGTGCCGAGTACCTTGAAGTCCTCGAGTGCTCATGACAACATTAAACATGGCAACGACACCTTTTACTGCCGATTACGTGTCATGCATATGATTTCCGCTTCCGTATGCTTCAGCCGTGTGTTATTTTCGCTTATTTTATAACAAATAAGGGTGGTTACACGCAGGGCGTATCTATTGATATTGGTATGCATATGTGTAACGGTTTTCCCATCTGCAAGTGATAGCATTTTATACTTATGCGGTGCGATTTGGTGTCAAAAATTCCCATGGATGGTGGAAACTTACTTATTGAAAAAAATTAATTTATCTAATTTAAATATTATATTTATTATTTCGTTGCTGCATGTTGTTTAATGCTTCTTGCTAGACTGTTCTCTCCCTTGAGATAAATGCTAGGTTATCGCTTTATTTAATTTTTAATGCATGCATATACGTCAATCCCTACTAATATCTACGAATAAATGATAATCGATATTGATTAACCAACGAATTATTTCAAGATTTTACAAGTGGATTCATGATGATGAACTCGATATCTTGAAGAAGGTTCAAACGGCGGTTTTCAGGGATCCGCGGAACGGAAAATAACGCAGTCTTGTAATTTCATCAATAACTAATATACTAATGCACTAAATAGTCTAAAAATTCGTATGATTGTTAAAAAAATCTTTACTAAAGTATTTGAAAAGGAAGTTTCTATATCTTGATTTACTGGTAATTTAAAAATGCCAGTTTGTACCCTGAAGACGGTGGCGGACTCAGCCACAGAATTGTTGGCAGTTAAACACTGTTTCACCTGGTGTGTAGCCCGAGAGAGATCTTCATTAATTTTAATTCGCCTTGTTATTACAAAGCCGTAAATGCAAAGCATTCGTCCAGTACCCGGAAATATGCACTAAAATTCTGTTTTTAAGCTCACACTGAAATCAATACAAACGGTACAAAGTTTTGAAGACCATCACTAAACGCAGAAATAAACAAGCTTTGATTTGATGCACTTTATTTTAAAATCGACTAAGCTGTCTTTGAGATATTAGTCTTCAAACTCGGTTGACGAAATTTTGCAACGGATAGTAAACAAGAATATATGATCTCATGGCTAAGGAAATAATGAATAAATTTGTCGGATACGAGGACCGTCCAATGTAAAAGCGTTACGGAGTCACCCACGAATGTATACAAGCGCGAAATCACACAAAGGAAAATTTAATCGTATTTTTCTACCTGATAATTACTCGCCTAATGAAGGCTGAAATAGGTTAGAGACCAAATGATGAAGAAAAAGAATCCTCTGGATAGTGGAATACAACATCTACATGCTACCCGAACTGACCACGCCACTGAGAGGGAGCAATGTCAGAGGAAGGCATTGATGACGATCATGAGACAAGGACCGGTATCAACAGCCACAACTTTGGGCGAAAGTGAATTTTAGGATTGTTTGCTTACAATGGAGAAGGGTGGAGGGCTGTAGTCAACCAATCATAGGATTGAACGACCGATTATGATGACTTGATTATTACTTACTCTACGATACGCCACAGTGAATATTATCATGACGCATCACTACATTTATAGGTCTGACAGATGCGATAAAATAAGAGAGATACTCTGCCGAACAGATAGGTACAAAATCTCGTTCTTTCCGCGCACAATAAGCGACCACAATAAAAACTGAGCTCCTCCAAATGCACTCCCATAGGACATTTCACCATTTCACCTCCAAAACTTTTACATCTTTACACGGCTGGTGACCTACCACCTCCTGCCACACGCCCATGCGGCGGCTCTCGGGGTAGTATGTAGGTGTAGATATTAAATTTTTCTCTGAAGACTGTACAGCAGTATTCTCGGATATAACATCCGTTGTCTAACGATTCCGAAGTAATATACTTCACTTTGAGGCATGAGTATTTCTATGTGACACGATTTCATGTTATGCATATGGCGCTCCTAGTGATAAATGGAACAACTCGCCCCAAGGATGGAGAGTAAGTAATGAGAGAGTAATTTGGAGCAAATATATACTTTCTACCAGCAGCTACTGCAGAAAAAAAGTATAGGTATGGCAAAAAATCCCCAGCAGAGAATCAGAGGTATGTCTCAGTAAATAAAGCGTTAAAACAAGTTAAAAATATGACGGGATAAGTGTAAGGAGGGACTCGCGGAGTGCTCTCTTGAGGTTCGGCCGTTGCATACCACGTCTCTTGTACGCTTCCCTCTCCTTTGATCCGTACCCTTTCATGAAGCACGTCGTCCACCAAGTTTCCCCACGCCTATATAGCGGAACTACATGAATAACATGTCAAATTTACAAAAATACAAGGAGCATTTGAGCAATATCGTTAGAGTAAAAGTCATCATTGTGTGAGATTGAGAGGGTATTCCTCGCAGCAACGCGTGAATCCATCCTTGATGGAATAATTGTTTTCTCCAGTGAAGGAACATTGAAATTCACGAAGTATTCTCAGCATTCGCTCTCGAGGAATGCTTGCTTTTGGTTCAACATATTTTTGGCGCCATTGTCGTGCTCTCGCGGAAGCAAGTGCCCCGCAGGTAAATGTTAGCGTCTATTTTCAAGAATTCTTGAGCATTATCCATAATAAGGCCTTGGGCTGTTTTATTGAAATCACCGCGGTGGAAGTAATTATTATGCAAACAGCTGTGATAGCAATAATATTTGGTCTTTATCATATGCAACCACTGGAGCGATCTTAGTAAGAAAGCCACGTTCCAGAGAAGCCTACATTGATTACTTTCCTACCCTCCTTAGATTTATTACAGCGTACAAATTATACGCTATCTTATTCGACTTCTCTGATTATGCTGAAGAAAATGCAACTGACGTTTTTCTTTGTTTATTTATTCCTCAACATTTCTAATAAAAATATTGAGAACTCAAAGTATAAGAAAAAATTCAGGAGCTTAATTTAATTTACCTTTTTTATTATTTATGGTTAACCATTTCTCTCAATATAGCCTCATAAAATTTGCTAACAACACATAATTTGCGAGTCTTTGCAAATAGCATAACAATAACTTCTGCCATTAAAAGCGACATCTTTAATGAGACATCGTTTCCAATTGCTCAATAGTGCCTCCACATGGTTGTAAGCGAGGATACCGTTGTCATATGATATATTTGAACTTCAGTAAATGGTGGTGAATTATACTTCACAATTTTCGGATACCGAAAAAGTCAATAATACACTTGGACATCATCACTGGCCAAATGCACGAAATAGCCGCCCGTTCTGCGTTCAATTTTACTGCCAGTATCAGTATTGAGGTCAAACTGAAAACACTTTGGTATGTATATTTGTAGCTAATCCGTCAGCTCCTTTCCTTAAAGAATCTCGCGCCCATTCACTTAAAAGCACCAATTTCATTTCGTCACGCCTTTGATCCTCCCTCTAGGTCAGCCTTCCCGTCTTGTTCGGCGTATATCTCGAAGGTCTGCCGCGTGGGAACTCCAGCCGACTGAAAAAAAACATAAAAAACACATGTGTTGACGCCAGATAGGAATAATGGTACTATGGAGTAACTTGGTCATTACCCAACAACTTGATCTTGAGCTACCATTGAAAAACTGTATTTAGGAAAAGTAATTGCCCAATTATGATTGTCAACTAAACGTGTAACTAATAACCACTCCACAGAACAGCAAATAATACAGCATTTAAGGTAGTTCGTCACTGTTTCATACGTAATATACATTGTACATTTTTTTTAGATCCTGCTGGCCCAGTTGCTCCACAATTGCGGAGTAACTGAACCACCCAGGGGTTAAATTCCAGTTGCCCCGAACACTTGGCTCAGTTCCCCTATTTCTCGAATATTTTTGAGTATCTGGACCACCCCCGTGAGAAACACTATATTAGGTTAAGAAATGAAAACAACCATAGTTTTAGTTATAATTCATCCTAATGTTGGTGCAGAAGCAGATGTCATAAGACAGCTGCCAACTAATGGTAAAAGGCCATAGATATCGTTGAAACACAACTTGTTAGGAATTTCTTGGGACATTTTTTCCATTTCTCCTTGAATATTTCACAACCTCTCCAAGCAAAATAATTAATATAAATGAGGTTAGAGCTAGCGTTCTTGGCAGAAGGCAATCGGAAGCAGGTAAGCCAACCGGCTACGCTTGAAATCCTGATAAATAATGATATGAATTTCTCAATGGCCCAGTAGCCATATGTGCCCGGAACACCTTCCTCGGTTGTTCATTCAATACTCGTTGATGTAAAATACCTGTCAATTTTAATTTTGGTGAGGAATATTTAACAAACAACAGAAAAAACACTTCACAGTGACTCGTACCGACGATGATGTTCATGCATTGAAACCCAGGACCTGTTTTAAGTGTTTTTATATGTTTGGTTAAAGTCTACCCACGGTAATAAACATTAAGAGATTGAATACCACTCAGTTTGCTAGGGAAGGATCTAATGTCCTATTTTGGAGATTTTTGGGATTAAAAAGAGAAAATTTTCATTCAGCATATAAGCTCTTATCTAAAATATTAGTTGACTTTCAATAGCGCTAGTACATTTTTGTTGTAAAATAGTGAATAAATATGCATTTTATTATCCATAAACATGACTTACGTTACTGTGACAATCTTTGACAGTATTTATACTGTTTCATTACGAATGTTTCATGGAATAATCAAGAAACTTTCAGGCCATTGCAAACGTGCTGAGTTCCATGTACTTTTCCATTTCTACAATTGCATAACAATGGTGTCGTCCAAGTGAATGAAAGTTACAATTTTTACTTCGTCTCAAATTTCAAATATTTATTTGTTTAAATATAACTAATGTGTTAAGGCTTCACTTTGTGGAACCTCTCCATATCGGATATCAAAACATTCAAGTAATGGTCCACTAATATTTTTATTATTTACGACCCTGGTACCCTGGTTTCGTCACGTAATGACATCTTCAGGTACAAATATTATTCCACATGGGTATATATACAAAATCAGGCACAGAGGAAGGCGGGGAAGGGAAGGGGGGGGGGAGAAGGAAAAACCGTTGGAGTATGGTGTAATGGGTAAGGGGCAGGTAGGGAGAGGAGGTCGGGGAGGGGGGGGAAGCGTGGGGCTGATTGGAGAAAATACCGGGCGGCGGGAAGGGGGGGGGGGAGTGGGAGGGGAAAAATAGGAAGAACAAACATACATTTTTCTTAGAAATTTAAAAAGTACAGTGTATACACAGGTCGACGGTGATTAGCGAGTCCAGGCTATTGACGAGAGTGCAGTTCAAATGGAGTGGATGGCTCTTTGTTGATGCTCAATGATGGTTTAATTACTGGGAAAACCTTGAAGAGGTAAAAGATTGTGTACAATGCATTTACAAGTCACTGAGATTAGCAGTCCGGGCTATTGATTCGGGTGAGTTCCAATTGGATGGGAAAGCACTTGGGAACTTTGTTTATGGCTGCTGATGATCACTTACATGGATAACCGTTGAGACTGGGAAGACCATTAAGGGAGGGGGTGGAGTGAGAAGCACTGTTGTCACTGAGGAAATAGTTCATTGATAGGGATAAAGAATAAGGGGGACAGACATGCAATAAAGACCAGAAATCATAATAAATATTATAGATAAATCTCGCAAGAAACAGGCCATATCAATTTTGACTTCACTGTCCCCTATCAACAATCCAAAGAAGTGGTGCAGGTTACCTTTTTTAGAGAGGATTTCACATACTATAACATCTTGTTTTCCAAAGGATAATTACAGAATTGCATTCTATGTTCCATCAACCCTCAAAAACATTCTTTTCAACGCCAAAGACCCCTTCCCACTAAAAGTTCAAAAAAGTGGTGTGTATTCTCTGATGTGCAATAAATGTGGTGTCATATACATAGGAAAAACAGAAAGAAGTGTTCAAATAAGAGTGAATGAGCATAAATATTGTTTTGATAAGAAGAAAGTGCAGTCGAATTTCGCCAAGCACCTGCTGGACCAAAAACATAGGAGTGACTTCATACCGGTGATCCTTCACTCAGAAGGAAATTGGAGGAGACTCGACGCCTTGGAATCGCTGGAGATCATCCAGCACTCCAAGATCAACGTGCCCCTGGCGAATGACAACTTGTTTCCTTCCCACTCACCCTTATTCTTTATCCCTATCAATGAACTATTTCCTCAGTGACAACAGTGCTTCTCACTCCACCCCCTCCCTTAATAGTCTTCCCAGTCTCAACGGTTATCCATGTAAGTGATCATCAGCAGCCATAAACAAAGTTCCCAAGTGCTTTCCCATCCAATTGGAACTCACCCGAATCATTAGCCCGGACTGCTAATCTCAGTGACTTGTAAATGCATTGTACACAATCTTTTACCTCTTCAAGGTTTTCCCAGTAATTAAACCATCATTGAGCATCAACAAAGAGCCATCCACTCCATTTGAACTGCACTCTCGTCAATAGCCTGGACTCGCTAATCACCGTCGACCTGTGTATACACTGTACTTTTTAAATTTCTAAGAAAAATGTATGTTTGTTCTTCCTATTTTTCCCCTCCCACTCCCCCCCCCCCTTCCCGCCGCCCGGTATTTTCTCCAATCAGCCCCACGCTTCCCCCCCCTCCCCGACCTCCTCTCCCTACCTGCCCCTTACCCATTACACCATACTCCAACGGTTTTTCCTTCTCCCCCCCCCCTTCCCTTCCCCGCCTTCCTCTGTGCCTGATTTTGTATATATACCCATGTGGAATAATATTTGTACCTGAAGATGTCATTACGTGACGAAACCAGGGTACCAGGGTCGTAAATAATAAAAATATTAGTGGACCATTACTTGAATGTTTTGATATCCGATTTTTTTTAATTATCCGCATTTAATTTGTGAATATTTGACTTTAAATCATGACTCAGCATAGCTGATTAAATTTTTTGCACATTATATCTTCGACCCTCTTTAAAAACCGCGTTACTGCAAAAAATTTGATTTTGGATATTAATGTTTTAATAGTATTAGTTTCGGTCCCAGAATAAGTCGATCAATCCCTCTTAAGGTAGTTTGAGCAAAAATAATTTTACCTATAAATCAATGAATTTAGTCTCATTTTAAAGAAAAATATCTCACCCTTCCAATGACTTCAAACATTCTACTCCTTACCAAATTACTTTCGGAGGTATTTGCCAAAAAATACCAGCCCTTTTATATGGGAAATGGTACGTGTATGCACTCTAGAGAGACATTATTTACAAAATGAGGTATTTCTAACACTTAGATGTCGTAAAAAACTAACAGCGTGTGTTTATATGTTTTCTCAACTATATTTGCAAATTAATCATATTGTCACCGCAGTAGGTTCTTGGGTATCACAAAAAACCTTCCATTTTGAAGGAGTTTCAAACGCACCGCGCGAAAAAAATGAGTCAAGTTAAAGACTTATTTAGATATTTTTATTGAATTACTTACAACTTCTGTCATATAAAACTCTATTACTGCACCATTAATAATGCAATATTTAATTGATGTGCCCTACAGCTGGTTAAATTAAAACGTATAATTTGAATATGGAGTGTATTAAGACTAGGGAACTATCTCGCTCGGACTACCTTAAAAATGGATGGGAAGAAAAAGAAAGAAAGGTTCTATTTTACATAGAAGTGGTGATAAAATCTCCTTTTATGTAAAAAATAATCGTTCTTTCGCATCTCTTGTAAAAAGGTGAAAGCGTGAGTTACGTTGTTAGTAAATTAGACCTTCGGCATGCCGATTAGATGGCTCAGCGCCCTCCGGAGTATTATAAAGAATTACTCACGACGCTCCTCTGTAGGGATCTCTTCGGGTCTTCCGCGACTGGGACCAGGAGGGGTGTGGCCGTGCAGCCGCCTCCACATTCTTCTTCGTTGTCTTCGTCGCCCTGTCCCCCGCAATCGATGGAGCAGTGGGTCGTCCGCGCCGAGCACGAGTTGACGTACGCGGGGCTTCTTCTGCGGCTTCCCAGCCGACTTCTCCACTTGGAGGCGATCATCTTGGTGCTCTGGGCCACGTCCGCCCTCACCGCCCGCGCCACCAGCCCGCCCGGGGCGTCTTTGAGGGCGGAGCCCGGCGGCGCGGACATCTGACGCCGAAGCAGACCGGGGAACTTGAACGACCGCATGGGCTGCAACTGCACTTCTGCCGTCGTCGCCTGCTGTTCACGGTGCTCCTGGTGCTGCACCTCGTCGCCTCCCTCTGCACCGCTGCTGCTGCATGCAGCCGAAAAGAATTGCTGCTCGTTGTTGTTCCCGCTCGGAGTCTCCTCTTCGGACCCCGGGTGGGGCGTCAGCAAAGCGTTCGGGACCTTTGACCGTCCTGCGCCGAGCGTCACTCCGTGGGACCCGCCGGAGGACAGCCAGCAGTGGGCCCGGAAGGCAGCCGGGGACTTGGTTTGCCTTCTGAAGCTCCTCTCCCATAGCTTGGAAAGTTCAGTCTTGACCTCTCCGTTCATGAAGCAGTAGAGAACGGCTACGAAAGCGCCCTGCGAAGGGTGAGTTCATTAAAAATTATGTTATCTCCAATGAATAACTCCGTATATTAAGGCCGACTCTAAAAGCCGTAAACAACACCTTCCAGAGTTGAAAATCCCGGGTTGTCAAGGGACTAAAGGGAGATTATACCGCGAAAGGGATCTATAAAACAGGCAAAAAATCACATTCGCACAATGCCAAAACGTTCCCAGATACGAGTACCACGAGGGTAGAAGGGTAGGCGAGTGGCACCATTCGTCTACTCTTCCCTTCCCTGTTGACTTGTGGCATTAATTAAGCCATCCAGACAGTTGCAACTGTGCGTGTTTGGCCATTCCAAAGTCGGCAAGCGTCTTACAACCCAGGGAGCAACTTTGTGTAACATAGTTTGCGCGCTGCTAAGTTGGGGCTCCTGGCGTTGGTGTAACCTCTGTAAACCACTTAATTATGTCAGTCTGACGAGTGTTTCTCTTTAAATGGGGAAGCGATCCCCACAACTTGGTCTATGCATTACAGTGCAAATTACGTCCATCTTAGTATGACGGAGAATGCATTACGCCACACAAAATCAGAATAAATAACCAACGGTGTACGAGTAAAGACCCGTCCTCCACATTTCCCATCCGTATCCATGTACGGAAAGATGGTTTGTCTTTTGACAAATGCTTCTTCATCGATATACTGCTCTCCCTACCCGTCAACGCTAATTGAAGTGCGCCAGAAGGAGCAAGCATTAATCTGGTTATTGAAATCTTGCGAAGCACCTGGGTTAAAAAAATCAATTAATTCCACGTTTCCCAATAGATTCCATTTAATCAGGGCCCTCACGAGCATAATTGGCAGAGAAGGATATAAACAATATTATGAGAGATTCAGGAAGGTAAGGAGACGAAAGGAAGAGGAAAAACAAGGAATTTGTCAGACAGAGGCTGGGTGATAAGGATGCCACTTGTGCCTTTTTAATTATAAAAATGCCTTTAAATTATCTATTTCTTCCCGCCTTCCTGCTCACTCCCCTACCTTCATATCTTCCCCTCTAACCCATTCCCCTTCCCATCTGTCCCTCACTCCCTTCTTTCCCTCTTAGTTCTCTATTTCCATTTGAAAAAGACGCACGCCTCGTCGAAATGTCACGATTTATCTTGTGTTTTTTCTTTTGTGATTCTACATATTTGTCTGCCTCCCTGTAGTATTTTCGTATCTATACGTCGTCACTCGAATAATTCTCCGTGAAGGAAATACATGTAAACCCCCGCTGATTCCAGTGGTTTCTTAGTTGACTGGATAGCATAGTGGTCTGACCAACTGACACGAAATCGGGAGGTCCCGGTTCAGTTGAATTTTTTTCCATTTGGAATCGGAAATCTTTATACCTTCACACCACCATTGTGTAGTTTGATATTGTGTTTTCCAACCCACTTTCGATCTTTCTGTTTAAAATTGTAGACGTTTATATTTGGCGCTGAGTGATTGAACGAATGATTACGCACATACGTCGAAACTAAAGAACAGGCTATTAAGTAAGGAACCAACTTATTATGCAACAACAAAATATTCTGACATGCACTTTTACAATATTTTACCTGAAATGATGCAAAAAACAGGTCGCAAAATAACCATGCAATCTCCACAACTGGATTAACTCCAATTGAAAACGACATTCCAAGGAACAGAGTGTAATGTATCCCAAACAGTGGGACTAGTACCAAGGTTGATTTAGCCCAGCGTCTGGAAAGAGAGTGTTAGTGTTAACAATGAGATAGAAACAATCACCAAAATTGCAGAATGATTAGCATCAAACGAAAATCCATGGTATTAAATTCTGTCATGAATGTTTATAACGATATCGCACATCAAACTTTGTTCATTTTTGTCCAGCAATATTAGGTGGATTCGTAAGTTTTTGATAGGCTCTGATTGTGAAATAACTTACCTGAATCTGTATCGCCTCGTCTCTTCTGATATCGAGGACTGCAGCTTTTTAAAGACCACGCGTATTATTCTCAAGAATAAAACGAAATTTATCTGTTAAATAAAATTTGATTAATTTGACGGGATGAAATTATTTAGACTGCACAACTGATAACTGTTTTCCACTCGCTCATAACATCAGCATTCTAATGTTATTCTTACCAACATTGATGTTCCGACAGGAATACGTATGATGAGGAAAAGAAGCAGCTGGTCATTAGTTGTCCAACAGTACGTGTCCTCAAATATCACACGAAGAGTTATCCAGGGCACCACAGACAGCAACGGGAGACCTGATCCACATCAACGAAGAATCAGTGTTATTATTTTTTATGCAAATTACGGCATTCGTGCACTTTGCGGCTTGTAAAGATTTTAAATGAGAACTTTTCTTACCCCATCCTAAAATGACGTACATGGCGATTGAATTTGTATCGGTGAACAATGCTTGAAATATGAGATTGTGGAGGTACAGGCCTTCCATGAAAACCCATGAGTAATTAGCCACGATGAAAAACTGCCATGTGCTGATCACCAGCTTGCAGAGCCATCCGTGCTGAAAATATTCGTTTGATTAATACAACCAGTACTTGATAAAAGCAGTGTTTCAACCCTACTGATTTTTCTAAAGATGCTGATGTTATGCACCATAAGGTAGTCCGAGCGACATAGTTTCTTAGTCATAATAGAGACCATATTCGAATTATACTTATAAATTTCACCAGCTGTAAGATGCATCAATTAAATATTGCATTATTAATGGTGCAATAATATACTTTTACATGACAGAAATTGTAAGTAATTAAATTAAAATATAGAAATAAGTCTTTAACTTGACTCATTTTTTTCGCGCGGTGCGTTTAAAACTCCTTCAAAACAGAAGGTTTTTTTGTGATACCCAAGAACCTACTGCGGTGACAATATGATTAATTTTCAAATATAATTGAGAAAACACAAACTACACGCTGTTAGTTTTTTTACGACATCTAAGTGTTATAAATACCTCATTTTGTAAATAATGTCCCTCTGGAGTGCATGCACGTACCATTTCCAATGAAAAAGGGCTGATATTTTTTGGCAAATATCTCCGAAAGTAATGTGGTAAGGGGTTGAATTTTTTGTGTCGCTAGAAGGGTGAGATATTTTTCTTGAAAATGAGACCAAACTTATTGGTTTCTAAGTAAAATGATATTTCGATCAAACTACCTTAAAAGGCTTATTTATCTTAAAAAGATGATGAAATCTCTTTTATAACTTATCAACTGTACGATTGCAAAATATCCATTTTCGCAGTCGTAGTAATGAATACTAAACACATATGATATTCGAAAAACCAATCGGGAATACAAACTTAGAATAGCAGTGGTAGTGGTGAAAATCCGAAGCGACTCATTCGTACTGTTTCGATAGCGCTGTGGTTGGAAAACGGAAGAAATCGATTTAAAAGGAGGGCGAAATGAGAGCTGTAATCAGCCTTTTATGCCGTATACCCGAACTCTCTGTTTCTATTCTCTCTGGTCGCGGCAATGGGAATACTACTTTGACAATCTAAGGATTATCTGCTGGGCCTTAATTTGTAATATTTATTTGATGAATAAGTAAGTTCCAAGTCAATCTAAATATACAGTAAAATTCGTTTTTATCGATCATTCATGTAACAAAATGGTTCCTATAACGAAGTGAGTTCTCGGCCCCTTGGGACTGTCCTATGAGGGCAGACGTTAAGTATCCCGCATATAATGAGTACGGATGATGCGGAATCCCCGCTGAAATGAACTATTCCTTGGTTCTTTGGCACGTTCTCTTGTATGCTGCTTTTCGTTTCTCTTTTTATGCTTCCCTAAACTACGGCACCTCTTCGAGCTAAAGCATTGGATAGCGCGTAGAAGATGAAATGTCAATGTTCTAAGCTATCACCTCTTTTGAAATTTTAGAACTACTGTGAACACCGTCAAAAAAATGTTATCCTCACTTTAAAGGATAGAAAGTTTCTTGTTAGTTTTATTTTGTTAACTTCACTTGCAGAATGAATTGAAGACATTATCGCGAGCCAATCACCACGGTAGTGAACAATCACGCCGTCAGTTATTTAGGGCGTGAGTCCAAATGCTCTGGTACGTAAGATTTTAGTGAGAGGAAGACGTGTGAGCTCAGTGGTAATCTTACTGGCAACTGACTAGCGTTTTTGACTCAAGTAGTCAAAGAACAATCAAACACACCTCAATCTACCTTCAAGCAAAGCTCATCCTTGCTTGCTGTCAAAGAGCGCGTGACCCAATGACGAGAGTTGTGGTTTAGATGCCACCGCACGCTCGCATTTTACTTCAAGGTCAACTTCACATCACTTGCTGTGGACATGAAGCTGCGCATCGACTCAATTGCCAGCAATATAGCAGCGTCTGGCACAGGAGTAAGGATGAGTCGAATACAAATGCCAATTCCCGATTCCACCGATTCTCAGGATTCGAATCTGTATCGAGAATCGTTCGCCTAAAGTCGATTCCGATTCTATCGATTCCATATAGATAAATATTCAAATAGGGTGTAGGCTATCAATTTGTACTTTTTATCTACCTCAATAAACTGAGGATATATTTGCTATTTTTTAATAAATATACTTATTGAGCGACTTAATTCTCTTTGTTATTATGTTTCAGCCAATACTTTAATTTGAATAATAGCCGTACGCTACTGGTTTATCAATATTCTACCTGTTATTTGGGATAAGAATCGATGGAATAGGAATCGAGAATCGGGAATCGATTTGAAAGAATCGGAATCGAAAAAAGTGGAATCGACTAATCCCTACATAGAGATAATAATATGCTGTGCTTTGATTACTTTGCGTCAAAAATGTTGATCGCTTGGAGTCGTTGAGAAAGTGGTTTCCTTTCCCGCTGTATTTCCAGCGTCAAATGCAGGGAAGATTGTTTCCATTTCGATGCATCGAGCTCAAATGGCCTGATGACGAATTGAGTTTCGAAACGCACTCTCCCATTTCTTTCTTTCTTTGCGTGTAAAATACCGATCTGGAGTGGCACGACACTGGTCTTCACATATTCTTACATTTCCACAAATCTAAGTTTCTTAAAGCATGTGGAACGTGTAGCCTCACTATTGAATTCTCAAAGTAATGGTCACAGGCGTGAAGTGCTGCAAGAGTTGCACTACACAGATGATACAAGTCAACGTAGGAGTACAATGTATTACTAAACAGGTCATAGTAACACGCTGTCACACTGGAAGGGGTTAAGGATATTCTCAATTTTTATTTCATTAAGAATCATAGCTCAGGAATAGATTAGTGTGATCTTTATGAATGGTAAACTAGTTGCAATAAATGCCATTATAAATGTGTAAGCACCATGATAATACTCTAAATATAAATATTCTTTGTGACGGCGGTCAATTGCTAAATATCTGTAACGTTTACACAGACGATTGACAACAAAAAGCCTTGGATCCAACGATGTTCACGGCAAATAATGCTGAAGTTTGGATGTAACGAAATCCTGTTTATAACAAAGTAATCGTCGGATTACTTAAAATTACGTTATAAACAAGTTTTACTATATTTTCATCTAAAGGTTTCTAATTCCTTTGTGAAATACGCCACTAATAATATAGTCCGAATATAGTAATAATATAGCGAATAGTGTCCACTTACTTAGCCAATGAATAATTTACTCTCTTCGTTTCTGTTTCTGCCCATTCCTTTCTCTCACTTTTTTATATTTGGTATCATTACTCCCTCTGCCACACGTCTCTAAGGCGGCTCGGAGGGACGTTTGTAGTTACAGATAATGAAAATGCATAATATTAAGTGTATATTGTCAAGAATAAGTACCATATGTGTTCTTATAAGATACACCAAATTTAATGCCATAAATATATAGAGAAAATGTATTTTTAAAATCATCTCTAAGAATCTCAACATCAATTTAAGGTAGTTTGAGCGAAAAATCATTTTACCAAGAAATCAATGAATTCGGTCTCACTTTAAAGAAAAATGTCTCACCCTTCCATTGATACCAACAATTCTACCCCTTACCACATTACTTTCGGAGATATTTGCCAAAATATAACAGCCCTTTTACATGGAAAATGGTACGTGTGTGCACTCCAGAGAGACATAATTTACAAAATGAGGTATTTCTAACACTTAGGTGTCGTAAAAAAACTAACAGCGTGTAGTTTGTAGTTTTATCAACTCTATTTGTAAAATTTATCATATTGTTATCACAGTAGGTTCTTGGGTATCACATAAAACCTTCCATTTTGATGCAATTTCTAACATACCGCGTGAACAAAATGATTCAAGTTAAAGACTTATTTATATATTTCCATTTGATTAATTACAATTTCTGTCATGCAAAACTATATTATTGCACCATTAATGATGCAATATTTGATTCGTGTCTCTCACAGCTGGTGAAATTAAAACGTATATATCGAATAAGGTCTCTATTTTGATTAGGGAGCTATCTCGCTCGGACGACCTTAAATTCTGGATTGGTGTTTAATAAAAGTGATTTTTTTTTCAAAGAGTACTTTCATTTCATGTCCGCTGCGAATTTTATTCTCGTGCGCATAAGAAATATGGATTTCTTCGTTGGAAACATTTGTTGCGTTCGTCCTCTCCTCTCATCTCGTTGTGTCTCTTGCGGTCCCCTTACCGGTTCCTCGGAGAGTATGAGTGCTCCGTCGCTCTGAACGAAGGCCTCCGAGGTGAGGTCGATGCCCTTGATGAACAGGAACTCCTTTAGCAGCGACATGAACGCCCTCATCATGAAGGACGCGAACAAATGCATGTGGAGCACGTTCCGTGGACAACGAAGTCTCCTGCTCGACGAAACGAGATGGAAGTGACGGGGACGGACCCGGAAATATAGAGAGAGAGAATTAATTCATTTGGATCCCATCTCGAGTCAAGTTACTTAGAATACCTTTAAAATGAAACCACTTAGTTTTTTTCCACCAATATATTAAAAAACACAAGTTGGACTTCCTGGAAAATTTTGAAATTTCGTCACATTACAACTTGCATGGTGATTAACTTCTCAATGACATAATCCCTTTCAACCGCCTTACCCTTGTTCTTTGTGCCAGTATACCCCACCTCCATCCCCGTAGTCATTGAGCCTGGCGTCACCACCTGTTTGTTCCTTCTCTGTCGCAGTTTTGCCCAATCACCTCCTCAAAACTTACTCACCTCTCATCACCCCCACCCCCTTATTTCAGCCTCCTCCCTCTCCTTGAGATCTCTTATATAAGCTGTGCTGTCTCATGGTATTTTACTTTGCATCCTTGAAAATGGCCTGAAAAGGCCGAAACCGGTCGAATTGTGTTTTTTAATATATTGGTGGAAAAAAACTAAGTGGTTTCATTTTAAAGATTAACAACTGCCACAAAAAGAACTCAGCGACCATTGATTATATTCTTAGAATACTCTTAAAATTGCGATTGGTAGTATTTTTACGTCCGTTTTAACAAACGCTACGATCAAAAGTGAATCTTCCCACGCTCCCTTTGACACGCTTTGACATAATTCATCATTGAAAGTGGAGATTTTAACAAGGCGTTAGGTGAAGATTGCTCAGATTACAGCAGAAATTCGTCAATTTGAACGAATAATCATGTGTAAACAATTAAATAAAACTATTTTACAGAAGATGACATTAACTAAAAGTAAAATGTAGTAATTTAATCACCAATTATTCAAAATAATTAGCGAATTACTGCCGTAATCGAAGTACAAATGCGATATTACCAATTCATGGTGGCTACTGATATCCAATTTTCAAATTCCCTTACCTTTCCCTGACTTTTCCCTGATGGCTTTATCAAATTTCCCTGACCAATCGCCAAAAGGTCACCTATTATTGGAGTACTTTTTTCTGCTGAATTAAATTTTCTACGGCAGTTTTAAATTTTCTAATCATCGTCTCGTACTTTTAGAACTGCAAGCATGTATTTACTAAGAGCTAGTGTGCTCCAGCAGCTACCTCTCCACCTGAGTTTCGGAAGTCACAAAAAAAGCGGGGTAAAATTTTCCGAGCAATATAGCCTCGGATTCCTTGTGATGAGCGTAATATATTGTGATCATAAATTTTAACACTACTAGGAAAATATCGCAAAGATAACATACAAAAGGGATACATTGTACGTCTGATTAACAACTAAATAACTATGATGCACAACTTACAAGATTCATAACTGAATATTTCACGAATTTATGGTGCTAATCCCATGCACGTCAGAGACGGACTCTAGTTTTAGTTGGTGAAATAAAGGGAGGGAAAGACTGGCCGATAAACGTAATGGTTGAAAAATACGAGGATTCCTAACCCAGTTTCTTCCTGACTGCTAGGAGAATTCCCTGACTATTTCCTGAATTATCCATAAATTCAAAATTCCCTGACAATTCCAGGTTTTCCCGTTTTTCCCTGACGATCGCCACCCTGAATTAAGTACGCAAGGTCTGACGGTAACATAAACAACACAAAAAAGTAACTGCATATATAACTGCACTTAGGATCACTTAAGTGACGAATATATAAAAGTTTGCCAGAGGAAGGCAGACGACAAACACAGAAAACAAAAAAATGATGAACACACTTACAAAGTTTCTTGATATTTCGGTGCCACTAGCACCTTGGTCGCAAGAGCGAAGACCTAGTACTAGTGCTAGTGGCACCGAAATATCAAGAAACTTTGTAAGTCTGTTCATCATTTTTTTGTTTTCTGTGTTTGTCGTCTGCCTTCCTCTGGCAAACTTTTATGTATATATATATATATATATATATATATATATATATATATATATATATATATATATATATATATATATATATAAAGGTCACAGGCGTGACTAGCAGTTACATATAGAGCACAAAAAAAGTAAAACTCACAGAAATTTTGATATATTTCGGCGGACACAACCGCCTTCGTCAGAATGTTAGAAGGTAGTCCTGTGTGTACTCACTACCTTCTAACATTCTGACGAAGGCGGTTGTGTCCGCCGAAATATATCAAAATTTCTGTGAGTTTTACTTTTTTTGTGCTCTATATGTAACTGCTAGTCACGCCTGTGACCTTTTTTTATATCTGTGCACTACAAGTGTTTTTCGCCAAGTGGATATATATATATATATATATATATATATATATATATATATATATATATATATATATATATATATATATATATATTATTCAGTATCTGACTATAATGTCAATTTCATCTAAATAAGTGGGAATATTCTCATTTGTCACGGTCAAATATAGTATAATCAAAGCCAATATTTACCTTATTGACGCCATAATGATAAAGGCCAGGATCAGGGTGATTAGAGAAACGCTATAACCGACCGTGGCGGTTGTCTTGACAACGGGGACCCATTCCTGCAAAAAAAGAATTGGTAAACATTTTAAGCTGTAATGCGAAGACGACTGGCAATTAGTCGTTCTCTAAGAATGAAATAGAATACGATTAAATACGCTCGACTGAAGCTGAGCGAGGTGGACAAAATGCCTTTTCTTCGCTTAAGAACACTGTTGAACCGGTTGTATCCGGATTTTTTTGTATTGTTTGTATTCTACCGGTAAAGGTAGGTTTTGCGGAATGTCAGAGAATCTCCTCCCAGTATTTTACAAATTCAGGGGCCTATCTCCCTCCAATATATCCTTTTCCGCCTCTGCATACGATCTACCCTTCTTCATCCCGTCCATTAAACCTATTCTCTTTCCTCCCCTACGCCGCTTGCCCAATGTCCTTCTCTCTATCACACACTTCAGCAACCCATCGCCCTTTATTACATCCTTCAGCCATCTACCCTGCCTATCCCGGATTTCATTCAAAAGATTCCCTTCCTCGCCCACCATCTCAAGAACTTCTTCGTTAGTCTTCCTTTCTCTCCACCTAACCTTCTCCATCCTTCTCAACACCCACATCTCAAGTGCCTGCAGCCTATTATCGTCCTCCTTTCTCAGGGTCCACGTTTCTGCCCCATACAACGCTACGCTCCATATCAAGCTCTTCACCAGCCTCTTCTTCACATTCTTACCCAGTGTCCCCTTCATCAACTCTCTTCTATTACTAAACGCCTCCTTAGCTAGCGCTATTCTCTTCCGTATGCCTTTGCTACTATGCCCGCTTTCCTCGAGCATGCTACCCAAGTAATTAAACTGTTCTACTTGCTCTAGTTTGTGTCCTTCAACTTTAATCACAAGCTACGCTTTCTTTGTCCCAGAGAATCTCATTACTTTTGTTTTCTTATGATTTATCTTCATTCTGAATATCTCGAACTGCATATCTAAAGCATCTACCAAAGCTTATAGTCTCTTCGAAGATCCACTAACCAATGCTTGATCGTCCGCGAATATAACCGATTTCATAAGATGCCCTCCCACTTTGACTCCAACCTCAAGCTCTTCCCATGCCTGTCTTACCATTTCCTCAGCATAAATGTTGAAAAGCAGCGGCGACAACGGGCACCCTTGCCTTACCCCGCGACCTAGAGTTGCCCACCCTGATTCACCATCAGCCACCCTCACCTGCGCCCTTTGCGTCATATATAAGTTTCAAAATAGTCTCCTGTCTCGCCAATCCATTCCTATTTTCCCTGGTATCTCCGTTAGTTTATTCCAATTTACTTTGTCGAAAGCCTTTTCAAAATCAATAATGCATGCGAAAACGTCTTGATTATACTCCATGTTTCTTTCTAAAAGTGTTCTCATCACCGCTATCGCATCCCCAGTTGACCTTCCCTTCCTGAACCCAAACTGTTCATCGCCTGAGTAGTTTTTGGCCAGGATAGCAGGGTATTTTCAGGGATAGCTTAGGTTTTTAGGGAGCTCGATGCGTTTTTTCTATGCCTTACACAGGTGTTTCTGTTCTTGTGCTGGACTTTTTATGGTCCCCTTTGCTAAGAGTGGAGTTAAATTAATTGAAATTTGTTCGTCCATTCTGATAAATTTACCCAGTGACGAATTGCTGAGCTGTCTTTCACTTCGCAGTGATCAATGGTTATAGTTATACTCTTGTGTAAATATGTATGGATTATGGTATACCATAATGTGTATGGTGGTGGTGGTGGTGGTGAGAAGGAGGTAATAGTGATTCTGTGATCGAAGAGAAAAGTACAGGTTTAAACTTTTACGGAAGTTTTATGTTGACTTTTTTTTTGCAGGACGCTCAGCGTATTTTGTTAAAGAAAAACTACAATGGAATAACACAATTACAGGTTTTAGATTGAGGATATAACCTGGAGAACCGATATATTTGGGGCCATTTTTTCCACGTACAATAAGAGACCATAATAGTTGCAAGAGATGCAGTTCTATGATACTTGGACCTGCACTATGTAAAGTAGGTTTTGCACTTATGCTAAGTGTCTTAACACTATTATCAGCAAAACACCTCGCATACGATTTCCGGTACGATACAGCTCATTCATGATTTAGTACCTTGAAGAACTATTTATCTGTCGTAGTAATTATAACAACCAGTCGTTCTTAAGTAGTGTACTGTATGGTAGGCTGTTCTTCTACGTAAATCCAAAATCGAAGCGCAGAGAAATGTCTATAATTATACCTCTTAAGTAAACAAAATCACTTTCTTTCTTTCGTTTTTTCTCAATTCGTGTTTTTCATTCAGTTATTAAAAACTTGAGAAAATGTCGGCACACGGTGTTAGCTGATAGTCTCTTCGACTAAAATGAAATTAAATAATTACGTACTCTCCTTAAGAATCCTGATTTTATTGCCACTCATTACACGACTAGGCTAAATTTTTTATTTGTTCTTTGGCTGATATTAAGCTTACAATGTGAACAAACTTACAACGAAGGGACAGCATCGAGTAGAGTACAACGGCTCTCATCAACACTTTACGTTACAATGAAAAGGCGACACATTATTCGGCTTATAACATTTCGAGTGACGGGATAATATTAGATTATCACAAGACATTAACCAACCAAAAAAGAATCGCTGAGGTATTTTTATGCATGAGTGTGTGTCAAATATACATAATATACTAAGTTAGGGAATTTTAACACTGCCTTTTTGAGAAATTAGCATTCAAATACATTTTATCCCGATGCTAAATAATGTAAAATGGTAATTAAAAATAGATATGGGATATCTACATCTACATCTACTTGATACCCTGCGAGCCACCACGAGGGTGTGTGGCAGGGGGTGAAGATCAACAAACATGCACTATTGATATGCAAGTAGGATATTTAAGGTAGGATATATGGCTCACGAAGCATAATGACGCATCTCTACATCCATGTCAATAGTGCATGTTTGGTGATCTTCACCCCCTGCCACACATCCTCGTGGTGGATCGCAGGGTATTACGTAGATGTAGATGTACATCTCTAGGTCTGAGAGATGCGATAAAATAAGAGAGGCACTCTGCCAAACAGATAGAAACAACAACTCGTTCTTTCCGCGCGCAATAAGCGACCACAATAGAAACTGAGCTCCTCCAAATACACTCCCATAATAAATGTCACCATTTCACTCCCCAAAACCTTCTCCCTAAAATATTTACATGGATGGTGTTCTAACACCCGCTGCCCCACGCCCATGCAGCGTATCGCTGGGTAGAATGTAGATGTAGGTATAGATAAATTGAAAAATTTTCGCAATCATTACGATGACAAAGTAACCACCGATTTTTCAATAGATCTTAAGGCATCCTAACTCCAGGAGTGCGGGATCACAGTCGACGTTTACAGACGTGACAGATACGCACGACGGCTCACAGTTTCCCGTCTCCTCCCGTCAAGGAGAAATTTGTTTCGACGACGGAAGTATTGAGAGCCAAATGCTGTTTTCGTAAATGGAGTAAAAACAGTTTGGAGGTAGCCGTTTATTTTATATTTTTTAATCTAAAAATGAATAACTCGAAAAATTCCCGAAAAACACCGCTTCATGAGGGCTAAGAATTTTCTTTTGCAAAGTTGCAAAGTGACATGAGCAATCCGCAAATGGAACTCGGTAAAAAATTGAACGTAAGCTCTCTCTTCTGAGTGGCTGACTTTGTTGTGGCGTGACGGCAAAGTCACGATTCGATAAGGTTAACTTATCGTCCCTTTGACGGCACTGTCAACGCCCGGCCATCGTCATTGGCCGGCAGAAAGTTGCCAGGAAACAAACTGTTCGATCCCGCCGCGCACTCGGCTGCGCTAAAGTGCCGCCGGTGACGACGCGGGCGGACGTCGGAGTGATGTGACGTCATCTGTCGGATGGATTGATGAATGGATGCGCGAGGAGGAAATATGGGAGGTGCGGGGGGGGCGAGAGATAAAAAGGCCGGTTATACGTCCAGGATACGCAGCGGCGAAGGAGGAGGAGGATTGGGGGTGGGGAGGGGGGGGAGTAGATGAAAGGGAAGAAGGGGAGGAGATCTCCGAGGGAGGATCGAGAGCATGAATATATATATATATATATATATATATATATATATATATATATATATATATATATATATATATATATGTATTATGGATTTAAATGTTTGGAATCGTTTAATTAGTAAGAAGGTTTCCGCGGCGTTTCAGCGTTTGGAGATTAGCTTTCTGGCTTCCTTCCGCGTGTTGTCTTTTGTAGACGACAGTTTCTCCAGCCATCCTGCTGGTGTCTTCAGTTCGCAATGGCGATGCGTCGTGTGTCGTTGCTGCGAAGCAGCTATTCTCTTAGGGTACGTCGCTGTTAGGCTAATTTTTATCCTATTCATTTATCAGCACCTTTGCTGTATTACTTAATGAGTAGTTTTACTGCAGTACCTTACTCTCTGGCCTTTTATACATGTCTCCTTCCAGTGATCTGGGATGAGCCAGCTGTTTTATTTCTTTAACACTACTCAGAGATAAGTTTTCGAAGTACTGTGTTTTGATTACTGATTTTTTTAGTATTTCTCTTAAGGAAGTAATTCCTGTTATACTATAAATATCTTTTATGCGCGTCCATTGTCTTAGGCGAAAAATGGAGCGTAGGCATTTTCTTTCAGTGATCTCAAGTTTCTCTAGCCTGCCTTTGTTTAGAAGACCTCTCCAGCACGGGGCAGCGTATATAGCAATTGGTCTAATAAATATTTCATATATACGTGCTTTTATACTATGTGGTGTCATTTTGTTATATAGAATAGGTGATAGTTTCGCTCTCATAGCGTAAACCTTACCTACTACGGTTGATAGGTGGTCACTCATTGTAAGCGTACTATTTAGGGTTATTCCCAAGAAAGTGGCTTTGTTTTTCAATTTCCATTCAATAGGTTGTTACCCTATTCTAAGGTACCTACCTGTTTTTATGGTGACGTTTTTCCGGTGAAAAGGGACCACTAGAGTCTTTTTAGTATTTAATTCCAGGCGCCATTTTTTGAACCAGCTAGCTGCTAGGTCCAAAGTTTCTTGTCTCATGGTCCGTCCTTATATATATCTGTCGGGTCGATCGGAGCGAACTGGTTTCCCGCGCTTTTGGTGCGAGAACTCGCTTCCATGCAATTGATAGGTTGTAGCAGTCTACCCGGGTTAAATTATTCGGGTTTTGTGTTATTTCAATGGATTCCCGAATGATTCTGGGAAAATAGAGTCTTTCTTTGCTGGTGATTGTTGGCTCATTGAAATTTACGCTATGGACAGGCTCCGACCTTACGTGTTCGGCGACGGCGGAGAGTCGAGACTGCTTCTTTTCCGTGGCCTGTTCATGTTCCCTTATTCTGCATCTGATGGATCGTCCTGTCGGCCCAACCCAAGACTTTCCACAGGTGCGTTGAAGTTTATACACTCCCTCGAAGAGTGCTTTTCCTGAGGTTTAGGCAGGTATTCGGCCGTCTTCTTGCAGCAAATAAATCTCGATTTTATGTTCACCTTGGAGAGAATACTAGCTATTCTCTCCGTGGTACCGGAAACATAAGAAAGGTTGCCTACGTAATCTGTTGCCTCAATTTCCACATTTAGTTCACTCAGTTCTTGGCGCCACTTTGAAAAAAGTCTTCTCAGTCGAATCGTAAATAGCCGTTGTTAATTGTTGTTAACGTGAGACTATGGTGAATATTCAATGACGATTGAAGTTATATGAACTACCTGATGCTGTGAATAATACCTGACTATTTTTGAGACCTAACAGTTACTTTGTAGATGTTAGAGAGGAAATATCTACCACTGAAAGTGTGTAAGAGGCATATGAAACTTCCATCGCGAGTCTTTTCTCTGCCGTGTGGTTCTTTCACTGTTAATTTACAGCTACATTTTCTGGTTTATTACCTATTGAGAGCCTTAGGAATCAGAAGGTATGATCTAGATAAATTGATGTGGATGTTAATGTGTAGCCTACTATTCACATGTGGCCTACTATTCACATGTGGCCTACTATTCATGTGTGGCCTCGGAGTAGGTTCAATAATCTCTCCTTTGTTTGTTATTAAAATAATAGTTATTGGCGCAATTTCTCATCCATAGATGACATTGTCGGATCTTGGTTTTGAAATCCTTATAGTGCTTCTATCCGTCTTCTAATTCATTCCACTTTTATAACCTCGTATTATAATTAAATTGCCGAAGAACGATATTCACTAAGTGCTAAGAAGTTAATTGTGCATTTGTGTAGTTAAATTAGGAGAGGAATTAAATATATCTGTAGACCGGATAATATTAAAAAAGAGTGTAATTACGCCCCGCGTGTAGCACTACATTTTTTATATCCACTGCATTATGATTACTGGTAAGTAAAACCGGTAAGACTTTACGATCTGTAGACTTTTTTACATTTGAACTGCCGTCTTTCATCACTAGACGGCGACTCAATCGAAAAAGTTGTTTACGGCATTCGAGGCAACAGTTTTTGGGGACGAGTCGAGAATCCGTAATGTATATTCATGGTTGAGTGAAAGAAAGAGGGGGTTGTTGCAGATTGAGCAAGAGGTCATTTCACTTTGAATTATACGCATTTCGCACTTGGTCTCGGTTTAAAACGAGAAGCATGCGAAAGATACTGACATAATAGCCACTTGCTGCACCACTTGTTGAGACGTTTGCCAGAAACGAAAGATGCTGTTTTTCATGGATACTGTATGAATTTGCACTTCAGAGAGTCTTATTTTGAAGTTTGAGATTTTTTCCTCGCATATTGAAACATGCAGATTTTGAGTTACGTCGACTGTTTAAAAAAATTAATCGAAAAACACCACAAGCTAGGCTTAGGCTGCTTGAGATATTCAGAACTGATATTTTTCAGAGCGACACTGAGAATATTATCATGACGCATCACTACATCTCTAGGTCTGACAGATGCGATAAAATAAGAGAGATACACTGTCGAACAGATCGGTATGCAATAACTCGCTCTTTCCGCGAACTATAAGCGACGACAATAAAAATTGAGCTCCACTAAATACACTCCCATAATAAATGTCACCATTTCACCTCGAAAAATTTAACGTCTTTACACGGCTGATGACCTACCACCCCCTGCCACACGCCAATGCGGCGGCTCGCGGGGTATTTTGTAGATGTAGATGAAATTTTCCCCAAAGTACCAAATAACATCTATTTTATATTCATGCATTTTTACCGTAGAATGCGAAAGAATGATTCAAGTTAAAGACTGTGGTGACCATGTTTATTTTATTACTGAGAATTTTAATCTTACATTGCAATACATATTGTATTTTTGCGCCATTGATATTAAAATATATGTACAATATGCTTCTAATAGCTGCAGAAATTTAAAAATATATTCCGAATATTGTTTTCATAATGGTTAGAGGAAAATCCTCTACGGACTCTCTCTCTCTGTCATTGGCTCGATATCGAGCGTTGTGACTAAGTCTACATACACCTCTACGTAATACCCTGTGAGCCACCACGATGGTGTGTGGCAGGGGGTGAAGATCACCAAACATGCACTATTGACATACTGAAGTGTATGTTTTTTCGGACTATGTATCTGGCGCCACTTTCATCCTCCTCCATCTTGGGCCACGTGGTTTGAATCACTCAATTTTAGATTTGTGAGTGTCTTTGTTTGGTAATTCAGTCTAAACGGTGGCCGACCTCGCTGTCTTTTTGCCCTGGATCTTCTTGCCTTGGAACACTATATTCCTTACGCCACTACGTTTTACAACGTGGCCGAAGAATTTGAGGGAGTTACAATATATTGGTGGCAGCGATCGGTCCCTGTCCACAATTTTCAGCTGGGTGAGAATGGACACGTTTTTTCTTCGTTCCGTCCATGATATTCGAAGCAATCTTCGGAAGCAATAGAGCTCGAAAGCCTCAATCTTCTTCCGTACGGCTGCTGTGATTGTCCAGCTCTCCGACCCATGGGTCATGATGGGGAAGACCATTGCTCTAACCAACCTAATTTTGGTGGACATGCCGATTCCTCTGTTCTTTCTTACGTACGGACTATCTCAGGTTTTTTTGTGAGTTTTCATCCCCCTCTTCCTATATAGGTCACGATCTTTATTCTCTCCCCTCCCACCCCCTCTCGCTATTTCTCCATCTGACGTCACGTAGGTGACATCGGACGGGTAGCTAGGTGAGGAGAGGGTGTGCTTAGGGTGGCATTACGAGTGACGTTTTCTGACGTGACGATTCATGTTTCAAAGGTTCAATGCAGCTAGCGGTAGGATGGAGTGACCGTGTAATATGTAGTTTCCATTGCACAACTATAAAATAACATTTGCAATGGGAGTCCGTCGATTTTGGTCCATTTGTTCGATAGTTACATGCTTACTACAAAAGACTTCATAATTTCTGACTACAACATAAAATTTAATATCCGTGCATATATTGCGAGACGCAATTGATTTTAATTATCATGAATGCGTTTGACGTATGGCAGGGAAGTAATTTCGAGGACCAGTTACAGTCCGTTAAATGAAGAGAAGTGCGTTGTTGCATCACTCACGGTCACAAGTGACTCGCCAGGCGTCATGTGCGGAGGCATGGCGACCACGATCTGCGCGAGGAGATTTGCGGGCGCGCACTGCGAATAGTTGGTCCATGTGGCGTTGGGCTCCTCCGGTCTGAAGTACCAATCCCCGCTCTCGAGGCAACGCCGAGTCGCGTTCGCCTGCGAATAAATAAAAAGACCAATAAAGTGATTTGCTATCATTACGCTTTATTAAATCGTGTCACAAAAATGTTATCTCTCTTAGATTATGCGCGAAACAAAATGTTGTTTGAATCAGTCAGAAAATGGAGTGTCTGGGCGTAAGCGTTGTTCGAAGGTATACAGGGTGATCCTTTACGAAGCATTGTGGATTTTCGCGCGATGTCAATCGAATGAGGTCTCATTCGATTGGATTTAGGGACGAGTCGATTCCACTTTTTTTTCGATTCCGAATCAAATTCTTTCGAATAGATTCCCGATTCTCGATTCCGATTCCATCGATCCTAATTCCTAATGACAGGTGGGATATTGATATACCAGTTGCGTACGACTATTATTCAAATTCAAGTATTGGCTGAAATTAAATAACAAAGACAATTGCATCGCTCAAAAAGTATATTTGTTAACAAATAGCAAATATATCCTCAGCTTATTGAGGTAGTACATAAAAAGTACAAATTGATTGCCTACACCCAAAATTACTGTGGAAAATTATGATGTGATAACTGAAATTTGATTTGAATATTTATCGATCTGGAATCGATGGAATCGGAATCGACTTTAGGCGATCGATTCTCGATACCGATTCTAATACTGAGAATCGGTGGAATCGAGAATCGACATTTGGATTCAACTCATCCTTAATAAACACTCGTACATAATATTACCTCCGAGTTTGGATTAAATACACTTGAGGCTATTTCTCCGTTTTCTTAGTCCGTGAGCCAATATTTTTGAAAGCATATATCAAGGAAAGAGTTTTCCGCGACCTTAGCGTACCGTACCCTCCTCTTCTGAGGGTGGTGCTTCAGTGTAGTGGGGGGTGAAAAGGGGGTGAGAGGGGACAGTCGCTGAGGATTGATCCCTTGTTGAAAGTTACCATGCATTAATGATGTGGGCCGAAAAAACTCTCTATATGTGGATATGACATAAGCATTAATCGAATTGTTCGTTTGAAAAAGCCTTAATTAATAATGGAAGCGCCGGAAAGGATTTCTTAGTTGGATATTAATTCAGTAAATACCTCAAGAATATACTAAAAAGCTCAGCTCTGTTAGATTTATTTGAATGAGTCCGATGGCATTTAAGCTCAATACGAGTTTATTCTCATTACACGAAATTAACTTGGCACTGAGGTTAATGTAACAGTAATCTAACTTCCTGTCCGAATATTTACAGAATTCATGTCACCGCTGCTCTTGTGAGAAAAACTCTCTTTATTAATGGGGAAACAGGCAACACAAATTATATATACTTCATATGCAAGTGTCATAGATGAAAAGCAATATCCTGGTTGGTAACTCTGCTTAGTCAGTAGTTCACTATAAAATGTATTCGAGCTTCTGATATGAGGCTGAAAACATTATTAACAAGACATAATACTTTAGTGAATGCTTTCCAGTAGAATAATTTAAAATATTGTTAACTTTTTATCTTTAAACAAGATTACTATGACATCATCTACAAATAGATAGAGAGTGAATCGAAGGAATTAACTAAAGATTAAAAAACGAGCTTTTATAAAAATTTTATCATAAAGGTGAAATACAAAATGTTGGCGTGGACCCCCTTAGTGATTGTTCTCGTGCCTCTCGTTGCATTACATTGTTGCCATGGTTCAAAGCTTTGATGTCACATCAACATAGGCTCTGATAACTTTAAGTTTTCCGTTTTCAATGTATAAAGTTCCCGTGTCCCGATGTCCTTCGATGCGCCGTGCCTAGCTCCGAGCCTTCGACTCACCGTAGTTACGAATCCAGCCACGTAGTCTGGACAGGGCAGCACTGCAGTCTCGCCGGCGCCCGTCTCGCCCCAGCACAGGATTCCGTCCCAGATGCGAGGGCAGCGGAGGGGAGAGGGAGGGCTGCTGCCCCCAGGGGCCGAGGAGGCGGGGGCGGAATTGGACGCCTCCGCTTCCTCCTTGAGCATGGTCTGGAGGCATTTCAAGTAATACGCCTCGATCAGCTGCTCCTGCACGTCCTCGTTGTCGACCAGGGCCAAGGAAGGCATTATCCCAAACCAGCTGGACCAAGAGGACAATGCGTGATTCAATTAGGATCAAATACAATAATTAGTGCACGGAACAAGAATTATTTAAAATTTTAAAAGGGGGAAATCAAAATAAAAATGGTTCATCACCAATTCTATAAATAGATTAATTTCTCCATATTATGGGCAGTGTATGTATGTCACAGTAAAAACCACAGAATTACACTTTTCTGCATGATTTTATGTACAATATTTAGAAGGCTTAAAGTCAAAACAAGGAGAGAATACATGTTTGCCTCTTTTTTATATAAATTCTTCAAATGTAAACAGCCTGAATATATTATTCAATTTTTCCAGCCTAAGCAGAACAACCGAATGTAGCAACCCGAATGTCACCAGACTTTTTAACTGTCCCACTTCATCGAACCACTACATACAATACATATTTTTCTGTTGTAGGGGCGAGGATATGGAATAGTACTCCTGAATCAATCAAAAATTCTAAAACGCTGATGTCTTTCAAAAACAGATTATTTAAAAAAACTATTGCGGGAAAAAATTAATTCACCAATATGCTTGTTTTTTGCTTTTTTTGTTGCCATTATTATTTCATTTATTGTTTGTGCCCACTTTTTCTTTATATATCTCTCTGTACTCGAGCTCTAATATTAATGTATGCTTTTTGTATGTTCTTAGTGGACCAAGTGGTCCAAGAACAATAAATATTTCTTTATCTTTATCTTTACAGTGCACTATGGGCTTCAACTCACAGAATATCTGGAGGTAAAATGGAATTCGGGAGATTGGAGACATCGTATTTATGCATCGTGGAGAAGCGGTGGGCAAAGGAAACAGGGGTTGAGAGAGAGAGAGGGAAAGAGACAAGGTGGAAGGATAATAATGAAAAAAACAAAGGAAAGGGAAAAATCGGTAAAACCAATGAGAGGAGAGGGGGGACAAGAGAAGCGTAGGACATTGAGACAGGAAAGGCAAAATTATGGGAATAAAGAGACAGAAGGGAGAAAGTAGTGCTTTGCAAATCAGGGATTTTCATTTCGAATCGAATCTCCCAAAAGATATTGGGAATTGAATCGAAACGAATTTTTTTAAAATATTCGTTAGCGAATCAAATCACCCAAAAAAAAATTTGCTTTCGAATTGAATTCGAATTCTAAATAAAATGCAAAAGTATATGCATTAGTTAAAGTAATATAGATTTTCAATATATTTCAGGGCCTTACATTAGCTTATACATCTATATAATGGCACAAATAATAGCACAGAATAACGTGTGGTCGTTTAAATTTTCGTTTCCGGTAAGGAAAACATATTCTAAACGGACGGCGCGCAATTTGGGGATGAGCGCCATGTTTGAATGCATGTAATGATTCGAAAACGAATCATTTCCTTTCGAAGCATCCCAATTCGCAGGTGAATCGAATCGAATTAAGTCTGATTCGAGTCGATTCGATTTCGTAGCATTCGCACAGCTCTATGAGAAAGGGAGTCAGAGGAGTGAATGTGTCGAGAGCGGTTCTCAGCAGAGGGGAAGGTGCACAATACAAGAAGTAAGCCAACCACAATGTCCGGCGAAGGCAGGGAGGAAGAGTGGAAGATCCACGAAAAAGGGTGTGGTCGTCAAATTGGCAGAGAGAGTGTTAAAGTGACTCTAGCGAGATCGTGTGTCACTGAGGGCACATCTAAATAACTTTTTGAGTTAGCCGAAAAAAATTATTGGCCCACACTTAAGGTAGTTGGAGCAAATTATCATTTTACTAAGAAATCAATGATTTTGTCTCATTTTAAAGAAAAATATCTCACCCTTCTAATGACACAAAAAATTCAACCCCTTACCACATTACTTTCGGAGATATTTGACACAAAATACCAGTCCTTTCACATGGGAAATGGTACGTATGCACTCCAGAGTGTCATTATTTAAAAAATGAGAAATGACTAACAGTTAGATGTAGTAAAAAAACAAAGAGCGAGTAGTTTGTATGTTATTTCAACTATATTTGAAAATTAAACATATTGTCACCACAGTAGGTTCTTGGGTATCACTTAAAACCATACGTTTTTAAAGGAGTTTCAAACGCACTGCGCGAAAAAAATGAGTCAAGTGAAAGACTTATTAAGATATTTTCATTTAATTACTTACAAATTTAAGTCATATCAAACTATATCATTGCACCATTAATAAGGCAATATTTAATTGATGTGTCATACAGAGCTGGTGAAATTAAAACGTATAATTCGAATATGGTCTCTATAATGATTAGGGAACTATCTCGCTCGGACTACCTTAAGTACTTCATTTATAGGATGAAAATAACTATAAAAGTTGTAATGAAAATTATGAAAGAATAGATCTTTTAAAATTTTTGTCCCGATGGAATTATTGTTTGAACTTGCGTTTACGGCGCAGAATTCAAAATGTGTGCGAAAATCGTGTAAAAGTAAGTATTTTAGTTGGTTGGAGGCCTTGAAATTTATTGGCGATAATTTTAATAATAATGTAAAACGTATCATAATGCGTTTATGGGAAGATTTGTACAAATGAAATCGAATTATTTCATAATATTTGTCAAGTGTCCTCATGCTAAGTGTTAAATAAACATTATTAGCAGGTTTTCAATAAAACTTATCGGTGACATGCAATTTATTCCTCGTTTTTCTATAATTATTACCAATGAGGACACGTTTACTAAGTTTGATTTAAACCTGTTCATAGCCAAAAATTGCTCCAACATCCTTTGGTGTTATGAGTGGGTTTTTGACCATAACCTGGAAATTGGAAAGAAAATAAAAGGTGGTGTGCAGCGGAGGATGAGAAAGCCAGGTTCGAAGCGAAGGGTAACGGGGAAACTGGGGGATAGGTGGTCATTGGCCGACAGCAAGTCCATTTTGGAATGGCAGTAGAGATGGGAGGAGAGAATTCTGCGGAGAATGGAGTCCATTGGGTAGATGACCAAAGAGGGAATATGACCGTTATGCTTTAGGAATGGGAACGTTGTAGAGAGGAGAGTGGTTCATGTACAGTTGCTCATTTAAAAGAACATTCTTTACCGATTTCTCAACTTCAAATTGTTCGACAATATCAAGTCTTGGACCTTATACTCCAGGTGGCAAATATCGGGCATCAATTCACAGGAATGAGATGTTTGCTTCAGGTTTTGTCCAGAAGTGACGTTGAATTTTTTATGTGTAAATATGATGACTCTCATTTTCAAAATTTTCTTACATCTAATGATGACTCTGTGATTCGAAACGGTTTATGGTTTATTGTACATTATGGTTTGTGGAAAAGTACGATTCTGTTATTTGAATTGGATATATATTAAGTTAATAATAATTTGGCGGGAATCTTTTGCTATTTTTTGTAAATTTCGGAATTTCCTGATAAAAATCGCTTAATTTTGCTTAAATCGCAATATATAGCTTAAAATCACTTCGCAACCTGATTCTGTATGCATATAAGTAGGACATGAAATAATACGACCATAGTTAGCTCTTTTTTGACGTGGTATTGTCTGAATTAGTGTTTGTTAACTGGCATTCCAGTGATACGCAATTAATGGCTCAGTGTGCGAAATTCCACAGAAGAAAAATCATCCGCCTTGATCGGGATTCGAACCCGAATCCCTCGATTTCCGGCTGAGTGCTTTAGCCAGTTAAGCTACCGTGGTATCCTCTTCCCCTGTGGATTTTATTCCGATCAAGGCGGTCCTCATCCCGGTCAAGGCGGATGATTTTTCCTCTGCAGAATTTCGTGTGTTGTTTCGAACAACTGTGCATTGCGGGTGACTCCGTAAGGTTTAATCCGTGGCTAGTCCCGGGTGACTCAAAATCAGTCAATGGCTCAGTGGTTGCCAAAATTTTACAGTTTTATGGCAGTTGTTTAATGCTCTAGTTAATGACAGCTTCGGATTAAGCAAATAAACCCAACTGGTGCACTAAAATATGTACCAACTTCTTATCTAGGCATCCTTACGAAGAATCAAGTGCTCTACGCTCCTGACTAACACATTGCCCGAGGAAATAAAGGAGACCATAGGGACAATACACAGCCGTGATCATTTAGCATTTATAGCAAGGGTCGCATAATCTTCGAAGGTGCTCCTTCCCTAAATCATAAATTCAGTGCAGCAAGGAATAAAACCTTAATAGTCAACATTTAAAAGTACAAAATTAATGATTAAGAAATACATATACATGTCATTGGTGATTGAGCTTTTATTTTTTCGAATGCATTCCGCGTAAATTCTAAATGGAAGAACCATCAGTATTCGAAAATGTTTTATGACATTGTTAAAGTCACCGATGGTGGCCACATCGCGGTCCAAGTTCTAGAATACTTCAAAGTATACTTGAGGGAATCGTGGGTGTGGTCGGAGATATCGGCTTAAATCATCCACGTGGCGTAGTTCACTTGATACCTAGGCTCTTTTCAGTAATGACATCAATCAAATATTCCACAGAAACCCTGCTAAAAATTCCTTAGAAGCTGTTCTGTATAGCGTAATGAATTCTACAGAAATTGACCATTTCTCTTCGGAACTAGTTCCTTTTTTAAGGATCTGTACGGAACATGAGAGCCTGACTCTACAGAACATATATTCTGTAGAGTTATTTTCTGCAGAGCAAAATAACTCCTTACAAGCTGTTCTGTAGAACTTCAGCAGCTCTATGGAAATGTGTGAGGTTTCCGTTGACCCAGTTCCTTTTCTAAGGATCTATATGGAGAGTCGTAGGGTATTCCACAGAACGTCCTCAGGAATTCTGTAGAATTTCCCAAGGTATTCTGCAAAAAATCCTAAGGTATTCTGCAGAACGTCGTGGGGAATTCCGTAAAATGGCGTTTTAATACTATAAGGAATATCTACAGAACTTTTTAAGAAATTCTATAGAAGTATTTACAAGGAAACCATACAGAATTTTTTAGCAGGGGATATATACACCAGATATATTATGTGCGACATTTTTAAGCGCTGGGAAAGTCCTTCTGGATCTGATAGAGAAACCCTTCCTACATACCAAATTATTGCCCTTGCGTTGCTTCCTTGGTGTCTTTTTCTATCAAAAAACTGTATCAGGAATATATAATGAGCGTATAAATATTTTATTTCCGCAAATAATCTCCCTCTTCCCTTTAAGTTATGATTCCGCCTTTTAAAGATAAGCTTGTAGGGGGATCGTTAACTAAAATGGATATTACCTACTCGTATTTTGTATCTGTCTGCTGATGTGCGTTTTCCCCTATTTTTTAATAAGAAGCTATTTTCTTGTGTCACCAACAAAAAGAGAACACCTTAATGAGGTCTTAATATAATAATTGGGTGACAAGCTATAAAAGAACCCGCTCGCCAAAAAAAATCAAATTTTTGACAAGAGAGAGTCAGAATTTTTTCCCTCCTCTCCACAGGGGACGTAGAAGTAAGGGGAGAGACATTTGCATTTATTTTCCCCGTCCGTCGACGAGACCGCATAAATATTTATGACATTCAGCCTCGAGCGTTGATTAATTTCGGAGCAAAAAATGAGGCCCACTTCCGGTCTGTCGCGTGACCTGCGGCTCCACCTGTCGTAAAGCACCAGAAGGCCGCCGTTGGGACTCCCGTCGTGCACCGCGCGTTTGCAAATGAGACGGAAGCCTCGCGAATTCACGCGCGTAGATATGCACACCCCCCGAACGTCGTCGCGTGACTCGGAAATCTCTCGCGGGTGAAAGGAGATTGGTGTTCCTGTCTTTTGCACGCATATCGGGCGCGACACGCTGTCCAATTAATTGAGAGCGCATGGCGCGCATCTTATGTTTTTTTTTGCGCTCACGGAACTCTAACTCTTCCGGGAGGACGAATGCATTTTCGCGGAATTCTGGGAATGTTTTCCTCCGAATCGGAGGGATCCATTTCGACGATTGGATGTTTTTCTTTTAAACAATTTTCCTTCCCGGAACCATAAATTTGTCAGTTCACCAGTTGGTCGCACTCCTAATCTCTAATAACTCGTCTACATTATCGTTACATTCCGAGGAAACCATCATCTTAATTCCTAATGGTAGCCACTTGCACATATTTCTATAAATAAATGCTACGGATATTCTAGTTTACTTATGAGTTGTTATGACCAAGCATAATTGCATCATCGACAATCGTACAGTAACAAATTAGCTTTTGAAATAGTGACATTATCATTAGCAAGCAAAACTTGTGGAGCTGAAATTCTAAAAATATGTCGTTTTTATAATATTCTAAACAATTTGAGTTCTCAACATTTGATAAATAATTTATGAAATTTGCGAAATTCGGGAACCGTAGTCACTTTTCTGTTTCCCCAAATCACGTTTAAGTTGTCGCTGTTAATATAAATAATATCTAGGAATCATATAACTCCATAAACTGGCGCTGATATAATTCTTAAATAGTGATGAAAAGTTTATGGATACTTTAAAAGTTTTGAGAGTAATATTCCTTGTGATTAATCAGTGATGTTATCATTGAAATATTTTCAATATATAGTTACAACCGTAAAATACAATAATGTGTCCCGTTTGGAGAACTTGGCCCTAATCTATTCTCGAAATGCCTCAGTATCTGGGCATCAAGGATTCTTTTGGAATCTTCTGTCAAACATAAACAAGGATTCACGTGGAAGAAATAAGGGTCGGAATATGCCTCTCCACTGGATGCCCAACTGCCGGTGACGGTTCCTGGCCCATCCATCCAATTGACTGGTGTTTAATGCTGTTGAACTTCGGGAAAGTCGAATGAAATCGAGTGTCTTTCCAGTGGTAACTTCAGAGATGGTGACATCCTGTTGATTGTGTCTTTAAAAAAAGATTTCGCAGCCGTATTTTATCACTTTATGTTGATGCAGTTAATCGTAACCTAGGTCGTGCTTGATTAATTTAATCAGTGACAAATTGCTCTTTGTGATTTTTATCTGCTAAAATTCCACCTAAAATCTCCTGATACTCCTTTTTTGGTGAGAAGGTTGACTAGGGACTGAAAATAGTAGCACGGCTAAACTATTCTGTATGAATTACTTTCCCAAAAGTTGAATATTTTTTGGTCAATAAAAAAAGCTGAATTTTGGAAATCTTATCAAAATAGATATCTTGAATGCTTATCATTTATATGAGGCCACCAGTCCTCGTTTATATAAAAAATACCAAATTGGCCGTTACGACGTGAGAATTGTAAATCTCTTCTCTATCACTGAACAAGAGGCGAGTGAAGCTTAGACTCAGCATAAGTACCTACGTCTTTGTTTGCGGATGTCAATTTATACTGAATTTGAATCCAAATTATTTCCTCGAATAAACCTTACCACCGTTTTTAGAAATAAATGAAGATGATGAGAAAATATATTTGTTTGCATGGTGTAGAAAGAATCTTAATTTAGTAGCATTTAAAAAAATCGTTAAAATACCGAACGTACTACCGGAGCGAGATTCACCTCCTGGCGTCATTAACTCAAAAGCAAACTAAAGGTTTGATTGAAAGGGTACGAAACGCAAATTCAGCTTTTACGGCGAGGAAAATTTTGGGATACGTGCTCTTTACGTCAAGATGTGTTTAGGTTCTTTTAAATTAATCTTTAAGATGGTATAAAGAACCCAAATGACACCCAGACTAAAATCAAGCCCATGTTTTTGAGTTCTGGACATCATATAGTTTCAGCTATTGATCTAAGAAAGACGCACTGAAGAACTCGATTGAAAGCAATGGTCCGAGCGTCGCTTTCGGCGCTCTTAAGCTTCTCTAAGCCGTCTAAATCCGTCTATGGGTCTCTTAACCGTTTAAACTGTCCCGCCGTGAGCACATTAGTAAATAGGCGTAAAGAAACATGTTGGAATTTACCAGAGGATAGTTTGGGGTCACTAAAGATGAACCAATCGTTTAATTAGTCAGGAGAGACGTCTTAATCCTCATCAATACCAAACAAAACACTCTTTCCGATAAGATATGTCCTTTTGTACTTCCTACGAGCTTTTTGATGACAATGGGCCGGTACATCAACCATTACTTGAATTTTAGTCACTAATTTGCAGTTTAACTACGGAATTCAACTTTTTTTACTTGACAGAATGGATTTAGATGAGTAAGTTTATCCTGCACCAAAAACATTGTGTTTGTAAATCGAATTTGTGAGGTGCACGGTGAAGAAGTTTATTATCGCTTTGTCGTCGTTTTCCCTTTCAAACACTTATTTCAACCGTGATGTAATGCCTCTCGATATTAACGTGCAGGAACGAATTACCTCATCAACAAGTGCAACGTAACTGTTCACGTCCTGTTGTCTCGTTGCCCGGCACATTAAAATAATATTCTTAAATAAACACATTATCCAAGACCCTTATACTCTGTTCTAGAGAAATGCGCCGTCGACAGCTATAATTCAGCCAATCAGAGAAAACGTCATTTGCCGTTCGAAAAAGAGAATTTCGTGACCATGAATATGTATAGAAGATACTTATCTCCTCCCTAAAAAGGAGTCGCTGCAAAGTATTCCGATTTTTGCCTCCTCACTGGAGTACATCGATACGAAAATCCCCAAATTTGCACCGATATTCCAAAAATGATCAACTTTACCTTAAATCTCCACGTATTCCGTACATCTTCAAGAATTAAGTAAACTTAATCTCAGGCTCTCAGTAAAAAAAGACATCTCTTATTTATAGCGGGCATTAACGAGTTTACACAACCAACTGAGATGATGGCAGTACCAACATCATCATCATGCATTAGTATTGTCTGCGTTACTAATGACGCCTATTTTAGGGAATTCGTAGTAAAAAGAACAGCCTGTTCATCTACATCTATGTAATAATCTGCAAACCTCCAGAATAGTGTGTGGCAGGGGGTGGAGATCACCACACATGCACTATTGACATGCAACTAGGATTAACAACACAATTAGGACAACTATTCCTACGGGCTAAACATTTGAATCCATAATGTATATTCACGAACGTTACCGAAGAGTCCAAGATGGTGACCATTATTAAAAGTAAGGATGAGTCGAATCCAAATGTCGATTCTCGATTCCACCGATTCTCAGGATCAGAATTGGTATCGAGAATCGATCACCTAAAGTCGATTCCGATTCCATCGATTCAAGATAGATACATACATACGTACCAACCACGCCGTTCCCTTTCGGACTAGGAACACAGAAAATGTTTCACTCATTAATAAATAATTGTACACCTAACTCTGCTTCAGTAATTTCCTCCATAATGACCGATCCTTGCAAACCTCTTTTGCCTAATTTACCCCCCATACACTTTTTCACACACGCCCTCCTGTTTTTAGACTCCTAATAGTACTCCTCCTAAGAATTTCCTCAACCACAGTCAGCCACAACTTTCTCGGCCTACCGCTACCTCTCACACCATTCATTCTACTCTCATATATCTGTTTCGTTATTCGACTCTCAATCATTCTCTCAACATGGCCAAACTAACGAAGCACACTCCTTTCATACACGTCCATTACTAGAGCATTTAACCCACATTCATTCATGACTCACTCATTTCTAACCCTATCCATCCTACTTTTGCCGCAAATACTCCTCAGATAACTCATACCCACGGCGTTTAGTCTACTCTTTTGTCTATCCTGGCATACCAATGTTTCACTACCATATAGAAAAGTTGGAAGGAGTACACTTTTGTACACGACAATTTTCGCTTCCTTAGACAAGCACTCATTCCTTGATATGCTCCACATGCTACGTACCACTTTCCTTCCAGCATTCGCAGGTCTCTTTATCTCCTCATCTATTCTTCCGTCTTTCGCATACATCTTACCTAAGTACACAAAATCATCCACCTGTTCAATTTCTTCACCATTCGCCCTCATCATACAGTTATTCTGCCCATTCTCCTTATCAAAACTACTACTTCAGTCTTGCACGCATTTACCTTCAATTCCATTCTCTCCGTTGATTCACAAAACCTATCTAGGAGCTTCTGTAATCCCTGTTGACTGTCTGAGATCAAAACAGTATCAACCGCATACAGAAGAACTCGCAAGTTTACATTTCCAATCAAAACACCATAGTTTTCACTACATGCGTCCCTAACTCATTTATCCATAAATACATTAAACAGCCATGGAAACATTACGCATCTTTACTTTACACCACAAATTAATACAAACCAATCACTCAGAGCCCCATTAACTCTTACACTTGCCTTACTATTGTCATACATCGCCATCATAACATTCGATAACTGCCCATTCACTCCATAGCCTCTCAAAACCTTCCACAACTTCTTTCTATTTACTCTGTCATATGCCTTCTCTAAATCGACAAACGCACAGTACACTTTCTTTCGGACACTCATACATTTTTCTATCACTTGCTGAAGTGCAAAACGCTGGTCGCTACATCCTCTCCCAGGCATAAACCCACACACACAACCCACACCCCATATTCTGTCGTAAGTAATACTCCTCACTCTTTCGATGAATATTTTACTGAACACTTTTCCCGGGATACTCGATAAACTAATGGCCCGATAATTATTACATTCGATCTTCCCTCCCTTTCCTTTGTACAACGGAATGATGAGAGCATTTTTACAATATGCTGGAACAACAGAAACCTGTAACCATAAACTGTATAGTTCACGCTGCCTATAAATTAGTAATTTACACCCACACTTCAACATTTCACTGGATATCCCATCTATGCCTGCAGCCTTCCCATTTTTCAAAATTCTCACAGCCGTTGTGACCTCCTTCTCACTGATATCCTTTTCCATCATCACATTCTCACATACCACTTCACAAGGCTCATCCTCAACGCCTGCAATGTTATTGTACAATTCTTCAAAATACTCCCTCTAGCAGTCCCTGATATTGCTCTCCACTTTTGTTCTTTACCGCATTCATTCCCCTACCTTCACCAATCTTAGCCCTTTTTACCCATTTCCAAAACAGCTTTTTATTACCTTCAAAATCGCTCTTCATCTTGCTAGCTTCATCCGCACGCATTCTTTCCTTGCTCTCTTTCACAACGATTTTGCATTCATTCTTTTACTTTTTGTAACTCTCACATGCCTTAGTACGCCCTTCCTCAGATTTGGCAGCAATCGTATTCTTATACGCCTCTTTCTTTTCTCTTACTGCAATTTTCACTTCATCATTCCACCAAGCATCACCTTTCGTTCTTCCTACCACTCCTTTTCCACATGCACTTTCAGCACATTCCACAATCACTCCTTTTAAACACTCCCACGCATCATTCATATTCTCGTTTCTGTTATACTCGTCCCATTATCTCTGCTTCAAGGATAGAGCATCCTCAAGCATGCAACCATACTGCATTCTTACCTCGCTGTCTAGCAACCTTTCCACTTTTACTCCCAACTGCTTACGCGCAACATTCTTCCTTGGCACCCACTTTCCGCCCAGATTCACTTTGGAGAGTACCAAATCGTGGTCTGTTTCACATCCACACCCTTCATCACTCGCGTGTCCCACACTAACTCTCTCAATCTCTCATCATACACAATAAAATCACTCATACTTTTACAATCGCCCCTTTGCCAAGTATACATATGTATTCTCTTATGTTCAAGCCATGTATTCGACACAAACAATCCTTTTTCCAAGCACACGCTCACCAAGTTTTCACCATTATCATTCACTCGGGGGCCGCCAAAAGGCCCAACCACTCTCTCAGATGCATCCCGCCTCACACCAACCCACCCATTCATGTCACTTAGTTAAATTATTCTCTCTCCAGGATCACAATCATTCAAAACCTCTCTCAGTTTTTCCCAAAACTCATATTTCACACTGTCACTCTCTCCATCCACTGGTGCATAGCACGCCACAATCACAACTCTCCTAATACCTACTTTCATGCGAACCCAGAGCAATCTAGGGGATACTGACTCGTATTTCCTTACTAGTATCTTAGCTCTCTCATTAAGAATAAGTCCCGCACCTTGACTGCCGTGTATATTATCTTCAACTCCTGACCACAATGCCAGACCACCGCCAACTATTGTAACAACATCCCACCCCTTGTGCTTAGTTTCACATACACGCAGAAGATCCATTCGTCTCACTTTCATTTCATTCAACAACTCATGCTCCTTTCCATTTACTCCTCTCATATTCCAAGTACCGAGAGTCCAGTTTGTATTGCTATGACCGTATATTGATGGGCCAATATTATTCAGATTCCGCCGCCCATCGTGGCTTCCGCTGTCCGAGGCAGCATTTTGGAGTTTAGCAGTAAGTTGTAATAGAGTATGCAAGGTTACCACAGTACCCGCACCACGTGCAGCTTTCCCTGCTAACGGTTACGGCGCTCTACCGTTCAGTTTTGGCACATTTTCGTCAGTATGCCACAAGAGAAACCAAAGCATAGTAATACCATAGGCCCGCTTTCACTATTCTGCTCAAGCTAGGATCCCTTCTGAAAGGACTACCTTGAGAGCCAGCATACTGTTGCCCGCGACCCTCCACTAGTAAGTATATGCGGTGTACTGACACAACGGGTCACTCCAGATAGATGCATATTAAAATCAAATTTCATTTATCACATCATATTTGTCTCAGTAATTTTGGGTGTAGGCTATAAATTTGTACTTTTTATGTACCACCTCAATAAGCTGAGGATATATTTGCTATCTGTTGATAAATATACTTTTTGAGAGACTTAATTGTCTTTGTTATTTTATTTCAGCCAATACTTGAAAATTTAAGTTACAGTCGTACGCTACTGGTATATCAATATCCCACCCGTTATTAGGAATAAGTATCGATGGAATCGAGAATCTGGAATCGATCTGAAAGAATCGGAATGGAATTAAAAAAGTGGAATCGACTCATCCCTAATTTAAAGCAAGCGATTGTGAAAAAGGAATATGCATTTCATTACTACTAAGCCAACTTAGTACATTTCAAACGCGGTGTTATCTTGGGCGAACTATAGTCTTCATTATTTTCACGCCTCCCCGTGCCGGTTGCAAATGAAAGGGTTTGTCGGTCAATGACGTTGTTGCTGTGTTTCAGACGGCACAATGCGTTGCTGTGCGTGGATCAGTGGATCGTGGAATGGGTGAGACGGTGATTGACGCCTTGTTTGGGAGGTCGACAAAGTCTGGACACGCAAGCGGCAGCCGGAGTGATGGCGAATTTGTCTGTTCAAGGCTGTCGTAATGGCCGGAAACGTTCGGAAGGACGTCCTGAGCGTTTAATGCTTGACTCGTGAAATATCGTTCCGCTTGGAGTGAGATGGGTATGATTAATCATTGGTGGTGTGTCGTCCTTATCAATCATGTTTTATTCATTAACGTCATACCAAAATTATTGGAATGCTACGCATGGATATCTTTATGAAACATTTCATGCAATAAAGCTTATTACCCAATTATTGTATGCTAACGATTCATGGAAGGTAATTTTCGTTTCGTTTTAAAGAAATAGTCATCTACATCTAGATACTACTCTCCGAGCTGCCGTAGGGGCGAGTGGTATGGGTTGTTAGAACACCAGCCATGTAAAAATGTTAGGGGTAAGTTTTTGGGAGGTTGAAATTGTGACGTTTATTATGGGAGCGTATTATAGTCGAGCTCAATTTCTACTATAGTCCCTTATTGTGCACGGAAAGAACGAGTTTTTATACCACTCAGTTCGCCAATGTATCTCTCATGTTTTATGGCTTCTATCAGACCTATAAATATAGTGTGGTGTCATGAAAATATTCTGTGTGTCCTTCTGGAACACACCAGTTCTAAATATCTCAAGCATTCGAAGCCTAGCGTGAAGCCTCCAAGTCTCTAGGTGCTCCCATAAAAATCCTGCTAAAAGTTGTGAAATACTATATATTCGCTCGCAGCAGCTTTTGACGAAGTGTACAACCTTTCATTGAATTTTATTAATTTTTTTGGTTAAATCTATTTTAGCAGGGTCCCAAATGCTCGCGGTGTATTCGAGATGTGGCCTAACCAGAGCGCAGTAGTATCTCTCTTTTACTTTTTCATCTGAGGACCTTCCAATTATATGCTTAACAGAACCTAGTTTCTTTAATACTGTGCCGCAAATGTATTGTACATCAGTTCCCCACAATATATCGGAAGGTAAGGTAATTCCATGATAAATGTACTATGAAAAAATGAGCAACTTCCACCGTGATAATATTTATTACGCTTTTTTTACGATCGGTTACGCTTTTTGTGAAAACGGTCGTAATAAATATCCTTACAGTGGAAATTTCTCAGTATTTCAGAGTGCAGTTGTGTTCCATTTCCAATCTATCAGGCCTAAACCATAGATTATAATTCCAAGATATTTAACTTTATCTCTTTAGCCCACAGACGTTTTTGTTTATATTTCACTTCAGTTAAAAGGTCTGAGGTATACCTCAGTAAGATTAAGACACTTCTATTAGCCGTTGGTCAAAATTTCCTTAAAGAATATTAGCTTAAAATCCAGCTGTTTAGGAGAATCAGTCTATGGCAACACTCCTCCTCATAGTGACGAACGTACATATACAAATCCTCCTGGTCCCGGTTTTCAATGGCGGCGATTGATTATCCTACGCACAGCTAAGGTTTGATTCTACGGTCCATTAGCATTTTACTCGTGGAAAATATAGTCAGTATTATGGCTTTTTGCAGACGGCGAGGAATTGACTGCTACTGACTACGTCAACGAATGCCTTAACCATTTCCCCACGTGGTCAAGTTTTATGACGAGTGTTGAAAAAAAATCTTCATATGTTATATCAATTACCCTAATTGTGCTGGAATAAGGGGCAAGAAATAACTTTTTATCAACAATATCAGTCCCAAATCTTTATAAAATGCTGGGAATGCGGAGGACTTACTTCCAAAGCCACCCTTAAGTATTTGGAGCTCATTTTCAGTCATTTTATGATCCATAAATCTCTTGATGAGCAAGATCTTTGAGGGATGGTGAAAAATAAATCAAATCCAAAGTATAAAGCTTTTGAGAGAACGATTAAACATTCTTGTATGAGACATACTAATATTTCTTCTGATACTTCACATCTTGCTTCTTTCTGCCCTTGCTTTGATCACTCTGTAACGCGTTTTGGTGGATTACATGGCTATTCATTTTGAATTTCGATTGTTGAAGCACAACTGTCGCTAAATATGTACTGAAGTATATTATGAGGAATATTCATGGTCCTTATAAAATTTTCGATACTTTTTTAGGGTTCCTAATTGATTTATTTATTAAAAACTTTCCAAAATGTATCAAACGCTTCATATCAGGCTGACCTATCATAGTATGTATACACATGTAATATCAAAACGTCATTTATTCTACGTACAATAAGGGACCATAAGTGTTGCGATAGATCAGTGCTAGGATACTTTGAACCTGACTAAATAAAATAGGTTTGTGCAAGTATCCTAACATCATTATTAGTTACTAACCTCGCATGCAATTTCCGGAATGATATAGCTCTGGCATGATTTAGTACCTTGTCGAACTATTTATCTGTCACAGTAATTAAAATCAGTTGTCTTGGCTTAAGTAGTGTACTGCATGGTAGCATGTTCTTCTACGTATCACTCTCCTAGTTTCTGGTCTGACTGTTGTCCTGACTGCTTTTGGCCTGCGCCTGGTATTCCGGGGGAACGTGCGCGGTTGTTATTTCAGCTGGGATGAAGGCTTCATGCCTGGTGTGAAATCATCCCGTGCCACACACCCTTTTTTAGACTTGTACAATATTTCGTGGATGTATATACAGATTGAATAGCTTCGAGGCAAGGAGCGCTTTTACTCAACTGTCGCTCTGGTTCCGTTTGAATGTGGGCTCTAACCTCAACTTGTGGTCCACTCTTTGCACGCAAGAGTCGCTGGTTGCCTGTTTGAACGGCGCCGACGCGAGAGGACATTTTTCCACTGCGAATGAAAGAATGAATGAACTCTCCCGTGAAAGAACGAGGATCGATGAAACCAGTCGCAATTCGGATATCCTTCCGCTTTTAGGCCGAAGAAAAGTTAACTTCGAATCAATACCTCTTTTCTCGAATTATTGATTATGTTCAGATGCCCAATTGATCTGACACAACAGAGAGCATTGAAGTCACTCTACATTTCTTGGTTTAAGTATTACTGATTAAACTTTAATTTGAATTTTTTATGTTAAATATGAAAATCAAACTCCTTGATTCACGACTTGTTGCGTATTGAATATTCCGAAAAGGCATTATTTTAGGCATAGCATGAAACCATAAAATTTATATTGGACGACTCCATAGAATGTCACCTAGGGTAAACCGTGCATTTATTGGCCACCCGATAGTAACGGGCCATTTGGTGTTCTAAAGAGCATAATGAGAATGCAGTTGGACTAAGTTTTTTATAAGTACGCTACATGAGACAGACAGATATTTCTGAACCGACAGCTTTCTTGAGATGACCACCACATGTCACGTAATTCAACGATATATGATTTTTCCTAGCTGGTAAGGTTTTGAAGTAAAAAAAGGTGCATTACGGTATCACTGTGACTCACCTATATACAAAACCAATATTTTAATCAATCTGAGAGCTAAGAATAAAAGCTCAAACGATTTCGTACTGTCTACTAGTTTTTATTTCACCTCTTGCTACACGTGTTTCAACTGAACAACAGTCATCCTCAGGCAAGACAAATACAACATAAACAGATATGGGCTTATATAGTACGTGAAACACCGTGTTTACGTCACACTGTGAAAGGATAGAAGGACAAGTGGGAGAAAATGGAAAAGGGGAGGGGGGGGGGAAGGGTGGTGTGAGGAGAGAGGGTGGTTTGTTGGAGGAGGTAAAGTTATTCAACAATGGAGTCAAAAATCGGAGAATGACAGACAAATTCATTCTCGTTTAATAAGTTCATTTTCTTTCATTTTCTTGTAACTATTTCCCACTGTTCCGCAACATCTAGACGGTGTCCTTTCTCCTGGGAACGGAGGATTTTCACATTAAATGTGGAGTGGTGAAATTCTTCCATTAGATGTTTGGCGAAATAAGACTTCGGGTCTCTGTTCACCAAACACCTTTTGTGTTCCGACACCCTGGTTAAAAAATTTCTACCAGTTTGACCGACATAAACACTACCACATGTGTCACACTTAAGTTCATAAACTCCCGATTTTAGCAGGGGGTCAAAAGGATCTTTGGCATTATTGAATATTGTTCCCAGAGTTCTTGGAGTGTAAAAACTGACTCTGTATTTGTCTTTAGGGAATGATTTAACTGCATCGTAAGACATTTTTCCCAAGTAAGGCAGCTTTACCCATTTAGGTTTTTTATCTTTGACTGGTTGCAATGATGAAATGTCTTTTAATGCCCTATTCTCTAGTTTCCTGTTTAATATTTCATTTACAAAATTTCCGTCATAACCATTATATTTAGCGATTTGTCTAATTATGTTTAATTCTTTTCCAAAATTATCCCCAGAAAGAGGGATATTTAAAGCTCGCTGGATCATATGGCTGAACGCTGCAGTTTTTATGAGACCACGGGTGGCACGAATCAAACGGTATAGCGTGGTCTGTATAAGTTGGTTTGCGGTATATTGCAAATTGATGGAGATTATTTGAAGTTGAGATACTTAAGTCAAGAAAATTTAAATTACCGTTTGATTCAGATTCCATGGTAAAATTGATACGTGGGTGTAAGGAATTTAAAACGGTTAAAAATTTGGTGGCTTGCCTATGAGTCGGGGTCTTTATGGTAAAGGAGTTTATGGGTCGGGGAACCTACCCCCGATATCTATAATAGAATGTATGGTTTACCCAAAATTCATAAAGCTAACATTCCTATCCGCCCAGTGATATCGGGGGTAGGTTCCCCGACCCATAAACTGGCGTACAAAATCAATAGCATCTTCCGTCAAATTTCTAAATTTGTGCCTAAATATACCATCCAGAATTCTAGTAAACTAACGGAGCAATTGAGCAAGAAAATGATACCGAACAATGCTAAACTTTACTCTTTTGATGTAACTAATTTGTTTACTTCAGTTCCTGTGAGGGAAACTTTAAATTTAGTGGAAGAAATTTTATTTGACTCAACCATCAACCCAGTGGTTACTAATGAATTACTCAAACTCATGGAAATATGCAAAAACCAAAATTACTTTTTATTTAATGGTAACTTTTATCGGCAGGAAGAAGGTCTAGCCATGGGATCACCTTTGTCTCCATTGCTAGCCGACATTTTTATGGATCACTTAGAGAAGAATCTTTTTAATTCAAATGTTAACCTTTTATCTAATGTGTTTTATTGGTTTAGATACGTGGATGATATTTTATGTTGCTGGACAGGTAGTCATCGTCACGAAATCGTTTGAGCTTTTATTCAATATGCTGTTCCACAATATCTCGCCTGAGAAACTGAGAGCTAAGTTTAGGGCGAATCCCTGAGTAGCTGTTTCTGATAAACTCAAGTAACCAACCAGGCCATGTAGCCCAAACTAAAAGCCTATAACTAATAATTTTTAATTTCATTTACAGTAATTTTTCACTCCGGCCAATGTCTATAATAACAAAAGTTTCCAAATTACGCAGCAGTGACATTTCTTTTTCTTGACCAGAATTCATAAATTACCAAGTAAATATACGAACATAACAATTTTTTTTGTATTCTGTATCACAAATATTGGGTGATATTTTAAAATAAACACATACTCGGGAAGAAAGTTATTATTAAAAAAGAAGAGAAAAATAAGTGACAAAGGACGAAATTTTTAGAAAATCAAACAGAGGGAATATCAGCAGAAACAGTAGGAAATCTCAGCAGAAGTATTCGCAATTAGAGGTGATTCATGCTGTGACATATGCCGGGAGATAAATGTACCAGACTCAGTGCTTGGATCTTCCATGTGTCATAAGCTCTATTATACATTATTAGTCGCACAACTGCAGCAATTGTGACAAATAAATTGCAAAAGACGTCAGTGAAGAATGAAGTTCATAGAAAATAATCTAAAGAAAAATCAGAGAAGCAAGATGATGAAGAGATAAATGACCTGCTCATGTTGGTATTTAACATTGATTGAATTCATATGACTACCCATGGCCAAAGTTTTGATAGTAGCAATAATTTGTGAAAGTATTCATAATTTGTTACTTTTAAGAAAGCAAAAATAACTTGTCTAGGCCAATAACCATCAGTCGCCCGTCAAATAGCCATTCGAGTTTGCCAATGACTATAAAATGTGCAAGGCTTGACTCGTGGTCCAGAATTATTATTATCCAGTCTTCTCTGCAGATGCCTCGCCATAATCAATACGGTTATAATGATTAATTAAAACTTAGTATGCTTTAATGTCAAGACAAAGTAAAAAAATATCTGACGTTTTCAAAAAAGTAGAGATGCTTTGATTTTAATTCGTTTGTTGTATTTTAATCAAGAAATATTTCTCAAGTAGCGATTAACTACACGGTTCACCCTACTTAGAGTTTCATTTTCTTGTGAATATGTGACCTAATTGTAATTTGAAGTCAACTGGCCGAATGAAAATATTCCAGAACCTATTTGTTATAGTAAACCTTACTTGAAATCAGGAAGTTCACATAACTCGAGCCCGTTTCAGTACATGCGTATTTATTTTGTTAACATAAATACTTCAACATTAACTCATTAATATTATTAATTATTGCTGACTAAAATTTCGAGCAAAAGTTCTTGTTATTTATTGCCGCCAACGAAGAATCTTAAAAAAAACCTTTCAACAAATATTTTAAACGAACCGCTAAAACTTTTATGCATATGCTTTTTCAAAACTTTAATCTGCAACGGTTTGTTGTTAAGCTGAAAACACAAATGTCCCTGACGATTTTTTCAGGAGGAAGAATGAAACGTTGAGTTTGTCTGAAAAATTACTCTCGGCAACAGAAACAAACGAATGGCTGGTATTTGTCCATTTTTTAAATTTCGGAATGTGTACTTCATGACCCGGGAGCTCTAGTAGTGCCATCACCCCCTTGAGTGCACTGTCTGCAGGCTTTGCATACAAACTAATAATCTATTCACTCTAGTGTGTAGGAGCAAGTGAAGAAGCTTTGTTTTGGCAAAAAACTCCGTGTAAATACTTTACAGGAAGACAATGATACTTCCCTCGAAACAAATTTATCACTATGATTATTCATTTTCCCTAAAAATTTTATAACCATAATTTGATTATGGTATCATTAGAACGAGTGAAATGTGAATAGAAGGGTTTATCCAGTTCACATTCGAGACTTGGCTTCGCTTGCAGTCTCTCACCCTCGCCAATGGATTAGCGAATTGCGTCCCGCTGCCCGTGGGATGCAATTTCACGAATACATTGTAAAAGTTATTTGCTCGTATTTACCTCTCGCATTAGGTTTTAGGAGTTGCAGGTGGCGCGCCCTACCTACTCAGCGATCTCTTCGACGCTTTGCAATTTTATTGTTTTCGCGCCATATATATTGTTTTCGCGAGAGATGGCGAGAGTGGGCGAAGAAGGGGGAATGTGCGGTGGCTGGGTGGTGGCGCCTTTGGTCGAAGAATGCTTGCGCGCATGCGCCGTCAAACCCGATTGCCCTGCGGAGGAAGGTCAAACCTTTGCCCCTGGAGACTGGGAGACGGCATGAATGGGGTCGGGAAGTCATTGAGCAGACTGCCTGCGCATGCGCACTGCGTCTGGGACGTGATGACGCCACCGCCGAATGCGCCAATTTTGATTGTCTTTCCCACCCCCTCACCTAGCCTCCCCCCACCCCCCCTCCATTACACCATCAAATATTCCCCCTCCCTTCCCCTCCCCATCCAGGACGTGGAAATGGAGCCCACGTCACGATGACGTCACGAACTCTTAGCCTCCCTCCCCACCCAAACCCCCCTTCGAAGGTGAAATACGAGGAAAGACAGTTGGAAATGATTCGCGCCGGTCTCGACTCCGGACCAAGGCGGCCGCGTCACCTGTGATTCTCATCAGCGCTTCAAGTCTAGGGATGGTTAACTGCAGTAATAAAGTTTTCTTGGCTTGAAGATCGTAGCTATCACCCCCTGGTTATTCCTGCTTCTCACGGCCTTTCTTTTGGCCTCTTCATCCCTTGGTCTTTTCTGTGGGATCACGCAGTCATTCTGACACCAATCGCATTTAAAGGCGAATGTTTTATTTCTCGAGGGACTTTAAATGGACCCGCCCATCATTTCTTTTACCAAACCGACTTCTCATGATTTTCTCTTCGGTGCATTTCTTTGTTTGTCAGTTATCTCTCCTCTTGTCTCGGTCTTTGAGTCACCGATATATATTACGAAAGCTTTCGGTCGTCAATCATTCATCTACATCTACATCTACGTACTACCCCGCGAGCCGCCGCATGGGCGTGTGGCAGGGGGTTTTAGGTCACCAGCCGTGTAAAGGTGTAAGTTTTTTTTTAGACATGAAATAGTAACATGCATTATAGGAGTGTATTTAGTGGAGCTCAATTTTTATTGGGGTCGCTTATTGTTCGCGGAAGGAACGAGTTTTTGTACCTCTCTGTTCGACAGAGTATCTCTCTTATTTTATTGCATCTGTCAGACCTAGAAATGTAGTGAGGCGTCATGATAATATTCTCTGTGTCGCTCTGAAAATAACAGTTCTGAATTTATCAAGCAAACTAAGCCTAGCGTGTAGCCTCCGAGTCTCTAGGGGCTCCCACCTCAATCCCTCTAACAGTTTTACAACACTATATGTTCGTTCGTAGCAGTTTTCAAACGAAGCGCGCTGCTTTCCTTTGTATTTTGATGAGTTTTTTGGTTAAATCTATTTCACCAGGGTCCCACATGCTCGCGGCGTATTCGAGGTGTGGTCTAACCAGAGCGAAGTAGCATCTCTCTTTGACTTTTTCATCCGAGGACCTTCTTATTATACACTTAACAAAACCTAGTTTCTTAAATGCTGTGCCGCATATGTTTTGTATGTGTGTTCCCCACGATATATTTGAAGTTATGATAATTCCAAGATATTTTACTGTATTTGAAGATTTTATGTTTACTCCACCGAGGGCAAATGGCCGTGGTGTGGCGAATGTTTTATTTCTCGAGGGGCTTCAAATGGACCCACTCATCATTTCTTTCACCAAACGGACTTTTGATGCTTTTCTCTTCAGTGCATTTCTTTGTTTGTCAGTTATCTTGCCTCTAGACTCGGTCTTTGTCTTACTGATACATATTACGAAAGCTTTCGATCGTCAATCGTTCATTGACATAAAGTTTACTGTTGAGGCATTCCACACGCTTCCACAACTTCGGCTCTAGGACCTTGCCTTTAATTGGCGCTTATGCGATTAAATTGAATGCAATTCCCTCGTTATTCTGCTTTCGCATGATTCCATACTAACTGCTCTTGTCTTGATTGATTTTTTTCTAGTCAAAGTTTTCGATGGAACAGACAAATGGCTATTAGGGTTTTGTTCTCTGGACGAGGGTGATAGCGTATTGATTTCTGGTCGCATCGTATTAGAGAGCCTTCTTCGTCATTCAGGTATTCCTCTGATTGGCTCGAGCCCCGTGACCCAATCACTCCATTCCCCCCATCCCCAATCACTCCCAACACCCCCGCCCCGTTGTTGCACCTAAAGGGGCAAAGCGACTTCGAGCGATCGATGACCTCATCGCTTTTAATAATGCCCTATAAGACGGTTGGACAGGCGCCCCTATTATTGCCGGGACCTTAATGATTCAATGGGCGTTAATGCATTTCAACTCCGAGCAAAAACGGACATGATTAGCTCTTCTGCTAATGGGTTGCGTGAATTCTCTTTGCTTCAACCCATTTGGGATTCACATTCATTGTCGCGTTAACACGGCAGGTTTCATGCCTGGCAATTTGCCTCGCACGAAAGCTATCCCTTTCACGAATCGAGCTTTCGTGTCGTCTCGTTTCTGTCTGTCTGCATTTTTATCCATTTGCACTGCCACTATTAAATCAATCATATCTCTCTCTCTCTCTTCTTAATTTACTGCCACAAAAATATCCCTACTTTTTCATGTAATCATGCCTTAGAATTCAAGGCAACCATGTGTTTATGGCTCGTTGTTTTATTTGTATTTCAGTTAGCTTGGTGTCTAACATGAAAAGCAGATGTACATTTGCGATTTATACTGAACTTTAATAAAAATTTCCAATCATTGCATTTAACAAGTGATGTGGTACGAAGTCACTCGCACGGGTTTTCATGGCGAATTTCAACCCGAGTGTATATATATGCACCCGTGCGAGTTACTTCGTACCACATCATTTGTTAAATGCAATGATTGGAAGTTTGTCAATTTCTTCGTTTTAATAACGACATTGTTGGGTTTATCCACCACGACAGTGGCTTTGTAAGCACGACTTCGTCTCATGTGCTACAATGTAGACTTGAGGCTTAAACATCTAGTTCGCATAAACCCCCCTCGAAATTCGTATTGAGCGAAGATTGACCAGTTATGGTTAACACACCTGATCGGCAATTGGGAGATCCGGGTTCAATTCCCGGTCAAGTCAAATGATTTTTTCATAGCGAATTTCAACCCTGGTGTTTCTTAATACGTTATTTCCATCCCGCCTGGTAGATGTGAGAATACTTTTGAGTCAACTTTTAGGAGTTTCCCAATCATGTGTTAGAAAATTCCTCGTGCCCTCGAAAGGGTCTCGTGCCTTCCAAACGCGTCTGAATAGATGCAAAGTTGACGTCACAATGCCGAAAAATGGAAATAAATCTATTCAAAGCAGGGTAATGGTAATATCGAGGCTGTGACGTCACGACTATCAAATAGTAGTCCTTTTGGAATGAGGTCGAGAGAGCGAAAATTATTCGAAAATGCGCAGCCCTGGTGCCTTATTCAGTAATGGCTCGACACAATCGAATCTCGGAGAATCCGTGGATTTGATGTCACATCCCCAAAAAATGCCAATTATTAGATGGCACTTTTTCATATTTCCGAGGCAGTGATGTCATGATTTCGTCACTGTTGTCTCTCAAAATTCCGAATACAGAATAATCCCGCCAGGGGTTTGAGTGAGTGCTGAACACGGTCTATCCTTGGAAAAATCTGTGCATGTTACGACACAGTCCTCGAAAAATGTAATGCATTAAAGCCCCTGACCTTTTAAATGGGACTTTTTCGTGATTTCGTCAATATCAAGGCTCGAATAATCCGAGGCCATACCGAATAGGGCAATAAGTCATCCCACGCCCGTGCAAACGTTTTCTGACATAAGCAACTGCAGAGAGGCGCAGTCCCGACACGCTGCCTGTCTAAGTGGCCACTCATCCTGGTTTTTTTTTCGGCTTCGCAATGTGAGAAACACCGAAATCTCCTGAGGTGTTGGTCCTTTGACCACTTTCTCTCCGTTCGGAATGAGAATAAAGGAGTCTCATTTGCTAAATGCCGCCGCCCACAGGATTAACTCGATTAACGCAAATCTGGCGAAGGACTGTGAGTTGATCACCAAACCGAAAACAGCTTCCTCCGCCCGTTTGTGGATTGACAGGTAGAGTCTCGCTCAATGTCCTCTTCACCTTCCCTTAGACTCTACACCTCCCTCCCTTATAACCCCCTCCCTCCCCCCCCGCACTCCCATCAGCCTATCCTGCCGAAGGACCAGTCGAAAAGCGCTGACGTCACCAACCTCCCTACCCCTCTACCTATCCGTCCTCTCTAATAAAAGGAAAAGCTTTCCGGAGACCAACCAGCGCAGAAGGATTTCCCTCCTCTTTATCTCTTTCTTTCTTCCTATCCTTGGCTGAACCTGGCCTACGCCGGGAGCATTTGGGACCCTGGTCAAATAGATTTAACCAAAGAAATTAACGAAATACAAAAAAAAGCAGCGTGCTTCGTTAAAAACTACTTCGAACGAACATATAGTGTAGACACAACTGTTAGAGTGATTAAAGTGGGAGCTCCTAGAGACTCGGAGGCTGTACGCTAGGCTTAGGCTGCTTGATAAATTCAGAACTGGTGTGTTTCAGTGCGACACAGAGAATATTATCATGACTCCTCACTACATTTCTAGGTCTGGCAGAAGTGATAAAATAAGAGAGATACTCTGCAGAACAGATAGGTACAAAAACTCGTTCTTTCCGCGCACAATAAGTCACCATTTCACCTCCAAAACTTTTCATCTTTACACGGCTGGTGACCTACCACCCCCTGCCACACGCCCATGCGGCGGCTCGCAGGGTATTATGTAGACGTAGATGAACCTTCCGGAGGAGTGCGAGTGGCGGCGCTGGATACACAGGACGATATGCGAGCGTGATTCCCGTGCAATCCACCAGATTACGGGATGCAGTGAGAAAGGCGAAAGAAAGTCTTCGCTCCCTTTCGATAACGGGAGGGGCGAAGACGCGTACGAAGAGATCAAGAGGGAGAGAGAGAGAGACACCTCTTCCTCATCCCCGTCCATTATCATCCTTCAGTCTCGGTGGCGGCAATACCTGCTGCGAGTTGATTCTCTCACTGCGTGCATTAGCCTTTTAATGGTGAGGAATGCTTACTAACCTGATGAGCGAATGGGATTACGCTGAGGATGGAGCAAAATTAAGAAAAGGAGAACGGCAAGACGGGCTTTCTCAAAAATAATATTAAATCGGCGCTCTCAAATAAGATCATTCAATCTATTTTTGCGTAGAGCATATTCCATATTATATTTTCCACAAATTATTAAAATAGTATTCATTCTTACATACATCAAGAACGTATATTAATATTTAAATATTAGGGAAGTTTAGATAGCCTATAAAGCAAATAAACTGCGTTTCTGCTGTGGTCAGCTAGAAAGATGTGGTAGTACATTTGGAAAACCGCAATGGCTAAGATCACGGTTACTCGAAAAGAATTAATTGATTCGGTGTTTATCCTTGTTATAAATAAATCGGACCACCCTTTTAAAAAAGTAAGTATTTAACTGCTAAAAAAATTGACACGCGGTTTTAAGAGTACGACATATAAAGAGTTTCAAACTAAAATTAATGGAATAGGATATGTAAGTCTGAATGTAGTCTGTATGATATGTAAGTATGATAGTGTTGAAATTAAATATAAAAGCGCTTTACCCAAATATGCCGCTCCCTTTCATTTTTTACAGTTATATATCTTGGTCAATTTATACACCCAATCAAATACTTTATGAACGAACTCATTCTTGTGCAAACAATTAATAAATATTGCATTCAAAATCTCCTTAAAATATTTTAACCCGACACGTACAACAGCCTTCACAACAGTCATTCTTCAAAGTAGCCGCTTGCAAAACTGCGTAGGGTGTAGAAGTTTGATAAAGCTGATCCAAGAATTGTGTTTAAGGAGTGTCAGGGGCATTGATTATGCGAGTGAGGATAATTCAAGGGTGGTGGGAGACGTATTGTATCAAAGATTTTCTGTCAGTAAAAATTAATAACCCAAAATTAAAAGATACTTATATTTTACAACCATCTGTCCAGATCTTCCTTTCATTTAGTAAGCACTTCTTTGCAAGTCAGTTCAACTGCCGGCGTGCTATACTGTAACGCGACCTTTAGAGCGCCTTGAGGGGTATTTCGTTTATCAATGAATCAATCCCCTAATAACTACAGAGGAAAAATACTTAGCAATTCATCTCATTTCCGCTAAATTCTTTATGATAGTATGTTTAACTAAGTTTTGCTAACATAAACAAATATCTCATTGTGATTTCCGTCAATCAACGAGGAGATATGCTTTGGCTTGTATTGCTACGCACACTGCCCTTTGCCCGAGCTCCTCGGTCGGGATAGTGTGCGGGCTTGTATCTTTAAGTGGAAATATTCCAGGGATGCCTAGTGTGAAATCAGCCGGTGCCTTACACTGTGGAGGTGGTTTTCATAGAATTTCACAGATTTAGATGAAAAGGCAATGCTATCGTCGTTTCATCAAAACTTATTTCTGTAAAGTATTGGTATTAAAACATAGTCGCTTGTCAATTAACCTAGAGTTACCTTTGAAATCTAAATAAAATTACCATTCCGCATAGCAACGATAAAATAACATGAATTAAAAAGTATAAAAAACTGTATTTATCGTTATCAATTTCATTAAAGGTGGCTTATATGAGAGGTGAAAGGGTCCCATAGGGAAAAATTCTTTTAAGCATTAAAATTTCCTGCATTATTTTTGTACCTAAGATTCTTTAATTCACCAGACTACAATTGTTAAAGGAAGTAGCTTTGCACTCCTCAATACTGTTTATGGTAGCCCTTTCTATGAAATTTCCAAGAAAGAAATAAATGTTCCTTTTTGGCAGTTCGGAAGTATTGTGAAGTATTTTAAGTGCTTAACCACTATGGATTTTATGTAGTGCGTGTTGTGAGTCCCCATAGGCCCTTCGTATAATTCCAGTCCCCGGTGAAAATAATGTTCAAGTAAATGTGATACCTGTACATTGCTTTATAAGATGCTTTCGATATTTTACCCTATTGTTAATTGCTTCTGAAGTTAAAAAACTGTGGAAGGACAAATTATTAGATGCTAAGTCAATAGAAAATTAATGGTGAAGGTCAAATATAATGGAAGCACCATATGTACATGTTTAAAGACCACGTCACGGGTGCTGCAAGGAGCTGTCTTTGTTCCCCTTGTTCCCCACGCACGCCAGCTTTGTTCGACCCAAGATAAAAGTTACACTCACAATTATTGCTGAAGACACGGTTGTAAGCAGGAAATTTTTCTACCAGATATTATGGACCCATCAGTAAAGGAGAGATGGCAGATGCAATTTAGCAAAAAAACTGTGACTTTAAATTATGAATTTTTTAAATCTCGAAGTTGTAAATGGAGGGTGAACGAGCTCTGACCATTTTCACTCGTCAAATTTAAGGATATAAGAAGAGATTTAAAATTGAAATATCGAATATAGGTTATAAAAAAACAATCATGTAAGCATAGTCCGATCGGACAGATATGCACGGAAGCATAGCATCGCAGCATAGTCCGTAACATTTAACTGGTGCGACAATTGCTGATGCAAAAGAATCCTAATACGCGAAGCCTTCTCGATTCAGGGAATACCCAAAGGAGGCCATTTTCATTGCGATTCTCCGTTAAGCGAACTCATTTGTTTATATAGTTGGCATCAATAAAGGAAACGATGACGTAGCCTTGTGTGACACCATGATAGAACATTCCTTCCACATCAGTGAGGCATGCTTTCATTCTGCTTGAGAAGTCGCTGCAAAGTCCCAAAATAGGATCCATTAGCGTACTCAGACAGGAAATCGAACTCAGAATATACCTCTCTAAATTAATTTGTCGCAGTTTGGTTTAATAACTTTGCGATTATTGAATTACTCACATCAAGAGTGCCTAATGATGCAAGATTTTAATTGTTAATGCATAGGTTGGAAATGAGTTCGAGCTAATTAAATTTTTCTACTCTACTGTGTGTATGTGAAACTAAGCGTAAGTGGCGGGATGCTGTTACATTAGATGGCGGTAGTCTGGCATTGTGGTCAGGAGTTGAAGATAATATACACGGCAGTCAAGGTGTAGGACTCATTCTTAATGAGAGAGCTAAGTTGCTAGTAAGGAAGCACGAGTTAGTATCCCCTAGATTGCTCTGAGTTCGCATGAAAGTAGGTATTAGGAGAGTTGTGATTGTGGCGTGCTATGCACCAGTGGATGGAGAGAGTGACAGTGTGAAAGATGAGTTCTGGGAAAAACTGAGAGAGGTTTTGAATGATTGTGATCCTGGAGAGAGAATAATTTAACTAAGTGACATGAATGGGTGGGTTGGTGTGAGGCGGGATGCATCTGAGAGAGTGGTTGGGCCTTTTGGTGACCCCCGAGTGAATGATAATGGTGAAAACTTGGTGAGCGTGTGCTTGGAAAAAGGATTGTTTGTGTCGAATACATGGCTTGAACATAAGAGAATACATATGTATACTTGGCAAAGGGGGGATTGTAAAAGCATGATTGATTTCGTTGTGGTTGACTGTGGTTGAGGAAATTCTTAGGAGGAGTAATATTAGGAGTCTTAAAAACAGGAGGGCGTGTGTGAAACAGTGTATGGGGGTAAATGAGGCAAAAGAGGTTTGCAAGGATAGGTCAGTATGGAGGAAATTACTGAAGCAGAGTTAGGTGTACAATTATTTAATAATGAGTGAAACATTTTGACTGTGCCTACCCCGAAATGGAACGGCGTGATAGGTATGTATGCATGTATGTATGTACAATGCATTGCCAGAGAAAATGTCCGCCATTGTGTGACGTATTAGCTCACAATATCCTGGTATTATCTTCAATATAGATCTTTGGTAATCTTTGACAATATTTATAGCTTGAAAATGACGAATTTTATGAGTTTAGATCCTCATAACTTCAACTATCCATCGGAGACGGGCCTTGACGCGCAATCGAAAAATCTCGTTTACTTTCGGCGTCGCGAATTTTTTTCCAAGAGGTTTGCTGAATGACATAAAAATATGTTTACTCCAAACTCCGATGAAATATCTTAATACATATATTTCTAAAATCAAAGATAATGACTGCTTTATGAAATAGTTTAACTGAAAAAAGCTTCCGCCGTTTTGTGACGTAATAGCATGAAAATATCAACAAAAATCTCTGAAACCTATTTATAGTACAAATAAAAATTATATTGACAGATGATAATGCTTTTTGTTTCATAAAAATCCCTCCATCGAATCACCATCTGCGTAACTTAAAGATATTAAAAGGAAAATGAAAACGGGCGTTAACTGGAAAATTAGGCCAAGTTTAATCCTCCGTATCTAAGTAACGGCTAAGGCCTGTAACGAGAGATTCACCTCACGAGGGAGCCTTTGCTCTTTCTTGCTCAGCGCTTCCTCACTCATATCAAGAGACTAATCTCCCTCAGCTTGGGTAAAGCTCCCCCCTCACTTTAGCGAGGGAACCGAGCGCGAGGGGGCTACCTCAAGCTTGGTAAGGCTCCCTTATTGCCTAGCAACTGAAGTAAATATCGTTTGTAAATATGCTTTCAAAGAGGCCACTTTGTATTTCTATTAGTAATATCTTAAATTTAAAGGTATATGGTCCTCATAATTTTATTTCTCGGACAAGGACTATAGTTTAGCAAAATCCAATGAAATAGTATTTGTGGAACAATTTCTGTGCAATTGCCGTTTTTCAAGCTGAACTATGACCGGCATCATCTTACGATGAATCCCGCATACAAGGATATCATCATATGCCACTTGATACCAGTGCTACTTAGATTGATGATCACCCTGAGTTTTATCAGCTCCAGACTGCTTGCAGGTACGTTATCGTGACATTCGGCGGTAAGTTCATATAATTAATATGGTATCTCTGTTATAACATTGTAATATCACTCGACCACCTACCGTAGCATATACGAAAGTCAAAAGACGTTTGTGTCCCGCCATCGATTGATCTCAGATCTCCACTTTGAAACATTTAGTTCTTGTTACAATGTGATTACTTTGTACACTATGCCTTACTTTGTCATGCCATGTCTTACTTTGTTTTAGCGGGACTGGGTCGGATTGAAGATCGCTCGTCACCGTGCAGTGTGGCAGTAGGCATGAACAATATTTTGTCCGTGTTTGGAAAATCTTCTTGGCTTTCTCACTGGTACAATATCTCACTGGATAAATGAAGAATTCATTATTTTTATCTCTTAGGTTATCTACGTTGAAAGATACTTTTGAAGGAAAGTAATAGGTTTTAATCAGGTACACCATCTGAGGATTCTAGTAATATCGAGAAGAATTTTTGAGTATTAAGATACGTTCCTTACTTTTATTTGATCTTATTTTTCTTTTTGAAATTTGTGTTACTCTTCCTGATTTGTCCCTTTCCTTATTACAATTCTCCAGGGGTGGCTTTTCAAAATTCAGCGGGCTGAAAAATATAAGTGGGTATACTCATCAATGGTGTTCGTTTCTCTTAACTTGCTCTATCAATACTCTATGGAAACGTATATAAAACCTTTCCCTTAATATTAAGTTTTTCTTTTTGGGTACACTATTGTATTTTTGGATACTTATTCAAGCTCTGAAAACAGCTGATGAATGTGACGCCCAAAAATGTATTCTAAGTAAGATCAGGATTCTCAAGCAGCGACGTTTCTCCTCTTATTTGTAACCTCGAGGGCTTATGCCCGATACAGAGAAATATACCATGAAAGACTAGAATATTCTTCTCTTGAGAGGAAATAATACTTACTTATTTAATGAGCACGTTTTCCTTGAGCATAATCGCCAGCATTTCTCTCGGTTTTAGAAGGAAATAAGCTTGAGAAGATTCTCTAATTCTGACATCGCGAACTTTTCCTGCTGGATATTCATTTTGAAAGAAGTATTTCATATCACTATCCATTTTGATAATTTTTTTGTGATATTCTTCTGAGGAAAATTGGCATTTTTTACATTTCATCTCAAAACTCTACACCTAGCTCTCCCACTCAATATTCTAAATTCCCATTCTCATTCTATAGTTCATTCCCACTCAAAATTCTAAAAAGCCCATTTCACAATAATCAAATCAATTTATGAAACTTCTTAATATAATGTCAATGCATAATTAATTATAGTGCCAATTACGGGGCTTGAGACATATGAGCTTTGAGATTGAGCTCATTCCATCACTGCAAAAAGGTTAAATTATTCTGTTTTACTATAACTGGCAATGTTTAGAGAAATGTTTACATCAATTATTTGGCGTCTGTGAAACAGAGTATGCCCTGATGATTTTATGCTTTTAATAACAGCTAATACTTTCAAAGTCGCAGCACCAAATATCTGATTGACGTTCATTAATGTACATAATTAATACAGGTAATGCGAAAATAAAGAGAACATGTACTATGCATACTTAATTTGGTGTACTGCTGGATAATTTATATTCATCACCTTCATCATTCAGTAATCCGAAGATTGGTTTGACGCAGCTCTCCACTCAATTCTCCTATCAGCTAGTCTTGTAACACCTGCATAGTTCTTCTGTTTTACATCCTCCCATACCTGCTCAATGTATCTCATCCGAGGCCTTCCTCTGCCGTTCTTCCCTCCAACCAGTCCCTCAACGATTATTCTCATCAGACCATCGTGTCTCATGAATTGGCCGATTAAGTCGTCTCTACTTCTTCCCAAGGTTTTCAAAAGCCTTTTCTCCTCCCCAACTCTTCTTAAAACTTCCACGTCACTCACACGATCTATCCATTTGGTCTTCATCATTCTTCTGTAACACCACATTTCGAAAGCTTCCAACCTTGATTTCTCTGCTGCTGTCATCGTCCGTGCCTCACTACCATAAAGAAGCATGCGCTCCAAATGTAAGTCCTAATGAATTGCTTCCTTACTTCAACGCTGATATTCCCAGCTTTTAAGAGACTTCTCTTTTTGAGGAGAATTAATGTATATTAATTGTGACTATTTCGATCAAGATTCGCCAAGCTTCACCATTCAGCAAACACCTATCTTTAAAATAAGTAAATATAGCTTCACCTTTCCTCTGTTTTTTCAAAGCTTGATTTTGGATCTACATGAACGTGAAAAGTCACAACATAATGATCTTTAATTGAGACTAAAAACTTCGATAGTGGAAATATGCATTTCATACCTGAATTCAAATGCAAAGGTTCAAGTAAACAACAATGAGTTGAACTTCATAGGTTTTCACTGTCATCATACTGTTTTCTCGTGAAATCTCGTTACACGCTCGATTTACCTAATAATTGATCTTACTGCGTTTGTAAATGTATCGTCTGAGTCGTCCAAATGAATGAGTAATACACACTATAAAATGATTTTGTGCTGAATTCAGCATTAATTCATTCATGTGCCCTCAAAAATAATCAAACAGAATGCCAACGTAAACAGCTAAGCTAGAAATATTGGTATCCTTTTGGGAATATATGCACACGCCTCTGATTTCGAAAGGATATTCTGATAAGTAGGGGATTGCCCGAGAAAAATGATTCTAAATTGAAGAGGACGCTTGCCAGGAAAAAATACTCCGAGAATCTTTTTCTTCTTCCGCCATCCATATTATCAGCCACTTTACCTGCGCTCTCTTAGTCACTCTTCCTTTCATACTTGTCGTCAGGTAAGCTTATCCGTTCATCTCCTTTCTTCTTCATCTTTCTATCCTTTTTTTCCATTCGGTAACTTGTCTCGGGCTTTTTTCACTATTCTTCCTTCATCCTTGCGATTTATATGATTGTTCCATCCGTGTTTTCTTTCCGATATCCACTCCATGGTATTTTCTGCCTTAAATATTTTTCTTATGCTTTCTTTCTGTCCTCTGTCCATTAATGCTTTACCCGCAATCTTCCGTAGCACTTTCGCCTCACCAGTTTCCTGTAGCATTCTTGTTCATGCTGTGTTGGGTGTAATATTCGCCATACATGCCTTTATTGGTCTTATTGGGCAGTTTTATATATTACAGATATTGTTTATACTTATTTAAGCTCTTTTTGTCAACACATCCTACTCCTACATTCAACTTTGTGACCGACTCCTGTTTGAAGCACTTTCCTAGTCACTTGTTCGACCGCGCATTGTTATTTTGACTACTTTTTGGTCTGTTCGTAACGGCAGGGGGAACGTGCGAGGCTCAGGTTTGAACTGGGACGAGAGTTGCATACCTGGTACGGAATCACCCCGTGCCACACACTCTAGTGATGGATTACACGGTTTTTCATGGATATCGATGTAGTGCTGTGCGAATCAGGGATTTTCATTTCGAATCGAACCGAATCGAATCTCCCAAAAGATATTTCGAATGGAATCGAAACTAAAAAATTCGCTTGCGAATCGAATTCGAATCAAAATAAAATGCAAAAGCTTACGTGCAGTTGAGGTAATAAAGATTTTCACAATATTTCAGGGCCTTATATCAGCTTATACATCTAAATAGTGGCACAAATAATAGCACAGAATAACATGTGGTCGTTTAAATTTTCGTTTCGCGAGAGGAAAACATCTTCTAAACGGACGGCGCACCATTTTTGGAATGAGCGCCATGTTTGAATGCATGCAACGATTCGAAGACAAATCTCGATTCGAAGACGATGAGATTCGAATATTTTGAATCATTCGGTTTCGAAGTATCCCGATTCTCTGGCGAATCGAATCGAACTAAGCCTGATTCGAGTCGATTCGAATCGATTTCGAAGCATTCGCACAGCTCTATGTAGATGTCAGTAATAGCAAGAATAAAGAAGAAGTCGTGAAATGAGAGCATAAATTTATCTCAAATCAAGATTACCCTTTCTTAACATTATTGTCGAAGGGTAACAATGGAGACTTCAACTTGGGCTAAGAATTCGAAGGCAATTTCTTTAGTGAAGGATTCTTTGATCCAGACTATTGCCTTCTTCAGAACGTTTTTTAACGTTCAATAATCAATCGACAGCAATATTTTTTAGCACCGCAGAGTTTCACGCACAAACTGAGTGAATCAATCTAGATGAGACTGTGGGGTGAAGGGAGTAATAAGCTCGGAGCGGATCACTTAGAGCGGCAGAGGGTGTCGTCAAACCTTTTCATTTGATGCCATAAGCTTAAGAAATGTCACGGGGGGAAGAGGAAATGACGAAAGGAGAACTGCTTTCTCCAGAATGACTCGTCTCTCTCTCACCTCCTAACCCGTTTTACCGAGACGAAGCGTAATAACGCAAGGAATTCAATTTTCCCTCTCGTGGGATTCGGGTAAACTTTTCAAACGAGAGGATGAGCGAGGCTGGGACGGCTAATAATGGGGAATATTTGAATGGGTCTTTCCACTTGCAATTCCACGACACGCATCGTCGAATCTGAGGTTGGAATTCGTTATTCGTGGAAAGGATTCGACTGAGGGGCTTAATATTTGGCAGGATAAGCACCTGAGATTGCCGGCCGGAAACGATTCGAATCAGAGCAGTCTTCTGGGGAGATTTTCCTTCAAATTGACTGGAAAGAAACAATGCTCATCATCCTTAATGCATGCAAACTGTCTTTCATGGCGTTTCCTTCATTACCCATCATCGTAAACGATTTAACACCAAATTTCATTTCTCTGCTTCGCTGTAACAGAATTTCATGAAAGCAGTGATTTGAAATTCGAGGAGTGGGATTAAGTAGTTCGCTTGAATGCCTGGGGGAAATTAAAAATACGACCATTATTGTGGGAGAAATCACTTCCTTCTCATACAACAACGGAAATTAAGCCTTAATCTCCCTTTGACACTTATAAGTTATCAAACTTTACATGCCAGCGGAGTTAATGATGGAAAATATACCCAATATTTGAACGCCTGTTAGAATATTGCTAAAAAGTTTATTTTGTAAATAAACCTAAGGAATAATTTAATGACTCACTCTCTCCCTCTCTCTCTCAGAATATTGGCAACCGCTTTTGCTATTTCTCGCGTCATAATATCCTTAGAATGCATTTACTGAGCTTGCGCCTAATGTCAAGTTTTATTGTCATTAGCATTGAAGGGCGATAACTACTCTGACATTTTCATCTACCGATTACCAAGCTCGAATCATAGGAAATATGAATGGCGCTGTTGTTGATAGCAGGAGCAGGAAAATGCCTGATTATAACCTAGGTTATGGCAGTGATTTTTTAAAAATCTTGCAACATACAATTTAATGATAGACCGACCTATCTGAATCTATTCTCACCGTTTACCATTGAATTACAAGTCAATTACAAGTGCCTTTGACATTTTCTGGGATTCAGCACTGGTAACCGGTGGATTAAAATGTAGAAACAAGTCGTTTGCTTCAAATATTGGAGGCTAATATTGGCCATGAAAATTGACGTACGGCGCAAATTCTTTTGTAGGAGTGCTCTAAGGATTTCACGACGTAAAAACGTTTAATAGAAAGACGACAACCTCTAAGCTCAAAATTCTCAGTAGTTCGTAATTGGGGGGGGGGGGCTATTTTTCTGCAATAAATTTTCCGCTGGATTGCAACATTGGAACCCGAATTGATCATAATTTTTCAAGTAAGTTTCCGGCGTTACTTGGCGGTAATGCTTAAAGCTCCTTAATTGTAAACGTAGGAAGGCAATAACCACCGTTTCCTCTAACAATTGTAGTTGCTGTTTAAGTGGTCCATATCCATTTAGGTAAATTATTTCTCCTTTTCCATTTCCACTCCTTGTAGGTACTTAAAATTTATCTACTTCCATGAAATTCCGCGACAGTGAGACAGAGAATTGGAATTTGAGTTTAAACCGTTAACAGTGATGGGAATGAAGTAAACGCCATGCTAGACAGCTCGCATGCATTAAGTTGTTTTATACTCTCAAGTTAATATTTGGCAAAGTGCAAGTTGATGAAGTGTCACTTGAAGCCATAGCGCCGCTAATTTTAATTTAATTTAATTAATTACCATTTAATTCATCCTTTATTTGCAGTTACCTCGACTTTTTATTTTAGAAATATTCCGCCCCTCACACAGAGAAGTGTACTATACTCGCGAATCCGGAAATCAATTCATCCCGAGTCCCTTCTGGCTTTTTGGAGGAGAACTTATATTCGTTGGTAGGATTGGGGGATGTGGAATCCTCGCCATTTCTTTCAGTCAAGCAGGAGGGAAGCATTCCCCCTCGCCATTATTGCGTCAGGAGATCACACTCTCCAGACGCCCATGATTGACCGAAAGATGGCGGCTCGAATGCCATTTCTCTCATAACTCCGTGAAAAGAGCCCCAAAAGAGCGATCAGTTCCATTACATTCCGAGGCACGTGCTTCTGACACGTCTCCCGTCGGGATGGGAACGCCGACGGGAACGATTGAAGGCGAGTGGAGCGTGGACTTGGATGGAAACATTCCTCACCCCAAGCTCCTTTCAACTCATCCTTCGGAGTAAGGTGGAGTAGTGAAAGACATGCGGCGATAATCAGTGTCTCAGCGCTTTTCAAAATGACTCTAGGCCAAGAAACCATTTCGTTGACTTGTGTTGATCTCATCTCAGAATACGGTCGGATGAAGTCTTTTTTTAAAGGGAAATTTTGTACCATGAATATATATTATGGATTTAGATGTTTGGAATTGTTAACTAGGCTTCGTGTCGCCTAAATTTTGACTTTTATTTCACCCAGTCCTCGGCGCCACTTTGATTAGAGTCTTTTCAGTTGCTTTTGTAAATATACGTAGATAATTTTTGCTAGCGTGAGACTGTGGTGAATATTCAATAACAATCGAGGAGATATGAATTACTTGATGCTTTGAATAATATCTTGCTATTTTTGTTATCTAAAAGTTACTTTGTAAATGCTGGAGAGGAAATATCTATTACAGTAAATGTGTAAGAGGTATATGAAACGTCAATCGTGTGCCGACGACGATGTTTGCCAGACTCTGATTCTAATTTGAATACATTAATCCCGTTCGGCTTAAATAAGTTAATTTAGAATGCCTTGTTTGAACAGAACTTGCTTCGTGCAAGGCTGCAAAACACAGTATGCCTCTACGAGGACCCAAAATAGGAGACGTGGATTGAAAAATAAAAATGTTCAAGGCGGCGGTAAGTGCATTCCTTTTTACCTACACTTCAAAGATGGCCATTGGGAATACTCATGAAGTCACCTCCATTATTATTAAATTTGTGTTGCGATATTCACCAAGTGCCAAGAAATTAATTGTGCATTTGTGTGATCAAATTTGGAGAGGAATTAAATATATCTGTAGACCGGACGATCTTTAAAAAGTGTATAATTACGTCCCGCGTGTAGTACTACAATTTTTATCCACTGCATTATGATTTATTGTAAGTAATACCCATGTATATTCATGGTAAAACCAACACGACGTGTTAATTTGCAAACCATCGACTTTATTTACATTTGAACTTCCGTCTTTCATCACTTTCATCACCTCTTTCCAAAAAATTGTTTGTTTATGGAATTCTAGACAACAGTTTTTGGTGACGACATAACAATCCATAGATTGTATTCGTGTTTTGTACTTACGCCTATGAGTACACTCTCAGTCAAAATTAAACACATTGCGACAGCTTATATCGGAGGTCAAGGGGTAATGCGCAAACTCTCTTTCCTCTGAACGGAGGGGAAGTGGTAACGCACCATCTGCTGGTGCAGGGAGGGGAAAGAGGGATAGGGTCTCGGGGGCGAAGCGAATGGTGCGGGCTATTCCACATTGGTACAGCTGTGCCGGGTGGCATCCATCACCCATTAGGGTTGGATCAAACTATGTGCGTATGTATATGGTAGTACTTTATGTGCGTACTATTTTTTATTATGGCTAATTGAAAGTTAAAACACTATTAAATGGTATGTGTATTAAACATTATTGTTCGTTGGTGAACGAGCAAGTGAATGAAAATCAGAGGGCCCCCCTCTGTATTTCAAATAACCATCCTTTAAATGTGTTTGCAATTCATTTCTACATACTATCATAAATATTACATTTACGTTCCCGTTCATTTAAGCATGTGTCTCATGAATCTTGTCCGTCGGGAAATTATTCCTTCGAATTGAATATCGAATAAAATGAAAAACCTTATTTATCGTCACCTGATTTAATTATCTTTGAATCGTAAACGTTGCCCAATGGCCAGCGAGCCCAACTTCCGATCCTGGTTTGTATATTTCAGACTAAATAACGTAACAAATTCAGACTAAAGAACGTAACAAACAAAAAAACCTTACATCACTACACGGCTGGTGTCCTAGCGCCCCCCTGCCACACGCCCATGCGGCGGCTCGCAGGGTAGTATGAAGATGTAGATGATTCGAATTTTTCTGATCGAGGCAAAGAAGAGTAGGTATGCTCCCATTGATACACGCTACTATGCTTTGCTAATGGTAAAAGGCCACAGTTTTGTCATAATGCACTGATTCCCAGGTGATGAAGATCGGTGCTGAATTAGCGTATTTACCTGAATATAAGACCCCCCTCTCAGGGAAGTGCCCAGTGCCAGTTTGGAAAGAACGTGTGATGCTTTGAATGTTTAGCAACTGAGCAGTAAGTGGTTCTAAATGTTGTTTGAATGCTAAAGGAAAAAAATCATTCAAATTTGGAAAAGAACACTTTAATTAAGGGTATCTAGGTATAAAAGGTACACCCTCTGGCCTATCCTCCCCGTATAAGACCCCCCCTCCACTTTTGAAACATATTTTTCGGGAATAAAAGGTGGGTCTTATATTCAGGTAAATACGGAAGTAATTGTCAAAGTTCTCTCGAGTTTCACAGCGAGAGTAACAAATATCGCATATAATATGAATGTTATGCGCATTGGAGAACGCACTTTCATACATCGAACAATAAACCCAAATTAAATTATACAAATAAAAAAAACTTATGATGCTTAGGATTGATTAAGTTCAGTTAAAAGCGGTTACAGCAGTTATTATAGTTTTCCGTAACTATATATATATATATATTACAGAAAAAGGAAATAAATTTAGAAATATAAGCTAGCAACAAGGCGTTGAGGTTGGGGATGGATAGATAGGTATATCAGTGGACACTCACAGAAAGGCGATCCATGGCGACACCGGTGTCCACTGCTCTCGGAAGCTTTCGGGTGAGAACCCTTCCTCAGCGGGAGAAAATCACAACTGAAGAGTGTCACACTGGAGTTGAGGGTAGAGGGTCTGCTTAGGAGGGTGGTTGGTTTTTGAGGGAAGTGATTGGTTGGAAGGAAGTGAGGGAGGGAAGAATAAGGGGAGGGGATACGGAGAAAGCTAGCGGAGGTTAGGCCGGGAGTACACATACATCTTAGGATTGAAATATATGATTGTTCCCAATGGCGGAGCTCCATGATAGATGTGTCAGGTGGGAGGGCGCGAATGATTTTTACTTGGAAGCAGTCGTTGAAGGGGAGGTTATGAGAATTGGCGTGCTCCGCTACAGGCAGCTTCAATTGTTGTGTCACGCTGCTCCTGTGGTTATTGATTCGTACATTGAGAGATGTGCTTGTGAGGCCAACGTAGAAGGCCTGGCAGTGCTTACAGGTGAGGAGGTAAATTACATTACTCGAGGAACAGGTTCCCCGAGTAAGTATCTGATACGTTATATTTGTGACAGCGGTCGTGAAAGTTCGGGAGAAAGGGTTGAGTGGGCAGGTGAGACAACGGGGCTTGCTGCAAGGATTTGATCCAACGAGAGTGGGATCGGCCACACTACCCTCAAGTGAGGTTTGTCGGATCTCGCGGATCCAGAGACTATTTTGGAGATTGGGAGGGCGACGAAAGGAGAGCACGGGAGGTCTTCAAATAAAAGAAGAAGTAGAGGGGGAAGAGGCGAGAATTGAGTGTGCTGACTTGAGAAGGTTTTTCAGTGCAGCATCTAGACCCGGATGAAAGGTGGTTACAAAGATTTGTTCATCAGCATAAAGATGATCGTCCGGTTGAGGCGTGGAAGGCGGTCTCCTTGAGGGCTCAACCGCTCTGATGAACTGCTCCCTCACCAGGTGGAGGGGATATCCCCGGCTCACGAACGCTATTTCCAGGTCTTTCAAATAACGAAATAAATTAAAATCGTCGGAGCAAATACGTCGACCTCGACGAGCGAGAGAAAATGGGAGGGAGCGTTTGCAGTGATCGGGATGACAGCTATCCCAATGCAAGTACTGCTGCAGGTTGGAGGGTTTCTTGTGGACGGATGTGCTAATTTTGTTATTCTTTAAGTGAATATCTACATCGAGAAAAGTGATTGAAGAAGTAGAAGAGTGATGAGTGAAAGAAAGGAATGGATGTGAATTAATTTTTTTAATAAAATGATTAAGTGTTGTGCTCCCGTGGGTCCAAATTATAAAAATATCGTCTATATAACGAAGCCAGACGAGTGGCTGAAGTGGGGAAGAAGATAATACATTTTCTTCCCACCGCCCGAGGAAGCAGGAGGCGTAAGAAGGTGCCATTCTCGTGCCCCTAGCGGTGCCTTTAACTTGAAGAAAATGACGCCCGCCAAAAACGAAATTGTTCTTGGCGAGCACCATCCTCATCAGTTTCAAAAGGAAGGGGGTAGAGGGGCGTGAGCCAATGGGTCTTCCGTTGAAAAGTTCCCTTGCAGCAGCCAGACCTTCTATGTGGGGAATATTTATGTAAAGGGAGCACACGTCAACTGTTAGGAGAATAGCGCCAGGTGGAAGTGAAGAGGGGAGGGATTTAAGGCGGCTCAGAAAATGCTGGGTGTCCTGAATAAATGACGGTAGGCGCCGGACAAATGGTTGGAGGTGTGAATCAAGGAGAGCAGAGATTCTCTCAGTGGGTGAGCCGTAACTGGAGACGATGAGACGGCCGGGGACACCAGTTTTATGAATTTTAGGGAGTAAGTAGAAAGTAGGGGTGCGGGGATTTGGAGGAATTAAGAGGGCGAGCTCTTTTTTTGAGAGGCCCTCCTTTTTTGTTTGATCAGTTTGAACAGTTTGTTGTTTGATCAAGCCCTCCAACAAACAACTGTATTTGCATTACAACAGCTGCCATCCCAAACACACTAAGCACTCAATTCCTTATTCGCTGTCGATCCGTGGCCACCGGATTTGCAACTCCAAAGAAAAACTTCACGAATACCTTGATAAGCTTTACAATTCTTTATCCAATAGAAATTATCCCGAGCCACTTCTAAAAAAACGTATTTTACCCTCCTCTGCTAATTTCACCCCACGTAAAAAAGACACCCCCCTGGACGCCCTAAATCTTCACATCACATATTTTCCTGGCGTCCAAAAACTCAAGACCATCCTCAAAGACTTATTCCCAATTTTAGATACTAACAGATCGACAGCCAATCTCCTACCCAAATGCCCCACAGTATGTTTCAGACGTCCACCTAACTTAGCCAATCTTCTTCGCTCCAATTCTTCGCGAGAGGGTACATCGAATGACACTCCCCGTCCCACCACACAGAGATGCAACAAACCACGGTGCAAAACGTGCAACATGTTTCGCCCCCTATCCTCATTTCAGAGTCCTAACACAGAGACGCCGTTCGACATCAAAGCCTCCGGCTCTTGCGACTCCCACAACTTAGTTTATGTGTTACAATGTAAACTATGTCCCGGTTTTTATGTGGGCGAATGTATTACACCCCTTAATATTAGAATGAATAACCATCGGTGCACCTGTAAAGACCCATCTTCCACTTTCCCCGTCCCTACTCATGTGCGGAAGCATGGCTTGTCCTTTGACAAGTGCTTTGAGGTGGCAATATTGATCTCCCTTCCCCCGGACGCCCCGTTAATTGAAGTGCGCCAGAAGGAGCTGGCCATAATCTGGTTGCTAAAATCGTACGCCGCGCCCGGATTAAATAAAATACATTAATCGCACGCTCCCCGTTGTTTTCCATTTACCCCCTTCCCTTCCTTCTTCCCCCCCCCACCCTCACTGCGACCCCTTCCGCTCTCTCCGGCCAAGACACGAGCTGGTAAAAATTTCCCCTTTTCAAGAACCGTTCGTCAACCGCTGGGAAAAACCCCTTCCCCTTCCCCCATCCCCACTCCCCTAACCTACCGCCCCTCCTACCCCTATCCTCACCAGCGCACACGACATTTGTTCCGTGATACGCCTTGAAGACGGACTAGTTCCGAAAGCTAGCTATGTAAGTGTGATCGTCTCTTTTTTTGTGTGTCTATCTCCTCCATCCTATCCACATCGTGTGTGTATATATATATATATATATATATATATATATATATATATATATATATATATATATATATATATATATATATATATATATATATGAGTAAATGATATAATATGACTATATATATATATGAGTAAATGGGTGCTTGCAATTTGCAAGCAGGGGAAGGAGTGTTATATGATGATACTCTTTAAATAAGGAAAAAATGAATGGTTTCAAGTCTGCGTGCTACATGCAAGCAAAGAAAAGTATGATTCTCGAAAATGAAATACGCGCCTCATGAGGTATGGATACCAGACAGTTCTAGTACAAACTTATATTGTATGTCATCCGTTTATTAACGAATTTTTCAAAATATCAGTATATCACGAACGTGGAACCACTGGAAGATTATCATAACCTCATTTGACGGCATATAAGACGCTCTTCTACGTTAGATATATCATTTCAGTTCAGCATACTTAATAAGAGCTTACATGAAGAAATTTACCATATAAATTAGATCGGAATCGAGATTTTTTAATATACAAATCTTCATATTTAATTCTTCTCTCTTAATCTTTTACATGGACTGCATGTTATTTTGATGAAAACTACAATATCATGAAACTTGGTTGAAATTGGCCATCAAAGCTACGGTAGAGGTTAGGAAAAAGTAGAAGAAATTATACGCAGTACTTAGCAGTGCAAAAAATGGTATCGAGAAGACTAAATAACACGCAATTAGAACACCTAACTCATTTTTTTTCTGACGAAGGCGGTTGTGTCCGCCGAATATATAAAAATATCTGTGAGTTTTTCTTTTTTGTGTTTTCTATGTGTAACTGCCAGTCACGCCTGTGACATTTTTTACTATATTTGTGCACTACACGTGTTTTTCGTCGGGTGGATGTATATTCTCGTCACCTTCCACCTAAATTTCCACCCACTTACCATCGTGACCATGAACCAACCATTGGCACATTGGATTTCCCAAGTCAAATTCAATTCCCGAAAGATATCTATGTGCAATGATCATATTTTCTTTTTAAATTCCTGCCTTTCAATGGGAATAGCCCCTCATCATTAAAATTCCAATTGACGCCATCCCTCCACAATTGCGCTCTCAAATCTATCAACTGAAGTTTCAAACTTCATTATCATTTACCCGGGTACTCCTGGCCCAGTATACTTCAATGCGAGAATTCCACATTCAGAATTGGCTCTCTTTCATAAAAATTATCACCTGCTCTTTTCCGGAATATATTATGCACATTAACAATATAATTTTTGTAACGCTGAAAAAACAGGAGTTTCACCGTAATAAATTATTTTAAAAACTGTCCGTCTTATACGCTTCACATTTAGCGAGAGGTATTTCTCTTCCCGCCCAAATACTGCCACCCACTCCCCCTCCCCGGCCTCTCCTCTCGGAACGGCCAGATCTCGCCACCTTATTCAACCTTCCGGCGCCGCCCAAGGGGCCGCCAACCCCTCCTAAATACAAACCCCCACCACCCCACGGCCACTCCATGCCTGACGGAGTGCAAGAGTCAGATGTCCTCATCCTGTCCTCTACTGCACTCACTAAGAATGATGTCTCTGTTTTAGTAAAGGACTCACCGCAACTTGGACTCTACGCAAGAGCGTAGAAGACCAAGGTCTTCTACGCTCTTGCGAACAAGGTGCTAGTGGCACCGAAATATTAAGAAACTCTGTGTGTTCATTTTTTTCTGTTTTTCTGTGTTTAGCGTCTGCCTTTCTCTGGCAAACTGTTTATATATTCGTATTATATTCGTATTATATTATTCGTATTATAATATATAAACAGTTTGCCAGAGAAAGGCAGACGCTAAACACAGAAAAACAGAAAAAAAATGTGTAGATCATAAGTGTAGTTATATATATATATATATATGTCCACTTGGCGAAAAACACTTGTAGTGCACAGATATAAAAAAAGTTCACAGGAGTGACTAGCAGTTACATATAGAGCACAAAAAAAGGTAAAACTCACAGAAATTTTGATATATTTCGGCGGACACAACCGCCTTCGTCAGAATGTTAGAAGGTAGTGACTACCTTCTAACATTCTGACGAAGGCGGTTGTGTCCGCCGAAATATATCAAAATTTCTGTGAGATTTACCTTTTTTTGTGCTCTATATGTAACTTTTATATATATATATATATATATATATATATATATATATATATATATATATATATATATATATATATATATATATATAAGCACTTAGGATCACTTAAGTGACGAATATATAAAAGTTTGCCAGAGGAAGGCAGACGACAAACACAGAAAACAAAAAAATGATGAACACACTTACAAAGTTTCTTGATATTTCGGTGCTACTAGCACCTTGGTCGCAAGAGCGAAGACTCATATATATATATATATATATATATATATATATATATATATATATATATATATAAATGTCCCAAATATATACATATATATATATAGTCATGATATATACACATAAATATTTATACAGAAAGGTAGAAATAAAGTGGATAGGAACACATAAAATTAACAAACACAATGGTGGTGTGAAGATGAAATGATGGCCGATTCCAAGCAGAAAAAATTCGACTGGACCGGGAATCGAACCACGGACCTTTGGATGTCGCGTCCACTGCTCAGACCACCGAGCTACCCAGTCTACAAAGGAACTACTGGAATCGGCGGGGGTTTATATGAACGAACACTCCCCAAGGCATGACCCATGAGAGCGGCCAGTAGATGGCGCGCGGGCAGCTTTTCACCCACCGGAAGAGAGAGAATGACATACACAGAAGGCGAAATGAAAGAATAACTCAAGCACACAGACAGTGGTGAAAGATATAGAACAGGCGTTTCGGGGTACGCTAACCCAAGTAGGAAATGACCCGTTCAGGGCATACAATCGTTCACTCATTCACTCAGACCGCATAGCGGCAAATACTCACATAAATATTTATACAGAAAGGTAGAAATAAAGTGGATAGGAACACATAAAATTAACAAACACAATGGTGGTGTGAAGATGAAATGATGGCCGATTCCAAGCAGAAAAAATTTATGTGTTCCTATCCACTTTACTTCTACCTTTCTGTATAAATATTTATGTGAGTATTTGCCGCTATGCGGTCTGAGTGAATGAGTGAATGAGTGAACGATTATATATATATATATATATATATATATATATATATATATATATATATATATATATATATATATATATATATATATATATATATATATATATATATATATATATATATATGTATAATATATATATACACATGTATAATATATATATATATATATATATATATGTATAATATATATATATACACACACTCACGTTCCTCCGTGTTCACTCATTCACTCAGACCGCTCAGCGGCAAATACTCACATAAATATTTATACAGAAAGATAGAAAGTAAGTGGATAGGAACACAAAATGAACGAACACAGTGGTGGTGTGAAGATGTAAAGATGGCCGATTCCAAGCAGAAAAAATTCGACTGGACCGGGAATCAAACCACGGACCTTTGGATGTCGCGTCCACTGCTCAGACCACCGAGCTACCCAGTCTACAAAGAATCCACTGGAATCGGCGGGGGTTTATATGACAAACACTCCCCAAGGCATGACCCATGAGAGCGGCCAGTAGATGGCGCGCGGGCAGCTTTTCACCCACCGGCAGAAAGGGAATGTCATTTTAAATTTACGGAGCGAAACAGAATTAACAAATCCTTTGCACTGTTGTACCAATCATTATCAAATGGCAGTAGTTTCCCCAAAAGGTACGATATTCCGCATTTTAATTAGATAAATCCGTCATATGGTGTCTCGCGCCTGCGCATGAGAGCGATTGCCATGGTCGCAGCACTGTTATGTGGAAGGCAACGAAAAAACCTCCAATTCCTTCTCCCTTGAAATTTATGGTACTTGAAATGTATGGTATTTAAAATTTGGCATGGAAATTACTAATTTGGCATAGAAAGCATATATATGGTTGGATAAATATATGGAATGAAAATAAATGTTAATAAAACAAAGGTTATGAGAATCGGGAAGGAAGAAGGCGATGTGAATATAATAATGAAAGGTTAGAGACTAGAACGAGTAGAATCTTTCAGATACCTTGGTAGCCTGATAAATATAGATGGAAACTCTACTCTGGAAATCAAGAGTAGAATATCCATGGGAAAGAGAGCCTTGGAAAAAACACAAGCTCTATTAACTGCCAATAAAATACCTACTACCCTAAGGAAGAGATTTTCTAAATGCTTTGTATGGAGCGTGGTCCTTTATGGATCAGAAACTTGGAACTATAGGAAAAAGGAAGTGAAGTATCTTAAAAGTTGTGAAATGTGGTTATGGAGAAGGATGATGAGAGTGAAGTGGACGGACAAAGTGAGGAATGGCCAAATTTTGGATAGGATTGACGAGAAAAGATCAATCATGAATGCAATAAGAAGAAGGAAGGCAAGCTGGTTGGGGCATGTCATGAGGCATGACTGCCTCCCGAGTAAGATAATGGAAGGAATAGTGAAAGGAAAACGCAAGAAAGGAAGAAGAAAATTTGATATGTTTACGGATATGAGGGAGAACAGGAGTTACCAAGAGGTGAAAATGTGGGCGCAAAATAGAGAAGGTTGGAGGAGTTCAGCTGGAACCTGTCTTAGGACAGATCTACATTGATGATTTTCCATAAAATTTGCATTGGTATCTATGTGATGGCATTCCTCCCATAAAAATATTCCGGAGTTAGACTCGTACCGGGGGTTGTATTTGAAACTTTCGAGATAATTCCGATCACGTAACAAAGAAATCACGTGGTACAACGACGATCGCTTGGATATTTTGGCGAGTTTCTTTCACCACTTCGAAAGGATGACTTAAATGTCTGATATGCTGTTCCTTGCGTCCTTGATCGCCTTTGCTAACTCCGACAACAATATTTCAGCGAGACAGACTCGATAGGAAAGACTGTCGGATTTTTTGAGTGGTTAAATACGCCTAAAATCTCATACCTTTTTTGCGGTTGTACCGCGTGACTCCTTAGTCACGTGATCGAAATTTTCTCGAAAGTTTCAAGCACAAACTTTGGGCAGTCGGAAATCCCGGTGAGGACTACTGGGAAGGAAAAATAAGTTAAGGCGGGTAGATATAGGCGGTAAGCGATGAGTTCCTTCGGAGCGAGTGGGTCGTTAAAGAACGCGATGGTGAAGATGGGCATTGACATCGTCGCGGTCGGCGAAATGAAGCAAACCGGTAGCGATGACTTTTGGAGCGACGCGTATGGAGTTATAAACGACAGGAAACGACAAGAGAGTGAAATCAAATTTTATGTACCCAGTGTGGAATAACAGGCGGGATATAAGTCCCCCAAACACCCTCAAGGGCGCAGTGTCATTTTCGCAGTATCGAATCAGGCTGTTAAGTTTCCAAAGCAAGTTTTCTCCGATCGATTATGCTAATTGAATGATCGATGTGTAATCAAATGCAAATGAACGGTCCGTGTTTGCATTCATTCATCGTGAACGCAAAGCTAATTCGATTTAACCTTCCATTTTCGGTCTGTGTCCAAAAAAAACAAAGGAGCAATACACTGCGAGAGCCGACGTTCTGTCCCCCCCTAATTTGGGATCGCAACTTCCTTTCCTGTGGAGTCACGACCATTATTCCGATGTATGCGAGAGTCAATGACTTTGATACAAATGCGCTCTTGTGCTGTAGAAGGGTGTGAGTGAGGAGGAATATTTAATATAGCGAGGGAATTTGGAGACTGACACCTGTTCTCAGACTGTCTCTCCAATAGGAAACGCTGGAAAAAGTCAATGGAACGGAGCATATAATAAGAGCCAAGAGGTTGGGAACTCGAGACCAAATGCTCTATTGCTATATTACTGCGCAAGCATCTGATACGTCTCTACGGCCGAATTGAAGAGGGGTTGTTGAAATCCACATGTCACGACGGGTTCAATTTTGAAACGCTGAAAAAAAAACATTTTTTTCTATAAAATTTGTATCAGAAGCGTAAAACTTGTTTCTAAAGGGCTTCATCACGTTTAATGTCTCTTTATTTTTGTTGTAAATGTTTATGCTTTGTAAAATTTCGCATTCTATAAAATATAATCTTCTCTTTAAGGTCTTCAGGCCTAGCAACATGCAATCTCAATCGGCTAGTTTCTGAAAATATTATCTTCCCCTTCTATTTATGAATTAAATCTAATAATTCTATCCTATTTCTTCCAAATTACATTTAAGCAGCTCCTCTCAGTTACAGCTTTGAGGCCATCTTTCTCACCATTCAAATGCACTATCCTTCAATCGACTAAAAATATCGTCACATCACGTTACATGAAAAACTTTGGGGTCAGGCCTTTTCGCCTCGTTTACTGTTATTTTGTTAACGGTAATTGGTGTAGTGTTCTGTCTAATGATCTTTTAGAATAAAACATGACAAATATTTGAAACGATCAAACTTTCAAATGACATTCAATTCCAGGCGAATGAATTTCTCATTTTATAAGTTTCACATGCATATAAATCATCTTTTGACTGAATTGAATCCCCCTAAATGGTTCCGGCCATCAACATTTGCATCAGCTCAATTCCGCTCTGTTTGCTCGACGACCTGTCGCTTTTTTTTTCATCCCGGCGAGGCAGAAAACCGATTTCGGAATACCGATGTTCTCACGGAGCCAGAGCCAGTGCCGTGAGCCAGAGTGGGTTCCGATGCGAAAGTCCACGGAAATAACTATTCATCGTCGCCTTCGTAAAAAAAGGCCTGGATTTTCTCTCAATGAGGTATCCATATCACAAGCAGTGCTTGAACGTAAATGCAAAGTTTTCAACACTATGAAGAGAACAGAGAAGGTCTAAGCAGGGTGTCCAGCAGCTGGACATTTGAAAATTCTCTGAGATTTCCAGGTTTTCCAGATATAATTTTTATTTTTCCAGAGGTAATATTGTATTTTTCTCGTTAATATAAGAGAATTTTCTGTATGATTTTTGGGTGATTAAACGTAAGGATTATTTTTAAACGTGTATATTTGAAAGAAAATAAACGCAAAAATTTACAATAGTTTGAAATAATATAATAGTTTGAATAGAGAAAATCACACCACTACCCTTAGATTTAAACATTGTCATGCTGATGCTCAGGAATAAGGCCAGAATTACAGCCAGACTTTGGTATGAATAGTCTTGATATAATATGATCAACAACTTAAAAAACTGAAGGAATTGACTTTTTTCCTTATTATGGTAAATACGGCAACGCAAGGGAAATTTAACTTCGCAACTTGCCGATAAAGGCACGTTCTTTACGCCACTGATTTACAGACTATGACCAATTAGAACACAATATACCTATATAGAAAACATTAGAAAACATACTTCCGGTGAATACAGGAATGCAAAATGCGACAACGCAAGGGAAATTTGACTTAAAAACTTGCCGAAAAAGGCACATTGCTTCCGTTGCTGTTTTATGTATTGACACCACAGAAAATTCCAGAGTCAATTCGATATTTCCCTGAGATTTCCCTGATATTTCCAGTGAAATTAAAATTCCCTGAGATTTTCCGGTCTTCCCGGTTTTCCAGAGTGCTGGACACCTTGTGTGAGGCATCGACGGATCGCGACATTTTATTGCGATGGGAAGATTAAGTTAGTCGTGGAGTCAGCATTAAGAAGACGTGATTGAATACTGGTGGTGAAGTGAAGTCAAATGCGGGATATTGTTTTGCTCAGCAAGGCTACAAAATGCTTCTTCCTTTTTACTTGTGTAGAGTAATCGAAGGGCATAAATTCACATTTGGAGCTCAATTCCTATAACGAAAATGGACATGCCGTTATAAAATGTTTCCTTCATCATAAGTTGATATATTTGATCAAAAATAGTTGTTTCTGGAGGTAAACCATTTCAATACCTCTTCCCAATGTTTAGCGAATGCATTTTTGCGTCTTCAGGGCTTAAGGTAATCAATCCGAATCAATTGATTGTGTTAAGAATAAACTAAGCAACCAATGAGTAGAAAAATAGGCAAAAGGTGTGTAAAATTATTTTATTAACGACCAGCCCACTAGAAGTACACAAAATAAGATGATAAGCATCCACGCCTTTCTTCTTATCAGACCCCCACTTTTGATGCTCAAATTCCAGGAAAAATGTAAAACAGGTGGGAGAGCCCTCAGGGAAGTACCCAGTGCCAGTTTGGAAAGAATGTACTTGTGATACTTTGCATGTTTTGTAATTGAGCAGTAAGTGTTTCTAAATGTTGTTTGAATGCTAAAGGAAATAAACCATTCATAGTTTGAATAGAACACTTTAATTAAGAGTACCTATATCTTAATGGTACCTAAATATCAGTATGGGTACCCCTCTGGCTTATCCTCCCCGTATAAGACCCCTCCCCCCCACTTTTGAAATATATTCTTCGGGGAAATAAGTGGGGGTCTTATATTCAGGTTAATACGGGAATCGTGAGTCATTGAGCGCACATTTTACGAACTTGTATACAGTATTATAACTGATGGAAGAATTACATTTTTAAAGTTTTGAATTTTTAAAGTTTGTCTTGAATTAAACATTTATATGACTTGGGTTCGCGGTGCGGAGTTTGGAATGCGAGCAAAAATTATACGCAAATACGTGTTTTTATGCGGTACGACCCTTTGATATTGGTAAGCCACCATTATTGTAATATGAAACATATTATTTCGCGTGTAAGGGAAATTTTGCGCATATAATTATTAATAAGAAAATGTTAGCTACAAGTTGACCAGGTGGTAACTTACATCATGAGATTAAATGCTAGTGCAATAAAGCATGTCCACTTTAAGTAAGCAAAATCAAACAGCAAATCAGTTACCTATCACTTATTTCAGTATTCATATTCATCCGAATTATTTCGAAGTACATATCTAGTGCCGTGAGGGTGCGGCGTGTTAATGCAACATTATGTTACTAAGAAATCAATTCGATAAAAGGGAATTTTTGTCTGTTTTATCAGAACATATTACTGATAAGTACACGTGTCCAAAGTTTCATGTGAATCCGCATAATCATAGAAAAAACACGCTCCGATCACGTGTCAGAGAAAGGAGCGGGTTGGGTGCGGCGGCAGAGCAAGCCTTGCGGGTGCAGAGGAGAACACACGACAAGGGAAAGCGAGAGTGGGATGAAAATCAGACCCCAAGGAGGAGTGCGGAGAGGAGGAGAAAAGGTAAGTAATTGGACATTTCAGTTCCAGAGTCCGCCTCTCCTCCTCTCCTCCGGAGAAAGAAAGGAAAAAGATGTAAAAAAAGAAAGGGGTGAGGCGGGGGAGGGGAAGAGAAGCAAAGAGAGGAGAGGTTGGGGGTGATGTGGAGAGTCGAGTGGAAAGGATTTGGAGACACGAGGGGGGGGGGGAGTGACAGGGGTGGAGGGCAATTTCATAAATAATAATTTTTTTTTGAAGACGGGAGTGTGGTGAAAGGGGGTCTCGAGAGTGAGCATTTGCTGCTTGCGAATGCGCGCTCGAGGGAAAAGGGACCGGAGACTCCCTCTTTTGGGGGTTTGGGAGGGTGGCACAGAGGATTTTTGGTCCCCTGGGAAAAAGGGTATTTGGAGTAGAGCTGAGGCGGGAAGGGATGGAAAGAGCGAGCAGTCGGTGATGCACATGCCCGAGGCATTGTCTTGGAAACCATCGTCGGGTCTTAATCCCACGCCTTCATTAGCCAACTGTCATCACATTTACTGAAGCGATTTTCGTTATACTCAGATTTGAATGAAACTTATTTGCGTGCCATCACCATCATCATCCTTGGTGCTACAGCCCATGTTAGGGCTCTGGCCTCCAGAACGATCTTCTTCCATTCATTTCAATCTTCCGCAACTCGCCTCCATCTCCTGACCCCCAGTCTTCTCAAGTCGGCTTCTACATCATCAAGCCACCGCTTTCGTGGTCTTCCTCTGTCTCTCCTCCCTCCTGGAGTGCCAATTAAAACCTTTTTGACTGCTCTGCTTTCCTCCATGCGTTGTACATGACCAGCCCAACGAAGTCTTCCTTGCTTCATAATCGATATGATGTTTGGTTCTTCATGCAGTTCATAGACTCCAGCATTTGTCCTTATTCTCCATATTACTGCATCTATCATGGCATTGTATATTCTTCTGAGAATCTTTCTTTCCCATCTTCTGATTATTTCTTCTTGTGTTACGGTTAGTGTCCATGTTTTGGAGGCATAAAGGACAACGGGTCTTCTAAATGACTATTTTGGTGCTTCTTGAAATATTTCTTGACCTAAAAATAGGCTGCATGTACTAATTTCCCTCGTGTACTAATTTGTAATCTGTGTGGATAAAAGTGAAAAATTGTATACTATCGATTTGATTTCTTAGGAATTTAATCGCTCATTATTTTGGTTTAATAGCAATTCAATGTCACCTAAAAACGTAACCTTAATAGCACTTGACATCTTTTTACAAATAATTTGAATTTTCACGCACATATTTTCTCCTAAACGCGATGTAAAACATTCCATTTTATTAAATTACACAAATCATAAAATGGCATGTAAGGCATTCTTGTGGAGCGTGCTACTCTATGGCAGAGATCTGCAACCCTTGCCCGACACCGATTTCCGACCGAGGAGTCCGTCCGACTCCGTCCAACGAGTGATTGGCCCGACTCGGCCCGACCCGACGGAAGGCATGTCCGACAGAGCCCGCCCCGACTTGGCCCGGCAGCACGAGTAGGGAAGGGCTTCGGTCCGATTCAACTCCCATGTCAGCCATCGGCCCTGCGAAAGTAGGGATCGTGTCCGACTGCACCGATTGGGGATTATCATAGGGAATCACCGACGACGACTATTCCTCCACATACTATGTAGTTACTAATAGATACCACATACCTTACTAGATACCACATAGCTACAGCTTTGATAATGGGGTTCCTTGCAGGATTCTCAGATAGTAAGCTTTAAAAAAGAGCAGCAATGTGGCTATTGTGCATCTTAAAAGCTAATATCTTAGGCACACTAGTAATATATATCTCGAAAGCCTTAGAAACAGGAGCGCGTAACAATTAAAAATAATGTACACTATGATAGTTACTTATTAGGAAACCAGAATAATGTTTAAAATGAGTAGTTCCATTGAAGCGCAATTTTAAGGAAAACTCCTGATCCGAGTAATAGGTTTTAGTGAGAATGGGATTGAATGAGAATGGGATTGAATGAGAATGGGATTGAATGAAGGACCAAAAATATTGATAGCCCATTACTTATATTTAAATTATTTTTTAATTTACTTAAAGAAGTATTTTACTTCTGGAAAGTTCTGGCAGGTTTGCGATACACGATATCTATATGAATCAATTCTCATTACATTAACGCTGAGGTATTCGAAATCTCAAGGTGGTTTCAAACAATATTCAGCACATATATTTCAAGAGAAGGATATGGAGATGAAATCGACATTCAGGCGAATTGCGTGACTCACAAAGATTGGAGAATGCAGAGGAAATATACGAGGGCCGTTCAATAAGTCCTTAGAAAATCCAAGAGATGGCGCTCGTAGTTTCCAAAATAGTTTGTTATTAGTAAAAATCATGACTCACGAGTCAGCTGTTAAAGTCTCAGTTACATACATCACCATGGTTTCATTTTTATTATCGATTGAAGCAAAGAACTTTTATTAACTTATAAAAATGGAAAAAATAGACTTTCGAGTGGTGATCAAACACTTATATTTAAAAGACTTAACATGGAAAGAGATCAAAGCAGAGTTGGATTAAGTTCATGACACATCTGCTCCTGTATTTGCAACTGTTTACAATTGAGTAAATAAGTTCAAACGTGGCTGTACATCCACAAAAGATGAGCGTTGCTCGGGACGTTCAGTGTAAGTGACTACTCCCGAAAAAAAGGAAGATTACGTTAAAAATTTAAAGAAAAATTACACAAAATAATTTATTTCTATCTTTATCTAGGGACTTATTGAACGACCGTCGTATGTAAAAAAACATGGAATTCAAGGGGAAAAGGAAAAGAGGAAGACCACGAAAGCGTTGGTTTTTAAGCGAATCCTTCAGGCGGCGAAGATCTGCGTCGAAGTCTTAAGAAATGAAACCGTCCACTGACACGAGGAGTGCCTTAATCAATCTGGAGGAGAATTAGCCTGATTGTCCACTAGAGATATCTTTTTGAGGTCCAAAGAAAACGTATGGGTCAAACGTTTCGTAGTCGATGCTAGTCACTTTATCTCCAAGATAAGCCAGCTGTCAAACTTTAGTACTTCCGCACACGTTTTTAAGGTTTTTCTTTCTAGAGTGTTCATTTGAGCTTCGTGGGTGAGGGGTGGGAGGTTACTAAAGAATGGTATGAGGAGTTTATTGGATTTTTGCTCATTAAAATATCCCGCCTGTGATTGGTTTTCAGTCCCCACAGTCCATCATGTTATTTTGTTTACATTTCTTTGTCTCAGTCGCATTAAGGAAGAGCTTGAAGTTGAGAACTCTCGCCATTATTCTGAGTTTTTCCAAGCCAATCGCGTGTATCGACGTAGAATGTGCCGCTTCAGCCAACTTTGATCGCTCCTTCGGTCGAACCGTCCGTCGTAGTTCCTCAACTCGTGTTAATGGGACTGGAGAGCGGTAATCCTGAGTCCTTGAATGCACATATTATTATTTTTGAAGAGCGGCGAAAATATTCTTGGGCAACACTTCTATTGAGTAGACCTGTTTCTGCTGCGAAAATAGCCATGCTCGCATTAAAATAAATGATGCCACAATTATACTTTTTAAATGCCGCTTTATTGCTATGACTTGCGTAAGCAGCGTTACATTAGACCTCGAAGCGAAAATCATGTGTAAATACGTGTATATTTTTTGTTGATTCCTTGACGTAACGAATGCCAAGTTCCAAGCAAAATCGTGCATTCTGTATAAAAATCGCTAAAAAACCTTGAAGGAAACATTTCATTTTCCAAAATGTATTTTTCGCATCCCAATTGTATGTATGTATCCAACCACTAATCAGTGAAAAGTGACCTCCCTCCCTCTCGTGATGAAATCGGCTTTCGTGATTCATGTCTGCATTGAGATTCCGGGCGCTATTATAAGCCCTCCGAGAAGTGTCTCAAGAAGGAGCATCGACATGCTTTGAGCGCTTTCCACTGGCGGCGTTATTGTGTGTGCGCAGTTAATGGCCGCTATAATTGCGCTCAACTTGTAGGAAGTTTCACGGCGTCGGTTCGGCCTTTTCTCGACAAGTGACTCTTGGATAGCCGAAATAAATGCGCCTGTCAAATGCCTCCGCCAAATACAACGTTTGAGTGTCGCCGGCGGTTTCGCTGGAACGCCGGCGATGTGCTTGACTTATAGGTGTGCAGTGTGCACGGCTACTGAGGAAATGTAGCGGAAGTTTAAAGGAGAGAGAGGGGGTATAGAGTTGAGCTGGAGAGGGCGTTAAAGAGTGGAGAAAGACTTATCACATATTCTTATTTTCTCGCTCACAACTTCTTCAGAGAATAACCTCCGTCCATTTTGTACGAGCTCTTCTTTTGTATTGAATTTAATCAAAGGTTGAAGGTCCTGTTATACGTAAATTCATCATGAAATGACCGGAAACTCAATACAAGTGGATCACGCGAAGAACTCGCTGAACAAAGGCTAAGTCGCTGTTCGCAAAGTAATAATTGAGATAGGACATATGAGTAGCTTTAATCCCCTCATTTTGCATATGAATGAAAAAGGCAATGAGCTGAATTTGTTTTAACAATTAGGAATCTCCTCTAAACTACATTTATATAGAGTTATCCTCCTCAATTATCTACCTTTAGGCGACCTTCACCGTTCATGTCAAAGCTGATCCAAACTACTCCTCAGTCTAATTGAAACACTTCTGCAGCTATTTTCCTTCCACAAAATCACTCTCTCCACATCTCTCCTCAACAATCATTTGGCTCTGTGAGAGGCTGGAAACTGCTGTCATATGTTTTCATAGAAACTCATTAGAAATCGCGACCGACATAATTAATGGCGTAGAAATGCAAAGTGTTTGAACTCTAAGACTTCCGCGGAGTCGTTCAAATCATATTGAAGACTTTTGGGGTTCTGTTCCGCGTGTTTTCACTGTCGTGGTCCACGACAATGGAAACACACGGAAGAGAACCCGAAAAGTCTTCAATATCATGCAAAGTGTTTTCTTCATATTCTCGTTTAGAGTTGTTTATCCTTAACGAATACAAGGGAGTGCATGTTCATGAAACCCAGAGCAACCCTCATTAATGAGGAAAGTTAAAGGAACGTAGAAATTCTTACGATTTTTAGAAGCATATTGGTAACACGTTTGAAACATGGATGACATGCTTTGCGCAATAACCACGATTAAATGAAAGGCTTTCATCTTTTAAATGAATCACTTAATTTGAAATTTGTTTCTAATTTCTTAAAGCTCTTGGTTTGCTTTATGTTATCATCTCCTCCACGTAAAGAGTTACTTTGCCAACCAATGTATGAATGCCACAATAGAAATTCATTTACTTCACTATTGTCCTTCGGTTAATTACCTTAAACTCAGTTTGATTCACGGAACTTTGAGTGTGCAGGAGTTTCAAATATTTTTATTGAAATGTTTAGCACGCGTAATATGCATTGAATTTTGGCGGACATTTTTTCCACCTTGCACCCTTCCGCACTTTTTTCGTGTTCTACCGAGTCCCTGCTGTTTCAAGAATCGTTTCCTCTTTTGCTTCTTGGCCTCTTGGACTTTCTCGTGCTTTTCCCATCAACCCAAATATCTTGAAGGCAGAGAATCCAAATCGTTTATAAACCCTGTTTTCTTTCGGATGTGATAAATGCATAGACTTCCATCTTATCGAATTAATATTTTCACATTGCAAGTCAAATATTTTATTCGCCTTCATAAAACTTTAAGAATTTCTCAACTATTTGAGCAAATGTGTACACTTCTTTGCGTCATCATTTGCGACTTTTTCGGCGCCCGAAGAGAATAAGTCCTATTGTTTTACAGTTTGATTGAGTGCGAAAATCCGCAAAGGAAAAGTTATTTGTCTTCACCGAGACTCGAACTCGGATCCTCCGTTACAAGTTCCTCCGTTAGCTAAGCTATCGAGGCGTAAGTAGCCACATATAGTGTTACACAACTGGTAGAGGGATTAAGGTGGGAGCCCCTAGAGACTTGGAGGCTGCACGCTAGGCTTAGGCTGCTTGAGATATTCAGAACTGATATTTTTCAGAGCGACACAAAGAATATTATAATGACGCCTCACTACATTTCTAGGTCTGACAGATGCGATAAAGTAAGAGAGATACTCTGCCGAACAGATAGGTACAAGAACTCGTTCTTTTCGCGAACAATAGGTGACCACAATAAAAACTGAGCTCCTCCAAATACACTCCCGTAGTACATGTCACCATTTCACCTCCAAAACTCTTAATTTTTTACATGGTTGTAGACCTTCCACCCCCTGCCACACGCCCATGCGGCAGCTCGCGGGATAGTATGTAAACGTAGATGTAGGTATTCTCCATTTTCCGTGCTGTGATACATATACGTATCTTATCTCAGTTGCAGGAAGCGCAATGCTAGATGCTGCGATCATCCCTATTCTCTTCCAATCTCCTCAATGCAATCACCGTTCGTCGCGAGCGTTTATTCAGTTAAGCGGCAAGAGTGAAAGAGAGACGGAGGTCGGGCTCTCAAGTGTTGAAGCAAGTGACAATGGGTGGCTGTGGAGAATCGCCACTGGGAACGTGATGACTTGCGGGCGGAGGTTAGGTATCTCTTCTTTCATTGTGGAATCCGGAGGAATAAGGTGGAGGCAATGCGGAGGAGAGTTTGGACAGGAGGAGAGGGAAGAATAAAAGAGAGAGATAGAGAAACGAGACAGGAAATGAATTGCGGGAGCAAACGGGGGAGGTGAAGAGGAGGAGGGAAGGGAAGGAAGGTCTTGGGAGGAGAACGGCCCTTTGAGAAAGAACGTGGAGAGGCGGGAAATGAGAAAGAAGAGAGGAATGAGGCGGGGATGAAAGTGGAGAGACCTCTTGTGTGTGGAGAAATTCGTCGGATGGCGCCGATAGGGTTTTGGCGTCGAGGACCTAGGGTGCCCCACCTCACCCCCCCTTCGTAACGAGAGGTAATAACCCTTTATCCTGCCACTGTCATTTTTCACCTCGGCGTTGGCTGAATGCACTTATCCACACCGAAGTCGGGCGAAACACGCCATTTTCTGTCCAGGGCGAAAAAAAAACGTCTCTTGTGTTTGTCCACAGTTGTGTAAAACCCTAAATCTATTTAGTGAGAATTTAAAAAAATGTTTTGTATCAACCTGAGCATAAAATAATCCGACTGGTGAGTTACTGCTAGAGACAATCATTTTTAACATAAGTCTGACGATGTAGTATCAATGCCGAAAATAAACTAAGGCAAATTGGTCGCGGGATGTCTCTTACCACCTTTTATTTTCCAGCCATAATTCTTTTGTCCCTCTGTCGGAAAATATGCGAAACGACCGTAAACGAACCGAAAGGTTAATACTCCACCGTTAACTTCAGGTTAAAGGTTAACTTCAGCTCAATATGTTTAGACATTTTCAAAGTGACTTGAAAATAAATTTTCGTTGACCTTGAAAATGACTTTATTTTAAGTTTATACCTGTGTCGGAATTAAAACACTATGGTGGAATTTTACAGACTAAAATATTATAACATATAAAAGTTTTATTGCAAGCTTTTTACGAGTATAACAATCGATATGACGCCTTTTTATTTCAAATCACCATTTATGAACATTAGAAAAAAGCAAATCGGTTTGATGCAAATATTTTCAGTTTCATCTGAAGATATAAGTGATGAGTGTAACTATACTGTCATGGAAATCTGTGCCTAAACAAAGAACTTCCGAACTACCATAAACAGAGCTTGAAGAGCGCGCGATGGTCAGGCAGCCCTTTGGTTCTGAAAAGATCTGTCGATATCTCCCTCCTTCATTTGGAGATGTTTTTTTGTTCGTTTTTGTCCGAAGGACGGACGACCTATTTTCCTATATCCAATAAATTGTGCCTCAGATATCGACTACAAAAAAAGCCTCAACTCGTCCGGAAAATTGCTAATTTTACTTTCTGGGGGTTCCAAACCCACGCCTCACAGCAGGAGGCCGCAACGACACTCCACCCCTCCCATCCCTCTGCTTCACGAGAGATGAATGAAAAAGAATAGACGGTGCGATGTCTTTATTGTGGTTGGAGCAATTTCATCCGATGTACAGAAGTGCGAGAAATTTTGCATCCAATTATAAGTAACATACAGATTTATACAGATTAGAGGCGAAAGAACTACGTCACCGATTTGGTTTCTCGGTAATTTCATGCTATTTCAACTCGCAGCCGAATACCACAGTGACAAATATTTCGTAATGATAAGATTACATACATAATATCTCCTAAATGCGAAATAATATGTTTCAATTTATTGAAATAGTGGCTTACAAATATTAGGGTATCATGTGGAGTAAAAAACTAGGTAAACACATGATTTTTGCTTAAATTTTGAATTTTGCGCTGTAAACCGAAGTCATATAATTGCTTTAATTATGGCAAAAATTTGACGATATAACTGCTGCGACGTTTATGTTACAACATGTTCGGTGGTTTCCTGTGGATTAACAAAAAGCACTTAAGTCAAGTATTGTCCTGGAATTTTTTCGGCTCACTGGAGAAGTTATTCAAAAGAGCTCTTTCGATGACTCACGGTTACCGAACCCAACACCTTTGTTGTGAATGCCTTAAGAAAAGGAGAAGGTGTCTCGCGGTGAACTTATAGCCTTAAATCGATTGGACGACGCTTCCATCCGAGGGCATCTATTCGCGCAAAAAAAGACGTTTCCAAGAGATATGTTCGTCGACGAGAAACGTGAAGTCTCCACAGAGGCGGACGTGAGACGAAAGTAGGTCCATGTAAGTCCTTACACGACTTACGCTTCGCGTATTTTTCGATTCTACGGCCCTGGAGTCGTACGTTTATTTCCGGCGCCGATGGATTTTTCCGAACGTCGTCGTAAAATACTGAAGACTTTATTTCATCTTTCCCAGACCGGCCTGTATGGATTTTCATCCAAACGTTTGCTATAAAGCTTTTTCGTCTCAACCGCGTTTTTTTTCTCCTTACATGTCAATCGTATATTTTCCCCGTTTATTTTATCTGTACTACCCCTACATATGTAATAGCAAGAATATTGCTTTGGTTATTGCTCTCTTTGTGTGATCAAAAGTTCTTTTTCTCACTCTGAGACTATTTTTGTGCATCAATCCATCGATATGTTTTAATCCCTCATCAGTTTAGCGTCTGCCCATTTCGGGGAACTAAGTTTGCTTTTTGCCTGATTTCAAGATTAACTTCACTAACTTCTATCGATTGCTACACGCAGGAAACCTATAAATAATCTAACTACGTTCCATATTTTCCGCTTTTGAAACGATTAATGGGTTTCCAGGATCAAATTTCTGCCGTACTGGTTCATAAATAGAAGATAAGAGTCTTTGAATATTCGTAGAAGGATGTCGAGTAATTGTTCACGCATAGCTTTAAAACGCGTGCGCTAAGTTTACTTTCTTAAGGGGAAACTTTTCGCAATGGCCCTCAAGTTTCCGCTTCCGAATGCGCTGAGGAAGCATTCAGAAAACTGTTTTACTTCTGATGGGCTAGCTGCATAGTGGACGAACGATCGCAAACTTTCCCGTGGTAGTATTTGGGTGAATAGGGTGCTTCGACGACTGAGGTCATTCGCAGCAAACTTTCCCTCTCGAAGAGTTCCTTCGGATCCAAAATGTTGACAATAGCTTTTGCCTCTTTTTCGACTACTTTAACTTATTTTTTAACATTTTAACGCTCTTCAGGGAGAAAAACAACTTAGTTCTCAATTAGCTCCAACTCTTATGATTATATTGTACTGACTTAAGTCTTTCACTCTAAGGTAAAGCAACATCAAAGTTCAAAACTGATATCGAACCTGCGATATTTGGGCTTTCATAGAAGTGCGGATCTTCCTACTGATTGTCTGCCGCGACTCAAGATTTCCACCGATGATTAGGAGTGAGACATTTAGAATTTTTAAGGCCGAGATGTCCGCCACAAATGAATTTCTCCGGCACGGTTAAATGGTAGTGTCATGTGAAACACGAAGTAAAATTGTTGGTTACAAATAAAGGCTTATCCGGAAAAATGACGAATTTTGACAGTACTATCGCGGTAGCGTAATGAACATGACTCATAACACATATTCCTAGCGAGAAAAATCATCTACACGTCACTCTCTCCATTAGCGAGGCCTGTTTTCCCATCTGTTGGGGCTATTCTGATTGTACGTAACTCAGAGTCGAAACTTGTAATGAGTGCTCTCAAGTCTTAAGCCCGAATCACACGATACTTGACCTTGTACAAGACCAAGGATGCTAGCTAGCATACTAGGACTTGTGCAAGGTCAAGTATCGTGTGATACAGACCAATAATACTGGAAATCTTGCATGATCACTAGCATACTAGCTGGTATTCTTGTTTTCGTAATTGGTGCGGTACTAGTTTGATACTTGCTCCTAGTGGGACCTAGTAGCCGCCGACCAATCACCTTTGTTCTTTGCAATGCGGTCGTCAATTTTTCATGTCAGCGCCTCCATAGTCCCTCGTGACAATTACAATTTCCCGCGATCAAATAAACAACTCAAACCTCACAACAATACACAATTGCTTGGGTACCTGAGGCAATTGAGGTTTTAAGCGATAATTATAGTAGGCGCTCTTGCCTTTATAATACCAAATCACCAGCATACCATAAATAAGGCCGTAAGGGCAAAGACTTTAAAAGATATTGCGGATTCCGTCATCATCTATAGGTACAAACAGACCTTGCGCAAGTTCAAGTATCGTGTGATAGCTCCTAGGAAGGTTTTAAGCATGCTAGGTTTCGTACAAGAAATCCAGTATTCGCTAGCATCCTCGGACTTGTACACAAGGTCAAGTATTGTTTGATTCAGGCTTTCGACAAGCGAACTCTAGCCCCTGTGCGTCACAATGGGAAGGGTTACACGAGGCCATGTCGAACAGCAGACACTTGCCAAGAGTTATGAGACGATCGATTGCTCAGGCTCAGCTCATTGTTGGCCCTGCTCTTTTTTATTCCGCCTTCCGATCCCGTCCCGCCCGTGATAATGTTTGCCTGGTCCGCGAGTGGAGGAGGGGGTCGGTGGTTGGCAATGACCAATCAGGATTGGCAACGTTGTCCAGGGAATTGGCGTCGCCAAGAGAGTGGAAGGGAAGCGGGAGTGTGGCAGATGGTGTCTTAAAGGGAGAACTGTTGAACGCTTCGACTCCAAGGATGGGGAAGAGCAAGCGATAACAACCGTCTACGTTTCGCTCGTACACGGGATAGCTCCCGGTGTGTACTGGGGTGCGTTTCGTCAGTGAGAGACATGAAGAGAGAGAAGGACTCGAAGAGACGCCAGATGGCTCTTCCTTCGTGCTTCAAGGCCAGGTTTCCATATCTCTGGTGAAATATGTTTTCAACAAAGAGCGCCGATGTGAAGACGCTCTTGTTAACTACGACGATATAACAATTTACAAAACCCGAATTACTATTTGTCATTCAGTAAACGTGTAGGCCATCCAATCTTGGCGTCAGCATTAACCAGACAGGATGAAAGCGAGCCAACGTGTAATATATGTGACCCGCAGCACTCTAGCGGTCAGAAGCTTATAGCTGCGAATTCTCGGCGAATTACTCCTCTCTGTTATCACCCGAAAGGCTTTATTCCATTAGGAAACAAGTTGAAAAATAACAATTCAATTCAAACAATTCCTGGTAACCAAATTCAGAGAGGGAAGTAATGACTTTACAGCAGATAGAGCAATGAACTATATTTTCACCATTAAAATTTAACTCTTTCACCATTTTTAACTCTTTTAAATCTTAAACCATAAGATTCAGTTATTATTGCACAGTAGAATAAAATTCAGAACTACCGTCAAATCTCTACAAGAATTTGCGACTCGTCGTTTTTCGGGTTATTGTCTTAGTTTTAAAGTTAATGATTAGCTTTAAATCACTGCTTACCTACTACGCGTTCTACTATGCGTGACTACCATTCGTGAGTTCGGAAATCTATGCCAGTAGGTCTACCGTTCTCTGCGTTCACGATATAATTTTGGTAGAATATTATCTAACTAAATAACTAGATAGTGGTGGACGATAACTTCAAAAGTACTCTTTTTACTTCAAAAATAAAAAGCTTAACATTATCCATGTTTGTCGCCTTCACTGAATCAGAAAGTTAAAACAAAAATCAAGAATGACATTATATGAGTTCATTTATACCAACCTTACTCCCGATGTGCTATCTGGAAAGTTGTATACAATGAGTGAGAGTCTGAGACGAATTGGAAATCAATTGCACCGTTTTGTGTGAGCATCTATTGCAATTGGGAATTACTCCCATAGTAATCTCTCTTTTCTGCGCTCTGCAGCCATCGCTACTTAGTAACCCAGCCCCTTCATCTCTCCTATAATGTTTGCGACACAGCATTCATGAGTTTCGTTGGTGTGCGAGCTAGGGTACTAGCTTGTCAAGCGGACGGCCAGGCTGCAAATCCCGGCAGAGGCGAATATTTTTCAGAGGAAACCCGATCCCTACTTGACTGTTGTGTGGAGGGCTCTTCTAGCGTAGTATTCCGTTTGTCGGATGTTAATGAAACTTGGAACTGTGGGCTGAAATGTAAAAGGCTGGCCAATTACCCACAGTTGGTTTTTTTTTTGGTCTGAAGTTTCTGCAAATCTTGTGATATGAGTTGATTGCGGTTCTTACGCGTACTTAGGTTCAACTTAGGTTCAACTACAACCTATTCATTTCGGAGATATTAGGCAAAATGGGAATTCTAAGGTTTCTTGCATATTTTTTTCAACTTTATATCCTTGTATTATGTTAATGTGCTATATTATGAAAATTATAATCACACATCGCTAGCACTAATAGAAGGAGAGTCATCAAGCCAAAATTCTACTTGCAGACTGAAAAAAACCCAATTTTGGAATATTGGTTCGCTATAATTGATTTCAGCCCGCTGTAAGTGGTCCCTTTTGTTGTAAGAGTCGTGTCATTGCCGGTTGTCGATGGCTTTCCGCCGACTTGTATGGCAGTTCAATAAAGTGCGGCTGCGGTGTACGAAAAGTTGAGAGCACGGAAAACAGCAATGTCATGGAAACCCTTTCCTCATTTGTCATGGCTTCTGACTACAAAAGCAAACTCACTTGCATGAGACTGACTTCGGGAGAAATAGAATTTGAAACTAATTAATACGAAAGAAAATACTGAGAGAGCATGAGAGGGCATATAATGAACAATGCTTGTGACCTTCGTTCAAGGACTCGAAATGATTAGAAATCAACTGCACTCGTACGTTGGGAAAGGAGCGATGAATAAAGACAAATGAAATACGCCCATATTGAACGGGAAACGGTTTATTAAAGGGCTGTGCCTTTACTCTTAGAGACTTAGAAAGTAGGGGGAAGACGTTTCAAAAGCACATTTTTTCCAGAAACGGTGAAAATGGGAAGAAGCATTTCAAGCGGAAGAACGAATGTACGAGGCAACACCGCACTTTCACTTGACTACGGCGGTGGATTATGTGAAGCGCAGGACTTCCCAGCGAAAAGAAATAAATGTTAAGTATGATTCAGTTTTTTCCGGCGAATAATATGGAGGAAGTCTTCTCGGGTCTTCCACCGGGATAAGTTTTTTACTGCCTACGTTTCGGAGTCCGACTCGTACTCCATTCTCAAGGCGAATGATGACATTTACCGAAAAACTTCAACGGTCGCTATTGTTGAGCGTGGTCAAGAGATTCAAATGGTCAAGACCGTTAGGATTTGTATTTCCCAGCCTTTTTAATAACGACTTTCATGCACTGCTAAGGGAAAAGCTAAGGTCTCGGTTGAAATTCCTTCTTTCTAGTCGGATTTCAATGGCCTCCTTGAAAATCCTATCCCAATAACCTCGGGAGCGGGCGAGCACTTTAGTCTCATGGAAATAGATGGAGTGGTCCATGGCTATGCTGTGTTCAATAATGGCAGATTTTTCCATTTTTGATAGACGCCGGTACCATTGGTGTTCCTTAACCCTTGTTTCCACTGTTCTACTCGTCTCTCCGATGCACTATCACTTTCAAAAGTCGGTCTCCACGGCCAGCGCGAGCGACTATGTTTTCCGCAGGGCTCGAACTTCGGGTATTGCCTATGCCCTCTATGACTTCAAAGGGCCAGTTTGACTTATTCTCACTATTCACTATTCTTCCACTATCCCTAAATGCCCCGCTATCTTCCTCGCCTCCCGAGGGAAGGCCACAAGGCAAAGGAAAAGTTTGAGAAGTAGTCTGGTGCGTCCTCCAAAATACCGAGGCCATGGATCGGCCTGGCAATGCACATTTAAGCGCAGCCCAAAGGGGACTCATAATTTCCTTGTATTTTGACAGTGAGAAAACTGTGCAGCAAATAGCGGCGGAATTAAACGTAGACCGAAAAACCGTTTATAAGTGGCTGACAAGGAATCTTCCTGAGTTTCTGGGGGGCAATTTCTGCGGCTGGACCAGGACCACTCGTTAAAACCCCAGCTAGGATGAACGCCGAGGATTATGTTAATATTTTAAGAACTCAGTTATTGCCTTACGCCGATAATGCCGTTCCTGAGGATGAGGAGATGGTTTTTGTGCAGGACAATTGTCCGATACATCAGCTTATGTCACCAAGCGATTTTTTAAGATAATCCTCGCCTTAGCGTTTTACCCTGGCCTTCCAACTCACCGGACCTTAACCCAATAGAGAATGTCTGGGGAATAATTACGAACGAATGGAAGAACAATGGAAATAAGAGCTCAGACGCATTACAGACTCGTATGCGGAATGTGTGGGATGCTATAGGCAGATGTCCCCGAGTACTGGAAAAGTTAATTGAATCAATCCAATCATGACTACGGCCTGTAATTGAAAAAAATTTGTAATATTACAAAATATCAAAGATGTTTACTTATGAATGAGTATTTTGTTTGAAATGTATACAAGAACGCTACTGGAAATTTTTTATAATTTCCTCACATTTACAAATCTTGATTCCTTCATAACAATTTTCGTTGCAAAATGAACGAGCACGTATGTACTTAACTTCGAAATAATTCATCATATGCTCCAATCTTGTCATTCCATCTCAAGTGGTCTAATTTCATAGAACCATCATAATTTGCTGAACCATCGTGGATTTCGACGAAATGTTTTGTGCGTATTGTCTTATATCTCCAATAAATATTGGTGAAGTTTTATGTTGCTGAGAAATGCGATTTGTTCGACAACATACCGCAGCCATCATCATCATCATGACTATGACATTTGAGAAGCATTGAGAGGTCTTCAAGGATATCGCACTGCACTTTTTGTAATGCACCAATGGTACTCAGTTTGCATTTTAGGCTTTACCATCGTAATATGCCTTTTCGTACCACGAAGTGGCTCAGATAGTATCTTTACAACTTCATCTGACGTAGCTCTTGGGATGTAATATATGTATTTCTAAGTACACTACTAAATCACGAACATAAAATATTTTTACAGCTACAAGTAGCAAATACCTTGAGATATTGAGGGAATCAATTGTCAAAATTATCAATTCCATCTGAAAACAATGAGCTGCACATCAACAGCTACAAGTTTGCCTGCTGAATACCATTTTTTGCAATTTGAAAAAAAGTATATCAAGTGATCATTTGTGTGTACACAATGCGCGAAATACCAACGGATAAGGGAAGAAGACTCTGGTGTTTTTTCCACGAGAAAAATATACTTGCTTGCAATGCTCCTAAGATAAGAAATGCCACCAAAGGAGACGAAAGATGTGCTTGTTTCTCTCACTACTGGTCCCCCAGCTTCAGCGACAAAATTTCACCCCACCGCTCTTGCAAAACTTCCCTCTTCAGCTTGTTGTGTTCATTCTAAAGAAGATTATCTATATTTATCTGAAAAATAATAAGTATCTGAGAGGCAATTTTTCTCAATTCTCTTCTAAAATCATTGCCTTACCAGCATTTTTGCCTGATAAAAAAAATAAAAATTTTGCTTCTAAAGCAATTTATCTTTTTTTCCTATTTCTAGGACGGGAGTCAGAGGTGATTTTCAAAGTGTTGGTACTACTTGTAGTCCAAAAAAACTATTTTTTGAAGAATTTACTGAAATTTCTCTTACTGCTATTGAAAAATGACTTTATATTCTTCGTCGCCGAAACAGGTGAAACCGAATACGGAAGGTAACCGCACTTATATCAAGGCTAAGGATAATAATATTTACATTGGCGTCTTTATTTACGTATTATTCACCAGAGGATAATAAGTTCAAAAAGATTTGAATGCTATTTTCCCAATGTGCTGGAAATTCTATTTGTCTCATTTTTGCTGGACTCGGCCTTCCGTTGAAACCTTAGGACGACTCATAAAATGTTTCGCCATCTTCCTCGCGTAATACAGAACTCCCAGCTAAACCTGAAATGGTTCCCGGCTTTCTTCGAAGGTGGACTGTTTTGGCTGTGGGAGGGGATTTATGAGGGTTTTCTAGTTCGGAAATCATGCTTGGGTCTCTCGGCGTGGGCGAATTAGTCAAGTTGCACCAGTTGCACAAGCCGATCAAGTCAAATTGACTCTCGGCAGGCATGGAACGCATAAGCAGTACGCAAAGTTCGATTTTGGGAAAGCACGGAGACGGCTGCGCCTGTCATGTGGACCGACTTTTGAAAGTGATAGTACACCTTGCCGAATTCACAAGGCACTCACGAGGTAGACGCCTGATGTGTCTTCAAGCCGATAGGGTCTTTTGCTCGGACGATGAGATCCCTGATTTTTTGGGGCGGCATGTGAATCGTTTTGATGTTGTGCCCGGCCAGTATTCTAGAAATTTTCCCGGAACCCGTGGACACAAAAGGCAAGCAGGCTCTAGCAAGAGGTTTCTTTTTCTCCTCCTGCGTATTTCATATAAAATAAATGTTGTTTGATGCATATTCTGGGTAACTTATTCAAAAATTTCTGCTTGACAGATATGAGCAACAAAGCATTATTCTCGCCATTCCTCGAGAACAGTAATCTAATTATGTATTCCTAATGGTGTCCAATGGGAGAAAAAAAAGGGAGAAACAGGATTAATCTGTCCAATATTAATGCTATTTTCACGCCATGGTATTTACGGAAAACTTTTGGCGAGAACAAAAACTCCAGGGGAATTGATTTAAAGTATAATAGATGCATATTATCGCTTTTATTTTTAATCGTTCGCCAATTACTGCGAAAATTGAGATAGTAATGAGACAGTTCCAAATAAATGGCGCTGCAATCTAAGGCTATGAATAAGGGCTCTTAAAAATATATTTTTGGAATATTCAAAATATTTTTTTTATTAATATCGATCTTCTATGGCGCACGCGTGACATCAGCGTGAGCGGAGTTTCTCAAGTTGGAATTTCACTTATCTTTGACACCCTGAGTCGCAGTGAATCACCCTTCAAAAGAGTGGACTGGACACGGCATTACTTTTACAAAGCCTCTCTCGAGCACATATAGGTACGACATTCCACGGAAGAAAAATCATTCCCCTTGACCAAGATTCGAACCTGGATCGCACATTTACCATAATTTATCGTATTTTTCCAGACACTCGATCGAAAGCCTAAGTATCCGGGTTCGATTAATGGTCACGATGAATGAAGGGTCGTTTTACGACTGCTGATGCTAAAATTCTAATTGCTCCCTCTTATCAAATGGACCACGATAAAAACAGGCCATGAAAGAATGGAAGCATTCGACACCTGGGCCTGGAGGAGGATGCTGAAGATAAAAATGAACGGACAAAATAAAAAATGATGAAGTGCACAGAAGAGTAGAAGACGAATGGACCAATGGAAGCACTAAACATAAAAGAAGAACCAAATGGATTGGACACACCCTGAGACACAATAGGTTTATGAAGAACATAATTGAGGGCAAAATATAGGGGAAAAGTTCCGAGAGGAAGACCCAGGAATAAGTTCATGGACCAAATAAAGAAGAGAGTACATAGGAAGAGATTTCAGGAGGTAAAGGAACTAGCATTAGATAGGGAAGGGTGGAGGGCTGAAGTCAACCAATCTAAGGATTGAACGACCAATGAATAAATAACGCAAAACTCTCCGCATGATTGCCTCTCTTATCTCTGTGATCCACCAATCAATTCACTCGCTCCCACGCAACTTCACTTCCTCTTACTGGCGGTCCCTTCAATCACAGGAGTAAACATTTGACCGCAACTCAATATTTCGCCCGCCCACTTCACTTGCCTTCAGCTCCTCCTCGAGATCCTTCCCTCATCCACACGCCTCTCTATCTCCCCCTCTTCCCACCCTTTTTTCATCCTTAACCTCCCTGTCAGCGGGGACAATTTTCCTCCCCACCTCACCCCTAAAAACCCTCTCTCAAACTACTCTCCTGAGGGATGAAAACTGCGCGCCCAGAAAGCGCTTTCACACCGATGGGTTTTCCATCACTTCATGGTTTCATGCCAGCAGATTTAAAAAATCCCGCTCCCGCCATTCGATGTTTATGTCAAAGAGCAATGCGCCTAACATATGTGTTTTCGCTTGATAAAAATATATCAGAAAAGACAAAATCGCTAACTTGACTAAAAAAACTGACTCTCTATTCGGTACTTTGCAAAATCATCGAATTGTGGGTAACTTTCATTTTCAAAAATGTTTGCACCCCCTGTATGACAACTGTGTAGTGATCGACGTATTTGCTGACAAACTTACCACTAAGTTACTGAAGATAGAGTTTGGTATGTCCGGCAGCGATGTCATACTATGCTGCCGATGGAAAGCGGTATGGCATCATTTTTCATATGTCAGGCATTCTACTATTTCCTGATCATAGATTGCTCTCACTTTGGGATTCGTTCGTTTACCAAAGCGATGTATTCCCTAATTCATTCGTCTTGTTATGCCTTATTTCCTCCCCTAGTTCTGACTAAAATATCATTTTTTTTCTCTTTACCTGCTTCGTATCCTCCTTTAAAAAAAACCCCACTCGATCCCTTTTGTCATTTCTTTGGAGCATGCTGGGATTCAGTCCTTGCCTTTTCCCAGTTCTTTATTACCAGTAAAGTTTCAGGGACATCACCTAACCCTGCTATGGCACTCCACACGCCACTGCAGTCTTTTTTACTGCTCGGCGAGATTTTCCTAGAGACATGAGGTGATCAACTGTACTCTGTCGATCGACCATCCATTCGCTCTCGGAACACGATGTAAATTGGTGACTATGCTCCTTAATATATCGCACGGTTAAATAACTTATTGATTTATTCCATGTTGTCCAAATGATTCAATGGGAACCAACGCGTGATTTATCTTATCACTGCATTACTTTACATTCGACCCTTCATCCTGCCAAATGAATATATTTTTTATGTCTTTACTTTTTACGCTTTAGGACGTTTTCTTTTATAATTCCTCTATTTTTCTTCTTCTGCTCTGCTGGTAATTGTTACACGATCTGCATTTTCGGCGATCCGAAGGCTGCATACCAGACACAATTCTGTTTGATTGACGCGGCCTCTCCATCCATTTGGTTAGAAAATAGTTCGGACTGCCTGCCGATGGTCCCCTCCCTAAAGAGTTCTATTCAAAGGCAGCGAGGTTAAGACGTTAACCGAAGGAAGGAAGTTACCTTTGCAGACTCAGCCTCGCCTCCTTTTTCTCCTGATTGAATTACCGTGATCCCTTCGCTCCCTTCTAGGGATCTTGGATGTGGCATTTAAGTGAGAGTTCTAGAGGCGGAATTAAAAGGTTTGGACGATGACAAAATATATACGGACGTTTTGGCGGATAAGCCACCACCATCAGTATGTATTCATATATAACATTACTACGTTGCGGACTGTTATCTTACAACAATGACCGTTGGATATTTAACCCTGGGACGTTGTCGGTGGTAGGCTCTCTTGGCTGCCATTACCTACAGTGTGCATGTATTTATAGATATTTACATGGAGTTACGCGTACAATCATTCAGGGATCCCTCCGACCGTTCGTTGGGAGAGCCCTCGAGAAAATAACGACCCTTCTCTCTCTGGGGCGCCACCCGTTTCCCTCTTCGCAATCACGCCTCTCATGGTGAACGGCTGCACTAACAATGCACCCCCAGGAGCTGGAACAAAGGCGAAGCGGCGACTGGCAGTCTCGTAAGGTCTTGAGAGAGAAAGAGAGAATTGTGGGAGTGGAAAGAAAGACAAGGTTGAGTATGACAAGGAGAGGAGAAAGGGAAACTAAAAGAAGGGTCGTTAAGGGTCTGGAATGTCTCGTCGAAGGGTTTTTTTTACCAAAAGGGAGGAAAAACTGCGTGCCCCTATACTTCACTTGCCCTTCTCCATTTTCCATTCCGCTTTTTTCCCATCATCCACCGCGAGAGTGTGTGAATGGCTGAGGAAATTGAGTTTTCGGGAGAGTCGTGAGACGCGGGATTCCGGGCAGTAATGCTCGGGAGTAGAAGACGGGGGGTGGGAGGGCGGGGTGCCGGAAAAACGGCAAAAAGGGAATAAAAAACAGCAAGAGACGCGTTCGCAAGAGGCGCTTGCGTGATAGCCGTCTGCGCCAGAAACGGGAGACATCTGAAACATCTGAAGAGCATTTCCACCGTTATTTCTCCTCGCATAACCTTCTAAAATCTCTCTCGATAAGTGATTTTACGATGTAATATTTTCAAAAGAATGTTCTTGGAAACTGGCGAGATGAAAGTTCTATAAGTAATATTGCAGGTAAAACATAATTGGAGGGAAAATGAAACGATCAAATAAGAAAAAACATACAATGCAGAAAATACTAACGAGGAGACGTTCGAAAAAGCACATATCGATTGATCGCATGAATCACATGGTTGAAGGTTCAAAGGACCTCCATATGAATCACTGAGAAGAAAAAGAAGAATAAAAAGGCCAGAAAACAGATAATATGGGATAGACTTACCATAAAACAAATAAGAAAGGGAGAGTGGCGAAGAGGGGACAGGAAAATTTCCAAAATTAAAGAACGAAGAAGAGTAATATATTCATGCTCTGTCAGTATTTTGGTACGCAATAACTGCTTTCCAAGTGTACCCATCTTATTCCGATTAGTCCTTTCATTTGCCTTTTTACAAGCGTATTAAATTAAATCTACATCTACATACCACATACGTGCGAGCCATGGAATGGGCGTATGGCAGGGGGTGGAAGGATGCCCGCAGTGTGAAAATGTAAGAGATAAGAATTTTGGAAGTTAAATGGTCAAGTGTTTAACGGAAGTGCATTGACTGGAGCTGAGTTTTAACTATGACCACTTATTGTACGTGGAAAGAACAAATTTATACATTGTATTTATCATATTTTATCACTTGTGACGGAGGTACAGTGCGGTGTCAAAATGATATTCCCTGTGTCACACTGAAACACACCTGTCCAGAATTCCTCAAGCAAAGTGAGCCTAGCTTGGAGCCTCCTTGCCTCTATTGGCTCCTAATATAATCCCTCTATAAGCTGAGAAACACTATACGTTCGCTCGTATGAGTTTTCAAGCGTGCAGCTTTCTATTGTATTATATTTATTTTTGTGTGGAGTCAGTTGTACAGTGTCGCTAATGCAGACGGCGTATTCAAGGTGTCGCCTAAATAGAGTGGAATATGACCTCTCTTTTGTTTTTGCACTCAAGAACCTTCCTTCAATACAACTAATCAATCGTAGTTCCCTTTAAGGCTAGTTCGCACCTGTCTTTCTGTTGTGTGTGTCCTCCACGAGAGGTCGCATGTAAAGGTAATTCCCAGGTATTCGGCTTCATCTGACGCTTAAATGTTTATAAGACATAGCTTCCGGCTTCACCTGTTTGAAATTTATGATGTCACTCATAATTTTAAAAAATCTCAGAGAGAAGTGGAGTGTATGAATTGAAGTGTGAGGACTGTGCTTGTAAATACATCGGACAGACTGGAAGAAAATTTAAAACCAGAATAAAGGAGCATAGAAGAGATTTTATTAAGAGTGACGAAACCAGTGGAATGGTGAAACATTTAAGCAAAGAAAAACACATGTAATTTCGACCCAAGATTTTTATTAACAAAGAACGGAAGCTTGATTTTACGAACAATTTACAATCGTAAATAGCCCTGATAGCTTATGTAATGACCAAATGTTCCTCTCTCCCTCACCCCTCCTCCGAATCCACCAACCGTCTCGACCATCTCGCATTTCCACCATGTTAAGCCTGAAACGATTTCATAGAGGCTTTATTGTTACCTTCAAAGCATCGACCTGGACTTTGAAATGTACTTCATTAACTCTGAGCATGGTTGGTAAGATATGTTATATATCTCATTATTGTTGTGCATATTTGTTGGGACAATTGTATGTCATTAAAATTGAATATATATCTTGGACAGATGTCCTTCGCCTCATCGATGTGAGTTACCATCAATCAAATCATAGCATGGTAAGATCGCCCAATTTGTGGTCATGTGTACAGAATTGTGAAACGAAAATGGTTAATCGCAGTAAAGCTATTCTTTTATAAAAAATAGAGTTTATAACCGTTTGAGTCGTTGCAAGTCCCTCCTCCGCCAAATGATTTTTTATTCGCCATCGAATTAAAAGTTGATTGGAGTCTACACTTTTTGTCCGGTAGAGTTGAAATTTTGGCAAGATCTCATTGATTAGATATATAAAAAGTTGTTTTGAGCGTATTTTTCTAAAAGAATGGAAGCGGGGACATGAGGGAGATCTTTTTTACATCATGCCAGCAGTACTTTTTTGCTGCGGAGGTTTAAAGTGGTACGAGCATGCGCAATAGGGTAATTGCTTTCTCCAGAACCTAGAGATCTCCACTTTCCGGAGAACGCTTTGTAAACTTTCACATTGACGTTTCGACAGTTTCATCTTCAACATGATGACGATGATGATTCGCCGTTGAACAACATAAATCTCAGTCGGAGAAAGTTACACGATTATAGAAGTGCTTCCTTAATTGATTGAGAGCCAACAAGTACCTTTAAGCGTCGTCACCTTTACTCCAGCCACGGATCTGTTCTTTTACCCCTCGGCATGTACTCCATACACACCATGTCGATCACGCGCAATTTACTATACGAGACTCCGCCGCTGCAAATCATATTTACGATACTTTTGAGAATTGAGGAGGATTTCTCTGGGCATCTGCACGGTGCACACTCATTTTTCAAGGAAATGGAGTATAAAGGAACACTTAACATGTTGTTTCTGCATTTATGACTAGATGTTACCAATTTTGACGGCTGCATTAATATTGTTTTTAAACCATGCCTAAGAAAATTCTATCGGCCGTTTCCATTTCACCGATTTAATCGTCGCTCTATGTCCGAAAGGGGATATTCACTGAAAAAATCGTCCGGAAAAGTTAAACCATTATGATTAATTGTTAAAAATTAACACTCACTGCTAGGCCATGTACAAATTTCACTTCGTTTAGAAATCTCCTTTACTTTCTAGCGGACTACAATAGCCGGGTCCAGGATTTTGGCGAAATTTGTGGGGCAATTTGTTGAGGTAAATATAGCCGATAACTTTGTTGTATGGTTAGGTGTCAAATTTACTGCAGGTTTCATTGACGCCATGAAAAATATTAATGCCTTTGCATATGCGGTGTAAAACAAATAAATCGGCTACATATTTTCCAAAATGCAATGACTTGGCCGTCATTTTCAACGTCTAAAGTAAAATGCTAATAAGTAATATTATTATTCCAAGATTTTGCATTTCATCATTTCCATAATGCTTTTTCACTCACCGACCACTCTCAATGCAGTTATTAGGTTTTAACTGAAAAAAAGGTCCAATTTGCGTTTGTGAGGCATTGGACTCACCTACAAGTTTCCTGCCCATGGAAGACATCCGCGTAGCGAAGACCCACACCTTATCCGATGCTTCCATGGCGTCGGTTCTGCTTACGCGGGGCTTCCGGCTTCCCCGAAGATCAGAAAAAGACAAGACGGTACTGTGACAGAGGCAGTGTTGAATTTTACTTTATTTTGCCAGTTAATTCGTTAGTAAAACACACTCCACTTGCCATCGTTGGAATCTAAAACAATTGCGGAAATTACATAAAAAACTTGTAATCAGTTATAAATTCATATCGGATTATTACCACATTAATCATTATATTTCAAGATAATTGTTAATTTCAAGATAATAATGTCGTCCCCGGTGGCGGCGCACAGTGGTCGATTTCCATGTATTAGCTGGACAAAAGTACAAAATGTAACTACGTTGTATTTATGTGTAATATAGATTTATTTGTAGCCAATGATCGGATAAACCCAACGGAAATAAATCTCCCAGAAATGCTTGTTTGTTTGGCGGTGGTGAAACATTGTATTGAAAGGACTCAGTTCTGTGCGAACAGTCGCGCTCCGTGGTCGCAGCGCATTAGTCATGTTCGGCGTGCATATCGGTTCGGGCTTGAGTGACTTGTTATAAATCTGTACGCCATATGGAGAGGATGATTTCCGAGGAGTACTCACGTTATGATTATTTGGATAACTTGTTGGGGAGGAGTGAAATCTATTGCTGAATATGTCATTTAAAATAATCGTTCAAATTTACAAAATGTGAGTTTTAAGAAGAAAAACAAAAAAGTTTCACGAGGTTCCACGTCAAACTTTGGTGAAATATGACCATTAGTTAGTAGGCCGTAAACTAGTAAAAGTGGTATTCACGCCCTTTGGCGCCAAACTGAGTTACTCTCATTTTTCAGTAGTCGTGCGCGCCGTCCCGCGAAGAGATTTTCAATGAGAGAGTCGAATCTGGCATATGGAACGTGCTTCGTGAATAATTGGAGTGATTTCTGTACATTTGGTCATTAGGAAAAGCGCTGTTTCAGGTAAATAAAAGTAATTGTAAAGAGTTTCCTCTTGACTATGAGTGAAAAAACTGTTTAAATAACTTTTCTTTAGCTTAGTTAATATGCTTTTAGAACTTGGCCCAAAGACAAATTTTCTCTAAATTGCACGAGTAAATAACTTCCGAATATTATAATGTTAACAGTTAGCAAATTGTCCTATGATAATAACAATAAACCTGCTCATTCCCACTCAATGATGTAAGTATTCATGTTCTTCAGAAACCCTATGCGCCATCCCGCGTAGAGAACTATTTGAATTCATGAGAGAAAAGACCCTTACCAGTAAGCCAACATCACCCGAGACAATATCACATTTAATCGAATTTGCGTTAGCAAAGATGAAACTCGATAATTGTGATATAAATGCGAGATACTCACTGAAGGACCAAATAAGACAGTTTTCCAATAATTTCTTGAAACTCTGGAAGTTGTGCGGTAGAAGTGCTGCGAAATTTCTTGTAAAGTACTCCATGTGGCTTGACGTGAACTTAACTCTATACCAGAAATCACCATTGCTCCAGGAAACAAGCTCTAGGAATCATATTGGCCGCCCTAGAAAATTGTTCTCTTCCAGCAGTTTAAAAACTAGGAAAAGAAATACTGACAGCCTTGTACAATCTAGAAGCCCTGAAGAGCTTGCTTTAGCAGCGCAAACGAGTTTTACTTCAACTTGAAAGAGAAATATAGCACAGATCATTAAAAGTGCCACAACAAAAAGCCCTCGTTCAGTGAAAGTAATCAAACAATTATGTAAAAATCCACGTAACACGCCTTCCTCAAAACTCTATACCTATAATGAGGCTTTAGCTTTAATGGTTGATCTAAAATTAACAAGACATCAATACACTAATCTGCGAAAGGGAGAAAAAGATAGAAATGCGTGTATATATCCATCGCACTCCTCGATTTTAAAGGCAAAATTAGAGTGCTATCCCATCCAAGAATTGTTCATGATATCAGAAACATTAGCGGAAGTGAGATTACAACAATTATTAGATCATACAGTGATGCGTTTAACGAAAGCACAACATGAAGTATTAACTCAGTTTTTTTCTGGACACAGTAAAGAATCCATTCAAATGAGTAACAAATGGGGCTGTGATGGTAGTTCAGGACACTCTCTTTACAAACAAAGATTTTCAGAAAATCAGCACGCTTTGGATTCTAATATTCTCTTGACGTCAGTTGTTCCTTAGCTACTACAATTTGTTGACAAAGAAACAAAGCGAAAAGTAATATTGTGGCAAAATCCCAGGACGTCTTCTACGAAATTTTGCAGGCCTATACTGTCTTAGTTTGTGAAGGAAACTCGAGAGAAAATCAGAGAAGAAGTCCATTACATTGAAGAGCAAATTAATTTCACAAGATGTGAAGAACAAATGTGTGATTTGTCTCCAACAATATTAAATTTAGAAAATAAAGTAATTCTTGTGGAGCATGTGCTGGTTGATGGTAAAGTCTGCAACTCACTAATGAATAATTTATCAGCACAAACATGTTACATTTGTGGTGCATCTCCAAAGGACATGAACAATTTTGAAACTGTGATGAGACGACCCGTTAATACGACAGCATTTAAAGTTGGCTTGCCCACACTGCACGCTCATATTCGATTTTTTGAATGCCTACTACATATATCCTATTGGCTGATTATTAAGAAATGGCCAGTCCGTGGTAGCCAAGCAGTGAAAGATGTTTTCCAATTGAGAAAAAAGGAAATCATTGATAGGTTTAGATCGGAAATGAGACTCCTAGTAGACGTAATAAGACAAGGAAGAGGAACCATCAACCATGGTAACACCTCTCGTCGATTTTTTGAAAACCCAAAGAAAACTGCGGAAATTACAGGAGTTGACGAGACGTTGATTCAACGGTTTTCTATTATTTTACAAGCGGGTATAGTCTCAACTCCGAAGCCTTCAGAAAATATGCCTATGACACTGCTGAACTTTATGTTAGACTTAACAAGTGGTTTAACATGCCTACTATTGTCCATAAAATTTTGATGCATGGAGCAGACGTAATAGATAACATTATTTTACCAATTGGGCAGTTATCAGAAGATGTGCAAGAGGCAAGGCACAAGGAGTGTAGGACTTACCGAGAACATCACACTCGAAAAACCTCAAGAGAGGACACTAATCAAGACTTGATGAATTAATTGTTAGTGAGTTCTGACCCAGTGATATCGATCACAAGAAAATTACCCATAAGAAAGTGTAGTAAACTCTCTATTGCTGTGTTGAATTTACTAAAAACTCCCGAATACGAGGATAATGATAAGAGTGACTCATCAGGAACGGAGAGTGATTAAATGTATTTTTGTGATATCGATGTGATTACAACATTTCATGTGTAAAATTGTTTGCTAATCAACATTTCATTGTTTCAAAAACACTCAGTCGCATCTGCATTTCCATTTGTACAATATCAATTTTAATATAAACTATTCTTTTACATTAGAAGAGAAGTAACAAATTATTTTATTTTTTTTAAAAGAGGACGCTATTTACGTCATTTAAGTAGGATGCGATTTTAATCCATTAATTCACTTTTATGCGTAAAATTTTTGTTTTATTGCCATTATAGTGCATATTTTCTCATTTTTTGGCTAAAATATATACTTCTAATGAAAAAATAATTTTGTCCTTCTAAAACACGAAAATCGACCACTGTGCGGCGGGGTAAAGTCCTCGCCTGCTAACCTGAGGGTCACGGGTTCGAGTCCCGCCTGAGTAGAATATCATCTGCCCAGGACATGGGTGTTTCTGTCTCCTCCGTTGTTATTGTTTTCCACTCGACATATATTGGCCCATTGTGATGGGCTCGGGATGGTGAGGATAAAATAAAACAAAAATAATTAAAGGCTATTAGCTGCTCATTTCTCTAATGGGATAAGACAACAATGCATATTTCTTCAGGGACATAAATGCATAACAAAAAGTTATAACACTTTCAGTAAGACCTACTCCGGATGATTAAATTGTTGTGCAGATTTGTAAGTCCTGCTCGCGGTCGTATGATTTAGATTTCGCCGCGTCCCTTGACGTCACCTTAACAACGTTCATTCGTGGTGCCAGGAGTGGGGGTTAGAATTAAATATCAGCAAATGCACCACAGTTCACTTACTGCGAAAGTCATCACAAAAATGCCATATCTATACTGTAGGTGGAGTAAACATAAAATCTTCAGATACAGTGAAAACATATTGGAATTATCTTAACATCTGATATATCGTGGGGATAACACATACAAAACATATGTGGCGCAGCATTAAAGAAACTAGGTTTTGTTAAACGAATAATGGGAAGATCCTCAGATGAACAAGTCAAAGAAAGATGCTACTTTCCTCTAGTTAGGCCACACCTGGAATACGCCGCGAGCATTTGGAACCCTGGTCAAATAGATTTAACCAAAAAAATTAATAAAATTCAAAGGAAAGCAGCGGGCACCGTTAAAAACTGCTATGAGCAAACATATAGTGTTACACAACTGTTAGAGGAATTAAGGTGGGAGCCCCTAGAGACACGGAGGCTGCACGCTCAGCTTAGGCTGCTTGAGATATTTGGAACTGGTGTGTTTCAGAGCGACGCAGAGAATATTATCATGACGCCTCACTACATTTCTATGTCTGACAGATGCGATAAAATAAGAGAGATACACTGCCAAACAGATAGGTTCAAAAACTCGTTCTTTTCGTGCACAATAAGTTACCACAATAGAAACTGATCTCCTCCAAATACACTCTCATAGGACATGTCACCATTTCACCTCCAAAACTTTTACACCTTTACACGGCTGGTGGCCTAACACCACCTGCCACGCGCCCAAGCGGCGGCTCGCGGGGTAGTATGTAGATGTAGATCACCTTGATACCCTTTGCGTAAACCTACCCTGGAAGATGAAGGGGGTGAGAGGGAGGGGAGTGGCTGGAAGGCGTTTGCCCGGAATACATAAGCGGGGAATTTGAACGCGGAGAGCGAGGGAGTGTTTTGCGGATCAACACTTGGCAACCCCGGAGAGGAATTGTGGGAAGCGGTAACGACGACGACGGAGGGTATTTGAAGTGGAAGGGGGGAGGGGAGGGGGATGGAGGGTCCATTTGGGTCTCGGCGCGAGCAGGCACGGAATTCGGCGCCACTCTCCCTCTCTCCCTCTCTCCATTCAAGCGATTAATGCGGTGGAGTGGACGTGGGGTGGCGTGGTGGGGTGGAATTGGAACCGGAAGGAGGGCAGGACACATCTTGGAAGTGGGTGGAGTGCTCCTCCTGCCCCGTGGTCCTCCTCCTCCCCCCGACCAATAGGAAGGAAGGAGGGGAAGTGGTGGAGGAATGAGCGATCGCAGGCGTCCGTGTTTCCGCCCATTTGCCGGGGATTCGCGGTTTTTAAGTTTGCACGAGCGGCACTTAGGAGCATCGAAGCTAAGCACTCAATTACTAATTAAGCTGATAATGCGTGCAACGTGATGTTCCTCTGATGTCTTCATCTTTCAACGCGTAACGTCTTAATAATCAAGAACAGACGGGAGTCCATACATTGGGCTGGCGACGGTGCAACAAAATCATGCTCGTGGAACACTTCACCCATAACTCTTAAAGTACAAAAGGTATCGAACGAACCTTTTGCCATTCGACAGAGAAAGGTTGAAAATTGCACATTCGGCTAAGTGAGAACCTATGGCGCCTTCACAGGTAAGAAGATGGCCTCCAAGCGTGCATATAATATCACGCGTCGCCCCCTCGACGACAGGTCACTGTGACTGTTCGACGTAAACTTGAGCAAGAGCGTGTATTTGACATTATTTGGATTGGTCCAAGAGGAAGAGCATCAATAAAGGACACTAAACCCATGTACCATATTTATTCAATACAAATTAGTGAATGCAAGCAGAAATAGGTATCGTAGGTGAAGTTGCATTGCAATTACTTATCTCTTAGAAGCGTGGACTGACGATTTGTCTCTCATCGATAAGAAATTGTAGAAATAATAATTTACCAAGAAGTCCATCTGTTATTTTGAAAAATGTTTTATGTTTTAATCGTCAAATTTTATCCCATTAGATTGTTTGAGTGTTGTAAGATTGTAGGTTGGGGAAGTCATCGACAGGAGCTCGGACACTTACACCTTGAGTGGTCCGTTGTACCAGCCCCATTTTTAACCTGCCTGCCACATATAACAGATAGGGGACAAGAGTGCCACGGTGAAGATATGAATGGTCACCCATCCAACCCCCGTCCGGGCCCAACATTGCTTAACTTCAGTGATCTTATGGAAATTGGTGTTTCAATGAGGCTAGGCCCTTGCCCATATCCCATTAGATTAACTGTTTGTATAAGCTGCCTCTGTATGATTGTCAGCAACAGCTCTCCACGATACAATGGAATGATTTTTCGCTAACCTTTTAACATTAAAAAAGAAACGCTCGAGTTTCCTTTCATGTATGACGTAATTCAATTTGTCTTCCGTGCTTTATATGATCTCTCTTGAGTTCTTAACCTCTAAGATATCTTCAGCAAAAAATTTATAGATGAATCGAACGCTCTGAGCTTTTGGACTAAATGCAAAGGATATGTCTGAAGTTCCTAAATATCTTTTCCGTCGACGGTTCGGCAGCTGAGCTGAAGGAAAAGAAATCGTTTCTCTCACCTACACATTGCCTTTTACGCTTGGCTCGGTGGGTCATTTGTCTGTCGAGGGCTGGGCAAGTTAAATGATTGAAACTCGAAGAGAACTTTGAGAGAGGAACGTTCAGACGTCAGTGAGAGAATGCCCGTGGAAAAACAATACTTAACTCCCGCCCTCGGAAAAGTTATATTACGCTGTAATGTCCAACCAATCTGGAAAAAACACATTGTGAATTAATTATGAGTCATCAACACAGAAACGTTGGATAACTAAAGAAATACAAAACTAAGCATTGAAAATTATAGCAAAGTTATCACCTGATGAATTTTGAAATAATATTGTACCCATGAATGAAGCGAAAAAGTATTTCCCTTGCGTAAAAAGAGCACGCTGGAACGCCTCTGGGTTGGCTGTTTGGGGAAGTTGACCGGAAAGTGGGAAGGCTGCTGTGGAAGAGGTTTTTAACTATCGAGGGAGGGTGGAGAAACCTGGCGCAGGGCTGGCAAAAGCCGCCTTTTAACGGAAGGTGCCAGAGGACTGATGAAATAAGTGTCTGATGTACATTAAGGTAGACCAAGCAAAATATTATTTTACCTAGAAATCAATGAATTTGGTCTCATTTTAAAGAATAATATCTTACTCTTCTAACAACACAAAAAATTTAACCCCTTACCATATTACTTTCCGAGATATTTGCCCAAAAATACCAGCCATTTTACATGAGAAACGGTACGTGCATACACTCCAGAGAAACATTATTTACAAAATGAGACATTTTTAACACTTAGATGTCGTAAAACAAATTAACAGTGTATAGTTTGTATGTTTTCTCCACTATATTTGAAAATTAATCATATTGTCACCGCACTAGGTTCTTGGGTATCACAAAAAGAAACCTTCCGTTTGGAAGGAGTTTCAAACGCACCGCGCGAAAAAAATGAGTTAATTTAAAGACATATTTAGATATTTTCATTTAATAACTTACTATTTCTGTCATATAAAACTATATAAATGCACCATTAATAATGCAATATTTGATTGATGTGTCTCACAGTTGGTGAAATTGAAACATATAGGTAATTCGAATATGGTCTCTGTTATGACTAGGGAACTATCACGCTCGGACTACCTTAAGTAGTCTCCATTAAGCACCGTTATGATTATGGATTCCTCTGAAAAATCCCTGCCAAGATTCAAGCCCAGACTTCCATGATGGCAACCCTCTTCAGCTTTAAACTTTAACATCTCATTTGATGAAAGCTTCTCGTTTCTCACTCTCCCCCACTCTCCTCCCACAAACCCTAAGCGATCCTTTAATAAGACCGTTAGCTGTACGGTAGAATGATTGTGTTCCAGAATTCAGCGAGAATAGCTTAATACGCAAACTCTAGTTCGTTCAAACTATTAATCCTCTGCAGGAAAATCACATTTTATCACTTTTGAAATATGACTTTAAATATAATTAAAATCACTTGTAGGTTTTCGCAGCTTCTTTTATCACTGTATGGAATTCCTTTAGGGAAATTCTGCGTGGTGCTGATCATTTGTTCTCGACGTTTCACTCCTCCTATTGGGAGCGTTTGCAAGAGAATATTTCATTCTCTTGAAACGTCGAGAACAAATGATCAGCACCACGCAGCATTTCCCGAAAGGAATTCCATACATAATTTAAATCAGTTTGGTTAACTTTCTCGTCCACTATGCGCTTTCAACTCTCAAAAAATTGGATTTATAATAGCAATTTTCCGGTATTATTCCAAATTACATCGGAACTTTGCTTAAAAAAAGACCTCAAGTGGTATTGACTCTCCACTCACCTGCACTTTTGATTGATCGTCATAATACCTCATTGCAGAGAAGAGCGTTGATTCTCAATGGGAGGGATGAGAGTAAGAAATAGCATCGTAGTTATAACTATCAAAAAAAGAATCTTTCCTCCATTCACAAAATTAATTTTTAATTGGTGGAAATGCTCCATTTAGCTGGAAAAAATCATTAATTGAAATTGCTTTGCCCATTTTAGGGTAATTGCGGTCTGAGACTATTTTAGATATCCTACCAGTCGTAATGGCAGAGTTTTTGGTACATGTCTTTCGATTTTTTTCATGATTTTGTTCATTCCCATACTTTGCCAGTCGTAAAAGAAACTTTAGTTTAAGTAAAAAAGTTAGTAGTAAAAAAAAAAGTTTTAAGTGATAATTTATGGGCCTATTTTCACCGTATATCCATATAAGGGTCGGCTTCAACGGTGTTATCGGTCTTCAAGGGTGCAGGGTACCATAATTGCTAAATTTTCAGCAATTTTACGATTGTTTGATAATTTACTGTAAATCAAGTGGAAAACAAAATCGATTGCTAGATTAAGAATTTCTATTTTATGATATTTTTATCGCAACTTAATGTGACTATTATTTCTAATGTAGATATGCAATAGAAAAAAAACTCTGTAAGTGATAAAAATAGAATTTACATGTTTTTATTATTTAAAGGCTTTAACTCTTCTGGGATCGAGCCGGAGACCATTAGTTACACAGAAAGCAGCCTATTTTCTGCGCAGGAAAAACATTTCATAATCCTTCAAATTTACGATTTGCACTGCATTTGGCTCTTGAGGAGTTAGCGAACATACATATACACAAATATTCTACTATATATATAATTACATGCCAGTGAACTGTGCATGCTGAGATGGATGAGTGGGGTTACCAGAGCTGACAGGATTAGGAATGACAACATTAGAGGGAGTTTGCGGATAGCACCTATAACAGAAAAAGTGAAAGAGTGCAGGTTGAGGTGGTATGGCCATGTTGTTAGACGAGACGGTGAATATCTGGGGAAAAGAGTAATGAACCTCAAGGTGGATGGAAGGAGGAGCAGAGGAAGGCCAAGGAAAACATGGATGGAATGTGTGAAGAAGGATATGTTGGAGATTGGTGCCAACGAGGACATTGCTTTGAATAGAACACGCTGGAGGTTGAAAATCCAAAAAGCTGACCCCAAATAATTGGTATATATAAGATGCTACTTTATATATACATATAAGATTGCTGTAATTTGATACAGTTAAATAAATGGGTCATCAAAAAAAGTTTAAAAGCGCTGACATCTCTGCTGGATTCATCTACCACAGGTATGCCCTGGAGATAGGTAGTCTTTCTCGGGAATTCCGTCAAATCTTGTCCCTCGCAAGCATTACAGCAAATGCAAAGCAATGTAGTGCAAATTCGAGCGGAAACTATGGAGAATTGACCCCAAAGTTTGTCATGTTGAATGCAGCGTTGTGCTGGCGTGAGATATTGCTTCCGTTCCCGGCGAGCGATGCTCTTTTGTCTCCTCCGTGTGAATGACGGTCGTATGCCGCTGCGGCTCCTTCCCCCCCTCTCACCTTCCCCACCCACGCCTCCTCGCGGTGGAGACGGAAACTTCGCCGCTTGGACTTGGCTCCGCCTCCTCGCCAGAGAAACGACTCTCGATGGATTCAACTTCCCGACCGCCCAAGACATTTCAATAATGTCATTCTGATTGAGGGCTGGCTGCTCCGAGGTTGAGAATTTGGCCGGAAAAAGGGAATGCATATCATAGAGCTGCAAGTCAATATCAGCTCTGAGTGAATGTTTTCTCGCTGGGATTCTTTTGAAGGATTGTATTCCTTCGGAGTAATATTATTCTTAGACCAATTATGTCATCAATGGTACCAACGGACATTTTTGCAGGACAATTTCATATTTTTATAATACATTAAAAATAAAACATCACACTTTAATTTCCCTTTATTTACTCACTTGATTTATAACTTTTTCGCTAGTTTGTCCTATTATTTTAGCCTATATCTGAAAGCATTTCAACTATTCTTCTAGATAAAATTCTGCATAACGTATTTAATCCAATCATGCGTTTTAAATAGAGGGGAGTGGAGACGGAAACATTTTTCGGCTGCAGTGAATTTCTTCCAAATAGAGACAAGTTGAGTCGTGGCTTGAATATTAGGTCCTGTAAGATGGAGGCGAAGAGGCGAGGTGAGGCACAGGGAGGCGTTTAAGATGGAGATTGTGGCCATTCGGAAGAAGGGGAGGAGTTGGTCCTGGAAGTGTCTCCTCCTCCAGCCTGACCTCCCCCACCCACTCTTCCTCCCTCCCTCCAGGTGTAACGAGGCTCGCTCACTGCCCCCTCCCCTCCCACCTCCTCCCCGCCCCGCCCATTCCCCATGGCAACGGCCGGCCGAGGCATTCGGGGGTTCGTTGCCGCGGACTTTTAGAGAAGACATCGATTGGAGAGCAAATGGTTGCCCAGGGGCTCTCCACATAAGGCGTTTGCAAGTTTGCACACATCCTCGCACTTCGGCGCACTTAAGCTCGCACGAACATTCGTCTCGAGGATTACAAACTCTCCCAAAATACACTTAACCATTTCACCTTCCTATAGCATTCTCCTTTACGCATTTACAAGGGTGGTTTCGTAACCTCCCCTGCCACATGTCAAGGCGGCGGCTCGCAGGGTAGTACATTGATGTAAAAGTTGAATGGAACGATTTCCGTCGCGTAATGTTTTTTACCCTATCAGCGGTTAGTTTATTGTGGATGAACATCAGTCACGTTCGACTGTTGTGCGTAAAATTGTTAAGGCGTGCAAAATGAGTGTTTGAAAACCTAAGCATTTCCTCACCAATTTATAAAAATCTTTACAATGTGCATGCTGTGACTTTTGGACTCTTTTACTGGAAATCAGCAAACTTTACAACAAATCATTATCGGCATTGTTTTGTTGCTTAGCGCGCATCAACTTTGCTCACAATCTCTTTTGAAGTCTGTGTCTGGCGTGAAGTGGTATCTGTTTGACTAATGGAAGACAAGTGTGCTCTTGTCTTCTCACGGAGTGATTAGCGCTGTAACGAGCGAATATAAATCTCCGCCCTCTCATCTCAGATTCGGATCTCAGCATTCTCCTTCATTTCATCACTCCTCCCTTAGTTGGCTGCATTCCTCAGAATCGCAAATCTATTTCTGTTGGCGTCCCACCGTTTAACATATTATTTGCGTATTACTTCGTTGCTTGCATTCTGTATATTTTGAAGGATTTGACCCACGCATAAAACTATCAAAAACGTGGGAAAATGTGATAAAAATATTTGTAAAAAATTTTCGGCGTAGGTACCGATCGACTAAAGTTAAAATTCCATTGATTTGAAGGCCAATTAAATATAGATAGTTCTTGTTCTATAATTTTCCTCTGATGGTTACTATTTTATTCTTATCCTATGTCCTTAACCACAAAATGGTGTCACTCAAATGCTTCGAAATTTTCTTATCTACACCGTTTTCCATCACTATACCATCAATAATCCTTTCGGGAGTCACTATTCCTCGTTGGAAATGAAAACCAAGCTTCTCGCTTCCTTCCTAAAAGTATTCTCAAGTTGCTTCCTGTGTTGCTTTACACGGAATTACTCCTATTCTAAATGCCAAATTCAGTGTTATTTGCGAATAAGTTCTGAGAATATTTGGTCGGGTACCTTCAACACCAACTCAAGGTAATTTCTTTTTTACGGATTTTTTGGAATATTATTTCATCATAGGAACTAATTTGATTGGCCAATAAATGGCAACGGATTTTGCTGCCTTTCAGGCTTCACTGGTTACATTTTTTTAATTTAAAATAAAAATTAAAATAAAAATTTTTTAAAATTATATTTACTGGTTACATAATTCTGAGAGCTAATTCATGAATCTCCAAGAAAACCTCCACTATTTGCATTCTGAGACTTACATTTGCTCAATCGGACGGCATAAATCGGTTATTGCAGAGAAGTGATGTATCTTCTTTGAAAGGAAAGAAGGAAGTGAAGCCTCGAAATGCGATAGGGTGCGAGGAGAATCCATGACAGGAGTACGGACAGGGGGGGGGGGGACAGGAAGGAAGGAAGGGTTCGGGATATGGTCGCCTGGAGACGTTGGAGAGGGTTGATTGGGCTGGAGAGACAGTGTTGCCAAATCACTTCCGGAATTTTCAAGAGGCACCCGGAATCGCACAAGATTAATTTTTTTAATATCCCGCCTCCAAAATTTAAAAAAAATGAATAAGTAAAAAATCGGAAATTTTTCACCGTAGTCTTTTATTTCTGTAAATTATTTGTGGTTCTATCAAGCAAATAATATGTAACTGAGTTGTAAAATTTCTTGATTTCTGAAGGTGGGAAAATAGATTAATGATAGTTCGATCACCTTTGAATATGGTCTCGGTTAAGGTGATTTAATTATTATAAAAAGCTTTGACTTTATTTCACTGATAGTGTACATTCAACTGCAGAAATAGATTCTTTTCCAAACCTGAACGGAAAGTTCGTTTTTACGCCGTTTTGAGGGATGAAATTGGCGCTTACGTTCGTTGCTGTATTTACGTTATATCGTGTTTTGTTGAAATACATTAATAGCAACGCAAAACATGAGTTTATTGGATGGCGATAAAGAATCGAGAATGCCGAGATTTCATTTGGAAACTCAAAATATTGCAGGCTGTATGCAACCACAAAAAATCAGCTGGTCGATGCAAATTTCAAAATAATATTATTTAAAGCCCGAAATGGCAATTGTTTATGGAATTTTCGACTCACATTTATTGAAAAATAAAACCCCTAACATAAAATTAATTTCTCCGTATTTTCCTTCCATCGTGTGTGAAGTGTTGACAGACTACGAGGTGCGGCAAATAAATAACCGGACTGTTCCTGCTCGCAGTAAACATCGAGCGTGCCGCGACAAGTTTGAACATGTTCGTGCCTGTTCATGCTTCCCCTGAGCTCTTTACTTTCTAGTTCCACTATCGAGATTTCTTCCACATGGAATTGGCTTCTCCAGAATTCAGCACTACAGGAGTTGGCAACCCTGTCTGAGAGAACGAGGGGGTGAGACGGGCAAGAAAAACGATGCGGCCCTCTAAACGAACTCAGTGGGAGAGAGAGGGAGGGAGGGACGGATGGGAAATAATAATCTATATATACACACGCACACACACATACATATTATACTCGTGGGAGTATGTGAGTGTGTGTGAGTGTGTGCTTGTAGTGGGAAGTGGGAAAAAGAAGAAGTAGAGAGGGACGTTTGAAAGGGATCGCGTGGAGGGAAGACTCAGGGAGGAGGGGGAGAGAGGAGGAGTGTTGAGAATTTTGGACGGCGTTGGAATGTTGATTCGCCCAGTTAGTTCTCCCTCCACACAATCCACGCCCCACTATCTCCACTTCCTCCCTTCCTCTCCTCTTCCTCTTCCTCCCTCTACTTCCTCAATGGGGTGGTCGGGAGGGGTGGTCGAGAAGGGAACATTGCGATGGAGTTTGGCGGTTGAGCGGACCGCTCTACAAGACCGAACAAGTTACTAAGCCTCTCGCCACTACTTTTAGCGCTCTCTGGTGGCAGTTAGAGAGAGAGAGTGGAAGATGGCCGTAACAATATTAAGGAGTTGGAACTGCGAGACCAAATGGAAGGACTTAGTTCCCTCAGCATTTCTCCGCGGAGCAGCGGTTTCTCGCCGTCTTCGCAGTTCCGAGAGGGAATGCCGAAGACTCTCGCCGGAGTGAATTCCAACGAGTGCACCGCGAGCCAAAGTTTATCATCTGCGATGGAAAGAAAGGCCCGTTTCGCACTTTATCTATGGAAATAGCCGGAAATAATGGCCGAAGCGAAAAATGTGGTCGGCGAAAAAGAGATATGTCAAGCGACGCCTTGTCATGGACATTGTGCGCAGTAAGCTCTTGTTGTCATTAACCTGTATTGTATTACCTTAACAGACCTTCGTGGGAAACACACACACAAAACATACGCAGTACAATCTCAAACAAACTTGGATTTATGAAGCGTATATGTTGTAGGAAGCCTAAACATGGACTACAAATGAAAGAGAAAAAAGTAAACTAAGAGCCACTGAAATGGACTTTTTGCGGAGGTCGGCTAGAAAATCAAGAATAGAAAGAGTTAGAAATGAGCAGATAAGAGAAATCATGGAGGTAGAGAAGGATGTAGTGAAGACTGTTGAAGAAAGGTGATTACGATGATATGGACACGTCCAAAGAATGGGGGATGAAAGAATACCGAAAGCTGCTCTAAAATGGGTTCCGGAAGGCAGAAGGAGAAGAGGAAGACCCAAGAAGAAGTCATGGTGGGATGGAGTAGAGGGAGGAAATGGACAGGAGGGGGTTGGTTGGATATGGAAGATGCATTTGATAGGGACTGGTGGAGAGTGGGGATTGTGTGATGGATCTGATGAGTGGACCCTACTATTTATGGATAGATAAATGTGTGTTCGGTTTGGGGAGGGAAACTGCTGTAAAGTGAAATATCCCTAATAAAAGAATATGTAGTAGGAAGCTCCTCGGATGTAAAGTTTGTTTCGCTGTGACAAAGAGAATATAATTTTAACGCCGCACTACATTACAACGTCTAGCAGAAGTAATAAAATAGGTGAGGTACGAAAATTCGTTCTTTCCACGTACAATAAGCAGCCGTTATAAAAACAGAATTCCGCTTCTAATGCTAGACAATTCCAAAACACAGTTCACACCTTAACCTCCCCTCAATCTATTTCCTTCACGGTAAAAGAACAAACTTTGTGCATTTCACTGGTAAGTTTCATTCGGTTTATCCGAGTTTCGACAGTTGATGTCATCTTCAGGTGAAATACTTAATAGTGAAATTTTTAAATTTGTTCGTTTTCCATCATGGAGAATTTTCACAAAGTTACACCGGGCATCGTTCGTTTTGCTATTTACTTCACATCTTTTCACGACTGTTGCTCTAACACCCCCTGCCACACTTCAATGCGGCGGCTTGCAGGGTAGTATGCAGTTGTAGAGAATAAAATCTTTACTTTTATTGTACAGTAAGTAAGCTAGAACTGAGCATAACTCAGTAAATAGCGCTGTTCCAGGCCACCTAAATGTTCTACAAATTACTGTGGTAGAACTATGAATGAGGATTTACTCTGAAAGTGTACTGTTGAGATTGTATCGTGAGTTGGCTCTGGTCACTGCACGTTGGCTGTGCACTGGTGCTCGGTACTCGGTGGTTGTGCTATTGCAACCCCTCCTCCTCTCTGGCAGCGCTCGTTTTCGGTAAAATTATACAGAATTGTTTCAACTTAAGAACAGTCTCGAGTACACTTACAGTCGCGATATTGAGCTTGATTGGTGCAATTGGTGCAATGATTCACTTTAATTACAGCACTGAATTTTTCTCTGAGCGAGCAATGGTGAATTACATACCCTTCCTAATAATATATGTACATATTAAGGCTATTTCAATTTGTGCTTTTCGGTGAGTACTGGCTGACACCTGGAAGTATACTCGAAATTTTTTGATCTCTTATTTGATTTGACAACAACAAATGTTCTACATAGTAGATTTTTTCATATTTTGAATGGTCAATCAGTGTGCCATTTGCACATGATGCTCCTAATTGTTCCAAACACCCGCGTTAGTTTGTATGGGCGCATGGGAGACGGTTTAATGCGGCTAATTTGGACGAAGAGGAAGCATAATGTTGGGAATGAGAGGAAATGTAAAGAGAAGTGTTTCGGGATATCACCAGTCGACGAGAACTACTTTAACCATGGTGTTTAATATGAGGCGTCGATAAATTACTTTTACCCTTCTCTTTTACAATTAACGTATCTCTATGATCTTCGATATTTTCTTTATTTTACATTTTCATTATCTAGTTGCACTCTAGTATAAAATTTGAATAAATAACATGGAGTTTCTTTTTTTGTTAACTTTGCACCATTCAAAGTGATAAAGCTTTATGGTAGAGTGATGCTATATGCTCACTAAAAGTATTATTACCCTAATAGAAATGAATAATATTCTTTTATTTAAGTTACACACCACAGGAGAATATTAACTGTTCCTCCTCCTTCCTCCACGTTATAACTGGCCCGTTAATAAAAGCCTATCGGCATAGCTAGCACACATAACTATTAGTCCTACAGACCAGTTTTTGCGATTTCGCTGGTATTAGGTTCATTTACTGATTTACTTTGACCCGGTGTGTCAGTACACCGCATATACTTACTAGGGGTGGGTCGCGAGCAACGGTGTGCCGGCTCTCAAGGTAGTCCTTTCAGAAGGGATCCTAGCTTGAGTAGAATAGCGAAAGCGGGGCTATGGTATTACTATGCTTTGGTTTCTCTTGTAGCATACTGGAGAAAATGTGCGAAAACTGAACGGTAGAGCACCATAACCTTTAGCAGGGAAAGCTGCACGTGATGCGGGTACTGCAAAGGCTGGTAACCTTGCATACTATATCACAACTTACTCCTAAGAGTCACGATGTAGCCTCGGACGGCCGAAGTCACGATTGGCGACGGAAGCTGAATAAGGTTGGCCCATCAAGATACGGACTTAGCAATACAAACTGGACTCTCGGTACTTGGAATATGAGAGGAGTAAATGGAAAGGAGCATGAGTTGTTGAATGAAATGAAAGTGAGACGAATGGACGTTCTGCGTGTATGTGAAACTAAGCACAAGGGGTGGGATGTTGTTACAATAGTTGGCGGTGGTCTGGCATTGTGGTCAGGAGTTGAAGCTAATATACACGGCAGTCAAGGTGCGGGACTTATTCTTAATGAGAGAGCTAAGATACTAGTAAGGAAATACGAGTCAGTATCCCCTAGATTGCTCTGGGTTCGCATGAAAGTAGGTATTAGGAGAGTTGTGATTGTGGCGTGCTATGCACCAGTGGATGGAGAGAGTGACAGTGTGAAATATGAGTTTTGGGAAAAACTGAGAGAGGTTTTGAATGATTGTGATCCTGGAGAGAGAATAATTTAACTAAGTGACATGAATGGGTGGGTTGGTGTGAGGCGGGATGCATCTGAGAGAGTGGTTGGGCCTTTTGGCGGCCCCCGAGTGAATGATAATGGTGAAAACTTGGTGAGCGTGTGCTTGGAAAAAGGATTGTTTGTGTCGAATACATGGCTTGAACATAAGAGAATACATATGTATACTTGGCAAAGGGGCGATTGTAAAAGTATGATTGATTTTATTGTGTATGATGAGAGATTGAGAGAGTTAGTGTGGGACACGCGAGTGATGAGGGGTGTGGATGTGGAACAGACCACTATTTGGTACTCTCAAAAGTGAATCTGGGCGGAAAGTGGGTGCCAAGGAAGAATGTTGCGCGTAAGCAGTTGGGAGTAAAAGTGGAAAGGTTGCTAGACAGCGAGGTAAGAATGCAGTATGGTTGCATACTTAAGGATGCTCTATCCTTGAAGCAGAGATAATGGGACGAGTATATCAGAAACGAGAATATGAATAATGCGTGGGAGTGTTTAAAAGGAGTGATTGTGCAATGTGCTGAAAGTGTATGTGGTAAAGGAGTGGTAGGAAGAATGAAGAGATGCAGAGCGATTTTGAAGGTAATAAAAAGCTGTTTTGGAAGTGGGTAAAAAGGGCTAAGATTGGTGAAGGCAGAGGAATGAATGCGGTATAGAACTAAAGTGGAGAGAACATTTGGGAAGAGTTATTAAAGCGGTAGGCCGAGAAAGTTGTGGTTGACTGTGGTTGAGGAAATTCTTAGGAGGAGGAATATCGGGACTACTGGATGGAGTATTTTGAAGAATTATACAATAATATTATAGGCGTTGAGGATGAGCCATGTGAAGTGGTATGTGAGAATGTGAGGATGGAAAAGGATATCAGTGAGAAGGAAGTCACAACGGCTGTGAGAATTTTGAAAAATGGGAAGGCTGCAGGCATAGATGGGATATCCAGTGAAATGTTGAAGTGTGGGTGTAAATTACTAATTTATAGGTTGCGTGAACTATACATTTTATGCTTACAGGTTTCTGTTGTTCCAGAAGATTGGAAGAATGCTATCATTGTTCCGTTGAACAAAGGAAAGGGAGGGAAGACCGAATGTAATAATTATCGGGCCATTAGTTTATCGAGTATCCCGGGAAAAGTGTTCAGTAAAATATTCATCGAAAGAGTGAGGAATATTACTTCCGACAGAATATGGGTTGTGCAGTGTGGGTTTATGCCTGGGAGAGGATGTAGTGACCAGCTTTTTGCACTTCAGCAAGTGATAGAAAATGTATGAGTGTCCGAAAAAAAGTGTAATGTGCGTTTATTGATTTAGAGAAGTCCCATGATTGAGTAAATAGAAAAGTTGTAGAAGGTTTTGAAGGACAATGGAGTAAATGAGCAGTTATTGAATGTTATGATGGCGATGAATGATAATAGTAAGGCAAGTGTGAGAGTTAACAGGTTTCTGAGTGATTGGTTTGTAATAAATCGGGGTGTAAAGCAAGGATGCGTAATGTCTCCATGGCTGTTTAATGTATTTATGGATAAATACGTTAGAGACGCATTTAGTAAAACGACGGTGTTTTCATTGGATATGCAAAGGTGCGAGTTCTACTATATGCGGATGATACTATTGTAATCTAAAGAGCCCAGGGATTACAGAAGCTCCTAAATAAGTTTTGTTGATCAACAGAGAGAATGAAATTGAGGGTAAATGCGTGCAAGACTAAAGTAGTAGTTTTTGATAAGGAGAATAGGGATATAACTGTTTGATGCGGGCAAATGGTGAAGTACTTGAGGAGGTGGATGATTTTGTGTACTTAGGTAAGATGTTTGCGAAAGATGGACGGATAGATGAGGCGATAAAGAGACGTGCGAATGCTGGAAGGAAAGTGATAGGAAGCATGTGGAGCATTTCAAGGAATTGAGTGTATGAGGAAGCGAAAATCGCCGTGTACGAAAGTGTACTTCTCCCTACTCTATTGTAAGGTAGTGAAACAGGGATATGTCAGGATAGACATAAGAGTAGACTAAACGCCGTGGGTATGAGTTATCTGAGAACTGTTTGCGGTAACATTAGGATGGATAGGGTCAGGAATGAGTGGGTAAAAATGAATGTGGGTTAGATGCTCCAGTCATGGACATATATGAAAGGATTGTGCTTCGTTGGTTTGACCATGTTGAGAAAATGGATGAGAGTGGAATAACGAAACAGATATATGAGAGTAGAATGAATGGTGTGAGAGGTAGCGGTAGGCCGAGAAAGTTGTGGTTGACTGTGGTTGAGGAAATTCTTAGGAGCAGGAATATTAGGAGTCTAAAAACAGGAGAGCGTGTATGAAGCAGTGTATGGGGGTAAATGAGGCAAAAGAGGTTTATAAGGATAGGTCAGTATGGAGGAAATTACTGAAGCAGAGCTAGGTGTACAAATATGTATTTATGAGAGAAACTATTTGACTGTGCCTACCCAGGAAGGGAACGGCGTGATTGATATGTATGTATGTACTGATTTACTTGTCATTCATACAGCTTTGCGTGTGCAGTCACTGCACTGATTATTCATTATATTTTAAAATACCATATTGATAAATTAAAAATATGACTTTAAAAAATATTACTACCTTTCACAAAGCTACGAAAATCTGCCTAAAAAGCACAATTTATATGTTTTTCTCTTCATGATTACTATTTTATGTCTACAGCTGCGATAAAGTTTTATAAATATGTTTCCTTTAACGATCGGTAAATAAATATTGTAGCTTTTCTCTTCTAATAAAAATTTTATAGTCCTTTTAGGCGATTGCTGTCAAATGTATTCTGAATACTAAGCTGGATTTTCCCTCATTCTTATTGAGGTCATATCAGCACTCGGATGTTCTCGACTGTCATTCTCCTCAAAGCACAGTTCCTGATTGGGACCCAATAGAAGCAGTTCTCTTGCGATAATGGAGAGAACAGATACAATTCTATTTAATTCATGATCATTATAGACTAACCATAAATATTTTATCTATAGCTTGTTTTGTTGTTGACTCACTCACGTTCTTCTCGGAGATAAATTGGGATTTTGAAGGATGTAAATTCTTCAAAATCCCAACTTATCTCCGAGAGAAAAATATTGTGCAGGTATTGAAACGCCATCCAGGTCAGAACGTTTCACACGACCACAGAGCCACGCAAGGGTTTGTGGCAGGGGACACCAGCCATGACAGAGGAAGAAAATAGGGAAATGGAATCGAGACTATGGAGAGGGCATTCAGTTTAAAATGAGTGGTAGGGTAATGGAGTGTTTAAAATCTAGGTAAATTTGAATATAGCATTGAAGGCAAAACTTATCCAATATACCCATCTCATCGACACGCTGCATAATCCTGCCTTCATTCCCTCGTGTTTGTAATGGATTACAATCCTTATCTGCTGACCCGGCATTCTCTCCTGCGGATAACGTGAGGATGGAAGAATGGCGTATCAGCGCCAAACTATTAAGATTAATATTTATTTAGTGATTTAATTGCTAAGGATGTCTCACGAACATCCTCAACTACAGCTAAATAATACCCAGCAAGCCACCTCAAGTGTGTGCGGCAGGTGGTGAGATATCACCAACATTCATTACGCAAATAATTTAAGCTAATGTTAGGGCAACTACTTATGTATTTGCAAAAAAAAACCTGCTATATCTTGAAAGAAGAGAACATTTCTCAAATAGACGCTTCACTATAAGCATTATATATCACGCAAAAATGTTTTAATGCAATAATTAATATAAATGCCCTGAGATACAAGGGTTATACCGCAAACATGCTCAGCCTACTGTTGGTATAACGTAGCAGATGAATATTCAGGCATCCGGGATTAAGACATCTAACTAGGTGCACTACCTATCAATAAACTTAGTTATACGTTTCATTGGCAGCTATTATGGTCTCGTTCTCGGAAAAGATGAAGTTTAAAACTTATCCGTAATTCAGTTTATTTCCCTAATTATATTCTCATGATCTGATCTACCGTTGGATGTCAAAGTTCGTAGGATGATAATAACGCCGTCAGGTAACTAATTGATTCAGAACCTAAATGATAGATTAAGTTTAATTTGACAACCTGCATGTGATTCCCATCCGAGTCGCTGCAAAAGGTCAGTACTACTAACGAAATCATTTTAACTGCCTTCAACGTATCTCGCCGATCTTTGCTTCACACGTTCTGACTCGGAAGCACTCCCTCACGATCTTATGTATCCACGCCGTCTCCATCCCCTTCGCTAATGAGTGGCTTACTTCTAAAGTACTTTACACATTCGTCCTCGAAATCCATGCGGCCTGTTTTCTCTCATCCTTTTCAGCTACGCATACAACTCTTTGCTTTTTCCTTTCCTTTTCAGCTTACTGTCTCCATCCATTTCAATTCCTGCATCTCAAATGCTTCCTATCTATTACGGATGCATGCGTATGCCCTGACTCCTTTCTCTGGGATCGTTGTTGGTGAATGACCTTTTCTTTCGTCTCGGACACCCATCTTACTTCTTCACTCTTTGAGTTGTCTTGCCTGCGGATAGCGTGAGGATGGAAGAATGTCGTATCAGCGCCCAACTATTGAGATTTATATTTATTGACGTGTTTCGATGTAGTGACCTTATTCCTAAGTATAAACTTCAAGTCTCTCACGCACTGTTGTCATATTTTTCCGTTGGTCACTAGTAGAGCTGTGCGAATGCTTCGAAATCGATTCGAATCGACTCGAATCAAGCTTAATTCGATTCGATTCGCCTGCAAATAGGGATGCTTCAAAAGTGAATGATTCTTAATTTTCGAATCTGATTGATTCGTATTCGTAATAGTTACAAATGCATTCAAACATGGAGCTCATTCCAAAAATGGTGCGCCGTCCGTTCAGACAATGTTTTCCTCACGCAAAACGAAAATTTCAACGACCATATATTATTCTGTGCTATTTCTTTGTGCCACTATTTAGATGTATAAGTTAATGTAAGGCCCTGAAATATTGTGAAAATCTTTATTGCTTCAACTGCACATAAGCTTTTGCATTTTTTTTAGATTCGAATTCGATTTGTAAACGAATTTTTAGGGTGATTCGATTCGTTACCGAAATTTAAACAAAAAAGTTCGCTTCGGTTCGATTCGAAATATCTTTTGGGAGATTCGCTTCGGTTCGATTCGAAATGAAAATCCCTGATTCGCACAGCACTAGTCACTAGATTTTAGTTGATCTCCTTTGAAAAATCTCAACGACACTTCGCGGTTTTCATTCTCAGTTATCTAATTTCATAAATGAGCTCTCTCATCTTTTCATGCAAAACTATCGCGGTGTACGCAAGATTTTATCTTATCTGACGTCCATGATTACCTCTTCCACTTTTTAGTCGTTAAGCATTCCCACTGCAATCGTCTTGCATCAAATTTCTTGAATGCGTGTGTCACAAATATTTCGATAATATTTTTATTACAGCACACGTTCGATATTAGAGTTAGGTATCGAAATTCACTCCATGGGCTAATGTGTACCACAGTTATTTTTTACATTCATGATTTATGTGAATGATTTACAGATGGTTTATACGTAAAATACTTGTTACACTGCTACAATGGAGTCCTCAGTCGAGACATCAAGCAGTAATATTGTGGAGCCAAATATTATTACTTATAAATTTTAATTTTTAGTTAAAGATGTTGTGTCTATGAAGTACTTAATTGCGTTTACCACCAATATTTTGGTGGAAATAAAATAATAGTTCCCTTTTCCGTAAAATACTGGTGCGATCCATAGATTTTCTCGAGATACCTGCCAATTGATCCTTCCTTGTCTTCTTGAATAAAGACAAAATGAGGGAACATGCAACTATTTTGGTGCCTTTCATTTGATCATCTCGATCTCTGCGCAGTCGTTGAGGTTCATGGTGGTCACAAAATTGCATCAAAATCGCCCAATTGACAGTTGGCTATGTCGTCTCTGTGAAGCATAAAACACGTCTGGCAATATGCCAATGAGCGGCCTCTGGCAGCTCAGACCAGATGCCTAGACGGGCGGTTCTTACGAGAGAGTGTAATTTTCTCTCTTTTTGTATTTGGCTCCGTTGCAACTTTATACTTTCACCCCCTAAAGTCGAGGTTAAACAATCAAGGGGCCAGATGCCTTCAATTTATGGCGAATAATAGAATTTACAGCCATAAGAGCCAATATCATAAGTCAAGAAAGAAGAATAATAACTTCCGCTAGTCTTAAGCAACTATTTGTTTGCCAATTTCTTTCGTCTACTTAACAGCAATTTACTTTCACTCCCAGAAGTCGGGCGCTGTTATACAAGAGATCAATGTAGCAGATAGTGAAAAGGAAAAGATGAAATTTTTAACGCAATTGATGAATTTTTTCTGCGATCCCAAATGATAATGAAGTGCGGCAAATGCCTACGATGAAAGTTTTCTTAAAACAGGTCAAATTATTTGAATACTGTGACTACCTAAATTGATTGTACATGTAAAAGTATTTTAACGGAAAGCGAACATAAACTTTTTGCAGTGGATTCTACATAGCCGCTAATCCAGGGTCAGAGGTGAATTCCATACTTATTAGTGGTAATAGTTTATTGCAGAGATACCACCGTTTGATATGTGGTGGTTGCGAGCCCTTACGGATGGATGCGACGGCGCGAAAGGGGACTTTGGGTTGAATGGTCGTAAAATCCGGAAGAGGGCATTCACTATACATACATCTGCTTCATAGGTGCTTCACATTGGCATTAAAAGAGCACGACTCAGTGAAAGTAAATCTCTCTTGTTTTATGGCGGCCGTAAAAGATTCAGAGTATACCAGTGCTGTCGAAACTCCGAGTAGGTACATCTATAGATAAAATGTATAGCCTACAGCCTGAGGCCTTAAAAAAAACCTATCATAAAAAATTTTTTGACGAGTAGAGAGAAGTTTTCGGCCTTCATTGGTTAGCAACTTATTTTGCAAAGTGCTACTATCGAATGGCGAATGCATATCCAAATAATTTATCCTTATAACCTATCTGCAGTGAGATTACTTTATCAGAACCAATGTATTTGATCTGTCAACTCTTTCACTTTAAATGAGTTTCAATAATTCAACCCTATGATTTAATGAAAGTATAATTGGCATAGGGGCGGGAGACGGATTATTGCAGATCCAGTTTCTTCATACCGTATTATACATAACCCTTGCTCCATTGCACACTTTGATATGATTTAGATGTGCAATGAAGGTATGTAATGTAATTATTGGTATTTACTGGAAATGCAACGGATCCAAAACTTTGTCAAAGTTAATAGCCACGTCAAAAGTTAACATTTATAGATTTTTAAAAATATAAGCCCTGTTCAACGTAATATCCTGCGAATACAATGGAAGTGGTGCAAAACAAGAGATAAGAGCCCGCACGCGTTTGGGAAATGATAAGGGCCGGATAAACATATTCGAATTAGTTCAGAATGGTGACAATGACGCTGCCTCTCCCAACAGTGAAGGGATGCCAAGGAAATCCGACGCATCGCCGATATTTTTGGACTCGCAAAACTAGCAGTCGTAGTCAGGGGGCGCGTGGAGAGGGGAGGAGGGGGGAGAGAAATCTGCCGGAAGCGTCTCTGCCGTGAGCGGCGACGCGACGGCCAGAGGCAGAATGAGTACGAGAAATGGCGGATGGCTGCTCTGCCGCTTTTGTCTCGTTTCCCATGCGTCTCGGCTCTTTCGTGGGTGGCCATGAAGTGGGTGTGGCAGAACGAGAATATCCATCGCGTTTGATGTTCTTAGTCCGTTCTTAGTTGAGTTCTTAGTCCGAGTATAAGTGAACAGGGTGGCTACGGATATCCACTTTTCAAATTCCCTGACCTTTCCCTTACTTTTCCCTGATGGATCTACCAATTTCCCTGACAGATCGCCAAAAGGTCACCTATTATTGGAAATCTTTTTTTCTGCTGAATTAAATTCTCTACAGTAGCTTTAAATTTTCTAAATATTCTAATCATCGTCTCGTATTTTTAGAACTGCAAGTATTTACTATTATGCTCCAGCTACTTCTCGACCTGAGTTTCGGAAGTTAAAATAAAACATGATGTCAAATATTCCGAACAACATAGCCTCGGATTCCTTGTTATGAGCGTAATGCATTGTGATCATGATTTTTAACACAACTCGGCAAATATCACAATAAGGATATACAAAAGGAATACATTATCCTACTGATTCACAACTAAATGAATAAGAGTCACAACTAACAAGATTCACAACTGAATACTCCACGAATTGATAAGTGCTTACTCCATTCAAGTCAGCGACGGACGTTAGTTTCAGTTGGAGAAATAAAGGGATGGAACGACTGGCCGATAAACGTAATGGTAGAAAAATAAAGAGGATTCCTATATCAGTTTCCCCCTGACTGTTACGAGAATTCCCTGACTTTTCCAGAAATTCGAAATTCCCTGACAATTCCAGGTTTTCCCGGTTTTCTTGGACGATCCCCACCCTGGTGAAGTTCAATTACATATTTCCGTTTATTAGTTAATAATTTATTAGCAGAATTTTAGTCAAATATACCTGATGGCACTTAATTAAACACAAAATTGTACGCATGCATAACACGGGAGGGAATTAGGACTCGCGCCGACTCACTATGTGGTGTTGCCAACTATAGCACACGCTACCAATCCGTGCTTCTCCGCTTCCCGTGTCACGCGTGCGATTGCACATCCAAATGGGAAAAAATGTTTTTAGTTTATATCTGTAGTGTATCAACTCTGTCAATAAAATATGGAAGCAAAATACAGTCACGTTTTTAATGGATGCTGATTTTTTTCGATATGCGTTGAGCAACAGTTTCAAATATTTCTCTGAACATTTACGACTATGAATGATACAAATGTGCAAGTTGTATCGGCCAACTGATTTTCAAGAAATCAGAAATATTTTGAGTTTCCAAACACAAATCTCAGAATCCTCCATTCTTCATCGCCATATCCAGAATCTCTCTATAAACTCATGTTCAGTCATAGTTCACTTAATTCATAATTATTATTTGGCGTTTCAGCTAATCCATTTGTAAAGGTATGATGAATTATTCAATTCGATTAGATTCAATGAAGTAAGACTTTCAGTAGTGTAAGTAAGCCTCAAAGCGGAGCATAAAAACGAACTTTCCGTTAAGCTGCGGCAGAAACAAATTTCTAATGATCAACCCATCGAGCATCAATCTCAAGATTAATCAGTCGACTTTAATTTATGCATCTCAATATTGCATGTGTCATATTATATGTAGCATCTGTTCATCATTCAAGATTTTATTCGCTGCTTTCTCTGTACCAGACTGGCTGCGCAACGTATTTACTTTCTCCAATTCGTATAAAGCCGTTGTTCGAGGGCAGAGAGGTTCCTCATTTGCCCCCGGTGCCAGCCCAAAGCGTTTTTACAAGTGTGAGCCAGACTTTACTTGACCGACACGAGCAAATAATCTATGACCTGATTGTTGTTTTTTTAGCGAAGTGTCGATTTGAGGGTTACTCAAGGAATTTTACTACGTACACACTCTTCACATTTCAGTTTCATTTCTCGTTGGGAAACTCAATTTTTAATCTTCCTATTTTACTCCAAGCTTCGAGTTTCACGAAGGAACGTTTTCATTTTCAGTACCTTCCTTTCGTGGATGGGCGGCATATTCTCAAAGGGATTCCGACCGAAGTTTGTTTAGCGGAGTCGGTCACAACAGTGCTGATTAAGGCAGTCCGAGCCAGATGGTTCCCTAGTCATAATAGAGACCATATTCGAATTATACGTTTTAATTACACCATCTGTAGGACACATCAATTATATATTGCATTATTAATGGTGCATTTGTATAGTTTTATATGACAGAAATTGTAGGTAATTAAATGAAAATATCTAAATATGTCTTTAACTTGACTAATTTTTTTCGCGCGGTGCGTCTGAAACTCCTTCCAAACGGAAGGTTTTTTGTGATACCCAAGAACTTATTGCAGTGACAATATCATTAATTTTCAAAAATAGTTGAGAAAACATACAAACTACACGCTGTTAGTTTTTTGACGACATCTAAGTGTAAGAAATTTCTCATTTTGTAAATAATGTCTCGCATGGAGTGCATGCACGTACCGTTTCCCATGTAAAAGGGGTGGCATTATTTGGCAAATGTCTCCAAAAGTAATGTGGTAAGGGGTAGAATTTTTGGTGTCATTAGAAGGGTGAAATATTTTTCTTTAAAATGAGATCAAATTCATTGATTTCTAATTGAAATGATATTCTGCTAGGACTACTTAAAGGAAATTGCTAGCTCACCTCGCTCGCGAGCGAATGTGCGCAGAGAACAATACGAAATCACCCTCCGACTGATTTGGAACACTCGATTCTCGTTTGTCACTGCGTTCGAGAGGGACATAAATAGCGCTCTGCGTGAAGGAGAACTCCATTTTTTTATTTCTTCCTTTCTTATGCTCAACGCCGGCATCAATAAAACATTGCTTAATGATATTCCTCGCAAATCTCCACCCTTTGTGTGGAAAATAACGAGATGCATTATTATTAATAAATGTCTGATGCTCAAGTTCTCCGAAATTTGCGACCGAGAATCACGACGCGAGCGAATCTCACCTCTCTCGCAAATTTTTAATCTTTAAAGTTTACTACAAGCTTCTAGTTTCACTAGTAACTAAGGGGAGAAGTTTTATTTTGTGATGATTTATAATGTAACTTCTTTTTGCCTTTGCTATTGCCATTCTTACGCTATTATTTTCAGTCTTTAATTTTTGTGTGAGTCCCGAGTCACACATTTCGCCTGGGGGTGTGATACCACCTTCACTCATTGTCAGTCGAAACAATAATCAAATTCCACATTTTTTACTTTGTTTAAAAAATCCTATTTTCGCTGATAAACTGGAAATATATATTGCAAACCAAAAGTACAAATTACGCTGATTATTCCACTAATTTATTTTTGATGAGCACTGTTATCGAGCCAAAGAAGCCGACTGGAACGCCATTAGTACAAAACCACCGCATTTTGACTTTAATTACGGGAATGATTAGCTAATGAATAAAAAGTAAAGGTCGTAAAATGTCTACGTTTTATTTTAACATGTAGTTTAAGGCAACAGTGTCAGGTAGATTTTCTCTTCTTACACTCAGGTTTCCGCCCAAGAGTCATTTATAATTTGCAGGAAAAAACTAATTCCCCCGCGTTTCCGTTGTTCTCCTAGTAAACAATATGTAATTTCGAATCCAATTTCTCGGAAATGAAGCAGAAAGGGTTCATTTTTTCGTTTATATCACTTAGTGGACACGTTTTAAAACAAGTAGCCAGCATGTGAGTGAAATGGTACTCAAGTAGACAGACTGCGATTTTCACTTTTGTTTTTCTACGTCCCCGCTCCGCTTCCTTTGTTGACCTGCCTTCGACTGGTTTCGAGTTCTCTTTGTTTCAGGGGCTTTGGTTTACTTTTTGTGTTATTGCGATGCAGGAGAAGAGGGGTTTTTAGGATTTATGGGATGGGTATGTGGGACAGGAGAAGGGCAGTTTTTGGGGGTATGTGGTGGAATGGATAGGTTTCGTCGTAGTACCAGATATTTGTGATAAGGGAATTTCTATATGCAGGAGGCTATCTTTGAATTTTATCAGCATGGCTAACACAGTTTGCATGATGGGTGTAATTTTGTAGTCTTTTCTTAAATCTGCGTTTTGGACGAACCTGGGGGCATTTAATATTTTGCGTATTATTTTATTTTCGGTGGTTTGGATTCTATTAACGCACTCAAGTAATTTTATAGTGCAACCATCTTAACTGTGTCGGTGACAGCAATGCCAATCAGGGAGACCTCTGGTTTAACTGTCCATCATCCGCGATTGGTCGAGAAAATAGCTTGGTTGAAAGTTCCCGTCAATTTTGCGCACAAGTATTATTTCACTCCGACGAGTCACATTTTGATAAATTTGACGCAAAGAAGAGGCCGTGTGGGAAGGTCTCGAATCATTTCTCTCAAACCGCTTTTGAAAACGCTGTCAATGTAAATGGATTACTTTCCTCTTAGTATTGAACCAAAGAGCCAGGAACTTTCAACCGAATTGATAATAATAATATAATAACAGTTATCACTCAACACAATTAGACATACATTAACATTTACAACATGAGTAATATTAGGTAGCCTAAAAGGAAGAACTGTATGAAGACTGCCATCATTTGGTCAATAGTTATGCGTTAGTCTTTTACATAATCGAACATGGAAATAGATACACAATATTACATGAGGTTATCAGTACTTAAATCGGAATTATCAAGTTATCACATACAATGATAACAAGGTATTCTCTATTCTTTCTTGAGTAAATAACCAAGATTGTATATTTTTCAATACTGTATTAACAGAGTAGGAATTATTAGCATCTCTCTCTCTCAGCTTCTCTTCGCTGAGCTCAGCGGAAAGTAAAACGCATAGAAATACATCGAAGAAGAGAGATAAAGAGAGGTAGGAATAGATAGAGAGACAGTCAGTCGCTCCACGTGGGGAGGCAGTGTGTGACAGATTGTGTTGGGTCACCAGCCGTCAGGAATGCGATTTAAAGAGGGTGAAAAGAGGAAACGGGAAGGATTCAGGGAAGAAATGTGATACTAATTGCCAAATGCTGAGCAATTTTTGTTTTTTTTCTTGGCCGTTGAATCGGCAAAATGAATACATTTTAAAGGCAATTTCATTTTAATTCCATCCATATCCATATTAGTTTACTGGCTCACTCAATTCTGTCTTCATAACTCCGACCAACCAGACAGAACCTCCAAACTAATACTCTTCCCTGTTATTGTTACTTTTGTCATTGATAAGGGAAGAGGGATGCTTGGCAGGGGTTGCTTTGAAGCTGACTCAAAATCCCTTTAGCAGCCTGGATATAGTCTCAAAGTTTAGTGCACTCGGTTCTGTTGCCATATACTTTCTGGAGAACGAAAAGCTGTAAACACTAAACCTTCGCTTAACCGAAATAAAGGGAGCATGTCGTATAACTCATACTTGTGGATGACCCATATTCAGAGGCTAACCTAGTAAAATTCATTACTTGAATTATCAGTTAAAATTACATTAATTATATCGGCAAAATAAATAACTGTGCATCACCTTAAATCTAATTCTTGAAATAATACTAAACTTACTTCCATGCTGTTTATTTTCAAAGACAATTAACCGCTGCACCTCTTACTTAGAAGTTAGAGGACCAGCGGGCGGTCAATCTCATTATTGGTCAACAAATGATATGGCAATTAGCGAAGCAACCGTCATTGTACATATTGCTAGAAAAAATATATGCCACAGTGTGTAAATAACGATTATAGCTAGGCTTGTTTTAATGTACAGCATGACGCTTCTTGCTGTCTTATTGAATGTGCGCTTTTTGTTGACAATGTCGGAGAATCCGGGTTTCTGTTCACAGCGGTTCCGGTATAAATCACTCAATCGATATTTGTGATCGCCTGCTTCACTTATGAGGCCTTGTAATGCCTGGGCAGAGGACTAAGAAAGGACATTTTATCATTAACTATGTTGTAACCCATGTTAATGCGCAGGCGTTTCCTAAGCAATGGAAGTGCATTTGATTTAGCGAGGCACATTTCAAGGGCCGTGTTAATGGTATCACGGCGAACATTTTTTCGCATAATTATTTCAATTGCGCCAACCTGTTTTAATTGTATGCTAGTAGTATTTTGTAGTTTTTTCGCGACCCTTTGAGTGCTTTCCAGTTGCGCATTTGCGCCGATCTGTTTCAAACTGCTCCGGTGTCGGTGCTTTCCAATCGTTGCCATGACGTCATTTGCGCTGAGTAGAGGGACAAACATGTGGACCTTAGTTATTCATTATTCACTTGCGGACGACCCTTGGATGGCGGGGAAATTTTTAATGGTAGGTATTACGAAACACCTCGCTGTCTAGTCATCCAAACCTCAATATTTCTCATAAAATAATGAATGACCCAATATTTTTGCTCTTTTAGTTATTATTTTGTCTCTTTGTTTAAATTGTCAAAATATTTTCATCGCGAAATACAATTGTATATTCTTGTCTTGAAAATCGATGATTAAGTTTGACTAGATAATTAATTTTAATTAATAAACATTTTATATTTGAAAAATACGTCGAATAAAAAGGAATTTCAATGAAATTTGAAAAAGCTTTGAAATTTTGAATAAAACTTAAAATTTCAAAAATTAATTCAATAAATACAAAATATTTAGGATTTTCCGCCATCGTGTGGACACCAGCGTAGATGTGTAACCAATGAACCGTGAAAAGCGCGCTAATCTGCCTTAGGCGATTGGAAAGCTCCCTTTATCAAGTGACCGAACATACATATAAGCAGAGTTCCAGGCACGCGGCAGGATACCATGGTGACGAACGGAGGCGCGTGACACCGGAAGTGGAGGCCTGCCACCGCAGAAAGAAGCCACCGTGGCTCGCGGACGCACGCTCGTGTCAACCTTCGCACGCAAGCTCAAAATCTCTCTCCGAGTGTGTGATTTCATGACCTCGTGCATTTCATCGACACCCCAGGCCATCCCTTCTTCTCACCCCCCCCCCCCCCGCCCCCCTCCTCGCATCCCACCCCCTCCCTCCCTCTCCGACACGCCCCCTTCCCCTCCCATGGAGCAAACAAATGAAAGTGCGCAAGCAGAAATAAACGGCGTGTGCACATATAAGTGCAAATGAGGGACCCGCCCTACCCGTGATAGCGCGTGGTCGATACTCCTCTCGCCTCGGCTCATGGGAGCGTGTTGAGGACGGCGGAATTGGAAGAATACGCATCGGTCGAAATAGAAGGGAAACAGGATGAACGTGTTGGCAATAATCGAAGATATGAGCCCAGGGAATATGTAAGTAAATTGAGAGTGAAATTTGGTGTAAGCATTCCCAAACCTAATAAGCAAAATTTTTAACAATCATTTATGTACCTTGCCCTACCATTCCATATTGCGGCTTGAGCCACTACAGGCTCATTTATAAAAATAATAAAACATTGGTTATTTTCAAAGAAAAATATTGAACATTTATTTATATAACATACTGGTAAAATTTTATTTATTGTTACTCACGTCGATTATGTTTTATTTGAACCATTGTTCAGTCTTTTGTTACAAAGTATATTTTTATTTTATTATAAAGTATTTTAGTGGTGCATTTGTATAAATGTATTTAATGCAATAAACTCTTCTCGGATTTCCGTCCGGGTGAGATGCTCCATCTGCTCCACTGCCGACGTTTCGATGGGAGACTTTTCCATCGCCATCAGGCCCATCGTCATATCAACGGCCCTGATGAAGATGGAAAAGTCTTCCATCGAAACGTCGGCAGTGGAGCAGATGGAGCATCTCACCCGGACGGAAACCCGAGAAGAATTTATTGCAGTCATTCGTCAGGAAAAAGTTAAATCCTACTAATGTATTTATTCTCTGAACTGTCTAGTGTTTACATGAACACACATATATTCTAAGCGATTCTTTACAGGTTATTCTTAGGATTTATTTTCTGAAGTTTATATGCTGGGAATTGATTTTATTTGTGTTTAAATTTCCATGTGCCTCAAATGTAAACTTGCAGGTGGTAACCCCAAAACAGATGCAAATCTCAGGGGTACCAATTTTCACACTGAAATGTATTTTACATTTTACCGTAACTTTCTATTACATGAAATCAAATTCATTATTATTATTTTCATTAAATAAAATGATCTTTTAGAGAAACTGTCGTGGAAATGATTTTCCTTCGGGCTGAGTTGTATAATTATAAGTTATCTACAGATTTTGAGGGTACTTTCAACGAGCCTTCGTTTTGCTCGTATTGGAGTCACTAAAAGGGTTCAATGTTTTCCCGAGTGTATTTTTGTGGCCTTCATGGGAACAAGGTTTTTACGACTTCGGGACGTACTATGGCACAGAGCTGACAAATTGTGTGCATTATCCCACCGTCCACGAAGTTTAAGCCTAATAAAAGATTAGTTTAACCTTCAATGCAATAGTGAGCCTTATAGCCGCGGTATTTTTTTTAAGAAGTCACTTACAACTACTCATTTTTGAGAAACAATTATCTACCTGAGATTAACCCTATAAAATAAAACTTTTGTATACTGTAGCCCAACTGGCTTTCTTGAAAAAGCGCAGGATTCGTCCTGTCCCCTGTGTTATACATAGAGAGATGACGACACTTGATATGTTGGTTGTTCCGCTTTTTTTTGTTTCCCCGATTCACCGTTGAGCTCACGTACTAAAACACTAATTTCTTTAATTACGGTGGTTTTTACATTCACAACTTACTAAAAATCAGCCTGCATATACTTATTGCAATTGTATCCGATATATATATCTTTTTCTTTATTTTAACCAATGATAGTCCGCGTTCCCAGAGTAAAGACAGTAAAACTGATTATAGTCAATAGGTCCAAGTGAATAATAAGTGCCTAAAGAATTCCTCGCCTCGAATTTACCACAGAAGGTGGATGGTTTTGCTTCGTATCCGTCAATGCGTCCACTCGTCCGTGCTATATCAAAGGCAAGCGAGGCAAGAAGAGGGAGAAGCAATATGGTGGATATTTCGTTTATCAGCTACACGTTGATTACGCCACGCCCCCTCCATCTAACCCAATGGACACTCTCCCTCTAAGGGGTCCACCGATTGCTATAACCACCACTGTCCTCCACTTCATTTCGCATCTATACCGTCAATTGTCCTCCTTCGGACACCAATCTTCTTCCCCCCATTCCCTCCCAACCGGCCGGACTCGTTTTCTTGTCGCAATTTTTCCTGGCGTGTTCAACACAAGAGAGAGAGAGAGAGAGACAGACGAGCAATTCGGGTAATGGAAGCTCTCCGTGATGTTGCCCTGCGTGAACCTTCCATTCATCCTTCCCCAATGCGCTCGCCAGAACATTAACGTAAATATGAAAATTTTAAAAAAAATACGATATTTTTTTTTCGTCGTCATCAGTTGATCAAACCAGGTTGATGGGCGAATGGCTTCTCCGGAGACGAAGAAGGAGCCCATCTTAAGGTGCGTTCCGTTTCACTCTCCAATCGCATTGATGCGGTCCCGGCCGTTCCGTTTCACACACCGGAATTGCGCTCTCGATGAGGTCACGCATCGAGCATAATATCCGCTCCGAACGCACCACGGAAAAGCTGGCGCAGTTGATGCGGTGACGTAATTTTAGCGGTTTATTTGTCATGGTAACGCATGCGAAATGAATAAAATGAATGAAATCAGAGTCTTCGCGGAAGAGTTTGGCTAAAAATAATATTTGTATGTTTTCCATTCCGGTTTCCACTGTGGTTGTGTTCCCTTTCGGAAACATCTCATCAACAACCTTTAGCAACGATTCGCCGTCGCTATTCAAATTTTCCGCCCGCTCCAAAGACGTTCCGTTTCACTCCTACATTACTCCTACTTCCACATCTAAAGCTTTAATGCGAGAATGAGAAACGGAGCACCGGCCACTGATGCGGTGGCGCATCATGCGATTGGATCGTGAAACGAACGCACCCTTACATATTGCGCAGCCTCCAGGACACGTTGAGAGGTGTTGAGGGGATTGGGAACGGGTTCAAGAAAAGAGGGCTGGGTCCACGTCGAATCTAACAAAAATATAGCATTCATTACCTAAATATTTTAAATTTCCTTGACATTTTCCTCTTAGAAAGTTAAAAAAAATAATCAAATATTTTCAAAATTAACTTTTTTTATTAATCACAGATAATTATTAGTGACATGCAACGAAAAAGGCTTTAAATCAATATGTCTCTACTCATGTATGAATTTTATAAGATATATGCCGTAGATTAAGTGGTTTTTTAAAAGGCCTGAGATATGGCCTTAGTTATACACCCAATGATTTATGATGACGTCAGTCCAAACTGTGAAGTTGTAAAACGGAGGATCGGGTTGGTGTGGTGGTGGCTAGAGAGTACTGGCTAACCATACGGGCGGCCAGGGTTCAAATCCCTGCAGAAGATGTTTTTCAGAGGGAACCCGATCCCTACTTGAGTGTCTTGTGGAGGGCACTTCAAGGACAGTTCTCCGTCTGTCAAGTAAGACGTTAAGCCGTGGTCCCCTTGGCGCCTTTCGTTAAGAGCAGGCTAATGCCGACGCCGCCGGGTTTCTATCCACCCTTCCTCCCTTACCTATCCCCTATGGCGCAAATGACCTTAGCCGTCGGTCGCCTCTCCAAATATCCAAACCAACAACAAAGTTGTAAAACAAGTTTGGTTTCGCGCGGTCGGGAATGTCGGATTGAGAGTTCTGTTCCTTTTCTCTGCTCCTCCGATCCGCGTCGTTTCCAAGCAATTCTCCTCCGAGCCGTCATCGCCTGTCATCACCATCACGAGCGACCCGTGGCGACCATGGCGACATCGGCCGCTTGTCCCTCCTTCCGAATCACTGCCCTGGATATTGAAGCGACTCTCATCGTTCATCATGAGCGACCCAAAGTATCCCGGGAGGCAATGCTGAGATGAACGAACCTCTTTGCCTCTGCAGAAAGGAATGTCCTTTCGAAGAATTTTGGAACACGCGTATGAAACATAAACCTTTGGACACTGCGGGTTTTAGTATGTATCCATGTGTTGGTATTTATTCAATGGTAGGTTAAATCAATTATAGATCGAGTACAATCCATTGGTCCATGTGATTTATATATGTTTCAAACCTTTATAAGCCTAAATTTTCAACAGAAGGTAAATGTTCTGGCTTTATTATCTGGCTAATGCATCCATTCCCCCAAGCCATCGAAGAGCAAACAAGGAAAGAAGGGAGGAAGCACCATGGTGCGTATTTCGGTAGTCAGACTACAGTTTCTGATGTAACGCCCTCTCCATCTACTTCAGCGGTCAAAGCTAAGGGTAGATCTACTTGGATTTCATTTATTTATGCCTCTTCGTTTTTATACTTTAATCCGTCTTCCAGGCAAAGAAATTCACGAATTCATACACTGTGGCATTGGTCACGTCACGCGTAAGATACATCTACATCTACACAATACCCCGCGAGCCACCTCATGGGCGTGTAGCAGGGGGTGTTAGGTCACCAGCCGTGTAAAGGTGTAAGTTTTTTTGGAGATGAAATTGTGACATGAATTATAGGAGTTAATTTAGTGGAACTTAATTTTTATTGTGTTCGCTTATTGTCCGCGGGAAGAACGAGTTTTTGTGCCTATCTGTTCGGCATTGTCTCTCTCTTATTTTATCGCATCTTTCAGACCTAGAGATATAGTGAGGAGTCATGATAATATTCTCTATGTTGCTCTGAAAAGTATCAGTTCTGAACTTCTCAAGCAACCTAAGCCTAGCGTGTAGCCTCCGAGTCTCTAGGGGTTCCCACCTAAATCCCTCTAAAAGTTTTGAGACACTATAAGTACGCTAGTAGCAGTTTATAACGAAGCACGCTGCTTTCCTGTGTATTTTATTAATTTTTTGGGTTAAATATTTATGGCCAGGGTCCCAAATGCTCGCGGCGTATTCGAGGTGTGGCCTAACCAGAGCGAAGTAGTATCTCTCTTTGACTTTTTCATCCGTGGACCTTCCTATTATACGTTTAACAAAACCTAGTTTCTTTAATGCTGCGCCACATATGTTTTGTATTTATAATCCCCATTATATCTGAAGTTAAGGCAAGTCCAAGATATTTTGCTGTATCTGAAGATTTTATGTTAACTCTACCCACAGTATAGGTATGGCATTTTTGTGATGACTTTCGCAGGAAGTGGACTGTGGTGCAATTGCTGATATTTAACTCTAACCCCCACTCCTGGCACCACGAATGAACATTGTAAAGGTCCGATGACAGAGCTTCAAAGTCCGCGTCTTCGCTCATTTCACGGTAGATAACTGTATTATTTGCAAATAATCTTAATTTACTGCTATCTGTAGAACTCAGGTAATTAATAAAAATAATAAATAAAAAAAGGGCCAATCACACTTCCCTGAGGAACACCGGATGTGACTTCTACTTTCGAACTAAGAGTAAATATAATTGGATTTCATTTATTTAAGCCTCTTCGTTTTTAAAGTTTAATCCGTCCTCCAGGCAAAGACATTCATGAATTCATAAACTGTGGCATTGGTCACGACCCGACGTGCAATCCTCCTTTCCCATCTTTGCTATTCTCGCCTCCTTATGGGCGCCACCGGCGCCTCACTCGCTCAGCAATCTCGAAGTCCTCCCTCGACCTCCCCCTCCATCGCTCCCTGCCCCCCCTCGCCGCGACCCTTTCCTCCGTCGAAGGGTCAAAAGGGGACACGGAGGGAATCTCCCACGATACGTGGAGAGCGGAGACCTCACCGGAGACGGAAGGGGAAATCTCAAGGATCAGGGAATCGGGAGATAAATCTTTGAAAGGACGGCTGTGCGCGATAAATTACAATCCTCCCTCATCCAGCCTTCTTCCTTTGCGGGAACGGGACGGCGAGGTGCGATAATGAGGTGGGGGTGGGAGGAGAGAGGGGTTGTGGCAGGGGAGGGGTGTGGCAGTGGGTGGCAGAGGGATCCACGTCCACGCGATTCCCTGCGAGCCACCTCAGCGATGTGTGGCAGGGGGTGAGTTAACACCATCATGCATTAACGATACACAAAAGATATCGCACTGTCTACCTTTTATTACAAAATCGTAGGACACGTATTTCGGCTGTCTTGAAGTCATCATCAGGTACGACTCAGGTACGAGTACATCATCAGATACGACTGTCGTACCTGATGATGACTACAAAGCAGTCGAAACACGTGTACTACGATTTCGTCGTAAAAGGTAGACAGTAGGTACGATATCTTTTGTGTATCGTTGAAAAAGGCTGTTCTACAATATCTCGCCTGAGAAAGTGGAATTTACCATCGTGCATTTCAGCCGTTCTACCCGGGGCATTTATTTGCACCATTTGATGTACCGAATGTGCACTAACGCGGTCACGGAGCTACACGGGCTACTTTTCCATCTATCCTTTTTGCATTTGTACGTGCATTCTTGTAAGTTACCGCTTTACTCGATACAGTCGTCACCGCACATGTAAGCATACATCAGATGGCACAATTAAGTGCATCGTGTACAACAGTATTCACGCCATACCAAGTGTCAAATTTCATGTAACTACGGCTAAAATTAGCAAAAGCTTGTGGAAACGTGTCTTGAAGAAAAACAGAACAAAGAGCGCCATTTCATAAGTATTTTATTGATCAAGACATTTAGAATTAATGTTTTTTTACAACTAATCGACTGAACAAAGGTACAAGGGTTACACCGCAAACATGCATGTAGTTCTGTTAGGTAGAAAATAAGGGATCAAGCATTAGGGAATAAATTAAATGACTAGCCACGCCACCCGAAGACAAACATAGCAATGAAAGTAGGGGGCTGCAGGGCGATATAAGAGAACACTTATTCGAAGACGAATCCACAATGGAGCCTCATATTAGGGAAGCATCATATCATTCCACCTAAACAAAGTCGTGAATTTCGTCGTCACATAACGAAAAAAATTATTTTGAATGGCATCACTTGAATCTATTGTTAGTGTGACGTCAGAAATCCGTCATGGACGAGGCTCGAAAAAATCCAAGGCCTTTCCGAATTTTCTATTCATAGTTCCCGCAAAATTCCTGGCGGAGACCCATGCGGCAAGAAGGACAGGTAAAAGTAGAGGGGTTGAAAGGGAAAGGAAGAGAAGGAGACGAAGAGGGAGGCAGCGGAACCAAAGTTTGACTAAAATACTTCGCAAAAAAATTCACACGCAAGGCAAGTGATTAAATCACTCATTAACATGACTTTATCAGGGACCCTATCTCGAAGTCTCATTGAGAATCGAGTCAAAACGGGATGAGTGGTAGTGGTGACTTATCTTGTGTTCTCGAAGCGCTTGTGTTGGCAACAATTAGATAATTTTCCTGACTGACCTCCCGCACTTAAGGTAGTTCGAGCGAAATATCATTTTACTTAGAAATCAATGAATTTGGTCATATTTTAAAGAAAAATATCTCACCCTTCTAATGACACCAAAAATTCTACCCCTTATCACATTACTTTCGGAGATATTTGCATAAAATATACCAGCCCTTTTACATGGGAAACGGTACGTGCATTCACTCCATGCGAGAAATTATTTACAAAATGAGATATTTCTTACACTTAGGTGTCGTAAAAAAACTAACAGCGTGTAGTTTGTATGTTTTCTCAACTATTTTTGAAAATTAAGCATATTGTCACCGCAGTAGGTTCTTGGGTATCACAAAAAACCTTCCGTTTTGGAGTTTCAAACGCACGGCGCGGAAAAAATTAGTCAAGTTAAAGACTTAGTGAGATAATTTCATTTTATTACTTACAATTTCTGTCATATAAACCTATATTATTGCACCATTAATACTGTAATATTTAATGGGTGTGTCCTACAGCTGGTGAAATTAAAACGTATAATTCGAATATGGTCTCTATTATGATTAGGGAACTATCTCGCTCGGACTACCTTAACCTTCCTCTCCCGTTTCATCGTATTTTCGAAAGTTCCGCAGCCAATGTCTCAAACTCTTCCCCTGCGCAGCGACAGCAACCTTTGCTAGGACCATGAATGAAGCCCTCTGATTCCAGAGCCACCTGATCGTGTATCTCTTGAGACAGCCTGGCAGCAGCCAAAGGGGTCGGTGGGTGGGTGGTCAACCCTTATCCCTTCCTATATTCTCCTCGGCGCTCCAGTTCTCCTTCCCTTCCCCCGCCTCCAAGCAGAATGTGGCGAACGGATACGAAACAAGAGGAAGAGTAATAGCGTATAATCTCGAGACCATTTCCTTTCTTTCTTTCTCAACGGCGCGATTTTTTTTCTTTTATTCTTCCATTATAAATCCCGAAAGGGGAAGGCTCTCTGTCACACTTAGTTCGCCGAGATGTCCACACCACAAGATTCGTGTCCTTCCGACTGGACGTGTTGAAGCGCTGCGAGTGTAAAAAGGGCGAACTCAGCTGCAACAAAGGAGAAGAATGGCCTCCGAAAGGGAGTGAAAGTCATCAAAAATCTTCTTCCCCTACGTCCATTCCTTCCATACTTCGTAGATGTGAAAAAACGTGTGGAGCTAGAGCGCTATTTCATGCAGTCCTTGCTAAACTTCTGGGTTCAGTACGAAAATGAAAACAGTTTTGAGAGATATCAGCTAATTGAGATCGGTTATAGATTTAAAGTTTCTGTCAAGGTAACGGTTTCGAGCGTCACTTGGTGGAATTTATCCATCATGAAGATAGGAAAAGAAGGTATTGCCTTTCCACATATATTTTTTTTTATTTCACGACCCGGGTTTCGCCACAGTGCAGCATCATCAGTTACATTATTGAAAAAAAAGGTCACCATATATATACACAAAAAGTTGGGGAAGAAGGGGCGGGGAAAAGACGGGTGGGGGAGGAAGGAGTATGAGTTGCGTGCAGCACCCAAGTCATAGGCCAAGAGGGAAGGAGGGGGAGGCTGCTCGACGGGGGTGTTAAGTGCTAGATTGGGAAGGTGAGCGAGGTTCGGGCGAAGGAATAGGGAAGTGGAGAAGGGGTGAGCGAGTAGGGTATAACATCTGATGATGCTGCACTGTGGCGACACCCGGGTCGTAAAATAAAATCTTATGTGGAATTGCAGTACCTTCTCTTCCTATCTTCATATAGTTTCTATCGATGGGATGGGTCAATTTTGATTATTGGCTTCTACTGAAAATGAGAATCGAGTACTGATTCAGAGACTGGATCGAGGAACAACAGCAATAGGCGTATCTTGGCTGCATGTAATTTTTAATGACTTGGAGAATGATATTTACACGTTTAAAGCCTTTGAATCAAGTCAACTATAATTAGTTGTAATGAAAGACGAGCTCGACCCTTTAAAAGAAATCGATTAGAAGAAATGGATAAGCTGAAGGTACGCGTTGAAATTCAACGTGGCTATGGGAAAAAATAAAAGTTTACATGAAGGCAGATACTTTTCTTATATCTGGGCGTGTATAGTGCAGTCCAGCAACTTCCCCATCAATCAACTCGTTCAGTAAATATAAAAACTGCGCCTGTTGAGCAAAAATATCTAAAGAAGACAAGGGATGTGAACAAGTATCCTCACAATTTGTGTCAGAACTTTTTGTTTCTGATTGAGTGTTAATCATTGCATTTTCTTTCCGCGTGTAAATTAATGAGTGCTTTCTTTGATGATATCGGCAAAATTCAATGACTCAGGCCTTTGCACCTTGCTTGCGAAGTTATTAGCCCTCTTTTTCACCAATCAATAACGTCTCCATCACTATTAAAATCCGTGAGTGGCGTACTGCACTCCTAATCTGAAATATACCCTATAAAAATATCTCCCACAAAAATATCTTGGAATTACCTTAACTTCTGGTATATCGTGGGGATTACACATACAAAACATATGTGGCGCAGCATTAAAAAAACTAGGATTTGTTAAACGTATAATAGGAAAGTCCTCGGATAAAAAAGCAAAAGAAAGATGCTACTTCGCTCTGGTCAGGCCACACTTCGAATACGCCGCGAGCATTTGGGACCCTGGCCATAAATATTTAACCCAAAAACTTAATAAAATACACAGGAAAGCAGCGCATTTCGTTAATAACTGCTAAGAACGTACGTATAGTGTCTCAAAAATTATAGAGGGATTACGGTGGGAGCCCCTAGAGACTCGGAGGCTACACGCTAGGCTTAGGTTGCTTGATAAATTCAGAACTGATATTTTTCAGAGCGACATAGAGAATATTATCATGACTCCTCACTACATCTCTAGGTCTGAAAGAGGTGATAAAATAAGAGAGATACTCTGCCGAACAGATAGGTACAAAAACTCGTTCTTTCCGCGAACAATAGGTGACCATAATATAAATTAAGCTCCACTAAATACTCTCCTATAATTCAAGTCACCATTTCATCTCCAAAAAAACTTACACCTTTACACGGCTGGTGATCTAACACCCCCTGCCACACGCCCTTGCGGCGGCTCGCGGGGTATTATGTAGATGTAATCTCTGTTGCAATTTTAACGACAAATAATAGCGATGCTGTCATGTTAACTTGGTTCCAGGCATATATTTATCTATTACTAGTGGCTGAAGTCGTCGCTTGATGTAATATTCTACGAGTGCCATGAGGATACATTTCATGAATAATCATAAATATTCTCCGGGGGTATTTATCGGCAGTCAGCAGAATCAACAGAATATCCACCATCGCTCTTTGCTGATGGGAGATACAAAGGCTGTGTTGTTTTCTCACCTTCGCGTCTTCCCTGCGATCCGAGATCGGGGAATAATATTCCGCTAGAGTGATTCCACCCTCTCAAGCGGAACGTTAACGAATGAATCCAGAGTTTATCTTCCGGCCTCTGAACATCTTAGCAAAACAATAACGGCATAAAAGCGAGACCATTTTTTGTTCCAGCATTTTTCGAAGAACTCATTCCGGGTGCGTATTATAGACGTGATATATCCGCATGGCGGAAATTTTTGGAAATAAATCTATACTTTATATATTTATTTAAGCTTTATTTATGGAGGTGATTGGTTTGTTTGTCCTTCATCGTCATGTACAAGTTAAAATTGACTAGCCCTTTGACATTGATCGGAGCCGATTGTTTCAAATACGATCGTCTCAGCTCATGTACAGTGTTTCAAATTCAGTGCAATTATACGTCATGAGCAAGTAGTAGAAATCATGTAGTTATTAGCAGCACGAAAGTTACTGGTCATTTGATGTTTTAAAAGAGCATAGTAAAACCATAGTTGGACCAAGCTTTATTTGCACGCTACGTGAGATGGACACATATCTCTGTGCCCACATCTTTCTTGAAATGACCACTACATGTCACACAGGCAGAAATTGAAAAGCCGAAGGAATCCGAAAATTCACAGAAAGTAGAAAATCCCTCCAATACGAAATCAATTACGCAAGTGAACCCTATAGCCGGGCAGAAAGCAGGATATAAGCCCACTTCAGTGGCATCCAAAGCCACCATTAACAAAACAAACTGATGTTAACCCCTAATTAAAACCCCTAAACATGATTTTTCCAAGCAGGTGCTTTTACGTAGAAGGTTCTTCCTATGTTTTTAAGTAAAAAGGCACATTGAATCATTACTGTCTCTCTTGTATACAAAACCGCTTTTTATCATTCTGAGAACTTAGACAAGGGCGCTTCACTGGGCAGTTATTTCTCATTATTTCAATTTGCCACCCATGTCATGTAGCCCAAATTGACGGTTGCCAATAAATTATCTATCACTTTCAATTCTTAGAATAAATTATGTTCATTTTTAGTTCTAAGCCACGCCATTTAATGGCTATACTACACGAAAAATTTCAAATTGCCCCACGATTACAGCTATTTTTCTTTGCCAGAAGCCATAAATTTCAAAGTAAAGCGCCAGGCACAAAAGCGAATTTGTTCATTACATATTCCCGACATTGGGTGATATTGGAATGAAACACATCGCCTGGGAAGAAGTTTATACGGATAAAAGAAGGACAAACAACGCGCAGAAGCTCTTTTTGTTGAATTTCTCGCGTCAAAACACCTCAATAAACATATTTCTAATATCGAAGACGGTGATATCGTTCTTTGAGACAGTTGTCACTAAAAACTCCTACAAGTGTAAGTGAAGCAGAAAGGTCATAGAGAATAATATAAAGAAATGTCAGAAGAGCAATATGATGAGGAGATTAATGAACTCCTCAAGCTTGCTTTTGAGAATAGATTGAAGAAATATGATGACTCATGATCAAATTTGATATGGCAACTTAAATTTTTGAAAAAATTATCACATTTAAGAAAGAAAATAGACCATAGTCAATAATTATTAGTCAATAAGTGGACGATGTGGCCAATAACTATACCGATAGGCAATGTTTTCATTTCAAGTCCAAATTTATTTTTATGCAAGTTCCTTAAAAAAGTTCTTTCTAGAATTACATCGCGGTTGTCAAAAAGGATATAACTGAGGTTATTTAATAAAATGAGTAACTTCGATATCGATTATTTTATTTTTATTGATCTTCAAAGACGAAGTTTTTCACACATTGCCAACACATTAAGGTTTACCAAACGATAATATTTCAAGCCGTTTTAATGCTATTTCTCTAACCTCAATTATTTGATGAAAGAGGGGTAAAAGCCTATCCGTTTATAAAAATTATGGATCACAAATGAATGAATTGTGAAAATTAAAATAAATCATGGAATTATAAAGTATCATCTGCATGTATTTGTCCTTTAAGAAATATAATATGTATCTGCTAAAGTTGGGATATATGTATCTGACTTTTTGAGGAAGCAGCCTGTCTCAGCTGTGCAATGAAGTCTCAGATAGCAATGCGATGATCTAAAAAATTAGACAAACTTAGTAACCTGTCTGAGATATGTAACATTTCGATTGCGCAAATGATATGGCACGCAGTCGTGCACGCTGGAAATAATATGTGCACCAAAGAGAATGAAATTCGTTACGGAGAAATAATTCGAACAATATGTTCAGGTGCATTAGATTGTGGAGATGGATTTGTGGGGGTTATTGGTTTTGATATTCAGGAGGTGCCTTAGGAATAAATCCGAAGGTGCGATTTTAATATACGAACTTTGGATTGGATTGGATATTAGGGGGAGGCGACCAACGGCTAAGATCATTTGCACCATAGGGGATAAGGTAAGGGAGGAAGAGTGGATAGAAACCCGGCGTCGGCATTAGCCAGATCTTAACGAAAGGTGCCAAGGGGACCACGGCTTAACGTCTCATCGGGCAGACGGAGTATTGTACTTGAAGTGACCTCCACAAGACACTCAAGTAGGGATCGGGTTTCCTCTGAAAAACATCCTCCTCTCCAGGGATTTGAACCCTGGCCACCCGTGTGGTTAGCCAGTACTCTAGCCACCATACCAAGCCGATCCCAATATACGACCTTAACATATCGGGTGAATTAATCTTTTGCTCTGCCTCCTCACGGTCACCCTTGGCCCATCGCCCACGCACCGAAGTAGTAAAGTAGCTGGAATATTTATTTTCATTATGTATTACACATGCATACTGTGAGTGAATACAGTGCCTCGTATGCCAGAATTATGAAAAATATATTCAAGCCAAATGCTGCCTTCTTTCTATGATATCATCCACGTTGTATATCACGAAAAAGTGAACATATGCATATTTTAAGGTCCCAGTTGTCAACCACGTGTCCCCGAAGTAGGAACGATAATTCCTCGCAAAGCAAAAATTCCTAGCAAAAGTTCAACAGAATTACATAATAAATGATAATCCTTGTTAAAGACTTAAATTATTTTCCTTTCTGTTATATTCATACATCTAGAAGGATTCGCTAGGAATTTCACGAATAAACGGTTTACCTTCTGTTCATGCGTACTGCCCCATTATTCCTATGTGTCTCATACCATACTCATAAACAATTTCCTTAATCATAGAATCCATTGTACAAACGTACATAATTCGGAAATCCTACTCAACTACTAACTACAAACCTCTCGATATCGATGAACGCGACTTCAAACCAACCGCACCGCGCACTGCACCTCAGTATCGCACGTAACCGCTGACCGAAGTTAACTTCACTCTGTGTCACACGAACACTTTTGCTGGTCACATCCCGACCTCTCTGCATCTCTGCATGCATTTCTGTGTTCTATTTTCAAGTCGCTAAATCACGACCAATCACTGACTTGATCGATAGTTCGCGATAAACGCGCCATTTTCTTTTGTCTCTTTACAGTTCATTCAGTTGCAAAGGTCTTACGATTGTCTTCATTTGACCAAATCGTAAAAATCTCCTTAAAAGAGCAGGAAACACACACTAAATGAGGCATGCCATACACGAGAGAACCACATGAGGCTCTTTGGAAGCACACGTGAGGCCCGAACGAAGAGAAGTCGTTTACTACATTCCTCTACTATTTCTATATAACGAGACATAATTCATTTTCATGCAATCGCAACTACCGTTGTAAGTTACCGTGGCCAATTTGACGATGCCATTCCAAGATATCGATCCAAATTTCCATTTAAACCCAAAATCTACACGACAAAATACCTTTTAGAGCAGGTATGTCAACTGAGCAGATCGCGGGCCGCATGCGGTCCTTTGGAAGCACGGGCCCACACCAAGAATACATAAGCTGGCCAATTTTTCTCTTCAATTTCTTAACCAGTGATTTTTTAAATCTAGTCGCTGCTGTTTCATAAGTCTATGTTACCGTCAAAATATTTTTCTTTTCTTTCGTCAAACTTCTTTCTTGATTAGCATCCACGAAAATAGCTAGCCGCTAAACCTTTCTGCGTTAATTATATTAAATGACTTCGATTAGCTGTCGTTTGTGTCCTACATGATAACACAAAAATGGACATTATGGTCCTCGCTGCACCCTCGGTTTGATGTGCCTACAATAAACTGCATCGGTATCATATATAGAAATGATTCTAACCCTTCATGAATTATCTTGAAATCTCGTTTTGTAAACTCAAAATTGGCCATTAGCAGCCCTCGAACTAAAAAGCGGTCAATTTCGCTCATCGTCGCTGAATTCTCGTCCATTGTTTGTTTCCAGCGACACAGATGTTTCATCCACGAACCTTTTGTCTTTGCCCCGGTATTCCATTACTGGTCCATTGCAATTGTACGCTAACCATATGAGTTCGATGACTGGCGTGTTTAATGTACTTTCTGCGAGTGTTAATTTAGTCTCGTTAATTTGTTTGTTTTCTTCCTAACAGTTTTCATTCCGTTTTTGCTACACTTACACCGCTAAATTCATGTAAAGCAATGTTGTCTACTTAAATACTTAGAATAAATTCAGTCCTATAAGGCACTGCTGCGTCCGATGCTATACTCTACTTCTGCAATTTATCAATATACAATACAAGAAGCAATTTCGCAATACAAGCAATTTCGTTGTTTCTTGCTCTTCAGACAAATCCTTTTGTGGGAAACTCGAAACAGAAGTTTAATGTGCCGTGACTCACACTATTTCCGGTCGTGAATGCATTCATTATTAAATTACGAGGATATTTTTGGCACAACTAATCAAAGTTAGCTTTTAATAAGGACTGCTATAATAATTGGGTTGCAGTATTTTCTTTTAAATTGTCAATATCTACTCAAATCCAGTGGAATTCACTCTCAATAAAATCATTTCCTTTTATTTTAATGTAATCTCTACTGTTGTTAACACAAATCTGTAAAATGTACTTAATAAATGTTTCTCTGTAACTGAACTGCATCTAAAAGTAAAGATAGTATTTAATTCGTGTAACTGCTTAAATCATGATATTAGCTTTCCTAAAAATCGGTAATTCACTCAGTGTGTTTTTTTTCCAGCGCGTATCCCCCCTCCGCCCGCTCCGAATTTAATGGGAATCACATGCGCGGGGCTTCGTCCAGGAATCCTTCCAACTGGAAAACTCGCCTCTTTTTTTCCACGGGTGAGCGGTTCTCCGGATTAATGGATACCGCCCGCGCCAGAGAGGAATTTCCGCCAATCATAACGCTTTGTTAAAGTGCGCTCGCTGGATGCGCGTTTTTTTCGAGATTTCTACTGACATCTAGCGGGGACATTTGGTGAATCGACAAAGGCAGAGAGGCGTTCCGTTTTGAAGCCCCTTTCCCCTTTACACACATTACGTGCTGTGCTGTCCACGCTAACAAAAATCCCTCTTCCTTTTGTACTCTCCCTGCGGACTGATTGGGAACCCTAGCGACGCGATTCAATTTGGATCGGCACAGGACTCCGCAAACTCAGCAAAGCCATGTTCGCAATACTTTGGTGTTTTTATGTTTCATTATCGACGTCGAATGCACGCATTTTAAAGGATGGAGGATCACACTGGGATCACTCCTTTTTTTAAATTCTCTTGACGAATATTTACTCAACTAAGAGTGTGAGAATTCACTTCACTCGGAAGAAACAACAGTGTATTCCATTTCTTTTTATATTTTATCAATTTACCTTGCTAGAGTCATCAACTATATTCCTATATTTTCCTCTTGAATGAGCCGCGTTATCAACCGATGAAAATAAAGACAAAATAAAGGTCATATTTATGCAAAGTTACGCTGCAGTGCATCTAAAGAAATAATTGGCTCCCTTGCTGCAAAAGCCAAACGCGGAGAACAATCAGTCAGAGAAAAGGATTTTAAACCTTTCACTGCAGAGAAAGCCAAGTTTTCCTTTTGATTTTAAATAAAGATGGTGTCTTAAAATATTTTTTAAAGTGGAATTTGCGCGGGATCTTTCTTCAGTTTATTTTATAATGAATATAACTTGGACTCAACTAGTGAAAAAATAAAAATTCTTCCCCATCTAGCTTTAAATTAAGCAAAACATACTGGATTGAAATATTCCTTTTATTTACTACGAGACTTCGAAATTTATAGAGCTTTATGCTCGAGTGTAATATTTTGACCTAGATTTCTCGCTGTCACCCCGTTAACGCTTGTTTGGATTTTCATTGATATTATATCTCAATTGGTTTTGTCTGCAGTAGCGTTATTAACCTTGTTTCTCAAAAACAGTAGCCAAATTTGTTATAAGTTTATTCGTAGTAAGTAGCCAGCTTTGTTATAATATAAAAAAGGGTTAAAGGCTACTATGCTGCCAGGTTTATAAGTCTGGGTTTGAGCGTGCTGCTCCAAATGCATAACGTGGGTAAATGCCAGGAGAACAGGTACATCTTGACCACTTCTCGGCCTGCTCATTCAAAGAGCAGAGTGTAAACCGAATTATGACTGTCCACAGGGAAGAAGACTTCTTGCAGCAGCGGACATATAAAAAAGACGGGCGAGTAGAAGTGAGCAAATTCCGAAGCACTGCCCATACTACTACCTTTCCTCGTGGTTTAGAATGACAATGTAATTTAGTAATGCGCTCTGACACCAGTCTGTCCCGAGAAAGTATGTCACGCAACTCTCGGCAGCGATACTCTGAAGTAATTATTGAAGACGTGCTCATGAATAAAAGCTCGTTATCAGTCTCTACTTCACCAAAGAGAATATTATCACGACTCCTCACTATATCTCCAGGTCTGATAGACGCGATAAAATAAGAGAGATACACTGCCGAACAGATAGGTACAAAAACTCGTTCTTTCCGCGCACAATAAGCGATCACAATAAAAATTAAGCTCACTAAATACACTCCTGTAATTCATGTCACCATTTCATCTTCAAAAACTTACACCTTTACACGGCTAGTGACCTGACACCCCCTGCCACATGCCCATGAGACGGCTCGCGGGGCATTATGTAGATGTAGATGTAGAAAAGTAATAACCAAAAATCTGTTTGGGCACTCGTCGATCAACATCACTTTTCCACGTTAGCAGTCGTAATAATTGTTCATTAGTCATCTGAGATTAGTAATTGTTGATCCGAAGATCGATAGAGGGACACAGGTTACTAAGGCAAGGAACATTTGAGAATCGTGGGGTAAGCTGAAGGAAACCCGACGCCTGCAATATCCGACCGTTTACTTAACGTCGTTTCACTCGATGCGTACATGGCTATTTAAAATCGAATTGATCTCTGAATACTTCAAACCGTATCGCTTTAATGGTGCGATCACATCCGATAGCGGAATCAAATTTGATGACCATCACTAAAAAAGAGAGAAACAAGTGCGATACTCATTTTCCATCCGATACGACCAATCATAGGCAAGCAGGCGAGTAGAGCGTTTCGAGAGAACACCATTAGCGGCGCTGGTATCTATCAAATAATTATCATAGGAATTGCGTGAGTTGTAATTGAAATGCTCTCGCGAGATTTGTAGAAAGGATTGCTTAGAGATATATCTGAATGTATTATTAAGAATAAAACGCATATGCCGTAACAGCATGCTTACTAGCATAGGCCAGCGATTCTCCGGACAGAGCCACAGCACACTGAAATAAGTATCGTGTTAAATCAGGCTCCGAAGCTACCAAATCGATTAGACTTTGTTTCTGAATTTTCAGTGCTGATTTCAGCATTGAATTCAGTGGCGAATATAGCGCCGGGTAGAGTGTCCATTAGAGAAATGTGCCAGTGGACTCACAATGTTACTCTGCAACTGATCGACCAAGAACACCTTCAGCGGGTGTTAAGGCATGTCTCTCCGTATCAAAACACAAGTTGGCCTGTATACTTTGGTCGGGATTGAGCTGAAAACTGTCTCCACTTCCGCCGCTGGCTCCTCTCTCATCTGCACACGAGGTCACTACTCAGGTCGCTTTTGTCACCATCAAGTGGTTGAAGAGATGCTATAATTGCTGGGATTTCGGACTGCCAAATCTTTCATATTGATGGCATTGACTTTACGTCCTGGCAATCTTTTTTCCTACTTCCACTTCATCTTAATCGTGTTCAATGTGAGCAGTCCAGGGACTTCTCACTGTTCTCCCTATACATCTCCTATGCTCTACAGAATATATTTTGCCTTGCCCTACTCTCGGACGATGCTAAATTTAGCTTATACTGCAAATTGGATCAATCTTTGATACATTTTGCTTTTTCCCGGTCTGTCAACGAGATGGACTGGGGTAGGAATATTTTCTCAATTAAGTATGTGTCGTACGTGTGGGTGGTCGTGTAACGCTAACTCTAATTATTATAAAAAATAACCTTCATTTAACTTTCTGCCCTTTTTTCAACGATACACCCACGTTCTTGAGGCTAAGAAAACATGATTTTTCCCAATCTGAAAAAATAGGCGTCCGTTTCCGCGATGACCTTTTCGTTCGATCGGCAGATCTCATGCCTCCGAGTCAGCAGATAAAAAAAGAAGGAATCAGAGAGAAGGAAGGGGCGAATGTGGTGGAAGGGTTGGTTGAGGGTGGGGGAGGCAATACGCATTTGGGAGGGAGAGTGAGAGAAGAGGTTAAGGGGATCTTCTTTGCAACTCAAACATTGACGTCTTAGGGAGCTAAACTGTTTTCCCTATCAAATGGAGTCACTTCATAATCAAATTAAATTTTAAAACTCCAATAAATCGAATTGGTACTGAAAAGGGGCTTTCTTTCTCTTTTCCGGGTGGTCAACGAAGAACATCCCTAATTAATCCCAGAAATCGGTGGACAGGATTATCCCTGCAGAACGAACTGTACTGGTTTGAAATATACTGATGGTTTAACTTGTAAAGGCCAAGATTACTGCGCAAGTTTGGGAAATTAAACGTGTCCACTAACTAAGTCATAAAAACCAACTTCTTGATAACTCTAGGAGCCCATAAGAAATATTGGAGGTAAAATGTGGTATTCTTTTACTCATTTGAACGCATGCTATGATTCATCGAAGCATTACTTTCTTACAGTTACATGTAAGGAAAGTTAGGTGCTTGAAAATTCTATAAAAAGTAATTTATTCGATATAAAAAATCGTACAATTTTATCATATTTCCAACTTTCAACTGTGGAAAAGTACAAAATTTATTTTCAATATGGATTCGAATGTGAAATACTTGCACGAAGAGACGTCTGTAAGTGTAAAGTCTATACGCCTAAGTTAGCGAATTGTCTGCAGCAACTTTATCTGGTCCTGCACTAATGCAATAACTTTGAAACTTTAGTGTCATTTTATTAGTTGAAGTATATAATTAGTGTCACCCGGACGCAACGCTTGAATTTTGTCAAACTTTGGGACCAGGAAAAACTAGACCAAAAGACAAGGAAAATAGACTGGATTTCCTTCTGTCTGCAAGAACGTTTTAGATCCTGCGAGCAAATCGCATTCGGTTGAAATGTCGGTCGCATGACTGCAAAGAGGAAATTTAAAATGTAAACAGCGAATAAATCAGTGGGCGGAGGACTAGTTGTAGCACTTAGAATAATTATTTATACTTGGAGAGGTGTTTTAACTGAATTTTAAGATTTTTACCGCACGAAATAGTGATATTAATGATTGTTCTTGTTATCAAGAATTATATGAAGCCATAACAAATCTTATACCAGACACGTCGCAATGACGCACGTTCAGTGTAATTTTCACAAATTTATTAAAGCCACGATGTTAGCGGGACTCGGACAGAACAATTTGCGAAAGCATGTAATTGCCATTATTTGGAAAGTTTTGAAACTGTCGTCTTCGTTGTTTACTTCCATTTTTAATTTCATTGGTAAAAACCAAAGGTAATGTGTAACCAGAACGATGCCTTAAAACTAACGATACGACTCGAGATATCGTGATACTCGGTACCTCCATGGATTGACTTACATGTGTCAAGTCACCTTTGATGATTTCATCTGTTTGGATTTAATTGACCCATCAATAAACCGAATATTTAAAAACCATTTATCTATCGTATAAAATGCCGGATTTTTTAAACTGCCGCTAGTCTAAAGGAAACTAAGCGAAGTTGCTCTGTCGGCGCTCAAGCGAGTGATCATCTTAGAATAAAAGCCAGAGTGGCTACTGATATCCAATTTTTATGACTTTTCCCTGATGGATTTACAAATTTCCCAGACCGATCGCCAAAAGGTCACCCACCTATTATTGGAATATTTTTTTCTGCTAAATTAAATTTTCTAAGGCAGCTTTAAATTCTCTAAATTTTCTAATCAACGTCTCTTGGAATTTTATAACTGCAAGCATTTATTTACTATAAGATAGTGTGCTCCAGCTAACTCTCGACCTGAGTGTTGGAAGTTAAAAAGAAGAAAAAAAACGCGATGCAAAATTTTCCGAACAACATAGCCTCGGATTCCTTGTGATGAGCGTAATAAATTGTGATCATGATTATTAACACAACTAGGCAAATATCAAAAATAAGGATATACGAAAGGAATACATTGTACGTCTTATTCATAACTAAATAACTAAGATTCACAACTAACAAGATTCACAACTAACAAGATTCACAACTGAATACTGATTATAAATACAGGGTGGCTTTTGATATCCAATTTTCAAATTCCCTGACCTTTCCCTTACTTTTCCCTGATGGATTTAGCAATTTCTCTGACCGATCGCCAAAAGGTCACCTATTATTGGAATATTTTTTCTGCTGAATTAAAAAATTCTCTACGGCAGTTTTAAATTTTCTAATCATCGTCTCGTATTTTTAGAACTGCAAGCATTTATTAACTATAAACTAGTGTGCTCCAGCAGCTACTTCTCGACCTGAGTCTCGGAAGTTAAAATAAAATGCGAGGTAAAATTTTCCGAACAACATATCCTTAAATTCCTTGTTATGAGCGTAATTCATCGTGATCATGAATTTAACACTACAAGGCAAATATCACAATGAGTATATACAAAAGGGATACAATGTACGTCTGATTCACAACTAAATAACTAAGATTCACAACTGAATACTCCACGAATTGATGGTGCTTATTCCATGCACATCAGAGACGGACGTTAGTTTTAGTTGGTAAAATAAAGGGCAAGAAAGACAGGCCGATAAACTTAATCGTAGAAAGATAATGAGGGTTCATATCCCAGTTTCTCCCTGACTGTCACGAGAATCCCCTGACTTTTCCAGAAATTCAAAATTCCCTGACAATTCCAGGTTTTCCCGGTTTTCCCTGACGATCGCCACCCTGTAAAGCATACTGTGAAACATTACAGAGAAATATTACATCTGTTCCTTGTTTTCGGTTCTTTTGAAAATCCGGTTGAGCTCGCCGAATACATTTTCAAATGGATTTACAACAAAAACACGGTCAATGGTCACGGTGGAAATTCCTGGATAGAGAATAGAATTTTATCGAAATTTATGTATAAAATAAATCGAAAAATACTAAATAATAGTGGAAAATATGTCAATTCGATGGAGTAAATTTGAATTGATAACTATTGTGCTCGTTAAAGAATTAAAATAGTCGTTGGTTTGAGTCCAAACGTCCAAATAACTTCGATTATTTTTTATGAATCGATGATAAATTAGAAATGTTGTTACTTTCTCCCAGACTAATCGTATTATCGATTTAAATATTGTTCGTATTTTTGGCCGACCTCACACTCATAGTGGACTCCATGACGCCTTTGCTGAATTTTTGATAGTGTGAATTTATAAACATGGCGGCCTGCGCTCGCGCCGACGCCCTGCGGAGTCTTCAGCAGCCCCCCTTCGGAATCCGTCGAAAACACTCACTTCTTCTTCTTCTGCGAAGTTTGATCTCATCTCTCATGGCCAAGAGAAACTTTTTCCCGCTCTCTGAATCCCGGAACAGTCGAAGTGTAGGCTTCACTTTGCATGAAAATGGCTTAACCCGAAGGGGATTGAGGGGGGAGGGGGTTAGGAAAGGCGATCCCTAGACTTCTGGAGAAACTTCTCCAGGCTTTCGGAGTCGCAGCAAATTGCTGCCTTTCAAAGCTTGGGCGTTCGAGAAACCGTGAGAGAGAACATTGAAACCCGTGAGTGAAGTCAACGTAATTGGAATGAACACGCGGATCTCATATTATGGGGATTATACACAGAATGTGCCCTCTCCCCTCTCAATCTCCACCCCCGAGCAACGCATCTCGGTTTACACGACAAAAGGGCGAAGTTTTCTTCCATGTCATCCGCTGTTTTATACTAATACGAATACGAATCATACGAATGAGGAGTGTTTTTTTTTCACTCTTCGTTCAACTTTTTTTGACTGGGGCGGGAAAGTTGATGGTAAAAACAAATGCATCATTATTATACAGACTAGCTTAAGGTAGTCCGAGCGAAATATCATTTTACTTAGAAATCAATGAATTTGGTCTCATTTTAAAGAAAAATACATCACCCTTCCATTGGCACCAAAACTTCTATCCCTCTTCACATTACTTTCGGAGATATTTGCCAAAAAATAGCAGCCCTTTTACATGGGAAATGGTACGTCTGTGCACTCCAGGGAGACATTATTTACAAAATGAGGTATTTCCTACACTTAGATGCCGTAAAGAAACGAAGTGTGTAATTTGTATGTTTTCTGAACTACATATGGAAATTAATCATATTGTCACCACAGTAAATTCTTCGGAATCACAAAAAACCTTCCGTTTTGAAGGAGTTTGAAACGCACCGCGCGAAAAAAATGAGTCAAGATAAGAAAAAGACTCATTTAGATATTTTCATTTAATTACTTGCCATTTCTGTCATATGAAACTATATTATAGCACCATTAATAATGTAATATTTAATTGATGTGTCCTACAGCTGGTGATATTAAAACGTATATTTCGAATATATTCTCTATTATTACTAGGGAACTATCTCGCTCGGACTAACATAAGCTGCCACTTTCGGTGGCAGTTACGGCCGCGTTTGCATTTTACTCTCAAATACAGTTTCGCTTTCTTTCCCCTTTTCATTACTTCTTCTACTTTAAATAACCTGATTGCAAGTTGCCTCATTGAAACAGTTGCCCAATTTAAATATTCCGTCATTTGAGCTATACCAAAAAACGTTCTATTCCAAATAGCTTTTATGTCACATCTTCTATAAAACGCAGAACGTAAATTCTGGCGTTCGGTCTCCACTCTTCCAAACTTCTTTTTATCCCGCGTAACAACAATAAAGGGCTGTTAAACGGTGTTTACGTAACAACTTACACAACAACGGGTTTACTTTCAATTTAAACAACAAAGTCTTAGAAAGGGTGTAAAAAATAACTGTTTATACGCAGTTTAAACAATAAGTGCCGTCCAAGCACACAATAGTATAGAGGCGATATCTCATTGGTCTACTGGTAGCCCTGATGATTGCGCTTAACGGTATTTTCTTGAATTTTTGAAACAGGGACTTGATCGTATTGCTTCTTTGGTTTCATTGAATTTACCTCATTGCAAAACACGGATTCAGGACTGTCCACGGAAAGACCAAGATAATTGCCTAAAAACAAAAAATGCTTACCAAAGCTGAAGTTTAACGCTTACCATCAACGATCGTATTTGCGAAGACGATTGAGATTGTGACTTCCTCATTCTTTTTCAATTCGTCGATGAGCTCTCATTCTCGTCAGAACAATCTTCGCGGTGGTGGATGACGCAATCAGTGCTGCTTCTTTCACGATCGCCAATCTTCAGTTTGAATTGAGCGTAGGACGAGCAATCGGCATTTTCACAGCTAATAAACGATTTATGTTCCACTTATTTAAAACTGCACATTTATATACTGGTGTTGAAAAAAGAAGCTGAATTGATATAATTTTGCAATAGCCGATGTCCAATGAACCATAGTGTAAATTATTTCTTTTAAACCGAGGGTAATTTATTCCTTTGTTGGAAAACGAACGAATAATAAGTGCTTTTGGGAAGTTTTGTCTAATTATGTGACGGCATTCATGGAAAGACGCGAATAAAAAGATTTATAAATCTTAGCTGGCGACAGTATAAGATGATTTTTTTTCTTTTTTTTTGTATTTGAACTAAATGAGGGAATAAAAAGCCTCTGCGTCCGGGAGGCGGGTAATTTTCAAAATTATCGGTCGATTCCAGGGGTCTCTGAACCTTTTGTTCAGAACCCTGACCCATTTCAATGGGCGGAGTGCTGTGTTGCAGAATGCTACACATTGGCGACCTTTCGGAAGTTTGGTCACCTCCGCATTGTGGTGCTTCCCTGCCCGCCCCCCAATCATCTTTTTCCAATTCCCTCGAGATGGCGTTGAAGGCCGACCAGGAAACAATGAGATAAGGAGAGGCCCCTCCGACTAGAATAAAGGGATTGGCCCTAGGGACGGGAGGGGTGAAAACGTTGTAAGGGTTTTGGCGCTCTCAGGGTTTCAATGGAGAGCGAAGGCCAGAGATCATTAGAGGGACTTTTTGGACAGAACGGTCGTTTGGATGGGCAGTGGGCACATCATTAAATACTGATACTCTTTGGAGCTTCTCTCTTTCGCCCCCTGTCCGAAATGGAGAGTAGTTACTAAGAACCCGCTTTCTACGAATCAAAAAAACTTTATTTACCATTGTTTTAGTCTATAAAGTGTATATAGGGTGCTAAAAGAAACATCCTGGTGCTGAGCTCGATTTTGCGCGAAAAACAAACAGTGTCGGAATACTGGGAACTTTCTCGCCATGGGTGCTTTGAGCTATGGAGTACGACCATCGTCATTTCTTTGCTTCATGCGGCTGGGCTACTTGAGTTACAAGGATTTGGGAATGGTTGATATGTTGCATTGGAGCGACGAACGTGTCACCTCGTTCAAATTGTTTGAGCATGATGTAAGGAATATGGAGAGACCTGTAGAATAGCAGAACTTTGTTTGGGTTAAATCCGTAGCTAAATGAGGGTCGACCCTTCCACGCCTCTACGGCACGTAAAATTTTGTGCGGCCCCAGCAAACGGATTTAAGCCCTTTGTTTTTTGTGATCATTCTGCATTTACTCACCGCCAGTTGAACAGAACATATATTACATTGGAAAGTTTGAAAATTTTACAAACAATTATTGATGTTTTATATAATCGCAACAAACTGAAAGCCAGTAGATATACCTCCAATGCGAAAACAGTACTCTTTCAAAGAAATAAGGAAAACTTAGCAATGATGGAAGAGAAGCTTCCATAATTCGTTACTGTAAATTTTATTTATTTTAAAATAATTTAACGATTGCCATTAACTGAATTCATCCGGTTTTTTTCCAGGATGTATGTGTATATTTATAGGATTTCAATGCGAGTCATAAGTATTTCAATTGTATTCTCCTCAAGATACCCTTGGCTTTTGGAAATTCCCGCGTATTCAACTCCTCCTCATTTGTGCATGCATCTTCTCCTCTAACTCTCGATGTTGACTCGACGTAGACGCCAATTATTTGCATGAAGTGTCTTGCCGTACATTAATTTTGACTCCGCACTCGACTTATCAATAACTGACGTTTTTACGCTAAGCTTCATAATAAATGAATTTTTATAATAATAACTTTTAAAATCCACCACAGCGGATTGCAAAAGTTATTACCATAATAAATCCATTTAAAATGGAACTCCACAAAGTCTACACACATCGCATTTCATTCAAGTATCATAATGTTTTGCACACATACGCATTGCTGTTTCAATTTCACTTTCAGCCGTTCTTCAAAGCCCTAAAATAAAAGAAACAAGCTTGAAATCAATCCGGGAACATAACGGCTGGCGCATATAACATGTGACTGCTGAGCCTCTGCTGTCTGGACAACCTCACACTTCGTACTGGGAAATTATTTTTCATTCAGGATATCAACCTTTGCAGAGTCGTTCAGAGACAATGTGCAATGTTTTCTCTTAAACTCTTAATAATTATTATTAAACTCATTAATAAGCTCAAGATCTAGAATGAGCAATGTCCAATATTATAACATTTCATCCGTCGCTTTCATTATTACCTTGTAAATCTGAAATATTCGTAAGAGTAATATCTTTGAGGCATTAAAATTACTTTCTCTTGTTTTTTAGAAATAAGGCCCTTGACTTCCTGTATTTTTTTGTTTCCCTTGAAATTGCACTCTGTCATGCAATCTTTTGAGGCATTTTTGGTCAAATCCCCACAGTTTTGGTTTTTCCCCCCTCTTTGGACTCAGCCTCCCCTCTGCGAACTGTTTACCCTCTGCAGACTCAGTCGAAGGACGACACTTGTCGAGCAAACAACACCGAGAAAATTCCAGCGACCTACGATATTCCGCGTCTCCTGCTAGCAACTTCTGCCTGCTACTCTTCAGCATGCAACCAAAGACTGACACGAAAGACTGCAACCAAAGGCCGCAACCATACAGTCACCATGCCCTCTCTCGCTTACTTAGCAATTGGCGCCAGAAGACTAAGAGGACCTTCTAAGGAGGCAAAGGTACTATACAAAGGCCAAATCCTGTATTCCGCGGTTGGAGACAAAAAACAGTCCTATAAGCTCCAATTCAAATCATACACGGCACACGTGTACTCATTCCACCACCTTCCTCCCCTCCAAGGCTATAAATCACCCATTATCCCATGCACCCCCTCACCAATTTCCATTCTTGACCTCACCAAAACCTCCCCACCGAGGCTATATCGCCTCTATTCCAAACATGTATCACCTATTCCACTGAAAACTTGTCGAAAACCTCCCCTCCTACGGCACACACCTCACCGTTCGCCCATCTCTCTCTCTTTTACTTGGGTTCAGCTCTGGCAGCTATGGCTCTTCTGTTTAAATTGGTGGTTGATTTTTTGAACTTACGACGTCAGAAAACAGAGCATAGCTGACCCTTGCAATATTTTATTGTAATCCATAAGCTGGTGAAATATACTTGTTTTATTTGTGGTTTATTCAGTGTACTTGTTGTTTCCAAGTTCCTCCTTTTATCTCACTCGTATATTTTCGGGAGAACAAGTTAAAAGGGTGTTATCGGAGAGAGATCTCTACCCCTCTCCCGCTGACGCTTCACTATCCAGCAGCTTATTTTGACTATTTCCGATAGATGCTAATTTTATTCTGAAGCCGCCTTCCAATGCTCTTTCCTTCAATGGTCTAATTCAGACCTCAATGTGTTCTCGCTTATGATGATTCTTAGCAAAGTTGGCGCTAATCCGGTCTAAATGATCTCTCAAGGATGCGCTCGTAACCTAACTCGGGACACATGTTTGGCCATCTCAAAACTTGGGCCTCTTTTATCGCGGGGCTGCGTCCACACGGTTCACCCTCTTCACTCAAAGGTCACGGCAGCGACCAATTATTCATGTCATCCCAGGTTTAAGGGCAAAGTTACGACGAGGCCCAAATGCCTTATTAGGTACACTACTCGGAGCACACCGGTCGCACGTTTTTGCCCCGTCAATCGCGAAATACTCTCCGCTTGACGCGTGTCGAGAGGTCATAAGGCGAGAATGCCTCCGTGCGAGGGCGTGATGCGGGTACCGAAAGAGGTTTATCGCGAAACGCAGTGTCCTTCTCGCTCGTAACATACGTCTCCGCCTATTTATCCCCACAGGAGTTACGTCCCGGGGGGCATGGGGATAAGGGGATGTTTCATTCTCTCACTAGGAAGAAGTACTTCAACACGTCTCTTGGAACTGGTTCCTATTCTAATGGAACTTATTCGCAATCCATTGGAACTTCGTAACGTGAATTTTGATCCTTAATTTCCCTCTCACTGTCGAACCTTTCGTAACCTTAGCGAATTCATCCATGTTAACTTGTGCGACGACGCCATAATCCACCCATCGGCTGGGGGTATTTTACATGTCCTTCGCAGCGTAAAGAAAATGCCTCCTGCCGATTATAATAAAGCGAATTCGAGACTTCGCGAAAAGTTTTTTACGACCGAGTTCATAAATTCCTTAGTAAGCTACTAACCACTTAGTATCGCACTATTCCTTAGTAAGCTACTAACCACTTAGTATCGCGCAGTCACCAACTACAAAATTGTATTCATAGATAGAAATGAGATTCAAAAATGTCTCGAAGAGTTATGCTTGACAAACTAAAAGACAATCCCAAAACACAAGACGCACATAGTGAAGCAGTCTCAAATGCGGAATCGTAGTACGAGCAGCAAAGACGCTGCAAATGGCCGCTGCGATCTTTTCCCTAGTGTCAAGAGCCAACTAAGATGATCTGATGGGAAACACCATTAGATCATTAGTTACTCTCGAAGCTAATTCTTTTAAGGTAGTCCGAGAGAGATAGCTCCCTAGTCATAATAGAGACCATATTCGCATGACGCTTAAAGATTAGGTTTTTTGGTCGGTGGAGTAGCAACTTAATTGGTTTGTTTTCTCATTCTTTCGGATTAGAATGCTAAGTGATGGTAACTTATACTTCTCTTGTATCTCTGCGCAAGCATGTGGTCGCAGAATGCACCTGGAGGTAACCCTCCGCCTTCCGAGGTACATCCGTCCATCACAGAGCTATGTAATATATGCTCCTATCACAAACCTCCCACTTCACCCAACCATAAGCCAGTATTTGCAGAGTTTTTTTATACATCAAGAGTTTTTGACTAATCCAGTGCTTTTTAACCTCTTTCTCAATCGGCCATTGCATTATTTCAAGTCCTCTCCCTGAGATACGCAGTCATTTTCTTGGCCTTGACCGCCATTTATCCTTTATCATCAGTTTCAGTAAATGTTTGAGCAAATTATATTGACACGAAAGTTTAAAAAAATTTATTTTATTACAAATGCAACGCCTACAATCGTATTTCTATTCATCTCACCTTGATGCCACGAGTGTGTCATTCAATTGGTCATTTCTTGGGCATAGTCAAGTATAGTTACGTATTTATTGCATAACAATTAGGCGATTCCACGCAAGCTCAACCATGGACGTGACTCGACCGTATTTGATACCCGAATTATTTTAACTTGAGTAGATAATAGGAAAAGACGTTTCTCAATATAATAGTCCTAATGTATGCCAAGGATACGGCACTTTCATCATCTGAGCTTACCGCAAAATAGCCCACGATAGTTCCAACATTTTCAAATAGATTTATCGCGTCTCCTATCCTCCATCGAGCATACATCGTCAAATACATGGATCGCCGCTACGGCAGCACGCGAGTGACTGTTTTCGGCCTGCAAATGAATTGCCATGGATACTTGTCCGACGTCATGCATCGTGTGAAATGGAAACACTCTCCTCGGGAAGACGGAATGCATCGCAAATTGCGACCATATGCCTTGATTTGTCAGCAATTGGGTATTTTCCACATATTTCAACCCTTTTTTCTGATTCGGTCACTTAAACTTATTCCATCGGTTAAGAGTTTTCTCATCAAATGGTATTAACTTCGTTTTTAGAAGCTAAAGAAAGTTAAAGGTTACAAAAGTTCCCGAGCACGCTCCGAACACAACCGAATGATCTGTGACGCCATTTTCGCTGTTTATATGAAGACTCAAACGTTTTTTTATGCTAACGGTGGATTCAAGCATGTAGGTAAAATTCATTTAGGATGTCTTCTAGTCATTTCCCTGCGCCTTTTTCTAGTGCCTTTCCTTTATTTGATTTGCCTAAGATATAGGAGATATAGATTATGTTTTGTGGCGCAATGTTCAAATACATCGGCAAAAATACCGAATAAGAATATTATCCAGCTTCCAAACGACGAAAGAAGGAAGAAACTATGGTTTCGAGCGGCAGGCCGAGATTTCGTCCGCAGCCAAACAAAATTCTATTGTTGTAAAGACCATTTTAATGTATGTACCAAGCTCTGAAAAACTTTGTGATTACATATAAATTAATAAATCTTTTTAAGTATGTCATTTTTAAATTTTATTTAAAATTTTCAAGTATCATGTATGTCTGTCTCAATTATGGAAAGTCCGACTTAAGAAACCTGAAGCCTCGATATTCACTTGCACTAAGTATGTCTTACTACTCACTTTATGTTCTCGGCATATTTTTACAATGATTGTGCACAGTGGTCCTCTCTTCAGTTGTCATTATCACTATAACTCTCACGAGAAGCTCCTTCAATTAAAAAAACTTCAAATCAACCTTGAAACTCCATGAATCGAGGTAAAAATCCATTCCTTGGCAGAAAATTCACTTAGAAACCTCCCCTACAGCTTATATCTAGAAAAAAATATCACTAAGAATTAAGAATATTCAAGTCGTAAGTTGTTGTGAATGTTTATTTAGATTGGATGCCATTGTTGACAATTCTGATGAACTTAAGATATGCGCTTCATTAAAGAGGGCTTAATTTACCTCTGAATATAACTTAAAATACGGAGGTAAAGTAATACTAATAAATATGAGACATCATTAAAATAGTCGTTACAGAGTAAAATGAAAGTTCTTCAAACGTGGGCAAGAATCTGGACAACATTTGGTTTATTCACATAGCACGATGTTCTCTGCTACAGTCACAGTGAAGTTTGGCGTGTTCATAATTATGAAGCAAACCTACCTAAATTGTGGATAACAGTGCCCGAAGTGATGTGCACCAAAAATAACAAACAACGTAAACTGAGGTCATAACTACCAATTGTGTACTTAAATTTTACGGAATTTCGCTCCACGAATTTGGACAGCATAAAATAGGTGGTCCTTCTTCATAAAAACGCTCTCATAAACATATCCACTTTGGGTATATTGTTTATGGTTATGGTAGTTTTAGCACAAACACTGTACGCCACATTCGTTGTTCACTATAGAATGTCTTCTTATATTACGGTCTCTTCTACAGTTCTTCCCGTGGTCTCTCGGCTTTCGTCTCTCGCTCAGCGAAAATGACGTCACACCAATCAGATTGCGTTGCGATGTCACGTGAAAAACTATGAAATTCCGACACTTTGTATCATAAATATCTCAGTAAAAATAGAATAAATTTAAAAAATAGTTTCACTCCGTAAGTTTGTTGAAGTGAGAGTAACGTATTATGAGCCGTATTTTTACAACTAAACTTTTGGAAAATAGCCAATTGGAACTATTAATGAGAACAATAAAATAACTCTCCAACTGAAAGAGAGCATAAAGGCCTCTCTTTGAGTTTATTGGCTCTTTTAAGCCCTATCTCAGGGTGTCCAGCAGCTGTGCATTTGAAAATTCCCTGAGATTTCCAGCTTTTCCAGACATAATTTTTATTTTTCCAGATAAAATATTGATTTTTTTCTCGTTAATATTAAGAGAATGTTTGGCAGGTTTTTAGGCGATTAAACGTAAGGATTATTTTTTTAACTTGCATATTTGGAGGAAAATAAACACAAAACTTTTAAATGGTTTGAGAGGAAATCACATCACCACCCTTTCTTAGATTTAAACATTGCCATGCTGGTGCTGAGGAATAAGGTATATATTACAGCCAGACTTTGCTATGAATAGCATTGATATAAAATGATCAACAACTTAAAAACTGAAGGAATTGACTTTTTTCCTCATTTTACTAAATGCGATAATGCAAGGGAAACTTGACTTCGCAACTTGCCGATAAAGGCACGCTCTTTACGCCAATGATTTACAGACTATGACCAATAAGAACGCAATGTACCTATATAGAAAACATTGTATCTACCTTAGGTGATTACAGGAATGCCAAATGAAACTATGCAAGGAAAATTTGACTCAGCAACTCGCCGAAAAAGGCACACTGCTCTCGCTGCTGTTTTATATATTGACACCACAGAAAATTCCAGATTTAATTCGACATTTCCCTGAGATTTCCCTGATATTTCCAGTGAAAATAAATTCCCTAAGATTTCCCGGTTTTCCAGAGTTTTTTCCCTGTATTGTTAGCTCATAATCATAGTGGAACCACCATTCTGAAAAGTAAGGTAGAAATTGTGCTGGAAATATGGGTTCAAATGTTAGAGCCATAGCTTTCCTCGTTCTATGGACATTACTCGCTATATCTGCCCGTTGATGTACATCGAACTCGAGGATTGACCTCTAGGTTCTCATATTTTTGTGATGTTACTTTATATTCTATTAATTCTGAGTTGAAGACTGTGGAATGTAACTACGTACATTTGAAATAAAATAATCGTATATTCATTTTATGGCTCAATTATCCTTCTCCTGCTCCAGAACTCCGTTTAATACCGGGGAGTACTTTTCGCTTGTTTTGTGAATGATTTCGCCGCATATTTGTATTTGCTTTCGGGCGTCGCGTCGGCTGCGCATATAAAAGCGTCCTTTTTCTCCCGATTGGCGCGAGAGACACCGAGAAACAAACTCTCTTGTCCGAGAGCGCGCGCTTCGTTTCCCCCGACATATCCGGTCGAGCGAGAGAGCGGGAAAAGGAGAGCGAGAAGTTTGACCCCCCCCGTAAACATTGGGGGTCGCGAAACGGCATAAAGTTTATTGGACGGCCTGTATGAACAAGAGGTGGGGGGGGGCGAAGGCACTTCCGGTTTCTGTCCCTCCTTCCCCCGACCGGCTTCTCGCGTCTACGACCATCCCCTTCCACTCGACCCCTTCCCCCCTTTTCTTCCCCGCCCCCCTCCCCGCACCCTCCCGCCTCCTTGGCGTGTCTCGTGTGGTCGTAATCTGGGGGAGAATGGGTGGGGGCGAGTATGAGAGGAGGAGAAGGGAGGGACTGTAAAACAGAGCGAGGCGTTTACTCTCATCCCTTCCTCTCGAGCGGCATCCGTGTGGAATGCTCCATTTTAAGGATGAGTCGAATCCAAATGTCGATTCTCGATTCCACCGATTCTCATGATTAGAATCGGTATCGAGAATCGATCGCCTAAAGTCGATTCCGATTCCATCGATTCCAGATAGATAAATATTCAATTCGAATTTCATGCATCACATCATATATGTCTCAGTAATTTTGGGTGTAGGCTATCAATTTGTACTTTTTATGTACTACCTCAATAAGCTGAGGATACATTTGCTATTTGTTAATAAATACACTTTTTGAGCGACTTAATTGTCTTTGTTATTTTATTTCAGCCAATACTTGAATTTAAGTAATAGTCGTACGCTACTGGTATATCAATACCCCACCTGTTATTAGGGATAAGAATCAATGGATTCGGTATCGAGAATTGGGAATCGATTTGAAAGAATCGGAATCGAAAAAAGTGGAATCGACTCATCCCTACTCCATTTGTCCACCGACTTTTCATTTGCAGAGGCGCTGAAGGGCGTTCTCACGTCTATACCTTCTTCCATTTAAGTTCACTCCCCCGCCACCCCCGCAACAGCGTCAATGACAGTTGGGGGAGTCGGAGGGAGGGGGCGATTTCTTTTATTACGACAATCCCGGTCTCTCTTGTCTTCCTCGAGCGCCCTCCCTCCATCGCTGCGACAGTAAAACATGAATTTCACGCATTCAGCCGACCCACATACCTGTCCTTGTGAAAGGGCGTCGTTGCAATGAATTGACGCGTCATTGTTCCGCCGTCAACGAGCCTCGAATTGGGAGGGACATTATTCACGCTCCCAAATAACACAGGTGAGCCATTAAAACACACAAGATCCTTTCAAAGACATTCTTCGCGATTACACAAAGGGCTGAAATAGAAGCATTACCTTTTTATGCTCCGTTTTCAAAGTACACAGTGTTCAGGAATTTTTGTTTCCCTGAAATACGTTGGCGAACCATATTTACGACTAATTTGGGGTGAATTAATTTAAGTGCAGATATACTCATAATGAGCAAACATCAAAGACATGCCTTCCAAGCCACCACTAGGGTGTGTGGCACGGATTGATTCAACACCAGGAATGCAGCACTCATCCCAGCTGAAATCAGAACCGTGCACGCTTGCCCGGATGCCAGGCGCAGGCCAAAAGAGATCAGAGTGGCAACACGCGGTCACACAAGAAACTAGGAGAGTGCTACGTGGACGAGCATTCTACCATGCAGTATACTACATACAATTACTGGTTGGATACAACCACTGGTTAGTATTATTCATACGACTGATGAATAGTAATACAAGGTACTAAATCATCCCTCAAAGCAATTTTTGACAAAATGGTACTCTCAAATTGATCAAACCATTTCTGCCTTTTAAAAGGCTGGTTGTCACGAAATTTGTCTGGTGAAAAAATACAAGTACTTCTGAGAGCGATTCAGTTGAACTGTGCTTACCTTTTACGCCAATCAGGTGCTATACAGACGGCTGAATAAGAACAGGGTGGCACAGTTTGGTCCTCAGAATGAAAAACACCTGAAATGAAAACAATAGTCTGAAAAAGGCGGTTCTGTGTACCTATAACCTGTTGAACATCGCAAAAGAATATTTCTCTCGGAAATGTATGCATGCTAATGATCACGGGTACTTTTGACTTGTATGCTCTGAAAAGTGGAGCAATGCTTCGGAACATATTCCTTCGTTTGTAATTTTTGTTTGGCATTACATCTACATAATACAGGCAATTCAAGGGCGTGTGGCAGGGAATGGGTTTCGCTAACATGCATTACAAAATACACTTCTAAGTTTATGTAAAAACAAGTGCAGACACATTATCGAAATCATGCTAAAACACTCGAATGTGTCGTGTGCATTATAGTCACACAAATGCTCATACATAAGAGTTTCACCGCCAATATACACTGCCTGCTCTTAGTGCCAGGTAGCAGAGAGGATATGGGCATTAGGGAGTCAGTCAACTAACTGGCTTCACTAACGATCGAAAAACCTAGTTCAAAGTTTAATTGGCATCCGTAATGGTCTTTTATCGTTCACGGGAAAAGTGACAAATAAAACCTGGCGTTCTTCACTTTATTTCCCTTATTTCATTCCCATGGTCTAATCTCCCGAAATATATCGGAATTCGAAAGATTTTATTTACATGCTCTGAATAGAAATTAATTTGGAAGTTAAAAGAATAAGTTTTAAGTTTATATCTTCGGTCGGAAAGCGATACCTTTCCCAGCTGTTGCAAATGTTTGGTAACATTCAAGTGATTGTCATAATGGCCTTTAACGTACCTTGCCCAACTTCGCTGCACGCGTGGTACATCTGTTTTGAAGCCTACCTCATGAGGATTCCCAATATTGGCAGCGTAACACAAGCGGGGTCTAACAAAGGTATTCCTCTGATTTTATCGTCACACTCGCCAAGTTATCTTTTAAAAATGCCAATTTACGAACAGCTTCATCGGCTATCACTATATGCTCTGAATACTACCACTTGGTTGATATCAAGTATTTTTGATTTTATTGAAATGTGAAATATTTGAAGTTCCTCCAGGTGATGCGGGAACCATACGTGGCCCTTCACTCTTTTTTTAAGTCCTTCGATGGATTCAACTGATACTTAAGTTTCTCCCCTTTCCTTTTGAAATTAAATAAAGAGTAAAACGTGGAGCGGTTTTTTTATTCCATTTTATCTTGTCCTTTCATCTCTTGAGGTCATGTGAATGGAATTTGTGGAACAGAGTCGAAGCCCTACATCTACGGAATACCGTGGAAGCCACCACTACGGCGTGTGGCACGAGTTGATTCCACACCAGGAATGCAGTACTCATCCCAGCTGAAATCAGAACCGGTTACGCTCGCCCGAATGTCAGGCGGAGGCCGAAAGCCGTCAGGATGACAATGTGCGGTCAGATCAGAAAGTAAGAGCTATGTAAACGAACATGCTATCATGCAGTATACTATTTGAGACACAACTGCTGGTTAGTATTATTAATATGATTGATAAATAGTCGTCAAACCATTTATGACTGCGTCATAAAATAGACCGGTTTGGAAATCACATAAAAGATTGAATATAAATTTATACGGAAGAACTGAAACGATTGGTATCCGAAGTTGGTTCAAGAAGACTCTGGCGGTAAAGAAACCACCGCAACAGCCTTCCAAGTCCCTCGTCGATCTTCGCTGTGTCCTATCTCGATTTTTATGTCGGTTGGAGTGATTTTCGTTTATGTACAGATCTGTGTGAACCTTTGCATACATATACTAATTATTTATATGTATATACATATATAATTAAAAGTAAAATAATTGCATGTTACCGATTATGTTTCTTGTCAATTTAACGGTATTTCCGTGCGTAGCTCAGTGGCACTTATGGACAGATATTAAGAAATAAACCGATTACATTTGGGTATATTTTTCCATGAACGCAAAATAATACGTTTCATATTATTATATTATTGGCGAAAAAATATCAAGATATCAAGCCGAGTAAAAAACACATAAGTACGTATTTCAAATTCCGCACCGTAAACGTACCTAAGTCATAGCAGTGCATTTGTTAAGGCGAGAATTTAAAAATTACTACAACTCTTGAATCATGTCCATGCTCATCATGTATGGTGACTTCGGCCGTATTAAAGGATGTAATTGAATTCAATATGGTCCAAATATGCTTTCGTCTTTCTTGAAGAATGCACTCGATGACTCAAGATTATCACTTCAAGCCGCACATATTTCGCGTCACGAAATGAAAGACGTGGGCTCTCGACACGCTTATCTCGGCCATCTTCGGACGAGCAAAGGTGGAATATCTACATCTACGTCATTCCCTGCAAGCCTCCCAAAGGGTGTGTGGCAGGGGGTGCTTCCACACCAGGCATGCATGAATTATACGGCAGAACAGCGAAACTACATTGAAACCAGCGTACCACGCATGCAACGCGCCAATTGAAAATCTACTAACCAAGAAACATTCTATCGTCAACCGATTCAACAAGCAAAGGTAACAAAGACAACTTCTACAGATTCAAATCTCATGCATAAATAAGAGCATCAATATTTACATCATGCATAAATTAGAATGTAGAGAATATAAAGAGAAAGATCTATAATCTAGTTAATGTCACTAATCGCACTATTCATGACGACGATCACAGCTGTTATGGTCCCGAATGGTAAGCGGAAAAAATGACATTTTATACCTATCGGTTCTACAATCTCTCTCTCTAATTTTATTGGCGCGATCTAATCTGCCGTAGTACGAGGGGATTTATAGTACTTTTTAACGCCGTCAGAGAAATGTATTTCCTGAAATTTAGCTAAGAGCTTAAGCTTATAATTTAATCTACGCTGTGATAGCGATTCCCATCCCAATTCTTCTAACAATCCAGACACACTACTAAACTTATCGTAGCATCGTTTTACAAACCTAGCTCCTCTTCGCTGCAATATGAGTGATGCAAATTAGTTTTTTTTTCACGCCAAGGCGAGTGGACTCTGATGAAGGATTCAACGGCCACGGGTGTACTTAGTGGTCAGCGGAGCGAGCCCACCTCGCTCCGGTGGTCTCGCTGAAGCTGAAGACTAGACACGGGAGTGAGGACAATCCTTTCGTTGAAGTGCATCGCACTTCGCATCTCTGTTGGAGTGTGTGGCCGTACGCGTCTCCCTGTTTCTGTCGAGTGTTTCAATCTGCTCGACCACATCGGTCCATTTCACTCTTCCCGCCTATAAAGGGCTCTCGCCCTCCGACGACAAAGGCCTCCCCTCCCTCAAAACGGATTCAATCGACATTTCACCGCGTGCGCCATATTCTCGCCATCGACACCTTTGGCCAGGAGCCAGTCGTGTGAACGCATGCTCGTAAATTTTCACGTAATTTCATAAGAATTCATCGATGCTCGCCCATCGCCGTGCGTTGCAGAGCGACCGCAAATTTCCCATTATTCGATATTATTGGCACTGGCTCCGGTACGGGCTCTGCTCCAATGTCGACGAAATATGCGAATTATGAGGGACTTAGTTAAGTGAATGGCTTACATGTCCATGTTCATCGTGCATGGTGATTTCTGCCGTATAAACGGATGTACTTGAATGCAACGTGGTCCAACAATGCTTTCAATGACTTTCTTGAAGAATGCACTCAATGACTCACGATTACCACTTCAGGCCGGACATATTTCGGGTCACGAAATGAAAGACGTGGTCTCCATTCTATATTAAGGTAGTCCGAGCGAAATAGTTCCCTAGTCATAATAGAGGCCATATTCGAATTATACGTTTTAATTTCCCCAGCTGTAGGACACATCAATTAAATATTGCATTATTAATGGTGCAATAATATAGTTTTATATGACAGAAGTTGTAAGTAATTCAATAAAAATATCTAAATAAGTCTTTAACTTGACTCATTTTTTTCGCGCGGTGCGTTTGAAACTCCTTCAAAATGGAAGGTTTTTTGTGATACCCAAGAACCTACTGCGGTGACAATATGATTAATTTGCAAATATAGTTGAGAAAACATATAAACACACGCTGTTAGTTTCTTACGACATCTAAGTGTTAGAAATACCTCATTTTGTAAATAATGTCTCTTTGGAGTGCATACTCATTGCCCATGTATAAGGGCTGGCGTTTTTTGGCAAATACCTCCGTAAGTAATGGGGTAAGGGGTAGAATTCTGGGTGTCATTGGATAGGTGAGATATTTTTCTTTAAATGGGACCAAACTCATTGATTTCTAAGTAAAACGATATTTCGCTCGAACTACCTTTAATGAGAAAAAAGTTGGTTTCACGAAATTTTTTGACTGATGATCACTTATAACTGTGATTTTCCACATGTTTTTATCTGGAATGATGAGGGTGTCGACGTTCAACGTCATTTTGGTGAGCAACTCATAATCACTTGTAGATGACGTTGATCGTCGAAAATCGTCATCAAGTTAACAAGTTCCATAAAGTAATGCCTGAAACCGCCAGTTAAATTTAAAAAAATAATTTTTTCCAAAAGCATACCTGCATAGGTACATTGGCAGTTGAATATGACGACCTTGTATATTTATAACGCTCCTTGTTTTCTCGCGGCAGCTATTTCTCCGAAACAAATCATTCAAATGTTCGAGGATTGTTATTTTTACTCGATTATAAATATCTCATGAAAATCATACTAACTTAATGCTTCCCGATAACATTCCCTTTTATTTTTATTTTTTCATTTTACACGTTTTCATTTTTGACAGTGAACTTGAAGATATCATTTTTCCTGTTAAACGTTGGTTTCCGAATCGAAAAAAACGGCAAAAAGGAGGAATTTCTCAAATTTGAGAGTTTTCGTCTTCAGGAAATGAATTAGAGGAACAATCTTAGAAAGTATTATTCCTGTGGAAGCAACCCTTATTCCTCATATAGCCAACGAAAATGGCTTTGCGCTCAAAATAATACCTTATTTAATGTTCTCGTCCTCTCTCTCCTCCGATATGGAAGCCATTATAAACATGCACCTCAATGTAAATAATTCTATGAAAAAGTTCGGCGTTTCGAGAACTCCTAATCTTCTCTGATCTAGTATTCAAATGGTACAAATATCCACCACTGCACAGTGTGTTCCACTCCACACGAATGTCATCAGATATAGTTTCGTCCTTAGCAGTCCTTTCTTCACCGTGACTAGTCCTTGCCTTTTCATCATTCAAGCCTCCTTAGCTTAGGCTCCGTTGACTTGAATTATTTCCAATTGTAATTTCTTCTTTTGCTCTCATTGCCTCCTCAAAGTGTACGTTGAGCAGCGCTAATATGAGAGGTTGGATAAATGGTTGGATCATCATCTCACTCCTTTTTAACAGTTTTAGACACTATTTTTATTCTCCCATTCTCAGGTCAATTTACGGTTCCCAGATTATTCTTCTGCCACTATAAGTCATTCCGGGATTTTCTTATTGGCCTTAAGATCTTATTTCACTCAAAGTCATAAAGAGTATTCTCTTGGTCCACGAATGACACCTATTATGACACTATCCTCGTGTATCGTTTTCTCCGATGGATAGGCAACTCTGAGAAATGGACAGAAATGGTTATAAATGGACAGAAATTGATAGAATTGGACAGAAATTGTTAGAATTGGACAGAAATGGACAGAAATGGATAGAAATGGACAGAGAGGGATAGAAATGGACAGAAATGGATAGAAATGGACAGAAATGGATAGAATTGGACAGAAATGGATATAAATGGACAGAAATGAATAGGAATGGACAGAAATGGATAGAAATGGTATAAAATGACAGAAATAGTAAGAATTGGACAGAAATAGATGAAAATGGTTATAAATGGACAGAAATGGATAGAAATTGACAGAGATGGAAATGCGGGTAACGCTTTTATTTGAAGTTACGTACCCCTCGGTTTTCCCTAACATCACTCTCTGTCAGAAAGTGACCTCTCTTGTTTCTCTGTTAACGTCACTACCCTGCTCCATTCTTTCATCAATAGGACGCGATTCCCAGGTCGTCTCCTGAACATATCACTCGCCCACCGTCGCTCCAGAATTCGTTTCCCCTAGTTCACTTGATCTCGCTGACTTTACCCCCGTCCTCTCCATCAACATCTTTGCATTCTTCAGCTTCCCTATCGCCCCTGAGGACCTCATCTTCCATGTCCCTATCCTGCATTTGCTCACCCTGACTTATTTTCCCCTCCGAGTAATCCCCGCGTGGATATCCATTTCCGTTCTATTTTGCCTTCGAAAAATTTTACCGGGAGGAATTTCATCATTTCATACTTTCGAATGCTAATCAGAGACACCTATCAGGTGGTTGAATTATTTCGTTTGATTCCGTTGACTTCACTATCACTACCGTTGTGACTAGTCATGCCGGTGGTCGGACCCTCTTGCAAAACTTCAGTGTCTTACGGGGAAACTAATTCCTCTCACCACTTTTGCTGTACAGTAAGGTTTCGGGAGTCTTTTCTTACTGTTCTCTATCCAGAAAAATTGGGCAATGATTTTTCCAAAATCTGACGAGCAACCAAACTCTCTAACCCTAGTCCATTTCTACCCCCAATGTTTATTATTTAAAGCCAAAATTTAAATAATTAAAGTCAAAATCTTTGAAATTCAGTTGGTCCAGCGCCTATTCAGTAGGTTCTGTGGGAAGGTCAAAGCTATATCCCAGGTGCGTCTAGCGTGATTACCTCCCACAAAATCTTTTTGCTTTAATTTTCTTGTGTGACTTGACCCGAGTGGAAGCGAGTTGGGTCCGCGGGATGAGAATAAATTGCTAAGAATGTAGCACTGTCTCTGGTTATCCCTATGAAAATGATTGGTCATCAACATTCACCAGATATTGGATGAAATAAAGAACTATTGATCTGCCGTGGATGCATACCATCTATTTTTGCGAAATCTACGTTAAAAATCTGAGAGATTTTCTGAGATGCCTGCAACTTATGTACGCTTACTCCATGAATTTTTAGTACTTGAAGTTGTTCATACGAGTGGTGTGAAGGGTATTGCATTAATAGTTTATTCCTTTAATTTCTAGTGCGGTTCTTTCTTGGCAGGATAGACTCTGTTATACTAAGCCTGACAATGATTACAACCAAGAAATAAGGATTTATTCTTTTAAAAGATTGAAATTTCAGTTACCTACTTACATGTAAAATAGATAGAAATAACTTAAGAAGAAGAACATTGCCTTCGAAGAAAAAGTTTAATTTGAAAATTAATACCATGTATACCAAAAATGAGATAGTAAAACATTTCCGTATCCCAGTACTATTTATTTCGTTAGTTGCTAAATAAAGACTTTTGACTTAGAAAAGAGAAATCCGACTACAGTTCGTTGCAGCCATCAAAATTTTAAAAATCAAGGTTTGTTCATGAAAGAAAATATTTGGGGCATTTTCCGGCTTTTGAGCTTGCAAAGCAGCTCGTCATCATTAGACGCATTGGATGGTCCCAAACTCTTAAAGGGTACTGAGAAAACAATTTTCTTACTATTTCATTAATGTTAATGAAAATTTGCTTCGTTTGCCAGGTTAATAATGATCCTTCATAAGGCCTTTGGGGAGCTCATTAATTTGAAAGCTCCTGTGGGTCGGCAATTGGTTTTCCAATTTAGGTCCGGCCTTAATTCTGTGCCTCGGTCAGGATTAAATATTCCTCCTCGCGAGAGGTGGAGAGAGAAAGCTTCATCCGTTATTTTATATGCTAGTCGCTTCCAGTATTCTCGGACTGCGGACAACGAGCGACGAGGAAAGAATGGCGGCCAATGGCGGATGACCGCATTGTTCTGAGCGGTGAGCGAATCCACAAACGGCAAGATGGGTTCTCGTGGGTTCGCCTCCTTTCCCACCTTTCCTTTTTGCAATCAAACGGGTTTCGCTCCACGTCAGCGCCTAAAGAGTACATACCACTGGGCGGCCGTTTATATGTTATGAAAAAGAGCAGCGCACTCTATACGACGAATAGCGGAAATATAAGATCTTGGTGTTTACTTCGACACACATATGTGACTTTTAATAATCATATTTTAAACAGTACATTGTTTGCTTATGAATTTTTAGGATTTTTGTACCTTAGTTCAAAATATTTTGCTGATGAAAAAGTGCTAAAAATTTTGCATTTTTCATACGTGAGAAGTAAACTGGAATATTGTTCAGTTATTGGGAACCCCCATTTTAAGAAATCAGATGTAATGATCGAGTGTGTCCAAAAAAGGTTTTTGAGACAATTGTACTGCATATGCCACAATATTTATCCTACGTTTGAAAACTTTGTACATTACAAAGATATGTTACTAGAGTTTAAATGTCAGAGTATTATTGAAAGAAGAATTGGAAACGGCTTGATATTTTTGTATGATATTATTAACAAAGGCCATTGTATGGAATTAGTTGGTAAATAACATTTTATAGTCCCAGCAATGAAAGGGATACTTAAAAGAACTTTACAAGGCAAGAGATATAAATACAAATTATTGTAAGAATGCACCATTGAATAGAATATGTACAATATCTTTTGTAAAGAGCTGAATACTAGCATGTCATAAGAAAATTTTAGGAAGGATTTACAGCTATTGTTATCAAAAGTGTAAAATCTGACTTACGGAAAACGATCACTCACGTTATCAAGACTATTATGTAATTTTCAGCCAGACTTGACTGTTTTTATTGTGTTGTGTATTGAATTGTGGAATAGTTTACCCTGTTATTATGATTTCATGTTGGGTGAACCATAAACTTATAAATAAATAAATCTCAAGTAGGCTTCCGCCCCAGAAAGTTATGGACGTCTAAGTGATTGGCGTTTGAGATTAGGAGACGCAGTCGCGTCATTTACTGGAAATATCTACATGTACATAATACACTGCGATCAATCTGGAGTGAGTATAGCAGCAGTAGAGTTACTACCTACATGTACTGCAGTCTACCTTAGTAAAGTAAACGAAACTAAGACTGATAATGCATTAGCAAAAACCATCCAAAACTTGTCAAAAGGTAAACATTCGCCGACATGCACTATACCAAAGGTGTACTAAAAATACTACAGAAACTAATTTCATTAATGCATTTCGCTAACACGTAAACGATCACAGATACAAGAGTCATGCAGGAATCACGCGAAACGTGATGTTGGAACCACATTACAGTTAAAGAAACAATCACAATAAAGCAGATCAACTAGTTATCAACGCTACCATCGACTAACCTTATTTTAAAGCTCATTGTCAGTGAGAGCCATTATGTTTCATTCTTCATCGCGGGAAAAGCAAAATTTTAAATCAGTCCATTCTGTACTCTGTTCCCCTGTTTTATTTTCATGATTTTATTTTACGTAGTTACTCAGGCTCCATGAAATATTATAATTGAAAAATTGTTTTAATTTACGAGTAAGATTTTATAACTTTAAATCGACGGCCAGAAAACGATTCCCATCCTAGTTTTTTACAAAAATTCAGTAACACTAACGAGATCATGTTCATGGAAGTACGGATCAAAACTCGTAAATTGACAGAGGAATGGAAATTTGCTGTTGTATTATTTTCGAAAGTCAAAGAAACTGGGGTAAATGCAGCGACTATTTATAGCAAAATACAAATCAGATATTATTTTCATTATGTTCACGAAAATGTCAAATCATTTTATTCCGAAGGCCGTTCATCAAAAGAACGAGAATGATTTGTTTCCAAAGTCTCTCCATATGATACAGTGTGTGCTGTGTATTTGCAATTGCAACGTTTAAAAAGGGCGACATTTGCACGTCCTACGGGTAAGAGCAGACCAAAAAAAGTAAAAGTCAATATGTTAGAGTCGTCGGGTGATTATTATTCGGTGCTACGGTGCGACACAAGAATTTTGATACCCGGGTCGACCCGACCAGACCACGGGAAAAGGTCCCACACACAGCGCTTGAATATTTAACCTAGTAAATCATAGAAATGAGAGCGATGATGCGCTGTCAGGGACCGAAATATCGGTCGGACAGAAAATTTCAGGAAACAAAATGTGTGCCGAATGGTCTCTTTAAGGAGGGAAAAAATAAATCAAGTTCGCATCTCAAAAAATAATAAATTAAACTTTAAAAATCAATAAATAAGGCATTGCCTATTTTACAGGGACAAGTGCAATTTTTTTCGCAAGTAATTCACAGCAAAAACAAGGTCCAAATTTATTAATTTTTCTATCATTTGCAACTATTGATAGGAGCAATTGACGTTGCTCTTCATCATTAGTCAAATTATTGCCCTTTATAAATTCAGTTACTAATTGTACAGCCTTTTCCGCTGCATCATTAACAATTTTGATGTATTTTACAACACTAAGTCCTTTGATGAAATCCTTATCAAGCCTCCACCAGTTCGGATCTTTATCTATAAGCCTCGGTGAAATACCAGCTACATTGAAAAATCTGTTTGATTGTTTTGTTACAAAGTCCTTCAGCTCTGGAAATTGGTGCGAAGACTTCCGCGGTGCTGTGATGATAAGGGCAGCATTCTTGTGGGGTTTTCCACCGCGTTGTTGTTTTTAAGGGCAACAGTTTCGCCTGCGTTCCAGCAGGTGTCTTCAGGTCGAAGTGCAGGTTCAACCTGAAGACGCCTGCTGGAACGAAGGTGAAACTGTTGCCCTTAAAAACAATAACGCGGTGGAAAACCCCACAAGAATGCTGCCCTTACCCTTGAGCTCTAACTGAAGAGCAGAATTATCAAGTATGACCTGGGCTCGATTAATTACTTCTTTTTCTCCAGCTCTTTCACGAAGGGCCTCGACCATACCCGACTTTTGGTCCAAAGGCACTTCATCATCAAACAAGGTGAAGCAGACCAGTGGACTGTCCAATAAATATTCTAAGTAAAGCATACAACGCTTTTGTTAATTCCTGAACGTTATGGAAAAGCTTTACAAAGTTAATGCTGTAACTATTGAACGTATTTAAGTTCCAAAAACTATGGGCAATATTTTATATCGCTAATTTGTTACACGCACACAGGGCCAAAATTCTCCACATATCCTTTGATTCAATCGTTTTTGATTTTTGAAAACATTGTCACTATTTTGATATAAAGTACTGCGCTGGGAATTGTGTTATAACTACTGGTGAACGATAACGTAACGACTAGTTTATTTAGTGTCATTATCTTCGTTGACTTTGGTATATCGACGAGATATCGTGCCATCGTGTCATGACATGAGGCCCGCCGCCGCCCCACCCCCTGTGGTCCTTTACGTCAATCTGGCTGAACAAACATTTTCAAATAAAATGTATTGGTTTAAAATAAACGAAACTAATACAGATTATAAAAAAGTCTTTTTACAGCATTGTAACACGTTTTTCTACAATAGTGTCACTTTGTGGAGCAGGAGGGGAGAATGGGACAGGTGGGTGGGAGAACCTTAAAAATAATTCCGTATTAGCTTATGGACATATGAGTAATACTTTGTTATATTTATAGCAAGTATGTGGGTTAGATGCTCCAGTAATGGACATATGAAAGGAGTAGGCTTCGTTTGTTTGGCCATGTTGAGAGAATGGATGAGAGTGGAATAACGAAACAGATATATAAGAGAGAAATGAATGTTGTGAGAGGTAGAGGTAGGCCGAGAAAGTTGTGGTTGAATGTGGTTGAGGAAATTCTTAGGAGAAGGAATGACAGATTTTAAGCTATCCGGGACTAGCCACGGAGTTTCACTTTAACGGAGTCACCCGCAATGCACAAATGTGCGAATTTCCACAGAGAAAAAAATCATCCGCCTTGACCGGTATTCGAACCCGAATCCCTCGATTTCCGGCCGAGTACTTTAGCCAGTTAAGATACCGAGGCGTCCTCTTTCCCTGTGGATTTTTATGACCTTTACGGGACTAGATGTTCTCGACTCTCTCTGTGGAAATTCGCACATTTGTGCATTGCGGGTGACTCCGTAAAAGTGAAACCCCGTGGCTAGTCCCGAATAGCTTAAAATTTGTCAAATAAGAGTGAACGCCTCTATGTGTTCAAAGTTCGATCTTTCCTCGTGGGCAGTGGCGCTAAGCGCTCAGTGCGACTGGTTGTTACATTGTATGTCCGGCAGTCGAGAACATCTAGTCCCGTAAAGGTCATAAAAATCTACAGGGAAAGAGGACGCCTCGGTAGCTTTCGTAGTCGGACGTGTTTCTACCGAGCTCTTGTTTAACGGGAACGCGAAAGCTCGACCGGCGAGCGAGACCTCGTTCGCCGGCACTCCTTCGGCTCCGGCCCCCGCTCAGGCGCCCAGTCCCAACCATGGCGACTGAACGACGAAGCACCCTTCTTCTCACGACGGAGGAAAAGGACGATTTTCCCTCACCACTGGAGGTCTACATTTTCTTAACGGAAACGCTGGGCCTCGTGGATGAAGATATCTACGGAATCCAATTTGGTTTTAACAGAAGAATGGTTTTTGTGAAACTACATACCGAAGAAAGAATGCAGATAATCATGGAAGATGGACCGAGAAGTCTGCCCTTTCCATCAAGAGGAAACGAGAGAACAAAGTGCTCCATCGAGGGCGCAGCCGGAACACCTGTCCAAGTAAAAATCATTGGTCTCCCCTTCGAGATTGGATTGATGGAGATATCGCAGGAATTATCCCAATTTGGAAAGGTTCAAAGAATTTGGGAGAGTACATGGGGAAGCCACCGCATGCAAAGGTTCTACACAGGTACGAGATTAGCCCGCATGGTGATAGACAGCAACATACCTTCTTTTATTAAGGTTTGCGGACAACGTGCTCTCATAATAGACGAGGGGCAGAAGCGTACGTGCGCAAGATGCGGTCAAGTCGGCTACGAGAGAAAAAACTGCCCACGGAACACCAACGGAAGAAGTTACGCAGAGGCAATGGCTGCCCCCCTCTCCTCTGCACAGCTCCTGGATGAAAGGTCCTTGGAAGAGGCAGCACGAGGCCTTATCGCGCTTGAGACCGCACCGAGAGACGAATTTCCAGCCTTACCCACGAGGCCCCATTGGACCAGACAGTCCGAATCGGACCATGGATCCCCGGATCGGAAGCGACAAGCGCGTGAGGCTCGCTCGGCTTTGCAGGACGCCCCCGAGACCTCGACACCCCCTCCTGCAGCTGTGGCCGACATTTCCCCCTCCCACACTTCGACACCCCCTCCCGCCGCAGTCGACTGCTCCCCTGCCTCTCCCAAGCCGGTAACGCAGCGCGAACGGGAAGAAGACGCCATGACGGAAAATAGTGGCGTAATTGTGGCCTCCGAACTCCCCCAAGTCACGATCATCAGCGAGGACCTATTCCGGACAATGGAGGAGAAGACCGCTAGCCAGCCTGCGGCATCACAGGACATTGATACCCTGACTCTCACACCTGAGGATTCGGAAATCAACATTTCCGTTTCACTCTCCCCAATCAGGGACAACCCGACCATAGAATTCCTTTCTCTTCCAATACTACCTCCGACATCCTACTCCTTGTCCCCTACGCCTGAGGACATGTCCACTGAGCACCAACATGCGAACTCTGACTCCTCCCTGTTTTGCCCACCCGAGTCGAGACCAAGCGTCACCAGAAACCGTTTCTTCATCCCTGTCTCCGAGACGACGTCGGAGACGAGTGCGGATGAGGAGACCTTAGATGGGGCGCAGTTTAGACAAGAGACATCAGCACCGAAGAGCCCCAGGCGACCCGGAAAACGGCGAGGAAATCGGAAACCACGGCGCCAGGGCGACACAAGTGGAAAAAACAAAGAGAGTAAGTAACACCCTGCCTCACAACCACCATGCGCAGTCTGACTTTAAATATTGCCAGGATTTCAAACCCGATCAAAGTAAAACTCCTCTCGTCCTTTATCCAAAATTTGAAGCCTGATATCGTCTTGCTACAGGAGACGACTTTTGATTTTGTCTGGCCGGACCCAAACTTTCAGATATTTTCTAATAACCTAGGGACTAACCTAGGTGTTGTCACACTTGTCCACAATAATATCTCCTGTCACCACATCCGGCGTCACCCCTCAGGACGTATTTTATCACTCGTTGCCGCAGGAACCCATTTTATCAATGTTTATGCCCCATCCGGGGAAGGAAATAGACATGCACGTGACCGTTTTTTCGAAGACGATCTTCTGTCATACTTAACAACCTTCACTGGGAAGGCTGTAATGGGGGGAGATTTCAATTCGATATACAGACGCGATGACTCGGACACGAACCGCGAAAAAATCACTTACCGGCCGAGCCGCTCTCTCGCGCGGCTCATCCAAAGCACGCGTGCCTCTGACGCCTCTCTCCTTCCCGACGCCCGCCCCGCCCCTTTCACGAGAGCAGGACGCAAGTCTCGCACTCGAATTGACTATTTCTTCCTTTCCTCTTCCATCAAACCCCTATTCATTTCTATCCAAACTACCTGTAAGCACCTCGGATCACTGCGCTCTAGTGCTCGACCTTAACCTCACTGATACGCCTTGCACTGCCCGGCATCCCCCCTCTCCATATTGGAGAATGGATGTAGGCATCCTTGGGGAAGAAAACATTCGATTAGCCATTGGAGATCGAATCACAGGCCTAATATCCTCCATCCGCCCCATGACAGACATCACGAATTGGTGGGAAAAGGTCTTCAAACCTAAAATAGCGAGTTACATAAAGAAACTACAGAGGCAAAGGTCGAAGGAGATCAATTTCACACTCTTTTTTTATAGAAGTGCATTGAATGACCTGATGCAAACACCAGAAAAACATGCTACCTTTCAAAAACTTGCTATGTCATTGAAAACTGCTATTTTTAATTTAGAACTAAGAAAATATGCTCCACGGTGCTGGCAGCGGGAATTAAACCCCGACACATGGGGTCCCCTTACACTTGCTGACCTCCAACGCACTGTAAGATTACAACAAACCCAGACACACTCGCCTCGCCTCTCAAACAACAAAGATGGCCTTCTCCGGGAAGCCACCGCACACCTCACGAACACCTTCCAACGCTACCCCCCTTGGAGTGAAGCCGACATGCCCCCTTTGCCAAATCTTCCAACCCTCCCGCTCGAAGCGCAAGACACACTCACCGGCGGCATCGCTGAGGAGGAGCTCGATGCCGTAATAAAATCGCTACCAAAAGGAAAAGCCCCAGGTATGGATGGACTACCCTTTGAATTCTATGTAACTTTTTGGAATATACTACGGAAAACATTAAAAAATGTTCTCAATCAGTCATTGACTGATAGAACTTTGACTCCGAGCCAAAAATGCGCCGTCATTAGCCTCCTTCCAAAGTCAGGGCGCCCAAAATCATTCCTCGACTACAGGCCGATAGCGCTCCTTAACAGCGACTATAAAATATTGGCGCATGTGCTTAAAAACCGCATGATCGAAGTTACGGACCTTGTTTTGTCTCCGTTACAATTTGCTATCTCAAGGCAACGAAACATAATAGATGCCACCTTACTCATCCGAGACATAATTCTATCCGCATCCGAAATGGAAAAAGACCCTTGCTCCATACTTGCTGTAGACCTCAAGAAGGCCTTTGATTTTGTTCGCGTTCCATATATTATTGAAATTATGAAACGCATGCTCTTTCCTAATAAATTCATTGGGTTCATCAGCACCCTATATTCAAACGTGAATGCCAGAATTAAAATAAACAATGCCCTCACCCCGGTCGTTGAAATAAAGAATTCCGTGAGACAGGGTTGTCCGCTATCTATGCTATTATTCGCCATTGCGATGGACCCGGTTATTCGCACACTAGAAGCAGCGAACATTGGCATCACGTGTGGAGGTTTTCGTCATACAGCTATTCTATATGCTGATGACATCAGCATATTTGTAAATTCAGACGAGCAGCTGGTGACTGCAAAAGAGATTATTCAAAGATATCAATCCGGCGGGTTAATCATCAATGAGAAAAAATCAAAATTCCTCCATATCAGCGGGCCACGACCAGTATTGCCAGCACCCTGGGCGGAGGTGTCTCCATTTGTGAAGATATTAGGCCTATGGTGGGGCGCTAATCCAGAAGATATGCTTACTCGAAACTGGGAAGTGGTGGAGCGGGCCGTGCGTCAAGGAGTGGGGATGTACACACTCAGCTCGCTGCCTCTCACGGGCCGTGTCCGCGCAGTTGAGCAGGTGATAACGCCCAAGATATGGTATACGACTCACGTTTGGCCCCTCCCTAACAAGACTCATGCCATCATAGTAAAATCTACGAACGCTATGATTTGGTATAAACATATGCGGAAGGTCTCCCGCTCGCAGCTCTACGGTCCGTTTGATCGCGGAGGGCTAAAATTGACGGACGTAGCGTTAAAATGCGATATACTGCTAGCGAAAACACACGTACGAATTCTCGCGGGATCGGACAATCCGAGGAAAACCTTAATGAAAAATGCATGGGCAAAAGCTGATAATCTCATTACTTTCCGAAAAGCCTCTACAAACATTAAAAAGTTAGTTGAAATTCTTCGTGCGGGGGAATCATTTACTACGAAAATTATTTACGAGAGAGCACTGGGAATTAAATACCCGCACTTTACTCGTCCGCCGTCTAATTCGTGGCGGAACTGGGCTGATAGTGGGAAAGATGCTAGACTCATTAGTACGATGTACTGCGTGATAGCCGACCTGTTGCCTATAAGACAACACCTCCACCGTATGCGTCTTGCCGCATCCCCAAACTGCCCTATTTGTGGGCAAGAGGACACCAACAGCCATCATATTCTTGGCTGCAATGAACCCCCTATGGAATGGCTAGTCTTAAGGAGGATCCTCAGAACTTGGGACACTTTCGGTGCCGGTCCAGATAGTGACGATAGGCTTATTTCCCTAAATTTTCGACTTTTCCCTTCCTATAAAAACAAAATCCTCTCCACATTGATATCCAAATTTGTTTATCTAAGACTGCATGGTGGGGATGTGGGCGGGGGTCTCTCAATGCTGCTCAGCAACCTTCCCCTCCGCGACGCTCCACCGTCTACACGACCCTGGCTCCTAAGACTCTTGAAGGCGAGGGAGTGAGTGAAGTGACTGGACGTCGCCCTGATTGCTCGACGTACTCTTGATGTGGGAGCACACCAGGGCAGTGACAGCTGTATGCAGAGAGGACCTTGAGCTATAGACTACCGAAAGGCAACAGCACTCTTCAAAATGTTCTAATTGTTCTAACGTTTCTTTTTTTTCTTTAAATGGTTTCTTTTTGTCTTTAAAAATATCCAAATGAACTTTGAAATAACTCTGTACATCCATCTTGAAAATAAATGCAATTTAATCGTAGCTTAACTGGCTAAAGCACTCGGCCGGAAATCGAGGGATCCGAGTTCGAATCCCGGTCAAGGCGGATGATTTTTTTTCTGTGGAAATTCGCACAGGAGAAGGAATATTAGGAGTCATAAAAACAGGAGGGCGTGTGTAAAGCAGTGTATGAGGGTACATGAAGTAAAAGTGGTTTTCAAGCATAGGTCAGTATGGCGGAAATTATTGAAGCAGAGTTAGGAGTACAAATATGTAATTTTGAGTGATACTTGGTGACTCTGCCAAACCCCGGAAGGGAACGGCGTGATTGGTATGTATGTATCTTTATAGTAGCGCCAGTCTGCTCGCTTCATTCGGCCACGCTCGCAGCTGAGGCCAATTTAATCAACTGAAAAATTTTATACACGCCATGCTAGAGTCAAACAAATCATGGCTTAAATAGCAAGTATCATTGTAATTTTATGGATTCCGTATTGAAAATCTATTCCTCATCTCTTGAGAAATATTTATAATACATTTGTGAGCAAAATTTGCTCGCACTTATTATGCTACTTATTCTTCTCCTTTTTTATCATCTTTTTCAATTACTTTTCTGCCATAAAATTAAAATAAAAGTTCAAGGAGTTTATTCATTTAAACAGTTCCTCGTTTTACTCCCTGGTTCCTGAATTTTCGCAAATACATACATTTTATGGACTGCTTCTCGTCCTATGTCACGAATGCAAACTATTATTTTTGTTATTTTTACAGAGCAATCAAGAAACGAATTTTAGGTGTAGTCCTGTGAACGACTTAACTTCCTCTGGGATAGGTAACAGCAAGAAAAGAGCAGTCTGGCTACTGTTCACTCAAATCGCATACGACATATTTTTTCAGTTGGAAAATTTCCTGTATGGCTTAGGTTTGGAAATCTACGTTCCATCTTATTTTCCATTTCTTCCCAATATCACCAAGATCTATTGTTTATTTAATACTTAGTTTCTCCTCGAAGCTTCGTTTCAGGAATAATTTTTTTATGAAGAGTTGATAGGTTAAAAACCCTCTTTTGATTATTTTTTTATAGTTGGTAATTTGATTTTTATTATTATTTATTCAGTAATGTATAACGAAATTATTACAGCACACAAATTATTTCTAGTTTCTTAATTTATTTTTAATAAATGTTAAGTGCATGATGAAAATAAAAATAAATGAACATTAGTAAAAAAGGAAAGGGTCCCAAAAAGACCGGTACACAGTGAACGAGTTCCCAAAAATGAACGGGTTAGTCCATCTCTAACTGTGCGAGCGTGATAGGGGCATCCTCATCTATTGACCTCGGAGCAGATGACAGTCCGAATGGACACAAGTCGAGAGATGCAACTTCTGTTCTAGGAGATTCTCCTCTTGAATTAGTTAGCACTCTGAGGGCTCTAAATCTCTGATCCAGCCTCATGAGTGACTGCGGCATGCTTTCCAAACAACTTTAATGCCATGCTCCTCTCGCATCGACTCACTTCCATTCCTTTCTGTCGAACACAAACGATCCTGAAAAAAAATGCACCACTCAATGAAAAATTGCACTACCCTACTGCCGCCTGCCGACATATTCATGACAGAACCCTATTTTGTAATGCAGCCATTACAGAAATATACTAGTGAGGGAAGCTTAAAAAGTCGTATTTTGCCTTTGTGAAATTCTTAGGAGGAGGAATATTAGGAGTCTTACAAACAGGAGGGCGTGTATGAAGCAGTGTATGGGGGTAAATGAAGCAAAAGGGGTTTGCAAGGATAGGTCAGTATGGAGGAAATTATTGAAGCAGAGTTAAGTGTACAAATATGTATTTATGAGTGAAACTATTTGACAGTGCCTACCCAGGAAGGGAACGGCGTGATTGGTATGTAGGTATGTATTAGTTATCTTTTCCGAACATTGTTCCGTATTTCTTTTAGTTATAATGTAGATTAACTTCTAGATAGATCTACTCTTGGTTAAAAGGTTTGTATCATTAATGCATAGGAATCGATAAGAAAATATTTCAATAAATGTAATGCTCTTGCTCATTCATCACACGACCTTGACTTTTTTGCACTTATTCTTAGCATAGATGTGAGGTTGAGTGAATAAAAGGGGTTTCCAGTTAGTCCATCCTGCCGTAAGGTATTCCGAGAGAAATATCATTTTACTTAGAAATCAATTTTAAATCAAAGAAATGAATTTGGTCTCATTTTAAAGAAAAATATCTCTCACTTCTAATGACACCAAAAATTCTACCCCTTACCACATTACTTACTAAGATAATTGGCAGAAAATAACAGCCCTTTTACATGGAAAACGGAACATGTGTGCACTCCAGAAAGACATTGTCTACCAAATGAGGCATTTCTCACACTTAGATATCGTAAAAACTAACAGCGTGCAGTTTTATGTTTTCTCGACTATATTTGCAAATTAATCATTTTTTCACCGCAGTAGGTTCTTGGGGATCACAAAAAATCCTTCCATTTGGAAGGAGATTCAAACGCACCGCGCGAAAAAAAATGAGTCGAGTAAAAGAATTATTTAAATATTTTCATTCAATTACTTAACATTTCTGTCATGTAAAACTATATTATTGAACCATTAATAATGCAATGTTTAATTGATGTGTCCTACAGCTGGTGAAATTAAAACGTATAATTAGAATATTGCCTCTATTATGAATAAGGAAATATCTCGCTCGGACTACCTTAAACAAAAACCTGTTCATCGCCATCTTTCTCTCTCTGTCCTGGCAAGTCAAGAGCAAAGACTCTCCACCGCGTCATCCGGATCCCTGATCGGACTTTTTCCGTCCGATTGGGCGCTGCGGTTAAACCAGATTGGGGAAAGGGATTAAATGGACACCGGAAGGGGATATCTCTCTCCCGGGATTCCGGATGTCCCTGGGGAATATCTGATGCGCGCTTAATCGCATGGCGTGCTTTGATTGCCTGTGGTCATCGGACGTTTCAATCGGTCACCCGGAAGTGGATTGCCGCCGAAAAGCCCCTTCGTCTTGACCGTCCCGTCGCCTCTCGAGCGATGTCCTCGACTGGAAAGCGCTTTCGTCTGATTGGGGAAAGACAAAATGAGACTGTTCTCTATCCAGAAAAGTCGGGCAAAGATTTTTCCAAAATCTGACGATCAACCGAACTCTCTCACCCTAGTCTATTTATACCCCCAATGTTTATTACTTAAAGCCAAAATTTCAATTATTAAATTCAAAATATATGAAATTCAGTTGGCCCAACGCCTATTCACCATGTCATGTGGGAAGGTCAAAGCTATATTCCAGGTGTGTCTAGCGTGATTACCTCCCACAAAATCTTTTTGCTTTAATTTTCTTGTGTGACTTGACCCGAGTGGAAGCGAGTTGGATCATTGTGATGAGGATAAATTGTTAAGAATGAAGCACTGTCTCTGACTCTTATTTTCTCCGTTGTGCCCTTAAATAAGTAAAAAAAAATCTAAGGAACGTATTTATCGTTAAATTGATACTAATCACATCGGAATAAATCATGTTTTGGGTCATAAAAATATATTATGCATTATAAAATACCCGTATATGTAATGTATAACGTGTAATGAATCTTATGTATTTTGTTTACCTCAGTTATCTTGCTTCTTTTTTCCGGTTTCCCTTCCGGTTCTTCGCGGATATGCGCATCGGATGCTCGGATGTACACACGAAGAATTCGGTGGATCCGCGTGAGTGTGTTCACTTGTCTATTTCAATAATCTATCGGAAGTGGAAACGGGGCGTGGAAAAGAACTCGGCCCATGTATTTACACTGTAAACAAGAGAAAAATAGAAGAAAACGCGAGCGCCCTCGCAGGTATCGTGACTGCGTCGATTTCCAAATAATTCGAATGAAAAATCAATAGATGCTGTTGAATAGAATGCTTCCATGAGATGATGAAGTAGATCAATTGCTCAATTGTGTACCAAGAAGGCAAATCCATTTAGGGTGGTTAGGGCGACTTTCGTAAAACACAGATGTGCGTAAAACTTTGCGAACATACGCGTACAAGTAGTATGTATCATCATTAGTCGTTTGCTTTCTCAGGTCCTTGGTGCCTCCATCTCTCTCTGTCCTCTGCTCTCCTCTTCAATTCTATGTAACTCTCTCCATCATTCCTTCCAGTACATCTCGTAACAAACATTTCTTTCTCAGTACACATGTCCCATCCAGCTCTTCTTCCTATCTTCAATGGTCTTCAAGAGCTATCTTCCTTCTTTTATTCTCTCCAACACCTCTTCATTCCTAACCCTATCAGACCACTTGATGTTGAGCACTTTTCTCAAAATCCACATTTATAAACTCTCTATCCTTTTCTGTCATCGTCCATTTTTCCCTACCACACAAAAACACACTCCAAACAAAACACTTGACTATTCTCTTCTTCAGTTCCAGCTCCATTTTACTAGTTAGTATAGCCTTTTTCTTCCTAAATGCCTCTTAAGTATGTATAGATACGAGTTAAAAAATACATTTTACCAATATGGGAGTGGTTATTCCAATTTTAACAAGCAGCTTTTTGGTGCTTGACATATGTACAGACATATTTCCTTTTCGATGTGCACATATTTTCTCATAAACGCGAAATTAGAAGCTTTACTTCAAATTTCATTATCTGCATTATAATGTGGCTGCTAGCAAACATCACCGTGTCGTGCCGAAGAAAAACACGCATTTAAGTACAACATTGGCTATAATTTTGAATTTCACGCTGAAAACTCTGGTCATGGCAATGCTCTTATTAAGAAGAAAGTTCAAAAAACATAATTTTTTCCTCATTTGTATTACTACGTGCATGGTTATTTCCATTATATTAACAGGTGTACATAAGTGAAGCGTGGTCCAAGATATTCCGACTGAGTTTAAAACGTTATTAAAATATGCACTTAGTGACTCACGCTGCAGCCACTTCTTCAATCTGGAGTGTAACACACACAAAATTCCACCAATGGCTCCTCCTCGACGGGGAAGGCGAAGTCGAAAAAGCTTAAGGTAGTCCGAGTGAGATAGTTTCCTAGTAATAATAGAGACCATATTCGAATTATATGTTTTAATTTCACCAGCTGTAGGACACATCAATTAAATATTGCATTATTTATGGTGCAATTACACAGTTTCATATGACAGAAATTATAAGTAATCAAATGAAAATATCTAAATAAGTCTTTAACTTGACTAATTTTTTTCACGCTGTGCGTTTGAAACTCCTTCAAAACGGAAGATTTTTTTGTGATTCCGAAGAATTTACTGCGGTGACATTACGATAAAATTTCAAAAATAGTTGAGAAAACATAAAACTACACGCTGTTAGTTTTGTTACGACATCTAAGTGTTATAAATACCTCATTTTGTACAAAATGACTCTCTGAAGTGCATTCACATAACATTTCCCATGTAAAATGGCTGGCATTTTTTGGCAAATATCTCCAAAAGTAATGTGATAAGGGGTAGAATTTTAGGTTTCATTGTACAGGTGATATATTTTTCTTTAAAATGAGACCGAATTCATTGATTTATAGGTAAAATGATATTTCGCTCGGACTACCTTAACTCTCGATTTTGGATTTAAAATGCAGATTCAGTTTAAATAATGTTTTCCACTCTTTAATTCTCCTCTCATGCCTCTTTCCTCTTCTCGGGTACACGTATTGTTTTATACATTCTCTCTTGCTCTGAAGACTCCAAATTTCTCTCTTCTTCAGATTATCTTCCCTTTACCTTCACCAATAACTTCATCGGTCTCCCCTTCCAACACACCATCCACTCTACCGTAATAATTTGTCTACGTTTCCTCGTCTCATCTAGTATTCTCTCAGCACGTAGCAAAGCCAACGAATCTCCATCTCTCTCTTCATTTCATGTCCGCTTCCGAAGCACACAGTCACTTCCTGGCTCCTTATTTGATCCCTCCTGATTTCATCGCACTCTCTTTTCGGATACTTTATTCAAACCATGCTCATGCCTATTCCGGCGCTTCTAAGTTTAACTTCTCTCCAATGAAATGAGAAATGTGGAAACTTTTTTTTATTTTTAACTAAAAAAAAATTTTATATTTTTTTATTTAACTTTAAAAATTTTTTAAAGAAGTAATTTTTCTAAATATCTTTTAATGCATGGACATAAATGTGATTTTAATGTAAAAATTTTAGCTTTCTGTAACAATAGACGCGAGTTGGACTCCTTGGAGCAACTCGAAATTTTAAAAAGATTGCGTAACCTGAACTGTATAGTCGTCTATGAATGTTTATTTCCTGCTACTTCCCCAATCCTAAAAACCCTGACCGAGCTTCCCTAAGCAATTAGCCTCCCCATTCAATAATGTTCTTTCCTCCTCCCCCCCTCTCCCGACTTCCAGCAGCTCTTCGCAAAAACACACCATGACGGACCTTGAACCCAACCACCCCCTTTCACCTAGCCTTCAACCTGCCTCACGAAATCCTTTCCCCCCTCCCCTATCCAAAACCATATATGAGGGCGCAATACTTTTTGTAGCTCTGTCATTTAGCACCTGAAGATGATGCTTAACATTCGAAATCCGGACCGTGCATGTTGATTTTGACCACAGTGGATAGTAAAAGTTGTTATAATAAATCCATTTTACTGCTATGCAATAAAGTGGGCAATGATGCACTGTTATGCACAGCACTTTTATCACTTAGGCAATCGATCACTCCTCGGTTTGCTTCAATTCTTCACGCAATTTTCCTTTATTGGTTAATAGGAGAGGCTGTTACAAAATAAAAACACGATGCATTAAGGTCCTGCGAAGGTGAACTGCGGCGAAAAATATAAGAACCATTAATTAGTCATTGGCGCACGAATATACAAGCTGCGCATGCAGAGAAGGTCCGCGGTTTGATGCCGATGCGAATTTTTTCCTCGAGCAGATTTCAAGCGTGAAATGCATGTAAATCTCGAATTCGATTCTCGATGGAAAATGAATGAATTCTCGAATTCTTGCACTTGCCTTCAGTAATCTTAGTGAAGCCGAAATTGAGTTCAGTGTAGTATGGAAAATAACAATGGCGAAAAGAGGTATAAACCCGTTGATAAATTCTCTTCGCCGCAAAAGGACTCTGCCAGTTCGGGTACGACGCAGCCAGCTGCAAATGCCATTGTTGGCACTCTGCCGGTTGAGTTTGGATTCACGCCATTCAGTGTGGAAAAGTCAAAACGCCGCGTTCATTTCCACATGAAGTCAACACAATACAAGTTGATGACAAATTATTACATGCTTAACACCCATGTGGTTTGCAGCAGCGCATGATACGCTAACAACGCAATTTTGGGTTTCTACCCCAGCCCTAACTTTATTGGCAAATTACTGCTCCCTTTCTACGGAGTACTGTTGCGTTGCACGCTTCGGTTGGAGAAGTGTCAGAATTTATATTGTTTGCCAAATGAGAATACTGCTCCCTGTACAATTCCAATTGTAACATCTGAAAATTCAGGTATATAAACCTTACCATCGTTCATATGTTGTTACTTCGAAGAAGTCATTGTTATTTACAAAAATATCCGTTGCTTGAGAAATAATTTTGATTGCGTTCCACTTCATATCAATGCGTTTAAACATAAACCTACTAATGCAGATTTGTCTGAAATTTAGATCAATGATTGTAACTTTAATGTAAATTTCCTTCAAATTTATGGCTATAAATGTTTCGTAAAATGCATTGAAAAAAATCGTGCAAAAGGAGTGATTTAATGTGTAAAGGATAACATTCAGTGTTCTCAAATACCTGCAGAAATTGTGCCAACTGATTGTGTTTTGCTATCATTGCAATTGTGGTCGACCGATTTACATTTGATAAGTCTGTATATACCTAGATTTACACTCACCAATTACTTAGTGCCATAATGAATTAGAACCACATCTTGAAACATTGAAAAGTAATCTTATAATAATAGGTGACATGAGTGTTAATAAATTGATTTCAAATAATGATTTTAATTGGTACATTAATGTAATGAGTTCCTTTGGCCTGAATTGTGTAATTGATGAACCTACCGGGATAACAAAGACTTCAGCTACATGCATACATCATGCTGTTGCTAGATTTTTCAATTGTTATAAGTTTCATTTCTCAGCAAATTGACAACATTCACGATTTATGGATCACTCTTTGGCTATGCTAAATGTCAGCGCTAAATTTGGTTCTTGCATGATTGTAAAAAAAACCTGCAAATATCACTTCATGTTTAAGAGAAAATACTAATACTTTTAGACAGTTGGTGGAAAATTCAGATTAGTCCATAGTATATATATGATGGGAATACAACCTCTCAAGCGTGTGAATCAACGTTAAAATTACTTCATGAGTGTCTCCAATCTTCAAAAGTTGTTAGTCGTGAGAGGGGAAAGTTAAAACCGTGGATGACGGGTGAGTTGTTGCGTACTATTAACAGAAAACAATATTTGCAAAAACAGAGTAGAAATCACGTTAATAACCAGAATCCAAGGTTACAATTCCTAGGGGTTAGAAATAAACTTCGAAACAGTTTGCGAATTGCCTGTAATAATCATTTCTTCAATAACTTTCACAGATTCCGTGGAAATGCTAAAGAGGAATGGCGCTGCTGAAAATCAATGATAACATAATACTTAACCGAATTGAAGGTAAGGTAAATGCAGAAATAAGTGATGATCGATTTGGCTTCCGAAAAATGGTGGGGACTCGAGAAGCAATTCTAAGCCTTAGGACGCTGCGAGACAAGAGAATCGCCAATAACCTAAGCACGTACATGGTTTCAAAGATGTAGAAAAAGCTTTTGATAATGTTAAATGGGAACACGTATTTAACTTATTAAAGAAAAAAGGGGTGAAATTCAGGGATGGAAGGGTTATATGGAACGTCTATGTAAATGAAAAAGCGTTAATATGAAATGGGAACGAGTGGGAGGAAGCAGAGGTCCAGAAAGGCGTGAGACAGGGCTGTGCCTTATCACCAAGTCTAATTATCTTGTGCATGGAAGGAGCAATTCAAAAGATAGGCCAAAAGATAAGCGGAGGGGTAAAGGTACAAGGGATTAAAGTGGGCATGCTAAGAATTGTGGACGACTGAGTGATCTTAGGAGAAAGTGAAGAAGAACTACAGAGTATAGTGAAAAATATGGAAGATATAATGGGAAAGAAATTCAATATGAGAATTAATAATAAAGAAACAAGGGGAATGGTTTGCAGTAAAGATGGATATGTTGATTGTAAAGTAAGTATAAAAGGCAAAAGCATACAAATGGTCAATGAATTCAAATACCTGGGGGCAATAATAACAAGTGACGAAAAAAGCAAAAGAGAAATTAGAAATAGAATATCCATGGCTAAACGAGCTTTCAACAAGAAGAAAAAACCTTTGACTGCAAGAAACATCAGCATAGATAAAAGGAAAAAATTGATAAAAAATTTCGTGTGGAGCATTGCTGTAATCGGATGTGAAACCTGGACCACTTCAAAGGAAGAAAGAAGAAGACTGAATGCTTTAGAAGTGTGGTGTTATCGACGAATGCTGAGAATCAGTTGAATGGACAGAGTTAAAAATGAAGAGGTGTACAAGAGAGTGAGAGAGAAGGGGAATGAACTATGGGAGAGTATTGAGAGAAGAAGAAGAGCAGAATCGGTGGAGCATATATGTATATTGAGACACGAGAGTCTAGTGAAGTGTGTGTTAATGGTTGAGGGGATACGATAGACAGAGGGAGAGGCCAAGGGAACAATATCTGGCGCAAGTGGGGAAGGATGCCGGGGCAACATCCCACGAAGAAATGAAAATGAAAGCTCAGAAAAGATGTGAATGGAGGTCTATATTCAAACCAATCTAAGGATTTATAACCGCAAGAAGAGAAGAAACACTTTAGTTTCCACAATACCTTCGGAAAAGTGGCTCTTGTCAAGAAATAGAATGAGTGGTATTTTAACAGTTTACTACTTCATTCAGAACGCGTTTGCATTCGAGCAGTTAGTGTTTTTTATGTATTCTTGTTATTTCTGGAGTAATTTACGCAACGACTCCCCGAAACTTCACGTATAATAAGCATCTATTCGTTCTCTCGTAATTTACAGAATGCAAAAAAGGAATTATCGCCGTCAGTTTCTCCGTTTTCCGCCGCCTACTCGTCGCTGATAGGCACTTCCAGGACACATATTTTGCGAGCACGTGTGTTTTTGTCCTCCTCATCCCAAGGGACGCATAACTTTAATCTCAGAATTTATTACTTAAATTCAGGGTGGCGAAAGAACCGTCCCACGCCACTTGAAGCGAGTATAAAAGGGAACCACCGAAAATGAACCGTACTCGGGCAAAAAAAAGGTGGTGCGATAGAGTGCGGACTTCTTTCCGAGTTAATGAACCTAATCTTCCCTTCCTCTTCCCACGCTCCCCAATAATGCCCCCAAACAAGTGACTATCCAGATAAGTCACACCCAGAGGAGAAGGACTTTTTTCCCTTCCCCCCTCGCTCTCATCCCGCTGACCCCGACCCTCCAATAACCCCTTCAAGGGTTCCGCCCCCCGCCCACCCATATTGGGTCCAAAATAATCTCTCTCGTCGCTTTTGCGGCCTTTTGCATGTCTCCCACAGCAATCCTCTCCGAGCGAGCATTGAATAAATAAATTGTTTACCCCGACGCAATGGAGAATCGAGATCATCCTACCAAAATTTGGTAACACTGATTCCTTGTGAGCTATTTTACTGCTTCCTTGACAATCAATAACCGTGTCGCGGCGCCGCTTCGCTCAGTAAAGCCATCACAGCTGTCTAGGCATAGATCTCACTATACGTTCCATAATTTTAGGCTCAACTATGTGAAAGTTGAATTTCACAAATGAAAAATTAACTTTGTTATCTTCCACAGATTTCTTTTCTTGGTACAACATGTTTCGACACAGCGGTGTCATCATCAGATACAAACTTTGAAAAAAATTTCGAATGTATATATATATATATCATGAGGGAGGGGTTTGGGGGAAGGTAGGAGGGGGGAAGAGGTGAGGAGGGAAAACCAGGGGAGGGAGGTAAGGGATGGCGGTTGGGTTTTCCAGATTCCAAGCCCAACTGCCATCCCTTACCTCCCTCCTCCCACTTGCTGGTCTTGAACCTTTCGCGATAATCCCGATCGCGTAACTGAGGAGTCACGTGGTACAACGACGTACACTTTTAGATTTCGGTGTATTTGAACCACTCCGATTGATAACTTAAGTGCACGACATATTGATTCGAGGTATATGACTCCATCAACTACATTATCGTGAGAAAAATTTGATCGCGAAGGCCCCGTGAGATTTTCCCCAGTGGTTTCAATAAACCCAGCCTCTCAAACCATTCGCCGTTGTCCTCCTCCCCAGTCACCGGATGGGAATTGCCTCGAACGCGACCACGTTCGCTGGCCCTCGCTGGGAGCGCAAATTCGCTGAGCGTCTCTGTCTTCCACAATAGGGACCAGCATATTCTTTCACGTGCCTGTGTTCATTTTTGCCGATCAAGCCCCCTTCACCGCTTCACTCAAAAGGACAACAATCGCCGTACCTCCGACCCCTCTCTGCATTCTGGTCACGTGGCGTAGCGGGGAGGAGAGGGGGGACGGACGGTGATTCCTTCTCCCCGTCCGAAATGGGGGTGGGTTGTTGGGGCGGTGGGAGGGATGGAGAGGGGAGGGATAGGGTCAGAAGAAGCTACTCTATAATACCATCGCGAATTTTCGGCTCTCATACCCGTCACCCGTGTCACCCACCATCCGACTGACACTGAGAAGGAGGAGACGACGCCATGCGGAGCAGAAGTTGCTCTCTCGCGCTGCGAATTCATCCGATGAACTCGCAGTGCGAGACATCTTTAAAATTAGACAAATTAAAAATATTCGAGAAATTCTAAGACATTTTAAATTTCTTAGACAAAAGTGGAGTGTATTTGTTAAGATGTTGTACTCGGGACTGCAATTGTTTTTATATAGGACAGACAGGTAGAAGTTTTAACATAAGGACAAGGGAATATTTTAATTCTTTTATTCATGGCGATAACTTTTCATCTCATTTATCTGGTTTTAATCACATGTCGCATTTTAGAGTAGAGGTTTTAAATGTTCACGACAAAGGTGCAAAGCTGGATTTTGTAGAAAACTTTGAGATCATATCAGCATCTAAGGCTTTGGGACCGAAATTGTACCGTTTAATCTGTCCCCACTTTATCATGTACCTGTCCCACCTTTAAAACGCACTCCCCCATCATGATTCTGACCTTCAACACGTTCCCTATTCCTATTCAATCACACTCTCTAAACCCCTACCCCAACCACTCCTGCAGTACCCTCCCTCCATCCCTCTTTGTGAAAAAAAAAAAATATATATATATATAACCACTCGACGAAAAACACGTGTAGTGCACAAATATTATAAAAATGTCACAGGCGTGACTGGCAGTTACACATAGAACACACACAAAAAAAGAAAAACTCACAGATATTTTTATATATATTCGGCGGACATAACCGCCTTCTTCAGAAAAAAGTAGCTACTTTGTTCTGAAGAAGGCGGTTGTGTCCGCCGAATATATATAAAAATATCTGTGAGTTTTTCTTTTTTTGTGTGTTCTATGTGTAACTGCCAGTCACGCCTGTGACATTTTTATAATTTATATATATATATATATATATATATATATATATATATATATATATATATATATATATATATATATATATATATATATATATATATATATATATATATATATATATAAAACTGCACTTAGGATCACTTAAGTGACGAATATATATATATATATAACTGCACTTAGGATCACTTAAGTGACGAATATATATATATATATATATATATATATATATATATATATATATATATATATATATATATATATATATATATATATAATAAGATATAATGAGAAATAATATATGATATATATGATAAGATATAATGAGAAAATAGAGAGGCTGATGGAAGGAAAAACATAGTAAGGTTTCGCTTCAGTTAGGTTAGTATGGTTTCATAGCTGCTCGGCATCATCAGCGACTGATATATATATATATATATATGCGAATGATTATATATATATATAATCATTCGTTCATTCCCTCAGACCGCTCAGCGGCAAATACACATATAAATGTTTATACAGAAAGGTAGAAAGAAAGTGGATAGGAACACATAAAATTGACAAACACAATGGTGGTGTGAAGATGTAATGATGGCCGTTTCCGAGCAGAAAAAATTCGACTGGACCAGGAATCGAACCACGGACCTTTGGGTGTCGCGTCCAATGCTCAGACCACCGAGCTACCCAGTCTACAAAGAATCCACTGGAATCGGCGGGGGTTTATATGAACAAACACTCCCCAAGGCATGACCCACGAGAGCGGCCTATATAAATATTTATACATATATATATATATATATATATATATATTATACAGACCGATTACCCAAAAAATTCGTTAATCGTTATCTTCCTTCTGTTACCTCCCCTTCCTGTACCACAACAAATATAGTCTATATCCTTATTTGCAAATTATGTACAGCTTTTTACATTGGGCTCTGTAGTACCCCCCTCAATATTAGAATTAATAATCACCGTGCTTCTTGCAATCCCTCTTCAACCAACTTCTCTTTCTCTGTCCCCACACATGCTGCCTCCCACAATGTAAAATTTGATGACTGCTACAATGTAGCCATTCTGGCTTCCCTCCCGCCCACAGCCACTATCATTAGTCTGAAGACATTAGAACAATGTTGCATCAGATTTTTTAACGCCCTCTGTCCACCTGGCCTCAACCGTTCCCATTAATTTTATCCCCCACTTTCGCTACTTTGTTTCTTTCTCCCGAACTGGTCTTTGGCTCCTTCCCTCCCCGCCCTTCCCCACCTCTCCTACCTGCTCCTTCCCCTCACCGCCCCTCCTATACGATTCTTCCTCCTCAATCCTCATTCTATCACTGACGAAGGTGCGGGCGACCACCGAAAATTTTAACTCGTGAGTTTGCTTTTTTATGTTTTATGTTTAGTGTCACCCTGTGACGAAGATTTATATTATATATATATATATATATATATATATATATATATATATATATATATATATATATATATATATATATATATATATATATGGGCTCGCCACTGGGAGAATATCAGAGTACCCTTGAGAATGACACGAGAGTGTCGAAACCGGTAGGGTTCCCAAATAAAGTGTGTAAAATACATCTTTTAAGTTTTATTTTATCATCGGATGATGGCGACCTAAGCAAAGTTCGATGAAACGAAACATTCGCACCCCGTTGGTGTAACGTTTTTATGCTGGCACCAAGTTTTTAGAGTCCCTTTTTTGTTCAGTTGTTAGCTTCTCGTGAGGGCCGCGGAGTAGCGGTAGTGTCGACGAGAGTATAAATTCGGTGGTCCCTCTAGAAGCAAGGCATTTGTTTTTTGTTTCAAAGTTTCGGTTGCGGGTAGAGAGACTGCTATTAGGGAGCCGTGGAGGTCACGGTACCGTGCTAGTTTGTTTTTAGGCCACTTTCTTTTCTTTTACTCCTCTACCATCCTTCCTCTTAACCTCCTCCTTCCTCGTCGTAGTTGCCGATGATGAGACGTGACTCGCGGCACTTTTTATGAGTTTAAGTCACTGAGGGAATAACGATTAGGATTTACCTTTCCCTCCTCCATTCTTCTTCTCCTATCCGAGTGCAGGCGGATCTTCCCTATATCCCCCTTTTTACCTGTACTGGCGCCCATATTTATTCTGAGCATTAGTTGGAAGTGTCACGTCGTTTATCCCGTCCGGAGCTAGTCAGGAGAGACGGGCGTCGAGGAGAATGCCCGTCACATCAGAGATTACATACAATCTACATACTACCGTCCGAGACGCTGTATGGGCGTGTGGCACACAAGCCGCGTAAAGGAGAAGTCTATAGGGTGGAGAAATGGTGAAATGTATTACGGGTGTGTTTTGAAATGAAGCTAAATTTTAATCATGTTCGCTTATTGAGCGTGGGATGAACGAATTTACGTACCTATCTGTTTGGCAAATGTATCTCTCTCTTATATAATCATTTCAGGCTTTATTTTGTGGAACATATTTATCTCCATATTGCAATGAAACAGTTGGTAAAAATTCTCCCACCCTAGTTCTGTTACCTCCTCATCCCTCCTTTACGTCATGTATGTACGCCATTCTTCATAGGCAGCCTTCGTGAGAGACATGGCGCCCGTGCGCAATCGTATCATCGAAATGGAGGGAGATAGAGAAGGTTTGGGAAGCCAACGGCCGAAAACCTTTGACCACTTCCTGCCGGGCTTCTCTCAAAGCCGGAAGACAATCGTTTCCGGACGCGTCGTGCATACGAAAAGCGCTTTCGTGCCCCGTGACACCGTCTGAAAAAGTCCGCTTCTCTACGCGTGGATCGTCTCCAAGGAATACGTACCTGTTTTGTACATATGTAGCCAGGTTTGCACGGGTCAAGAGACTAGTCTTCACACTTGCTTGGTTCTCTTCCATTGGAATTGACCCACCTACAGTTTGAGAACAAACGCTAATACGTGTTTCAGGTGTGGTGCGAGAAACATGGCTGCAAGTCGCGTGGTACTGCGAAATAGTTTAATTATTTTAACAAATATTCATTGATAGAATTGGAAAGTTACAGAAATGCTTGGAAGAATATATCATGTCGGGATTGGCTTACACGAAGAAGGTTTCTTTCGGTCATGTCCTCTTCAGCATCATTTCTCATGTTTCCATTGAGATAATCGGCACTACCCTTCGTACTCTATCACTCCGTTTCACAATGGAGCTCAACAAAGCGGATACTCTGTCCTCTTCTGACCAATTCATCATCCACAAACTGCACAATAAAATGGAGAGTATACACAAGAAGTATGCAAATGTCTCATAAGACTATTAAAAGATGGCCTCCCCACTGCACTCGCCTAATAATGGTCTCATCTGTACATATTGGTGAAGTGGCTCTCGTCAATTAGGCGATCGAGTGATTAAATGGTTTGGAGGCGGTAGCAGACAAGTGAAGCCTCTTGTCCACCACCGAGAAACCACTTGATTTTGTCACACTTCATGCGAACGTCGGTCCTGGATTAACAGGAACTGTTTACACAATGAAAATAGATAATTATAATTTACTTCACCGTTCCAAATGACCGCATCTTTGACAGCGCAGACCACAACTGTCGCAATAGTTCAACTGTCGCAATGGCTCTACTTTGTGGAATAACATTCTGGTGCGAGAAAGTAAAATACTTTGTAATCAAATACTTTGTGGGAGAAAATAATATACTTGGTAATATTCCACTGCGATATCGCAGTGGAATATTACAAAGTATTGTGTTGAAGATTATTAGGGCTTTCCTTCGGGTCAGGTTCTCCATTTCTGCCGACGTTTCGATGGACGAGTCGTCCATCATCCTCAGGGCATGAGGATGACTCGGTGGATATCTCGAATAATCTTCAACGACATAGTTTTCCGGGAAAATCTTCGATCATTCTTTACAAAGTATTTTATTTTCTCCCACCAGAACTGACGCCTTGGGACCGTCTCCCTCCGGTCTGCAACTCTCGCCGGCGTTGTGGGGCGGACGTGATTCGCTCGCTCGAGTGATGATGATTTCGAAGGGCAAGAGCAATGTCGAACAAAACGTGCAGTAGCTGAATCTTTAGCGAATAATTTTTTACTATTCAAGATGCCAGAAAGCAGGGGAGGTTAATGGTATAGGCGTCTTTACCCATGGAGGAGTTACTTCAGGGCCGCAGCGGTCTCACAAATTCGCTTGGAAGTGACACTTCCATTTGTAAGCACGGACTTCCATAGCAGTGTTTGAGTGGTCGAAATTGTGATAGTAGTCGACCGAGATACGAACTAACTTGGACTATAGAGAGGCTTCTATTTTGGCTGCAGGTAGAATTTCGATTATGGGAGAAAATTGCTTCGGATCCGGTGAAGTTTTGTTCACGTGACTTCAAAGCGGACATTAAAAATGTGAACAACGAATACGAATACGTATGATGAGAACTAATACGTCAACATTCATTAATACTTGGAATTATGTAATACCTTTATTGAACTGAATTTAAATTACCAACGATATCAAAGATGATCGTAATGAATGTACTAATATTTTATGAAAATAATAAGAATATAAACAGTTGTCATACAAGGCACGCTGTAATAACGTATAGTTGATGTAATTCCTACAAATTTACTAAAGTAACGTCATTGATTTTAAGTGAGTGCCCGTAGGACTGGAACATAACAATTTACGATCGCAATCACTGCCAGTTTAAGTCGATTTTTTAAATTGCCATATTGGTTTACTCCCTTACCCTTATTATCTTAAGGAGAAAACAGAAAATAATGCGTTATAAGAACGATTCACTGCAAAGGCTCGATACGATGCGAGACGTTCCTGTACTCGCTACTTCCATGAAAGTCAACTTTCATAAATAACGCCGCTTTATAAATGTAAAAAAAATGAAAAGCGTATCGAATGTAGATTTCTAGATATTCTCTACATGGTTGATTTGAAGCGTACTGACATTTCAGCGGATTATACAGAAATCCCCTTTAGGGTGAACCCAAACAGCGCGGGGGAAAAGCCAGGTGCACGATGAAGTCGCTGTCGTATTTTTTTGTATATAACAGAGGACTGCCAGGAGTTCTGACGTCGAACACCAAATCAAATCGCTCAAATTTTAAAAATTCATTTTGTACGCGTCATGACTTCTTAAATATTTGGCCCACTCACTTTCTGGTTTCATTAGCCAAAGCCATCGCTTGCTTATATTTTCTTTCTTTCATGGAAGTTATATTTTCTTCAGATTTGACCGATGGTTGAGGAAAATTGTCGCTAAAACATGTAAAGATCTTAAACGCTCTTTATTACTCTTGAGGCAATACTTTGTCCCTACTATTTCCTCGAGTAATGTTAACTAATAGTTTTCATAGTTTTAAGGAAGGTTACGATGTTTTTTTTTAATGTCCTTAGTTCTCGACTCTGATTTATTTGCCAATTCGTTTCTCCTTCGTTCAATCTCCAAGCTTTCGCAAAGGTTAACCGGTATTTGGATTATAATCGCCTCTTTTTGTGCTGAAGCGAGAACAATTGCCTCGTGCAAGTGTGTTATGTTACGCAACGATTCTTGAGTCTCCATTGGACGCAGTCTTTCAGAGTCTCACTCAATTCGTAATTGGCCTTCGCGATCAGTCTAAAGTGCTCGCTGGAATCATCGCAGTGCTCCGGCTTCGATTCCCGCGTGGTGCCCTCATACCTCATCGGAGCAAGTATTTTAATTACTCCGGAAGCCATAAGTATGATGACACAGCAGCCGATGTGTAACCAACAATGTCAGCATTCATCAAATCCTTGGATTACTTTGACGCAAGTCTGCACGACGTCCTCCTCCTCCTCTGCGTCTCAGTCACTCTCGTACCCGCCGGCTATGACCTTCTCTGACTTCCTCGTCGTAATTTTTATGCCTTTCCTGTGTTTTGTGTGTTCTCAATGCCATCGTGCGCAATATTAAGCCGTAATCAAAGTATCGTGCCGTGCTAACGGGACAAATCATTCGGGACTAACCCAAGGTTTCTCTTAATTTTGGGAAAGCTATGGAGTAGCGTCCAGAATTGAATTTTGAAAAGCATCCAAAGTGAAGTTCAATAATACGGGCAGATGAATGCGTGCACTCTTGGAACGAGATTGTATCACTACTTGTATAAATCCTTTACCTTTATCAAATATTGTATCGTGTGAATGAGAGTCGTGCGTCAATTTTACGCAAATTGTTTGCGAGTCCAATTTTTAGGATCAGCTCTGTTTTCCGCAAACGTAGTGTGCCACTACTGATGGCAAGAGAAGGAATAAGACCCAGCTGAGGAAAATGACATCATCACTCAGCAGTCTATAACAATCGCCATTTTCATCAATTCCTTATATATTCCATTAATAATTCACCGTTTGAGGGTCCGAGTTCTTTGCACACTCATTTAGCAGACATATTTTGCGGTTCTGTCAGCAGTAGCAATATAAATTACGTGGAGCTTGGTAGCAAGAATGTTTTGGTGGTTATAAGAACGCCATTTCAAAGAACACTCCAATCTCCTTGATGAGTTTTTTACACCCTGGGAATTCACGATTAGAAATATCGTACAAGATATTGTGTACAATAATATATTGATGTGAACAAACACGCAAGGATACTTGTGCCGTGGGACATGGCCTAAACTAGAAAATAGAGTGACAAAAATGTCATCAGAAACCTGAAAAAAAAGGCTTTTCAATTTTACACTCGCATGTTGTAGCGAAACTCCATTGTTTGCACGTTAATGCATCCTTTTACTCATGGTTCTCACCCGTTTGAGTTTTTAAAAATTAGATTCCCTCCACCTAGAGCTGTGCGAATTCTTCGAAATCGAATCGAATCGACTTGAATCCGGCTTAATTCGATTCGATTCACCTGTGAATCGGGATGTTTCGAAACCGAATGATTCGAAATATTCGAATCTGATGGATTCGTCTTCGAATCGTTGCGTGCATTCAAACATGGTGCTCAGTCCAAAAACGGCCGTTTAGAGGATGTTTTCCTCGCGCGAAACGAAAAAATAAATAACCACTTTGTTATTATGAGCGAATTTTTGTGCCACTATAGACGTATAAGCTAATATAAGGCTGTCAGGTGACGTAAATATTCTGAGGTAACACCTCCATACCAAATCTCTAATTTTATAATTTCTGAATTAACTGAAAGATGATGGCTGCGTTTGTATGTGTTTAGAGTTTTTCTGGAGAGGGCATTACAAGTAATAATAGCTTCATGAAACAGAAGTGGAATTATAATCAATTTATGCGGACCGAGTACTTTTTTCTCGCCTCACAATTAACTACACATGCATGAATATTTAATATTCAGGCAAGGTGACAAGCGGAAATTTAATTCTAATCGATTTTGAGCCAAAATTGTATGAAGACGAAAACTATCCAGATTCATCGCATCCGCTATGTCATGTAACTGAAACTGGCCGAAGATAAGCAGGGCCAGAAAAACGAAGTAAAAAAACAAAATAAAACGGATCACTTTCAGAAGGATAGTACACAGTCCCAGCCCTATGTGTGTGTGATGTGGATAAGAATAGCGATGACCACATGGTGAGTCAGTGGCTTACTGACATGTGGTGACAATTTCTGAGGAAGAATGTTTACCTAATCCTGACCTTGACATTTATTCTCAGAATGAAATGTACTTGAATTTAGTTGTCGTAATTGCCCATTCCAGAATTTTTTCTTCAAGTAACTCCCTAAAATATTGTGAAATTCTTTATTATTTTAACTCTGCACAATCTTCTGCATTTTATTTAGATTCGAATTCGATTCGCAAGAAAAATTTTAGGGTAATTTGATTCGCTACCAAAATTTAAAAAAAAATTGGTTATGAATCGATTTGAAATTTTTTGGAAGATTTAATTCAAGTTTGTTTCGAAATGGAAATCCCTTATTCGCCACAGTACTAATTTTTAATTAAATTTTAATTTTAAAAATAATCTTAGGGTATCACTATTCATTGATTTTCTGAACAATTCTTTTGACCAAGTACGACCATTCTTCAATTTTCAAAGCTATACTTCTCGTCAGATTCTGTAAACTTTTTCTTTGCACAATTCTCGTCAAACGTTAATCACTCTTCACAGTTAATTTTCGCTCACGGCCCTTTTCGTATCTCATTTGTTCCTCTTTACCTCTAACACTCAACCCCAATTGTGCTGTTACATGCCTTCAGAGGGCGCTTAGAAAATCTGGTATTTTTTCCAGATGCCTATTGTCCATGGTGAAGCTAGTTGCTTAAATTTATAGAAAAATGACTGTACACACCATCATTCTTCTCAAATTAAGCATTTCTTTCTCTTTGGAATATCAATATCTACTTTAATTCTTTCTCTTGCATCCAAAATGTTTGCATTACTTTTGGTTTTAAATCAATTTCCAGTGGTGATTAATTTGTCCGAGCCAGTGAGCGGTAACGAAACAACTTCGGAAACGGTCAAATTAACGACCAACGGCGTTTTCAAAAACTTATTTATTTCAAGTAATCCTCATCAACTTGAAGGAGCACAGAAACTGGTCCCATTTGTGTAAAATTAAAAACAACGTGAATTCGGTACACAAGGGCCGTTCATTCCATCATTTCTGTATTTTTCCGTGTGTGCTTGAAAACTTTATCGTAAAAAATATTAAATAACGTAGTTGGAGAAAGAGCGATTGATAGCTTTAACGTTTTTTTAAATTTATTTCCCTATTGAGTACAACGAAATGTTTTTCACGTGTGTTTCATAAGTACGCTGTGTTTGATAAGTACGCTCGGCGATCGTCACCTCGCTAGTGACCAATCTCATATCTCCACTTCCACGTCGCAGTATGTGAGCTGACGGTGAATGATGGGGAATGTATACAAATTGTTTTCCTCCGCATCTGGATGGATGCCTTATCTTATACGTCTGAGGTTCAACATCCCGAGCACCCATTGTTGTTGACAACGACCTTCGACCGAGTGTCGACGTAGTGCACGCAATACAAACATCTGACGGCGATGCGGCGGCGAAGCCTTTAAAGGATCACTTCGGCGGATGGCAATCTGTAACATAGTAAGGGCTGTTTTCCGCTAGATATCGCCGCAGAGAAAACAAAATATATCTGTCGGCGTGTGCGCTCCTGTCATATTTAATTCGTTTTTCAACATTCTCCACAAATGGATGACGCAGTTATGGCAACAAAAAATTGTAATGCTCTGTTAAAGAAGATAAAATCGGTATGCTAGGACACTGAGCTGGTTGATAGGAGACAAATTACAGGAAATGTATTTAAGTTTCCGATTCAAATTTTATTCAGAGAAGCTTTCCCGTGTGAATGAGGACGATAGGAGTACATTATCAATTTTAAACGGCCGAGTAGTTTGCTAGAAGAATGTATCAAAGTCGATTAGGGATGATATTTTGGCTAACTTTTATTAAACTTTTTTTAAGCTATTACGTTTTTGATTTAGGCTAGTCCTCAGTGTTCAGCAACTGGCGTCCATTATTGGGAGAGTGAGACCATATGTTTCAATGTCAAGCTAATGTTAACCCTCCATTTTTCTCCTTCCCCAGTTATTTTTGGTAGATCTTCTATCCTACATCCCTTTGATCAGATCGTTACAATTGCACTAAGCTATCCCCTTTTCCTTTCCGCGGACTACAACCTTGATGTGGTAGAAGGGCTTGCGCGTTGCAATGACCCCTAGAGCTGGACTGGCGGGAGCAATACAAATTGCTCCCGCTTTGGCCACCCATGCCAGATAGGTCGAAGGGTAGGAGCCAGACGAAAGGTAGTCCCGTGATAGTGTCACGTGAAACACACTGTTGCGAAGCGGGGGTGGGAGTCCCCTATCGACTATTATACTACCCAGAAATAAGAATGTTGCACAAAGAGAATCGCATCCTAGCAACTACGGGACGCCGCCTACTGGGGCGGGTGTCGGGCCCGGCATCGGGGGAGGCAAGGCCCCGGAGGTCGTCATCACACGAAATCCATGCACAACACAGTAATCACAGGATACAAGGACCAAGGAAGGTAAGAAGAAAAGGAAGGTACCGATAAAAATAGGAACTTGGAACGTTAGGACAATGATGATGGCTGGGAAGCTGAAAAATATGAAACGGGAAATGGATAGAGGGAAAATGGATGCCTTGGGGTTGTGCGAGGTGAGATGGAAGGACAGAGGGGACTACTGGAGTGATAGTTACAGGGTAATCTATAGTGGTGGGGTAGAGAGTCAACGTGGGGTAGCTATAGTATTGAACGCAAAATTAGGGAGGAGGGTAGTAAATATTGAACAGGTGAGCGACAGGATACTAATGGTAAAAATAAAAGCACGCCCTACGAATTTCGTATTGGACCAGGTGTACATGCCTACAAGCAATCATAGGGAGGAAGAGGTGGATGAGGTGTACGAACAGATAGAGGAGATAATCAGAGAAGTCCCTGGCAAGAAAAATCTAATGGTAATGGGTGACTGGAACGCAGTAGTGGGGGAAGGGAGAGATGGGTATGAAGTGGGAGGGTTTGGATTAGGAACGAGAAATGATCGCGGAGAGACGGCAGTGGAATTTTGTAGGAGAAATACATTACTAGTTACAAACACTTGGTTTAAACACCATTATAGGAGGAGATACACGTGGAAAATGCCGGGAGACACTGGGAGATACCAAATTGACTATATCATGGTTAGACAAAGATTTAGGAACAGTGTGAAGAACTCGCGGAATTATCCGGGGGCTGATGCAGACTCGGGTCATAATTTAGTCATGATAATTTGTGATGTTAGATTCAAAAAGCTAAATAAAAGTAGTAGGGTGATGAGATGGAACCTGGAAGCGTTGAAGGGGGAGAAAAGGAGAGAATACCTAGAGATAGTGGATGAGAACATAGGAGAAGCCAAAGAAGCAGGAAAAATCGAGGGAAAGTGGGAGAATATAAAAAAAAGCATTGTAATAGCGGCTGAGAAAACAATAGGAGCAGCGAAATTGACGAGGGAAAAGAAGCTGTGGGTCACGGAAGAAATGATAAGGAAAATGGAGGAGAGAAGGAATTGGAAAAATATCAACACCGACCGGGGTAGGGCGAAATAAAAGGAGCTAAATAATCAACTACGGCGAATAACCAATCGGACGAGGGAAAATTGGTGGAGATGGCAATGCGAGGAAAGGGAGAAACTGCAAAAGGAAGGGGAAGTGGGTGCGTGTTGTACGCTAGGGTAAAATCTCTATCGGGAGGTAAGAGAGGGCAAACGGTACCAAAGATTAAGGACAAGAGAGGTAGAATGTAAACCGAGCAGGAAGATATCCTAGAAAGATGGCAAGAATACGTGGAGGAGCTATATGACAGCGATAGTAGACCAACTGGTTTAGATGTAGAGGATGAGGGAAACCTAGATGAAGAAAACCTCGGGCCAAAAATTTTCGACAGTGAAATAGAGAAAGCTTTGAAAGCGATGAAGGCAAGAAAAGCTGTAGGAGTAGATAACATACCCTCGGAATTGCTAAAGAGTCTAGGAAGTAAAGGTAGGCGAACTTTTTTGGAACTCATACGCAGGATCTACACAGAAGGAGTACGGCCAGAGGAATTTGTGAAAACAGTATTGATTCCTATACCAAAAAAGAAGAATGCATCAGAATGCGAGGACTACAGAACAATTAGTATAATTTCACACGCAGCCAAAGTTTTACTTCGAATTATCAATAGAAGGTTGGAGAGTAAGGCCAAAAACTGCTTAGGCGACGACCAGTTTGGGTTCAGGAAGGGAAGGTCAACTCGGGATGCGATAGCGGTGATAAGAACACTTGTAGAAAGAAACATAGAGTGCAATCAGGACCTTTTTGCATGCTTTATTGATTTTGAAAAGTCTTTCGATAGAGTAAATTGGAATAAACTAACAGAAAAACTCGGAAAAATGGGAATATAATGGCGAAAGAGGAGACTCATCCGAAACTTGTATATGACGCACAGGGCGCAGGTGAGGGTGGCTAATGGTGAATCAGGGTGGGCAAGTATTGGTTGCGGGGTAAGGCAAGGGTTCCCGTTGTCGCTATTGCTTTTCAACATTTATGCTGAGGAATTGTTAAGACGGGCATGGGAAGAACTTGTGGTCGGAATCAAAACTGGAGGGCATCTGATAAAGTTAGTTATATTCGCGGACGATCAGGCTTTGGGTAGTGGATCTTCGAAGGGACTGCAAGCTTTGATAGATGCTTTATAAATGCAGTGCGGGGTATTCGGAATGAAGATAAATCATAAGAAAACAAAAGTAATGAGATTCTATAGGACGAAGAAAGCGAAGCTTGTGATTAAAGTTGGAGGACACAAACTAGAGCAAGTAGCGCAGTTTAATTACTTAGATAGCACACTAGAGGAAAATGGGCATAGTAGTCAAGACATTTGGAAGAGAATAGCGCTAGCTAAGGAGGCGTTTAGTAGTAGAACAGAGTATATGACGGGGACAATGGGTAAGGATGTGAAGGAGAGGCTGGTGAAGAGTTTGATATGGAGCGTAGCGTTGTATGGGGCAGAAACGTGGACCCTGACAAAGGAGGAAGAAAATAGGGTGCAGGAATTTGAGATGTGGGTGTGGAGAAGGATGGAGGAGGTTAGGTGGACGGAAAGGAAGACTAACGAGGAAGTGCTTGAGATGGTGGGCTAGGATAGGAAACTTCTGAATGAAATCCGGGAAAGGCTGAAGGATGTAATAAAGGGCGATGGGTTGCTGAAGAGTGTGATAGAGGGAAGGATTTTGGGCAAGCGGGGAAGGGGAAGAAAGAGAATAGGTTTCATGGGCGGGATGAAGAAGGGTAGATCTTATGCAGAGGCGAAAAAGGATATATTAGAGGGAAATATGCCACTGAATTTCTATAAAACCGGGAGGAGATTCTCTGACATTCAACAAAACCTACGTTTACCGGTAGAATTCCTAATAGTAATAATATCCCCTTTTATCCCCCGTATTTAAAAATAGAATAGAATTTTATTATTCCGGGACGATTACTTCCCTAAGGAACACAAATAATTATAAATAATTTAGTCCATAAATTAATGCCATAACAGGATTAAAACACATTCATATTACAGAAGAACAACAATATTTGATTCCCTTATGATATTACAATAGCATTGGAATGCAAAACCAAGACTTCTAAACAACATTACAAAATATATATCAATAAACTTCGTCAGGGGGTGACATGAAATACAAAACACATTAAAAGAACACTCACAATTTCAAATATTTCAGTGTTAAATGTGTTTTAGAACGTAAGCATTCTATCCTAACGATTTCAAAAAATAATACCAGTTCCCTATTGTGCATCAGGATGAATAAATCGGGTCACAAAGTAACAGTTCAAGGCAAATCGGTGATGCTTTTATTGGCTTGAAATATTGAATTCGGGGAAATTTGCTTCAAGTGAGTAAACAAGGGGAAACGCGGGGCGAATTTCCGTTGGGGTGAACTCAAAAGGCAGATGCCCTTTTGGAATCGGAGGGAAGGCCTGAACCCCTCTTCATCCAATAGACCATTTGGAGGATAACCTCTTCCGTTCCGGGGCCCGCCGTGATTCACTCTTTACGGCTCCTTTATCCTCCTCCTCTCCCCCAACCCTCTTTCCAAGCGCACAATAAAAAAATCAAACCGAAGTAGCGCTCCACCCCTCACCCCCCTTCGATCCCGTTCCCGCATCGAAGGCGCATAGAGTGTCAATAATTAAGACACTGTATGCATTATTAATGGGGAAAGGCCCCTTTCATTGTTGACTCAGGGAATCGTTTTATTTATTTTTCAATGATTTTTTTCCGAATCTCTCACTTCGCGCGAAATATGGTTTTTGTTACCTCGATGAAAATGGTACGCCTCATCGTGTACCCACTTTGGCGCGCGCAAATAATTTCTTCTCTTCAAACCCTTTTTAAATTATGAATTTCTCGTCGTGAGGAGAACATTTTGCTTCCGCGACTCTTACGTCTCGCCTCACGCCTGTATTCCGGCACGCGCACAGGGCAGGGCGATTCGCATTTCTTGTTTCCCTTGTTTTAGTGAGGAATATCGTCAACCGATAATCCTTTTGGTAGAGAGTCGCAGGTGTAATTGCGGCCAAGTTAAAGCAATTTTAGCGAGACATTATTTCACTTATAATCAAATGAATTTGGTATCATTTTAAAGAAAAATATCTCACCTTCGCAATGCTACCAAAATATCTGCCTCATAATGCACAATTTTGGAGACATTTGCCAGCAAATACCAGTCATTTTCAATAACCAGTATTCAATAACTGTGATTATCAACGATCTACACGTCAAAAAGTAGTTTCCATAACAAGAGTCACATTCGCACAGAAGACAGAGCAAATGCGTTTCGAATCAGAATTGAGTTTCTAAATACTCTCACAGAGTGTACTCTAACGTAATGTCATGGCTGCGTTGTCGCGACCGACTTTAGACAGTCTCCTCACATCTACCTTTCTGTACATTCTAAACAGCCGAAAATTTGTGATGGGAAACTCACACTCGGGTAAGAGTCATTCCCAATACTCTAGAAACTATTGCGTCTCTATGACGAAATATTGCTCTGCGATTGGTTGCATTCGCATATCTTTGGCTTGATTTTAACTATAAGCGACTGGTATTTACTGATTACTTCTATCACTTGATGGCGTTATTCGGAGTCGAACCCTGTAATTTTGCATGAATCGATAATTGCCTACATCATTTTTCTGTTAATGAAAATTACGCTCTCACAAATGGCAGCCTAATGATTACTTTTGCTCCCCACCCTTCGACGCCGGATTTCTTCACTCTAAGTGATTTTCCTCGCAGTCGTTTATTCCCTCGCAGGGTGGCCACTCACATCCAATTTTCAAATTCCCTGACTTTTCCCTGATGGATTTACTAATTTCTCTGACCGATCAACAAAAAGTCACCTATCATTGGAATATTTTTTTCTGCCGAATTAAATTTTCTACGGAAGTTTTAAATTTTCTAATCGTCGTCTCGTATTTTTAGAACTAGAAGCATTTATTAACTATGAGCTAGTGTGCTCCAGCTACTTCTCGACCTGAGTTTTGGAAGTTAAAAAAAACGCGTGGTAAAATATTCCTAACAACAGAGCCTCGGATTTCTTGTAAAAATAGTAATACATTGATCATTTTTAACACCACTGGGCAAATATCGCATTAAGGATATACAAAAGGATAAGGATACACATTGTACGTCTGATTCACAACTAAATAACTAAGAATCACAACTGAATACTCCACGCACTGATGGTGATGATTCCATGCACGTCAGCGACGGACGTTAGTTTCAGTTGGTGAAATAAAGGGCGGGAAAGACGCCAATTGACGTAATGGAATAAAAATAACGAGGATGCCTATTCCAGTTTCTCCCTGACTGTTACGAGAATTCCCTGAATTATCCAGAAATTCAAAATTCCCTGACAATTCCAGGCTTTTCCGGTTTTACCTGACGATCGCCACTCTGTTAATTCCTTCGTCAATCAGTCAGTGTCGTCAATCGCCATGTCATCGAAGATTGGAGCGCACTTCTCAGCGAAAAGATACGTTTACGCCTCATTTATGCAAAATGTGAGGAGAAGAAAAATGTTGTGCATCGGCCTTTGTTACCCACGCGAGCCGTACATTGCTCCAATGGCGGAGGATCGCTGTATTATTTTCACCTTCTATGGCCTGCAGTTCATTTGGCGTTCACTAATGGCGATAGCAAACTCCGACCGAGGACCTACGCTCCACTAACGAGGGGGAAAGCAGTCCTCGCGTGCAAAGCAAAAAGAAAGGGTCGCTTCTCTCGTGTCGCTTGTTTGGGGAAACTTCAAATACGAGTCGATTCCGCAAATTGCTACCCTCGTAGCACTGCCTTTTGTTCGTTCGTTCGTTGCTTCGATTTCAAAAAGCTTCGGGTTGGAAAACCTGAAACGCTCCTCATCCTTCGTTTTGAGAGTCCCTGGAAACGACATCTTAATTGATACCTGGTCGTGGTTTAACCTGTACGTTGAATATTTCTTCAAAGTCTAGGTTTTTATGAGTATTTTTTTTGGCTTCGACTCTGAAAGCTTTGAGTACTGCTATGTTATTGTTAAAATCTGTCTAAAGTTTAAAAAAATAAATATTTTATATAAAATTTAATTTACAACTTAATGCGTCTGTAATGTGAAAAACCAGTAGGTTGATATTACAACGATTAAGGATCTCCTGACTACGTAGTCTTCATGTCCAAAATCGAACTATGTTGAATTCTTTCCTGGAAACTTAGGCAAAGTGATAGGAAGTCCTTTTCTTATAATTTATTTATTAGATACTACGCATAAAAATTCTAGCTTCTCGTTAGAAGTTAAGGACGCTCAGGCTTAAAATTATAAATGCTAACTGCACAAGAAGCATTCCCTCAAAAGGCGCGGGGATTTAACAACATAACGACTCAGGAGCACTACTTTTTTCTTTTCCGTGTTAAAGGACGTGCTAACGAGTTTCAGCCATTTTATTTTTTCACTCAGATACGGAAAAATGTGTCCGATGCCCTTTTAAAGGATTTGAGAGACACAATTCCCCCTCAGCGCATCACAGCCAACTTCGTCATTGCTTAATTAATTCCCTCGTAGAGTGCATTTTGTGGAAAGCTCCCTCGTGAGTCACTCTTTAAAATAACTTCAAATAGGTATCATTTGATGGAAGGACAAGTACCTATAATACGTTTTGGTCTCTAAATTTTGAGCTTAGAGAACGAATAAGATATATTAGCGCCACTTTGACGAGTTCCGCCATTGGTAACTGCCGTGACTACAAACAATGCCAACGTTTTCAGTGAATAATTATGTTCTTTGCATATTGTCTCATTAATTATTATTGAAAACAACCTCACACTTATTTGCTTAAACCATTATGGGTGACATAATTTCAGTGGTTTAACATGAAAATAAACAAGAACAAGACTAAAGTGATGGTGGTAAGCAGACACGGGACGAGAGTTCTAGGAGGAGAAGCACTAGAGACAGTGGACGAGTTTGTTTATTTGGGAAGCAAAATAACATCAGATGGGCGGAGCAATAAGGAAATAGCAAGCCGCATTAACCAGGCCAAGTTAGCCTTCAACAAGAAAAAAAAACTCTTTACTGCCAGTAACATTAATTTAAGGATCAGGAAATTTCTATTGAGGACTTTCGTATGGAGCGTTCTGCTCTATGATAGTGAGACCTGGACAATTGGAAAGAGAGAGATGGAAAGAATGGAGGCATTCGAAGTGTGGTGGTGCTATAGGAAAATGCTGAAAATACCCTGGGTGGCAATAGTCACGAACGAGGAGGTGTTTAAGAGGATAGGGTAAAAGACGGTGTCTACTCAGAATGCTTATAATAAGAGAAGGAACACCTGGATTGGCCATATTCTCCGACACGAAAGCTTGGTTAAGACCGTACTAGAAGGTACAGTAGAGGGGAAAAACCATAGGGGCAGACATAGAATGGATTATATGGGACAGTTGATGAAGGAACTAAGTTGCCAATCGTACAGTGAAAATAAAAGATTGGCCCAAGATCGGATAAAGTGGAAGACTGTTGCAGACCAATCCTAGGATTGTAACCAGAGAAGAAGATGAATTTCAGTGGTAGCGGTCTGTTTTCCGACATTCGTTACTCGCCGTTTTTCTTTTCTTCAACGTGTCTGTAATGATACGATTCAGTCACAACTCTATTGTAGGCCTTGGTCCCAAAGTGATTGGAGAACCTGACTTTTGTGGAGGTGAATGCTGTCTCGATTTGCCGAAATGAGTTAATAAATTCACAGGAGTGAGTAGTAAGTCCCCAGTAAGCTACCGGGCAAAAACGTTGGCTGCAACCACGCTGTGCGTTGACTTCAGCGGGTTATCCTATACTATAATATCCTCCAAAGTGAAACTATCGGCGTGTGACGAAGCGAACCTCGCTTAAGGCGAAGTAGTATTGCCAGCACTAGATTCCATTCGAAATTATATTCAAGGAAATATTGAAAGGGGAAGATTTTAAAGAAATATGTATACACAAATGTTTATACTTTTTCTTGTTTACTCAGAATTATTATAAATTATTTGATGAAGGTCAACACTTCAGAGTGCCGTAATAACGAGTAAACAATAGTGGGGGAAATACCAGTAAACCAGTATAGGGGGGGAATAACCAATAAACAATAGTGGGGGAAAACCATCAAAAAGCTTGATTTCCCCCCCAATTGTTTACTGGTTATTACGGTTATTACGGTTATTAAAAGGGGGGTAAGGAAGAACAGGTAGAGTTGAAGGCCGAAAAACAACAACCAGATTACTGGGTCCCAGGAAATGTAGGGAGACTTAAAGTCAAAAGAGATGATTGAGTCATAAAAACTACTTATTAAAAATATTATCTGGGATATTCACAATTTCATATTTCTCGTAAAAATCCAGTTTTGGCCCTTTTGTCATTAAAATGTAAGACATCCAAGTCAAAATTGCTAAAATGGTAAAAACTAAACAAATGTTTGGCAAAACAAGATTTCCCGTCATACTCATAAACTCCACTTCTGTCCATCTTGTCATACTGGTCTTTAGAATTACATAAAAGTTTTCCAAGGGTTACAGGGTTATAGAACGAAATCTTGAATGTGTCACTTGAAACTATTTTCATTAGCTTATAAGATGATTCTCCAACAAAAGGTAGTTTTACCCGAAAGAGTGGCTGACGTAAAGCTGATGACATGATTCTGTCGCCCCCAGCCAGGTGTCAGAGGCGAGTGTCACTTCGCCGCCATGTCTCACTCGTATTGACTCTTGATTCAGGTGACCGTGTCTCGTCCCGTATAGTCGTCCAATGGTGACCATCTCTCCGAGGCGCCCTAAGAGCGCGGACAGACAGCCGCGCGACACTCCAAATGCACCGCGTCAATCATGATTAAGAAACCGACAATCATGCAGGCGCACGAAAACCTGAATGGTTCATCTCCGTGCGACTCCACTCTCGGTCACCCATAGACGAAACCCTATGCCTTGTATTGGCTGTGAAGGGCCGTCGCGAGGCCAACTCGCGATGCTCGATATCACACTATTGGATGCAACTAGTTTCTTTCGCGTTGCGTCGAGAGCAAAATTAATTTCATAAGAATGCCTTAATTGTCTACCTCTAATTCACACTTGACCGCATTCTGTGGCATCGACATAAACATAGACTGAATCGCATGAGATGGACGTCTGAGGTCACTTTTTGTTCGAGGCGGACTAGAGGAGAGGATTAGAACGAGGCACACGAGCCATTTTTATGTCGTGAGTTCTAAAGATATGAAAGTTAACTCTTGAATATTTTATTATTTTCCATAACAAGGAAGGTTGTAGCCTCCTCTGTATTTTATAACGCCATGAGCCAGACTCTAATAATAAGTGCTTCTCACGACAAACAGAATCATCTGGACAAGGTGTTTAAAATCAAGGAAACTTGAGCTCTACGACCGCGTAGAATTGACAAAATAGGTTGAGAATATCAACCTTGTGTTGTTAGTGTCTTTTCCCTTCATTTCGCTGAAGAGAGCCACCTTGCGGCTGAAATACGCGTATACGACGCACACCCTCGTCTTTTCCTGTTTCATTCCTTTGACCAAGCTCATCTGGAGCCTGATTCTCCCAGAAGTTGGGCCCTGTTGAATGAATGAATGAATGAAGTGAGTGAGTGATTTTGTGAGTGTTCGTGAGAGTGATTGCTCTGTGTGTTTGTGATCATAACTCAGGCATCCTTAACAGGGTCTCTAAAGCCCTGTGAAGGATCCCAATTAGGATGAGTGTGTGTGTCTATGAATGGTCCCTGGCGAGGAATTAATGTTCCCGTAAACCTTCACGAGGGTATTCTGGTTGAGAGGCTGTGGTTGGTCACTGACGCTACCGTCAAAACAACACAGTAAATATTTTCTTTTATATCTTTTGACGAGTGGTGCCAATAGTTACGGCCATTGGAGAAATATTCTCACCCTATTTCGTCAAGGTTTTCAACGCTCACGTGTTGGCAAGTCATGTGTTTCGGTTTTGGCATTGGGAGGAGGAGGAGTAGGCGAATTAAGTGGAAGGGAGAATTCTCACTCAATGGGAATTTAGTAACTAACCTGAACTCATTCGGCCTGAGAGTGAAATAATTCGTTCACACACATTATGATGGCGATCAAACTCGAGGAAAAGGAATGATTGGCGATCTTAGTGAACAGATTTTTAGTGTTTCGCCCAGTGGGATTTCATTTCTGCGATAGTTTCTAAATAGAATGCGTATAAATTCTGATCACGAGACTGACGACGGGGTTTGCAATCATAAAAAAAGGATTCCCGGAAGGACTTACCATCAGAAATGTAGTTTTTTTACCTGGGTACGTTTTTGTTGATAAGTGAAATGATTTATTATTAATGATTATCTATTTTTGTATTAAAGAAAGAAAATGAAAACAGATATATAACTATATTCCCCAAAATGTCCTCCATATGTAGCGCCTCCATCCATCCGCTCCTTTGCGCGGGCCTAATGTATTTCGGTCAATTTCCATGCGAATCTCCCGGAGCGTCAACTCTTACTCAAGCGCCGCCCGTAGAGATGCATGCCCGTCTAACGCGGTCCAGGCTTGTGCGATGGCCGATTGTGCACGTCGATTTTCGGTGAAAAAATTCACCGTAATGCTTCGATTACGACGGCTGCCATCAATCATCAAATAGACTGTGTAAGATGATTGATAGTAGTCGATGACCAATGATTTTCGATGAGTATCAATGATGGATGAGTGCTGATGTACAGTGGCGGAAGAAATTAACGCAAAATTTTTCGCGCGCCAGAATGCGGCATTTTTGGGAACTTCTAGGAGCAGTACACACTCCAAGGACTGGCAACACTGAGGGAAACATCGTCTACCGCAAATATTTGAATTCCGCAATGGAGCTCACATTTGTCGGAGCCTAGAACTTAGTCATCAATCGCCTCATTTTTGAGCTTTCGTCTCATATTATTCGCACATTCAGTCGCGGTGCATCGCTGTGTTTGTTTCAGCATGGTTCTTACGTCGAATGATGATATTTTTTCAGAAAGACTGATTATAAAAAATATTTACTATCCCACCCAATTCAGTATACTATATGCTAAAATCTACATCTTCTACCACCAAGGGATATTTCATAAGGTCGACTTTCCGAGGATCTTATGAATGACGCGTACTGCGTCTGTTTCACCGAAATGATATAAATTGAGATTTATCCGCACCAAATGTCGATACAAAAAAGATTTAATTGAAATAAGTATAGTCTACGTGGTGTAATTTTTCACGATTTTCTAATTTGTAGATTGACGAAGTTCCTTTAACGGATATTTATTAAATTCAAAACGGATATTTATTTATGAATCGTTCTTGACCCAATATAAATCCGTCTTTAGTTCGTCAGAATGGGATTAAACTATGGAAAAATACGTTAATGCATATAATTTCACGAAATAAAAATAAATGTGTACGCATCGATACCGAATAACCTAGGCATATTTTCCCGATATTTCTTTCATCTTATCACAGAAAGCTTGGTGATGAGCTGTCCACTGTTACGTTTTATCTAGTAAATGCAGGATATACGAATAAACATTCAGAAAAGTTTACCCAAATTAAGCGAAGTTATGGATAACATATGGATGATTGCATAATATCTTATATGCTTAGCTATAAATTCGCCGCACATATGAAATTAACAAAAAGCCTTTTAAAAGACTTCAGTTTGGAGTAGAATATCATTAATGAAATAAATTAATAGGTAACGTTAATGTCGTAGCTGTCAGATGTATTTGGCTAACTAAAGAGTGGTCCGTGTTCGATTTTTCATGAACGCAAATGAGTTTTTATATAAATTTTCTCATATTGGTGATATGAATGAATGTAATGTGTAGCTGCAATGACTGTCTGATAATATTTAATTTTTTAAATACAAAAGAGATAAAATTTGCCGAATAAAAATTATTTTACTTGACCAGAAATTGAATGATAAACTCAAAAGTGTCTCGACCAGGGGTGGGATCACGGTTCATTTCTTCTTATGGTCATTATTGCCATCCAAAAGGTAAGCCGCATTGGTAGGGCAATGCGCAAGGTCCTGGGAGCGCACTCCACTGCTATGTAGCACCCGATCTTTCTTGATGACCATCACGTTTTCAATCATGAGCGTACTCGGACAATGTTATTATGAAGAACCATTATTGCGATTCAGGTTTGCAACCCAGTAACATTTACTGAGCTTTCTTATGTCAAGGCGGATTTATGATGATGTTTCGTATCCTTTCAGTGAATTTATTTGCGTCCGTATGCGTTACTGTGAACTAAGTTACTTTTAAAATAAGTGGTGGTATTGTCTACGAACGTTTAAAATAACTAAAGGTTAGGAAAAAGCATACTACTCTCCCGGGAATACAAACAGGAAGAAGTAGTTCTCAGATTTCACCTCATCAGCCCAGACCATTCCAATCAAACGCCATTAGTTCCCATCATGCATGGGTTTGGAGGCCAGCCACCTTTAGTCTGAGTTAAAGCAACGAGCAATCTTGGAGGACTCTTGAGGATTTCCCCATGTCGATACAAAGCTCCACCAAAACTAATCCATTCAAAATCGGAATGTATGAAGGGCGTATTATATTGATTTGGGAAATAGTATGCCTTTAATGAGAGCTTACTTTCCCCTTGTGTTGCGGGCGATACCTTTTCTGCCATAGATAATGTTTCGGGCGTCAGGCGTTTAACTCACATGAAAGAAGTGGTATTTGACTCCTCTTACGCCCTTATAAGTATTCGACGGGGGCTTGCGATTTTTTCGAAGCGCAACGAGCCTTTTCTTTCTGGTGCAGCAAGTATTTGAAACCTGTGCGTTATTCACAACAACAAACCACCCCGACCATCACAACCCGGAACTTGGCCATGGTTTACTGATGACTACTTCATTGAGACGGGCGTCGATAGACGAACAAGCAGAGCGGACAGCGCAAGCCGAGATATTGTTCAAAGTTGTAGCGGCCTCTCCCAAAATTTTTGGAGGATAAAAAGATCTTATTAGCCTTTAAGTATGCCTCATTTTTCTCCCTGGTGTTTGCCTTTTAAAAACCTACCATTCAGAATCGAATGGTAGGTTTTTAAAAGGCAAAAACATCTGTCGAAAAATTACCCGAAGAGGTGTTGCGCCTTCGACTTTCACCCACTGAACTTTTATTTGGTGTTTATAAGTATAAAAACCTATTTCTTACTACTATCAAACGAAATGCATTAAATTCATGTCCGCTATAATAAGAACTATGTTTAATGAAATGTATATCAACATTCATTTTTAGCCCGCAACTAGGAATACTTACGAGTTCACAAATGTCTAAATTCTGGGAGATGGTTTAAAACAAATCATGTAACATAGATGGAGCGGGCTGCACGACCCCCTCAAACGAAACAACCCCAAATTAAGATGCGATGAGGAAAATCGTGGATGAAGAATGGGAAATGAACCCAGTAAGATGATACCAAAATGTCGACAACTCCATGTCACAGAGACTAGGTCAGGAAATCGAGAATGGAGGGGGATGGATTGATTATAAGGCTAATAAACATCCACATTCTTTCTGTAAATACCAGCATATTTCTCGATGATCAATTGCTGTGATCATGTGCACACATAACTCAAATTGAGAGAAGTATGCATACATTTCAACATTTTCCACTCGTTCTAAATAAAGCATTATAGTGTCCCTTTTCAACATCCGTTAAAATACATAACCACTAAGAGATGAAATTTATGACCTTAAAAAGTCTGTTAATATCTTCATGTGGGGCCACTCACAACTTTAACTTCCATTGAAGCAGTAATATTACTACACATTTGAAGAGGAATAGATTCTTAAGGAACGTAGCAATCGTATAATCTTTGATGGTGCACATTCCTAATTTGCACTCGATTGACTACTCTGCGGATTTATGAGGAGTATACAATTGACCATAGGGAAAATATCTAATCACTGCTTAGTCGCTACATGAAAAAGATGATTTTTAGTATTTTATCACTTTCACAGGGGAAGATACGCGATGCATTTTTGTCGGAGTATTACTTACGCATGGGTATAAAAATGCTCCTCATAAAATTAAACTGCGTGATTTTAGCCAAACATTTTTCACTGCGAATATGTCAAAAGGTATTTAAGTGATTCATTAATTTACCTTATCCTTTAAGTATTATCCTCTATCTTATAAGTTGAACTGGTGAACTACACGGTTAATGTATTGCTTATAGCAAACCTAGAAAACAATTCTGGGAAAGCTTCATATACCGTTTTAAAGATATTTTGAAGTAAATTCCACCCTTGTTTGGCCTCTCACTCAGATAAGTAATCAGTATTTACAAGTTCGGCAGAGAGAACCAAACTCCAATTCCTAAAAAAAATAATTTCCCACTTTACTAAATCATTCCAAAATAACTTAAAGGTGAATGTAGAATCAGGTAAGTTCACTAAATCAAGTAACTGACACAATCAGAGATCCGGTCTATTCCCTCCTTCATGAATAGGTTTTCATTGTGTGGTGAATTGGCGAATGAATGGATTAGAGCATCATACGACAGATAGGACGTAGAAATCAAGTAGGGCCGAGTACCCGAGAATGGGAAGTAAACATCTCATTCAACGACCAAGGTGACCGCTCTGATTCTTTTACAAAGCCCGAATATGTGTAAAACTCACACACTCGTGGTTGAGGTCAATGTCCATTCCCTGGGCCTTCCGCGGATTCCTGCGAAGTTTTGGCTGCAATAAAGTCACATCGCGTAGATTAATTATAAAGGCACTAAAAGAGGCCACGCCAGGATTTGAACCTCAGGCATTCTTGGCCGCAGACAAACGCTCTCCCTCTAGGCTACTTCATCGATCAAGAGGAATCAGCGTCCAGTGGTTCTTACTACAAAACGAAAAAAGGGAATTCTAATGTTTCCTTTAAAAACTGGATCAAATAAAGTGTTCTGGATTTTTAAAAGTAGTTTTCAGAAATTAAATAATATTACGTTAGGAGGAATTTAGAAATTTAAATGTTTGAGACGACCTGTATGAACGAGGGCGGAAACTTACGAAGGGTTTTAAGGTATTGGGAATACTTTTTTTTTTAATTTATCTCCACATGGAAACCATTCTATTCAACCAGATTTCCCATACTTTAACTTGAAATTCACAGGATATTACGCCAAAATGTTAATTGTAATGCATCATATTTCTCGGAAGTAGTTTGAGGCCTATTAAAACGATGTTCATCCACAGCTATTCCCTGCACACGGAAATACGTTTTATTGTAAGTGAATTTGATCTGGAGAATAAAAATTTTTTATGTCCCAGCAAATAATGCTTTCATCGTATTTTTTCTTAAGTTACAATCAAAAAAATCTTTTTAAACGGTCCAAAGCTCTAAAAAAATATGGTAAGCATCTCTACATAATCAACTACGACTTCGGAACCTCGACTGAGTGCGGGTCGATGCAAGCTCATCACGTTTATAACTCCTAGACGATCTCGCGAACGAAAACCTTATTAGTATGACTATTTACATGATGGTTAAAATCGATATCCATTCATAGAGAGTTTGAATATTCCCGGTTTCCATATGCTGTCTCATTGTTGTCAAGTTGTCGAAGGAAAAACGATTTCAATTAGTTCCCGTGTGCGCCGCATTCAGACGCCGATGAGTTTTGCGTTAATTTTTTCCGTCACTGTACGTTGGGTATCGATGATCGATGGCTATTGATGAATATGGATTATCGATGCAGAATGCCTCCTTGGCATATTTGTACTGCTATTAAAGACGGTGATTTCAAATATGATTTGGCACGTACGACCTCACACGTCTTTGAAGATGGAAGCAGGCTGCTGGTCCAGTTCAATGTTGGAATAACGTGGATTTTCTTCTGCTCTCTGTAATTAATAGGCTATGTTCCTCTTATTTGAGTATGATCAAATTCCATTTTTATTTAATGGTAGCAATACATGTCTAAAATTAAAAATTTTAGATTTTCAGACTTCGACATTTTTACGTGACTCTGGTTCTACTAAACATTCCTGAAAAATGTTGAAGTTCGCAAGAGTAAATCATTCAGCCTGTAGCAGCACAGAGTATTCGGTAGCATAGGCATGCCTCTACCTGCACGTATCTCATTGTATAACACTAATAAATTTCATCGGCCCACCGGTCATGCTCGTCAATGGATCGGCATCGACTCATGGTCGTCGATGGCTCTCATCGTCTCACGCGGTCAATCACATCGCGATGACTGAAATCATCGTCGATGGTTTCCACTAGGGATGAGTCGAATCCAAATGTCAATTCTCGATTCCACCGGATCGAGAATCGATCGCCTAACGTCGATTCCGATTCCATCGATTCCAGATAGATAAATATTCAAATCAAATTTCATTTATCACATCACATTTGTCTCAGTAATTTTGGGTGTAGGCTATCAATTTGTACTTTTTATATACTACCTCAATAAGCTGAGGATATATTTGCTATTTGTTAATAAATATACTTTTTGAGCGACTCAATTGTCTTTGCTATATAATTTCAGCCAATACTTGAATTTAAGTAATAGTCGTACGCTACTGGTATATCAATATCCCACCGTCTGTTATTAGGGATAACAATCGATGGAATTGGACTCGAGAATCGGGAAGCGATTTGAAAGAATCGAAATCGAAATAAAGTGGAATCGATTAATCCCTAGTTTCGACCGATTGATTGGTTCCTCACGCTTACAGCCTGGCCAGATGCGTCGCAAAGCGAGGCGCATCCTCGAGGCGAGGCAGATTCGCCTCTTAGATGCGCGAGAGTTATTTCATCGGCGCCTCAGCGGTCGGAGGGGGAGGCTGGGGAGGGGAGGGGGGAGGAAGGGGGAGGAGAAGGAGGGGGTGAAGATGGCGATCCGTCGCCTCCGGCAAATCTCTCCCTCTCTTTCACTCAAGGCCAGGGCGAGAGGCTGGCCAGGTGCTCTCGGCGGATCAAGAAGGCCACAGACCGCGACATTAACTCTTTACGAGCGCTCAGTCCACTATTTTCTTTACCACTCACTACAAATCGGGACTTACCGATGGAATGTGTTTACAGTTATCCTTTCAAAAGATCTCTATATTCAGACCTTGATTTTATGACCTCAGTAGACAATTCTTATTATTTTCTCTTGAATAATATGTCGAAATATTATATACAGAGCAAGACATTTAAACTAAGAAACAAAGCAAGAGATTTTAGACAAAAGAAAGAATAACCAAAGGCTGTCGTGTGAAAATGAAATTTGTCTATACCTGATGATGACGACATAATCGTCAAAACGCGTTGTACGAATAAAAACCATGTGGACATTACTATAACTCCTTTAATTCACTAAAGAGATTTTAGGAAGAAGATGGAAGACAAAATAGAAAGCTTCACTTGGAAAAGTGTAGAAGAAAGTTGGAATGAAATGGCAATGTTTATCAGAGGACAGGGAGAAGCCATATTGGGGAAAACTAAAGGAGGAGGCCACATAAAGAAGGAAACATGGCGGTGGAATGAGGAGGTACAGGATGCTATTAGTTGTATAGAATATTAGTTGCTAAGAAAGTTGCATTTATAAGATGGCAGAAAACAAAAGATTTTAAACATAAGTCATGTGAAATGTATTAAAGATGTAAATGGAAGGTCCTAGTGAAGGACGGAGAAATCAAAGGCCGATGGAGAAGGTATTTTGAAGTGTTATTGAATGAGGAGAATGGCAGAGAAGATATGGAGACCTTGTACCCAAGATTTGGTTTAATAAGGAACATCACATGGGGGGAAGGAAAAGAAGCGTAAAACCGGATGAAGAGGGGAAAATCAGTGGGTCCAGATGATGTACCCATTGAAGTTTGGAAGTATGCTAGTGGTGCAGTGGTTGACTGGCTGTCAGAGTTGTTTACAAAGATCTTGGAGGAAAAGAGAATGCCAGTTGAGTGGAGAGAGAGCTATCTGGTACGAATATTTAAGAATATGGGTGATGTACAGGACTGTGGTAATTACAGGGGTATAAAGCTAATGAGCCATACAATAAAATTGTGGGAGAAGATCAGACAGATGAGAATAAGAGGGGAGTCTACTATCTCTGACAACCAGTTTAGATTTATGCCTGGTAAATTAACCACGGATGCTATCTTTGGGGTTAAAACGCTTGTGGAAAAGTATAGGAGAGCGAATAAGGACCTGCATCTGATATTTATCGACCTAGAAAAGGCCTATAACAGAATACCACGTGAGGTCCTGTGGTGGGCCCTGTATAAAAAGAATATCCCTGTCAGTTACATCCAAATAATAAAGGATATGTATGATGGAACTAGTACAAGAGTAAAATCAGTGGCAGGAGAGACAGGGTCCTTTCAAATACAGGTTGGTTTACACCAGCACTGAGTTTACACCAGCACTTTACATCGGCACTGAGCCCATACCTATTCAATCTGGTCCTTGATGCGATAACAGCTGATATACCTTTTGCGGATTGCACCTATAACAGAAAAGGTGAAAGAGTGCAGGTTGAGGTGGTGCGGCCATGTTTTAGACGAGACGGTGAATATCTGGGGAAAAGAGTAATGAACCTCAAGGTGGATGGGGGGAAGAGCAGAGGAAGGCCAAGGAAAACATGGATGGAGTCTGTGAAGAAGGATATGTTGGAGATTGGTGCCAAAGAGGACATGGCTTTGAATAGAGCACGCTGGAGGTTGAAAATCCAAAAAGCTGACCCCAAATAATTGGGATTAAAGCTAAGGAGAAGAAGAAGAAGTAATATGTCGAATATTAAATAAATAGGGGGATCGGGTTGGTGTTGGGTGGCTAGAGACTACTGGCTAACCATTCGGGCGGTCAGGGTCCAAATCCCTGTAGGAGGAGGAAAGTTTTTCAGAGGAAACCCGATCCCTACTTGAGTACCTTGTGGAGGGCACTTCAAGGACAGTTCTCCGTCTGTCAAATGAGACGTTAAGCCGTAGTCCCCTTGGCGCCTTTCGTTCAGAGCAGGCTAATGCCGACGCCGCCGGGTTTCTATCCACCCTTCCTCCCTTACCTGTCCCCTATGGCGCAAATGACCTTAGCTGTCGGTCGCCTCCCCAAATATGCAATCTTAAATATACAGGTCATTTTGATTCCTATTTATCCGACGTTTCTCATATTGATTATATGTATTCACACTAAAAAAATTAATTTATCATATTATTGGACAATTCAGATAAATTATGTTTACATTTTATTTTTTGAAGTTGGATACAATAGTAAATTTAAAAATACATTCTCGTGTCTTTTCACGTAACCTCGGGAAGAATTTTTTTCTGAATTTTAGTTATTTATGTATAATTTTGGTTTCGTTTTATATTATTTTGTTATTTGTTGTAAATTAAGTCAATCCATGCAAAGTGGTCCAAGAAGCTGGACTTAATTATAAGAATATCGCATTTTCTGAGTCTATTGCCTAATATTTTCGACAGTTTGAAACAATTTTTTATTTTTTCTCGTTACCATTTGGCGGCCATTTTGAATCTCAGTGCAGAGCATTATCTGTGTTTATCAGCGTTGGAAATAACTTAAAAATCTGAAACTTTTAAAAATTACAAAATTTTTACAAGTTGCATATTTACAGCGCTGTAAAAAAATTAATTCTAGCTCCCAGCTTCACATTTTTTCAACATGGAGTGTTGATGCAATAATACCTATGATACCTATTAAACAAATATGAAGAATTTGACGAACTGCATTCTTTTTTAAAAAATTCGGAAAACAATGATTACAACTTCATGTATTGGTAATGAAATCAATCGTAAAGCATGATTAGTCCTAATTCGTTATGCATACATAACTAAGTTTTTTTCATATGAATGCCAAGTTTCGATTCACTGTCTCGGATCTGACCGCAGCTTAGAATAAATGACTCCCATTGGTTGCGAGCGCAGAAAAAGCTCTGCATCGAGATCGAACTATGGCCGCCAAATGGAAAAAAATAAAATTTGTTTAGAACTGTAGGGAATATAAAGCGATCAACTCTGGAAATATAATGTTCTCATAAATTGGTAGACCTACCAAATTGGACCACTTGGTATGCATTAACCCTGCTGTAAAATCTACATGTTAACAAAGAATCTAAATGAAATTAATGCTGAGTTATAACATACCAAATTATAGCTATTTTTTAATCTGGCTATGTCTGTTTTGTTGCTTCAGGTTGTTTCGTGTTTTGACATTTTCACCAATTCTTGATATTATCTTCTTGAAAAGCTAGATTCTAAATCTATAATTTTATGTAAGTTTTATTTTATTTTTGATGAAAGGTTGTTTTTGATTGCGTGACCTGCTAGTGTACATAATATAATTATGGATTTTATTGACGTTTTACACCGGGAGAATATAATTTTTAGATATTGGGATATGTGGCGTGCATTGATACCATTGCATTCTTTAAATTGTTTGGAAAAAAATTCGTTACTTTTGAATTCTATTTATTGTACATTTGTACTCATACATTCAATTTCAAAAATCAAGTTTAAACCTGAATCGATGAAATTATTGAATAATATGATAAATAAATTGGCAGTTCAGTCCTGATGACGTCTAAATAAAAATTAAAAATGCTTTCTAAAGTGGAACGAAGTACAAAATCAACCCTCCACCTAATCCGTCAGAGGAAAAATAATTAAGTGGCGATACGCCACTACACATGCCGCGTAGGCCAAGTGGATCCGCGTCGCCTCGCAAGCGGGCGGCCCTTGTTCGGACCTCAAAGCCGGCGAATATTTTTCTGCTTCTGATTTTCTCTGGGGCATTTCTAGAATATTCTCTGGAGTTCTGGAGTGGTGATCTCGACGATTCCATGCCTGAATATAAGCCGCTTCTCTTGCCATTCACGTCAGTCTGCACTAGGAGTACTCCAATAAAAGGTCTATCCTCAACGAAGACACTTCTTCTCTTCATTCCGCCCTGCCTGAGCTACAATTCTTTTCATATTTACGTTGAGATTATATTTTCTACCAGTAGACCATATATCTCTCTGCGTGCTTTTGAGTACTTTCGAAAGAAATATTTAATTCGCAAAAAAGACAACTAAAAGAAACCGCAAAAGTACGACAGAATAGAGAGTATGAATCGACTGATGGAAGGAGACTTCGAGGCTCAGACTTGGCTAATATTACTTGGAAATTTAGAACACGTGATTTATAGGGTGATAAGGTGAGTGCAATATTAACTAAGAGCACTCTATCTACCGATAGAAGAGGGAAATTCTCTGCCGAAGTTAAAGGCAAAAACATTTTCTTCCCCAGCCCCATAAGCAGCTGCATTGGAATGACAACCCGAGTTACTTGTGAAAGTGACATGCCAATGAAGTGCCCATGTCATCGTCACTGACATGTCACCCGCTCCAATTTTTTTAACCAAATGCGCTCCCTTTCTCGTTGTTTGGTGTCCACATGCACCCTGCCACACGCCTCTGTTGGGACTCGATGGTAACTGAGGAGACGTATTTCACAGTTTAAACGCATATTATTATCAGCATCATCAGTGTTTATCAATCCGATGATTGGTTTTCAGCAGATCCCCCTCTCCTCTCTCCTGTCTGCCAACCGCTAAACTCCAACGAAATTATTCACCTTCACGTCCTTCCTGATCTCTCTGATGTGTCTTTGTCATCCTCTGTAAATATTTACATTCATTTCTCCTTCCAATTGGTAGTACCAGGCGTAACTCTGTGGAATCTTTTAACATTATAATGACCACACTTAACCTTGTTATTCCACATATCTCTATTCTCTACGACCCGGGTTTTGACGTTCGACGTCATCTTCAGGTAAACCTAGGAAACACGGGTCGAAGAAAATAAAGATATGAGGAATAACAAAGTTTCCGGGTTTCGACGCTCGACGTCATCTTCAGGCCCTGAAGATGACGTCGAAACCCGGGTCATAGGAAATAAATATATGTGGAATAACATAGTTAAGAGTTATCATTTCAATTTCTCCTTCAAATATCGTTTTCAATGAGCTATTGTGTCGCAAAGTGTGTCCAAAAATGTGTGTTATCTTTCTCCGCAGAATTTTCGAAATACGTTTTCTCCACAATTCTTTATAAGGTTGCTTCAGTAATGATTCTCTCAGTCCGCTTCGTCTTCATCATTCTTCGGTAACATCATGATTCCCATCTCTTTTAACCAGCAGCTATTTTTCCCGGCATATATGGCCACGTACATACATACACACTGCAACGCAAAGCCACTTCGGATGCGTTCAGAGTTACCCGATAAGCATATGATACATAGGGATCATCGTGTAGCTGTAGATATTTAAAAACAATTGCCGTTTCTGCATGAGATAGATTAAAAAGTTACGTGATTAAAGCCACAAAAGTGCTCGTAGAAGAGGTCAGTAAATTAAAAGGAATTTGAGGAGATGCTTCAGCTATGCAACCTGTTGAATGTCACGGCCGTTACATCTGAGTGATGGTGATAGAAGCCGTTCTAACGATGTCAATATTGTACACGGCCGGAATCTTTGAGAATCGAATGCATTAGATAGCGTATATTTATTAGTTCCCACCGTTACGTTAAATGTTATTAATAAAAATAAGAGTGGTACGTCCCCGTTGAAATTCAACGGGTGTGAAAAACATTGAACTTATTTCACAAGAAAACCATAAAAGTCTGAAGAATACTGTCAGCGTGGTCATTTGAGGATTTTTTTAACCCATCTTGTACGTTGTGTTCGTGGTAGTGGACACGCTGACATATTTTCCCAGGTACACGTGGATATGAGTGACTGTTGGTCCTCTTTCATGCACGGGAGACCCAAAAAATGGGCCAAGCAGACTCATAACTACTTAAATAGCACCCAGATTCAAAGATGGTCTCCTCGTCCCATCCGGTTCTCTTGAGCCGTCTTCTGAGTGATTTAACTGCTTGATTGCTTCCCTTGTGTGCAAAAATATACTTGCATTCAATGACTCAATTGAGTTGAGCTATTCAACACTGATATGTGCGTTGAGTATCTTAATCAGGATCGGTGAGTAGGATACAATCCAGCGGTTGACAACGTCAAAAGGTTTTGCAGCAGCAGCCATGTTTCTTTGACCGGTTCATCCTCCATCACCCGGACTGCGCCTTCGACTTTAAGGGCAGCCATAATAATTGTTAATGAGAGGCAGACGGTTCCACTACGTGTAATACATCTGAGTATTAAACGATATTAAACAACGCTGTGTTTGGGTTAGCAACAGAGGCATTATTGCCATTACTATTCGCTGCACCTAAGTATTATTGCACTTTTGATTGCGTGTGTAGTATATTTCATTCCTTTATGTGTGTATCATTTACTACTTAAGTGTTCTCTCACATACATGCAGTGCCCCTCTGAGAATAGACATTGAAGAGTATACTTGTAAATTTGCATTGAATTTCTCGATTACCCCCCTAAGCTATCTATCATGGGGCCCTTGGGACTCTTTCTTTCTTTGGGTGGGACTTTGGGTGCTTTCATGGGTCTGCAGAAAAACGTGATATTTTAATGGTAGAGGCGTAATTAAATCCTTTGAAAATCCAATCTCAAGTTGTCAAGGAAATATGCTATTGAATGCGAGATATTTTTCAGCTAAAATCATGATTTTTGGACGAATACGAAACGTAAAAGAAAATGGATGGAAATAATTAGAATTTTCATTTATTCAGGCATCCGATGAAAAAATCCCAGCCCTCTTATCTTGAGTGAAAGCACATTTAAAAAGCAAAAACAATGAAACCACTGCACCGAACCAAATGCTTAGTATGGACCAGCAGGGGGGGCACTCGGGGACCCTGAGGGCTTTTTAATATAGCCTGCATTACAACCACATATATTTTCTATCAACTTTCCGAATTTCAGCTCAATCGGTAAAGTAGTATTTGCGTGATGGAGCAACAGACAAACACCATTACATTTTTATATAGTATTAGTAAGGATGATATGACTCTGTGTTAAAAGCGGATCCTGGTTATGTTGAGGCTGGGAGAAGAAATTGTTTCTCTTCCTGAAAGTTAAGTGTAAGACATTGCGTAATCTCCCGAGAGAACTGAAATGGACGCCGGAAATCGAAATTTATTTGTGTTTTAAGGTAATATTCGGAAGCAGGAGAATCTAAGGGTCGCTTCCTGTCTCTGCAACTTGCATATATGTACTGTGTTCACGCGAGTAATTTACTTCTGTTCCTCCACAGCTCTCTCTCCTCTCTCTCTCTCTCTCTCTCTCTCTCTCTCCCTCTCTCTCTCTCTCTCTCCTCTCTCTGCATATCTGTCACATCACGTGGAGTGAGAGGGAGGATCATAGGGGGATTAATTCTGACGCCCATATAACATGTCACTCGCCTCCCCCGCCTCAGCTTAATGGCCTCTTTTTCGCCGAGCAGTTATCCAGCCAGCCATCGAGGCAATCTGGGCGTCTCGAGTGGCCGCCCGCGCAATTAGGAAATCTACCACCAGGGGGGCGCTATATCACTCGTCCGTTATATTTTTAGAGTGGAGGATAATTAAATAGTTTTCTCACAAGTAATATAACCCTCGCTTACAGATGAATTAATCTCCTATACTACTTTTCTACTGAACATCTCTATATTACTTACTCTTACTCCAGGGGCCACTCAAATCCAAGCTGATTTTTGGCCTCGCCTGCAAGTTGCCTCCACACTTTTTTGTTTTCCGCCATCTCAAACTTTCCACCACCGCCACTACCTTCCAAAAATCTTTCATTGTTACCGCGATAAATTTCTGGAATTCCCTTCCCGCTAATATTATCTAGAAATACTTACAAATTAACGATATTTAAAACACTGCTCTACAAATATATACTCATGCACTAAAACAAACTTCTTTGTATGATTATTTATCAACAAATTGTAATATGTCATATGACACAAGACCAAATGAAATTTCTGCTGAGATTCTTTTTTTTTAATGGGAATTATGTTGAAACTTGATGTGATTAATATTTAATATGTATAATTTGTGTATTTATAAACTGAAAGTTATATGATACATGTGTAATGATATGAGTATTGACCAACAGCTACTTGTTATGTGCATTTTTCAACAGTTATTTCTTTGTATTTTTTGTAATTTTTTGTTACTTGCTCAATATGTGCGACTATCAAAATCGCCGTGTAATGAATATTGTTCTTAGGTGGCTTTGCCACAGAACATTAATAAATATATTATTATTATTATCTCAATGTCACCACCCAGTTTTCTCACATCATTGGCCACTTGGTCATCCCATCTTATTCTTGGCCTTCCTAGTGGGGCGTCTTCCATCTGCGTGTCCCATCCACACTCTTCGTATGGCTGTATCCTCTTCTCTTCTTCTGACATGACCAAGCCATCTTATCCTTATGCTTCTAACCACGGCCACAATATCAGGTCTTCTGTATAGATCTCTGAGTTCTCTGTTTTTTCTTTATTCTCCATGTTCCTGCTTCAAGAGTTGGTCCATATATTCTTCTTAATATCTCGTTTTCAAAAATATCCCTGTATTGGTCAAGCCACTCGGAAATTTAGATTTTTTAAACGAGTGCATGGCAATTGCAACGATAGTCATGACTATCAGCTACTCCTTCCTTTTTTTACTCCACTACTTACAACGCCGCTATGATAACCTCGTTAGTGTTACAGACATTTTAATACAACTGGAATGGGAATCGCTTTCAGAACGTCGATTAAAAGTTAGACTTACTTCATTACCTATTATATCCCAATGGATTTCTTTGCTGACGACGTCATTAACGTCTTACGAACTCTGGAACACTGAGGTATATTGGATCATGAGGATATAATAGGGAAATGCGCTGCAGAACGGACAGATATAAAATGGCATTTTTCCCTCATATGATCAGATACCACAACAGGTGGCAATGAGGCTTTAAACTAGTTTCATCCATAGATAGAGCAGCCACTTACTCCCTAATGCCTGTTTAATTGCCTTCTACTCGGCTCTAACTTCAAGCCGTGCGTATTTGAGGTGTGTCCCGCGTATTTATTTGCATAATTATGTATTTTTATTAAGTTTTTGCAAATGCATCAGTAGTAACAATCACATTAATTTAAGCATTACATTGTGTAATTCATTTTGGCCATCTCTGCCACACACCCTTGAGGTATCAGTAATTGGATATTATCTAAATATTACCTTGCAAGCCACCTCAAGGGTGTTTGGCGGGGGGGGAGGTGAAGGTTCAAAGAAACGATTCATGTGAACAAGATTCAGACCACCCATCTATCCCCGACACCACCAGTCTATGCTCGCTGATTCACTGACATGACTTTCATTCACTCTGGGATTTGACTCGTCGCGTTTGCGAGAATATTTGGCCCTGGGATGGTCGGGGCATGGTGGGGGGTGGGGGCTGTGACGACACGTTGCCTCCGTCAACGGAGGCGATTGGCAGGTGACGGCGGCAAGACGCGCAAAGGGCAACGCGAGAATATGCTCACTAGGATCGATATTGGGTGCTTTCGATTTGCGGCGATAGACGGCGATCGCCGGCTATCGGTGGCTCTCCGCAATGAGGAATTGCAAGATCGATTTGCGCAACTGCCGTCTATCGCCGTTCTAAGTCGAAAGCACCCATTGTACCGATTACTGCCCGCAGCGGCCGCTACTGTCGCAGCAGCCCGTGCGAAATCGAAGTGCGACCTAGAGACTAAGGCGACTGATCTTCTTTCACATGCGTAATGAAAGGCTTCGCACGTGGAAGTTGACTTACATGGAAGTAGCTAGAGGAGCGATATCTCGAATCGTATACCTAGTAGCTAGAGGAGGAGGACGAGGAGCGATATCTCGAACCTTAGCTAGAGGAGCGATATCTCGAATACCTGCAGGACATTGCTCTGCTCACGCATTACTTCCAATTTATCCCAAAAAAACGGAAGACGGAAGGAAGCAATTGCTGTATTGGTTTCAAAAATCGCCAAAATTTGGCGATAATAATTGCATTCTTAAATTGCTCTTTTCAAGTCACTAAGGAAGTCATGGACAAAATAAATTTGTTAAAATCATTTTGAATGTGAACTATTGAATCGAATAATTGAATCTTGTGACACCTCTTACTATTGACATTCAATACTTAGAAACAGTCATAAACCTTTCCCATGTGCTCTATGACATTTCAAAATTGGATTAAACAATTCCAAGTTTCCAAGTAGAAATTCATATTGAATCATGGAAAAAATGAGGCATATCCGTTTAATTTATTCGTTATTTACTTTTTAAACTCCGCTCAGAGTCTTGTTGCCAAGATATCACCTGAGGCGATCCCATTTCATGGTTGAGTCGAAATAAGATTGGCAGGCAAAACAAAAGCCAGTCTATTTTGCTTGCAATAGCGATCCGCGGTTGATCACCACCACTCTTTTGACCCCAAACACTGCCGGAAGTACGTGCTTCAAAGTATCACGTTGACGTAGTATCACGTTATCGTTAAAAACTGGTACGAGGGTACATAAAGTGTCTCTCAACTTTTAGAGGGATTAAGATGGGCGCCCCCAGAGACTCGGAGGCTACACGCTAGGCTTAGGTTGCTTGAGAAATTCAGAACTGATATTTTTCAGAGCGACATAGGGAATATTATCATGACTCCTCACTATATCTCTAGGTCTGAAAGATGCGATAAAATAAGAAAGATACACTGCCGAACAAATAGGTACAAGAACTCGTTCTTTCTGCAAACAATAAGCGACCACAATAAAAATTGAGCTCCACTAAATACACTCCTATAATAGATGTCACCATTTCATCTCCAAAAAACTTACACCTTTACTCGGCTGGTGACCTAACACCCCCTGCCACACGCCCAAGCGGCGGCTCGCTGGGTATTAGATAGATGTGGATCACTTGTGAGCGCTTTGCTATGTCACTGTCATGGAATTCACTTCCTTGTGTAAAGGCACCGAACAGCTGCGTCAACATTCTCCGTCAAGATATCGGTTCCAAATGTGCGAAAGGGAGTCATTCGATACGAACTCCTCGACACAGAACGTTGATGGTTCCCAGTCTCTAATTGTTTTTTTTTTAATCTTTAAAATGAAAGGTTATGGAAGAATGATGAAGATCCGACGGGCGAAGGTAATCACGGATTAAGAAGTGCAGTGAAGAGGGGATGAGAAATGACGTCTAATGGAAACTCTGAAAAGTAATTGAGTTAAAATGCTACGACGCAAAACAGTCCCTTTAATTCCAATAATGAAAGGAGAATTCAAACTGTACCTCTATCCACCCAGGAAAATGTATTGCTATTATTTATATTCTGACTTGATGGGCCAACCTCACTCAGTTTCCATCGCCCATCGTGGCTTCGGCCCATCCAGGTTACTCTTTAATATGTCAACGAAAGTATAATTTTCAGTACTTATAAATATATTTTACATGTATTATTTAGGACTTATAAATAAGTTTGAATTCTAATGAAATCTCAAATGTATAAGAGTATGCACGGTTACCAGTCTTTTTTGTACCCGCTTCACGTGCAGCTTCTCCTGCTTACGGGTTCGCTGCTCTACTGGTCAGTTTTGACGTGGAGTGGAGACACTGATTTTAACAAGTATGCTTCTATTTCCAATCATTAAACAAAAATAATGTGGTACGAATTCACTCGCACGGGTGCACATACACCAGGGTCGAAATTCGCCATGCATAAAATCATTTGACTTGACCGGGATTCGAACTCGGATCTCCCAATTGCCGGTCAGGTGTGTCTTTGTGTGCCTTTAAGATAATAGGACCCCTCAAGCGTATTGTAGGAAGGTCTTAAGATGAACAAGGTAGAGAGAAGTGCTACTTTGCCCTAGCTAGGCGACACATCGAACACACTAAGGACAGGTACATAGTATTTATAGAATGAAAAAATTCAGCTAATGGGGTGAGATATGGAGGTACACAATCTTTTAATCACAAAAAGGCAGGTATTGCACAGTCCACATTATCAACTTCACACAACACGTGCTTCAGTCTCCACGCATCCAGCCATCTTATTGTATATGTTTGAAGTGAACAGTAAAAAATAACCCTTTTGTCCATGATGTCACGTGCAATGTGTCAATGATACGATGGATTTGTCTGTCTGTTTAGTGCGGCGCCCATCAGCATCTTCTCAGATTTTAATGAAAATCGGCCCTTCTGAAGTCTTCTAAACGCGATCAAGGAATCATGTGCATCTGCAAGACAGCTCTTGAGTGAGTGGCATGGGGTCTAGATACTTCACTAGTCACACATGAATCATCCTATTTCCAGTTCAAAGCTATCTCCGCTCCCTTTCGCCATTGGGAAACAAACAAGTCGGAAGAGCATCAACTCCCTATTAGGGCTTTTCCAGTTGTTCCTCTACTTGGGAATTTATAAAACAGTTTTAACACTACCCTTTGTTTACTGGCTCTTGAAATGTTAATAATTACCGATATCAACCATTTTTGGGTGTCCATGCTGCCAAGAGTAATTTGTTACATTAAATTCACCGTATCGTTCATCACACTAGAGACGCCGTCCGGAGACTAAAAAATCATTTAATTTTTTTAAAGATACCTTTCCACGAATATGTTAGCAACCATCCGTGAAATTTTTTATTGACCTTTCTTTTTTTTAAATTTTATCAACAAAGATCAGTCGTGTGGTAGGTATACAATGAGAGCAAAATTCTTTATTTTCATAACGTCTATCTCAGTAGGAAGAACGAAACGAAAAAGTGGGTAAATACAAAAAATACTCCATGCGGCAGCAAAACCCGAAAATGGTTGATATTGATAATAAGTATACATATGCACACGTCTCAAGAATTTGCGACTCAGCTGTGGCCTGTGAATGGATATAGGGGCTTCAGGAAATGACTCACTGTCTTATCGGGGCAAATATATGAGTTCTAATGGTGTAATGAGTCGCAGTTTTTCGATGGGAAACGTTTTTTAATTCGGTTCGAATGGTTGGTGGGGATGCAACGAAATGATGCGAGTGCCAGAAGACATGTTTTCACTCGGAATGTATTCGATAAAGATGAAAACAGGTAATTCGAAAAAGTGAAATAATTGGCCATCTTGGAATTGATTTGAACGTCATTTTAAGAAAGAATATAACCACACTTTCAGAAACTACCCTGGAGTTTGCGAGTATTTAAGGTAGTTTGAGCGAAATATCATTTTACCTAGTAATCAATTAATTTGATCTCATCATAATGAAAAACATGTCACCCTTCCTTTGGCACCAAAAATTCAACCCCTTGCCACATTACTTTCCGAGATATTTGCCATCAAATACAAACAGCCCTTTTACATGGGATATGGTGCGTGTATGCACTCCGGAGAGTGCCTTATTTAACAAATGAGGTATTTCTAACACCTAGATGCCGTAAAAAAACTAACAGCGTGTAGTTTGTATGTTTTATCGACTATTTTTGAAAACCAATCATATTTTCACCACAATAGGTTTCTGCGTATCACAAAAAACCCTTCCATTTTGATGGAGTTTCAAACGTACCGCGTGAAAAAAATGAGTCAAGTTAAAGACTTATTTAGATATTTTCATTTGATCACTTAAAATTTCTGTCATATAAAACTATATTATTGCACCATTAATAATGCAATATTTAATTGATGTGTCCTACAGCTGGTGAAATAAAAACATGTATATCGAATATGGTCTCTATTATGATTAGGGATCTATCTCGCTAGCACTACCTTAAGTAGTTTTGTACTCAAGAGGACATAATCCTTATTTGTCTTCGAGTGCGTAGTTCAATAGTGTCCAGGGTTTAAAAAGAAAGGAAAAAAAACCTGGGCTCTGCAGTTGGGAAGAGGACAGCGGCGCACTAACGTAAATGGAAAGTACCCCACACAAATTGTGCGAAAAATAGAACTGGAAGAGCGTCGAACTGCGTCACGTCAATACAGCGATGATAAGGCTCTCGACTTATGCCATCATTCTCGCGGCTAACGTGTCACTTGCTTAGTTTATATCTTTGCTTATATATTTTATATCCTAGCAAAAATGCAACATGTACAGGGTGGCTACTGATATCCAAATTTTAAATTCCCTGATTTTTCCCTGACTTTTCGCTGATGGATTTACTAATTTCCCTGACCAATCGCCGAAAGGTTGGAAAATTATTGAAATATTTCTTTACTGCTTAATTACATTTTCTACGGCAGCTTTAAATTTTCTACAATTTCTAATCATCATCTCGAATTTTTAGAACTGCAAGTATCTATTTACTATAAGCTAGTGTGCTCCAGCTACTTCTCGTCCTGAGTTTCGGAAGTTAAAATAAAACGCGAAGTAAAATTTTTCGAACAACATAGCCTCGGATTCCTTGTGTTGATTCCGTAATACATTGTGATCATGAATTTAACACAACTAGGAAAATATCGCAATAAGGATATGCAAAAGGGATACATTGTACGTCTGATTCACAACTAAATAACTAGGATTCACAACTGAATATTTCACTAACTGATGGGGCTTATTCCATGCACGTAGGCGACGGACTTCAGTTTCAGTTGATGAAATAAAGGACGGTAAAGATAGGCCGATAAACGTAATGGTAGAAAAATAATGAAGAATCCTATACCAGTTTCTCCCCGACTGTTGTGAGAATTCCCTGACTTTTCTAGAAATTAAAAACTCCCTGACAATTCCAGGATTTCCCTGACGATCGCCACCCTGATGTAGGCAGCGAAAAAGCCAGTTCTTCAATAATTATGGAGTTTTTTATTGTGATTTGCCATGTCATTGGCTCACACTAGGACGAAACGGCGTGTCTTTGCCCCCCAAGGGAGCGTGTGACATCATTTATGGACGTCAACGTTCGGTGAGAACCCGTTTTCACTTCATAATTTCCGAGTGCCCGCAAATTTGCCGAAGGTGTGGTGAGGCGTGTAGTGGAATCTTTGTAGAGACTTAGTCGAGAATTGGGAGCCATTAACCGTTATCAATGTTTATGGTCCCTGGAGTTTTATCATCGCTTGTTGTCTCGTCGGAAAGACGGATGGCGTCGGCACTCTTAAGCGGCGGTTACAGTGGGGAGGATGCGACGAAGGACGTCGGAGTGCCCTGCAGACCACCTCGAAGGTGTATGGCGGGGGATGAACCATCCTCGCGTTTGATCTGCGGTGTATGCTACGAATGGATTAGGAGGTTGACCGTAGGAAGCAGAGTTGTGCACGCCTTAATCACAAATATAGAAGCAGTAACGTATCTGAAGACTAATTCAGGCATTCGAGGTTTGCTGCAGGAACTGATCAGTATGATAAAAATCAGCTATTTTTAGAACTGTTGTTACATATTTCTTCGTTCTGCCTCTGAATTCAGCGAATGCCTCCCGTTGTGGCAGAGGATATTGAAGCACATTATCGCCATAAAGCTCATTCGGCAAAGACAAGTACTTCTTAAACGGGCCGTAGCAAAGACGCCTTCGCTTTTTTGTAGTACCTCCCATGCTTCCCTGTTTTACTGAAATGCTGATACGTGATCTCTAAAACGTCAACAGAAACATTGACTCATTGACTCTGTTGTGATATTGTATGTCTTGATTCGTTAAATAGATGACCATGATGACTGGAAATAGTCCATGATAAAAGTTTATTTTTTGACAACAATTCACGCTGCCAGAACATAGACATCTGTGTATAATATGCTCGTTTTTTGGCTCTCTTCATTTAAGAATTCATGCATTTCCCGAATGGGATTCGGTTTCGTGGTTTTCCTCGTTCTTAATCGCTGACTTAAAAAAACGAGGAGTGCGAGTTTTGTGGTCGGCGGTGGTTGACAAGGGAAGTTTCATCACTGTTGTTGCCGGTGCATATGGTTTTCCCTCGGGGAAAGGCGAGGAGACAATGGCTTCATATACAAAACGATGCCGAGCGACACTCTTTGCCATTAGGTAGCCCTCGTTAATTGCGAGTGTGGGCGAAGGGGGGCGTGGTGAATGATCCTTCATCCGTACTCTCGCGATCTCGTGATGGCAACTTCGAGTGGACCCTCGAATTAGCGCCATTCTCAGTATTCCTTCCGTACTCCGGGACATTACTTTCAATCTACCAATCTATCAAACCTACCAAAATACGCAGGGGTTCTTAATATATATCTAACGTCATCTGTGAACAAATCGGTTTCGAATTTACTTAAAAGGTTTTATCTAAATTTTAACCTGCGTTCTGATAGTAATTCCCATCCTAGTTCTTCTATTAAATTTGTAACACTTATACAATTATTATAACGGCATTTAACAGTTCTAGCGGATCTCCTTTGCACGCGCTCTAATTCTTTTATCATACCTTCCTCGCACGGATCCCATATACTAGCGGCATATTCTAAATGAGGCCTGACAAGAGTAATATAGCTTCTTTCTCCTACTCTCTCATCGCATTTGCCTAGAACCCTTTTTACGAATCCTAATCTACGGTTTCCTGCGATAGTTATTTCCCTGATATGTTTCCCCCATGACATGTCTTCAGTGATGGTGACGCCTAAGTATTTAATAGATTCTACGTTAGATATTTTCTTTTCTTTGATGCTATAATTATTCCGGGTAAAGCCATTCTTTTTCCAAAAGTTCATTATCACGCATTTCTTCTAATTTAATTCTAGCTGCCAACTATCACACCAATCATCAATCGCATCTAAATCCTTAGCTAAGCACTGGATGTCCTCTTCATTTCTTATTTCCTTGTACACTACTCCACCATCGGCGAAAAGACGGAGCTTGCTATTTTTTATTACTGTATTCAAGTCGTTTACGTACAGAAGAAATAAAATTGGGCCTATCACGCTTCCCTGGAGAACACCCGATGAAACTTTTACTTCGCCTGAGCTGAGACCATCTAATACCACCCTTTGAACGCGTTCATGTAAGAAGTCTCCTATCCAGCCTACTATATTACTGTCTATCCCGTATGATGCTAACTTCGCGAGTAACTTACAGTGGGGAAACTTGTCAAACGCTTTTCTGAAGTCAAGAAACGCTGCGTCTACCTGTACGTTACCTTCTCCGGAAACTAAAATATCGTGAACAAAAAGACCTAATTGAGTTTCGCAAGACCGTCCCTTTCCGAACCCATGCTGGTTTGTTATCAATAAATCCTGGCTGTCGAGGTGTCTCATTATTGATGTAACTATTATATGCTCTATAATTTTACATGATAGTGACGTTAATGATATTGGTCATTTACATGGCTGTTCCCTATCGCCACTTTTAAAAATTGGGGTCACGTTTGCAATCTTCCAGTCCTTGGGAACCACGTGTTCTTCAAGGGATTTGTTAAATATTACTTTTAGATACGGAGCCATTTCAAGAGATAATTCTTTATACACACGAGCTGGAATTTCATCAGGACCTGAGGACCTGTTCGGGCTAATGTTACTTAGTAAGAATACGATTCCGCTACAAGATATATCAATCGGGGCCATTGGTTGCTGAAATCGGTCTGGTATGGTTTCGTGCAAACTACGCTTAGACTGATTAAAAACGCTCTGAAAAAAATAATTCAACAAATTAGCCTTATCTATACTGGAAGTTGCTATTTCGCCTCTATCGCTTTTCAAGGAATTAACCGTTGACTTTTTAGTTCCCTGTACTTCCCTAACATTTGACCAAAATGCTTTCGGATTTCCCTCTAGTTGTTCTCCAAGTACTTTTCAATCCTGTTACTGCACATAATAATCTCATATATTCCATGTTTTTTTTGTATGGCTGGCTTTCTGCTAAGAATAAGCACCAGTATTAATCAGCAATTAACCAACACTGTAGCTGATGCTATGAGACAAAGCATGTTCAGGCAACTGCCCTCGAGATTCTTCAATTACAGATAATTATCTTGATATTACCCTCTGGAGTGATGGTCGGATTAACGAGGACTTATTTCAACTGACTCTTCCCAAAGCATTTAGAATGGACCTTCGTGTGTAAAATAGCACTTTCAGGGGCTCCGCATTTACCTCGCGATTGCGTACATATTACCCTTTCGAGCCTCAATAGCGGGCTATTGCATGGGCTCTCAGGACAAAGTAGTAAACGGAGGGCTGAGAATCGTATGCAAACGATGTGTCTTGTGTGGGACTGGTCTTTTGGGATTAGTCGCAGTTCTTTAAGAAAATCTGCGTTTCATTTTCCTAAGACCGCCTCTAGGCAAACCCTCATTGGTATCCTAACTCATTTTCCCTGCGGCAGACGAGATGAAACGTTGGTTTTTGAAAAGCCTTACGTAGGCGATCGAAACAGAACAGTCCTTCAAATACATGGACCCCAAAAGTTTTTATATTTTGACGACATGTCTTATGCTAGTATCACACTATTTTCACTATTACCTTTGAATGAGTTTAGTGACTAAATTTTTAGTGTCATTATAGCCCTATTGCTTTGGTAACGATAAACGCCACTCGGAAATCTTCAACCTATTAATCAGCATTACTTAACCAGTGACTCATTCCAGGGCAAAGTATATCGTACAAAATAGTTCGACTTACCTCATGATATCCCTCAGTCTATGACCATGTGCTCGTTCGATATCACTTCATGCATCACTTTGTTGTGCTGCGGTACCACCGGGATACCCAGGTGATCGACAGCAGTAGATCTGGCCCATACAGCTCTACACTTCGGCAGATATCCGGGGGGGGGGGGCACTTGGATTTAATGTAGCCACACGAGAAACACGAACAAAGTCACTCGCCTCAACACAAGGCCATACGCAGCACAAGGGAAACAAGAACTTGGCCGAAGACGCAGTGCACTCTCGCACACCAAGAAATCAAACGATCTCCTCTGCGTGCATTTCACTGCGTGTCAACTCCAGCTCTGGTTTTGGTCGAGAACTGTGTACGAACTTGCGTTCCCACCCGCTCAGCACTCCGGCGTCCGCACTTTCGAGACTTGTCTTCCGGTTGAGACGGTCGCCTCTTTGTGTTAATGCCTTCGCCACGTGCAGCGACAGCGAATCGTTCGGCCTGTGCCACAGTCGTCCGCCGGGAAACGGGCGTTTCGTGGCTTGGGGGGTTTCGTGATGCCGCCGCGTGCCGCGTGAGGACTCGCCGCAGCACTGCGAGGAGGCGGACTGCGGAGGCATCCGCTGGTGCTCTTGCCGACCGGTTGATGTCGGTTGGTTGGGTCCTCCGCACAACAGAGGGAAGCCGCACGGATGGAGGGGGGGAGGGGAGGCCTACGCTGCTGCTGCTTGCGTAGAAGGGTTGAGGGGGATGGGGGAGTGTAGGGGGGGGGGGAGTGGAGGGAGGGAGGGGGAAAGGGGGAGAGTTGGGAAGGTCGCGGCCGGCGCGAATGTTTGGTATCGAATGCGGAAGGAGGAATTCAAAAGAGTGTGTTCTGTGTTCGCCGTGTGGGCGATTCCGGGTGCTCGCTTCTCCGCTCCTCGAATCTCGTTGCGTGCCAAGCAGTTCGTGGACAGACAGACACTCCGGCGTTCTCGGAGGGAAAGGTTACCTACGGTGGCTCCCGCCTCGGCGGTCTCTAATTCTTTTAACCTCTATCTGATCTATCAACCTCTATCAAATCGAAGTGAGAAAAATAGGTTAAATATTTAACGAAACTTTGATGTAGACTATTTTTTGCCAGACGTTCGTCATATTTAGCTAGTGCCAAACTATTATGGTAGGAACGATCACAAGAATAAGATTAAGGAAATAGACTGCAGAACCGATAGATTTAAGATGTCATTTTTTCCACGTACAATAAGGGACTATAATAGTTGTGATAGATCAGTTCTAGGATACTGAGTAGGTTAAATAGGTTTTTTCAGTAGTGCTAAATATCTTAACATGAATTGAGGATTCTAACCTCTCTTGCAATCTCCGGCATGATATACTCCTGCATGTCTTAGTACCTTGTAGTGCTATTTATTTGCCACATTAATAATACTAACCAGTAGTTATATAGTGTGTGCAGCATGCAGTAGTGTGCTGCATGGTAGCATGTTCTTCTTCGTATCACTCTCCTGGTTTGTGGACTGAGTGCTTACCGTTGCCCTTACTGCTTTTGGCCTGCGCCTGACATTCGGGGGAACGCGCGCGGTTCTGATTTGAACTGGGATGAGTGCTGCATGCCTGGTGTGGAATCATCCCGTGCCACACACGCTAGTGGTGGCTTGCATGGTATTTCGTAGATGTAGATATATTCCAATTATTCTGAAAACTTGTAAATAGCAACTTTGAGGTGCGCTTTATAAACTGAGATGAAAATTAAACAGGATATCCGGGCTATTTTTACTGTAATTCATCCTTGAGAGTGGAGATTTTAACATGGGTCTTATGGAGTTAACTGAGTTTACAACAGAAAAACGTCGATTTCAACGAGAAAGAATGTTCAAACTTTTAATTAAAACTGTTTATAGTTAGCGAAGAGCCCCGGGAAAATTTATAAAAATAAAATATAGGTACATTACCAACCAAGTTTTCAAAAATCTATTAGAGAATTATAGCCGTAATTGAAGTCGAAGTGCGGCAGTTCCATACAAATGGCGCAGCAGTAGGTTCCAATAGCTGGACACATGAAGTCATTTAAAATACATCCGTGGATTAATCTGCATTTTTTGTGTCATTATTGAGGTTTTCAATAAGTAACCCATTTTATCGTTGAAAGCAGAATTTTTTATACTGAATAAATAATCATGTGTTACACAGTATTTGTCCTAAGGGAAATATAGGTCCCCTACACAAAGAGGGGCATACATCTGAAAAAGTAGACTTTTTCAAATACTTAGGAGTCTTTATATCGAATGACAACAGAGAAGAACCAGAGATTCAGGTTAAACAGATGCCAAGATGTATGCCTCAGACTCCTGCCTTCGAAATCCCTGTCAAATAAAACAAAAATTAGACTGTACAAAACAATAATCCGCCCAGTACTGCTCTATGGATCCGAAACGTGGAAACTTAATAAGAGAGAGGCGAAAAAATTGATTGCATTTGAAAACAAGATGTTAAGAAAGATCTACGGGCCTACAAATGAACAAGGAAGGTGGAGAAGAGAGTACAATAAGGAAATAAGGGACCTTTACAAGAATGCAGACATCATGAGTGAGATTAAATGCAGAAGAATGAGATGGGAAGGACATCTGCAAAGAAAAGAGGATGGATGTGTGATATCAAGGAGGTAATGAGAGGAAACCCAGAAGGCGGACGACCCCGGGGAAGACCGCGACAGAGACGGTGGAACCAAGTAAAGTTAGATTTGGAGAGGGTTGGAGCTGCAGAGGAGGATGTAATGGACCGAAAGAGATGGAGGGGATATGTTGGTGCGGCTAAATATCATCTTGGATATAAATGGCCCTGGGAGTAAGAGTAAGTTTTATTTGTCTTGACTCGTATGGTGAAGAACCAACCACCTTAGGTGCTCATTAGGTGTCATTGTATTATTCCATTCGTTACCTCCATCACCTTTGATATTGCCATTGTAACGTCGGACGACTTTTTAACACTTCTGTAAGCCCCTCTCCAGCGATATCATTATTATCTTTGTAGCTCAGAGTAATTCTAGTGGCAGTTAGCTGCACATACTCAACGTTCAATTTTTCAACTATTCCCTATCCTAATTTTATAACGGTGATTCTCGAAGCTTCTTTTATCGATAACATTTTTTATGAGATTTGCTGTGTGTCTCCTTCGTCTATTATCTCCTCACGAAACACCAACCACAAATAAACACTGCAACAATCATGGAGGCAGCAACTCTTTTAAGTAATGAAATATAGCGTAAGATAATGATAAATAGTCCAAACACATGATGCCGAAGCATTAAACGTTGCACCATAAAGTGTAGTCTATCTAAACAGTCTAATCTAAAGAGCAGCATTACTCCAGTATCACCGAAGACACCACCGTATTTCCCAAAGCGATTGTCAGTCGTTGAAAGCGATTCACTATTGTATATTTACGTTTTCATATGTTTGCATATTCAATCAGCTAATTATAACATTTGTTTATTCTGGCGACCTCTGACGATTTTTTTTGGTTTCCCTTCGAAGGGGAAAAGGAAGTCCTATGTCTCTTCCGACAGAGAAGAGGTGACTGCAACTCCTCACGTGTGTGAAATGAGGACTGTTCCCTGAATGAAAAGATGCACAAAATCTAAAACAGGGCCGTCTCCATAACTAGTCATCTCTGATGACGTTAATTTCGAGGCAATTGCGTGTATATACATTAAACTGTTGTCAATACTGGAGGGGAAATAAACCCCTTTCAACTGGATTTGAAATCTGTCTATGGTGATTGCTTGAGAACTGGCGTTCTGCATCGAGGATCTGACTTCGAATCCATTGTTGGAGATGTATCTATGGAACCACGATGATTGCTTGGGTGCTACGCCGACTGCGCTGCAAGAGGCAGTGATCCCAAGGTCGTTGAGTATCGATTGCATTCTTCTTTCGATGTAGATCTTCGCAACGTCAACAAGTCCGTCATAAAGGTGCTTCTTTTGACGTACTCCCTCTAAGCATATGGCGCATGGGTAGTCCAATATGTTCGTTGATTCGGCAGCTCATTTTGTATTCAAAACGACGACTTGTGCCGCCAATTGGCAGAGAGTGCCATTGAAAGTAAATGATCGGTTAAAACATTAATGGCGGCCGCGTGGTGGAAGTGGTTCTGAAAACCCTTATCGATATTACTACGGATAAATAGAATCGAACGACCCTGCGGTAACACGTCCGTTGGATAGAAAATTGAACCGTGGTCCCCGTGACTCGTTCCATCAGAAATAGGTACACACCAACGTCCGGCTTCTTTCCACCTTCCATCCATTTCCCATTATCCTTAATCCTTGCATTTACCCCCGTGAGTCCAAATGGCTGAAAGTGAACTCAGCCGGCGGTCGCTCCCCTGTTGACACACACTGAACTATGGGAGATGTTGGAGATTGTCCTGTAGGCAGAGGCCTGAGTTTGAGACGGAAGTCTTGTACCTAGAAACAGCAACTAGAATAATATTATAACTGTTGTTTGTATTCTGGCTTTGAGAGCGATGCGTATTACCACTGTTTTTGGTATTCCTACTGCTTTCAGTAATTTCGTGTGCAATCTCAATGTTTTATTCTTCTTTCTGAGAACTATTACATCTCAAAATATTCAAGCATCCATCAAATTTCAATAGGGAAGAAGATTACCGCCTAAGTGCTGTATGAAAGTTATCATCTTAAAAATATATTTGTATTCAACCGTTCAAAGTTTTATTCATATTTCTTTTTTAAAGCTTATCCGATATATCGTCAGTCGTTGAGCAAGCGGAGAACACATAATGTGACTGAATTCTTCAGCATCCTCGCGACGTTCTCAGCGTAATGAACTAAAGGTTGAGTTTTTTAATAAAAAATTACTCTTCTCAATAGAAACACCCGAAAATGGTTGATTTTGGTAATTAAAATTGGTGGATTTAGGCGTGACTTTATGGGATTCATTCATATTATAATGAAAACCAGTATCTTTGACTAGAGTTTTAATGGCGAAACCTGGGTCGCATTTAAATTAAGTAATGTGGAATCACAAAGTTTCTCGTTTTCATTAATAGATGAAACATTAAGCTTCTTCGACGGTTTTTCGGGCGGAAGATCCCTGGATTATTGGATATGCGAGGACACCACGCGAAGATTTTTAGTAACCAAACGGGGATTCGTGAAGGATCAAAGCCGGTTGGAAGGGCGATTGTGAAATGCCACTAAATTATTGGCGCCTTGTTTAAATAAAATAAGTTGAACGGAAGCCATCAGACGCTCTTGGAGCGCTGCTAATTGAATCACCTCTCACCCCCTGAGGGTTGAACTATCCAGCCGAAGTTGGACTTGCACTCGAGACTCAGTGATTATAAGGCGAAAACAATAGTGGCAACACCCACGAGGCCATCTGTTGATAATAGAGAGAAATCAGGCGAATTGTTTGGATGCCAATTTGAGATCAAGAGAGGGAGAAGGAGAAAGTGCGATGGCCGGGGAAGGGTGACTTGACCACGAATCACTGTTCGTAGCATGGGCGGTTGCTAAGTATAGTGAATTGAAGGCAGAGGGAGCATATTCAGATGGTTGGGGTACCTGACGTGAGAGCGAATGCTACGTAATGTCACAAAATAACCAACGAGGCACCTCGAGAGTGTAAGGCAGGGGGTGAGTTATCACCAGCATGCAATACTTAAGTTAATGCAACTAGAATTACTGACAAATTGACAAAAATCTGTTTAAACATTTTAGGAGGCAAACTTTAACCAATATGCCACACTGCATGAAAGTTCGTGATAATTTGTTTACAACTAAATACATGCGCATACATTCAGAGTTAACACCGCAAAAATGCACGGCGTGCTACCAGTATTACTAGATTTTAGGCAGGCTATAGGAAGTAAGTAAGCAAACCAGATAGACGAACTATCGAAAAACCTGAGCTAAAGTCTCATTGGCAGCCTTTATTGCCTCTTATCAACCGTGGGAAAAATGACATTTTAAACCTGTCCGTTCCATAATCCAATTCCCTAATTTTATTCCCAAAATCTGATCCTCCGCAGTATATTGCGCTATTGATTACATCTTACGAACGAAGTAAGATGAGAGAGGAAACGGATAAGCGAGGAAGATTGGAAGCGTGTCGTGCTCAAGAGGAAATATATAATGTGAGGTTAGAGATCTTCGAAAGTGAAAAGCAATTTAGAAACGGTCAATCAAAGTTTATCCTCGGCTGATGGCATGACATGAAAATGCCAATCGTCAACTTTGTTTCCTGAGTGTGCCCAGTCATCCCCTACTATTCTCACAATTCTCTAATATAGTGTATACTACGCATAAATCATTTATTTTCGGATCATAGAAAAGTTACAAATAAATTTAAAAGTTTCTCCTTGGCTTTGATTTTTTGATTCTGTGAAAATTGTGGGACGAGATAACGTTTAAACATTTTCGTTCATTAACAACAAAATATGCGTTATAAAAATTTTCGCTTGCCGTTTTGTGTATTCCTATCAACTCTCACAACTTTTTGTGGAAAGTCAATACTATAGATTGCGTAGTTTTCCCTAGGCTGAGATACAAAGTTCATCAAGTTGACAAAACTGCTTAATTTAGAGTGCATGGTGTCGATTATTGCATTAACGTGTCTCCATTTTTTGTTTTATCATTTAATAAAAATACTGCTGAAATTGCAATAAAGTTATCTTTAAATTTATGTATAAAGTATTTCACTAACATTTACAAGGCTCAAGATATAAATTCTCAAAGTATAGCGGCATATCATTTTGACGCCGACAGTAATCCAGGTCACGTCTGCCGACTTCATAGAAATGTCATGATTGACTGCATGCCGCCATATTAAAAAACTCGAGATAGTTATTGCGTCAATGTAGGTGAGATGCGGGCACTGAGTGAACCGCGATAAGCGAAACGGGAGATTACAAAATTATGCGCGGCACATGGCGACCGACCTCTCCATAGTGAGCGAGAATATGCCACGCCATGCCGTCGATTCAATGTCATTTACTTCGGCGGCGATCGACACCACTGTTGGTCACGTGACATTGGCCAAATTTAGGGGGGGGGGGAGAGACACATGGACTTGAACATCGCTGACTGATCGAAATTCGGCAGAGCGTGAAATGGTCGATGTGATATCCACTTGGCGATGCAAATGGCCGACGTTAACAACTACACGTGGCGCATTTAAATGAAGCCCGAGTGAAATGGCAGGATTTTTTTAATCCTCTGCTCTCGACGGGAATAACATCAACATTAGGATTCGTCGTAAAGATTAAAACTATGGATATCAATTATGGATTTAAATGTTTGGAATCGTTGCCTAGGCTTCGTGTTGCCTAAATTTCCACTTTTAGTTCACCCAGTCCATGGCGCCATTTCGATTAGAGTCTTTTCAGTTGTTATTGTAAATAGACGTAGTTAATTGTTGCTAACGTTTGACTGTGGTGGATATTCAATAACTATCGAAGAGATATGAATTACTTGATGCTATATGAGGACCCCAGAAGTGAAGGGGTCTAAGTAACAAAATCGTTGTTTAGAGAAAACTTAAGTCAAAGTTGAAAATGTTTGGTACAACCCATTGAGTAGTTAAGAGGCATTGCCCTAGATAGCATCACCTGTCAAGAAAATCACTTGGATCCCTTTACCACCTAAAAGATTTATATTTTCACATCCCATTCCTGTACCTAACTTACTTTTTTCAAAAATGTCACTTAGACCCCTTGACCTCTGGGGTCCACATATACTATCTGAACTATCGACTGTATTTACATTTGAACTTCCGTCTTTCATCACTAGGCGGTACCACATTCCAAAAATTTGTTTGCTTACGGAACTCTAGACAACAGTTTTTGGCGACGAGATAACAATCCATTGTATGTATTCGTGATTAAAACATACACTACAAGTACCCTCCCTCCAAATCCTAAAATCTCATTTCTATTGGAGAGGATACCGATGGGAATCGTTCGACTTTTGTTTCACTTTGGATTGCTGATTCGGCTGATCGCAAGTAGCGTGTGATGGAGCGTGCGAATACTTGTTCGCATAGTGGATTGATTGACCGACTCCGACTGCAGTGAGCGCCGTACAGGCGAGTGAAGAGTCGAGAGCGCATGAAATACGATGCATGAGCTCGTGGAATGGTTGCACCAAGTAGCGTCTAGACTCTAGAGAGAGTCAGTAATTAGATGATCAAGTCGAAAGATACACGCAAAAACCATACCATAAAAGATAATTTCACCGACCTGACTGTTGCTGAATCTGAACATGGTGCTATTAAAATAGTCACATGCGCAATTTTTTGGTGGGATCTGACTAGCGGAACAGGGGCTCGTGCTTTGGAGTATGGGTGAGTTTTAATATAACTTGTTTGAAAACCTGTTCTCCTCGCGTCCGAAATGCCTGGGATTGCCCGATGACTGCTCCATGCGTGTTTGGATTTTGACCTCGACGGCGGCAGCCCGTCGTCATCTCGAGTCATTTTGCTGACGTGGTGTTCGACTAAGGGCCTTCCCTTTATTTCAATCTCGTTTTACCTCGTATGTATTATTCGCACTTTTGAGAAGTCTATAACAAAGCATGAGATAATTCAACGCTACGTTTACTGCAATGCCTCCAAATTCTACGCAGGCGTTAGATACTGGAAAATGATTTGGAATACATATTCGCTGCACGATCATTGAGGATATGGTTTAATCCTCCCGTCATTGAGTTGTTACTTCTTTGGGAAACAATCGTAAATTTGCGGAAATGGTTGGATTGAAATCATATCCAGTCTAACGCGTATTGAAAATTTTAAACAAAGCGCAACGGCATAAATTTGCCGCTAAAAACCAGCGATGTGTGCAGCTACGAAATACGGAACAAGCCGCCACTTGGGTGTGTGGTGCGGACACCAGGCATGCAGCAATCATCCCAGCTGAAATCAGAACCGTGCGCGTTCGCCAGGATGCTAGGCGCTGGCCAAAAATAGTCAGGACACCAATGCGCGGTCAGAGAAGAAACTAGGAGTGTGCTACGTGGACGAACTACACTTGTACACTATTGAAGCTACAAGCTACAAGGTTAGTATTTATAATGCGATTGGTGAATAGTCCTACAAGGCACTAAACCATGAAGAAAGTTAAATCAAGCCAGCAATCTCATGCGGTGTGAGCTGTTGGTAATGGTGGTAAAGATATTAAGAGCAATTACTACAACCACTCCACCTAGGGAGGGTCAAAGTTTCAAAGAACTGATTTGTCGGAACTATTATGATCCCTTATGCTGATTTGACCTGGATTTGAACCCGATCCTCTCAATTGCTAATCAATTATGTTTTGAATAATAATAGTATGTGCATCTCCCAGTTTTTTATCGTAAAAGCTTTATCACCATCAAACTATAAAACCCGAAAGTCTAACTTCTAAGATGAAATTTGTGTTTCTTTGGGTACATTTTTATTCATAATCCGCAGGTGGGTTTCCGAGGAAGAATGTTATCTGGATAACACGGTTTAGAGATCGTCCAGGATATATTAAAGCGCGCAGTTAGGAGAGCTGCCAACTTGTAAATACGTCCGATGTCTTTGTGGAAGGAGATCATGTGACCGAAGAATCCATGGTGCCCTTTGTTGAAATCATGCGATCGTGATAAAGAGTTTTACCTTTTTTTCTGTGCCACATTTAAATTTTTTCTGAGCCTGATATCTGAGTAAATATGTTTCAGCTGCGCTATAATATTGGACGGACTCGGCAGACCTCTCGCTCACCGTCGATTAAAATAAAGACATAGGTGATCCTCTTTGCAAATCCAAACCAATTTGTTTCCTGACGACGTTTATGAAGTTCTACGAAACCCGACACACTATTTTTAAGGTATGGTGATACCGAGAGATTAGACTTAGGGATATTGACTGCAGAAAAAACAGATTTGAAAAGTATTTTTTCCACGATCGACAAGAGACACCATAAAGGCCGCCCATGAGACTTCGAAGTAGATAAGTTGACTAGTAAGGAAGCTAATTAAATGATTATCTTCCTAATACTCGTTCCTTAAGTACGGTGTATTACTAGCATAACGTTTTGCATGACTCTTGTATATTCGGTCTTTTATGCGATTGCAAAGTATATATTAATACGAATAATTTCTGTGAAAATTGGTGGCATGCCTATAGTGTGGTGCACGTTTGTAAAAGGTCTTCTTTTTGACAAGGTCATGCAAATGCATTTTTAGTCGTGGTTTAATTAACTTTATTATGGCAGATTATAGTGCATGGTGATCATAACTCATCCCCTGTCAAACACCCCAGAGGTTGCTTGCAGGGTGTTATGTGGATGTAAATATAACGCCCCACCAGGTCACCATTCATCACTGGTCGTTCAATCCTAAGATTGGTTTACTGCAACCACCCAAGCTTCCCTTGCTAATCTACATCTACATATCACCCTACAAGCCAATTTAAGGGTGTGTGGGGAGTTATCACCAACATACACTGTAATTATGTAACAGCAACTTTCACCCACGTGCACCACACTATACTCGATGTACTCGTACGTATACTACCGATTCCGTTGAGACTAATTGTATTTATGTACATTGCAAAGAGGAAAACTAAATACGAGACTCATGCAGGAATCATGCACGACATGGTGTTAGCACACTGTTGCAGTTGATACTGGTTACTTTGCTTCGTGGCCATTCATCTTATGTATTATCCTTATTATTTGGTCTATGTATTAATTCTTGGTTCTTCCTCTGGGCACTCCAGCTTCTATTTTCCCTTTACTTACATTTCAGGTCTTCAATCAGAGGGTTCAATTCCTCATATAATTGGTACACCCCGCATACACACATATTACCCAATAGGGTTCCCTTCTTCTCCTCTACCCTTTCCTTCGTCCAATGGCGTTCCCTTCCCTCCCCTTCACCCCCTCCTCCACACTTAACCTCTGGTCCTCTCCCAAACATACTTCCACCTTCCATCATCACCCCTCCAACATCACCGCCCCCATCTGGGTCCCCCAGTCTTTTTGCCGATGATGTAGTAGTTTATAAGGAAATTAGAAATAAGAGGACATCCAGTGCTTAGCTAAGGATTTAGATGCGATTGATGATTGGTGTGATAGATGGCAGCTAGAATTAAATTAGAAGAAATGCGCGATAATGAACTTTTGGAAAAAGAATGGCTTTCCCTGGAATAATTATAGCATCAAAGAAAAGAAAATATCTAACGTAGAATCTATTATATACTTAGGCGTCACCATCACTGAAGACATGTCGAGGGGAAAACACATCAGGGAAATAACTATTGTAGCAAACCGTAGATTAGGATTCGTAAAAAGGGTTCTAGGCAAATGCGATGAGAGAGTACGAGAAATAAGCTATTTTACACTTGTCAGGCTTCATTTAGAATATACCGCTAATATATGGGATACGTACGAGGAAGGTATGATAAAAGAATTAGAGCGCGTGCAAAGGAGATCCGCTAGGTTTGTTAAATGCCGTTATGATAATTGTATTAGTGTTACGAGTTTAATAGAAGAACTAGGATGGGATATACTATCAGAACGCAGGTTAAAATTTAGATAAAACCTTTTAAGTAAATTTGAAACCGATTTGTTCACATATGACGTTAGATATATATTGAGTACCCCTGCGTATTATGCTAGGTTTGATCATATTAACAAGATTAGAGAGAGAGATTGTCGTACCGATATATTTAAAATGTCATTTTTCCCGCGTACCATAAGAGAGAACAATAGGCAGCGTAGCAAAGGGATAGGCAGGTGAAATATAGTTAGAGTAGTCTGTTGTGCATGATGCATGTAATAACAACCAATAATCCCTTTCTTATTATGTAGATACTAACCATGTGACCCTATTATCTAGCATACCTTCATTTTATATCCTAGTTGCATGTCAATAGTGCATGTTTGGTGATCTTCACCCCCTGCCACACACCCTCGTGGTGGCTCGCAGGGTAGTACGTAGATGTAGATCTAGATCTGAGTTGTGTTTTTGTATATATGTATATGAGTGATGGATTTGTAGATACAATACCTGAAGATGACGTCGAACGTCGAAACCCGGGTCGAAGCAAATAAAGATATGTGGAAAAAAAAAGTTCAGTGTAATCATTACAAAGTTCAATTCCTCGCCAAGGCACCGCTCGTGGTCTCTCAGTCGGTGGAAGAGCAATCGCTCTTTCCTAGATGCGGATGCAAAAAGAATGAAAGTGGAAGAAGATCTTTCGTAATCCTCTTTCGTCGGTTCCCTATCCTCCCGCGTAAACACGCGAAGGCGCGGCCTTCGATATAAGAGCCGCACGAGGACGGAGATATCCCCACGCACCGTGAACGACCGCCGCGCCGCCGCTCGGGAGAAGACAGATACGAGAGGCACCGAAGTCCGTCGTCGTCCCATCCGACTTGTGTTTACTCCGCCACCGCCCAAGTGCGATGAGTGATTGAGAGAGAGAGGGAGAGAGAGAGAGACGAGGAAAACTCTCAGCCCCAGAGAGAGAGAGATTTTCACTTTCGGTGAAAAGCCGTTTGGTCTGACCTCCATTCACTAACAATACTGCCTCATTGTCCTGTGATGTCCTACCGCCCTTAATGCGGAGGCGACCACTGTAAATACGAAAAATGAAATTTTTGACGCTTCTTCCGAAATTCCTGCTGGAGAAAGTTAATTAAAAGTATTGCGTTGCCATTTAGAGATATTTAAGACAACAACGAAGTAAAGGTGAGCTCAAACCAGCTGCTAGAAACACGGAGGTAGTTCTTTATTTTCAGGCTTTAGGAGCGATACAAATCTCCACAATAGGCCATTTTCGGACACCCCTGTTGTGTAGAGTGATTCATTAAGGCTGTTTGAGCAAAAAATTATTTTTACCTCGAAATCAATGAATTTGGTCTCACTTTAAAGAAAAATATCTCACCTATCCAATGACACCAAAAATTTTACCCCTAACCACATTACTTTCGGAGATATTTGCCAAAAAATACCAGCCATTTTACATGGGTAATGGTATGTGTATGCACTCCAGAGAGACATTACTGACAAAATGAGGTATTTCTAACAATTAGATGTCTTAAAAAAAACCAACAGCGTGTAGTGTGTATGTTTTCTCAACTATTTTTGAAAATTAATCATATTGTCACCGCAATAGGTTCTTGGGTATCACAAAAAACCTTCCGTTTTGAAGGAGTTCCAAACGCACCGCGCGAAAAAAATGAGCCAAGTTAAAGACTTATTTAGATATTTTCATTTAATTACTTAACATTTGTCATATAAAACTATATTACTGCACCATTAATAATGCAATATTTAATTGATGTGTCCTACAGCTGGTGAAATTCAAATGTATAATTCGAATATGGTCTCTATTATGACTAGGGTACTATCTCGCTCGGACTACCTTATGGCTCAACGTTTTGTCCTTCGTCCTGACCAGGGCCGAGTCACTAGTGAGATGCAGGCGAATGCCCATAGATGACACCACGGTATTCGCGCTTACAGCTTCTCTGGCGGCAAGGCTACTTTGCGCGGTATTTGAATGTCAGCTGCGACTTATTCGCTTCAACCTCGAGGTATCAGGAAGTACGAGCGAGTGAACGTAGTGTACAGGTGTACACGTGGGAATTGAAATGCATTCCGCGGGTGTTCGTTGCGCAGCTGAGTGGTGCGGAAACGTTAAAGGATGCAGTAGATAGGGAGTAAATGTATCTCTCTTCCGCTTCCCCACAAATGCATCATGGAATGGATGCTGGCGGAAAAATGATTGCTAGACAATGGAAACATATGGCGAAGGAAATCGTAAAAATAAGGCCGAAGAGGCGTATTGTGAGAATTTATTGCATAGTTTTCATGTAACATACATTCGAATTTTAATCGAATGAAGCACGTGGACTCTGCGACTTTATCGGTCCAGTTTTTTGAGGGAAAGTTAAGGACGAGGCGCTAACATTCGTTTTGTATAAGAAATTGACATTGATCCATAGTTTATTAGTAACTGTGTTTCACTAGCATGTTTAGTATGGGTAAATAAGGTAAGTAAGACAAATTTTAAGCTATCCGGGACTAGCTACGGAGTTTCACTTTTACGCCGGGTTCGAATCCCGGTCAAGGCGGATGATTTTTTCTCTGTGGAAATTCGCACATTTGTGCATTGAAGGTAAGTAAGCTCGATTTTAGAATATGCTCTGGAAATTGACTAACTCTCAAGATCCTTAGTAATGGAATTTCATGAACATGAGCAGATTGTGTGCGTACTTTCTTTTCGAAAATATGTTAATTAACGCTTAACTACATCCCGCTCTGAATATTGATGTTATGCCACCATTAGCAATTGCTCTGAAGGTGAAAGGCTTCAGTCGTTTCAAGGCAGAGAAGTTGTATAGGTTCTCTTTACGAGAGGAGCTAATTGGGTGGGATGCCAGAATTCTCCGAAATATGAGGCTATACAGAGACCATTTCAAGGCATTTTACTCCCTCTGGACACCCCGGGCCTAATCCTGAGGCGAGATAATATTTCTACTGTGACTGGAGGTTTTTGTAGCGTGGCTTGATGAAAATATCAAATGGGAATCCCATGACAGAACATGCATTTCATTTTAATCAAATATTCACAACCTCAGTTGCATTACTTACCCAAGGAAAGGACAGCACGAGATCAAGAGAAGATGTGGTAGATGGTTACTATAGTTCAGGTTAATTACTGGAAATTACATTTGATTCTGTATTTTTCAAGAACGATAAGCAATGATTTTGAAAATACTTTTTCCTAATTATTTTCAAGATGTGGATCAGCCAGACACTGCAGCAATGTTATGTTCAAGTAATGACTCCAATTATCCTGATGCTTCTAATGCCAGTTCAGTTTCTCCGTCGGAGATACACTCTTTGCCCCATATAAAAGAGTCTGATTAGTCTTACGTCTCACCAATCTATTCCCATTCTCCCGAGTATCTCCGCTTGTTATTCCCAATTTACTGTATCAATCGATTTTTTGAAATCCACAAAGCAAGCGAAAATTTCCTGGTTATACGCTACGTTTCTTTCTGTAAGTGTTCTCATCACAGCAATCGCATCCCGAGTTGACCTTCCCTTCCGGAACCCAAACTGGTCATCGTCTAAGTAGTAATTATCCTTGCTCTCCAACCTTCTATTGATTATTCGACGTAAAAGTTTGGCTGCGTGTGAAATCAAGCTGATTGTTCTATAGTTCTCGCATTCTGATGCATTCTTCTTTTTCGGAAAAGGAATCAATACTGCCCTCACGAAGTCCTCTGACCATACTCCATCCTTGTAGATCCTACGTATAAGTTCGAAACAAGCTTGCCTGCCTTTACTTCCTAAACTCTTTAGCAGCTCCGAATGTATGTTATCTACTCCGACAGATTTTCTTGCCTACATCTCTTTCAATGCTTTCTCTATTTCACTCTCGAGTATCATTGGTCCGAGGTTATCTTCATCTAGTGTTCCATCATACTCTATTACTATCGCTGTCATAAGGCTCCTCCAGGTATTCTCTCCACCGATCTTGAATATCTTCCTGCTCGATTAATACCATAATTCTTCTGTCTTTAATCTTTGGTACCGTTTGTCTTCTCTTACCTCCCGAGAGTAATTTTACTCTGGCGTATCACGCACCCACTTCCCCTTCTTCTTCTAGTTTCTCCATTTCCTCACATTGCATTTTCCACCAATTTTCCTTCGCCCGATTGGTTATTCACCGCAGTTGATTATTCAACTCCTTGAATTTCGTCTTACCTATGTCGGTGTTGATGTTTATCCAATTCCTTCTCTCCTTCATTTCCCTTATCAATTCTTCCGTAACCCACTGCTTCTTTACCCTCCTTTTCCGATGCTCCTATTGTTTTCTCAACCGCTCTTACAATACTTGTTTTTATATTCACCCACTTTTCCTCGATTGTTCCTATTTTCTAGGGCTCGCCTATGTTCCCTTCCACTATTTTTTGGTATTCCATCCTTTTTTCCTCCTTCAACGCTTCTAAGTTCTACTTCTGCATCCTCCTACTTTTATTAATCTATTTGAATCTAACATCACAAATTATCATGACTAAATTATGACCCGAGTCTGCATCAGCCCCCGGATAATTCCGCGAGTTCTTCACACTGTTCCTAAATCTTTGTCTAGCCATGATATAGTCAATTTGGTATCTCCCAGTGTCTCCCGGCATTTTCCACGTGTATCTCCTCCTGTAATGGTGTTTAAACCAAGTGTTTGTTACTAGTAATGTATTTCTCCTACAAAATTCCACTGCCTTCTCTCCGCGATCATTTCTCGTTCCTAATCCAAACCCTCCCACTTCATACCCATCTCTCCCTTCCCCCACTACTGCGTTCCAGTCGCCCATTACCATTAGATTTTTCTTGCCAGGGACTTCTCTGATTATCTCCTCTATCTGTTCGTACACCTCATCCACCTCTTCCTCCCTATGATTGCTTGTAGGCATGTACACCTGGTCCAATACGAAATTCGTAGGGCGTGCTTTTATTTCTACCATTAGTATCCTGTCGCCTGTATCCTATTCCGTATTCACTGCCCTCATCTCCAATTTTTCGTTCGATACTATAGCTCCCCCACGTTAACCCTCGACCCCTTCACCCTAGATTACCCTGTAACTATAACTCCAGTAGTCCCCGCTGTCCTTTCATCTCACCTCGCTCAGCTTCAATGCATCTATGTTCCCTCTATCAATTTCCCGTTAAATATTTTCCAGCTTTCCAACCCTCATCATTGTCCTAACATTCCAAGTCCCTATTTTAATCGATACTTTTCTTCTCTTCCATTTCTTATCTTCCTTGGTCCTTGTATCCTTTGATTGCTCTCTTGTGCAAGGATTTAGTGAGATGACGACCTCAGGGGCCTTGCCTCCCCCGATGCCCGATCCCGACACCCGCCCCAGTGGGCGGCGTCCCGTAGTTGCCAGGATTCATTTCTCTTAGAGTGACATACATTTTTCTGGGTAGTAAATAGTTAGGAGGGTACTCCCACCCCCACTTCCCAACAGTGTGTTTCACGTGACGCCATCACAGGACTAACTTTTGTCTCGCTATTACACATCGACCTATCTGGCATGGTTGGCTCTACCGGGAGCAATATTGATTGCTTCTGCCAGTCCAACTCCTGGAGTCATTGGAACGCGCAAGCCCTTCCACCACGTCAAGATTGTAGTCCGCGGGAAAGGCACGTCACGTTGCCCCTTCATAAAAACGAGGGTCAAGTTAGCATTCCAAGTGTTCAGCCACTATGTCAGTGTGGTCATGTCTGTGATTGTTGCCTTGGGAAATTTTGATAGCTGTGCTGCTCATAGCTGAGAATTTATAGAATCATACACAAACTTTATGAATGCTTAAACAGCAATAACAACACTAATGACAAAAAAGCCCCGGTGTGTCATATCCGAGGGTAGTCCACAATTTGAATTTTTTAAGGAAGCTACTATTAAGGCAAGAAAAAGTTTTCACTTGAGCTGCAAGAGACAACCACCCGGCCTAATGAGATGGCTCATCAGCATAAATGGCCTTACCTTGCTTTACAAAATGCTTTCCGAATGCTTTGGAGTAACTTCATCGCAGACTACGGTAATAAACCAGGATGCAGTAAACTTTGTTTTTTTTTTGGTCTTTTAGCATCAGTATGGGTTTGACACACATCCAAATGTATGTCAGTTTGGAAAGGGTTCAAAGCATATATTGCTCTCCTCATTTCCCAAGCTATTTCACAACTCAAACTATTTAAACTGATTTAAATGCAGTCCTGATTTAAACAAGGTTTATTTCTTGCTCTCCTCCTAAGAACAACCTAATCGAAAATAGACCTAATTATTCTACGGCTCTAAATTGTTTGCCTCAATAGTATACATATTATTCATGCCAATTTAAATATTGTTTATTTATATATTTCATTTAAATGAGTATTACTTGATTTATGTACGCTTCTGACTTATTCAAAATTAAATTTACATGGAAAAAGGTGAGCATTCGTCATGTAAGTATTATAGCTAAACGGAAAGTGGATGGGAAATATTTGGTGCAAATGGCGACGATTCATAAGAACACTCAACCTAAGGCTTCCTAAACTCTCCTGAAACAAGGATCAGTTCACAAAAACCGATAAGGACTTTAACTTTACGTTATGAGTTAAGGTTAGACTATTTTTCTGTTCAGATGGAGGACAGTAAACAGACAGATAGCTCATTGGCATTATATATCCATGCTTCCCCGTTGTAAGTGCGCCGTTTGATTTCACTTTGCATTTGCTGGAATAACTGTGGTTTGAAGGTGACCTTCGACTGATTTCTGTAGCCCGATATAAATGCAAGAGATAGAGCCAGTCGATTGTTAGAGGAGCATGTGGAGGGATCGGACAAAGGAACTAGTCTACTCCTGGTGAATGCCCATCTTGGGTTCACTATTTTACGTCCCATCCTGCGGTCGGAGGAGTGGATTTGGAACATTTAACTGGTATCGGCATAACTTTGGAGTGATTGGGTGTCCCATGTAAAACTTTCCCGCAATTGAAGGCAAGCCCTCGTTATTAATTAGCCTGTTGGTTTCCCAGCCTCTAAGCCCACCCGACCCCCTGACCTATATGTATGCTTACATCCAATGCTTGTATATACAATTAGCATGAAGATGTGATCTTCTCTGAAAAGTGGAAATCTTCAAAAGGTTTTGTGTCGAGAAGTGAAACTTCGAGAATGGCGCGGGGTAAATGAGTTTTCATTGCGTTGCGTCACTTCAATAAAGGAAGACGAATGAGATTCTTCATTCAGGATAAGTCGTTCGATGTTCCTCCGAGGAGGATTGAGAACGAATAGGAGATTCTAAAGCCTCCCGCTCCGCCCCAACCATGGAAGGCGTTTATCTATTTATCACTTCTGGTAAGCAGTCATTAGAGGAGTTGGGGTAGACGTAATGATGCATGAAAATAAGGAAAATGTGCGAAACATCGATACGGAGTCGAAAGCTTATAATACCATAGGCATCGGTAATTTTTCGTTGCTTTTCGGTTCACTGCTATAACACGAATAATGAATACATTAACGAGTGGATAATTACCAAACATAAAGCGCAGATGGAATGATCGCGTGAATCGCATAATGTGGATAAAGAAAGGACAGTGGACCGAAAAAATTCCCGTATTAAAAAATAAAAGAATAGGATGACCAGGAGAAGAAAAGATGGGCCTTAACATTCGAAAAAGTTTGAGAGTCAGAGTGACAAAGAGAGAGCAGACAGAAATGCATGTAAGAACAATAGAAAGAGGAAGGAGAACTTTTCGGCTCGATCTCGCTCCAGTCGCTTGGTTTTCCACCACGTTCACTTCCTGCAGGGGCTGATTTGTGCCGACCCACTCGCGTGTGGTTTCCCAACATGCGCCTTGTTAAATCATCTGTCCCCGTGGGAAAGCGTGACAGAGGGAATGGCGTGGGTTCCACCCGCGGAAGGATTATGCTTTGCATCATGGGTCCCCATTCATTCTGGGATCCCGTGAGAGAACTCTGTTGTGAAGCCACCCTTAATTGGTTGAATGGAAAAAAACATTGTGCATGTACAAAGTACTTAGGCCCGTATCGTCAGATCCTCCTTGAAGGCGACCTTCACCTCCTAACTCTCCTTAAGGAGGGATTTCAGTTCGAGAGACTCTCCTCTCCTCCTATTAGGAGTCGAAGGAGACCTTCTAATCGAAGGTTACCACGGGCAATGCTTCTATTAGAAGGTCTCCTCCTAATTGTTTACAAATGGTCGCGGACTGGAAATACCAGACGACCATCTCGATGATTTATTGGAATACATTTGCAACAATTTCCATGATTTTATACTTTTGCAACGCTTGATAGATGGTGGAATGTGGTAGAATCATCTTCAGATATATTTTTTAGGCCTGGGACCAGGTTTTACAAGTGACAATTACTAATATACGTATGCTAATGTTGTCGCTAGCGAACAGCAACAGACGTATTATGTAGGTACCTATGAAAAAATCGAAGATATATTTTCCAAAATAAAATTATCTATTTTTGGAAACATACTTGTTAAAAGGAATTATTTTGAAATGTTGGTATATATATTTTTTTCTTGTTCTATGTGTAACAATATATGGTCGTAGTTCTAATTGGTGGTAATCTAAACACAGGTTCGCCTTATAGGTTACCTAAAGCTCCACTAAATATCTTAAAATTGTGTTCTTTGTTTTTTATCTGTATTTATTCTTTTGGAGCAATTAACATTATTATATTATTATAAATATAAATCGTTGCAAAGAGTTTCCTCGTGTTTACAATCGGTAATGAAATTGAGAATCCTTTTCTATGACATCCACATCTACTTGTTACCTGCAAGCCACCTCAAGGGTGTTTGGCAGGGAGGATAACATTCATGATGTTAATTTATAGAAATGGATGACTAAAGAAGTCCACAACTTATATGGCTTATTATGTATATATATATATATATATATATATATATATATATATATATATATATATATATATATATATATATATATATATAAAATATATAATATATATTAAATCCTGTGATTTCCATTCTCTTATATTGACTTTAATTAACTTACCTTTAGAATAGGATCATTTTTCGCGAGGTTTTAGTTTAAAAATTTCCACTCTACTAGAACCATGAACACAGATTTAGGAATGCGAAACACCTGGCACTGTTTTGTTCGTTGAAAAGATTGAATAGCATTTATAGAGAATACATCTGAAAGCAGTCGCCGTTTCTTCTAAAGGACTGCTTGCAATCGTGTGCGAGGTAGAACCACTTCAATTTTTTCAATTTAAGTTGGAAGAAAGACCGCCTGAATGACGCAACTTAGATGTTGTCTTTTATTCCTCATTGAAAATCGCTTTCTCGGTCAAAATTCCGTCGAGATAAGAGTGTTGTTACCCTTTTCATTTGATCGGCAGTTAAGTATTGAATATATTTAGGAAATAAGACGGATTTTCAAAGTCATAAGGTCCTTGTGACGACTGCTCAAGATGTAAAGCAATGGAGCAATAGGAGTAGTAGGCTATACCTTGATTTGTGAGGCAAATGCCGCGAAAAGAAATAATTTTCTTTTATCTGTTCTGAGGCGTGATTAATGAGACCTCTGGCAGGTTTGAGACGGACTGAATCTGCAGACAATCGGACGACTAGCGCACCTCATTCTCGTGTGAGCGGAGAAAAGTACTCGGTTTCCCCTTTTGAAAAGAAACAGCGGTGCGCTGTTCTCGTGAGACCTCCTAGAATTCAGCCCTGAAAATTAGTAGAAAAAATAGGTAAGAATTTTTCTCCAACGGCTGTAATTACTGGCAACACTCGACAAATATTGACTGTGTTCGTTTAACGGAAACGTCAGTGACTAACCACAGCCTCTAAAACAGAAAAAAACCCTCTGCGGCGGTTTACGGGAACGTTAATTCCTCGCCAGCGACCACTCGCAGCCACACACGCTCAAACCTAAATGGGATCCTTCACAGGGCTTAAGGTAGTTTGAGCGAAAAATCATTTTACATATTAAGTAATGACTTTGGTCTCATTATAAAGAAAAACATCTCACCCTTCTAATGAAACAAAAAATTCAACCCCTTACCACATTACTTTTGGAGATATTTGACACAAAATACCAGCCCTTTTTCATGGGAAATGGTACGTGTATGCACTCCAGAGAGACCTTATATTAAAAATGAGACATTTCCTACTCTTTGATCTCGTCAAAAAATCAGCAGTGTGTAGTTTGTGTATTTTATCAACTATTTTTAAAAATTAATCATATTGTCACCGCTGTAGGTTCTTGGGAATCACAAAAAACCTTCCGTATTGATGGAGTTTCAAGCGCACCGCGCGATGAAATGAGTCAAGTTAAAGACTCATTTAAATATTTTAATTTAATTACTTACAATTTCTGTCATATAAAACTATATTATTGCATCAATAATAATGCAATTTTTATTGACGTTTCCTACAGCAGTTGAAATTAAAACGTATAATGTGGTCTCCATTATGATTAGGGAACTATATCGCTTGGAATACCTTAAAGAGAACCCATTAAGGATGCCTGGGTTATGACCGCAAAAACACAATCTGTGAATGTTTAAGGGAACATAAACTCCACGCCAGGGAAAAACACAGCGCAGTCACTCTCACTAGCATTCGGAAGAATCACTCACTCACACATTCAACAGGGCCCGACTTCTGGGAGAATCAGACTCGAGATGAGCTTGATCAAAGGACACAAAACAGGAAAAGAGGAGGGTGTGGATATCGGATACGCGTGTTTCGGCCACAAGGTGACCCTCTTCAGCGAACTGATTGGAAAAACACTAGAAACACAAGTTTGAAAGCGAAAATGAGGCATAAGCGTGGAAACGTGCCTTAGAAGATAGGATAGCGTAGGAACGAGTAGCGGATGGCTTTGGCCATTCCTCAATGGTTCAGACGTTTTGACTTCAAAAAAATTAAGACATAGCGATTGGTTCTCTTGTTTTAGAGATGCTACGTTGTTTTTAAGGATATTACATCAAAATTATGATTCATTTACTCAGTGGTTTGAACGCAAATGAAATATTTAATAATTAATTTTAGAACATATTTAAGGTAAATTGCCTTGCCGTAATGACGTATTTTATCCCTGATGTCATCAAAGAGGAGACATTACTCTCCAAATATAGGGAATATTTAGATGGAACAAAATCAAATCAATTCAAAATTTTATACTTACAAAGAAGTACATTAGGCTCCTTTATACGCTTATTCTTCGTCATTTTTTTATATTTGGCGATGAAATAAAATGTTTGCGTGATAATTTTTCCCTCGTCAAGGGATCTTTTTCATTTCCCTCGTCAAGGGATACGAAAACGATTAGCGGAGACATTCATGTTTCCCTTGTTTTTATTATTAATGAAAGTCATACAATTTCCTGTATAAATCCCCTCACTCGTCGAAAAGCCATTAAAATTGGTAAATATTGAGGACTTAGTCTTCATCAGCATATTTATTGCGCAATTCATAAAAAAATAAAAGCATACTGCAAATAAAAAAGGCCAATTCTGGCATATAATGTTGACTGACAATTAATATTAAATTACTGGTTGCTTTGGAGAGCTTTGCATTTTCTGGGGTTGAAAATTGAAAGAAAAACGAGTGATCCGTATTAATAGAAGCATAAGATTTTCGACGGCACAAAAATTAATAATTCACCGCTGATGGATTGAAATTGTTGCTCCCTTTATGAATTTAAGTTTTTCTAACCAAAAGATTAGCGCAACTCACGTGTTCTTCATGATCTTCAATGGCGCTGCAGCCCATAATCGGGCCTTGGCCTCCTCGATTTTCTTCCTCCATTCCCTTCTAAGTCCTCTTCCACCCTTCTCCAATTCCTTACCCCAAGCAGTTCAGGTGTATCCTTGCAGACGTTACGTCTTCCCACCGAGCTCTGGGATTTTTCCACCGGTCTCTTCCCTCCCATCTGTGCCCATGGAACACTCTTGTAGCTGCCTTCTCCTTCGGCATCCTTGGCAGGACATTCCCTGCCCATTGGAGTCTCATTCGTTTGCAGTGGGTAGAAATGCTGGCTTCTTGATCCCTCTCTCTCAGTCATTGGCTCGGTATCGAGCGTTGTGACCCATGTGGACTAAGTTTATGTATCTTTGGACTATCTGGTGCCACTTTCCTCTATCTTGGGCCGCGTGGACTGCTTCACTCAGATTTAGATTAGTGTCTTTATTTGGCCTTCCAGTCTAAACGGTGGCCGATCTCGCTGTCTTTTTGCCCTGGATCTTCTTGCCTTGGAACACTATATTCTCTAGGCCTTTACGCTTTGCAACGTGGCCGAAGAATTTGAGGGAGTTACGATATATTGTTGGCAGCGATCGGTCTCTGTCCACAATTTTCAGCTGCGTGAGAATGGACACGTTTTTTCTTCGTTCCGTCCATGATATTCGAAGCATTCTTCGGAAGCGATAGAGCTCGAAAGTTTCAAACTTCTTCCGTATGGCTGCTGTAATTGTCCAGCTCTCCGACCCATAGGTCATGATGGGGATTACCAGTGGTCGAACCAACCTAATTTTGGTGGATATGTAGATTCCCCTGTTCTTCCATATTGTTTGCATTATTTCCGACTGAGGTTTTGGCCATCGCTATTCTCCGCTTGACTTCCTTTTCACTGCCACCCCTGTTTGACGATAGTGCGCCCAGGTAAACGACTTTTTCCTTTACCGGTATGTCTTGGATGAGATTAAGTCGACAGTTCGGATCTCTGCTTACCACCATAAGTTGACATTTTTGCCGATTGACCTGCAGGCCTCTTTATACTGGCTATATATTTCATTGTTATTCCGGATTCTCCATGCTCCCTCTATCTTCACAGGCCCGGATGTTTTCCGCAGTATTTTTCTTTCAAATCTGTGCGACAACTCCGTAGATTCGCCTGTCATTGTCCAAGATTCACAGCCGTAAGATAGTACTGTACGGATGAGTGTTTTATATAACCAAATATTGGTTTTCCTGTGCACATTTCTAGATTCCATGATTGAGAGTAAGTAGAAGAAAGTGCGATTAGCTGCAGTGATTTTTTTTTGTTTCTAATTTCTCATCATTTTCCGCGGAGCCATTGGAGTCCAAATACGTGAAATTCCTCATTGTTTCAAATTTGTAGTCTATGGTGATTTTTTTGGCCCAATGTCTACCTTGTGCTTCCTACTTTGCTTCATGGACTTAGTTTTGTGCTGATTCACACTTAGACACACTCTATTAGCAGCAGTTTCCAGGTTCCAAAAAGCTTCCTTGACTGCTGTGATCGATCTCCCATGGATATGTGAAATTTATATCATCCGCATAACCCACTCTTTGTATTGACTTATTCCCCATGTTGGTATAAGTGAGTTTGGCATTCCTCTTGATATGCTCCAGAGTCAAGCTAAATAGCACTGGAGTCAATCCATCTCCATGCTTCAACTCCTGGGTAATTTCAAAATTATTACAGAGCTCTCCAGCCACTATCACTTGTCCCCGAGAGGCCATCATCGTTGATTTCACGATTCTTAATAGTTTTGGGGGTATTTGGAGGTCAAGCAACATCCTGTAAAGTTTGTCCTTCTCTATTTTGTCATAGGCCTGTTTGAAATCAATAAACAGACCTACACCCAAATACTACCCTGAAAGCCGCCACATGGGCGTGTGGCAGGGGGTGTTAGGTCAGCATCTGTGTAAAGATTTAAGGTTTTGCGAATTGAAATGGTAACGTGTACTATGGGAGTGTATTTAGTGGAGCTCTGTTTTAATTTTGGTCGCTCATTGTTTGCGGAAAGAACGAGTTCTTGTACCTATCTGTTTGGCAGCGTATATCTCTTATTTTATCGCTTCTCTTAGACCTAGAGATGTTGTGAGGTGCCATGATAACATTCTCCGTGTCACTATGAAGCACACCAGTTCCGAACTTCTCAAGCAACCTAACTAAGCCTAGTGTGTAGCCTCCGAGTCTCTAAGTGCTCCCATCCTAACCCTTCTAAAAGTTGTGAGACACTAGGACTGCTATTCTAAATGAGATAGCTGTACAGCTATATGCCAAAAATGTTTTCGTGACGCTTTCGGTTCGAAGAATAGCATCAACGACGCTATTTGCGATTCTGAACGCAGACTGACGCCTGGGAGCGGCGCTGTTTTAGGCGACGATCTGATCCCCACGTTATTTTAATAGCGTCAAGCTATTCTCGAGTGAAACGGCCACCTGATTCTTTATCACACGTTATCTAACGAGGATTCAGCAAAATAGGCATTGAAAAGTGTTCATAAATACATAAAAATATTAGCAGGATTGACTTGTCAATACGTTTACCCCAGTAAACATAAAAAATTCTTCTCATAAAAAGTAGGCAAATGTGCCAAGCTGGACGGGAAGGAAAAGTGAGCAAACTTCTTTGAAACTGAACCAAGTTGAGTTTAAGCATGAAAATGGAAACCTTCCTTGGCATTGCCTTTTCCCGTACCTCTCATTGTAGACTGGTATTTTTTTCCATCGAGTCTCATTGCTTTTTTCTTGCATTGCATAACTTTTCCCATCTCTCAGCCGGGGATAACAAGTTTAGGTAAAATAGAAGAACCTGTTCTACACGCATAAGATGAGTATTCACTCTCTCCGTAAAGAATTGTATCTAGCATTTCCGTTGTATTATTTACACAAGTCGGCTCGAAATATTGCTAACCATATTCACATTCACTTCCAACCTCACATTTCCCAACGGTCCCACTAGATTTTCAAGAGGCTAATTGCGATGTCTAACCATCTTATTCAGCCCACGGGCTATTTACAATAATACATTTCAAATATCCGTGATAAAATAATTGATATTTACCATCACATCACTTTCCTTGATACACTTACGTATCATTATTCCTACTTCGTATGCATCAAAACGCCGTCTGCTCAGTCGGATAAGAGGTGAGAATAATATAAACAACCCAACAGATACACAAAAACAATATGCTTTGTTACAATTTTGAGTTGAACTGTAATTACACGTGTTTAAATTGTTCTCTCAGCATGGTAATCCGTTATTTGTCAATATGTAACAAACGTCTCAAGAATTTTCTGAACTGAATTTCCGTTCACCGCACAGGTTCTCCGAAAGTTTTCTATCAGTTGATGATTTTAAGAGAATAGGTACTAGATTATTATAGTTAAGAAATCCAATGATAACTTCAAATGAAAGTATACTTTGAAGATAATGCTGGATCATGCACGTCTCATGTATCCAAACGTCGTCCGCTCCCTCGAATAAATTGTAAAAGTTTAAAATTTTAACCTAAAAGATACATGAAAACAATATGCTTTTTTACGATGGTGAGGTGAACTATCATTATAGAAATTAAAATTGTTTTCCCAGCACGGGTAGCTGTTATATGTTCATATAGGTATGCATAACAAACATCGCCAGCCTTGCCTAAACTGAAATCTCGTTCACAAAATCTAAAATTATCAGAGTGTTATCTATCAGCTGATGAATGCAGAATAAAATTAAGTATAATTGTAGTATCCGAAGACAGCATTGAATGAATTTAGTTGGATTATTTATTGAAAACTTTCTTTCATGCACCAGACTCACGGTATCCATGGCGAAGGTCTCAGCTGTTTGTGAAAAACGTAAACATCGCTCGTCATTGTCTGCCTGAATTTCCAATGACTGTACCAGAAGGTTTTCATACCCAAAGGGGCGGGATTAATAATAGCATTACAGAACCGACGCCTTGGATAGCTGCATCGTATTCAGAATCGCTTCTGACGCTATTCTGGAGCAAGGAATAGCATTAGCCAGAAATAGCGTCACTCGATTCAAAATGGCAGACTATATATTTGCTAGCAGTAGCTGTTGACGAAGCATCCAGCTTCTCTTTGTATTTTGTTAATTTAATTGGTTAAATCTTTATGACCAGGGTCCCAAATGCTCGCGGCATAATCGAGTTGTGGCCTAATCGGAACAAAGTAGCATCTTTCTTTTACTTTTTCATCCGAGGCCTTCCTATTATACGCTTAACAAATCCTAGTTTCTTTAATGTTGTGCCACATATGTTTTGTATGTGTGCTGTCTACGATATATTAGAAGTTTAGGTAATTAAGATATTTAACTGTATCTGAATATTTTATATTTACTACACCCACAGTATAGGTATTGCATTTGTGTTGTGATTTTCGCTGGAAGTGAACTATGGTGCATTTACTAATATTTAATTCCAGCCCCCACTCCTGTCACCACGAATGAACGTTGTTAAGGTCTGTCGACAGAACTTCTAAGTCCGTGTCTTCGCTTATTTCACGGTAAATAAATATCTAATCTGCAAATAATCTTAATTTACCGTCTACTCTAGAACTTAGGTAATTAATATAAATAATGAATGAAAGAGGACCGATCACACTACCTTGGGGAACACTAGATGTGCCTACAACCATATCAGAGCTAAGACCATCAATTACTACTTTATGTTTTCGATCACCGAGAAAGTTCCTTAAACAATTCACAATATTTTATTAACTATGCATAAATGCAATTTATAAATGAGTTATCTGTTAGGAACCTTGACAATTCCTTCCTGAAATCAAGGAATATCGCGTCGACTAGCTTTTTCGATTCACCTGAGTTTTGAATATCATGAAGGAAGAGCGTGTTAGAAATGATGGTCATCTCCGATTTCAACAACGAATGGTGTTTTTATTAACGTGAAGGCACTAGTCCACACGTAAACAGCTCAAAACTGACTCTCGTGTGTCATAGTGACATCGCTTATCTATACAGAAGAAGTGACGCCATACCTTCATTTGACGGCACCTTTCAGGCAACACCTCCAGTCCACGCCGCTAGACCAACTTGACCACCATTTGACAATGAAGGCGATGGGATCCTCCATCTAACACGGCCACACTGACATTTCGACTCGTCCTCGAGGCGGCTGTTGGTGTTCCGCAGGCGAAGCATTAATCAAGCTCTGTAAATAGATTCATACCATGAGTCCCTTTATTCAAAAACCACTCAAACTGAGCAGGAAGAGAGCAGAGTAGGGATATGTCGATCCCGACATTTCTTTGTCAGGCAGAGGAGAAACATCCTTAGCGTTTGTAGTCAAACTTGAACCTTCTGTCCAGACATAAAAGCCAACAACTGTCAAGTTCGAATTCACAAGACTCGAAATATATATAAACCAGTCATCAGTCATGTGGCTCAAGTTCAGGTAATCGGTTTGTTTCGCTCCATCCGGCGAAGTCAGGGACCTCATTCAACTTGACTTGCCACCCACATAGTATACAGATGGACGGACCCTTGGGTCCAACATACCAGAACAACAGACGATCAAATTGATATATGCACACAAAGCCACACTATCAGCATTCCAACTGCATGTGGAACCTCTGGGGAAATTCCTTGCCCCACAATATCAGACGAGATAAACAGTTTCAAGAATAATTAACGAATACCGTCCTCGGAACTCACCTTCCACCGTGTCATCATCAACCTCGTTTGAGTCGAAAAGCAACTCCAAATCGTTCGGTGACCATCCCTTTGGCAAAACCCGCAACTGCACCTAGGCAAACGTGTAGGATCCGGATACTCAATAGTGATCACCTGGAAGGACTTCAGTTACTTTAAACGGTCCAACGTAATGCTCGTCCGAGCGAGGCTTTCGTCTAGTATCGTTGAATGCCAGGACATACATCCCCGTACGTAGTTCGGTGAAGTCCATCTGATTCTTGTCGAAGATCCTCTTTTGTTTCGTAGCACTCTCAATTAGGATCTCCCAATCATTTTCCTTGTCACTGGAGAACATAGGATTCTTAAAAATAGAATTCAAAATAGCTTGCACCATTAGTATAGTGCCATCGATACTCGGAGGGAATCTCAATGGAGTATATCCCGCAGACTTTTGTAGGGTGGTATTCAGTTCCAGCTGAATCTTCCAGACTCCGCTCGCCCATTCTGACTTGTGGTCGCCATATACCGAAGTATCTCCTTTGACTGGGCTTATGTAGGTTTCAATACAACTACCATCTCGAGGGATGCAAGGAGATTATAAAGTGAATTTGACTATGAAGAAGAACAGATGGCGAGAACTCAAGCCTATTGGAATTCACACCCCTTTCAACTATGATTCGACTTCCATTAAGAGCATATAGGAGGGCTAAGTGCTTTGATTTTTATCTCATAAGGATCTCATCCCAAGGAAGTAAAACCCCAATTAAGAATTAGGGGTTTGTTAAACGGCTGTCACAGTATAATCAACCCCGTAATGACATTAGTAGCCATTTAAATAGAATCTAATGTAGATATTAGCAGGTATATAAAAAACTCGAAAACGGCAAACTTATTTTCCATAACTCTCTTCGGATTTTAAGGGAGGTGGAGTTTCATTCTGTAATCTGTCATATCAATACGCTGTCAATGGAATAATCGCTCTAGAAAGTTTCATTATTTTATTCCTTCCCCCTTTTCTTACTTTTAAGAGCAACCATGTTGATTAAGTAAATTGTTATAAAGACTCGGCTAATGCAAAGATGAAAGAAAGATCAACTGCGTGATACTACATTTCAAAATGTAAGCAACCATAAAGTTATAAACCAAACATGCAACTCTTGTTATTCACGCTTGGTAGAAGTTGATTCAAATACTCTATTATCAAAACGTTATACAAATTTGATGCCCAGATGACACACCCGAATTAATTTATGGTTATTTAATATTCTTATTTTCAATAATGATAGTGATAGTCGTTGTTGACCGGCCACGCTGCCAGATGACATCGACCCGGGATAAAATCTCTCATAACATATTCTCTCCGCCGGGGCCCACACCCGGTACTCCTAGGTCGAGAGGATAGCACTAAAATAAATGTATCGACTTGAGAGGTACTATCTCAAAAGCTGCTTTTCTGCTGCTGATGTTAACTCTGTAGAATACTAATTGCAACTTGTGGAAATAACTTACAGGTTAATGCGACTCAACTCACACCGCTCATGTTCTACGACGATATAGAGGACACGATTAGAGATCGCGTTACTGAAATTAAACGGCATCACACCCACTGCTACTGTCAACCGAAAGCCTTTCGGTTTGAAGTTACATTATGGCAGCAGCTGCGTACATATTTCAGTGACAACGATCTAGCATTGGCTCAGTACGCATCACGTAAACACCCATGCTCCGGCCAGTGAATGATCTACCCAATTGGAACTCGACTCTCTAATGGCATGATGTGAACGCCAAGACCAAACCCCACCGCCACAGGACGACGAGGAAGTGGAGGAGAGGCACACAAGTCCGTCACCGGAGAGTAGTTTGATGCCCTAAATTATCGCTCATTCAACTTTTTCATGTGGCTGACTTGATAGGCAAAAATTTGAAGAATATTCATGTAGGTCAAATCCCTTTGTTAAGCAGATCGTATACAGCCCCCTGGACGAAAGACTATACTATATCGGAGAAAGGTCCACGAGTCGTCATTCAACCGTAAGCATTTGTTTTCGAGGTCAGCAGCACGACCATTATCTCCGATCATTCACATTACTAAGCACTTTACAAAAATACGGAATTCTCACGAAAAGCATAGAGTTACAGATAACAAATAGGCCTTCCGAATACAAAACCTTTCCGTACTTGGGTATTTAACATATCCCAGTGATTCGGATTCCAAAAAAATCAGTTATGATACCGATTCGAGGGTTAATCATAGTTGTTCAAACAACGATAAAATCACTCAACTTCAAAAAGTTTGTTCATTGATTGTTACTCTTACTTTCCGAGTCAATGTTCACGTAACTAATCAAAAGGCCTATAGCAGGGACCACTGCTTCGTGCTTCATCAGTTTGTTACATTATGAGCAGTAATTCTGTTACTTAAAAATAATAATTTCCATGCTATCCAATAAAGCAGACTGCAACCGTCTGTCACCTTCCTTTTTGGGTATAAGAGATTTAATTTAGGCGAATTCTGTAAATATGGACCCCGTTAAACCCTCTCCAGAAGGAGTTACGAGTCGTTTTGAAAGAGAATTGGTCCTGTAATTACATTACGTCGTTTCTTTATGAGAAAGCGTTTCTGCTCCAAAAGACCAACATTTTGACTTTATTTACTGCATTTCATTCTGCTCCCTTCGACGTAACTACTATCTCTAGTACGTTGCCACAAGGAATAAAAGCTCCAATAATATGCATTTGAATGTCGAAACTATTAGCTCTCACAATGATTATTTAAACCACATACGACTTTGTAACAGGACTTTATAATTAATTTGCAAGCAATGAAACAATCTATAGATACCAACAGGAATCGGCTTTTACTTCAAAATCCTGGGGAATGTTACGACATTCACATCGCTCATTCTAATTACAGGAGATATAGCTGGCAACAAATTTCCAAGAAAATTATTCCCACGGATAATTACTATGTTGCTACCGGTTTAGCGAGCCTCTTCGGGAACCCACAAAATGAGATGACACACTTACCAGAATGTTACGTACGGGTCGATAAAGGTATTATGTTCCCAACTCTTCACTTGCGACAGTTAGCTTGTCCCAGTGGCTCTCGTCAGGGTAATGGACTGCAGGTGCTAGAAGTGCGGATGCAGCAGGAGGAACAGAACTCGTCACGCGGTGTCTCATTCCAGCGAGTACATTAATTGTACTCTTAATGAACAGCTTTGCAGAATCTTCGTAAGGAGCGTTGGTTGAATCCCACTCCAGATGTTAGAAATGATGGTAATCTCCGATTTCAATTTAACAAATGGTGCTTTTACTATCGCGAAGGCACGTGTTGTCCACACGTGAGCATCTCAACACTGACTCTCGTGTGTCGTAGTGACATTGCTTACCTGTATATACAGAAAGTGGTGACGCCATACCTTCATTTGACGGAACCTCTCAGGCAACACCTCCAGTCCACGCCGCTAGAACAACTTGACCACCATTTGACGATGAAGACGATGGGATCCTCCATCTAAGCAGCGCAAGCTGTGTTTCGTAGGACCTTCCCTAACGGAAGCCATGCTGACTGCTATGTTGGAAGTTACGATTATCCAGGAATATTATTACATTGCTAACGACAATGATATCAAGGATATTGCATAAAAGTGATGTTAACGATAGAGGCAGGTAATTTCCTGGGTCACTTCTATTTCCTTTTTTTAATATTGAGCACGCGTTCAGGTATTCCTTCTGAACCTGGAAACTTGTTACTTTTAATAAAACGCAGTTGTTTAGGTATTCCATAACGTTTAGTAGTTATGTCAGCCATCGGCTTGTTAAAGTCAGTGATGGTTAAATTGTATAATTTGTCATCCTTAATGAATACACTTTCGAAGTAGCGGTTTAATAAGTTGGCTTTGTCGATGCTATTGGTGCATACTTTGCCGTGTGTGTCCAATAAAGACACTACTGTCAAAGATTCACCCTGGAGCTCTCTTACGTAAGACCAGAATGACTTCGGATTTTCATATAGTAATTCACCGAGAATTTTTCCCAGTTGAGTTTGTTGAGTTAGTTTCGTTGAGTAGTTTGCATTATTTTTTCTTTTTGAGCGTTGAGAAACGTAGATTTTTCTCGCCGCAAGTTCCATTGCAGTATTACCTAACTTTATAGAATTTTTATATAGATTTTGTAGTTGCCTTCCTCTCCTGAGCTCCCACCTTACTCCGTGGTTATACCAACGAGGTTCAAGGTTCCGTGGTTCTTTACTCTTCCGTTTGAATTTGTGTGGTATATATTTATCGACTTCTTTACTTAGTATTTCCAAAAATTTTCTCCATGATACTTCGGTGCTCTCGTTCTTCTTCATTACGGCTCGAATGAAGCTTTTAACGTCTTTCCGAATTTTACGTAATCGCATTTTTCAAATAAGCAGACTCTCCGTTTAGATTTTACAGTGGACTCTACTAATGTTGTCAAAGTGGTAAAAATTACTTTATGATCACTTATGCCTACGAGGATATCGACTTGTTTAATCATTGTAGGGTGAATAACAGCTAAAAGATCCAATATTTTATAATCTCTTTTTGGTTTGTTTACTACTTGAGTAAGAGAGTGGTGTGAAAGTGTATTAAATAAGGCCTCACCTATGTCTCACACTTCCTTGAACTTGTTTCAATGCAATTGGTTTTCCAATTTTATAGCTGGGAGGTTGAAATCTCGACCGATAATTATCACACTTTTGTTATCTCTCGAGGTAAATGATTATAATTGAGTATTTAATTTGTACAAAACGTCTAATTTGGAATATGGTGATCTGTAACATGAACACGTATGTATATTTCTGTTGTTTTGTTGTTAAATAGTATACCAACCCCAATCTATTTCATTGTCGTCTAATTTTTGTTCGGTACTATTCAAATGCGATTTAACTGCTAAAAATACTCCACCGCCAGTCCTATCTGGTCTATCATGTCTGTAGATTTTATATCCTGTCGGAAAAACTTCGCTATTGCTATTATCTAATGAAATGCCAGCTCTCTGTTCAAATTACTATTCATCAGTTTTCAAATATATGCTCAACTTCGGCACAATTGTTCTTTACGCTACGTTTAAATTTACAATTACTAAATTTCTATCGCATTAGAATGATGAATCTCGGTTCGCTGTTTTCTGTGATTCTTAGTGTTATCTTTTTGATGTTCTCTGAGACCACTGAGAAGCGAGTGTTTCTTTAAAGTAACGCAGTTATCATGAGAAGGCGTTGATGTAGATCAAGGTTAAATTTCCAAAATTTCCCTGATATTTGTCTTACTGTGAATAGTTGGTTCTCAGTTACTCTTCCTGGTCTGAAACCTGCCAGATATTAGTAAATTTAATAAAACTTTGTATACTCCACTATAGGTATTATACGACCCGAGTTTCGACACTTCGTGTTATCTTCAGGTGTCCCTGAAGTTGACACGAAGTGTCGAAACCCGAGTTGCGTTATTAAACCTATAGTGGAGTATGCAAAGTTTTATTTAATTTACTATGAATTACTTCCATAAAGTCAAGCCTGGAACCATTCTCTTTGCCGCCAGATATTCTCCATTTATGTTCTCTGAGAATGTTTCTAGTTTGTTCTTGATTGTTGTCGCAAATAACTTATATGAGGTGCAGAGCAGCGAAATTCCCTCATAATTTTCACAGGTAAGTTTGTCCCCTTTTTTATGGATTGAGTGTATTTTATTCGTTAGCCAGTCTTTAGGGATCTTTTCCGTTGTCCAGATTTGCACAATGAGCCTATGAACCATGTCCACTATTTGCTCTCCTCCATGTTTAAATATATACCCTGGCATGTTGTCAATTCCTGGTGCTTTATGGATTTTTAACTTCTTTATTGCTTTTATGGTGCCCATTAAGCTTTATGGTTGTATGTAATATCCGTCTAAGTCTAGTCTTTGGTCTGTTGAGGCTTTTTGTGTGTTCCTATTTAGATTCATAAGTTCTTTAACATACCGTCTCAATCTGCCCATAACTCTTTTGTTATCATCCAGCATCTCTCCTTTGTGGGCTTTGCATAATGAGGTCGTAGGTTGAAAACCTTTTTTAAAGATATTAAGATTCTTGTATGCCTCACGTGTTTTATTTTCTCTGAAGGTTTCCGAGGCTCTAAGCATGAGTGAGTTATTGAAGGCTCTTTTCTTCTTTGTTAACATTCTCTTAGGCCCCTATCGTCAGATTCTCCTTGAAAGCAACCTTCACCTCCTAACTCTCCTTAAGGAGAGATTTCAGTTCAAGAGACTCTCCTCTCCTCCTATTAGGAGTCGAAGGAGACCTTCAAATCGAAGGTTACCATGGCCAATGCTTCTATTAGAAGGTCTCCTCCTAATTGTTTACAAATGGCCGGTCGCCTTCGTGAAGGAGAGATTAGGAGGAGAGACTGACGATACGGGCCTAAGTGTTAGAAATATCTCATTTTGTAAATAATGTCTCTCTGAAGTGCATACACGTACCATTTCCCATGTAAAAATTCTGGTATTTTCTGACAAATATCTCCGAAAGTAACGAGGTGAGGGGTTAAATTTTTAGTTTCATTAAAAGGGCGAGATGTTTTTCTTTAATATGAAACCAAATTCATTGATTTCTAGGTAAAATGACATTTCGCTCGGACTGCCTTAAGGATCTACTTTTTACACTTTCCTTCCTTCCACGTCTCGAGTGTCTCCGGAAGGTCCCCTTTTACCCCGCCCCTTTCACACACCGCCCCCGCCGTTGTACTTGCACTGACTCCAAGCATGACTGCCTTATGCGACACCCGGTGGTGCGGAAGCGACTCTACAAGGTGCCGATCGAGCGACAGGTTGGCCTCTCCCCTCTGGGCGGCGTCGTTGGAGTCGGAAGGTCGTCAGTTCGGTCCTCGACCTTGGCCCTCATATTTCTGCGCTCGCGTCGTTCGGGCGAGGGCCGTTAGGGGAAGTGGTCCAGCAGGAGAAGACGAAAGGGAGACGAGATAGAATCTTCGCATGAGAACGAGAAGACGGGAGAAGGTCACACGCATTCGGGGAAGGGAACAAGGGCAGCCGACAATGGACGCCGCTTTCATTCGCCTCCCGAACACATCTCGACTTCCTTTCCGTCCTCTCCTCCCGGTCACGTGACCCACCGGGCCCTCCCTCCCTCCCCCTCCCCAACCCAGGTGGGCCGCTCGGCGGCGAATGTCCTTTCCGAATGCGGAGAGAACGTCCGTGGGATTCGCGTCGGCCCTCCGCAGAGCGCCTTTTGAAGGGACCTCCTCTTTAAATGGTCAACACGGACGACATCCCAGAGATAGACAGAGAGAACCCTCTCCCTTTCCCTCTCAAGCCCTCTCGAATCGCGAACGAGAGGAGGAAATGCTAGCGACAGCTGATGGTTTTTTTGGATGAGAGTTCTCCTGCTTAGAGCTGGAAAAGCACTGTTTTTGTGCAGTTTGGGCAACCTTTCCTCTCTAATAATACTGCAACAGTATCAGAATTAGCTTGACGTTGGTGAATTTCCAAATGGAAATTGACGGTGGGACTTTTTTTTATCAACTTTGATCCCACAGCATATCGTTAATCCGCATTAAAAAAGAAAATAAATCAGTCACATGATGCTCTAATCAGTGAATAATGACAATTCAAAATTTAAACTACCAAATTATGAAAAGGTACTTTTTAATTTTTGGTCAGTGTTTTTTTATTTCAGTTCGATGTATAACTTTTCGGTTTAAGACTGGTCTTCCCACATTCTTGACGAATTTCTCATTCGCTTGGCGATATCATGAATTATCCTTCATATTTAGAGAATACAATTTCGTACTTTCCACAGAATTCTATTTTGTGTGGTACAACGCGTTACACCGGTATCATCAGGTACAAAAATTCAGTCCAAACAATTTTTGTTCCTGATGATGCCACAAGTCGGTGACACGCGTCGTACCACACAAAATAAAATCCTGTGGAAAAGTAAGAAATTGTATTCTCTAAATATGGATACCATTAACTTCCAAGAAGTGAAGGCTGAACCTGTAGAGTGTAATTTTCCTTCTCTTCTTCAACGCAAATTGGACGCAATTTCTCCCTTTCTCCAGTCCGATGGAAATATCATCTCATTGAACAAACGTATCCTTTATTTTCCAATCCTCTTTAGATTCACTCAAAGAACAACGTACTCACTGAAAGGAAATAAATAAATATTCAAAGCAGGTTTCTGAATTGCCTCTTGTCTCGTAAACGCAAGTTTTGTATCGCTAAAAGGGCGACCGCTTTCCTCTTCCGACGCTACCAACTCGTTTCGGGAAATTATCCCGGGCATCCATTTAATCGGGTTTTCCCCTCTCTCTGTCTCTTTACCTTCGTATCTCTCTCTCCTTCTCGCCATCCTTCTCAAGCAGCGGGAAACTTTCCGCGGTCTCCAAGGTCAATCGGGATTTCCAGTGACGACGAGGTCTACTCGTGGAAAGCAACTTCCTTCTCTCTTGACTTACGCACGCCTTGTCATCCATTCATTGTCCGACGCGAGTTCAACTCCCGAGATAACAGACTCCGGCGTCCTACTTGGGAGATGTTCAATTGTTTACATTTGCCGTCCTCCGCTCGTTTTCCATTCACATTGAGAGCAAGGAGGAAAATAATCCTCCGCCGTGTTTTAGGGATTAGGGATATCGGATTCGACGATTCATTCGCTGAATCGCGTGGCGTTCGAGGCTATCTTAAGGCGCGTTTATTCGACACGAGTGCCCCCGCGCAATACGTGGCCTGACTGATGCGTGAACAAACGCCCCAAATAAGAACGGGGTCTATTTTATGGCCACGTGTTCACGCATTTGCACCGCAATGTGTGTTTATACGATCCAATTTCAATGGTGATCGTTAGGGTACATTCATCGCGTGAACGCGGTTCAAAGCCCTGCGGCCACATTTACAGATTACACATAAAACGAGCTTATGAAAGGTCTAAGTTATTTAAAATCACACCGCATTTAGCTGTGTCCAAATCTGTGATTCACTTGAAGCGAGCCATCAAGAGATACCAACTTAAAATGCCACCATACACACCATCATAATGGAGTCGGTACATAATATTTGGTGGGGACTTCCCTGAACATCGAGGAGCAACGTTTGGCAACACTGGTGCCGACTTCCTACTCACCCCAAGCAAATGAATTAACATGAGGTGTATTTATAGATTATGCTCAGTCAAAATACTTTTTCGTTGCTGTAAGTTAATAAATAAATGGGTGAACGTCTAAGATACATATAATGCGAATTCCTTATTGTCCCCCAGCCAATGAACAACAATGTAATTACTTTCCCTTGGTATTTTTAAAAATTTTTGATCTTAATTCATACACCCATAAATTCAAATTTCTTGCACTGTATCTGTTTAAATCAGTGATTCAAAGCCAAAAAAACATACATAAAATGCTAAAACATTGGTATGCTAACAAGCCAACAAGCTCCTGTAGTCAAGAGAATCCGATCATACCATGCAGCAATATCTACAGGTGATGGAGACCTTATTTTAAAGACACTATATCAGCAGCATGTGAGAATTATGTGAAAATGGGAGGAAAAAAAAACTAAAACTCACCTTCACAGAAGAAACGTCAATTAAGCAAACGGAGCTTGGACAAGGCAGAGATATATTCGGCAGGTGTCGAATAAAACCAAAAGGAATAAATTATATCATCATTAGACAAAGTTTACGTCATAAATGAATATTTCCTAGAAAGTAAAATTTTTAACTTGATAGTTAATTGACTAATTCAAGTTAACCTTTCCTAATATTTCAGGTTAAATGCATTACCCACAAATTGGTGGCAGTGACCAAAAGAAAGCAATTGAAGGGATTAATTGGAATTTTCCCATAGAAGTAAAATTCATTCATTAAACTTCAAATTTCATACACTCTTGTAATGCATAGTCAAGACAAGATTAAGACGGTGTAATTTCTTTTTGTCATCGGTGATGAGATCTTTCTCACGCGGACATCATTGTTCCGTGCTTTGTTTAAAATACTTTAAAAGCTATTATTTTTAAGGAAATGATCGATTTGTTCCTTTAATTTTGAATAACTTTAGTTACCTTACGCTAAAATATGCAGCAACAGACGCAAAATCAATGAGAATGTTGAATAACTCCGTCTATTGGTATGGAATGGGCATTGCAGTGAAAATTTCGAAATTTTTTCTCTCTTGAATGGAAGAATTCCCTCTAAAAGTTTTACATTATTTGTATGATAGAACAAAGGAAAGTCAATTAATAATATGAGGTCGAAAAAAGTGAATCGAATAAATAATTGAAATTTTATAATATTTATTATTAAATTTTTAAACAAATATTGTAATTCTAAATGTATGCAATATTAATATTAGTATGCGGTGAGACCAAATAAAATCCTTATGGAGAGAAAAAAAGTCAAAGAGATAATGTGTAAATATAAATTGTTCTGCTGTAAAAATATTGTTAAAAGGGTGATCCATAGGGATATGTTATTGCAAATGTAATTGTATACTCCTTTCACTACTGGTGTATATTTATTGTAATAGAGAGCCTAAGCTGCATGAACTGAATATTTTAAAAAAATATTGTGAGATAAAATATGAAATATATCCCGTCGACAGGTATAGCCTGAGGACCTGTTGTGTAAAACTGTTAATAGTTAAATTGCTATTTTTATATCAAATTTAGTTTAACGAAAATTTAAAAAACCAAGCTATTGAACGTCTTTTTACGTTGATTTTTCCCTGAGATATGTGATCACGAAAATCTAATGGCAGTGAAAATCGCCATTTTGAAAAACCGCCGTCATTCAGCTGTTTTTTAAATTTTTGCAAAAACCTTTGGTTAAAACTTTTTAGTACTTTGAAAACTTTTTAGTTACCTCTCGCTAAGGAGGACAAAATATTTTTTGAGGGGGAAAGCAGGGGTATATGGAATAGGGGCTCGTTAGAAGGGGAATTTTTTCGGAATGGAGTGATGGATCAAGGCTAGGGGAAAACGCTCTCTATTTCAAATGAACTCCTCACCTTCAAGACTGTAAGGGCTTCCAAAAATACATAAAAAATCGTATCCCACCAGGTCTGTGGTCCACGCTGTTTCCTCCCCTTCGCTTTTTCTATCGCACCAATTACATTTTTTGTTCCGAGATTACACTGACTTAAAATCAAAATATGACATAAAAATTCAATTTAATTGGCTAACTGCGTAAAAGATTTTAATGTTCCGCTTAACGCAAGGCTGGTTTCGTTTGATATAACCTGTTCACTTGTGTCCCTACATCTGAGGCCTTACAAAAGGCCCACGACATTAACTCCACTCTTCCGGAAAACTTTTCTACAGAATTCAGTGATCTGATTAAATTGGCTGTAACTCAAAATTACTTCACTTTCAACCAAAATTTGTATAAACAAACAGATTGACTTGCTATCGGCTTGTTATCCTCACCTCTAGCAGACATTTTTCTCAACTCCTCGAAGAAAAAATTATTCAACTCCGGCGACCGGGATATTTGCTTTGTTTAATACGGGTTTAGATACGTGGACGACATCCTCTGTCTATGGTCTCGTACTAACCGCCATTTGACTTCTTTACTCAGCCATCTGAACTCCATTCATCCAAACATTTCCTTCACAATGGAAAAATACGTGGTTTGGAATAGAAAAAGAAGGTTTATATACACTGATGCTGGTATGTAAATATTTTCTAGAAAACTACTAAACCGATTCTCCTGAAAGTCGGCTTGTATAGGTTTACGACTACGAGGAATCCATTGAACCAAAGGCCTTAGGGCTGCAAGGGTCCTAAGGCCCCCAAAGTGAGCCCCTATTTTTTTCGGTGGTGAAATTTGTTTTCAATCAATTTCAATCAGTGCAGAGATTTCTTTTTAAAATTACTTGCATTCAAGATGTTGGGTTCAAATTTTCGCAATCGGATGGCAAAAAAATATTTGATTCTTGCAATTTCAGCCATTATTAATGGGATTTTTTATCCATTACAAAACAAAAAAACGATAATATATTAATTTAAATAATATTAATGTCCATTTGATTTTTTATTTGAATAATTATTATTTTCAGTGTTCCGAACAAAGCTCGATTCCACCGTCCTTGCAATTATAGCAACAATATGGAACTTTGCGATTTTTTCGTGATACTTTGTTTATGATATCGTAAAGCATAATGTGTAAGTTGAAGACTATTTACATTGAGTTTCAACGGAGATTTGCTTAACACGTCATATTAGATAATTCTTTGGTACAGAACTGAAAAAAATGGTCATTAGCCCTATCAAATATTTTTCTCCTTCATTATTGTAATAAGAGTATAATTTACATAGTAATATTTTTTGAAAGCCATTTTAAATATTCTGGGTCCCAAAGGCCTGACGCGACCGTAGGTGTGTGCAGTTCAGTGCGACCGATTCAAGGGTTCAAAATACAGATTGAAATACATACAAGAAAATTGAGTATCCTATTTTCTTTCATTCCGAATTATCCTTGTATATTGTCATAATATTCATCCGCACTTCACTTTGAACTCCCCTTCCTGCTCAAGTGACTCATCGCAGATAATTTCCCATCCGTCCTCGTCCTCATGCTCATTAAACCGTTCACATTTTCCGAGGTACGATCCTTCGTATGAACCAACCGACTGTAATGAACCGACACACCCAATGTATTGTTAATGCCGATGGCCATGGCCTCAAGAAACAAACATTTACCAGAAGAGATCTCCTTTGAAACCCCATCCGAAAGTCTGGGATTAAAAATTAATGAAGATAAAACGAAGTACTTGAAAATGGAAAGAAACCAGGACAAAACTAGAAAACCTACAATAAAAATTAATAACAAATATTTTCAAAGAGTGGAGAGCTTCAGATATCATTAATAACAGCAAAAAATCAGATTTTCATTAAAATTCAGGTCACTCATGGGTGATAAATGCTATTATGCACTGTAGCCTATTTTTAGGTCAAGAAATATTTCAAGAAGCACCAAAATAGTCATTTATAAGACAGTGCTAAGACCTGTTGTCCTTTATGCCTCCGAAACATGGACACTAACCGTAACACAAGAAGAAATAATCAGAAGATGGGAAGGAAAGATTCTCAGAAGGATATACGGTGCCATAAGAGACGCAGGAATACGGAGAATAAGGACAAATGCTGAAGTCTATGAACTGTATAGAGAACCAAACGTCATATCGATTATGAAGCAAGGGAGACTTCGTTGGGCTGGTCACGCATGGAGGAAAGGCGAAAAGAATTCCCCCTTCTATTTTAAATTGTTTTGCTTCATTTAGAAGGGAAAAACTTCCCACTAGTTAATAGTTAGTAGTCCAACTATCTGATGGATGTCGACTAGCCTTGCTGATTCGATCGTCTACTGTCTTCTGCTATAGCTGCCGAAGCAAACGAAGTACCCATCCCTAATCAAGATAAGTACCGTATTTATCATATTTTAATTGTTGTCGAAGTCCTCTCGTCCACATCTAGTATTGTTTAGAATTTGAAATAAGTGATAAATCCTAAATTTGGTGACCATCCGACAAAAACTGGCGATTTGAGAAAACCCTACTGTAACCAGAAAGAACTTAATCATGTGAATGCACATACTTATTCGAAAACACTTGGAAAGATGGAATGTGACTGTCATCGGCCAATCGCAGGAGCAAAATTAAACCATCGAGTGATTCGTGATTTTCGTTGGTCGAAACTGATAACTAATTCAGCGTTTGTATATTGAATGATTGGCAATTTACGCTTCGAAATATCGACGCACCCGTTAACTTGGAAATACCCATGCTAGTTTCTGGCCAATCGCATGCTGTGGCGTGCCATCAAATCTGCTGTTAACGCAATTTCACCAGTGAATTAATTTATTGCGGTTATTAACTCAACTTACGAGAAACCTCTCGGTTCAATTAGTTCAGTTATTGATCCACGGGATGGAGTTGTCTCGACTCCTCTCCCTAAAATCGGCGCCTTTAGGACTGAGGAGGAGAGGGTCGCGAGTGAAGGCGGCCTGTCGTTTGAATGAGATTACCCGCGGTGAAGTGGCGGAACAGGTTTCGTATTCAAGAGGAAGAGAGGCCTTGACGCAAAATGGGAATTCGGAGTATAAGTCTCTCCTCCTTCTGGGGATGCGACGTGAGACTGGAGGACATACACAACATGAAGTCATATGTCTGTGTTGCAGATGTAATGAGGAAATGTGCGCAAAGTCGTGATGGCTCTGATCCTTAGCATCTGGTGATCAATCGAACTTCTTATCCTGGAGATATTTGGACAATTCAGTAAAATTTCCGAATATGTCGATACACACTAATACTTTTAGCCTCTATGATTTTATTTATTCGTATTTTAACGCTAAGAACAGTGAAAGGACTTTAAATGAACTCACTCATAAAGTCCCGGCTTTGATTGAAACAGAGTAACCCTGCTCGCTGGTGGTGGCAAGTTAATTTCTAATCACACATGGCTGTAATCTTTTATATATGATTGCGTCTATGATATCCCGCCGGACCCATGCATTCGTCTTTTCTCCGTCTTCCTCGAGAAAATACGCCATGGGTACACTATGTGGTTCCAAGTGTTTGGCCCCATTGCAGAGGTTTCACTGATTTCCACAAAATAGATGTCGTAAACCAACTAGTCGAAAACAGCGTCGACATTATCAACTTATAATGTTGATGTTGGGGTTGCCATTTGCTACATCAATTTGTTAATGACCGCAATTCTGTAGAAGTTTAAGTGAGTCTGAGAAGGTAATTCCCATGCAGTTGCCGAGATACGGACGACGAGAAGTTTGAAAACATTGCTGATAATTTTTGGCATCTCAGAGTGACTTTGCCGATGCAAGTATCGATGCACCAGTGTGGCGGCGCAACGATCGTCAAAGAACGCCGATTTCTTTGGGAGTGTATTGATTGTCAGCGCCCGTCATTGGAGAGGAGATATGGATCACCCATTGAATGTGAGTACATACATTCACGGGAGCCGCGCTGAGGCAGAGGCCGGAAGTCTATCGCTCGTCCAACACATGCATATGCGGACTCGTTGCTCTGCCATCGATGCGTACCAGTTAGGGTTTAAATCTCGTGTTCAAAGTTGTCTGTTTAATTTAATTTCTGATAATTACATGCAATATCAACGAAAAGAGTACGGGGAAGATTTATTCGGATTGATTTATGAAATGATAACTTGCCACACAATATCCTGCAAATGATACGTACGATTATTGGACTTTAATCGTCTGCTAATTGAAAAATCAGTTGCAATATAGGCTTTGTGCCTCCGTTTATTTACTACAGTCTCTGCGTACCAGCCATTCCATGTGCAATCGAAGTCATACTTTCTGAGCTCACAGCCTTTTCCTTTCTTCCCCTCCATCTCTTCCCACTGCCTTCCCCTCGCTCAAGTGCACCAATTCCCTCCGTGATGTATATACGAGGCGTCCTTCTGCCATAAACTCCTGCGAGAGCTATAATAAGATTAGTTGCGGATGCATATCGAGAAAACTGGAAGTAAAGCCGAATTGAATGATGAGGATGGAAGTAAATAAATACTATAATGATACACATAAAATAAATAATCAATAAATTCATAGAATACGACCTTTCAGCTAATTCTGATGCTATCATTCTAACTCCAAAAATATTTTAAGGTTATATCGTACGTATCGGTAATTCCCCGTAATGAAAGGGATTCCTAGACATACGGATGTTATTTTTCCATCACATTTCAAGATCACACCATATGCAGAGCAAATATATCGAAAATATGTATAGAAATCGCACGATTTCTAGTACAAGTATCTTATCGTTTACTTTTTTGCGCGAGACTTTAAGTACAGCTAGTAATCAAGATAAAGGATCAAGTCCATGTGCCACCCGCAGGAAGGAATATAAAAAAAACAGCAATGACGCATTTATTTGGCGAGCGGCCATTTTCGATCACTTATTTCATCCAATGCTCAAATATTTACTATAACCCAGCTCTCGAAAATGTCCATTAGAGATACTATGCTGCTCTATCCTCAGTACATAAATTACGTGGAGCATGGAAGCAACTAATTGTTGATAGTCAATGCACGACGCTTGAAAGATTGTTAAGACTTCCTCTCAGGAATCGTTGCATCGTGATAATCCACGGTGAGAGTTATCGAGATAGTAATTGTTTGCAACGAACTTTATCGGAAAAACGCTCTAATGTTCGTGATCCCACAGTACGACTCGTGATACTTGCGCTAAGCTAAAGATTATTATATACGATAACACCCTCCGCCATTTCAATCTCCGCTCTATAGATAGCTTATCCCTACTTCGTTTTAATGGGTGGTATGCTTGAGTCATCCACCCTAGCGGAGTCAATAAAGGTGACGGACAGGTAAAATAAAAATGTGTCAGATGCACAATTGGTGGAGGTAAATCGGCGAGAGTGGGAGGGACCAAACTGTGCTTCTAAACAAGAGAGGACAGGGTGTGCGAGGGACTAAAGATATCTTCACACGATCACATTTTTGTTTCTCTATTGTTTAATCCATGATTATATATTATGGATTTAAATGTTTGGAACTGTTGCCTAGGCTACGTGTCGCCTAAAATTCCACTTTTAGTTCACCCAGTCCTTGGCGCCACTTCGATTAGAGTCTTTTCAAATGAATCGTAAATAGACGTAGTTAATTATTGTTAACTTCAGACTGAGGTGAATATTCAATAACGATCGAGGAGATATGAATTACTTGATGCTTTGAATAATATCTTACTATTTTTGTGACCTAAAAGTTAATTTGTAAATGCTAGAGAGGAAATATTTATTACAGGAAATGTGTAAGAGGTTTATGAAACGTTCATCGTGTGCCGACGACGATGTTTGCCAGACTCTGATTCTAATTTGAATGCATTAATCCCGTTCGGCTAGAATAAAGAATTTAGAATGCCTTATTTAAACAGAACTTGCTTCGTGCCAGGCTGAAAACAAGGTCTGCGTCTACGAGGAGCAGAAATAGGAGACGTGGATTGAAAAATAAGAATCTATTCAAGGCGACGGTAAGTGCATTCCTTTTTACCTACACTTAAATGGCCATTAGGAATACTTATGAAGATACCACATTAAAAAGATATTTAAAAAGTGTATAATAACGTCCCGCGTTTAGTAATACATTTTTATCCACGGCTTGTTGATTACTTGTAAGTAAAATCAGTAAGACTTCTTTATTTACAAACTATCCTCTGTATTTACATGTAAACATCCGCCTTTCATCACTAGGCGGCACCACATTCCAAAAAGTTGCTTGTTTACGGAATACTAGACAACAGTTTTTGGCGATGAGATAACAATCCATAGTATATATGTATATTCATGGTTTAATCTCACAGCTGTTGCTGCAAGGGTACTGGTGAGTTACTACCACGGGCACAGTGGGCTGCTATAGCTAGTGTTGAGTGTTCACACCCACTCAGTGCTAGTTCGGGTACCCTATCAGTCACGCAGCGTTATATTTGCCAGGTTAGTGCCCTAGGAGACCACGTTCTTTATCATCAAATTCGATAAAGGTTACACAGATATAAAACAGATATTAAATTATTCTCAAGCGAGGTCAATAATGGCGTATTGCCTCAGTGTTTAGTCTACCAGGAAATAGTCCTTGCTCTCGCAAAAACTTTAGTTCTTTCGAGACAGCGCCGTATCTCGTACTCGCTCAGCCGGAAGGGACAAAAGGGACAGTGGATGTTCTGAGGGAAGGAAGGAGGGGAAGCCAATAATATGAATAAACTCTCTCGGAGTTATTCTCCGGAACCCTGTTTTGAAAGAATCGGGGACAGGGAAAACTCCAACAAAGACACTAAAGCCCAGAAGAGCACAAAAATGGTTAGCTATTAATTAAGTAATTAATCGTGAGATGATGGAATGGAGAAACACAAGAGGAAGACCACCACTTGCATACATTTCACAGATAATGACAGACACCAACACAACTTCATATTACGAACTGAAGAGGATGGCGGAGAATAGAGAAGAATGGCGAGTAGCTGCAAAACCAGCCCCAGGGCTGCTAACTGAAGAAAATCGTGAGATGATGAATGGGGACAAGGATGCTCAAAGCATAAGATGTGTGCCTACCATAGAGTCCTGATTCAGTATCCTGGTTGTGAGCTAGAGACTAGGATATTATCTAAGTGTTTACCAGGAACCATAAATGAGAGATCCTATGGCTAGTGCATCAAAGCGAAATTTTTTTTCATTGTTTCCTCGTTGAAGTTGTATCACATGAAGATTGTAAGCATTGGCCCAAGAGTATATGTATGAGTATGTATAGTATGTAAGAGTATATAAGAGTATGTATGGCCCAAATATAAATCATCGCCGAACACTGGAAAGCTGCTCGATTTCTCGAGAAAATCAGTATCTCCTCGGTGGTCGGACAATTTCTCAACCTGTCAAGCAGCATCCAGGAAATGTATTGTAAAGTGTAGGAAGTATTATATGGATAAAGAAAGCTTTTTCATTATCTGGGGTAACTAAGCTCATTCTCGAAGAAACTTAAGCGTTTGACTGCTTCATGTTCTGATGTAATAAGAGTATGAAACTTGAAGTGACATTCAGTTACCTTCTTTCCGTACACAAATATCACCGCCATGGAACTTCCATTGGTACATCTACATCTACATACTACCCTGCTAGCCGCCGCATGGGCGTGTGGCAGAGAGTGTTAGGACACCAGCCGTGTAAAGATGTAAGGGTTAAGGTTTTCGGAGATGAAATGGTGACGTGTATAATGGGAGTGTATTTATTGGTGCTGATTATTTATTATGGTCGCTAATTGTGCGCGGAAAGAACGAGTTTTGTACCTTTCAGTTCGCAAATGTATCTCTCTTATTTTACTACTTCTTTCAGACCTAAAGATGTGGTGAGGCGTCATGATAATAGTATTTCTGTCGCTCTGAAACACACCAGTAGTGAATTTTTCGAGCAAAAAACTAAGCTTAGCGTGTAGCCTCCGAGCCTCTAGGTGCTCACATCTTAATCCTTCTAAAAGTAGTGAGACACTATATATTCGCACCTACCAGCTTTTGACGAAGCGTTCAGCTTCTCTTTGTATGTTATTAATTATTTTGGTTAAATCTTTATGACCAGGGTTCCAAATGGTCGCCGTGTATTCGAAGTGTGGCCTAAACAGAGTGAAGTAGTATCTCTCTTTTACTTTTTCATCCGGAGAACTTCCTATTATATGTTTAACAAAACCTAGTTTTTTTAATGCTGTGTCGCATATGTTTCGTATGTGTGCTGTCCACGAAATATTAGAAGTTAAGGTAATTAAGATAATAAACTTTATCTGAATATTTAATGCTTACTCCATCACTAGTGTAGATATGGCTTTTGTAAGAAGTGTACTGTGGTACCTCACTAAGGTTTAGTTCTAACCCCCCTCTCCAAGCACCACCAATGATAGTTGTTTAGGTCTGATGATAGAACTTTTAAGTCTGCCTTCGCTAATTTCACGGTAGATGACTGTATATTCTGCAAGCAACCCTTGTCTACTGATAAATTAAGGTAATTTTTAATAATAATGAATAAAAGAAGGCCAATCACGCTTCCATGAGGAACACCGGATGTAACTTCGACCATATCAGAGCTAAAACCATCAATGACTACTTTTTGTTTTCGATCACTGAGAAAGTGTCTTATTCAATTCACTATTTATTTACTAACTCCGCATGAATACAATTTATAAATGAGTTTTTTGTTAAAAACCTTGTCGAATTTCTTCTTAAAATCAAGAAAAATTGCGTCGAGCTGGTTAGTCGATTCATATGATTTGAGGATAACATAAAGGAAGATCGCAAGCTGTGTTTCGCAGGACCTTCCCTTACGTAAGCCGTGCTGACTGCTATGTAAGAAGTTACGATTATCCAGGAATGTAATAATATTGCTAACAATAATGTGTTCGAGGATCTTGCATATAAGTGATGTTAGCGGTATAGGCCGGTAATATCCTGGGTCACTTCTATTTCAATTTTTAAATATCGGAGTGACGTTGGCTATTTTCCAGTCTTGAAGCACCTTGCCTTCGGATAACGATTTGCTAAATGAAATTTCTAAGAATGGTGCAATCTGTAATGCTAACTCCTTGAGTGCAAGCGCAGGTATTCATTCTGGACCTGGTAGATAAAGGCTCCGAAAGTTTTTCAAAGGCATTGAATTCTGGCATTATATTCGGCGGAAATGAATGGAATAAAATATATGAAAGCTGTATATTAGGCCTTCAGCTGGAACTTGTAAGTATGGACTGTCGCTGGTTGATGAAATTTTAAGTAGGAATGAGGAAATAATAGCAGTGGAGAGTTTTCTGGAATAATGATTGCGAGGAATAGTTCATTAATAAGAATAATTGATTTACGGAAAACCCGTCTTGAAATAAGAACGGATCGAAAAAAGTGAAACGATTTCCCAAAATTATATCAACGCCATAGTTTCTCATTTCTGTGCAGTCGCGTCACTTCCAGTGAACATCCAACAGGCAACTCATGGAGGCGATGGGGAACGCCCAAGATTTAATGTTGCCTCTTTAACTTTTCCATCGATTTACTGAAGGTAGTCATGTTGTTATTCATTCAATTCTTTAAGGAGTGCCAAACGCTCGTGCGTGGGATAACCGACTGCTCGACCGCCCGCCCCTACAGCGTTAACAGCGATTACCCCATCATCTGCGTTTCACGGTTGTTTTGTGACCAAGAAAGAAAACTGTGGACGGTTTTCCTTCTCTGAGTTGAATTTCTGCTGGCGAATTGCGTCCCATGAGAGACTCCTATGTGAGCTTTAATCTTATAACTCTCTGGCGTTGGGTCGACGTAAGGGTTTGCCATCTACATAATAGCGTGAATGGTTTTAATGGAATCAACTTCATCCATTAGAAAATTTACGTGAAAAGTACTTAAAGAAGAAACTTATGGGTTGAAACCGGTATTACCGAATATACAATTTGTGAACAAATATCCACTGTCTATATTATCATTCATGGCATTGTGCCCTCGTCCAAGATTCCTTTCATAGGATGCGTCATATTATCTTCTTTCATCGATAAAAATAAGTGTGAAATTCGACGAAGGGAAAATCATTCACCTCGACTTGAGAGTGAAATTGGGTGTAAGCATTCCCAAACCTAATAAGCAAAATTTTTAACAATCATTTATGTACCTTGCCCCCAAAATGTTCTCTTCCCTACCATTCCATATTGCGGCTTGAGCCACTACAGGCTCATTTATAAAAAGAATAAAAGATTGGTTATTTTCAAAGAAAAATATTGAACTTTTATTTAAATGACGTACTGGTAAAATATATTTATTGTTACTCACGTCGACTATGTTTTATTTCAACCATTGTTCAGTCTTTTGTTACAAAGTATATTTTTATTTTATTGTAAAGTATTTTATTGGTGCATTTATATTGGTGTATTTAATCTCTGAACTGTCTGGTGTTTACATGAACACACTTATATTTTGTAAGCTATTCTTTACAGGTTATTCTTAGGATTTATTTTCTTAAGTTTATATGCTGGGAATTGATTTTGTGTTTAAAGTTTCCTCTGCCTTAAATGTAAACTTGCTAGTGGTAACCCCAAAACAGATGCAAATCTCAGGGGTACCTAATTTCACACTGAAATATATTTTTGTTATATTTTCTGTAACTTTCTACAGTGTGAAATAAAATTTATTATTATTACTACTTTGACTCGAACCCGGATTCCTCAATATCGCGCCGAGTACTCTCGCCTTGTATTGGGCGAATAATTTTCCCTCTTTGGAATTTCGTATTTTTGCGCACTTTGTCGATAACTCCGATGAGTACTTTCTCAGTATCGGTGGCTTGTCCTGATTTCTTCAAAATCCACCGACAGAGATAATTGATCTTTGATTTTTCAATTTCTTTTCCGAAGTAAATCGCGACAGAGTGCAGCTTGTCGTCGCTCAGTAGTCATCAAAAAACCTTTTTGAAACGCAGACGACTTCTCTGGAATCGTGCAACGGTGACGTCTTCTTCATCTGCCATTCTAATATTGTCCTTTGCCGGACATCTATGTATTTACTCTCGCAGCTTATAAAGATACGTTTATTTTTTGTAACGTACAAGATATAGTATTACATGATATTGTACAAATATAACATAATATTTGATTTGTTACATTACAAACGAATTTTTTAGCCAGAGTGACAATGTGTCGAACGCAAACAGGATTTTGCCGCAGTTCACCCTGTCTTTCATGAAGGTCGAGAAATCTATGAAAGAAACAGATAAAATTTTTATTTTATCGTAAAAATTCTAATATTTAGACCAAATCCGCAGACTAAAGATATTGTTTCACTGCCGTGATATTTCACGAAATACTTTCCACTGCCGTAAGGCAAATTTAGTGACGTTCACCGTATATGATTGGATAAAATTGAGTTTTACCGAACAGTAAGTATATATAGAGTGGCAAAGAGATTGGGAGTTTCGGATATGCGTTTTTAAATAATTCTTTGGTCGATAGATGGAACAGGTTTATCGAAGTTGGACGACAAGCCATAACAAATGAGCTTTGGCGCACGGCCACTTCATTTAGTGTCGCATAACTCACATGATGTTCTTATGATGATTTCGGTGCCTGGATGTTTACTAATAGGCCCATAACAACGGAAATAAATCTTATTGAGTCGTCGAGACCAAATTAAACATGTAATTTAATGTGCATTGATGAGCAGCGTCTATAATGAATCGAATTCACGTCTATATCATAAGACACGCGATTACCAAACACGGAGTAAACTGTTAACCGGTGTATCATAGCAACGACTAAACAATTGATACTGAATAAAAAGCACACAACAGCCATGGTAAATCCGCTCTTCTGTATGATGATGCAAAATCACCGAGTACCACTAGCGCCTCCAAGTGGCCTTCTCCGTAGGCCAAAATTCTTCCTCCCCTAAGGTGGTGGCACCTGAGAAATTCTTCCCAAAGCTCTCAAAAATTTATGTCCAGTTTTTAGCATTGCTTTGCCACTCTATATATACTTACTGGTTTACTCTACCTATCGTCCCACCCTATTTCTGGTGAAATATTGTGGCTAATGGAGTCCTTGGCTCATTTCCAGCAGTTGACGAGCTAGATTTCCGTCCGAGAGCCGATGAGTCGTCGATACGTCGGCAATCCATACGTTGTCACCCATTTCCCAAAAGAAAACACAGCATAAGATGCACATTTCCACTCATTTTTTATGGTCTTGGCCTTTTTTATCTCCTTTGTGTTTCCATAGAAAAATATTTCTTTTCATCACTTGGTGTAAGGTTTTATTGTAATGTATTCTAATATTAGTCATCGAAGAAGGGTTTTATTTTATCAGGGAATAATAGGAAAGGGAGTAAGGCAGGGTTGCTGTCTGTCACCTTGCCTCTTCAACTTATATGCAGACAAACTGCTGGAAGAAGCTATAGGAGGGCATAAAAGTGAGAGGTGAGAGAATAAAAACCACCAAATGTGCGGATGACCAGGCTATAATAGCAGAGAATGAAGAAGAACTCCAGAAGATGATGGAAATAATTTGGAAGAAAGGTGAAGATTATGGAATGAGGATAAATGGAATGAAAACTATGGTTATTAGGGTAGCGAGGACAGAAGGAAGGCCATTAAATATATGGCGGCTGGAAAAAGAAAATTAAAACAAGAAAGTTCCTTCAAGTACCTGGGAAGTATAGTTACTCAGAACGGCAACTGTACAGAGGAAATTAAAAGTAGAGTTCCGCAGGGAAAAGTAGCATTCAGCAAGATTAAGGAACTGGTGACATCGAGGAATGTCAGGACAGATTTAAGAAAAAGATTCGCAATATGCTTAAATTGGAGTATTGTGCTGTACGGATGCGAAACATGGACCTTGAAGAAGAGAGAAGAAAAGTATGTGATAAGCTTTGAGATGTGGCTGTGGCGACGAAAGGAGAGAATTGGGTGGAAAGATAGAGTTGGGAATGATGAGGTGCTTGAAGAGGATTGGAGAAGAAAGGAGTATCTTGAGAGTAATTAATAAGAGAAAGACTAATTGGATTGGGCATAAGTATTTCAAGGAGGAATAGTGTTCAGAATATAATAATTACAGAAGGGAAAATAGAAGGGAAGAGAGGAAGAGGAAGGAGGAGGCACGGAATGCTGACAGACATCAAAGAAGGAAGGAGCGATGAAGAGATGAAGAGAGAGGCCCAGGACAGAATGCTTTGGAGGCAGTACCGTTGAAACCTGTCCAAGGACAGAATTCACAATCATGATGATGATGATTTCATCAGATATTTCATCAGTAACTAGCAACTGACATATAATAAAAAAAATTGCCATTTGCTCCATGAGTCAAGATTTTATTTCCAATTCGAGATTTCATCGCCGACTCGACCTTTTTTATCGCTACATTAACAAAATTCTCGTTTTTCTGCCCTCTTTTGAAGGAAGAATGTGGCGCTTTTGTTACCTGCTCTAGTTACGGTACATCTTGTTCATTTATCCCAGAAATTGCTTGTTTACTCTGCTGAAAGTCTTACCATGTTGCATGACATAAATTGAAACGTTAAATCAGCATTATCAATAAATTTTACTAAATCCTAGCATGACTCGATCGTAAGATTCAATACGTAGCGATGATTAAGAGAATGTCGAGATTTGATTATATGGCATATAATTTGATGAGTCATATTGTTTATTTACTAAAAAATCATTTGGTCGATTGGAATAACAATGAGAAGGCCACATGAAGTCATAAATGACCACAAATTAAGAAACAGGTAATGGACTTTTGCTGAAAAATTAATCCCGTGTCTATTAAAAAGTAACTCCCGTAAAAAGTAATTAAAAAAGGTTACGAAAAAAGTAATTTGCTTACATTGCACGTGGATTAATGACAGAGTGAGTAATGACACAATACAGTTACAAGCGAATAACACTTCAATTATTTTTTCAAATCAGATGTGGCGAAAAAATCGTGTGCCTAATGTGAAAAAGTATTTGGACATAGCAAATGCAGGTTGTAAGGTCCTTCTTTCTCTCTCTAGCTACGCAATATACTATTTCGCTGAAATTACGGCGCGGCCATTTCCTTGCAGATGCCTAGACGGTAGCTCCGTCCATTGCCGTTCTTCGTCATCGCCGCCACCACCATACACCACCTTCCTTCCCTCATGTAATCCCGTCCCTTCGGCCATTTAACTCGTTTATATTAATTTCTCATTTTTTTATTTGTCCACTCTGCCACTTGAATAAAAAATGATAAACCGAGATGTGTGTACTCTCGGTTTGAATTTTAAATACCGTAGCGGAACGGCTTCCTTCGCCCCTCCCGCCTCCCCCCCCACCCCACTCTTCTTCACACCCTTCCTCCCCTCCTCGTCAGAGAAGCAGGACAACTCCCTCGCCCTCCCCCCGTCCCACTCCTTTCTTTCTCCCAAATTCCCTTTCCCGTGACGTGGCTTACTTAGTTTCTTCCCGCTCCCGCTTTTTGCCCCGCGAACACTTTACGCGCGTTAATCACTTACGCCAAGAACTCCTTGTACACACGACCCACCACCGCCATTTCGTGAACACCGCATCCCTCCTTCTCTAGAATTCCTTCCCCTTCCACCCGCTTCCATTACCACCCCCAACCCATTCCTCTCCCCCCTTGGCCCTCCCCCTTAAAGGCGGCTGGATTGGCTCATTGAGTGTATACATTTAATAAACTTTTTGCAAATTGAAAATATCGGATTTCTCGGATCACATTTAATTTGAGTGCATCTCTTCATACCAATATTTAAATTGGCGACGCCAGAATTGATCAGGTGGAACAATTTAATTATCTCGGTAGTATAATCACACAGGACGATAGATGTTTAATGGAAGTAAAGAGACACGGATTGCTTTGGCAAAACAGGCATTTATGACTAAGAAAAATATTTTAACCTGTAAACTTATGAATATACATATTAGAAAATCCTTTGCAATTACATTTGTATGGAGTATTCTGCTGTGTGGAGAGGCGAAAGTTGGACTGTAATACAAATTAGAAAGGAGCAGACTCGAGGCTGCTTGAAATGTGGATATGGCGGAAGATGACAAGAACAAGCTGGACGGAAAGAAAAACAAATCTGGAAGTTTTAAGGGAAGAGCAAGAAGAGAGAAGATTATTGGCGGAGATGGGAAAGAGGAAAATAAAATATATTGGACACGTCTTCAGACACAATGTATTTATAACAAACATTCTTGAAGGGAAAATACTAGGAAAGAAAGGAAGAGAACGGCCGAGGAAGAAATATTTGGACGAGACCAAGAAGAAGATAGGATGCAGCAACGTATACATGGGACTGAAGCGAACGGCAGATGGACGGTTGCATCGACAAGGCATCAGACGTTAGGAAATTGATTGACTCCTCATACAATGGAATTCACCACGCATTGGACAGTCATGGAAATGCAACAAGATTTACAGTACATGACATATTTTGTAGCCTTTTTTCTTGTCTTGTTTTTTAGCGTTTATCTCTTAAATGATGGTGATGCTGATTTCGTATTGGTAGTTTTATAGTAGCTTGTGAAATTATTTTTCTCCAAATGTTAATAATTCGAATGTAATAATGAATTTTTCATTTTTAATTAAGGTTATTGCTTTACATGCTTGATGCAGCTAGGGCCATTCAGAAAAATCGAGCATAAATTTCTTCAAAATTTGATGTTAAAGTGCAAAATTGTGGAAGAATATGCTCGTACAGTGTCCAATTCATATTCTGCCCTCATTGCACCGTCTCAACGTACCCGAAAACTCTTTCCACACTGAGGGAAATGACCGCAAAAGTGTAAGCGTTCTCCGTGTTCCTCAGTCAATGCTCTCAAACGAGTTCTTCAGAAATCAACGTGTTGCGAAATATCTTCAAGCCTCAACATCTGGAAAAAACTAATGTCATATTTGTGTTTACACCGTAGCAATTATGCAGTCAACAGCAAGAAATAAACGGACAAATTTTTTTTCAAACTGTTATACTTTAAATATTTTCCTTAATAAAAGCAGATTATGGCCATAATTCTCAATGCGTCATTAGAAGTTGAGTCGAAATTGCATAAAAATGTGATTTTTTTCGAATGTTGGACTTGGAGTGACACCTAGATAATTGCATATAAAAAATGCATTTTTTTCGCGTTTAGAAGAAAATCTGTACGCATGCAGTCAAACTATTGCAATATTTACGTTGCCTACCTCGAGAGCACGCGTTAGGGTAACTTTGAATGACCGGAACTCAATAAACATAATGGCCTTTTTTTCACTCTTATCCGTTGGTCTTACTAATGAGGATACGGATGCAAAGTTTCATGCAAATCTAGACAGCGATCACTCCAACCACCTTAAAGTCACGGAGCCTCCGCCTCCGAATTCTGTTCCCTCCCTCTCTTGGAAAGTACGGCTTAGGATTCGTTGAGTGTCTCTGTGCTAAGCGACTTCGGAAAACGTTCCAGTGTGACACATCAGTGCGGGTACATCAGTGCGACTCCAGTTTCTGCTCGATATCTCTCTCTAATGGAGACCAATTGCGAATTATGACATAAAATCAATGTAATTATACGAAAACATTGGTAGATAAACTGATGATAATTGCGCAAATACCTTGTTTTAACCTACTCCTCAATTAACGACGCATCAGAAATTTTGACGCAATGTTTCTGTTTCCCGCCGTTCGCTAAGAGCACCCCCACACTGAAGGGTTTTTTCGCGCATTTGCTCAAAGTGCGAAGTAATGCATGTAATTTTAAGTAATACTTGTACTTTTCAATGCATACATACATGCCATTTTGTTAACCTTTCGCAGAATGGTGTCCTAAATCGTTGAAACTATTTTATAATATGTTTAACACACTCCGACAACCCCTTGTAACTGCTAGGCTATCATTATATAGGCCAGATGTGGTTTTGGTGTCGGGGTATTCGGTGCTGATTTCGTATGAATTTGATGCCCTGAATTTCAATATGGCATTAGTATTTGCCTAGGAGCTCAAATTTCAAAGATATAACATTTTAGTGAAATATGCGTTACGCTATTTTAAGTTAAATCCATGGATCAAATAAAAAAGCTGAACACGGAATTTTTTATTGCTAAATTTTTCAAAATTTTTCAAAAACATTAAAGGAAAATAAAAATCATAGAGAATATAGCAGTAGTATTTACCTAATTACAAAAATCAAAAAAGAGGTAAAAGCCATTGATGAAACCAACTAGTCATTGAATACTTCGGAAACTTCTTCTCCGTAGCTTTCTTGGCTGTATTTTGGAACAGGCCCTTTTTAAACTCCAATAGTAACCTGCCATCATATGCGTATCCCATCTTCCTTGGTATCGGTCCTCCATAGCTTTAATATCCTGGTGAAATCATTCAGCTTTCACTGGTGTCTCACAAATTTTCATAAAAACGGTTTAAGATGGCTGTGTAAATTGTGTACCTTAATATGCTCATGTTACACCCAAGGGATCTGACACTGTTTAGCATCTCGTTTACCAGTTCAACACAGTATACAGCTTTGCGTTTGCCGAGAATATTTTCGACAACTGAAACAAATGAAGTCCAGGCTTTTCACTCAGTCTTATATATGGAATTTACAAATGCAGGATCCTTAATGAGTTGTCTTATTAGTGGGCCGTCAAATATTCCTGCATTAATTTTTTTCCGTACTCAACTTTGGAATTTTTTCCCTATACATGCAGAACATTATCCGTTCTTATCGAGAGCCTTTACAGCCTGCTTTTTTGGGTCCAGCTTGATATGCAGTGGAGGAAAGATGATTTTCTCTCGTCCAACTGAGGGGTTTTTAGAGAGATTCTTTTCCCCAACGACCATGTTTTTTCTCTCAGGCAACTCTTTTCTAACTCAGTGGTGCGTTTTGTCTCTGCTAGAGGCACACGAAGCATGAATATTTGGTGAAGTCACTTTGCTGACCAAGGAGAAAGTTTCGCATTTTTAAGTACTACACACAAAACACCCATTGATATTTATGACACTCTATCTTCTTCAAAGCTAGAGTCTTACTCTTCTTTCATTTTGAGTGAGCAATTGGTATTGAACCATATTTGTTTCCATTGTGTAGAAGGGCACATTTCAAACACCGCTGAGAGCTGTCAATAAATAGGCGCCATACATATAAAAAATGTTCAGGAAGGCCCATTTTTCCCAGGAGTTCTCGAAGATCGTGGCAAAATACAGGATTGTCCTCTTGAGAGAAGATGGGTAGCAGATCTTTTTCTCATGCACGATTAAAGGTAATTTCGGTTCCATTTTCCAGTAAATTTTTGTCGTTCAACCTGGAATCAAGAAATTAAGACGCTTTTTTTGACAGGTTGAGTACTCTGGTGAGATCATTTAATTCATCCGGGTTGAAACGTTGAGGAATTGATGACATCTCTTCATAATCACTGTCTCCTTCATTAGTAATAGCAGGGTGATCACAGGGACAATACTCGTCCTCACAGAGCTCTGGTAGCCGGTAGAAAGTTGGGATCGGCACTTTCTTTGAGTGATGGAGTCTTGCAGAGACTAAATCAGGATTGAGTCCACTTGCTACGATTGTTTCCATCGATTCCATTGATATTAACTCGGCAGAAATAACAGTCATCGAAGTGGTTTTTGGGTTCTCTCCAAACCATCGGTACGCCGAATTTCAGACTTTTCCTTTAGTAGGATTAAATGACCCATAAATGAATGTATTGTTTGGGTTTTTGTACCTCCCACCTGTTTTGGGTTTGAACCTGCGCAGTGGGAGGAGGTAGCTCGGGCGCATGCGCGTGCTGCGCCTCCTATCTGCCGCCGGCCGGCCTGTTCGCTCTCCCACGTCTTATCGCTCTCTCTCTCGCCTTCACGTCAGCCAGCAGCAGCTGCCCGACCGAACTGTGTAACCTACAGTCCACTTCTTAATAAACTGAAGGAACTTTGTAAATCGGCGTATTGACTTTAACTTTATTCCGCACAAATTTATGGTCCTTCGGGCCGGATTGCGGTTTCTCTTACTTATATCGTGTTTCTACGAACCATCGATTGTGCTACGATGAACTAATTGAACTTTATTTCAGTTTGTTGGAAATTTCTGGAAGCCACGTGGTCGGACATGAGGACATGTTTCTTCGGTAGTGATGGTTTTTTTTCGACTCCATCTGCCAGGGTGTGTGCTTTCCCTAGGACTCTGAAGAAGATCCAGCAATCCATCGAGCGATTGCGTCCTTCTCGGCCTGCTACATCTTCATCTGGGTGTGGACTTGGTTGTCTGGTGAGATAAAATTGTCTCGTGTAAACTAGTAGACACTATCTATTCCGTCGATCAAATAATCTCGTGTGTGCTTACCTTCAGTATGGCGTCGGAGCTAGAAACTCTCATTCAAACTCAGATTAGTAAGAGTGAACTTATTTCTCGTTTTTGGTCTAATACGGTTAAAGTGGGTAAGGAAAAGTTAACCACTAACTTGCTTGAAAAACGTAAGGGCTTGCTAGATTCTTATTGGAATGCCTTCCTCTCTGGCCACTACGTAATCTTAGGGCAAGCTGAAGCCGCTAGTTCCGAGTACATAAGAACTGATTTTTTCTCGAGTGTCGAGGAACATTATATCGACGCTTTGTCGAACATTTCAGAGTGCATTTCTAATTTGCAACGGTCAAGCACCTGTGAAAGTGAAATATCTCGTGGTACTTCAGTGAATTCTAATCTTCCAAAATTAGAGTTACCGATCTTTTCTGGCGATCTGTTGGAATGGGAAAGTTTCCGAGAGCAATTTCAAAAGCTAGTGCACGATGTACCGGAGCTTTCCAACGTTCACAAACTCTTATATTTGAAAACTCACTTACGTGGCTCTGCCTCGGATGTATTCAGAATTTGCCCATCACTGGGGCGAATTATCAAGGGGCATGGGATGACCTCGAAAGGCGGTATGGCAGCAATAGGGTACTGTCAAATTTTCATATGAAAAGCTTATTTGAACTCCCAACCATGCAAAGGGCGACGTCTTCGGAATTAAAACGTGTGCTAGATCAATTCCGCCAAGCTGTTAGGGTGTTTGAGAGCCTCGAAAAGCCCGTTCAGGCATGGGACGAGTGGTTCGTGTTTCTTTTAGTCAATAAACTTGATTCTTCCACGCGTTTCCAGTGGGAATTATCTAACTCAGATATGCTCGTGCCGTCCCATCCTTTGCCAGCTTGTCTGAATTCCTTGAAACAAGAATTCGTGCCTTGGACGCGGCAAGGGAAGTGGGTTCTTCCAATTCGGCCTCAATTCCCGAGTCAAAAAGGGGTCGAATAAATTCAACGAAACTGCCAAATCAGTCTAGTAGAATCTTAAACGCAGTCTCATCTAAACCTTCGAAAAGAAATAATGCTGCATGCCCGCTCTGTTCGAAGAGTCATTTTCTGAGTTATTGCTTGGTATTTAAGGGCCTCAAGCCGGAGGAGCGTAGAGAAGAGGCCAATAAACTTTCACTTTGTTTCAATTGTCTGTCTCGTAATCACGAGACGAGTAAGTGTCGTTCATCAGGTCGGTGTTTGGCTTGCGGCCGCAAGCATCACACGCTGCTGCACGAGTCATTCACGAGGCCGTTTGACGAAACTCAATTGAATTCAGAGCCGACACAATCACCTTCCGTCTCAACTTTATCCGCAAGTTCGCCGGGCGCAGCCTCGTATCGTGCGAATTCCAACCGAGTTATTCTACTAGCAACTTTTAAAGCGGAAATTGAGTCTCCTTCGGGGGAAAACATTCCAGTCAGAGGACTCATTGACACCGGGTCTGATACGTCCTTTGTGACGGAATGGTTAGCGCAATCCTTGCGATTAAAGAAATGTAAGGTAAACGTCCCTATTACTGGTATACAGGGTCAAGGTGTTGCTACTGCCTTGAGTCTAGTGAACTTGACAATTAAATCTCTTCATGACAGAGATTTCAAATTAACTTTTGACGCTTTGGTGCTTAGGACATTAACGACGCTGACCCCATCGCACTATGCGGAGATCCGGCATTGGCCCCACCTTCAAGGACTGAATCTTGCGGACCCGAGTTATGCCATCCCTTCCTCAATTGATCTCATACTCGGTGCTGATGTCTGCGGAAGAATACTCTTAAATGAAATGCGCCTAGGGCCAGTCGAATCTCCCACCGCTAAGTTAACGCACTTGGATGGGTACTGATGGGACCCATGTGGCGTGGCACTCCCGAAACGAGTGTTCACGCAACCTCTGCGTCTGTTATGCATGCGCAGGCACATGATATATTCATGGATGAGATTCAAAAGTTTTGGTCCCTCGAAGAGGTTTCAGCGGAAAGCCCTCCCTCTGAAGATGATATGTATTGCGAGAATCATTTCAAAATGAATTATGGTAGAGATTCGGAGGGGAGGTATGTAGTACGCCTACCTTTCAAACTCAATTCTGTAGGGCAATTGTCCCCCTCTCGCCACTCGGTAATGAAACTTTTTCTTAAAAATGAAAATCGAATGAGGAATCAGCCTGACTTACACAAAAAGTACAATGAGTTTATGTCAGAATACCTATCTTTAGGTCACATGATACCGACAAGGGCCTGTAGCGAATCCTATTATCTTCCTCATCACGCTGTGATGAGAAAGATGGAACCGAAAGGAAAAATTCGTGTGGTCTTCAATGCATCTTTTAAGACTGAATCTGGTTATTCTTTAAATGACTTGTTGTTGAGTGGACCTCGTCTACAGCCTGATCTTTGGGTTATTCTCACTCGCTGGCGATTTCTTCGAATAGCGTTCGCCACGGATGTAGTAAAAATGTTTCGTCAAATCCGTGTGCACCATGATGATGCAGAGTTTCAGCGAATACTGTGGCGAACTAATCCTTCGGAACCTCCCGGTGACTTTAAGCTAATCACAGTTACTTATGGAACTACCTCAGCCCCCTTTTTGGCTATTCGTACTCTTCGTCAGTTGGTCATTGATGAGGGCTCTTCATTCCCTCTGGAGTCGAGAGCTATCAAAGAATACTCTTATGTGGACGATATTTTATGTGGCGCAGATACTGTAACCGAAGCTCTAGATGTTAAGAAACAACTGACAGAGTTGTTGGCTAGAGGAGGATTTCCTTTGAGTAAGTGGGCATCAAACGATGCCAACCTCTGTGCAAACGATGGAAATACCTTGAAATCTTTCTCAGACTCTGATATTGTAGGCACTCTTGGAGTGCAATGGTCTCCCGTAAAGGATGTCTTTACTGTGAGGGTATCTAATCTTAACGGGCAGGAGGCATTGATCACCAAAAGAATAGTCCTTTCCGAAATAGCTCGACTGTTTGACCCATTGGGGTGGATGGCACCGGTATTAATCTTAGCTAAGGTCATCATGCAAGATTTGTGGCTGTCAAAGATCGAGTGGGACCAAGCTCTACCTCCTGATTTAGCTAGACGATGGCAAAGTTTTCGCTCTTCCCTTTTTAAGTTAGAGGAAGTGAGGTTAAATAGATGGATGGGTACCTTGAATTCCAATAGCTCTGACGCTTCCCTCCACGGATTTTGTGACGCTTCCGAGCGTGCATATGCGGCGGTGGTGTACTTACGCGTCCCGAGTGACACTGGAGATTCTGTAATTAACCTCATAGTCGCGAAAACTAAAATAGCTCCCCTTAAACTTATTTCCGTACCAAAACTCGAGTTGTGTGCTGCGGTGCTGTTGGTTCGTCTGATGCTGAAGATCCAGAATGGGCTACCCATTAAGTCTGTCCCAGTTTTTGCCTGGACAGACTCTGCGGTTTCTCTGGCCTGGATAAGGGGCCATCCTTCGCGGTGGAAACCTTTCGTGGCTCATCGTGTCGCCGAAATTCAGACATCGCTTCCGTCGGCACAGTGGAACTACGTGAGCTCCAAGGTCAACCCTGCAGACGCCGCCACGCGAGGGATTACTCCGGAGGAACTCATCCGCTCCCCGCTCTGGTGGTGTGGACCACCTTGGCTCTCCCGCCGAGAGGATGAATGGAGTCAGCAAGGACCTGTCTCACATGGTGCCGAGGAGGAGATAAGCAGTGCTGTAAGAGGAATCTGCTGCTCGGCCTCGCGAGCAAACCTGGGTGACGTAATCGAAAGATTTTCCTCTTTGCAGCGATTGTTACGAGTTTTTTCATTATGTGTAAGATGGCTGCACAATTTCAGATACAAGCATAACAAGCGCTCTGGCTTCATCTCGGCTGAGGAGCGAGCTGGCGCGCTGACTGCCGTAATAAAGCACACGCAGTTGGAAGCCTTCCAGGAGGAAATTGCAGCCATGCAGAGCGGACACCCGGTCAAGAGGTGCTCGCCCCTGCAACCCTTTAGGCCCTTCTTCGACCCGGAAGGAGTTATTCGGGTTGGCGGCCGTCTCACCAATGCAGTCCTGACCTACGATGAGAAACACCCCATTATCATCCCTAAGGACCACCACTTCGCCGTGCTGTTGGTGCGCCACGCTCACATGGCTACCCTGCATGGCGGACTGCAGGCTGTGAGAGCGTACCTGGCCCAAAGATTCTGGGTCATCCGCAGCCGGGTGGTAGTGAAACGTGAGCTGAGAAACTGTGTCGTCTGCACCCGTTTTCACGGGACGACAGTGGCTCAGCAAATGGGCGATTTGCCGGAGGAAAGAGTTAAGCCTCAAAGGCCATTTTCCTCTGTGGGACTGGACTACGCTGGGCCCTTTGCCTTGAGGGCAACTAAAGGGCGCGGGCATAAGACTTACAAAGGATATATATGCCTCTTTATTTGTATGGCTACTAAGGCCGTTCACTTAGAATGTGTGTCTGACCTTTCCACTAATGCCTTTCTCCTTGCCTTCCGCAGATTTGTTTCACGAAGGGGTGTTTGCTCTAAAATCTATAGCGACAACGCAGCAACCTTCAGAGGAGCAGCCAGGGAGTTGAGAGATATGTTCAAACGGTCCTCACCCTTCTACAAGGAGATCGGCCCTCTGCTGACCAACGCTGGGACACAATGGCACTTCATCCCTCCATATGCTCCACACTTCGGAGGACTGTGGGAGGCTGCCATCAAGTCCACCAAATTCCATATGCGCCGTGTCATTGGCGACCAAATCCTATCCTTCGAGGAAATGTCCACTCTTCTCTGTCAAATTGAAGCTTGTTTAAATTCGCGACCCATTTCGCCATTGAGTAATGACGCGAATGACCTTTCCCCCTTAACTCCGGGACATTTTTTAATTGGCGAGCCTTTGGTTGCATTAGCAGAACCAGTTTCTAAGGCCAGCGACAAGGCTGCACCAAACCGATTTAAGCTCCTTGGCCAAATGAGAGATAGTTTCTGGTCGAGATGGTCGAAGGAGTATCTCCTCCAATTACAGCACCTCCCGAAGTGGCGGAAGAAATCGCAGAATTTAACTGATGGTGCTCTTGTGATCATTAAAGATCTCTCGCTTTCCCCAACTAAATGGCAGATGGGTCGAGTAGTGGAGACATTTCCGGGAAAGGATGGCTTAATTAGAGTGGTGAAACTTAAAGCCCTCAAGGGTTTAATGTTAAGACATGTTAATAAGTTGTGTGTGTTACCCAACTGAGGGTATTTGTTGGTTTCTGTAATTGAAGAGCAATTCTTGTTTACCCTTTTCTTACGGCGGGCGGCTGACATATTTGTGAACTTATTGTATGTTGTTTCGTCACGGACGAGGCGGGCGGTATGTTTGGGTTTTTGTACCTCCCACCTGTTTTGGGTTTGAACCTGCGCAGTGGGAGGAGGTAGCTCGGGCGCATGGGCGTGCTGCGCCTCCTATCTGCCGCCGGCCGGCCTGTTCGCTCTCCCACGTCTTATCGCTCTCTCTCTCGCCTTCACGTCAGCCAGCAGCAGCTGCCCGACCGAACTGTGTAACCTACAGTCCACTTCTTAATAAACTGAAGGAACTTTGTAAATCGGCGTATTGACTTTAACTTTATTCCGCACAGTATTGAATAGAAAAAAACATTGATAGATAAGTGGATGTATCTAAAAAAAAAAGGTAGAGCTGTTAGAGAAAAACTGATTTCATATTTAGATTCAGCGCCCCAAGTCTAGTTAAAATCAGCTCTAAAATCCTAAGCCCCAAGAAAGTTTGTTTCTTGTGGGCCTGTGTTATTTTTGGAAAACGGTCTTCTGGATTGATAATCTCGTGGCCGGACAATGAGGTATTCCTTGTATTAGACGCGTGAGCTAACAACACTCACTCCGTTTTACGGTTAAATGTCTTCGCGTGAAACCTTGCGACTTGCTCTCTTAAAGCATTTACTAAACGGATTTCTTATCGCGATTAAACTAATCGACATACTTCTCTGTCTCGGCTTCAATTTGAGTGACTTTTACTTTCGTGGCCCTTAGAATGCTTCCCTTGTGCACATATTACTAGTTTTATCGACTTATTAACTTTTACGGCGTTGATCTCCAGCGGCGATGTTAACGGAAGGAATTGCGTCTCCTCTTTTCTTGGAGGCAGTGGACCACTTCTCTGGTCCATCTCGACCCTCGTAACTTTATAGCTCCTCCGGCGAAAGTGTTCCCCCTCTCCCTTGCCATACCTGACACCCTCCCCACCCCTTCTCCACCATCAGATAAAGGGTTTTCTATCCTTTAAGGGCGTGCCTCGTAAAAGCGTAGGAAAAGCACGCTCCATGAGCGCCAATATTGAAACATTCAGGAAACAATTTGAGGAATCCATCCATGATTGATGGCGGGGTGACTTTCTAACTATCCACTATTTCAGTGCCTTTTACTATTTTGTGATAAACGCCTTCCCAATGGCCATTCTCCATCGAGTTCCACTCCTGACGTGCCATTGAGGCCTGGGCGCGAAAACCGTTGCTTATCGTTCGCTGAGATATTCCATGTTCTTGAAATAACTGTCCAAAATTCGTCATAATGATAAGTAAGTTTGAAACATTGAAAATACACTCTATATTTAGTGAAACATTTAAAGAGGGCAGTTGAATTCACATTCCCTTTTCAGCGTATTATCAAAACACTAAGTTTCAGACTTTACTCGTATGAGATTTAAAGCAGTTGTAGAGAAATAGAAAATTGAAGTAAAATTGTACGGCTGGCACACCAATTTTTTAGTGTTACCAGGGAAACCGTGTTGTCAAAGGAGCCATTTGTACGGTCGCATATAATTTGATTCAATTCAACAACTTAACTATAAAGCTCATACAAGTTAATTCTCAATGCTTTGTGAATGCGGTACTTATGCATATATTTCGAGTCTGTAAGCTACGCATGTTTACCGACGGAAAAAATCAAGTCCAAAAATTTTTTTATGTAGAGAGTCAATTTAGTTCCCAACTAACGTATTTTTCTCACTACTGTCAGTTCATGCTAACTCACTACCGTTTATTAACCTTTTACATATCATTATATTCTCTTGGACACATATTTTTAATAGTTTTCCTCCCCCCAGGGAAAATGGAGGCTGTGTATGACTGATATTGAGCGGAAAGATATTTTTGTTAGCTTATAGAAACAGAAAGGGATAGTTCCACTTGGATAGAAATAATTTAGAATATTCTCCTCCGTAATTATTTGAAGTACAAAAATCTTAAAATCTGTGATATCGTTCTGATCATAGTTTTGGAGAGTTGAAAATCAGATTTTTTTTAAGAAAACAATTTCAATTCCATACTATATTTCAACAATAAAAAAATGTACAAGGAAGAAAGAAACATAAAAGAATATGCTGAAAAGGAATTTGTGTTTGAAATAGTGTATTTTCAGTATATTTTCCTCACCCTTCAAAAAAATTCTGCATAGTTTCCTTAAAAATACTTCTACAGAGTTTCTTAAAAAGTTCTGTAGATGTTCCTTAAAGTATTGAAACGCCATTTTACGGAATTCCCTAAGACGTTCAGCAGAATACCTTAGGATGTTCTACAGAATTCCTTAGGACGATCTGTGGAATTCCCTACGACTCTCCGTATAGGTCATCAGAAAAGGAACTGGGTCAACGGCAACCTCACATATTTCCGTAGAGTTGCTAAAATTCTACAGAACAGCTTGTAAGGAGTTATTTTGCTCGGCAGAAAATAAATCTTCAGAGAATATGTTATGTAGTGTCAGGCTCTCATGTCCCGTACAGATCCTTAGAAAAGTAACTAGTTCTGAAGAAAAAGAGTCAATTTCTGTATAATTCCTTACGTTCTACAGAACAGCTTCTAAAGGAATTTTTTAGCAGGGCAGTCGTCATTAGTTATTTGAGATCTAACAAATAATATAAAAATCAACGTTATCAAAAATTCTCTGGCGCCATCTAGGAAAAATGGCTTCCACAAGGAAACAAGGAGGGGTACAAATTTTAAAATCATCACATTTCACTGTCAATACATATGGTTATTCGTGTGCAAAAAAAATAGATTTTATATTTAAAATGCTTACGTGACCAATTATATTTTTAACGTATCACTTCACATGGAATGAGCGAAATTGGAGAGTGAAGGAGGGATGGGGTGTTCCTCCCCTCTCCTCAAAGGGGAACACTCATTTGTGCGCCTCTGAGCATTTTGTGGAGCATCAACTCTTGAGTGAGTTCGCTCGCCGTTCTCTCCACTTTGCCATCCCTCGCAAAATCTCTCGTCAAAAGTGCCAGTTGAGCCACCCCTTGAGACATGAAAGGCTTCGCATTTTGTCCTGCTCACCTGCAGCTCATTCCAGGAGATGTCTGTTCAACGAGTTGGGAACTCCCGGGAGGGAAGGGAAGGCGCTCGACTTTAAAACATAATTAAGGTCGTCCGAGCGAAATATCATTTTACTTATAAATCAATGAATTTGATATAATTTTAAAGAAAAATATCTCACCCTTCTAATTACACCAAAAATTCAACCCCTTATCACATTATTTTCCGAGATATTCGTTACAAAAATACCAGCCCTTTTACGTGGGAAACGGTACGTGTATGCACTCCAGAGAGACATTATTTACAAAATGAGGTATTTCTAACACTTGGATGTCCTAAAAAACTAATAGAGTGTAGTTTGTGTGTTTTCTCAACTATTTTTGAAAATTAAACATATTGTCACCACAGTAGGTTCTTGGGTATCCCAAAAAACCTTCCTTTTTGAAGGAGTTTCAAACGCACCGCGCGATAAAAATGAGTCAAGTTAAAGATTTATGTAGATAATTTCATTTGATTACTTACAATTTCTGTCACATAATACTATATTATTGCACCATTAATAATGCAATATGTAATTGATGTGTCCTACATCTGGTGAAATTAAAACATATTATTCGAATATGGTCTCTATTATGACTAGGGAACTATCTCGCTCGGACTACATTAACAGGGTTGTTCTGCAGCGCGCTCTTCTTGAAGTTATTGTTTTTAGTAAATGTAGCTCGCTACATTTTTGTAGAATGGCTATCAAAGTAGCACCTACAAAACTTTCCATATCTGGTAATATTTTTCAACTGATACTTTTCCCCTACATTTCAAAATCAGTGTACAACCACGGAATAGAATGGTGTCGCACTGTAAGTGATGCCCCGGGGAAGAATAGTCACCCCATTCTCAAGAGAAGCCATTGCCTCTAATTTATTGCTTTTAAATTCGTTCGCGTCTATGGGTTCCAACTTACAACATCACATTTGTAAATTTAATAATATTAAATTAGATGTTGATTATTCCATACACCTGATAGTCTCTGTAACTTAAACCCTAATGTTTGGAAAGGACGTAAACTTTGTAGCGCTGCGTGAAATACATTGCATTCATCACGGAAATATTTGGACAGCTCTCGAATTAAAAAGAGAAATAGAAATGTCGATTAGCCCTGGTTAAACTTCGTCGTGCGCCAAATACTCTTTTAATGAGCAGTGATGCACTCTGTTTGACCGTTGCTGGTTTTACTAGAAGCGCGCATTTTCCATTTTAATTTATCGCCATAGGTCTTCCTTTACTGGGTCCCTAATACTTACGGGTCACTCGGAGCGAGGGTTAAGCGCATCGAGGAACACAATTACGTGCACGCTCTTCTCACGAATTTAGTGGATGCCGTGACAAGGCACGGTATCACCTTCACGGAGTCACCCGCCAAAGTGGACAAGAGTGCAAAATGAAACTCAACAGACGGTGGCGCACTCTTTGGACGTCTGTCTGAGACGTCACATTCACTGAACAACTCGTTACTTCCTTGGCCACAATATTCCACTCGGGTGAAGGCCGCCTCGGATATTCTCAAGATCTGTATTAAGATCTACTGACGAATCGTAAAATTAAATATTTTCTGGATATTTCAAGAAAAGATTCAACTACAGTTCTGTTTAATGCAATGTTATATAAAAAATGCCAAGCCAACTAAATCACTGTTTACTTCATTTTTATTTATTGCAAAATGGTTTTTCAAGAACAGAAAAATTTTGGGTAAATCCCTCTTGGCTGATAATTATTATTGCAGTAGGTAAAATTTTGCGAATGGCTGAATTTTACTAAAATATTAAGTCGTATTTTCGTGGTGGGCGGTATTATCCCGAAGGAGGTGGTGTTACTACAATAGGACTTCAGTAATAATGCCTGATTTGCAAAAATGTGTAACACAACCATTAGCTGTATGCAAAGAAAATGATTCATAGCTTGACTTACGAAGCTCTTATAGGCTTATAAGTGTAGAGTAATTTTTGTTTTGCCCAGAAGTTTTCCTAAAAAATTCAAGGCGCCTTAATATTCCGTTTTAACCCCGAGAGATCTTATCTCTTGACTAATTCAACTTAATGGAATCAGTTTTGATTTGCAATTTCAACTAATAGGGCCATATATTTGCTTTCTAAGGATCCCTCTTTCGAACTTCCACCTCGATGTTAAGTCGAGCGTCAGTTTCTTTAAGAATGTAGAAATAATTGATTTTATATTAGTAAATTGCTGTTTTGGGTATCTGTAATATTTTCCAAGTTACGAAGGCAAGTTTTTTTATACTTGTGTCATTTTGATTCATTCCCATCGGCTATAGACAACCTTCATTCGACTCCATTGACTAAGATGTACACGGGTAATCGCGATTCCCGCTCTCGATCCGTCCCCCGATGACTAACTGAGCTCGCCCCTCGACGCCCCCCCCCCCCCCCGCTCTAGGGGCGAGTGTTCTCCTTATCATTCCTTCCCATGACCCCCTCCCGTTAGAATCCGATCCATCACGCCATCATCCGAACACTCTGCGAATCTATTGGACAGCATATTCACACTTCCTTGATTCCGATTCGGTGAGTTATTTTTTGTCCTTCACTTGATCGTTTAATCTCAATGATTGTCCCCTTCCCTGTGTCACTCATTTCATCCACGTCCTACACATGAACATATGTATTTGCAAATGTGGGTCACATGAGGCCATCAAAGGTAGAGGAGGGGGTGCGTATGGCTTTATAACAGCGTCTTCCGATTCTCAATCTCCATTCCATGTTCATCTTAAAGACCTCTCTCTCTCTCTCTCTCTCTTTTTCCTATCTCCATTTTAATCTCATCCATCGAGCTCTCTATATGCATCCTTCTTATCCTTTTACCAAGAGGAGGGGTCCACAGCACGACATATTTTCGTAGCCTCCCATTTTCCACTCATGGGACGTGTCCAAACTGTTCCAGCTGTTTTCCTCTCATTTCCAATATAATGTCATGTCCATCCCCATGTCCTCGATTTCTCGAATTCTATTGTTCCTAAATTTGTCCCGACGATATATATCTTGCGGCTCTTCTCCAAAAATCCATCTCTACATCTCTTTCAAATTTTCTTTTTTTGCCAGACTTTACCATCTTGGCTATGCCTTTGGACCTCCAAAGTTGGATTTTCTTTTTCAGGAGTTGTAACTCCTTATTCTTGCCGCCAGATTTGAAACTGTGTCTTCCAGTCTATCGAGGGCATGTTGAAATCACCAACATTAATAAAATTTCATTCGTTATTTTAATGATTTAAATGCTTCACCTGTCTTTCTATCAGCAAAATTGTGTTTATACTTGAGTTGGGAGGCCTGCAATATGCGCGTATAAAATTTGATTTTGACGAGCACTTAATGTGACACCACACACTTCCCACAATATTGTCTGGAAAATATCTCGGCTCTGCTAAAGACCGCGTCTCTTACAGCAATAATAACACATCCTCCTATTCTCTCCACTCCTTCTTTTCTATATATTGCATATGATTTTGGAGAGTTCTCGGTATCCGTAATTTCACTCGACAACCAAATTTCTGGTCCTATCATTACATCGGCGCCCGTGCTTAAGGTGCCCGTGATGGTGAAAATAAGCGACTTTGTTTTTTATACTGCGGCAATTGACGACCACTAAGGAAATTGATTTCCTTGGATAAAACTTATTTTTACCCTTTTTTTAGAGTATCTTAAGACATTTATGGAAGTCGTTGTTCATATAACTGACCCGCGGTTTCTATTTCGTTAAGATACTAAGCTACTCCGATTTTTAAAAGACCATCTATTGCTATCATTACTTACGGGGACCCCTTTACTTAATAACCCACCATGTGATCTACTCACTGGCCTACTCTCTACCCTAAAATATGCCTACAGTGCTCCCCGAATGAAGTCATCCCCGGCAGAATTAGTTCGGAGAACGTTGAAACCAGCATGTTGAGGCAATGCCGGACATTAATCCTCCCTGAGAAGGCGAGTTCAATCAGAGGCCAGATAGTTTGTACTTGATATCATTTCACCTACGGTTCAATGAATTTGATTTTACTTAAAGATAAATATACATCACCTTTGCAAACCACTTCCCACACTACTTTTATCGATATTTTTCTAAAATATTGAAGCCGTTTTCCGTGGGATATGTCATGTCAACGCACTTCAGAGAGACGATATTTTTTTAAAATGAGCAATTTCAAACGCCTGAATCTCGTCAACATTTTTAAAGTGTGTGGTTTGTGTTTTCTACAACATTTTTAAAATATCTTAATCAAACACCAAAGTAAGTTTTACGAATTACAAAAAAATAATCTGTAGCCATGGCACTTTAACCGTGTAACGTGAAAAAGAGTCGAGTTTATGATTTATATATGCGCCTATTTGATTTATTACTGAGAATTTTAGTCAAATACATCTTCATTTTGGCACCATTGGTATTTAAATATTTACGTCATGTTTGTTACAGCTGTAATCCAAAAACTTAAATTGGATATTATCTCCATATTATGACTAGAGGGATTAATCTCGCTCAAAATACTTCCAGTCTCCGACGGTTCCCTTTCCTCACAAGATTTGAGGTGCGAATGGAAATTTGATTGAAACGAAAATTATGCGTCTGTTGAGCGATTATGTTGCGGAGGCGTCAAAGTGTATTTTCAATAACGGCGGGAAAACTTTGACTGAGTGAGAATTTGAGTTAATATGCCAATGGGAAAATTCCCATCAAATCTTCCCCTCACCCTGCCGTTAAGGAAGTCCGAGCATGATAGTTCCCTAATCATTATAGACACCATATTCAAATTATATGTTTTAATTTCACCACCTGTAGGACACATCAATTAAATATTGCATTATTAATGGTGCAATAATATAGTTTTGTATGACAGGAATTGAAAGTATTCAAATGAAAATATCTAAATAAGTCTTTAACTTGACTCATTTTTTTCACGAGGTTCGTTTGAAACTCCATCAAAACTGAAGGTTTATTGTGATCCCGAAGAATTTACTGCAGTGACAATATAATTAATTTTCAGAAATAGTTGTTAAAACACACAAACTACTCACTGTTGATTTTTTGACGAGATCTAAATAATGTAGGAAATGCCTCATTTTTAATATAAGGTCTCTCTGGAGTCCATACACGTACCGTTTCACATGTAAAATGGCTGGTATTTTTGGCAAATATTTCGGAAAGTAATGTGATAAGAGGTTGAATATTTTATATCATTGGATAGGTGAGATGTTTTTCTTTAAAATGAGACCAAATTCATTTATTTCTAGGTAAAATGATATTTCGCTCAAACTACCTTAACCATCCCCTGGACAATACATGACGCTGTCTCTCAAATGGAGACGTCCAAGCACGCTGAAAGAATCGAAACTCTCAAATCAGCACCGTCCGACGCCACCCACACATTCCCCACCCTCTCTCCTCCTTTACTGAGTTGAATTTTCTCCCCAAGTTGACCTTTGTCGCGTACGTTCAAACTCACGCCTTGATAGTGACACCCTTATCAAATGCTATTTGTTTGGTTCCGATGCGGAAGTGACCTACGGCTGCAGTCACTTGCACCATTAGGATAGAAGGGTGGGGAGGGTTGGGAAATGTGAACAAAATTGAGACAAACCCGACTTCTGCATTAGCCCTTCTCAGTAAGGAAAGGTGCCCAGGGAGCCATAATTTAACGTCCCATCCGATGGACGGAGCACTGCCCTTGAATTGTTCTCCTAACATTGTCAGTATTAAGGTAGTTCGAGCGAAAAATCGTTTTACATGGAAATCAATGAATTTGGTCTCATTTTTAAAGCAAAATATCTCACCTATCCAATGACATCAAAAATTCTATACCTCACCACATTATTTCGGAGATATTTACCAAAAAAATACCAGCCCTTTTACATGGTAAATGGTACGCGTATGCACTCCAGAGAGACATTATTTATAAAATGAGGTATTTCTAATACTAAGATGTCGTAAATAAACTAACAGTGTGTAGTTTGTATGTTTTATCAACTATATTTTTACTTTAATCATATATTCACCACAGTAGGTTATTGGGTATCACAAAAACATTCCGTTTTAAAGGAGTTTCAAACATAACGCGCGAAAAAAATGAGTCAAGTTAAAGACTTATTTAGATATTTTCATTTAATTACATTCAATTTCTGTCATATAAAACTATGTTATTGCACCATTAATAATCCAATATTTAATTGATGTGCCCTATAGTTGGTGAAATTAAACATATAATTTGAATATGGTCTCAATTATGATTAGGAAAGTATCACGCTCGGACTACCTTAAATGGGGTCCAGCTGAAACGTCTCCTTCTCTCTGCTGGACTCAAACCTGGCCCTCGCAAATGGATGTCAGAACTCTAGTTACAAACCCCATCTCATCCAAGTCATTAGTGAGTTCATAAACCAGTCAATACTACGCTGATATTTTAGCATGAACCTCCATCACTTTATCGAGGTGCTTTCTTCATGTGAGAGTCTTTTTAGTCCCACCATTCCACTTTCTCCTTTGCCACTCTACCGCATACAAACTCCCTGACCAAAAAACGTACAGAACATCGGTACCCTTATTGCTAAAGCCATATTGCGACCTCCAAATCTAGTGCATTCATCTTGTGATCGGCTTAAGTTTGATTCTCGAGCAGGAATTGAAACCTTGGTCCTTCCGATGTTAGGCCGACCTAGCTTACGATACTCTAAGCACCTGATCGATTGAAGCTTAAAAATGGCACCATTTTGGCATAATTCTTCGGCAGTATTTTCTTTTTCTTTCGAAATCTTTCCACTTAAGAAGCGCTCAAGATTTTCAATTTTTCCAAAATGTCAATATGTACATATTAAACTGCGAGTAACTTCAAGGGTGTGCGGAAGGGAGTAAGTTATCACCAACTTACAAAACACAAGACGCAACCTATGTAACGTCACTGCAACGAATGACACCTTCGGAAAAACCTGCTTTAACGTGAAAGAAGTCAAAGTATCTTAGACTCACACTATACACTAGAGGCAGTAAGTTTGAATTAATATTTTTACGACTACATATATATGCACAGAGACACAAGAGTTACACTGCAAACCTTCACGGCCTGCTGTAAGTAGTACTACGTAGCTGTTGCAAAAGATCTGTGACACTGACGAGACTATCTAAGCGGCATTAAGGCTGGGACACAATCAACGTGTACGTGTAACGTGAGCCGTTAACGAGAATACACGAAAAGATGGCTGACGGGAAAGTATAGCGAACGGACACAATCAACATGTATGTGTACGCGAGAGATGAGCAACTTTCATCTCTTCCCGTGTCCCGTACACACGGAAAACCAATCAGAATAGTAGTCCTGAGAATCCGGGAATGGGAGCCATCTGTCCGCAGATACATCCAACTGTTGAAGATTGCTCTTGGCGAAGACAACTTATGAACTTCCACACTTGTTTAAACCTGATCTCTTAGCTGCGCCTGCGTTAGTCAATCGTTACTCCGTGCCGCGTTAACGTCGAATGTGACCGCTGACTTGCGTTCCCCCTCTCCCGTTGTCCCATTAACGTCTCGCGTCAAACGTACACGTTGATTGTGTCCCATCCTTTATAATAAAATATACTGAATCCTCCATTTGTAAATAATTACGCATGGTAACTGTGTGAATACTCCCGCGCTTCTCGCGAATCAGAGTTCAATACCTATTGAAATGAGAGAGAAATCGAATGAGGGACTGCGTTTTGTTGATTTCGTCAAGGTCCAGGGGTCAGCGGGCCTGGCCTCCTTCCTCTCGGACATTTCATCTACATCTACATCTACATACTACCCCGCAAGCCGCCTCAAAAGGCGTGTGGCAGGGGGTGTTAGGACACCAGCCGTCAACAAAAAAAAATCAAAGTTCCGCCTAGCATTTATTAAAGTCCTTAATTGTTCGGGGGAAAAACGAATTCCCATACCTATCCGTTCGGCAAAATATCTCCCTTAATTTATCGATTCTGTCGGACCTGGAAATATAATGTGGTTCTAATATGATGTTCTCCGTGTCGCTCTGAAAGATATTCATTCTCAATTGCTCAAGCAATCTAAGCCTAGCGCGTAGCCTCTGAGTCTCTAGCGGCTCCCACCCTAAATCTTTCAAAATCTGTGTAATGCTTTCTGTACGGCCGTAGCAGTTTTTCACGAATCGCGCAGCTTTCCTTTGTATTTTATCAAGTTCATGGACTAGGTCTTTCTCCGCCGGATCCCATATGCTCGCTGCATATTCAAGGTGTGGCCGGACGAGTGCGAAATAGCACCTCTCTTTCACTTTATCATCCGATAATCTTCCCACAACACGCTTGACAAATCCTAACTTCTTCAGGGCTCTGCCACAAATATTTCTTATATGTGTCCCCCACGATAGGTTCGAAGTTATCGTAACTCCCAGGTATTTCACTTCATCTGTCGCATTTATGCTAACGCCATCCACAACATATACATGGGGATAGTTGGACGACCTACGCAAGAAATGCACCGCCGTGCATTTGCTCAGATTAAGTTCTAGTCCCCACTCTTTGCTCCACGCATGAACGTTTTTTAAGTCCGATGACAGAATTTCAAAGTCAGATTGATCACTAATTTCGCGGTATATGACAGCGTCGTCGGCAAATAAACGTATTTTACTGCTAATTCGGGAGCAAAGGTCGTTTATATATATAATGAACAAAAGTGGGCCAATAACGCTTACTTGCGGGACACCTGATGTCACTTTAACTATATCAGAGCTAATTCCGTCAAGAACTACTTTTTGCTTACGATCACTCAGAAAGTCACGTATCCAGTTTACTACTTGTTCGTTTAACCCGCATGACTGTAATTTGTATAATAGTTTTCTGTGAGGTACCGTGTCGAAAGCTTTCTTAAAGTCAAGAAATAGTGCGTCAACTTGTTTTTTCGATTCACCAGATTTGAGAACGTCGTGAAGAAAGAGCGCGAGCTGTGTTTCGCATGATCTACCTTTCCGGAACCCATGCTGACAATTATGCAGGAAGTTTCGACTGTCCAGAAAAGTCATGATATTACTAACAACGATATGTTCGAGAATCTTGCCTGTAATCGATGTTAATGATATTGGTCGATAGTTTCCTGGGTCATGTCTGTTTCCCTTTTTAAATATCGGTGTAACGTTTGCAGTTTTCCAGTCCATTGGTATCTTTCCTTCAGATAATGACTTATTGAATATTATCTCTAAGAACGGTGCGATCTGTGGTGCTAACTCCTTGAGGACGGGCGCGGGTATTCCCTCCGGACCCGGAGATTTATTACTTTTTATCGATTGTAGCTGTTTAGTTATCCCATCGCGCTGAATTGTTATTTCTTTCATCGGTTCCTCAATGTATGGAATGTCTAAATTACACGCAGTGTCGTCTGTAGTGTAAACACTTTCAAAGTGGGAGTTTAACACATTAGCTTTATCAATATTTTCTGTGACAAGTTTACCATCTTTATCAAATAACGAATCTACGGTAGAAGATTTTCCCTGAAGTTCTCTCGCATATGACCAAAAAGATTTTGGATTTTCTTCGAGTAATTTTCCAAGTATTTTTTTCTTGAAATTTCGCAGTGCAGCACGCAATGTTTTCTTGGTTTTTGAGCGTTGCGCAAGGTAACTCTCTTTTGCTTCTAGTTCCTTCGATTTTTCATCAAACGTAATGGTTTTTTTGAACATGTTGTACAGTTTTCTCTGTTTTCTAAGGTCTCTCCTAACATCGTTATTGTACCAACGAGGTTCTTTGCTATCACTTTTTAGTTTTTGCGGAATGTGTTCGTTGATTCCTTGGCGTAAGATTTCTAAAAAGTATTTCCATGACACATCGGTGCTTTTATCCTCTGTTTTAGCTACGTAGTCCGTGTATGAATCATTAAGCATCTCGCCATTCTTCCAGCCATTTGAATCGATCTGCAAGGGATGGTGACCACCCCCCCATCCCTCCCCCTCCCTCAAGTCACATCCCCCCCTCCCCTTGGAAGATTCGCAGATCGCAATCAGAGAGGTAAATGACAAAGCCCACCGCTTCATCACCGTCATCTTGTGACCCAGGACTCCCTCCTTCCTCGTGTGTGTGTGTGTGTCTACTTTCCACATGCGCCCCCTCCACATGCGCAAGGGGGTCAAGTTAACTGCACTACTGCGACGGAAGCGCCTTATCTCATATTTAGTTGGCAAGGTCATTCTTTACTCTTTCTGTGAGAAAAATACACACATTGCGCTCGATATTTCATCTCCTTTTGACTTTTCCGTCGGTGATAACGTGTAGAATGGCCATTCTGCACATACTATCACAGGTTTTCAGTTCACCGTACGGTCTCTCACACATGCCACCAATTTTACACAGAAAATTTATCATTGTCTTCAAACCCTAAACCTTATCGCTCAGTCACTCATATCAAAATATATTATGGATTTTTATATCGTCCCCAAAAACTGTTGTCTAAAATTCCGTAAACAAACAACTTTTTGGAAAGTGGTGCCGCCTAGTGATGAAAGACGGAAGTTCAAATGTAAATACAACCGACAGATTGTAAATAAACACGTCTTACCTGTTTTTTACCATGAATATACATGGGTTTTACTTACAAGTAATCATAATGCAGTGGAAAAAAATGTAGTACTACACGCAGGACGTAATTATATACTTTTTTAATATCGTCCAGTCTACAGATACATTTAATTCTTCACCAAATTCAATTACACAAATGCACAATTAACTTCTTAGCACTTCGCGAATATCGCTATACGGACATTTAATAATAATGCGAGGTGACTTCACGAGTATTCCCAATGGCCATCATTCCAGTGTAGGTAAAAAGGAATACACTTACCGTTGCCTTGAATAGATTCTTATTTTTCAATCCACGTCTCCTATTTCTGCTCCTCGTAGACGCATACCCTGTTTTTCAGCCTGGCACGAAGCAAGTTCTGCTTAAACAAGGCATTCTAAATTCCTTATTCTAGCCGAACGGGCTTAATGCATTCAAATTAGAATCTGAGTCTGACAAACATCGTCGTCGGCACACGATGGACGTTTCATAAACCTCTTACACATTTCCTGTAATAAATATTTCCTCTCTAGCATTTACAAAGTAACTTTTAGGTCACAAAAATAGTAAGATATTATACAAAGCATCAAGTAATTCATATCTCCTCGATCGTTATTGAATATTCACCTCAGTCTCACGTTAACAATTATTAACTACGTCTATTTACGATTCATTTGAAAAGAATTTTTTCGATTTGGCGCCAAGGACTGGGTGAATTAAAAGTGGAATTTTAGGCGACGCGTAGCCTAGGCAACAATTCCAAACATCTAAATCCATAATATATATTCATGGTCACTCATCACGTTGCCATTGTAAAGAGTCAACTGCGCTCGAAAAAGGCAATAATTAGCAATTGCCTTATTCAATTAGCAAAATCAAAGGCAATTATCAAAAAGGCAATTTGAATATGTCGTAAATTCATATGCAAAATGCATTTCAATGAACTGAATATTTTCACCTCTGCTCTTGAGGAGGATTTTCGAGTCAAGTATCGAAACTACGATACGATTGCTGAACCTCTTACGAGGTCGGAATGCCGAGAGAACTTTGAGAAAATATATTTCAATGAATTGGCTTCAAAATGAGACAAGTGGCTGAGAGTTAAACCTCCTTTCAGGCGCGGATACTGTAATCACCTTGTATTTGCTGGTAAAATTATAAGTCAGATGATTCCTTGTCACGACCTAATATTTTAATGTTATTACATTGTTCTGAAGATATAAGTACAAAACTAGCTATTTGCCTCAAACCTCTTTTGCCGATTTGTCGTACACCTATTCATACTTCTCCAGTGCTCGGAGGGAGTTTTTTTCTATATGTAATGTAAAAAGTATAATTGAAAATATTCAGAGGGGACCGCTTTCTGAGCCCATAAGATCTTTAAATAAGTACGTGAAACATCGGTAAACATTAAAGAAGTAAATAATTAATTTTGGACCAATGTCTTCGGGAAAAAATTTACACAATTATAAAATGCCAATTGTGAGCTGGATGAACACTACATTACATTATTACATTCAATTAATTTCCTTTACTTCTGATATATCGTGGGGATTACACATACATAACATATGTGGCGCAGCATTAAAGAAACTAGGTTTTGTTAAACGTAAAATAGGAAGGTCCTCGGATGTAAAAGTCAAAGAGAGATGCCTCTTTGCTCTGATTAGGCCACATCTCGTATACGCCGCGAGCATTTGGGACCCTGGACAAATATATTTAACAAAAAAAAATAATAAAATACAAAGGAAAGCAGCACGCTTCGTTAAAAATTGGTACGAGCGTATATATAGGGTCTCGCAACATTTATCGAGATAAAGGTGGGAGCCCCTAGAGACTCGGAGACTACACGCTAAGCTTACGTTGCTTGAGAAATTCAGAACTGATATTTTACAGAGGGGCATAGAGAATATTATCATGACTCCTCACTACATCTCTAGGTCTGACAGATGCGATAAAATAAGAGAGATACTCTGCCGAACAGATAGGTACAAGAACTCGTTCTTTCCGCGAACAATTAGCAACCACAATAAAAATTGAGCTCCACTAAATACACTCCCATAATACATGTCACCATTTCATCTCCAAAACACTTACGCCTTTGCACGGCTGGTGACCTAATACCCCCTGCCACACGCCCATACGGCGGCTCGCGGGGTATTATGTAGATGTAGATGCAGAAATGTTTACCCCCTTCTGTCAACTGAGTGTAGGTGTTGGTGATCCATTGGTGTCTCTCATCCGAATGCCGATTAATTTTGTGGACAGATTGCCCTCTCTTCGTTATTTGTAGTTTTATTTTTTGCGTACTATTACGTTAGTCCTTCTCGCATAACTCGGTATTTTTCTTTTGCTTAGTTCTTCTGCCGCCTGTTTTCGTCAATTTTCGCGGCCTTCCGCGGCGTGCTCCACAAACGAATGCCAATCGTGGTCTCGTCCAATCCCTCCTCCTCCTCTTGGACTTTCGAACTCCGATTGAAAACTTCTCGAGTGTTGTTTTCCGTCGATTTCATCGCCGCCCTTGCATTTCTGCAAAAAAATCTGTCATCCGTTCTCCGTTTCAAATGATTTATCGTACCTTTTTGCGCGAAAATAGTTTTCATTCATTGCATCTTCATAGAATGGATTCCTTTCAAGGAAACTCAACTTGTGGGACACTCTTTTTATTCGAACCAATTCTTGCGCTTTTACGATTTGTGATTGGGCGCATTTCGTGGATATCCGTGAACATGACATCGCTTACCTCACTCAGCGGCGTGCGTGGTGAACTGGAAGCGAGGAGACACAACACCTCACGCCAGAGACTTTCATGACGTCTCCTGAAGCAGCGATGAAGAGTTCGGCAACCGACAAATGTATACTTGATACGATCTAACACGCGTTCATTTTTGTTGCCATTTACCTTAAAAAAAATTTTTTGTATTTTTTTTATTTGTACTCACACTCCGGAAAACAGCCCAACAAAGGCCTTTTACATCGGGTGATTAGCAATTAATAGTGGACGAACACAAAACCATGCCCAGGGAAGTTTAAAAATCCTACCCGCGACTCGACTCGAACTCGCGACCTTCGGTTTGGCAGGCAAGGACTTTACCCCACCGCCACCGAGGCCAGCAAAATTCATTAATTCTTTGAAATTTTGAATATAATGTACATACATTACTGTCTAAGCTCGGACTTCAAGGATGCGGATCAAGATTATGTCAATATAATCGGTGAATGAGGCCGATACTCTGTGGACGTCCATGGATATGTAGGTCAGAAAAATTTTCCACTGTTAAAGAAACATTAGAAAAGTGTTTATTGTGAGTTAGCTTCGCTACACAGGATCATCATCGGTACTGTACTACCTGATAATACTACAGCATAGCAAAACTAGTCGACAGTGATTAATTTTTTCAAGTTTTATCAAATTGTGGAATGCTTAGGTTTTTTGACCCACCTAAGCTTAACAAGTTAAGACATGTTTGTAGAATTTCATGTTAATTAGACGGTGAAAATTAAGACGGCAAATGAAATCATGCGATACCATTCGCTCTACAAACCAACTTCTTACTTTTCAGCAACGTTTGTCTGTTAATGCAATGCACTTTATCATGTCGGCTTATTAAACTGCTATGAAGCTTTATGGATAGCGGGTCGGTTTACGTCAACTGTTACCTATAAAGATCTTGACGCCCGATGTCGCCAGCCTTCATAATTAGGAAATAATGATGAATTCTTCTGTAATACCTGTACTAAGCAACATTTTCCAATTATACCCCAAGCTATAATTGTAGCACACGTTATTTATTACGATATTCTATTTTATACATTGTTTCTCATAATTAGTGGTGCTTCTGCTATCCGATAATGAAATTGAAATATCGTTCATCGATGGCATTGAGTTTTCTCCCTCTTTCAGAGTTTTATCACGCCGATAGTTGCTCGGAGAGAGATATACTGAGTAATACATCTACATCTTATTACCCGGCAAGCCACCTTAAGGGTGTTTGGCAGGGGGTGACTTATCACCAACATGAACTAGAGTGAAGAAATTAAATTTCACCAACATGCACCACATAATAGGTGCGCTACAAATGCTGCAGAAACTACTAAAATTATCTATAATATAACTATGTAAACGGGACACCAGTATCATGCAGGGAACATGCAAACAATGTGTCAGTACAACTCGGCATATCTAGAAACACGCATCAGGGGGCATATGAATTCATCAGCTATTCCACCAGTCAACTCCCCTGCTTCAAAGTCTTAATGCAGCCATTATGGTCTCATCGATTGCGGGAAAAACGACATTTTGAATCTTTCTCTTCTACAATTTATTTCTCATATTTTATACTCATGATCTGATCTACTGCATTATGCTGGAGATCGTAAGATATTGATCACTTCGCTGGAAAATAAATTTATTTTGAGTTTACATAAAAGATTGAGTCTAATTTTCAATCGTAGGTCTGAAAGCGACCCTCTTTCCAGTTGTTACAAGAGGCCAGTAGCACTGACGAGACTTTCATTACGGCCTATCACTTATCTTGCTGATCTTCTCTGCACTCGTTCTCTGTTTTTAAGTCTAACTCATGAGGATACCAAACACTGGCAGCGTATTCTAAGTAAGGTCTAACAAGGGGAAAGTTGCTGATTTCTCTCACTTACCGTTACCTCTTTTACACCACAGCATCGTCTGCAGAATGTTGGAGTTAACTGTATACCACTTCACCAATATCATTAATATACAAGAGGAATAAAAGTGAACCAATGGCACTCCCCTGTGGGACACTCGAAATGACTTCAGCTTCGTTGGAGATGGCACCGTCTAATACTAGTCTCTGTACGCGATCACTTAGGAATTCTCTAACCCAAGAAATTACACCGTAATAGTTTCCTGGGGCGTAATATTTTGCATCTCGGCGAGTCCCGCTCGCGCTTAGCGTCAAATGCGCCCCGCGTCGCATCAAGTGCTCCCCTCTACCCGCAAATTGTTATTAAAACGGATGAAGGGATGTGGCTGGATCAAGGTTTATCCCATCAGGCGATCAACTTGGTCCTTTAAGTCGATCAAAACTTTAAGCGGAGGCAGAAGGAGCTGGCATATTGGCCTGAGATGGGGGTGGGAGATTATTAGCACCCCCTCCCCCTTCATCTCCATCACACCCCCCCCCCCCCATAATGCATTTTCCGTTACACCCACCCGCCCGCCCCCACCCTCACCCCCAGCGATACGAAGGGCTCTTTTAAAGGATCGACCCTCATACAGGGATGTGAATTAAAGGGGATGGTATCCGACTGAAGATACGGATCCCTTCTCCCTCCCTGCGGTGTCTGCATCCGTTTTGAAGGTGACCTTTGACCCGGAATCCCCGACCGGTGGTATTTCCGATGCAGGTTTAGGGTGCCAGGTTCAGCTGTGCCGCCGTCGCATGCGGGGAACTGCCTTTTGGGTTTGGGGTCACTTGTTGGTTGGTGAGGTGGTGAGTCCACATCGAGACGCTTTGCTCTCAAATACCGTCGTCGCAGAAGATTTTGCACTGTAATCCCCATCTCCACACGAGTGCCATTTCGAGAGATCTTCCAAGAAAGAAGCAGTTGATGAATTACCCGGTGGATTACTGATGTAAACTGATCATGAACTTCACACGGGGTCAGCTCTTCCTATATGACCGACGTTTCAATTGGTCACTTCCTCACAATCCTCTTTCGTATGTACGTTTTTCACACTTCCGTCTTCCATCTGAAGACGGAAGGAAGTTCTCCTATGGAGTCCAAAAAGTGCAAAACCTGGTCATTTAATAATAATTAATAATAACACAGTTTATTGTCATAGGCTATAGTAGCCCAGGAGACGATTTTGTACATTAATAAAGAACAACAGATTACTAAGTGTAAGAATTTTACATTTCTATTTTCAATTTTTGCAGAGCAGAATTAAACAGAAGTTTACAAAAAAAATTCGAAAAGAAAAAAAAGAAAAAATTATAACAAAAAAGTGCCCACCGACATGGAAATGACATCTTTCAGAATAATAGATTGGTAATAATAAAGCGTTACAATTTAACATATTCTAAAAAATAAAACTTTAAGTACATTTTCAATCCACTGCGAATAAATGACAAAAAAAATTGAAAACTGACTTGCACTTGACACCATTAACATTTGTCAAGGTTTACTCATTGTTACTGCTACCTAGATAGCTGCTCTGGATTATTTAATGGGATATCATAAACCTTGGCTGTAAGAATATAAATTTTTAATTTCTATTTTTAATCTTTGATTTCAGAATTAAACATCAGTTTCCGAAATAATTCAAAAGGTCATTTGTATTGGGTGTTCAAGGAATTCTGTCTTTTCCCTCTGCCATACACCCTTGAAGTGAGTTGCAGGGTAATTTGTAGATGTATAAGATTAAGTAGTAGAGGTGGAAATTTCGGTTCATTTCGAAGATTCGATTCATGCGTTTTCATTCATGACAATGACTCGTTCTTTTAAATCATTCCTAATGAACGAAATGAACCGATGGAAGAACCAAATGACTGCGATGAGTGATTTAACGACGATGAATGATTTCACTGCGAAGAATCAAATATCAGCGAAGAACCAAATCCAACCAATTCATACCATTGGGAAGCTGCCTACAGGGAGATATTGCTTGATATGAAATCTGATTTTCAGATAATTTTAATTTTATCGTCGAAATATTGGGAGACTTAAGGAACCTAACAGAGTCTATCCTTAGAACAGCTTTAACCATGATGCCTGGAATTTGAGCCTTACAACTCGCCCAAATGACACGGCGATTAGAGACCACATTTTAAGAAACTTATTTACTTGCGATGTTTGGGTGCATATGGTTGTGTTCGACATTATAATCAATCAACTTAATATGATCTTCTCTGGGAAATTATTCCTTAGTTTTTATCAGCAAATTCTATATTCCCCCAAAAGACTATAGGATGTCTGGAATTGAGGTTTGTCCCAAACACGTTGCTCTCCATTCATGAACAGCGTGATTTGGTTCAATTGGAACCAAATCATGTTGTTCTCGATCACCCATGAATCGTGTGATTCTTCACAATCCGACCTATGAACGAGAACAGCTTGATTTGATTCATTATGAACGATTTGAACAAAGAACGTGATTCAATTCATTTGATTCATGCCAATGAATAATTCAAAATGAAGAAATCACTCATGATCGACACAGATCTATTAAGTAGTAAATCCTCTCATATAGCGGTCAGAAAACATTGTCAGCCCTTCCCAATGCCGAAGTGGACACATCGCTAAGCTAGATGATTCAGATTGTGGAGAATAAAACATCAGTTGTCGAAGCAGTTTTTGTATTTACATTGTATTTTTGGCTCCGTGTCATCACCAAGCAATGTCGACCATTCCTTTCTGACAAATTTTCTCGTGAGTTGATTTAGACTCAGTTTGATACGCCTGCCGCATGCTCCTCCCTCTACATTCCCAAGGCTCTCCGCTCGCAATTCATCCTTAATTGGTCCATTTCCTCCCCCTTTGCCTCCCCACCCCCATTTCCCAGTACCACGACGTCTCCAGTTCTTGCATCCCTTGGGAGTACAACCCCTCCGATGGTTCATTTCTCTGACCTCAGTGGCCCGCTTCCTACACTGTTATCTAGAGTGCCCTTACGCAGGCATGTCAGACAGGCGTCAAAGGTAACGTAAGCCGGCCAACATTTTGTTTTTGTTTCTTCAGCGGTGGTTTTTAATTCATTTAGCTGCTTTGGCATACAAATCTATGCAACCGTATAAAATATCGTTTCTTTTCTTTTGCTGAACAACCTCCTTACGAGTCATCAGCATTGAATTTCATATTCCAAAGCCAAATCTCTCATTATTCAAAAGGTCGTTTTTGTTCATTGGGCCAAAAACTTTTAATAATTTACCGAGAGACATTAAGGAAGTAAAGAGTAAATATATATTTTGTAATAAGGTTAGAGATTGGCTATTATCTCATAATGATATAGAAGTTTTAATTATGAGTTCATGGTTGTGTATTGTATAAAAAAATGTAATGTAATTTGTTTTGCCACTGTTAAATTTCTAACATTCTTAAAACATTGTAAGCAGCTAATTTCTATCCTTGTATGCTCCGTTTATTGGTTCATTCTTCATTTGTTTTGCTCATGTCTTGTCAAAAAAGCTATTGCTTTATTTTTCAATGATATATTTTGAACGCATAAATAAGTGCTGGTAGGTTCTACACTGGTGTAAACCATTGAATCTACCTAAAGCCGCACAGTTGTATTGCTAAACATTTTTCTGTGTTGTTTTTTAAGTTAAGCAATAAATTGATATACGATATCTATTCAGGACATTGGATATCCAGTGAACCATAGTATGGCAAATTTTACGCATCTAAGTCATAGTAATAAACACGTTATGCAATAAATTTCATTTAACCAATTCATTTGACCATCATGGCAACACAGATGTAACTGTTATGGCTTCGAGTGACCCTCAGTTTGACGTGCCTGCTCTATAGAAGCAGACTTGTGGGGTCACCCTTCAGCCTTCGCACTGGAAAGCGTTAAAGTTTTGATGAAGTTTAATTGCACCAATCAATCATAAAAAGAATCAGGCCAATGTCCCAGCCATTAAGTGACTGGGGGAAATTTTCTCGTCCATGCCAATCTTCATCATTTAAAGAATGCTACACCTATCACTTTAAAAATGCTATTTTAAAAATGCTATGTTTTTAATGATAGAGAGATTGTTAGCAATTGAATGAAAACCTCAATGTTCAAGCAATAACGTTACTTACCGCCATTCCGTTTGCAATGATAATAATAGTTCTCCATAAATAACCTATGCATTGATTTCTGCAAAATTTTCCTGAAGCGATACATTACGAAAAACGACCTGCCCCAGCCAATGGAAACAATGTGATTGTCTGAACGCAGATACCGTGCAAAAGCCGTTTAACGCACATCGTGGGGTTGAGATAAATCTGGACTCTTGCCAATATTTGCTTATTTTAGCCATTTTAATAGTTGGTAATATGATAAAGCTTTTAAAAAAACACAAAGGTAGGGTAAAAATATAAAATTGGAAATTTCAAAAAATTAATTAAAATTGATCGTTTTATTCAATACACGCATAAATGACCGTTTATTTTCAATCGGTGGGATAAGATTAAGAAGTGGCATACTAATTCCATCTAAACAAAGGAGCATCTAACTTCCCGTTCATTATCTTAATGTTTCTACTCTAAGGGAAACTCCATGTTCATAGACATTACCAAATTTCATCCCAAATGCGATGAAAACAATCCTAAGGATTAATGCAATTCCCTGACTAACCACCCTCCACCATATGGCAGACACATATTGGTGTCGTTTGATGTAACCAATCTTTTCACCAACACCCCAGTGCCAGAAACACTTGGGGTCGCTGAGAAACCCTGAATAAATCAGGAGTTGAACCCCCCGTTACAATGAATTCCTAAGCCTGCTGAAAGTTTAAGTAGAGCAAAACTATTTCCCGCTCGACGGTGGATTCTTCAAGCAGACCCAGGGCCTCGCAATGGGATCCCCACTATTATCGCTCCCAGCAGATTTAGCGATGGATGATCTGGAGAACTCTCTCTTCAATTCAAGCTCAGTGAACACTCGCCTCATCCACTGCTGGTACCAGTACGTGGACGACATTTTCGCATTTGGGACTGGCTCAGAACGAAAAGTGGACTGCTTTGCTAAGTCATAAAATTTTCTCTGCCAAAACATAAATCTTACAGTGGAGAAAGGTGTAAATGGCAAATAGAATTTTCTCGACATTCCCATCTCTTCTGGAGACAAAAGCTACGAGTTAGCCATATTCACAAAAGTTTTATCCACGGACCAAGTGATCCACAGTAACTCCCGTCATCACATCTCCCAAAAGTTAGCAGGTTTCATTCGATGGTGACCAGACTCTTAGATGCCCCACTATCTCCTACTAATTTTAACCAAGAACTAAAATCCATAAAACTCATTGCGGAGAAGAACTGTTACCATCCCGATATCATGGACTGCATTTTAAGGAAAAAGCAGCTAAAAAGTCTCTTTTATAGTGATATGAAATGTATTTAGGTGACGGAATGTATAATGGGCCTGTGCCACCACACAGACCAAGTTGTACATGAAAAGTGGAAAATTGTATCAATCAGCACGTTGTGAACAAATAAGTTTAGAGAATATTTTCTATAATAATTATAATGCTTCATTTGTGTGGATTTATCTGTCATCCCTTATTCCAATGACAATCTGACTCCTCACTACATTTCTAGGTCTGACAGATGCGATAAACTAAGAGAGATACTCTGCCGAACAGATAGGTACAAAATCTCGTTCTTTCCGCGGACAATAAGCGACCACAATAGAAACTGAGCTCCTTCAAATACACTCCCATAGTAAATGTCACCATTTCACCTCCAAAACTTTTACATCCTTACACGGCTGATGACCTACCACCCCCTGCCGCACGCCCAAGCGGCGGCTCGCGGGGTAGTATGTAGATGTAGACTTTAGAGGGTGGCGTAGGGTGATATGATTGCTGGTTGGTGGCATTTGCGTTATTTCAAATCACGCGTCATCCCGCCTCCAATTTGAGGTTATGGGTCAACAAAGAAGGCGACGGAGTGGACGAGGGCCAAGTCATATCTCGCCTGAGTGCACGCCATGATTTTCGGAGCTTGCTCTTACAGGCGACGAGACTTCCATTGCTAGAGGAATAAACGCTTAACATTATTGGGCGTTTGAGACAAAAAGTTCGTCGCTGTGCTCGAAAATTATCACGTAATTAGTGTTTTTTTTCGCTTTGGCAACGTGATTCCTCCCCTCACAAAAGTGTGCGAAAACCCCAGATAAGGAGTAAAGGTAAAGTTTGAAAGCGTGGAAGGAAGTAAATGTGGCTTTGAAGTGGAATGAGTGGAAATGAGTTCAAGGAGATTGTTCGAAACATGATTGCCAAGCCAATGGGGGATTTTATGTTTTGAAGGCGAGAGGAAAATGTGAGGGATTGGATGCGAATGGTGCAGAGACGCCACTCATCGATCTCCACGCCACCTATTTAAGGTAGTTTGAGCGAAATATCATTTTACTTAGAAATCAATGAATTTGGTCTCATTTTAAAGAAAAATATCTCACCCTTCCAATGACACCAAAAATTCTACCCCTCACCACATTACTTTTGGAGCTATTTTCCAAAAATATACCAGCCCTTTTACATGGGAAATGGTCCGTTTTGATGGAGTTTCAAACTCACCGCGCGAAAAAAATTAGTTAAGTCGCATATTTTCATTTAATTACTTATAATATATGCCATATAAAACTATATTATTGCACCACTAAAAATACAATATTTAACTAATGTGTCTCACAACTGGTGAAATCAAAACTTATAATTCGAATCTCGCTCGGACTTCAGGGGCTTCAGGTAAAACGGTGAAGTGGTGAAGAGGAAAAAACTTGCACTTCTCAGATTTGACTTGTTCCTATTTGTAGTAGAATAAATTTATTGGCTAAATAAAAATATTACTCAAATACGCAATTTTAGCAACATAAGTGATGTGACTTTCGTAGCGATGCGATGAGTGAAAGTTGGTAAACAAAAGTTTATGCTGGCAGAAAGGAAGCCGACATTTACTTTATATGTATTCTATCGCGGTGGATTTGTAGTCACCATTAATGGATAGTGTAATTTTGCGAACTAAATCTCCTGGCTCATTATTTATCTAACTATCCCCCTAAATTCTACGGTAGAATAGGTTGTAATCAGTTTCAAATAACTAAAAATAATCTCCGTCCATTATAGTGATTTTTATTAAAGCTCTATAGTATACGTTAGCTCTTCTTGTAAAGCCGGGATCGAAATTAAACGTATCGTGCAATAATGATTGTTTTTATATCCTATTTTCAGCTCATTGTTTTAAACCTTCCTGAATTTCATGTGCATAGCAGACATAAACCATTTCATCACGGATCGTGAATGAAATCAGCGATTATCAGTGCAACACGATGGATATAACTTTCACTTCGTGCTCTATCACTGGAACTTACCGATCAGCAAAATAAGAGAGATATGTTTCTGAACTGGTGGGTTCAGAATTCATTCTTTGTACACATTAATAAGGATTATGATCGAAATGGCAAGGAGCTAACATGCCGTACACCCGATGCCACATGCCGCCGTGTCGTTGGCTGGCAAGTTATTTTGCAGATGTACAACTCAGAGTTGGAAGTAGCGAACTTATTTACCGATATCTGCAATACCTTTGCAATCCATTTCATTATTTTTTTGCCACACATATCCATTCATGAGGCTTAAAAATAAAGCTTCTTTCTCACTATATGTATTCAGCAATATACTGAAAATACCCCAATCAGATTCCAAATAGCCATAGAAAAAAGTCTCCCAATTTTTGCTGTTATAGTGATTGCTATACCTCTTTTATAGTGATATGAAATGTATTTAGCTGACGGAATGTATAATGAGCCTGTGCCACCACACAGACCAAATTGTACATGAAAAGTGGAAAATTGTATCAATCAGCACGTTGTGAACAAATAAGTTTAGAGAATATTTTCTATAATAATTAGAATGCTTCATTTGTGTGGATTTATGTCATCCCTTATTTCAATGATAAATTGGCTTTATCAGAAATCACATCCGTATCGTTCTTTAATAATATGTATTTTTGTGGGGGATGAGTTGGAAACCACGGCTCCATTTTTTCGGTAGGTAATCCAGATGCCAAATAACTCCCAATACGCACGGGTCAATGAAATGTCGGTTCAATGAAATGGATTTTCACGCTTCAAAATACCTGTTTATTACGGTTGTCTATATCTCGAAAATTTGATTTCACTTGTATCACAAATATGAAACGGAGTAATTGCGTTGAATTGGCGTTGGTTTTAATTACTTTTTGGGACAGCAGGCATTGACTAAGCCGCATTTTGTATCGGTTTTTATTCGCTTACCGCTCTCAAGATTTCCATTTTTAATTCGTTATTCGGCGAGAAATCATCCCTAGCTGTAACAATTTGCTGGTTTTGATTGAATTGGAAAACACAAATCCTCAAAAAAATAAAACTATTTAACTCGTTTATTGGAAAGTGATGATCCAGGAGGCAATTACGACATGAAATCCTATTATTTACGCAAAAATATCGGATGTTCAAAATGAAGTGGCTGACTTGTCATTTATTTTCGGCAAAATAATAACGGAAAATGCATTGGATGGGTGGTTATATTGTTGACCTCCCATCGAAAGGACCCAGGTCCGAATCCCGGCGGTAGCAGCGATTTTTCAGTGGAATCCCGACCTCCACTTTGGTTTACTGTGGATATTTTGAGTTCTGTTTGTCTAATAGATTTGGGGGCATCCCGGTGGCGGCGGGGTAAAGTCCTCGCCTGCTAACCCTAGGATCGCGGGTTCGAGTTCCGCCTGGGTAAAATATTATCTGCCCAGGACATGGATGTTTGTGTCTCGTCCGTTGCTACTGTTTTCCACCCGACGTAAATTGGCACATCGTGCTGTATTCGGGGTAGTGAAGATAAAATAAAAATAAAAATGTGGTCCCCTATTTTGCCTTTATTTTATAGAGGGCAGTTACGTCGAAGCCGGATTTTCTTCAACCCTTCCTCCATTCCCCACAAAACACTTCTCTATTCCCCACTTGACGACCTGCACTTACCAAAACGCCGAACTACTTTTCGTAACTCATTTCTGGTACAAGCAACGCGTATTTGGAACGCAATACCTCTGGAAACTAGGCTCGCCCCTAACGACAGATTCAGAGAAAAATTGTACCTGCACCTTTTACGAATTAAGAATTGTTGAAAATAATATGATAAATTGTACAATAAAATACCAACAAAATTTTCGAATTAAATAATCCATCAGTAAAGTAATGCTTTCTGGGGTTGGAGGTTGGTGCGATGGAGGTAGGTGACGAGGGTTGTAATTTTTGGTGCCCCGGCCAACCGTCCACCTCAAGCGAGGTGCAAAGTACATCGACTTACATGCCTACTGGAGATATATATATATATATAAATGCACTTAGGATCACTTAAGTGACGAATATATAAAAGTTTGCCAGAGGAAGGCAGACGACAAACACAGAAAACAAAAAAATGATGAACACACTTACAAAGTTTCTTGATATTTCGGTGCCACTAGCACTCTTGCGACCGAGGTGCTAGTGGCACCGAAATATCAAGAAACTTTGTAAGTGTGTTCATCATTTTTTTGTTTTCTGTGTTTGTCGTCTGCCTTCCTCTGGCAAACTTATATATATATATATATATATATATATATATATATATATATATATATATATATATATATATATATATATATATTACAGAAAAAGGAAATAAATTTAGAAATATAAGCTAGCAACAAGGCGTTGAGGTTGGGGATGGATAGATAGGTATATCAGTGGACACTCACAGAAAGGCGATCCATGGCGACACCGGTGTCCACTGCTCTCGGAAGCTTTCGGGTGAGAACCCTTCCTCAGCGGGAGAAAATCACAACTGAAGAGTGTCACACTGGAGTTGAGGGTAGAGGGTCTGCTTAGGAGGGTGGTTGGTTTTTGAGGGAAGTGATTGGTTGGAAGGAAGTGAGGGAGGGAGGAATAAGGGGAGGGGATACGAAGAAAGCTAGCGGAGGTTAAGCCCGGGAGTACAAATACATTTTAGGATTGAAATATATGATTTTTCCCAATGGCGGAGCTCCATGATAGATGTGTCAGGTGGGAGGGCGCGAATGATTTTTACTCGGAAGCAGTCGTTGAAGGGGAGGTTATGAGAATTGGCGTGCTCCGCTACAGGCAGCTTCAATTGTTGTGTCACGCTGCTCCTGTGGTTATTGATTCGTACATTGAGAGATGTGCTTGTGAGGCCAACGTAGAAGGCCTGGCAGTGCTTACAGGTGAGGAGGTAAATTACATTACTCGAGGAACAGGTTACCCGAGTAAGTATCTGATACGTTATATTTGTGACAGGGGTCGTGAAAGTTCGGGAGAAAGGGTTGAGTGGGCAGGTGAGACAACGGGGCTTGCTGCAAGGATTTGATCCAACGAGAGGGGGATCGGCCACACTACCCTCAAGTGAGGTTTGTCGGATCTCGCGGATCCAGAGACTATTTTGGAGATTGGGAGGGCGACGAAAGGAGAGCACGGGAGGTCTTCGAATAAAAGAAGAAGTAGAGGGGGAAGAGGCGAGAATTGAGTGTGCTGCCTTAAGAAGGTTTTTCAGTGCAGCATCTAGACCCGGATGAAAGGTGGTTACAAAGATTTGTTCATCAGGATAAAGATGATCGTCCGGTTGAGGCGTGGAAGGCGGTCTCCTTGAGGGCTCAACCGCCCTGATGAACTGCTCCCTCACCAGGTGGAGGGGATATCCCCGGCTCACGAACGCTATTTCCAGGTCTTTCAAATAACGAAATAAATGAAAATCGTCGGAGCAAATACGTCGACCTCGACGAGCGAGAGAAAATGGGAGGGAGCGTTTGCAGCGATCGGGATGACAGCTATCCCAGTGCAAGTACTGCTGCAGGTTGGAGGGTTTCTTGTGAACGGATGTGCTAATTTTGTTATTCTTTAAGTGAATATCTACATCGAGAAAAGTGATTGAAGAAGTTGAAGAGTGATGAGTGAAAGAAAGGAATGGATGTGAATTAATTTTTTTAATAAAATGATTAAGTGTTGTGCTCCCGTGGGTCCAAATTATAAAAATATCGTCTATATAACGAAGCCAGACGAGTGGCTGAAGTGGGGAAGAAGATAATACATTTTCTTCCCACCGCCCGAGGAAGCAGGAGGCGTAAGAGGGTGCCATTCTCGTGCCCATAGCGGTGCCTTTAACTTGAAGAAAATGACGCCCGCCAAAAACGAAATTGTTCTTGGCGAGCACCATCCTCATCAGTTTCAAAAGGAAGGGGGTAGAGGGGCGTGAGCCAATGGGTCTTCCGTTGAAAAGTTCCCTTGCAGCAGCCAGACCTTCTATGTGGGGAATATTTGTGTAAAGGGAGCACACGTCAACTGTTAGGAGAATAGCGCCAGGTGGAAGTGACGAGGGGAGGGATTTAAGGCGGCTCAGAAAATGCTGGGTGTCCTGAATAAATGACGGTAGGCGCCGGACAAATGGTTGGAGGTGTGAATCAAGGAGAGCAGAGATTCTCTCAGTGGGTGAGCCGTAACTGGAGACGATGGGACGGCCGGGGACACCAGTTTTATGAATTTTAGGGAGTAAGTAGAAAGTAGGGGTGCGGGGATTTGGAGGAATTAAGAGGGCGAGCTCTTTTTTTGAGAGCCCCTCCTTGGTGCCCACAGAATGTAAGAGTTTTGATATAGAGTTTAGATGCTTAGGGGTTCTATCCGAGGTCATTAATTTGTAGAAGGTGGTGTCATTTAGTTGCCGATTGGCTTCCTCCTCGTACCTCAGGCGGTCCATGACTACCGTAGTGGAGCCTTTGTCCGCTGGAAGAATTATGATTTCCTCGTTACGCCTTAAGGAAATCAGAGCGTGTAACTCATCCCGCGAAATATTCTTAGCGGACGATAGGGAATCCACGAAGTCTTGGGAAGATAGTTGGGAGGAAATATGGTTAAGATATAATTGAAGCGGGTGGTTGGCAGGGAGGGCGGGCGGGCAGAAACTGGAGGGTTCTTTAAATTTCGCGAGAGGATTCTGGGGTGGTAGAGTATCATCCTCTGAGGTATCACAAGGGGTGACGTTACCATGAGAAAAGTGGAATTTTAGACGAATATTACGCGCAAAAGCGTGAAATTCCGAAAGAAGGAGAAAGTGGTCAAATTTGGGGGTGGGACAGAAGGAAAGGCCCTTGGATAGGAGAGAAGATTCTGAGGGTGAAAGAGTGTGGGAGGACAAATTGACCACAGGCTCCTTCGAGGGCTGCTCGCATGGCTTGGGCATATGGTTACCAGATGTCCGGAAAGCTCGGGGTCTTGGGGGCAGTTTATGACTCTTAAACTGGTGTGGGAGGGGGGTGGGAAGACTCAGTTGGTCGGCTAAGCAGGGCCTTTCTGCAAAAAGGGGGGCATTTGGGTGGACGACTGCTCCAAGAGAGAAAGGGAGGGCAAGACCTAACCTTAAATGCTGGACGCACAAATTTGAGAGTTTCTTATTGAGAGCTGCCCGGTGCGAACGTTTTTGTAATGTTGCTGGGAAAAATAACTCTTTGTATCAATTCCTCTCAAGTGAATAGCTTGTTTTAGCTGGTTAACTTTACCAGAGTGAAAATTTGCCAACGTGCGGTACTGAGTAAGGACCGCACGGGTAAATGACATGGAGAAGTTATACTGGAGTATTGCAAGCGAATGGCGGCAATCAGGGTTCAGACCAGAGAGTGGTAATTGAACCGTGAGGCCTTTCTGTGAGAGTCCACTGATATACCTATCTATCCATCCCCAACCTCAACCCCTTGTTGCTCTCTTATATATATATATATATATATATATATATATATATATATATATATATATATATATATATATATATATATATATATATATATATATATATATATATATATACAATTAAAGAGGAAACTTACAGGGGGTAAAAAGACGAAAGTAAAGAGAGAGTCTTACTTAGAGACGTTTCGGGTGTTATCCCTTCTTCAGTCACACAGAGAATCCACATCGTGTATATATATATATATATATATATATATATATATATATATATATATATATATATATATATATATATATATACACGATGTGGATAGGATGGAGGAGATAGACACACAAAAAAAGAGACGATCACACTTACATAGCTAGCTTTCGGAACTAGTCCGTCTTCAAGGCGTATCACGGAACAAATGTCGTGTGCGCTGGTGAGGATAGGGGTAGGAGGGGCGGTAGGTTAGGGGAGTGGGGATGGGGGAAGGGGAAGGGGTTTTTCCCAGCGGTTGACGAACGGTTCTTGAAAAGGGGAAATTTTTACCAGCTCGTGTCTTGGCCGGAGAGAGCGGAAGGGGTCGCAGTGAGGGTGGGGGGGGGGAGAGGGAAGGGAAGGGGGTAAATGGAAAACAACGGGGAGCGTGCGATTAATGTATTTTATTTAATCCGGGCGCGGCGTACGATTTTAGCAACCAGATTATGGCCAGCTCCTTCTGGCGCACTTCAATTAACGGGGCGTCCGGGGGAAGGGAGATCAATATTGCCACCTCAAAGCACTTGTCAAAGGACAAGCCATGCTTCCACACATGAGTAGGGACGGGGAAAGTGGAAGATGGGTCTTTACAGGTGCACCGATGGTTATTCATTCTAATATTAAGGGGTGTAATACATTCGCCCACATAAAAACCGCGACATAGTTTACATTGTAACACATAAACTAAGTTGTGGGAGTCGCAAGAGCCGGAGGCTTTGATGTCGAACGGCGTCTCTGTGTTAGGACTCTGAAATGAGGATAGGGGGCGAAACATGTTGCACGTTTTGCACCGTGGTTTGTTGCATCTCTGTGTAGTGGGACGGGGAGTGTCATTCGACTTCGGTCCATATCAAGCCCTCCAACAAACAACTGTATTTGCATTACAACAGCTGCCATCCCAAACACACTAAGCACTCAATTCCTTATTCGCTGTCGATCCGTGGCCACCGGATTTGCAATTCCAAAGAAAAACTTCACGAATACCTTGATAAGCTTCACAATTCTTTATCCAATAGAAATTATCCCGAGCCACTTCTAAAAAAACGTATTTTACCCTCCTCTGCTAATTTCACCCCACATAAAAAAGACACCCCCCTGGACGCCCTAAATCTTCACATCACATATTTTCCTGGCGTCCAAAAACTCAAGACCATCCTCAAAGACTTATTCCCAATTTTAGATACTAACAGATCGACAGCCAATCTCCTACCCAAATGCCCCACAGTATGTTTCAGACGTCCACCTAACTTAGCCAATCTTCTTCGCTCCAATTCTTCGCGAGAGGGTACATCGAATGACACTCCCCGTCCCACTACACAGAGATGCAACAAACCACGGTGCAAAACGTGCAACATGTTTCGCCCCCTATCCTCATTTCAGAGTCCTAACACAGAGACGCCGTTCGACATCAAAGCCTCCGGCTCTTGCGACTCCCACAACTTAGTTTATGTGTTACAATGTAAACTATGTCGCGGTTTTTATGTGGGCGAATGTATTACACCCCTTAATATTAGAATGAATAACCATCGGTGCACCTGTAAAGACCCATCTTCCACTTTCCCCGTCCCTACTCATGTGCGGAAGCATGGCTTGTCCTTTGACAAGTGCTTTGAGGTGGCAATATTGATCTCCCTTCCCCCGGACGCCCCGTTAATTGAAGTGCGCCAGAAGGAGCTGGCCATAATCTGGTTGCTAAAATCGTACGCCGCGCCCGGATTAAATAAAATACATTAATCGCACGCTCCCCGTTGTTTTCCATTTACCCCCTTCCCTTCCCTCTCCCCCCCCCCACCCTCACTGCGACCCCTTCCGCTCTCTCCGGCCAAGACACGAGCTGGTAAAAATTTCCCCTTTTCAAGAACCGTTCGTCAACCGCTGGGAAAAACCCCTTCCCCTTCCCCCATCCCCACTCCCCTAACCTACCGCCCCTCCTACCCCTATGCTCACCAGCGCACACGACATTTGTTCCGTGATACGCCTTGAAGACGGACTAGTTCCGAAAGCTAGCTATGTAAGTGTGATCGTCTCTTTTTTTGTGTGTCTATCTCCTCCATCCTATCCACATCGTGTGTTCATCGCCGCATGGCTGACTCCAATCCATCAACGTATTTATATATATATATATATATATATATATATATATATATATATATTGTGACGGTATGCCCCGCACAAGTCACGTTTCATTTTTTATTCCATTTTTTCGTTTCGGACCTTCCCTGTCTCGAGCTTTTGCTCGTTCAGATTTCGCGGGCACAGCGTTAGACAAGCGGCCTCACTTTTTACTACTAGGGTTTCGCATGTCATTTTTGTGTATTGTGTCACGTGAACGACCGTATAAAACGGGCCCGGCGCAAGGCGTCTGGGAGTTATGTTGGCGGAAGGTGCGAGGAGGCAGTCCCATGTACTCCGTAGTCTGGCAGCAAGGTTCAGCAGAGCACCGGGGAGCAAGACAGAGAGAGAGAGAAAAGAGGGCTGAGGTGCAGTGTCAAGGAAATTCCTCACGTCGTCTAACGCCCATACGCCGATCATCCAGAAAACCTCAGGCAACCAAAGACCTGTGGGTTGATGACGCGCACAGCGGTGAATTCGACGTGGAGCCACAGCTTGACACATAAGTACTCTACAAATCCCCTTCTCCCTGGATAGTGAATTATCCACTCTTCCTGCTCCAACCAGCATTTCTCCACCGAAGAAGACACCTCGAGTGGAGGTGATCGCATGTAATAGTGACTCAGGAACAATTCCACTTAACGTTACTAAGCTTGTCACAAAGCAAATATCTGTATAATTATTCTCCCGTCCTTGTGATTTGTGTTGTAAATCCCAGTAGTGCTGGACACTTTCGCAAGATCGGACGCGGAGCATGTAAAATTCAAGGTGGACAATCAACTCGACAATAAGAATTGTAGTAGAGATTCTTACAGAGGCCATTGTGAATTTTGTTATGTGTTCGTATTAGTTTTTTTTGGTGGGTTATTGCGTTTTTGTGTTCTCTTTCAATCAGTGTGTCATTCAAACGGATAATCATTTCATCCCTCATTAGATTTAAGGAGAAAGTTACTTGTGTTTATTTTTTGTTTTGCCAATAAATGCCTAAAACCATTCACAATCTGAACGAGGTCGTTTCGTCTTTACTGTGCTTCGCACTGAGCTCCAAAATTCCCATATTCTCCTTCTCTTTCGTGATCGCCTGCCGTAGAACCCACGTGGTTTTCCTTTCAGTAAGACTCGTCCGCCATCGACCCGCTGCGGGTGGGTCAGCGGACTACGTGAAGGTATGCACTATCGCAGCTGGTTTCTAACCAGTGGGGCCGGGGATCGAAATCGTCCAACATCAGAGTTGGCGAGCTCGTCCGATGGTACGTATCGTCACATCTGGCGCCCAACGTGGGGCCCACAATCCCGTCCTATGGTGCGTATCGTCATAATATATATATATATATATATATATATATATATATATATATATATATATATATATATATATATATATATATATATATATATATATATATATATATATATATATATATATATATATATATATATAAAAGTTTGCCAGAGGAAGGCAGACGACAAACACAGAAAAAACAAAAATGATGAACACACTTACAAAGTTTCTTGATATTTCGGTGCCACTAGCATCTTGGTCGCAAGAGCGAAGACTGAGAAGGAAAGGAGGACTGAGGCGGTAGGAAGGGAGGACTGAGGCGGAAGGAAGGGAGGGAGGGGAGGGACAGGGGAAGGGGAGGAGGGGGAGGGAGAGGAAAGGTGGGGGCGGGAGGCGGGAAGTGGAAGAAATTCGAAAGGAAGAAGTAGTATGGGCAGAGGTGATAGAAGAAGTTAGTGGGATTTATTGAGTCCTGGCGGAGAGAAAGGCTGGAATAAGTAAATGCAAGAGGACTCAAGATCTTTGATTTGGAGTGGGGAGGAGGAAGGGGGAAGGGAGGCGAGAATGCCAACCTTAAAAATATTATTAAAGGTGGAGTTGTGGGAAGAAACATGGGTGGCAACAGGGAGGGAAACAGAAATAGAAGGTGGTTCATTACAACTGGAGCGGTGGCCATTCATGCGGATGTTAAGGGGAGTGGTCGTCAAACCGATGTAAAAACTAGGGCATAATTGGCAAAGAAGGATATAGACAACATTATGGGAAACGCAGGAGAGTGAGGGGACGGAAGGAAGATGAGCGGCAAGGAATTTATCAGGCAGAGGCTGGGTGAGAAGGATGCCACAAGTTTTGCGACGTGGGCGATTGCACGGCGTCGGAAGGGACTTAGTAGGTCGGGAGATTGATTTGGAAAGAGGTTTAGTGATTTTAAAGAGGGTGGAGAGGTTGGGAGGGCGTCTAAAGGTGAGAGAAGGACAGCGGGGGAAAATTTTGGAAGTGGTAAGGTTGTCAGAGAGGATGGGGTAGAGGTTTTTGATTAAGCGACGGATGGAGTGAACTCCAGGGAAATAGGTGGTACAGAGGGAGATTTGATCATGAGGAAACTTATTAAGAGAGAGAGATTTAGAAGAAGAGGGTCGCTGTAGGATTTTTTTCTGAAGAAGACGCTCAGGGTAGCCTCTGCAAAGGAGGGATTGGTGGAGATTAGAGAGAAAAAGGTCAAGGGATTCGGGATTGTTGCATATTCGGTGACCACGGATAGAGAGGGAAAAGGGGAGGGATCGTTTAGTATGAGAGGGGTGGCAGCTGTTGAAATGGAGATATTGTTGCTTGTTGGTGGGCTTGATATGGACAGAAGTGTGGAATTTAAGGTTACTGAGGGAGATGTCTACATTCAGAAAGGTAATTTTAGAGGCAGAGATGTTAGAGGTGAAGGAGACAGAGGAGGAGGAGTTTAGGGAGGAGATGAAAGAGTTAAGGGAATCAAGGCCATGTGGCCACAGAAGAAAAATATCGTTAATGTAACGAAGCCAGAGAAGAGGTTTAGGAGAGCAGGACGAGAGAAAAGATTGCTCAAAAGCACCCAAGAAGAGGTTAGCATAGGAGGGGCTGAAACGACTACCCATGGCACAACCTTTAGTTTGCATGTAGAATTTGTTATTGAAGGAGAAAGCATTATTAGAAAGTATAAAGTTGGAAAGGTCAAGGAGAAAATCTGAACTAGGGGCGTGAGGAACAGGCCGCTGGTCAAGAAAAAGACGAATGGCGGAAAGTCCTTCAGAGTGAGGAATAGAAGTGTAGAGAGAGGTGACATCTATGGTGGCCATTAAGATATCACAGTCTGAGGGGAGTGGGGTAGATTGGAGGCGTTCAAGAAAATGATAAGTATCTTTGATGTGAGAAGGGAGAGAGAGAACAAAAGGTTGTAAGTAGTGGTCAACGAAAGCGGAGATGCGTTCGGTGACAGAGTTATAAGAGGAAACTATTGGGCGACCAGGGTTGTGAGTCTTATGGATTTTGGGAAGAATGTAGAAATTGGGGGTGTGGGGGGGTGAGAAGAGATATATCATGGGAGGAAAGACCTTCGTTGGGACCTTTTTCCTTGAGGAAAGAGGTGATGTTTTGCAGAAAAGTGGGGTTGGGATCATTTTGGACGGGCTGGTAGGAAGAGGCATTAGACAACTGCCGGAGAGCTTCATTTAGATAGTCAGAAGAGTTTAGTACAACTACCGTGGAACCTTTGTCGGATGGAGTAATGACAATATTAGGGTTGCGGGTGAGGCTTTTTAGGGCAGAAATTTCGGAGGGAGAAAGATTGGGAGTAGGTTTGAGGGAGTGGAGAAAAGAGGGTTCAGAGAGTTTGGAAAGGAGAAGGTTGGTGAAAATTTCTAAGGGGTGATTCGAAAGAAGGGCTTTGGGCTCATATTTGGAGGAAGGCTTAAATTTAGAGAGAGCAGGGTGCGGGGGGTTGGAGGAAGAAGAAAGAGAGGGCCGCGTTTCCCAGAAAAGCTTCCATTTTAGTCGTCGGCAGAAGAGAATGGCGTCGGAGAGGATGGAGATAGGATTGATTTTGGGAGTGGGAGAGAAACTGAGTCCTTTAGTTAGCAATGAAATCTCGTCGCGGGAGAGAGGGGTGGACGAAAGGTTGACAACTTGCTCAGGTAGCTCAGCTGTGTTAGCGGTGGAGGGTGTTGGGGGAGGAGGAGGATCTTTTGGAAGGGTGCGCTTAAGGAAAGCCAATGACGTCGGAGGAGGTGGGGGGGGAGGCTGAAACAAGTGGCGAGGTCGGGTTTGGCTGAATGCAAGGGAGGTTGTGGAGGGGGGGGGGTTGCCAACTGAGTCGGAAGGGAAATACCGTTACTAAGGAAAGAAAGGACGAGGGAGGAAAGTTTACGAAGGGATTTAGCGCGTCTAGTGGAAAGAACGCGGAGGGCAGAGTCGAGAATGCGTTGGATACTAGGGAGAAAGTGGGGGCTGCAGAGACCGATGATATTGATGAGGAAATGGATACGAGAATGGTATTGAATGACCAGAGCATGGTAATGCAAGAACACCGAGTGACAGAGGTTATATGAGAGCTGGTAGGCGTGAGAGTGAAAGAACGGGCGTAGAGAGGGAGGGAGGCCGGAAGTAGGGAGTTTAATGGTGAGGCCATTAGGAAAAATGCCTAGGGAGAGACAAATGGAGAGAAATTCTGAGTGATACGTGAACTGTGCTAACTTGAAGGATAGTTTTTTAATAGTATGGATCCAGGAGGTAACAGGGTCAATAGAATGCATGGAAAGGGGAAGTAGCAGGTAAGGCAGAAGGGAAGGAATAGGGTAAGTAAAGGAAAAATACAAGAAGACACAGTGGGGAGGGAAGGATAGGACATGGAACAGACAGCTACGCCTTACGGTCCAAGGGCCACAGGAACGCAGGACCGGAACCGAAGAAACAGCTCGTAGACAGAAGAACACGCAGAAAGATTGCAGGACGCAACGATGTATAACAGCACTTAGGATCACTTAAGTAACGAATATATAAAAGTTTACCAGAGGAAGGCAGACGACAAACACAGAAAACACAAAAATGATGAACACACTTACAAAGTTTCTTGATATTTCGGTGCCACTAGCACCTTGGTCGCAAGAGCGAAGACTGAGAAGGAAGGGAGGACTGAGGCGGTAGGAAGGGAGGACTGAGGCGGAAGGAAGGGAGGGAGGGGAGGGACAGGGGAAGGGGAGGAGGGGGAGGGAGAGGAAAGGTGGGGGCGGGAGGCGGGAAGTGGAAGAAATTCGAAAGGAAGAAGTAGTATGGGCAGAGGTGATAGAAGAAGTTAGTGGGATTTATTGAGTCCTGGCGGAGAGAAAGGCTGGAATAAGTAAATGCAAGAGGACTCAAGATCTTTGATTTGGAGTGGGGAGGAGGAAGGGGGAAGGGAGGCGAGAATGCCAACCTTAAAAATATTATTAAAGGTGGAGTTGTGGGAAGAAACATGAGTGGCAACAGGGAGGGAAACAGAAATAGAAGGTGGTTCCTTACAACTGGATATATATATATATATATATACACGATATATATATGTGTATATATATATATATATATATATATATATATATATATATATATATATATATATATATATATATATATATATATATATATATATATATATACTACACGATGTGGATAGGATGGAGGAGATAGAAACACAAAAAAAGAGACGATCACACTTACATAGCTAGCTTTCGGAACTAGTCCGTCTTCAAGGCGTATCACGGAACAAATGTCGTGTGCGCTGGTGAGGATAGGGGTAGGAGGGGCGGTAGGTTAGGGGAGTGGGGATGGGGGAAGGGGAAGGGGTTTTTCCCAGCGGTTGACGAACGGTTCTTGAAAAGGGGAAATTTTTACCAGCTCGTGTCTTGGCCGGAGAGAGCGGAAGGGGTCGCAGTGAGGGTGGGGGGGGGAAGAGGGAAGGGAAGGGGGTAAATGGAAAACAACTGGGAGCGTGCCATTAATGTATTTTATTTAATCCGGGCGCGGCGTACGATTTTAGCAACCAGATTATGGCCTGCTCCTTCTGGCGCACTTCAATTAAGATTGGAGAGCGCAATTCCTCCTCCCACTCACCATCGTGACTATGAACCAACCATTGGCGCATTGGATTTCCCAAGTCAAATTCAATTCCCGAAAGATATCTATGTGCAATGATCATATTTTCTTTTTAAATTCCTGCCTTTCAATGGGAATAGCCCCCAATGCCTCACCATTAAAATTCCAATTGACGCCATCCCTCCACAATTGCGCTCTCCAATCTATCAACTGAAGTTTCAAACTTCATTATCATTTATCCGGGTACTCCTGGCCCAGTATAGTTCAATGCGAGAATTCCACATTCAGAATTGGCTCTCTTTGATAAAAATTATCACCTGCTCTTTTCCGGAATATATTACGCACATTAACAATATAATTTTTGTAACGCTGAAAAAACAGGAGTTTCGCCGTAATAAATTATTAAAGAAACTATCCGCCCTATACGCTGCACATTTAGCGAGAGGTATCTCTCTTCCCGCCCAAATACTGCCACCCAGTCCCCCTCCCCTGCCTCTCCTCTCGGAACGACCAGATCTCGCCACCTTATTCAACCTCCCGGCGCCGCCCAAGGGGCCGCCAACCCCTCCTAAATACAAACCCCCAACACCCCACGGCCACTCCATACCTGACGGAGGGCAAGAGTCAGATGTTCTCAACCTTTCCTCTACTGCACTCACTAAGAATGATGTCTCTGTTTTAAGTAAAGGACTCACTTTCTCACCGACTCCCAAAGTCAATCATATACAATTACTCTCGGATGTCATCAGTTTCTGCAGAAACCTCAAATGGCGGCACTTTTGGAAACAAAACGACGGCCACACTTCAAATTTAAACCCCGCCATCAACAAATTTCGTCCTAAATCCAACTATGAACCTAAACCTTTGGCCAATAATCACCCAATCGAGGTATTCTGCAACCAACTTTTAAATCGTGTGTCAGATCCTCAGTTTCTCAATTCCCTCACTCCTGCCCCAAACCTTAACAGAGAGGAATTGTCATCTCTCAGTCGCCTCCGCCGCAATCCCAACATTACCATCAGTAAAGCGGATAAGGGATCAACCGTTGTGGTTCAAGATAGGGAGGATTATGTCGCCGAAGCAATGCGACAACTCGGTGATGTTTCTTCCTATCTCCCACTCACAGACGATCCAACTGCGGCGTATCGAGCGGAAATATATGACTTCTTAATTTCAACAGGCCCTGATGAAGGACTCTCCAAGTCCGACATCAATATTCTCTCGCCCACTAACTTCAAAACTCCGTATTTCTATCTCCTTCCCAAAATACACAAAGAAGGCGTCCCCGGACGCCCGATCATCTCCAACTGCAATTCCCCAACGGAGCGCATATCGGCCTTCGTGGACTATCACCTGCAGCCTATAGTTGCTAAACTCCCTTCCTTCCTTCGTGATTCCTATCACTTTCTAGACATCCTGAAAGCAGTAAATATTCCCTCCAACAAAAGCGTCATCATGGCTACGGTGGATGTTACTTCATTGTACACCTCGATTCCTCACCATGAAGGTCTACAGTCCATATCCCATTTCCTTTCGAGAAGAAATCACCCTCGAATTCCCTCCACCAACTTCCTTATCAAGCTAGTTGAATTCATTCTGAAACGCAACGCCTTCACTTTCAATGGGCGTTTCTTTCTTCAAGCCAAGGGAGCGGCTATGGGCACAAGAATGGCCCCTTCTTATGCCAATGTCTTCATGTGAAAGCTCGAAAGTGATTTCCTCGCCACCCAGGAATTACAACCGGAGCTCTGGGTTAGATTCATTGATGATATTTTCATCATATGGACCCACGGCGAGGATACCCTAGCGAACTTCCTCAAATCTCTAAATCAGTTCTCATCCATTCGCTTCACATCGGCCACTTCTCCTTCTCAAATCACCTTTCTCGACGTAGACATTTCCATCACAAATAATAACACCTTTGAGACTTCGGTCCATATCAAGCCCTCCAACAAACAACTGTATTTGCATTACAACAGCTGCCATCCCAAACACACTAAGCACTCAATTCCTTATTCGCTGTCTATTCGTGGCCACCGGATTTGCAACTCCAAAGAAAAACTTCATGAAAACCTTGATAAGCTTCACAATTCTCTATCCAATAGAAATTATCCCGAGCCACTTCTAAAAAAACGTATTTTACCCTCCTCTGCTGATTTCACCCCACGTACAAAAGACACCCCCCTGGACGCCCTAAATCTTCACATCACATACTTTCCTGGAGTCCAAAAACTCAAGACCATCCTCAAAGACTTATTCCCAATTTTAGATACTAACAGATCGACAGCCAATCTCCTACCCAAATGCCCTACAGTATGCTTCAGACGTCCACCTAACTTAGCCAATCTTCTTCGCTCCAATTCTTCGCTAGAGGGTACATCGAATGACACTCCCCGTCCCACCACACAGGGATGCAACAAACCACGGTGCAAAACGTGCAACATGTTTCGCCCCCTATCCTCATTTCAGAGTCCTAACACAGAGACGCCGTTCGACATCAAAGCCTCCGGCTCTTGCGACTCCCACAACTTAGTTTATGTGTTACAATGTAAACTATGTCCCGGTTTTTATGTGGGCGAATGTATTACACCCCTTAATATTAGAATGAATAACCATCGGTGCACCTGTAAAGACCCATCTTCCACTTTCCCCGTCCCTACTCATGTGCGGAAGCATGGCTTGTCCTTTGACAAGTGCTTTGAGGTGGCAATATTGATCTCACTTCCCCCGGACGCCCCGTTAAGCCCCGTTAATTGAAGTGCGCCAGAAGGAGCAAGCCATAATCTGGTTGCTAAAATCGTACGCCGCGCCCGGATTAAATAAAATACATTAATGGAACGCTTCCCGTTCTTCTCCATTTACCCGCTTCTCTCCCCCTCCCCCCCCCCACCCTCACTTCGACCCCTTCCGCTCTCTCCGGCCAAGACACGAGCTGGTAAAAATTTCCCCTTTTCAAGAACCGTTCGTCAACCGCTGGGAAAAACCCCTTCCCCTACCCCCTCCCCTAACCTACCGCCCCTCCTACCCCTATCCTCACCAGCGCACACGACATTTGTTCCGTGATACGCCTTGAAGACGGACTAGTTCCGAAAGCTAGCGATGTAAGTGTGATCGTCTCTTTTTTTGTGTGTCTATCTCCTCCATCCTATCCACATCGTGTGTTCATCGCCGCATGGCTGACTCCAATCCATCAACGTATTTATATATATATATATAAATACGTTGATATATATATATATATATATATATATATATATATATATATATATATATATATATATATATATATAATGAGTAAAATGTCATGAATGAAATAAATTGATAGATAACGGTTAATGCTGCAGCTATTAGACGTATTTGGCCAGCAAAAGAGTAGTCCATATTCGATTTTTAATGAACACGTATGAGTATTTATATTAATTTTCTCATAATGTCGATATGAATGAATGTAAAATGTAGTTGCAATCACTGGCTGATTATATGAAACTTTATAAATAAAAAAGATAAAATTCGCTTCTCAAACTCCGAAGAATCCACTGTTGACTACAATCAAAAGATCCGGGAGATCCTACAGGACCCAGCACACCGGAAAATACTTCGCGATCCCACTGACTCCATTACAAGGAAAACAGTCGCTCTAATCAAGAGTTCCAGCCTTACATCGGGCACCGCCAAGATGGATAACTGCCGACTAACGGAGGATGGATATATACCTAAGGTACCTATTGTTGAGACGCGTAAGGTGTTCGCTATTAAGACATCCAAGAGTCCCATTGTTGCGATACTAAGAAGCTTTCTCCAAATGGTTCACCATTGGGATGCATATTGTTAACACCGTTGCTATGCTAATAATCTTGAGGATACATGAGTGAAAACCTTCAAGAAGGCAAGCGAATATGTATCCGCCCCTATCTTATATGGACGGCGAGTCACCCCGAGCAAGGGCGAGGGAGAATCTTCGATCTAGGGCGATTATATCCTAGAGTCCAGTCCTCGAGTATCTACTCGGTTGAGGTGGTCGAATGCCATGGCCAATGACACTTGGTACTTGCCTGCTAATTCCATTTGGGTACTCGTGTTCAGTGGTATTCACCGAAGTATTCGAGTCTTCATCGCGGTACTTAGGCACTTCCCCATGAAATTCGACCGGGTAATCACGTATTCATACGAGTACTCAAATGAATATTTGGTTATTTTTGGGGAACCTTTGGGTGTCGTCATCAAGACTCTGTAGAATAATTCGTCTTCAATGGGTCCAAGAACCAAGAGAAATTTTGAAGACAGAACATATATATCTCAAAGAACAAATTAACGCCAGTGAAGTTGGGGTATTCCGCTATTAGGTTCTGTATGATACAATGATAAATTGCAAGGTAAGTTGTTATAAGCTAGCACTAGTTATTGTTAAAAATGAAATTAAGTAAAAATATTTCTTAAAGAAATGTAAACAACTTATCTCTTCAAGTATGCAACGCATAGACTGAAAGTGGAAGCATGAGTTTTTACATCTGCAGAGCGAATATCTCAGCTATAAATAATCCGCATGATATGATGGAGCTTGCGGCGGACGGCAAAAAATACGCTGTCGGTATACTTACATAGCATTGTTACATTAGATTCCTTGAATGTGTGCTAAATATTACTAATCAACTAGATATCAAGCGGTGGCTGGTAAGAAAGAAGGGGCATGAGTCAGAAATATCACTTCGGGATATCTTAAGTGTGGTTTAACCAACTCAAATTTGTAATATGCGCTTGGATACCAAAAGTGGAACCTGAAAGATAGAAAGTGCAAGATACAGAAGATCTTTAAAGACAGGATGAGACTGATTGTCAATGTACCCTAGTAGGGTTCAGGTACAACAAATCTTGGAAACACGGCAAGGCGTTTCTTTGAAAATCCCCGGCAAGTGGCTGAAATAACAGGTACAGCATTGATTAAGATTCTTTAAATTTCCGCCTATTTTAGTCATAATACCCAGTGCTAAACATTTTATTATGACGGTATTATTTCAGGAACTGACGAAGGTCTCCTCATTCGATTCTCCACTACATTGAAGAAATTATGAAGAGGTCGGAAACCAAATAGGTATAACTGCATTTTACTCCTACAGCTGGGGGACTGCCAAACTGTATGTGAAGTTATATCCTTGGTTTCATATACCTCCCAGAATCCAAAAAGCCCTCTTTCATGGAGCTGAAATTATTAAAGAGACAATTCTTTTGTCGGGTCAATTCTCGTAAGAGGCTAAGGAGGCAAGGAATGAGAATATTTCGACAGCGCTTCACGAGGGAAAACTCAAAAGAGCGGCCACAAACGAAGACTTATTTCAAAGACTCCTCCCACGTTATATCGTTTAACGCAATGATTTCGCGCAAAACCTAACAGGAAATGAATCCCTTCCATAAAAGTACAAAATATGTTCCTCAAATCACATTTTGAGTAGATTCCAAATACGCCGCGAGCATTTGGGACCCTGTTCAAAAAATTTAACAAAAAATTAATAAAATACAAAGGAAAGCAGCGCGCTTCGTTAAAAACTGCTACCAGCGTACATATAGTGTCTCGCAACATTTAGAGGAATTAAGGTGGGAGCCCCTAGAGACTCGGAGGTTACACGCTAGGCATAGGTTGCTTGATAAATTCAGAACTGATATTATTCAGAGCGACTCAGAGAATATTATCATGACTCCTCACTACATGTCTAGGTCTGACAAAAGCGATAAAATAAGAGAGATACACTGCCGAACAGATAGGTACAAAAACCCGTTCTCTCCGCGAACGACAAGCGCCCACAATAAAAAATGAACTCCTCTAAATACACTCTCATAACACACGACACTATTTCATCTCCGAAAAACTTACGCCTTTACACGGCTGGTGATGTAACACCCCCTACCACTCGCCCAAGCGGCGGATCGCAGGGTATAATGTAGATGTTCTGAGTTACAACGTATCAAGACAAGCCATATCCCTCACGCAGAGTGGCCAGGAGGGATTGGGCGATGGAGGGTGAAATAGGGGCGTAAGAATTGTTGTACGTGTCGCCACGGCGAAAGAAGTCCGATGACAGCTCGAAAAGTGGAAGGGGCCAGGGAGCTCATAACGGGGCCCACGTATCCTAGAGCCAATAGCTGAACCCCGTCAACACCCCATCCCCCTACCGACCCTGACGACGTTGTCACATACCTTTAACTTTTCAGTCTCCCTCGAGTCTTCTTTCGTGCGGTTTTCGGTGTCAAGTGCTTCAGTCTTTGGGTGTGTTGTTTGCGTATTCTTGCAATTGTAATACTTACACGATTAATCCATTCGCGCTTTTGGGTGTTCACCGTACGAGTTTTTTTCTACCTTCGGCCTTCATTCAAGAGGATTTTCTACCTTTTTTCTACCTTCGGCACAACCTTCCGTTTTGAAGGAGTTTCAAACGTTCCGCGAGAAAAAAATGAGTCAAGTTGAAGACTTATTTAGATATTTTCATTTAATTACTTACAATGTCTGTCATGTGTAACTATATTAACTGACATAATTATAGGAACCGAAAGTTGGTTAACAAGCGACATTGCTGATAGTGAAATTTTTCCAGTAAATTTTAGGGTATAGAGGAGAGATCGAGAGAGCCGACCGGGAGGGGGAGTATTTATAACAGTTAAGAACACAATAGTCAGCAAAATAGAAGTGATTCCTGATAATATAATAGAAAGTGTATGCTGTTCCATTCAATGTGCTAATTCGAAAGTAATATATGTTTGTGCCTACTATAGACCACCCCACTCCGATGTAGACTCAGTATTAGAACTCGAGAAACAGATCAGGTCCATTAATTCCCATAGTAACGAACGACAGATAATTGTAGGTGGAGATTTCAATACACCATCGATAGATTGGAAAACATGCAGTCATAAGTCTGGAGGTAGGGACAAAGAAATCTGCGAGTCATGGCTTAACCTGTTCGCATCACACGCACTACATCAAGTAGTAAATTTGCCTAATAAAAAGGAGAATGTTCTCGATTTACTTGCCAAAAACATCCCTCAAAAAGTTATTAAAGTTGAAAATGTCGATGGAATAAGCGACCACAAGGTAGTATACGTAAAATTTTCCCTCAATACTGAAAAAAATTTTAAATTAAAAAGAAAGATTTACCTTTTTAGTCAAGCAGATTTAAACGGATTTAGACGTGACTTAAAGACATCTTTTGAAAAATTCGTGAACATTAGCAAAAATAGTGATACAGACAATACATGGAAAGAGTTCCTCCAAATTACGCGGTCACTTGTCAGCAGATATATACCTCATAAGTATAAGAGTGAGAATAGGGAACCAAGGTGGTACAACGCGGAGGTTAGAAAATGTTTAAAACGCCAACGAGTTAGCCACGCGAAACTAAGAAAAATGAAGAAAAATGTAGCAAATCCGACCTAAAAAATACTATCGAGCATTATAAAATTTGTGAAACAGCCGCAAAATCTACCCTTAGGTAAGCTTTTAGCAAATTCAAGAGAAAAGTACTTGGAGAACAACTAGAGGGAAATCCGAAAGCATTTTGGTCATATGTTAGGGAAGTACAGGGAACTAAAAAGTCAACGGTTAATTCCTTGAAAAACGATAGAGGCGAAATAGCAACTTCCAGTTTATATAAGGCTAATTTGTTGAATTATTTTTTTCAGAGCGTTTTTAATCAATCTAAGCATAATTTGCGCGAAACCATACCAGACCGATTTCAACAACTAATGCCCCCGATCGATGTATCTTGTAGCGGAATCGTATTCTTACTAAGTAACATTAGCCCGAACAAGTCCTCAGGTCCTGATGAAATTCCAGCTCGTGTTTATAAAGAATTAGCTCTCAAAATGGCTCCGTATCTTAAAGTAATATTTAACAAATCCCTCGAAGAACACGCGGTTCCCAAAGACTGGAAGATAGCAAACGTGACCCCAATTTTTAAAAGCGGCGATAGGGAACAGCCATGTAATTATAGACCAATATCATTGACGTCACTATCATTTCAAATTATAGAGCATATAATAGTTACATCAATAATGGGACACCTCGACAGCCAGGATTTATTAATAACAAACCAGCATTGGTTCAGAAAAGGACGGTCTTGCGAAACTCAATTAGGTCTTTTTGTTCGTGATATTTTAGTTTCCGGAGAAGGTAACGTACAGGTAGATGCAGCATTTCTTGACTTCAGAAAAGCTTTTGACAAGGTTCCCCACTGTAAGTTACTCGCTAAGTTAGCATCATACGGAATAGACAGTAATATAGTAGGCTGGATAGGAGATTTCTTACATGAGAGCGTTCAAAGGGTGGTATTAGATGGTGTCAGCTCCGGCGAAGTAAAAGTTACATCAGGTGTTCCCCAGGGAAGCGTGATTAGCCCAATTTTATTTCTTCTGTACGTAAACGACTTGAATACAGTAGTAAAAAATAGCAAGCTCCGTCTTTTTGCCGATGATGCAGTAGTGTATAAGGAAATTAGAAATGAAGAGGACAGACAGTTTTTAGCTAAGGATTTAGATGCGATTGATGATTGGTGTGATAGATGGCAACTAGAATTAAATTTGAAGAAATGCGCGATAATGAATTTTTGGAAAAAAAATGGCTTTCCCCGGAATAATTATTGTATCAAAGTAAACAAAATATGTAACGTAGATTCAATTAAATACTTAGGCGTCACCATCACTGAAGACATGTTATGGGGGAAACACATCAGGGAAATAACTAGTGTAGCAAACCGTAGATTAGGATTCGTAAAAAGGGTTCTAGGCAAATGCGATGAGAGAGTACGAGAAATAAGCTATTTTACACTTGTCAGGCCTCATTGAGAATATGCCGCTAGTATATGGGATCCCTACGAGGAAGGTATGATAAAAGAATTAGAGCGCGTGCAAAGGAGATCTGCTAGGTTTGTTAAAGGACGTTATGATAATTGTATTAGTGTTACGAGTTTAATAGAAGAACTAGGATGGGAATTACTATCAGAACGCAGGTTAAAATTTAGGTTAAACCTTTTAAGTAAATTCGAAACCGATTTGTTCACAGATGACGTTAGATATATATTAAAAACCCCTGCGTATTATGCTAGATTTGAACATATTAACAAAATTAGAGAGATAGATTGTCGTACCGATAGATTTAGAATGTCATTTTTTCCCTCGTACTATAAGAGAGAACAATAGGCAGCGTAGCAAAGGGATAGGTAGGTGAAATATAGTTAGAGTAGTCTGTAGTGCATGATGCATGTAATAACAACCAATAATCCATTTCATATTATGTAGATACTAACCATCTAGCTGCATGTGACCATATTATCTAGCATGTCTCCATTAAATATCCTAGTTGCATGTCAATAGTGTATGTTTGGTGATCTTCACCCCCTGCCACACACCCTCGTGGTGGCTCGCAGGGTATCACGTAGATGTAGATGTAGAAGAGAATGAGTGGAAAAAAACGAGGTCGTGATGTGACATTACGCTCGTAAGCTCGCAAAATGATCGTGTCCATTTACGAGTATTTTGAAAAAGAAAAGGTCAATCGTGGTCCAATAATTCCTGTTATAAGAGTGATGGATAGAGCTGCCCAAGCCTATCGGATTAGCTCGAAATTGGTTTCTAGAATCCTAAAAGAAAAATACGGTGATACCAACGATGAGAAGGAGCCAAGTGAGGTACTGCGGACACCCTCGAAGAAGAGGCCGAGAAGGAGTAGTAAAACTGAGCTGGATAATTTCAGCGAGGAAGCGATCAGGAGGAAAATTAATAGATATTACGAGAGGAAGGAATATCCGACTGTGCCAAAGTTATTGCTGTCTTTGAAGGAAGCGGATCTTTCCGAAGGAGCGCAAATAAGCTTGCGGAATGTGCTGAGCAGGCTTGGTTTCAAGTGGAAAAAGTTTTCAGGGAACAGAAAACTTTTAATGGAAAAAAGTGACATTGTGGCGTGGCGAGGAAAATTCCTCAGGGAAATAAGCAAAGTGAACATCGGTAATAACAGAGGCGATTAAGACTGATGGTGTTGTTGAGAACTGTGTGGAGACTCTAATTATCAACACAAACAGCGGCAGTGACAGCAGTTCCAATCACGAAACCACGGACGACGGATCTGAGTCATCAGGGAGCAATGAAAAGATGTCTCCAAGGAAACGGTAAGTAATCGTAATAATATTTTCAAATATAAAAGAAGCCAATTCACGGAAAACTTCCACTTACAGCAATTTGTCCTCCATTTCAGGTTTGTCCAACGCTCCTCTTCATCGCCAGAAGAGCTTGAAGGAGTGCGTCCCTTGGAGTGATGGCCGGGAAAATTAAAAACGTTTTCTTTATATCAACATGGTTTTAAAATATTTTACCCTAAGGCAATAAAAGTCGAGTTAGAGCTATTCGTTGTTTTTTTAATTTTTATATTTATTTTAATTACATTTCGATAAATTTACTTAATTTGCTAGTTATCATAATATTTTTTCTCGTTCTTTTCTTCTTGCTGAGTATCGAAGTATTAGTCAAGGAAGCGAAGTAAAAGCAGAGAAGGTACAAATATATTATCTCTAATTTTCGGAATGTTTTCTTGTAATAGTTTCATTGGTTATAAAGATCAAATATCTCAAATTCCGGTATCTCGGCTCCATGCGAGGACAGTAGCCATAGCGATGGCTCTCTCCCTAAATGACTTGGCAACGGTGCCCCCTCTTCCTCTCTCGGCCCTTCTAGCTGTCATCGGACTTCTTTCGCCGTGGCGACTGTACAACAGCTTCTAGCCGATGCCGAGGAAAAATGTGGATGTTCAATGGGCTCTCTATGTTACCCACGGAAGCTAAACTAATCCTTCACACACTTAAATGTTAACGCGGAATGCCTGGTTTAACTTCTAGAATGTATCCGAAAAGAGACAACTATGGTTATCGAACCTTGTGAAAAAGAATGGATTCTCTTTCCAAACGACTATTATAGCATCCTTTGCGGTCCTTCACACTATGAACGGAAAATCGTCATAATTAAGTTCATGGCTGAATAGCGTGTGATGATGCTGTATTCCCATTAACTGGCGCACAAGGCTGGACCCAGCCGCGAGATCGAAAAACAGAGTTTAGTTTGGGCGTCGCGCGCGGGCGCAGACTTTATCAACGGATTCGCATTCTAGAAGCTTCAGTGAATATCGTGATGTAAGTTACTCAAGGTTATTCCGTGTCCCTCTTAACTATTTTCTACCAAAAACCAGAAAATAAGTGTAAAATAGGGTCCGCTGTTTTTTTCCTATATAAAGAGCAAATATCCATTTATGCCATCAAAAATTTCAAAATATTAAAGAGTAAGGTGTGTTATTTGAAATAATATCATATTTTATCGCGAATTAACTCCTGCAAAAATTTTGCAGACTCTTCACATTGGATATTTTCAGCAAAAACTCAGTTCCGGCTATTTTGATTAAATGAAACGGACAACCGGCGCTATACCGTGTTCCATACCAAAGGTTTCGATTCCACAGTTTTTCCACAGAACACACACAGATTCCACAGAACACTCTTTCGAGAAACTTATCGAAAGAATAGCATAGAGTGTGAAAGTACTTGGAAATGAAATGAATACACCGATATAGGTTAAACATCAACATTTTTTTTCTATATCCCTACTTGCGCGCCGCATTCTTCAGTTTGCATCCCAATTACTTAGATAAAGTCATCGCTAAAAAAGGGAATTCCTCGGAGTAGCACGAGTCACACCAAGATGAGTTTCGAACGAGCGCACACTTTGTGATTTCCACAATCATTTGATTTCTTCTTTCGAGAAGCAAGTGACGGGAAGGCTTGTGAACGATTGAATGCGGCGAAAGTGGATCGATTATGTCGTCATTTCTCATCCGAAGAGAATATCGAAATGTCACAAAAATCAGCCGCGTTCCAGTGAACCGCGTACAAAGATGTCGGAAAACGTTAATCTTCTGGGGTTAGCTTTTTTTACTATTTTTTAATCAGAATTTTTACATTTATTGCTTTCTCCACCATTTAATCTCGTTAAATAATAACTCCTGGACATTTTTTACGCTCAATAAGTAGTTGACTCTTTAACGCGGAATACGAAGTGAAAATTGAAGAAAAAGCTTCCGAGAAAACTCATCGAATTGCTATGGCAATGGATAATTTTGCGAAGCTGTTGCTCGTCCCGCCTGCTATCGCCATTTCCGTTCTTCTGGGGAGAGTTTCAAGCGGGAGATCGAAGTATTCTGCCATTAATTTTGAAATTACTAACTGAAAGATATTTTAGCTGCTGATGCTGATTGATTCTGGTTGTGTTAAGCTCCATGCAAGGTTTTAATTCCTTTATTTCTGTATGACTGTCTTTTATGCTCCTCGGAAAAAGAACGGCCTTATACGAAACAACATTTCGTATCTGTGTTCACCTAACAAAGTCGGTGGAGGATATAATATGCCTTTGGATGCCATATAATTCGTAGTCCAGTGGTTCTAGGATGTTACAGGCTCCCATGCGATAAAGTTAGGGCACTACTTTTGGCCTATAAACATCTCAAAATAATAAACTTCCCTTGGGAATGGCAGCCCGCTTTCGAGATGGACGAAGCAGCTGGCATTGTCGTTTGAAGCCGGCAAGGCTGTATAATAACGGCAGGAGTAATATCGCAAGTGGAACACGCTTTAAGCGAGGGGGGGACACGCTGTGACCGGTTGCTGGACAAAGGGCGAGACCAGTGAGATACACTGAGAAAGAAATTGGTCTGGTAGCTCCGCACATTAACACCGGATAAAGTGTTTCGTAATTTTCAATCAAAAATTGCTCAGCCACTTCTCCATTAACCAACTCCAAAGAAAACTTTCCCTTACACTGGCGTCAACACATTGTGAAGCTGAACTTTAATGAGAACTCCTGCGGAACTCAATGGAACCCCGTTTCCCATTTTCGCCAGCTTGAATTCTTGCCTCTCAAATCTGGGGCGATGCGATATTCACATTCATAGATATCGCGCCGCGCCATAATTTTATTTTCTTCAGAAACAGTGAATTTATCACTTATCTAAAGATAGGGCATAATGTCACTGATATTATTATTGTTTTCTATTATAGTTTCGGTCGAAGTTAGCAATTACATTCTTTTTTCTCTTATTCCAGCGTTTCACATTTTTATAATGCCTCATCATGGCAACATTTAAAACTAATGTAGATTTAATTTTAGAATTTTGGACGCAAAAGAACACAAACAGGTTAGAAGGCATAATAAAGTGTTTTTTTCACTAGTTTCGAGAGACTTCATTAAAAATTTCTAACCATTCAATGTTAATTTCGTGATCATTTTTGCAGTGTTTTTTTAATATGAGGTTTTTCTAACAAATAATTATATGATGCCACGAAGAAGAATGATCTGTGTATTAAAAATCGGATTTTATCGAATGACTTCGTTGCTCGAATATATGAGCGATCAATATCGCCTTTATGACTCTCTGTGGCACATCGCACAAAGATACTTGGGTGGTAACCCTAATGTCCCAACTCCACAATTAGTTCTCGAGAACTTCACTTCATCGCTTCGAAGTTCGTCCGAATGTGTCGAGCGTCACGGGACTATGCGAAACCTTTATCTCGCCTCTCAAACACTCCCACTCCGGTTCCCCCTCCTCCTCTTGAACACTCATCGAGAATGGAGGTTTCCCCCCTTCCCGTTCATTTACTCGGTCCGTCCTCCGCACAAACCCTGTCCCCCAGAGACGAGACCCTTTCCAGGATCACACTCGCTGCGCAAGGAGGGAGGCGAGACTGTTTCTGCCTTCTCATCCGTCAGACACGGTAGCGCTCCCTTCTTCCTGGCACTCGCCCTCCGCGATTCCAGGGTTTCCAGAGCGGCGACGGGGTTCGTCCCTCTTTCCACCCTCACACCTCCCCTCCGACGGGTGCAAGTTCCGGTGTTGATTGGTGAGAGGTGGCGGCGCCATTATCCCTCTCCATCAGCGAGGGTCACCGGAGATGAGAGGCATCGTTTCCTCCCTGACTGTGCATGCACTAAAAGAAACTTCCGTTGGCGACGAACGAATCCAAATTCGTGGTCATTGATATCATAATAATAACTTTGTAATATTCCCCACTGTTTTATTACTGGTAAACAAGCCTGACCGGTTTCAACGTATACACATCATCATCAGAGGCAAAATACAGAGCACAGAGGTGGTGGCTTGATATACAGGGTATCTAGTCATAGGGTTTTAAATGATTTTATTCCGGAAAAATTGTCGCCCCTTTTTACTGTGCCTCTCCCCTCCTCTTTCAACTCTTGACGCCGTTGGTTTTACATTTCCCGTGTCCTCTCGCTTTGTTAACCCCCGCCTCTCTACTGATACCCTCCCCCCACTCACTCCCAACCCCCTCCTTACTTCCTTCCCCGTGTGGTACCCTGTATGTACATATATATATCGAGCCAACACCTCTGTACGCTGTATTTTGCCTCTGATGATGATCTGTATACGTTGAAACCGGTCAGGATTGTTCACTAGTAAAAAAAGTGTGGAATATTACAAAGTTATCATTATTATATCATGTAGAAATTCCATCAAGTCAACTCTTCAACTATCTTGCATATTCGTGGTTAATGAATTGAACTCGCAAGATTGAGGCGATACATGGTCAACAGCAGTTGAATAAGCGCACCCACACACAAACACACAACACAGCTTTTTGGACGAGATATAATCTCTCAACTTGTGGAATATGAATATATCTTAAAAGAAAGCATTGCTATGCGAGGCGTGATGACTTTTTCTCCAAGTATTGTCGGCGAATGGTGTTGTTGCAAACCCGTCCACAAGCAAGAATAACCTGGGATTCGAAGCATTGCCTGCTCCTCTTCAAAATGCATACTAACGTGTATTCATATCCCGAAACCCACAACTTCGTCACTTAAATGGTTTTAAGATGACTCTGCAGAATTACATCGACATACCTGAGGTCGTTTTCAATTAATCTAACGGCCTTGGCTCTGTTGAATTATCTAACGGACTGAGTTCCTTGGCCTCCACGTTAAACGATCAAATCAAGAGTAAGCGGCTCCATTGATAGGAGAGTCGAACGGAATTAGAATTCTTGGATGCGTTGTGGGCTTACGGTCATTTTTCACCGCTCGTCACCAATTTTTTGGAAAGGAGGGAAATTGAATAAATGATTAATTCGTCAAAAGTTACCTTATGAAATTTTGGCTACTTGAGCATACCCTTTTGCCAAAACAATAAAACTTTGTTATGGTGACCAGCTTGCTTTAAAACATATGACACTCGGCCAATGTGATGAGGATCGTTACGTAAAACGATGTCTCTGCTAATTGCCATGCAATTACGTATTTTTGAGCAATCACAGATATTTGGTCAATAAATGAAATAAAACTTGGTTCAACTTTTTGGAGTTCCATGTTGATTTGTAAAAATAATTTATACACTCCACTGGCCAGTTCACAGGTCAATAATTTACCGTCAGTTCATCATCATCATCATCATCATTGTGAATTCTGTCCTTGGACAGGTTTCAACGGTACAGTCCTCCGCAGCATTCTGTCCTGGGCCTCTCTCTTCATCTCTTCATAGCTCCTTCCTTTTTTGATGTCTGTCAGTATTAGTTTATAAACCTTTATAATAATTTCTGGGTGATGAGAATCAAATAAATCGGAGAACGTCTTTTTAAGTTCAGTACGGTTTTTAACTTGTTGTAACAACCGACGACTTAATTGTTACCATCAATTCTATTGGTACAGAGTACGAGATGTCACTCTAAAACAAACATGCTATAATTGCTATACTACAACACTCCGCCTCTATTTTAACAATGTTATGAAGAGAACCTTAATGCTTCTCAAATACAATATAATGAGGAAATTATTCATAACTTTCCTTGAAGAAACATTAATTTAAAAAATTGTTTGGATTTAAACTATAGGAAACAAAATAAAATATTCAATATATAATATTTCTCAATTACAAAGACTATAAATACTTAACATTAAGATTGTTTGAACACACACCAAGAAGCACGTAGCTTCATGGACTTGTCTCCAACCAAACATTTAGTGAGGATGTCTGCCTTTTGATCCGTGGATGGCACATGCTTAACAAGAATTATTTTCTTAAAAAATAAGTCCCTGACAAAATGATATTTCATATTGCCTTGTTTCAAACGCTTATGCTCCCACTTGCTAAGGCAGTCAATACAAGAGTTATTGTCTTCATAAATAACAATAGGGGCAGTAAATTGTACACCTAGGTCAGTAAGCAGATTTCTAAGCCACAAGAGTTCAGTAGAAGCAGTATAGCCATAGTGCCACATATTCAGCCTCTGTTGTGGATAATGCCGCAATGGTCTGTTTACGAGTTGTCCAACACACGGTGGACCCTTACACTTGGAATAGATAACCAGTTTTGTAGATTTTCCATCTTCTGTATCTCCTCCCCAATCTGCAGCTGCATAGCCCTCAAGTGCACCTTCGTCCTTTTACCCATGTAAAAGGACTGGTATTTTCTGGCAAATATCTCGGAAAGTAATGCAGTAAGGGGTAGAATTTTTGGCGTCATTGGATAGGTGAGATATTTTTCTTTAAAGTGAGATAAAATATCGTTGATTTCTAAATAAAATGATATGTCGCTCAAACTACCATAAGGAAGACTGCCAGTGTGGCTAGATAACATACATAACAGAACAGTTCCCAATTGAGTAATTGTATGAATTGAAATTATCAATTGATTAATCCTAAGCGTGCACGCCAACTGGGGTAATTATAATAGAGTATGGCTACTTAATCGAAAAGAAATACTTGGTATGTGTTTAAATTGAATTGCATGCTATTTTGCATTGAAATTGCAATAAACCTGTGTTGTAATCTACGCAGCCGTGGTAAGTAACCGATGTAAGGTCAGTAATCCGGAAGAGGTAAAGTATATTAGAGAGTCCCCGAGATAAGAAAAAGGGTTTACAACCTTGAGTGGAAGTAATCTAAAAGAAGAATTAACAAAAACCCCTAGCTTCGAATCAATGCTTCTATTATTGGGACTGATTGTGCATCACACGATAAAGACAACAACTTTAAGTTGATTCTCAGTGTTATCGATAATGTTTCGCTATGTTTTGTATAACTACCTGAAATTTTGTCGATTTCAACTCCCTAGGCCACCTGAAAGACTTCATTACTGGTGTGGCTGATAAACAAACGAATATATAGACTTTAATGAAACAGTAGTTCATTTTAGTGTAAGTTTTGATTCGGTTATTACGCTATGAAAACGACACCGGTTTGTATTTCAAACACCGCATGGAATAATGTTACAGTTGTTGATCTTTTTACCCATCCTCCACCAAATTATTCAAGCACATTTTCCTCTCTCCCGATTTATTTCGCATGTGCTTGCGATTGATCTCATGAAAAGTGATTGTGTATGCTGCAAAAGGTCTTTGTCTCATTTTAAATAGACATGCAGAGGGGAAGAGCTTTCGAAAAGGACGATTTTCTTACACTTTAAGGAAAAAGATCACGTTGCTTGAGGAAAATTCACCCGAACACCTTCGCCTGGATCAACCTGACTTCATTTGGAATTTTTAGCCAACCCAACCAGTAACTGATAAATCCCCATTCTGACGGTGATCAAAACTTTAGTTTCCTCATAAAGTTTGACGAGAAAGGGTTTCGGAATGTGAAGGAACAGGAACTCGGTAAGGCAGGAGAATAATGAACAAAACTGGAGGAGATTAAATAGGATACGAAGGAGAAGTGAGGAGTATTTATGAGAGGCAAAGGGTTTCGAAGACAGTTATTAAGAGTTGAAAACCAGGAAAGTGGGGAAGATTGAAAGAGTGAAGGTGATAGCCTGGTTAGAATGGACGAACAGAGATGTGAAGAAGATGAGTAGGTCTGACAAGAGAGTGAGGGTGAAGTAGAGACGTTTGTAGAAGGAAAGCGAAGTACAAATGGTCCATGAAACTCCGACCCTATTAGGTTAAGAAGGGTAAGAGATTAATTTTGATATTGATTTGAAAACTTTAAGAGTCAAGAAATTTAAAGGGCTTCAATATTTCACGTACTAGAGATTAGATTCAGAATAACCGACATCATTTAGTGGACTCAACTCGTGTCAGCCAATTGTTTACAGAGGAGCCAAGAGTAAGAAGACAGTTCATTAACAGTGTAGCCTGGCACTGAGAGGTGGTTTTAGAGCCAACAGAAATACCCAAAATTGGGGATCCAAACATCGGATGACAATCTCAAACGATTAATGGGGATGGATAACAAGTGCGCACGTACGCGATAGTCTACTACCCAAAAAAATCTCTTGGCAGCCGATGAAAGTAACATTTTCTGGTCAGAGCTCTGGTCATGGAACAAAAAGGCGCAATTTTTTTAAATAGAAAAGCATGCAATAGGTTAACGATAAAAAATTAAAGTTGCAAAAATGGGTTCCGAATATACCTGGTAATCGTTGAACTTTGAGTTCCCGCAGCAGAATGGTCTGAGTGCAATTAACCTAAACCCCCATGCGTCAGCGTTCATGGGAGTCAATTATTGACCTGTGAACTGACAGTCAATTATTGACCTGTGAAACATGGACCTTGAAGAAGAGAGAAGAAAAGTATTAGGAAAGCTTTGAGATGTGCGACGAAAGGAGAGAATTGGGTGGAAAGATAGAGTTGGGAATGATGAGGTGCTGAGGAGGATTGGAGAAGAAAGGAGTATCTTGAGAGAAATTAAAAAGAGGAAGACTAATTGGATTGGGCATAAGTATTTTAAGGAGGAATAGTGTTCAGAATATAATAATTACAGAAGTGAAAATAGAAGGGAAGAGAGGAAGATGAAGGAGTAGGCATGTTTGTTTTAGAGTGACATCTCGTACTCTGTACCAATAGGATTGATGGTAACAATAAAGTCGTCGGTTGTTACAGAAAGTTAAAAACCGTACTGAACCTTAAAAGGCGTTCTCCGATTTATTTGATTCTCATAATCCAGGAATTATTATAAAAGTTTATAAACTAATAGGTTATAAAACTGTGAACCCTGCCTGGTAGGCAAGCAAACTAGACTGCCTCATGTCGCCCTCTGGAGCTAGTTCACAGTAATTTGGCAGGACCAATCAATCCAATGTCATATGATGGATGGAAATATATTTTGACCGTTATTGATGATTACACTCACTTTACTGCTGTTTATTTTCTAAAGTCAAAATCAGAAGTTGTGAAGTATCTTCAAATTTATGAGAAAATGGCTACAGCTCATTTCAACTGCTGCAAGCTGAGTCGTTTCAGATGTGATAATGGACGAGAATGTGTTTCAAATGAAACGAAACAAAGTTTCGAAAGTCAGGGTACTCGATTTGAATTTACCATCACATACACTCCACAACAAAATGGAGTAGCACAACGCCTTAACCGCACCATCCTAGGGAAGTTGAGAGTTGCAAGCTACTCAGTTCCGGATTACCCAAGACTATGGACAGAAGCTGTACTGACTGCGGTTTACATTCTAAACAGGAGCCTTACATCAGCCCTGGAAAATTCAGTCCCATCAAAGCTCTGGTTTGGTGAGAAGCCGGATGTCAGCAAGCTAAGAATATTTGTGTGTATTGCATACCTACATACCCCTAAGGAACAACTTAGGGGCAAACTGGAATCAAGATGTAAGAAATACTATTTTATTGGATATTGTACCAATAGTTACCGCCTATGGGATGCAGAAGACAAGAGAATTTTGAGATGAAGAGATGTAATCTTTGATGAGAAGTTCATAAAGGCACAGAGAAAGTTCACTTGCTGGAACACACCCTGTACTGATTCAGGAGGAGAGCTGCTTGCAGCTGAGGGTCCAGAAGTTGAGAAGACTCAAGTGGGTGACCAAGGTGAAGGAGAAGAGGTTTTGCCTTATGAAGAAGAGGAGGTGATGATGCCAATTCGTCGTTCAGCGAGAGAATGTCACAGTCTTCCAACATCTAGAGGATTACATCACTGAGTATACTAAAGGCAATTCGTCGTTCAGCGAGAGAATGTCACAGTCTTCCAACATCTAGAGGATTACATCACTGAGTATACTAAAGGCAATGCCATGAGTGCAGAGGCATTTCTTGAAAAAGTACCAGAGGATTTTGCAATTATTTGGCTGTCCAGATGAAGACAAATGGTACCAGGCTGTAAATTAGGAAATGGAAGCATTGCAGCAAAATAAAACATGGAGACTTATGAAATTACCACCTGGAAAGAAAGCGTTGAACAACAAGTGGATGTTTAAAATCAAGCGTGATGATAAAGGAGAAATTCAGCGCTAAAAAGCACGCCTGGTAGTCAAAGGCTGTAGTCAACGCAAATGGTTTGACTATCATGAAACATAAGCTCCAGTAGCAAGGATAGTGACATTTCGTGTGCTGCTGGCCATGTGCAATGAAGGAGGACTTTACATAGACCAAATGGATTTGAAAAATTCATTTCTGCATGGGGAAATTGCAGAGGATCTCTACATGAAGCAGCCTGAAGGCTTCAAAGGAAGTGATAACTTGGTTTGCAGACTACAAAAGCCTCTCTTTTGTTCAAAACAAACTCCAAAAGAATGGAATAAGAGGTTCAACACGTTCATAAAACGGCTAGAATTTGCACAGACTGAAAGTGATAGGTGTTTTTATTCCAGAAAACGAGGAAAGCATGTTGTATATATCTTATTGTATGTAGATGACCTTCAAGGCACGAAGCGCACCCAAAGCTCCCCTAACGCAGTACTGCTGCCCACGAATTGATACTACTGTACTAATGGCAGTACACGATAAAATCAACAACTTTCCATAGTTACGTCTTCTGTTTACAAACCCGGGTACTTATTGAACCACCCTTATATTCATCACCATTTATATTACTTAAATATTTGAGTAATATTGTCAACATTCTCTCACATTCCTTCAATCATTTTGCATCAACATCGTGTAACAGTATACTGTATTATTGCTTATAGCGTGCTTGGTTACGGTGAAAATGAGCATCGAAAACATCAAGAACAATTCAGCGGGACCGTTCATATATATTTGTCCGCGGGATTGTTGCCAAATCTCTTACTCAAGCGTCCCCTGGCTGGGTGTTACCCAGGTAAGGTTTATGAATCGCTCAGCGTAGGAGACCCCTTGGTGTTACCTGGCTAGGGGATACCCAGGTAACCCCTAGGAATACGACTATGAATACGGGCAATATGCTTCGTGGCCGTACTGCTTTGGGTTTTTCCAACCGCGTCATTTGACATAATCATTATCACGCGCGTTGCTCGGGCCCACTGGTCGTCCGATACACGACTCATGCGAGACGCCGTGTTTATGTGGCTAGGGTTTGTTTCACTCGAGATGATGAATTCCTCTGCAATGGTTGCATCTCTTTTGATGTGGATTCAAACGAGAGGTCGAACGGAGAGGAGCGTTCCATGGCTTCTTATCTGTCGAGGAAAATACGTCCAAACCGAGTGTCGCCCTTCCTTCATCCCCTTTCTCACAATCTCTTCTCGAGATAAAAGCCACCCTTTGCCTTAGGGCACGCCCAGGTGTCACCCTTTCGTTGGAGTACATTATCTCCTCCTTATAGGGGGACACCTGCGGGGTTCCTTGACACTTAGTGGCATCAAGTGAGCCATCGGTGAGAATGAGAAACGAGAGGGCCGGTTTGCTATTCTTGAGAAGGGATTATAAGACAAGCTGATATGACGTCAATTACTGGGGAGATACGGAGCGTTAAGAGATTAAATACATATAATTATTTGAGTTCGTTTGAGTGAAATTGCTTCATCACTCGTGGATTTATTTAGCATTTCCTGCGGAGGCATGGAAAATTTTTTGTTATATTTAAAAAATATGGGATGAGAAAGCAGGAAAAGATCAAAAGATTTCCATGCCCTTCTGCGTAATCATAATTATAATAACAATAAGGCGTCTTTATTGGGGTGAGAATGGGACTAAGGCAGTCCCTTCTTCCATCTTACCCCTCGTCTGATAAATACATAAAATAAGTGTGAAAAAAGATGCACACATTTGTGGGGAAAACGTGAGGAAGTAAGGAGGTGATACCCTTGACGAAAAAACCCACTGTCATGCAGAGTTTCCTAACGTAGTCATGACCAATATTTTTATTTAGAACCGTCTCCTTGCGATCAATCTTAGGTTCGAGCACTCCAATGGTTAATGGGTCCATATTTTAAGTGTCCGTTTCATGCGTGTGCCAGAATAAGTCAAAGTTATGCTCATCATTGATGCTTTCGCGGTTCAGGCTGAAAAACTGTTTGGGTATATGTCGCATGTCGTTCGGTGCCAACCTCACGTGACGTTTCGTCACCCTTGCTGGTCACTGCTTCAAAGAAAATATTTCCCTACTCCTCAAAGACCCTAAGCATAGGGTCACGAAACGTCGGATTGACACCTAATTACACCCTTATATTTTCGCAAATCAAATTGTGCTCATATAGCTGTGTTTTGTAGTTAAAATTTTTATATTGCAGTTTCTTACAGTACACACCGTAATTTTATATAATTTTTCAAATACCGCACCTCAATATAATTATTCCTAGAGATAGATACTGCGTAATTATGACGCCCAAATAATTGACTGTTTCCGATTCGTTTAGTTTTTAATATAATTCTGCTGTTTTCATCTCCAAAGATTCATAACCAGATTCTCCTTTTAGTTTAATGCCAACTGTCATATTAGCACTATGCTTGGATTCCCTCAAGACCCCTCGTTATGAAGGTCCTCTTTTCAGTCTTCAAAGTCTCTCTGTATACAACTGCGTCGTCAGAAAATAGTCCTTCCAGATTCCAATGGCAACAGTCCTGAGGTCATTAATGCTAAGGAGAAATAAAATGGAGCCAATATCATTCTCTTGTGGAACACCCGACTCGACGTTAACGGAATTGGACATTAATGCATTCATCACGACTTCCTCGCGGTCCTTAACGATCCGCGGTTCGATCGATTAATCCAGCTCGTGATGCTTTTATCCAACCTATTTAATTCTAACCTTACGTATAATTTTCATCATTAAAAATTCCTTTTGTTTTAATTTTATGATGATTGTTAAAAACTTCCACCAAGTAAAGGTGGAGGTGATTACTTATGTTACGTGTAATTTACCATGGCTTGCTTTGTCAACTGCCTTTTTTTAAGAGGTTCCAAAGCGACTATGTAAGTCAAAACAAATGCATACTTTTTCAAATGGATTCAGTAATCTCGCGCTGTGGAGAGTCAAAATTTGTCTTCTAAAAATGCCAGTCATTTCACGAATATATTTTTCGTGAACGCTTTTTTTATATCCATTGACGCCGAATGCAGCACCGTTTCTACAGAATGACCACATCTTGACTTCAATATTCGCATTAATTAGCAAATGGTTCAAAAATAAGACGGTAAGCCGCATTTATTTTATTTTAAATCAATTCACCGGAAATTTTGGCTGATGACAAACAGTATTCCGTGAAAATTTTATTATAAATACAAGAAAGAAAAACATTATTTTTCTCCGTATTTTTCCACACTTTCAATGAACCCCATGTAATTTCAAGTTATTTGCAAGAAAAATAGCACTAAACATTCTTTCGCATCTTAATGCCTCATGCTTTCATTTACTATGACATATATGTTCAAATATCTTCCACAAGAATGTTGTGAGGGAAATAGTTTGGTAGTTACAGGGCTCTTCTTTGTTATTGTATTCATATGTCAATGCTATATTTCCAGTCCTTCAGAAACACTGTGATCTGCGATTTAGTGTACATATTATCTCTTGGTGAAGTGAACATTAATGATGATAGTGTTTTCTATACGCGGGTCGGATTGGGGCCTCGGGATTTTTATTAGGGCTATTGATTTCAAGTGAATTCTTAATACTTCGACAAGAAACGGTAAGTTGGTTCATGCGTTGGTAGAAATGATCAGGTATAGATTTGTAAAAATACTGCTATCTTGCTGTCAAAAATATTTGGAAGTAGGCGGCTAATATCTTGGTTCTAACTAAACTACCGTTTAACCTCTCGCGTTTCTTATTTTCAGGTATGCATACTGCTGATTCATTTCTTTGAATTTCCTTCACATACGATCAAAAGCAAAAATAAGAATTATCGCTCACGTATTTGTCCAGCAAATTCGATTTTTACGGGTTATTCTCGAGTTGCAGCATGTTAATGGACCTATTCGCCGGCATCCCAGTCGGCATCACCAGGACCTGAGACGAGAGCGAGAATAACCTCAAAAATTCTAATCTACGAGAAAACCGCGGAGCCCTCCGTAACAATTCGTCCAGCATGATGCCTCTGGAAACCGGCAAGCTCCCTTGGATCTGCTTTTTCCTCGCTAAGATTTGAGATACTTCGTGATTTTGTCGGGCCTCATTCCATTAGACAGACTAGACAGCTTTAGATGAATTCTTCAGCATTGCTTGCCATTTTAATTATTAACTGTTACTTAGAGGTGATTACCTGACTGAGCAATGATCTTTCTTACTAAGAGCTAAATAAACCGGATATCATGATCATTCTAAAAGCCGTACTTATCATAGTCTTCTACAGATTCACACTACATGTCTACAGCATTTAATTTCCCATTTTTTCCCCTCTACACGACACATCAGTGCAGAATAAGTCCTGTTAAGCCATTATATATAGCTTGTCAGTTGGTTCCCATTTGAACACAAACACCCACGCCATGAGTGGTGGTCATTTCCACCCAGGCGGGACTCGAACCCGCAGGCGAGGACTTTGACCCGTCGCCACCTGGGTCGGCCGGTTCAAGTCCAAATAGAATGTCTTGATAGAATAAACACACTAGCTCTCAAACCCATTAGCAGCATGCAAATGCAAACCTTAGTTGACGGTAGCGACCATTAAAACCGCACTTTAGCACAAAATTTCATATTTTGGAAAAATCAATAACGACATTGAGAGTTTTAGAGCAATAACATTCAAATAACCTCGACGAAACATTTATGTGGACCAACTGTTTTCTATAAGAGTTGGTTGACTACGCCGTTGTTTTGGACGTCATCAGTTTGATCGACAATTATTTTACCCGTCTTCATAGTGACTCCATAACTGTTTAATCAAAATGCCTGCCGTCGTTTTTCTGTACACCCAGCTAAAAAATTCTGTATAGTTTCCTTGTAAACACTTCTACAGAATTTCTTAAAATGTTCTGTAGATATTCCTTAAGGTATTGAAACACCATTTTACGGAATTCCCTACGACGTTTTGCAGAATACCTTAGGACGTGCTGCAGAACTCCTTAGGACGTTCTGCAGAATGCCTTAGGACTTTCTGTGGAATTCCCTACGACTCTCCATATATAGGTCCTTAGAAAAGGAACTGGGTCAACGGAAACTTCACATATTTCCGTAGAGTTGCTGAAGTACTACAGACAAGGAGTTATTTTGCTCTGCAGGAAATAACTCTACAGAACATATATTCTGTAAAGTCAGGCTCTCATGTTCCATACAGATCCTTAGAAAAGGAACTGGTTCCGAAGAAAAAGAGTAAATTTTTGTAGAATTCTTTACGTTCTACAGAACAGCTTCTAAGGAATTTGTAGCAGGGCAAATGTTGCCACTGCAGAAGCATGGGGGCTGCAATATTGTGGTAGACTTCGGAATGAAGCCCGGTATTTTCGGCGCGGTGGCTTATTCTGCAGCTTAGCCATGGATTAATGCCCTAAACCTCTTATCCGTTCACCCCTCTGCGGGTGGCCTTCCGGTCGACCTCTTCTCCTTCTCCTCGGGAATTCCTTCGCAAGACAGTTCCACGGAACCGCGTGGGAATCGCCATCGCCCAGAGAAATTGGACGGGACGCCCCCCGCCTCTCGGATGCTTTGATACAAATGAGAAAAGAAATGGAGAAGAGAAAAAGCAATAACAGATGAGAGACGGCTTTTGAGGGAAGAGAGAGGCTTCGAAGGCAAAGAAATGCGAAGGAAGGGACGAGAGAGAGAGAGAGAGAGATAGCGAGTATCAAGCGAGTGCTCTCTTCGAATTGGAAGGCGATTAATGAGCGATGCGATCAACTGCTTGCGAGCGTATCTAACAGAAGACCAGTCGAGGCAAAGTGAGTAAAATGATCCTCTTAAACGTGCATTCTTATTACATACATAACCATAACATAAAAACCATTCGAGGGAAATGGTTTAAAGAGAATAGAGCTCCAGACTCATTCGTACACCAGATTGAACGAGGCCTCATTCATTTCAATCGTGTCACTGGTCACGGAATCACAGAATCAGAATTTTAAGACTTGACAGGTCATAATGTTACGAGTAGAGAAAGAATGAAAAGATTAGAAGGAGAGAAAAAGGAGGAAATGAGAAAAAAGCCAAAGGGACAAGGAATTGAAATATGAGACGAGTGTTGAATTGGACACTGTGTACGGCAATGGGGAGATCTGCGTGAGAATGAGTCGCAAAGGAATATCTCAGAAGTCTGTGTGGCTGCTTTGAATACCGCTCGCCGAATTTTTTTCGAGATGAGATCGTGGAGTGGGGAAAAAAAAGTGGGGACAAGTACACGACGATTTTCGCTTCCTTAGACAGGCACTCATTCATCGATATGCTCCACATGCTACCTACCACTTTCCTTCCAACACTCACACGTCTCTTTATCTCCTCCTCATCTATCCATCCATTTTTTGCAATTATCTTATCCAAGAACACAAAATCTATAGTTTCCATTTTCAGCACCAGCTTCCTCATGAAAGCACCTCATTTTCCCATACGTCAAACTCAACATCCACGAGAGAACTTGGACCGTTCCTATCCTCGCGCTCTCATTTTTTGTGTCTCATATCTAATATTTCATCAATAATCTGGTTAGAACGGTAATTTATCTTAGGGTGCAAACGTCGAAGTGTACAGTGGTGTACTCCTCGCCATTTTAGTGCATGGTAGTTTAATTTGAGTCCGACAGATTGAGCTTGAGTGTGGACATGATTCAGTGGGTGTGAGGAAAATGACAAGTTATTTTAGAAAAATTAGGGATAGGGAATGGAGGGTGATGCATAGAAGTAGGAGAGAAAGACGTTGTGCTTAATGGACAGATAACAAAAAAGTGTGCTTAGTTGGGCTGGCAATGTCGAAAGATTGAACGAGAGACTGGTGAGTGATAAGCATTTGCATGGCAGAAGAGTAAATGAAAGTGCGAGGGGAAGCCCGAGGAAGTCACGGACAGCGAATGTAACGAGACACAATTTAAGAGGAGCCTTAAGAACAAGTGATTATGGATGTAGCGATCCATTAAATATACCTGAAGCGAAGGAGATATGCAAGGGTAGAGTGGAAGTAATTATTCGAAGAGAGCTCTTTTCCCCCCTGATAAGAAATCCAAGAATAAAAATCCTTTGATTGTGCTGACTTAAAGAGGCGGAGTGTTTGCGTGTGACAGCCATATGTTAACTGGTCTGCGGCTAAATCTATGGTGAGTTAATTTCTTTGAAAATGGAAATTGTTGTCTTTCTCCGATGTTTTAAGAAACTTCTGCTCAAGTTGCTGCAGCTTAGTAGCACATTCAAGAGCACACCACCCTTGCTAATTGAGCGAAAGATATGTAAAATTATTCGGAAGCAAAATGTTGCTGAAAAATTAAACTCACATAAGGGCTTCTATGGCCGTTGGGCCTTTCTTACACAGCCTTTCAATTCGACTTTCTCCTAAGGAACATGTATGGCATATTTCGTTTGTATTCGTCGATAGGTCTTGAAGGCTAAAGCAATCAAGCTTCTATTGTGGAAAGAGTAAGTAATTATTTAATTGCACCGAGGTCTTTTCATTAACTTATTAATTCTTTGTTCGTTACTGTAATTGCTTCTGTTTTGTATATTAAACAGTACTGAGCTTGAGTTATATTAAAGAGTATAGACTTAATGCCTTTCTTAAGAATAAATTTACCGTTTTACGTACTGCTTTTTTTGTGTTAACGCTGGGCATAACTTCATTTGTTGATGATATGACAGACATTCAATGACAGCATTGAAACTTAACTTAAAAGAGTACGTTGTAAGTACTCCTTGAATTCATAGTTATAAAATAGTACGGAGGAAATCATAGCATTTGACAAAATGTATAGAGACCAATACTCAGTTCCGTATTGAAAAAGAGCCATCACGCTTTCATCTGTCAAATACTTCTTCGTTCTTCGTTCCTTTTTCCACTGTTCAAAAAATTGTAAAATGAGGGAATTACGATATCACATTGTTTATGACAGCATTTTATTGCTAGTGGTCCTTTTTCTATCTGTAAAATACACTTAAGGATGTTAAATTCATTATAAAACTGCGGCACATGTTATCAAAATACAACCCACGAGTCTTCTTCGTTACCTCTTTTCGTACTTCTTCCCCGCCCATCGCTTATGCAAGGGATACGAACGTGTGTACAAAACTATACCAGTTGGTTTATACATTTTAAATTAGAAATGGGAAGAGTATTGCGTCGTTAAAAATAATTAGAGAACGCGACACGGAAGTTAATATCTCTTTAATAATACCTTTACATCCAGCAAAGTGTATTACAAGGCTCAGTAACCATGGAAAAATTCCGTCTGCGAAAGTGAAAAAACTTCAAAGCATTTGCATGACTTTTCCAATAAAAGTTTTAAAATTTCAGTTTTTTTAATAAAAGAGGAAAAACTACTACAAATATTACATTTTCTAAAGCTTTGGCCGCAAATTGGAGCAATAATATATCTCTTTACTTAATTATTTCTTATTTTAATGAATGACAGCAAAGTATTCCACTCGAAAATAATTTGTTTTCCCGGTTTCATCCCATTATAAAACAAAATTCACTCTGAACACGAATCAAACATAAAATATTCAAACTTTCCATTTTTTTCTTCACTCGATTGTCTATTAATAACCTCCCCTGAATTTGCCAACCTAGTAGCCCGAATAGAAATTACCACGAATTCCAGTGGTTTGTTGTTTACCTTACACAAAAATAAACTAAAATATATAGCCAAGAGTGAATTATAATCCAACTCAAGATTATAGTCTAAATGAATTAGGTTTTCCTCCCGGTTGAACAGATCAGATATTTAGTTATGCCAATGTCTGTCATCGCGCGATGGCGCACGCTTGGGTGTCAACATACGCACCCCTTGAATACTCGTGAATATCTCGTGTAGCCCATGCGATCAGGGTTTTCTCGCGGGAATATTTTCGGTGGAGTTTAATAGAGTTGCAATAAACATCATATCAGACACTTAAGTCTTCCATGCGATTGGGTAAAACTCACAAAATTCTCGAATCATTCCATGTCGTAACTCGTGACTCCTTAGTGTTTGGAATTATCTCGAACGGTTTAAACTCAAAACCCCTTGGACGGGACTCGAACTAGAAGCCTTTATGCAAAATGGCTTGCACTTCTCCCTCCTCGAATAACCTTAACTGACTATTCATGCAGTCGTAGGTTGTGACTACAAAATCGCTAACTTCTTGTTGTGACTATGAAATCGCTAGCTTGCTTGGCTTTCTGAGGTAAGGTAGAGGTTCAGATAAAATAATTAGTTTTTTGTACATTAGAAAAATTCCATTGCGTCAAGAATATGCGAATATATTAAGATGAGAAATCTCCCACAGCCAAGTCAAAATCTTCCGCCTTCATTCTCTACCTTGTTACCGTGGCTGTCGTGAGACTTGTGGCAGAGAAATGGAGTCCGCTAGCTGACGGCATTCCCCGCGCTAAGTTAACAAGAAAAGCGGAGATTGTGGTGTGCGCTGGGCCGTGGGAGTGTGGGCGGTCTTTATCTCCCTGCTGAGGGTGATGTGCTTATCAAGCGGTTTAAATCCGGCCGCAAAATTGGGCATCTGCTCACCATCGCTTCACTCACTCACAAAGAAGTCCCTCTTCTCAAGGGATTATGGTGCATATCGTTTGAATTAAAGTAGGAAATTAGTCCGCGTTTAGCCTTTCCTTGGCCTCTTTAATTAGGCCGCGGATTTCATCAGTACTTGATTATGAGTCGCGTCCGCAGCAGCTCCAAGAAGTTTTCGCTTACTTTTACACTATTCCAAAAACTCGGGCGAAATAGTTCAATGAAATCTATTTAACACTTCCCAGTGTCTCCATCCGATCGTACCCCCGTGCATGCATATTCCTCGGGTGATGCCTGATGCATGTGTTTGAGGCTGCTTCGTTGTTCCTCCTGCTAATCAGCCCTCTTCAAATAAAACTGCTGACTCTGCTTCCGTGCAGTTAAGCGTTGTGGCTTACATTTTCATTCGAGTAATTGCTTTATTGAACTTAAGGCAGTTCGAGTGAGATAATTCCATAGTCAAAATGGAGACCATATTCGAACTATACGTTTTATTTTCACCAGCTGTAGGACACATGAATTAAAAATTGTATTATTAATGATGCCATAATATAGTTTTATTTGGCAGAAATTGTAAGTAATTAAATTAAGATATCTAAATAATTCTTTAACTTGACTCATTTTTTTCGCACGGTGCGTATGAAACTCCTTCAAAATGGAAGGTTTTTTTGGCATGCACAAGAACCTACTGCGGTGACAATACGATTAATTTTCAAATATAGTTCAGAAAACATACAAACTACACACTGTTAGTTTTTTTACGACATCTTAGTAATAGAAATACCTCATTTTGTAAATAATGTCTCGCATGGAGTGCATGCACGTACCGTTTCCCATGTAAAAGGACTGGTATTTTCTGGCAAATATCTCTGAAAGTAATGTGGTAAGGGGTAGAATTTTTGGCGTCATTGGATAAGTGAGATGTTTTTTTTTAAACGAGACCAAATTCATTGATTTCTAATTAAAATGATATTTCGCTCAAACTACTTTAAGGTGGAGTGGAGAAAGGGCACTTATATTATCAGGAGAGAGAATTCTAAATGGAAAGCGTATTTAACGGCACCGCGTCTCATTGCCTATTATTTCCCTGATTCCTCTTCTCCTCTCCGTTTTCAGCCATCTTTCGCGATCACTCTTGAGAGCGTCACTCGGCCACTGCAGGCGCATCGCTTATTTAATGATGCGTAAATAACAAACAGGATTTCTCGCGGCTGTCTTGATTCTCCGGAGCCCTCGGAACCGGAGAACTATGGAAACTGAAGAACCAAACCTTTCCATCGCGAAGAATTATTAGTAATTCAAATGTAAGAGGCGTGTTTTTTGAGTAAGTGCCGTTTTGAAATAAAAACAAAACTAGCGTACGTTTCCGAACAATTTTATTTTAACATGAAAACCTGTACCTAGATCTACTTTTCTACATAATATCCACTAATATGAAGGCACTAATCGCATTGTAGAGCCAGCTTTTGTATCCCATCCTCATAGAAGTGCGCCACCTAATTTGACAACCACTGCAAAATTGTCGTTTTGACCTCATCATTGTCGTCGTGGCGCTGATCACCCAGATCCATCTTCAAATGCAAAAACAGGTCAGGAAGTCACTGTGCGCTAGATCGGGACTGTACGGAGGGGTGATCAAGTTGTTACCAGCCAAATGATTCGATGAGATCTTGAGTTTGATTGGCCGTGTGTGGGCGGGCACTGTCATGGAGCAAAACCTTACTCAGCCTTCCACGCCTTTTGTTTTGGTTTCTCTAAAAGCTCAAACTCATTTCCGTACCATCCCATCGCTCATAATGTTCTTTCCATAAACTTCACAGATCTGACGATGAATTTCATCCGCTATCATGCCTTTATCACCAAGAAAACGAATCACTGGGCGTATTTCACAGTCGGCGGAGGCATTTCAAATACTCACAAAAGACGTACACACGGTCGAATGATTCCGTAATGGCGTCTGTGGCTACCTAACAGGTGTAGGTGTACAGCTCGCATGCGCAAAATGCTGACCACAGCACTGCAGTGGCGGAATTTCAAAACGGTACTAAATTGAAAAACACGCCTCGTAAATATTGTATTTATAAAGGAAAATCTGCATAAATTGCAATATGAAGTAAACGCTTGTTGAATGAAGAAAAAAATCACCTTCATTTGAATGGATTCAGTAAATATTTTATAAATAAAATCATCGTGATGCTCGTACTTCCATTCTTTTACACCAGAGACGCCTGACGGGAATCAAAGCAATCTCTCAATGGCTTGCAAGATGCTGCTTCTACTGACTCATGCAAATTGATCACTAAATTCTAATCCACTCGGCTGCGGCTGATAACGTCATGAATCTCATAGTATCTAATTCAAGATATCGTCATTTCCGTTCCATTTTTTTCATTGATGAGATTCGACACAGTACTTCAGTGCCCAAAGACACTTGAGCACTTTTAATCGCTTCCGCGTGATTGTACAAACACCAGGAAACTGGGTGTGTGTAAGGGAAAAAAGTCTTTAGTTTTTAAAAGCACACAATGTTATTTAACCGACCGTCTTTCTCGGAATATCCTGCGAGACCTTTGTAGAATAAAGCTGTCCCCTCAGAAATTTCGATTGACTTTTTATTGACATTCGATCAGTCAGCTACGTACTACCCAGCGAGTCGCCGCGGGGGGTGTTGAAAGAAGACAGCCGTGGAAAATGGGCAGATGGAGGAAAAGGAGTGAAGAGAGGACATATTAGGTGACATGTGTGTTAACGTTGTTTTTTATGCAAGTGTGCGCTGCCTTCGTTATAATCACTAATGGTGCGAGGAAAGAAGCAATATTTGTACCTTCTACTAGTTGTGCCGAGTCCCTCACCTGCCAATCCTCTCAGTCTTAAGCCTGAATCACACGACACTTGACCTTTTACAAGTCCGAGGATGCTAGCGAGTACTGGATTTCTAGTACGAAACCTTGGATGCTTGTAACCTTCCTAGGAGCTATCACACGATACTTGAACTTGCACAAGGTTTGTTTAGTAGATCTAGTACATTCGCGGAAGAAGTTTGACGAGCAAAATGGATGATTTCGAGGATATCCTCAGGTACCGAAGCCATCGTGTCTTGTTGTGAGGCTTGAGTCGTATATTTGATCGCGGGAAATTGTAATTGTCACGAGGGACTATGGAGGCGCTGACATCAAAAATTGACGACCGCATTGCAAAGAGCGAAGATGATTGGTCGGCAGCTCCTAGGTCCCACTAGGAGCAAGTATCAAACTAGTACCGCACCAATTACGAAAACAAGGATACCAGCTAGTATGCTAGCTATTTCTGATATCTGAAGGGAGGGAGGGGGCGGGAAGGTGGAAGGAAGGAGAAAGAGGTAAAAAAAAACATAGGGCCGGCCCAATAGCGGTGGAATGGAGAGGCCCTGGAATGAGGCATCGTCACGTGGGAGAGGTGGTCGAGGGGAGGTGGGGTAAGAGATTGGACATATATATATCGGGTGATTTCCAGGGTTTGGAGGAGAGGAGAGGGGATTGGCTGGAGGGGACACCCTTCTCCCCCAAGAGAGATAGAGAGCCTTGAACGGATATGGAATGATCGGATTTGGCGCCTTTCGTAAACAACCAGGGTCGATTTATTCGAAATATTGCACCATCGATATCGAAGAGGCGAAGAATCGAGATATCGAACTACTTTGGTAAACAACAGGGCTGTCGCGCCCTCTACTCACAGGTCTTTCATCTATACCCACGTCATACCTAGCTCAATGGTGTGTGGCAGGGATTGAGTTATTATCACCAACTACACAAGTTCAAGTAAATACAACCAAATATCTAATCATTGCATTCAACAAATGATGTGGGACGAAGTCACTCGCACGGGTGCATACACACCAGGGTTGAAATTCGCCATGAAAAAATCATTTGACTTGACCGGGATTCGAACCCGGATCTCCCAATTGCCGGTCAGGTGTGTTAGCGTGTTGTAAGCTCGACTTCGTCTAATGTGTTACAATGTAGACTTGAGGCCTAAACATCTAGTTCGCATAAACCCCCCTCGAAATTCGCCTTGAAGGAAGATGGCTTGGTGGTGTAACTGGCTAACACACCTGACCGGCTATTGAGAGATCCGGGTTCGAATCCCGGTCACGTCAATGATTGTATGCATGGCGAATTTAAATCCTTGATGTAAATACAACCACTTGTGCATCAGTGAAAACCTACTGAAATTACACAAATGCACTTCTGCAGTCTGTTTGCCTCTCTTCACTCGAACGCTTGATCGAAGGGCGCGATGCATTATCGCGAAGAACGAAAAACATTTTTTTATCCGTTTGATATATTGTTTGTGGTGATTTTGTCATAGAGATCTCACTTTCTCCTGGCATCCAGAGTGTGGATATAATAGGTGGGTAACCTTATGATGACAAACAATGCGTCACTTCCACATTTGAAACGGATGAAGGACTAAAAAGTAACTAAGCTTACGCCGACAAATTTCGAATTTATTAGGCAATATGATTTGTCAAAACTCACGAAAACTAATCTTCGGTTATGCTTCGGAGACCTGCAATAATGGCAGCTCATTCATAACACTCTTTTGACCAAAATTACACAAATAACTGCTTTTGTGGCTCCCTATGGTAATTATAGTCGTTACATAGTATATTATAACAATGACAATTAAATTTTCATCTATTCACTTGAAAATAGTTGAAAAACGGTTCGTAAGGCGAAATCAATTGGTCCATTTCAGAGGGAGCCATACATTGGAGCGAACACCACAGACAACAACCCATGGAAAAATGAAAGGGATGGCCACCCAATGGAATTCAGGAGAAGGAAATACAATAACTACGAAAGGAGAAAGTAAGAAGAACATTTGATTTGTTCGCACGAAAGGGGCATTTAATTGTTTGGACAGTAATTCCGCATCAAAAAGAAAAAGAATAGTTGGAATAGGTATCTGTGAAGGAGGAGAGATGGCAGGAGCCAAAACAAGGAAATGGATGTGAATATTACGGTGGCTCAACTAACATCAACATCTACACACTACCCTGCGAGCCGCCGTATGGGCGTGTGGCAGTGGGTGTTAGGATACTGGGCGTGTACAGATGTAAAGGATAAGGTTTTTGGAGGTGAAATGGTGACGTGTATTATGGGAGTGTATTTAGTGAAGCTAGGTTTCTATTATGGTCGCCCACTGTGCACGGAAATAACGAGTATTTCCACCTATCTGTTCGGCTGTGTATCTCTCTTATTTTATCGCATTTGTCCGACATAGAGATGTAGTGAGGAGTTATGATAATATTCTCTATGTTGCTCTGAAAAATATCAGTTCTGAGTTTATCAAGCAAGCTAAGCCTAGCGTGTAACCTCCGAGTCTCTAGGGGCTCCCACCGTAATCCCTCTAAAAGTCGTGAGACACCATATGTACGCTCGTAGCAGTTTTTAACGAAGCGCGCTGTTTTCCTTTGTATTTTGTTAATGTTTGTGGTTAAATCTATTTGACCAGGGTCCCAAATGCTCGCAGTTTATTCGAGGTGTGGCCTAAGCAGAGCGAAGCAGCATCTCTCTTTGACTTTTTCATCCGAGGACCTTCCTGTTATACATTTAACAAAACACAGTTTCTGTATAACTGAGCTGCATATGTTTTGTACGTGTGTTGCCCAAGAAATATCAGAATTTAAGGTAATAAAGCAATATATTTAACTGTATCTGAAGAATTTATGTTTACTCCACCCACAGCGTAGGTATGGCTTTGTGTGCTGACTTTTGTTAGAGGTGTACTGTGGTTTCTTACTTAGGTTTAATTCTAGCCCCCACTCCTGGCACCACGAATAATCCTTGTTTAGGTCTGATGATAGAACTTTTAAGTCTGCGTTCGCTAATTTCGTGGTATATGACTATATCTCTGCAAGCAACATTTGTCTACTGGTAACTTAAGTAATTTTTAATAATAATGAATAAAAGAGGGCCGATCGCACTTCCTTGAGGAACACCGGATGTGGCTTCAACCATACCAGAGCTAAAACCAGCAATTACTCCTTTTTGTTTTGTATCACTGAGAAAGTCCCTTATCCAATTCACTATTTTTATATTAGCTCCGCATGAATTCAATTTATGAATGATTTTTTATGAGGAACCTTGTCGAATGCCTTCTTGAAATCAAGGAATATCGCGTTGACTTGCCTTTTGGATTTCTCCTGATTTAAGGATATCATGAAGGAAGAGCGCAAGCTGTGTTTCGCAGGACCTGCCCTTAGGGAAGCCATACTGACTGCTGTGTAAGAGGTAACGATTATCCAGGAACATCATAATATTGCTAACAATAATGTGTTCGAGGATCTTGCATAAAAATGATGTTAATGAAATAGACCGGTAATATCCTGGGTCACCTCTATTTACTTTTTTTAAATATCGGAGTGACGTTGGCTGTTTTCCAGTCTTGGAGCACCTTGCCTTCGGATAACAATTTGCTAAATATATTTCTAAGAATGGTACAATCTGTGGCGCTAACTCCTTGAGTACGCGTACAGGTATTCCTTCTGGAACTGGGGACTTGTTGCTTTTAATCGAACGCAGTTGCTTAGTTATTTCATCGCGTTGAATTTTTATGCCAGCCTTCGGCTCGTTAAAGTCAGTGTTCGTGCGCACCAGCGTGAGACCTTTTTTGTTTGTTCTTTTAAACCTCCCGCTATCTCCTTTCCTTCGTTTTTCCTTTTTTCGTCCCCGTTTTGTTTGACGAATAAGAGGGCGCTCAAGAAGGTAGCGCCCAGAAGTTTTTTTTTATGCTCCCGGAGACAGTGAGAGACTAGATCGCATCGGCAGCTGTGCATGTGTGCTTCAAGGAAACGCGTTCTCTCCGGCGATGGTCTGTCGGAGGTGCAGCGGCGGCATATCAGGTGAGCGTCCTCTTATTCCCCATTCTTTTTCTTTCCCCTGTTTTTTCATTCCGTGTACCCTTCCTTCCTTTTATCACGCGGTGCGTACGATCCTCCGTGGTCCCGTATGCGTGAGCGTTCATGGTGCCGAAACCCGGGAATCAGGAATGATAAGGGGATAATTCATAATATAGTTTAATAAATTTGAAATTCGTGTGCAACTTAGGTGCCGGTTTTAACTTAATTAACCGAAATGGCCGTCACCAGAGAGGCTTTTGACGCTCAAATCAAGCTACTTCGCTTCAAAAGAGACCAGTTTAAGGTAACTATCTTGACCGCCTATTCTTTAGCGGGCGAGTTAAGTAGATTGCAACTGGCTGAAATTTCTACCCATGCGAAATATGCAGCGTTTCTCATTCGGTGTTCACATTTGAAAGAGGTACATCAATCTTATCTGGGAGCGCAGAATGAAATCCTCGAATACTGCTGCATTAATAACCGGATGGAAGTTTTTTCTACTGATTTGGAAAACGCCAAGGAGGTAGAAGACATATTTTATTTCATTCTTTCGGTGTTTCCCCGTATCTCTGAAAATCAAGCTGACGATGCAGGTGCTACTTCCCATTCAGTGCCGATGCAGAAAAGTAGGCTTCCAATAATCGAAATGCCTAAGTTTTCTGGGGCAGTTTCTGAATGGCCCGCATTCCACGATTTATTCAGAGCAGTCATACATGAACGATAGGACATTTCTCGCATTGAGAAGTTTTCCTACTTGAAGTCAGCCTTGCAAGGCAAGGCTCTTGCATTAATTTCTTCCGTCCCATTTGGCGACATACACTATTCATCCGCGTGGAAGGAATTGAATGATTATTTTGATAATCCCAGAGTGCTCGGGTTCAGTTATCTCGATAAACTTTTGGGGTTTTCGGCAGCATCTTCCAGAGAATTATCTTCGTTGCAGCTATTTGTGACTACATTTTCTGAGATGCATGCCGCATTGAATACTTTAAACATTCCAAATTTGGGTGAATTTATTCTTTTCCGATTGGCAGTTCGGGCTGTGGACTTTGATACATTGTCCCATTTTGAGGAAACATTGGAGGGGGAATTATTTCCTTCGGTGAGTCAACTAATTGATTTTGTGAAGAAAAAAATTAAAATTCTCCAAACCTCGGGTGGTAGCATTTCAAAGGATATAACCCCTCGCACTAAGCGACATTTTCCACAGTTTTCGCTGCCCGTCTCCGTTCGGGAAACGTCACCTAAGAGGAGCAGTAATGCATTCGCCCGTGATAAGTGCTTATTTTGTTCTGGCTCGCATTCGTTGTTCCAATGTTCCCAATTTTTAAATTTGGAGTTTGCTGCCCGCTCTGATTTTGCTCGTTCCAGAAAATTGTGTTTTAACTGCCTGCGCCCAGGCCATTGGGCCCCGAAATGTCAAGAGAGAAATATGCGCTGTCAAAAATGTAAGCGTTATCATCACACGACTCTTCACCCGCTTAGTGGACTGCAGGAGCGCACCAATTCAACTCGGGTGCTCCCCCATTCAGCTCTTTAGAACAGGGGTGGTCGTGAGCCACATGGTTCTGTGAATAATTCCGGTTCAGCCATGCCTTCGCCTCTTGAGTCATCTTCACGGGCGGCCTCGTCTTCCCGGGCGGCCTCTCCTTCCGCGATATACTCCTCGATCGCTCAAACTGATCTTTCGCGGACAGTCATCTTGGGAACAGCAGTTGTATTAATTGAAGCGGGAAATGGGACTCTGAAGCCCATTAGGGCTTTGATTGACTCCGGGTCGCAAATCTCCGCCATTTCCTCCGCTGCCGTCGAACGCCTGGGGTTGACCGTAGCTGATTATCAGGGCAAACTTTTTGGCCTAGCTCAAACACCACTGAGAAAGCCTGAAGGACTTGTCTCCTGTGCGCTTGTTCCAAGGAATGCGTCATCGCCTATGCTACGCACAAATGCCGTGGTCCTTCCGAAAGTAATGAATAAACTTCCGACCGCTCCTCTTCCCTCTTCTATTTTTCAAGGTTTTGTCAATCTTCCCCTCGCAGATCCGGCGTTTGATAAACCATCGCCCGTGGATTTCTTGCTGGGGATGGATTTATTTCCCCACCTTTGCCTTGGTGGGCGGAAAAAATTATCAAATTCAGACATAGTTGCTGTTGAGTCAATTTTCGGATGGGTGATTATGGGAAGTATCCAATCTATATCACAATCACATTCGGATAACGCTGGGTCTTTCGCTGTGTCTGAAGAGAGAGATATTCTTTATGTTTTGAAAAGGTTTTGGGAGGTAGAGGATGTGTCGGCTGAAATAAATCGTGATCCGGAGGAATTACGATGTGAGGAATTATTCAAAAGCACTCATCACCGAGATTCTAGTGGAAGATATGTCGTTTCACTGCCTTTCAAGGAATTTCCTCCTCCCTTAGGGGAATCCTATTCTCACGCGGCCTCGCGGTGGATTAATTCGGAACGCCGACTCAATCAGAAATGGCATGGCAAATATTCTGATTTTATGAAAGAATACGAATCACTGGGGCATATTTCTAAATCGCAAGGTCGAGGTTTGTATTATTTGCCGCATCATGCTGTCTGCAAGTCTTCAGCAGACGGCCCAAAGATTCGAGTGGTATTTGATGCCTCGGCGCGCACATCATCAGGTAAATCACTGAATGATGTATTGTTGACCGGCCCAAAGCTTCAGGGTGATATCTTTGATATATTAACAAGTTTTCGAACGCATGCTCTAGCGTTTATAGCTGACATCACTAAAATGTATCGCCAAATTAGACTCAATCCGAATGATTGTCGTTACCAACATATTTTTTGGCGAGACAATCCTTCTGTTTCACTCGTGGATTTTGAATTGCAAACCGTTACTTACGGGATAGTTTCTTCGCCTTTTTTGGCCATTCGTGTTTTACATCAATTGGCTGAGGACGAGGGACACAAGTTCCCACGTGCTGCGGCAGTACTCCGACGCGATACATATGTTGACGATATAGTTACGGGAGCTGACTCACTGTCTGATTCTTTGGAATTACAGCGCCAACTAATTGGTTTGCTTTCCTCCGGCGGATTTCCTTTAGGAAAGTGGGCCAGTAATTCCTCAGAGTTACTAGCCAATCTTTCAGAGGAGGAATGCGTGACGAAGTCTTATTTTGACACTGCAGAGCTTTCCTCCTTGAAGGTTTTAGGTTTGTTTTGGTCACCCAAAGATGATACACTGTCTTATCATGTGAATTTTGATACTATCGTCAACTCGAAAAGGAAACTTTTGTCGAACATCGCAAGGATTTTCGATCCTATAGGGGCCTTAGCTCCCTTAGTATTTTGGGCCAAATCATTGATGCAGTTATTGTGGCTTGCAAAGGTGTCATGGGACGATCCTCTTCCGGAGGGAATAAAGAACCAATGGGATAATTTTGTGTCACAGAGCCATCACCTAGAGCACATTCGAATTCCCCGTTACATTTGTTCGCAGTCGCCTTCCGATTACCACTTGCTCGGATTTTGCGATGCATCCGAAAAGGGGTATAGTGCGGTGGTTTATTTGAAAATAATACAGACTTCAGGAGAAAGGAAGGTTAATTTCCTGGCAGCCAAGACTAAAGTAGCTCCTTTAAAATCGTTGACCATCCCAAAATTAGAATTGTTGGGAGCCCTTTTATTGGCAAAATTATTGACCCGCCTATCATCCTCACTGCTCGAGAAAGTTAACCTTACCAAAATTTATGCTTGGACTGACTCCCAAATTGTTCTAGCTTGGCTGCGGTTGCCTCCACACTTGCTGAAAACATTTGTGGCAAACAGAATTCTAAAGATTCTTGACACGATTCCGCTTTCGTCATGGAATCATTTTGATACCTCAAGGAATCCCGCAGATTGTGCATCGCGCGGACTTACGCCTCGACAGCTGCTCTCGTGCGATCTTTATTGGAAGGGACCAAGCTTTCTGAAGGATGATGATGCTCAGTGGTCTTTTAAATGCTCTAATCAAAAGGTTGCACCTGATCTTCCTGAATTGAAAGCACCTGTTTCTGTGATCTGTCTGGTTCAGGATCAAGAATATCTTCGGAATTGGATGAAAACTTATTCATCCTATGCGAGACTAGTTCGGGTGATGGCGTATATTTTGAGATTCATTGGGGCGACAAAAGGGGAGCGAAGAAGTACAGAATTGCCGATTGTAGGATCTGAGTGGACTAAAGCTCTATTTCGGTTGGTGAAATTGGAACAACTTTTTCACTTCGAATCTATTATTGACTCACTTCATAAAGGCAATCGCCTGCCGCTCAGCATCGCTCGTCTTCGTCCCATATTGGATGACGATGGAATAATTAGGGTGGGCGGTAGACTTACCTATTCCTTGTTACCGTCGTTAGGCAAACACCCTATGCTACTTCCTAAAGACAGTCATCTTTCACTTCTTATCATTCGCCATTACCATTTGGTATCTCTGCATGGTGGTCCACGTGTAGTGGAAGCCTTAATTTGTAGGCAGTTCTGGATTATTTCAGTTCGGACCCTCATTAGATCGGAGATACTAAAATGTACTATTTGTTCACGCTATCGTGGAGCGACTTTGCATCCAATTATGTCGGACCTTCCGACTGCTAGAGTTGTGCCGCAACCGGCGTTTTCTTATGTGGGAACGGATTATGGGGGTCCATTCTCCTACAAGCTTAGTAACTGGAGAAATGCCTCCTTGGGAAAGGCCTACTTATGTTTATTTGTTTGTTTTGTTTCAAAGGCGGTACATTTGGAATTGGTTACGTCGCTATCCACTCCCGCATTCATTGCAGCCTTTCAACGATTCATTGCACGCCGAGGAACCCCGCGTGTAATACATTCTGATTGCGGCACCAATTTCGTGGGAGCAGATAAGTTTTTAACGGATTTGTACCACTTGATCAGATCAGCTCCTCATAAAGAAGCTTTGTCTTCAATATCTCCTGCGTCGGGTATTCAGTGGAAGTACAATCCTCCTTCGGCGCCACATTTTGGCGGACTATGGGAAGCTGGTATAAAATCAGTAAAGTACCATTTGCGCCGATTTCTTCATGGTCATACTCTAAACTTCGAGGAATACGGGGCGTTATTTTGTAAGATAGAAGCTGTTTTAAATTCTCGACCGTTAACTCCCATATCATCTGATCCCTCGGAGATAGATTGCCTAACGCCTGGTCATTTTTTGATAGGCCGTCCACTAATAGGCCTGCCTGGCCACATTTCAGACGAATATACTCCGCTTCCCGTTAGGTGGCGACTGGTGGAACAAATTTATCGCCACTTCTGGCGTCGATGGTCGCGGGAATATCTACATACCTTACAGCAGCGAGCGAAATTGACGCAAATGCCTCCGAATGTTAAGATCGGTGAGTTGTTTTTAATACGCGATCCGAACCTCCCCCCTTCTCAGTGGAGAATGGGGCGTGTTATTCAAACATTCCCTGATTCCACGGGCGTTGTTAGAGTCGCGGAGTTACAGTGTTCATTGGGTATATTCAAAAGACCGGTGGTGAAGTTGGTGCCTCTACCAACTTCAGAATAGTTTCGTTAAGTGTTCAGAGTTAAGACTTGATTTTCTTTGTCGCAAGTAGCGCGTTAATTTTCAGTTATTACCTTCTAATTTCCTTATTCCTTATCCATGGCCTAACCCTCATCCTGTAGTAAGTCTTCCAGATGGGCCTCTGGAAGTGAAGCTATAGAACCCCATACCCAACAATGGATAGGACTTAGAATAGAATTTGTTTATTGTTTAAGTGAATTTCACCGAAATTCAGGTAGGCGGGATGTTCGTGCGCACCAGCGTGAGCCCTTTTTTGTTTGTTCTTTTAAACCTCCCGCTATCTCCTTTCCTTCGTTTTTCCTTTTTTCGTCCCCGTTTTGTTTGACGAATAAGAGGGCGCTCAAGAAGGTAGCGCCCAGAAGTTTTTTTTATGCTCCCGGAGACAGTGAGAGACTAGATCGCATCGGCAGCTGTGCATGTGTGCTTCAAGGAAACGCGTTCTCTCCGGCGATGGTCTGTCGGAGGTGCAGCGGCGGCATATCAGGTGAGCGTCCTCTTATTCCCCATTCTTTTTCTTTCCCCTGGTTTTTCATTCCGTGTACCCTTCCTTCCTTTTATCACGCGGTGCGTACGATCCTCCGTGGTCCCGTATGCGTGAGCGTTCAGTCAGGAATGTCTAATATCCTGATTTTTTGTGTCATTCTGGCATAGAAAAATTAAATGAGTCTCCAATAGCCGTAAAAATGGCACCGCTCGTCAAACATGCAACAAACAACACTTACTGTGTTGGTTTGCAGGAATGGGTATTCCACAGCAGAGACCAACCACAGCCTCTCTGCCATAATACCCTCCTGTGATGGATTAAGGGAATGTTATTTCCTCGCCAGTGACCACCACAGACACACACACACACTCAACCCAATTGGGATCCTTTTCAAGGGCTAATGGGACCCTGATAAGGATGCCTGGGTTATAACCTGGGATCCTTCATAGGGCTAATGGGACCCTACTAAGGATGCCTGGTCATTACCACAATCACACTCACAAGCACTCAGATCACTCACTCACACACACAGACGGGCCCAACATCTGGGAGGAATCGCTCAAAAAGAGCGTGTTCAAAATATAAACACAAAGACAAACGAGGGTGGGTTGTTTACGGCACTAAATAAGACAAGACACGCCATAGGATTCAGCTGACATTTTTTATCTATTGGTATCTTTTTCCCAATTATAATCATAATATATCAATGCATATTGCTTGGTATATAATGTATCCTTGGCATTTTCATTCTTGAGCGTCATGTAGTCGTTTCTCTTAACCCTTGTCGAGTTCCAAGAATTATTTCACCAAGTCTTTCCAGCTCAGATTATGTCACCACTCAATAATTCATCTTTGCCTCAGATTTGTCTTTTTTTACCTTTTCGGTACGTCTTTGACGCCCGGGATTTTCTCTAGATACAGATCTATTTTAACTTGATTCCAGCGCTCACTGCACGTTTCATACCTGGTGTCAATCCCTTGAAGAGTGAATCAAATTATAGTTGTGCCTTTCATATATTCTTTAAGGAACGCTTTACTTTCCAGCCCACTTATCTATAAAGCAAACATTTTATCCAAGAGTAAACGGAAGAATAGGTTCACTTTTATTACTTTCTTCACTTTGAGAAGAGGATTTAGTACCGTTTGATCCTATACTTCTTCCGCGTCAAACTTAATATCAAACCATATCCTCTACCTTTCTTTTGTTTCGAATATTGTATTTTTTTGCATGAGTTTCGCCTTTGTTATCTCTCCTCCTTTTCATCACAACAAAGAAAAGTGAAAGGATTCAGCTCTGTAGCTCCACCCTGTTCCCGGTCAAAGTTTAAATTTCAATCTTACCAATTTAACCAGGAGGAGTTCTCGGGATGAATTTGCGCACAACTTTTACCGGGAAAGTATTAAGTCCTTTTTCATTGCACTCTTAATATATTTTTCAAGCCAACAGACATTAGCCTATAATTCGAACTTTTCTACTTTCATTTTTTCATTTCATTAATTACATTACAATTAGGCAAATGCCTGGTGGTAATGAAAGGAGCATTATCATAATACATGTAGATATCATAATACACACACTGCAACAATATGGTTCAAATTAAATTTGTCTTAAGAATAATAAGCATTAACTTCTAAATAACCTTAAGTATTTATGTAAGGACTCAAAGATTTCAACAGGCAGCCGATTCCAATCGAGAATACCACTGTTTAAAAAAAGAGTACTTGGCAGAGTTTGTCTTTTGACTTCTTAGTTTTATTTTATATGGGTGATCATTTTTACTTATATAATTAGGCCTCTCAATGGCACCTTTTAGTTCACCCCAACCCTTGTCCCCAGCGACAATCCTGTAGATCGCACTCATCCTATTAACTCTCCTTCTTGTTTCGAGAGTGTCCCATGCCAGAACTTTAATCATATCCGTCACGCTGTCGGTTTTCTTGTGACGACATAGTATATATCTTGCGGCCTTTCTTTGCACCCTTTCGATTTTTTCCGTAAGCCCTATTTCGTAGGGGTTCCACACTGCGGTGGCATATTCTACAATAGCCTTGACAATGGTAAAGTATGCCATTTCTTTTGTAGCCCTGTTGCATTCTTTGAGGTTCTTCATGACCCAGTGGAGTGACTTAAAGTCTCAATTTCGGTGATACCTTTAATCATACAATAATTGACCAAGTGGTGGTATCGATTCAATGGGGTATAAGTTTTCAATATTCCGCTAATCAGCAATATTATTTATCAGTATTTTTCCTCGTAATTGAAATTTGTGGCGTCAATCAAGGAGGAGGATATGGTGGAGGGGAGTTTTCAAATATGAGCGGAAGCGAGGGGGGTGAGGGGCGGAACAAGGAGACGAATGTGTTCTTGGGGGTTGACACCCCGAGCAACCCCTGGGGCCTCAACCGTAAATACGAGGTGAAAATCCCCGTGGAAGGAAGGCCCATCATGAGCTGCAAACGCTTGTGTGATAAATTACCCTAATTAATTTCCTTATCTGGGACTTTCAGACGTTTTCTGAGTGAAGTTTCCAAGGAAACGTTTTACTTCTGAGGAGTGTGCTAGAGACATAAAGAAGAAAAAAAGAAGGTCGGTTATTTCGCAAACGGACGATATTTCAGACGCGATATTTCTTTTAATCGCGTCGCGCGATATTTTCGCTAGAAACTTCCCAAGTGTGCGGAATCTTAAGACGCAAAAGAAATGGAAATAAATGCGCTTAGCCATGAAATTTACGCAGCTACTATACGTTTGCTCACGAGAAAAAAACCATCAACACTTCTACCATTTGGATTGGATTTTGGGGAGGCGACCGACAGCTGAGGTGTTATGGTTGGTTGATGGAGGGCTCCCCCCATCCCCAATCGCGCCCATTTCTCCGAATCAATCGTCCCAAACCCTTCAGTGTCCTTTTTATCCTGTTCGTCTCGCGATAAATGCTGTCCCGAAATATCGAACGGTATTCTTGTGCCTGTTCATTTTCATTTTCAATCAATGTGCTACATACTTATTTCAATTCATATTTACATATATTTCATTGTATACTTCATTTTTGTTAATTTCTATAAATATCCCTCTCAATATTACTAATTTTTTTATATATTTTATTAACTCGCAGTATAATAATTGTAAATATTATTGTATTAATGAATGTATGATTGTTCATATCTTTGGGTACGCCTGTTCTATATGCTCATTGAATGTTCATATTTGTAAACTGTAGTATTCCGATAAATGTTATTTTTGCCACAGAGTTTCTTCTGATAAACTGTACTTTGTTCCTAAGGATATGAAGTCCTTGAACAATAAATATACATAATTATTATTTTTATCTCTGCTTCTCACAAATGGCGTACATTTTGTTTTGGATAACCGCGTGCGTGTTTCTTCAACGATACACAATCACTGGAGAGGGGCCAACGGGTCCGAAACGTCTAAAGTTAACAAAATACACTTGTCTTTCCTTTCTTCTCTGTGTGCAGTGTTACTAACGATGAATGGCAAGTAATGCATTTACTCAAACCGGTGGCCGACGAAAACAGAAATACACTGAAAAGGAGTCACTCACTAAAATGTTGTGTAAAAATGTCCATGGCCGAACCATGTTCCTCGTGGGATGGAAGGGAAAAGAGTAGAAAAGCAGGGTTTTCAAGAGTGGCCAGGGGATAAAGGGCAGGCAGGCAGGGTGGAGAAAAGAAAAGGGTTTTAAATGAAAATAAAGTATCCCCTATACCCCTTGCTCTCCTCGGCCTTTCTGCGCCTGATTCTTCGATTTGGACACCCAACTCCGCATCGCAGAGGTGACTTCGCCGCAAAATATTCAGCGTTTCATATTTTAAGGGAGCTTTCTATTTGCTGAAGAGCGCTAAAACTTTTGGAATACAATGGTTCACTTTACTTCCATTTGTTTAAACAGACTAGACTGCGCGATAGACATGCGCTCTTCAATACAGATCTGGAGCTTAGTTGATATTCGCCAAGCAACAAAAGAACGTTGATATAGGTCCGCGATAGTTATTAAGTTTGCTGATTTTTAGTGAGCATATTAAACATGAAAAATATATTAGTGATTAAGTGATTACTCACTCCTTTGGGGAAATATTTCTATACGCATGAATTTGATTGCTGCATAGGTAACACGCGACCACGATATTGTTTCCAAGATAAGCATCCACCGGCAGGTTACCAAACGTTTCGCCAGCGCACATCGTTCCATTCAACGTCATTTCACGTCAGCATGCTGAAGTGCACTGACGCGTTCCGATGTGCGCTAAATTCAGCACCTCCAAAAAGGAAAGCACCCAATGTCTCCATTAATTCATGCAACCCATGTGTCAGGTGATGGGAATGGACGAGAGGGAAGAGATGGAAGATATCCAACGAGCACTTCCGAGCGGAAAGGCTAAGGTTGTCATGAGAGACGCAGCAGGGCGCACGAAAATATGAGCGCACCACGAACACCCGAGCCGAGGGAAGATTGGGGTTGGTGGTGAAGAACGGGGGTGTGCGGGGATTGAGGGAGGGAGGGAGGGGGGATGGAGGGAGGGACGCGTGAGATTTGCTGTGCAGCGGTACGGTGTGCGAGTAGGCGTGTGAGAGAGATATAGATATGAAGAGAGAGAGACAGGCCGAGAGAGAGAGAGAGAGAGAGAGAAGAAAAGAGCGAGAAACGAAGTGCTCCATTTTTATTACGGCACCCTTCGGTGAATGACTGGGGAGATGACTGCGGTGGCGCCGGAAGTAGCGAGGTGGCCAAAAATGAAGCAGGAAAGGCGTCGTGAGAGGTGCGTGTTTGCTTGCGTACGCCGCGAGGCATTCATTTGTCTCCCGCTCCCACACGTGCGTCCGCGCGAGCGAGAGAACCTGGGTGCGACAATTGGGCGCCGGACGTTGTCGCCTAAGGGCAGAAACGGGTGTGCGAAACATTGGGCAGAGCCGCAAACTTACCCGATACATTTGTAGGAGGAAAAAGAGAGGGCATATGAGTCTCAGGAGGAAACTTTTTGGAGCTTTAAAAACGTGATGTCCTTTTCCTCAGTGCATCTATATGCATCTCGATACTTATGACCCTAAATTTTATTTTGAGTGGAAGTTTTCCCAAAATATGGAAAAGCGCAAACCATGAATCAGGTTTTAATGGTTATGAATTATTAGCATTCGATTAAAAAACGCGCAACAGTTCCCTTCTGTAAGAGGGTGGGCGAAGGAGATTGAGAAAAGTAATCTTTCCTTAGAGAGGAGGGAGGAAATGTTTCCTCAAGCCCAGTAGATGGATGGGAAAGACATTTTGATTTACATTTCATAATCAATACTCTCAAATATAACCGCGTCATCAAACAGGTCTGATGGTCTCGTAAGATCTGATGCTTTTATGCTCTGAATCAAGTTTGGTGTAGACTGTTCAGGTAATCCGCCAGGATAACGATGAAGGAATTAACCCTGTGTAATGACCGAACAACCTATGGTAACTATAAACCACGTAGTATAGACGTAAAAGTCAACCAAACATTATAAAACCGTCCCTCAGAGGCCTCCTCAACCTCCTCCTCTTCTTTTCAACCTTCTATCACTAAAACCCTATCATAAACGAACCTTTGACAGATATATAAAAACATGATACTCGTCAGGGATTTGATCTGGTTGCATTATTGAAAAATCTCCTACTATTCTTCATCTCTCAGTGCGGGGATAGGTTCTTTTTCTTCTTAGTGGAATCTGTCTTCTGACAGGTTTCAACTGAATGCCCTCCATCACAGTCGGTCCTGAGTATCTTCTTTCATTTGCCTGTAACTTCGGCCATTTGTTATGTCATCGAGCATTCCAATTCTTCTTCTTCCCATTCCTCGCTTTCCTTCTATTTTATCCTTCAATAGTTCTTCTAAAAAGACAATTTTGGCGTAATATAAGTCCCATCCAAGCTGTCTTCTTCTTTTTTATTTCCCTCAGCAGTTTCATTTCTTCTCCTATTGTCATTATAGTATTTCCTCATTTCTCATTCTATCCGTCCAATTCACCTTAAGCATTTTTCTCCACAACCACATTTCGAAACTTTCTTAAGTACTTTTCATCTTTCTTTTTGACTGTCCATGTTTCGCTGCCGTAAGTCACCATTTATATACAAAATGTAAGCATACAAAACATTTAGCAAATCTCTTTCTCAGTTCTATTGGAATACGGATATATTAATGATTGCTTCATTCTTACTTACTCTCAACACATTTGTCTTTCCAACATTTATTTTAATTCCGTATTCTCTCCCCACTATTGCAATACTCTCCATCGCATACTGTGGCTCCTCTTCTGATTCCGCCAGCACTGCTTGATCATCTGCATACTTCACTGTCTTTATTTTTTCTCCTCCTACCACTGCACCTCTTGCTTTTTCTAATGCTTTATTGGTTATCTCTTCAGCATAAATATTGAAGAGAGATGGTGACATGCAACACCCTTGCCTGACTCCTTTTCCAATATCCATCTCATCTGTCTCATCATTTCCTACTCTTATCACAACATTCTGTTTTGTATACATCTCTTTTATTAATCTTCTATCCTTCCAGTCTATGCCAATATTTTTGAGAATCCTCAGTAGCACAACCCAGTTAACTCTGTCGAAAACATTAGGTTAGGGATAGGTTAGTCTGCAGGAATAAAAAGTCCATTTGGAGGGAGGGAGGGATGTGCGGGAGAAGGTCGGGGCCCGGCAAATGGAGGCGGATGTCTTCTTCCCGAGAGTGTCATCGGACATCGAGCGAAAATAATGAGGTCAGCGTCGACGAGTCTCATCGTAAGGCAGACATTTTTCTAGATATTCGCTGGTCAAATCTAAATTCAACCGAATTGTCTTTAAGCATTGCCATGGGTTAAAATATGGCTTATTTGGAATGACTTTGTGTGAGATATCTGAAGCTGTATCCTCTAGCCACACCGCTGAGATGAACTTGGTGGAAATTAATACTCGATGGAACTCGACAGAGAATGATTTATCGAGGCAAAACCTGAGATCGAATACACATTACGTGTTCCATATTGTAATTCAGCATTTTCCACAAAAAAAACGTTCAGTGGAGATTTAAAAAGAGGGGCTTTTTTCGTTACGTTCTGGATGGTTTAATGATGACGATGGTAACTTAAGCTCACCGGCAGTCACCATTCTAATTCGCTATTTTCGCCAAATGAAAACATTCCGAAATTGAGCTCCGCTGGGATTTATTTAGGGTTTCCGAGAGAAATGCTAATCCAGGGCGAGAGATGGAGTTCGTGTGCACGCACAAAACAAGAGACGATCGCGAACTCCCCTTTCGCCCTCCTCTCATCCGGACGGTTTTTAATAAAGAGAGGCCTCCCGTCGCTTTCTTCCTCTTCTCATCAAAAGAGGGACACGCGAGAGAGAGAGAACCAGCCAGTGCCTATACGAGAGATTGCCCTTGCTTTTCTCGAGCCGTTATATTCGCCCCTCAATTGGAATTGAAAAGGGTTCATTCCAAGTTTGCACGGGGAGAAGTTAAAGCTTCAGAGCAGTTTGAGTGCTATTTTTCCCCAATGGTCTATTGACAGTAGTGTTTCACGATAAAGAATCCACCTTTAGTTTGGGTCTGGTGGAATATGACAATCTTTACTTAATGTTTTAACGGATAGAAAGGACCCCGGCATGGATTATCGCCTCTGTAAACTTCATTTACGCCAGCATTTGCTAACCAGGTGTCCTCACACCCTCTGGGGGTAAAATATAACATTCCAGGGGGTGTGAGATAACATTTTAGCGGTGTTTATATCTTACATAATTTTTAGTAGGTTTTATACAACTTTTAAATTTTTGCAATATTTTTTCATCTCCAAGTTTAATTTTTGCTTGTATATCACTAAAAATTGAACATTCAAATTAATTTTGAGTGAAAATAGAGGCCGCAATGGACAAAACAAATATCCTCGAATCATTATGGTTTAGAATTCCATTCCTAATGCATTCAATTATGGGCTTTACTCGTTTCTATATCTTTATGTATCGATTATTTAACAATTTTTGCGCAAATATTGCAAGGAATCGCACAGTTCTCAAATAAATGATTTCTTTAAGGACTACAAGAACATTTCAAATTTTTTTAGGGGTGAGGGCCATAAATATAATTGGGAAAATACAAGATAGTTGAAGAGTTGACTTGGTGGAATTTCGACATCATATAATAGTGATAACTTTGTAATATTCCACACTGTTTTATTACTAGTGAACAAGCCTGACCGGTTTCAACGTATACAGATCATCATCAGAGGCCAGATGGAGTCCAGTATTGATTAACATGTCCTTATTCTGATTTCTTACAAAGCTAATCAAGTTCATTGCTTGTAAGGATGTGGTGATATGTTATGTATATGCTTTTTTGGGGATCTAACTAGTTCATTGTGTAGAAGAAAAAGAGTTCAGCGTGGAAATATTTGTCCTTCAACATATTTGTGTACTTATTTATGGTGGACAGTTCATTACCTTGCCTGTAATTAATTATTTCATTATGGTATTCCAAATCGAAATGTGTAAGCAGCTTTTACATGATACTGGAGTAATGTAACTTTTATGTATACATGTATATTTCCAAAGTATTGCTATTCCTAAGTATCAAAAAATACTTTTTCTATTTTATATGTAAAATTATGCATATTATGATGAGAACCATTAAAGTTTATTGCATAAAATAAATGTTATTATTTATACTCTATCTACCTCAAAATGTTGCATGGATCGAGAGTTTAGAAAATTGTGCTTCTTCTTTATAGGTTTGCCATATTGGACATGCTTGGAATGTATAGAATCATTTATCTAGAAGGCAAGTATTGCATTCGCGTAACGAGGATGTTTAAATGATTTACTGTACAACTCTTGACTATTTATTTAAATATTCCAGGCGCAGATTTGAGAAATTAGCATTTACAGAAATAATTCTCTACGAATTTTGGTATTGTTGATATCATTCACCGGTTAGCTTTGCTTTGTTTCTTTCGTTAAGTTTGAAGAGACAAAATTCTTAAAGCCCATTTACTACGCATAAACCGGTTTCGTAATTGCCGCGACGGTTTAGTTCACTCTTTCGGTTTACAGACAGATAGATGTCACTACCATCGCGGCTCAAAACCCATAGCATCGAATTTAGCGTTGAGTTACGCACGGCTGATATATACACTGAACGCCGTCTCTCGCGCAATGGCTACCTTGCGGTAAGGGCAACGCTCGTCACCCATGTATACTTACATTAACCTTAAACAAGCTTTTGTTCTTTTCGCCGAGAATCTTGTCCCTCATTTAGGTATTCAAGTACTCAGTAAAGCATCTGACACAAAAAACTTCATAAACCCATTTTGAACCAAATTCGTATCGCTTAGCTGCACATTCACACTACAAACTTCCTTCACAACAATACAAATCTCGTCGTAAACAAGGCTCAAAGATCGCATCAGTGGCACCTATCGTCAAGTTCAGTAACGCTATTAACCTGCGACACAACTTTTAGCAAAAGACAAACGAAAGCGCATCAAGAGTCGCGTCCTTATGCAGTGTTCATGGTAGTAACATTGCATCTGGCATATGGAGCTCCACGCCTTTCAGTTCAATATCCACATAAAAATATATCAAATTCTCAGGCTTCAGTTGGTGGAACCACATTCCGATGGGTTGAAAATAAATTCACTTTGTAATGTTCCACAATAGTTTTCATTATTCCGACCTAGATTTCGACTCGAAGTTAAGTCATTATCAACGATCTTATTGATAATGACAACATCGAGTCGAAACCTAGGTCGGAATAATGAAAACTATTATGGAACATTATAAAAGTGAATTTATTTTCAAACCATCCACATGAAAACCGAAAACGGGACTTAGAAGTTTGTGCTAAAGCCTCCGCAGCATAGCATTTGAGCCAAATTAAGCGTTCGCTCGCGTTATCGTTATCCTTTAATTGCGTTTATGAGAGTGAAAACGTTATAAAGTCATTCTTCAAACGCTATCGAGTGCTTCCAATTAATTACTATAATCGATCGAGTGCATTCTTGATACAGTGGCTATAATCGAACGGGGCTGACGTATCGACTCATACAAACGATTGTAAATTAAACGGGCCGGGACAGACCTTACGTGGGGGTACAATGAGGAAAATAAAGAGAGGAACAGAAAATCAAAGTGGGTGGAACAGGTGGGAATCGGGCAAAAGAAAATAATAATATAAAAGGGAAAGACTTACTCCCGCTGCCACACACACCACTTTCTCACATCGTCACACCGATTGCCGTCAGCTGACCCACCGCCGACGAGACTAGCTTCACGAAAAGTCCGGTGTATTTTGACTGTCTCCTCCTCTCCCGCGAAGCACACACTTGTACCAAAAAAAAAAACTGGCGCCCTCTTTCGCCGTACACAAACAAACAAATGAAGCACAAAAGGCGATACGGGAGTAAAAAGGGAGGGAGGTTTAAAGGTAAAGAAAAAAAAACACAGAGGACAAAATTAAACTCAGGCCTGGCCCGGGCCGGACAGTGGCTGTGAGCATTGCTTTCTCCCACTAGAGTACATATTCCGCCATGCCCCTTGGCCTCTCTCAGCGGTCCCCTTTCTTTTGACTCGCTTCCTTTCCATTTCGCCCTCTGAAGCCGCCATCATCAACCTTCATCCCTTGGTCCACGCACCTAATTTGAGTGAATTTCATTCCAAATCTGCTACACACAGCCATTCAAGAAGATGTCCTGCCACCCGCTAACATAAATCCTGGCTACGCCCAAGGCTCTCAGCGATATTGACTTTGTCAAATGGAAAGCAATATTCTTTCAACTTGAGGAATCTCGCCGTCCACCAGTTGTTCTCAACCCGCGAGAGCGCCCATCCCCGCCCTTCAGCCTCCATCTTTTCCAACAGATGGTCCTCTACGGCCGACTGTGCCACTGGTAACATAATTTACCTCCTTCCTTGCAAATTATGTCCTTCCTTTGATTCACGCAAATACATCACACCGTAAATATTCGAATCAATAATCACCGTCATGCAACATAATCTCCGCCTAGGCTAATTCCCTTCACCCACTTCCTAGACCCTGCTTTGCATCCTCCTTTATGTCGATTGATGGATCAAATTAAAGTGATATCCCGCTATTCTTCCCGTCTTCAACATAAGAGCCCACTCCTTCCTTCCTGCGTCCCCACAGTGCTAGTTTCACGACCATTAATATGCCAATATTGAACCACCCATTAACCACTTCGAGGCATATCCTGTGTTTCCATGCGATCCATTGGCGCGCTTCACATGACTCTTTTCACGCACTCTTTTCCTCGTTCTCAGTCCGATCTTCTTTGAACATATCTACATCTAAATGTACGAAATACCGGGCAAGCCACCACTAGGGTGTGTGGCACGGGGTAATATCCACACTAGGCATACAGCACTCATCCCAATTAAAATCATAACCGCCTTTCCTTGATGCTAGGCACAGGCCAAAAGCAGTCAGGACAATAGTGCGCAGTCAGACCAGAAACCAGGAGAGTGATACGTATAAGAGGATGCTACCACGCAGAGCACTACTCAAGATACAACTACTGGTTATGCGATAAATGCGATAAATAGCACTACAAGGGACTAAAACATGCAATAGTATAACATGCGGGAGATTGCATGCGAGGTTAGTAGCTTATAATCATGTTAAGATATTTAGCACTACTGAAAAAACCTATTTTACCTGTTCAGTATCCGAGAACTGATCTATCGCAACTATTATGGTTCCTTATTGTACGTGGAAAAAAATGACATTTTAAATCTATCGTCTCTGCAGTTAATTTCCTTAATATTATTCCTGTGATCGTTCCTACCATAATAGTTTGGCTCTTGCAAAATATTTTGAACGTCCGGCTAGAATTAGTCTACATCAAACTTTCGTAAAAGATTTAACCTATATTTCTCCCTTAGATTGAATAGAGCTTCCCACCTTAATTCCCTCAACAACTCTGTAACACTACTATTTTTATCAAATCAACAATAATAATTATAATTTTTAACAAATCTAGCTTCCCTCCGCTGTATTCGATCTATATGTGTAACTAGTCCTACTTCGTAAGGGTCCCACACACCAGCGGCGTACTCCAAGTGAGGTCTCACGAGAGAAAAATAACATCGCTCCTTTATTTTCTCGTCACACTTGCCTGGTATTATTTTATTAAATCCTAATTTACGATTAGCCAGTCCCCAAATTTCACGTATATGCTTCCCCCACGACAAGTGCTGAGTAAGGGCCACTTATAAGTACTTAACTGACTCTAAATTTATTAGTTCGGCTTGATTAATTGTGTTGGTTAAGCTACTCTTCCTCTAAAAAGCCCTAACAACGCACTTTTAAAATGTAATTCTAACTGCCAAGTGTCGCACCATTCATTTATAGCTTATAGGTCTTTCTTCAACGCAATTCTATCAAACCCTGTGTTAATATCCCTGTACAATACTGTGTCACCCGTGAAAGGGCGAATTTTACTCGTAAAAACGGTGGTATATGTCATAAATATACAAAAGGAACAATAAGGAACCAATGACAATTCCCAGAGCCTGTCGCCAAAAGATCTAAAACGCTCTTTCCTCTCGTGGGTGTTGTTCCCAATTGATGCTAAGAGTTTGATGTAAAAGTTTAGAGAAGAGTGTCGCACAGCTTATCTTTTCCGCCATTTTTGAAACTATACGTCTTCCAGCCTATCAAGGGAACGTTCAAATCACCACTAATAATAATATTACATTCGTTGTTTTGACTACTGAAATGCTTCAACTGTCTTTCTAACCGCAAAACTAGGTCACCTATGGTTGTGAAGCATGGACATTGGATAGGCAAGAAAAAAACAGACTCCAGGCAGCTGAAATGTGGTTCTGGAGGAGAATGACTGAAACAAGTTGGGTCACGAGAAAAACAAATGAGGAAGTCTTGAAAGAAGTTGGCGAAAAAAGAACGCTTCTCCGATGCAATTCACTCCAGGAAATTTATACTTTTTGGTCATTTAGTAATACATAACGAGTTCATCAAGAACATGATTGAAGGAAAAGTGTTGGGGAAGAAAAGGAGAGGACGATGACTAGAATATCCTTACTTCACAGAGTGATGTCAATCATGAACTGCAATTCCTACGGGGAAATGAAAAAACAGCCGTAGAAAGAGACGATTGGCTACAGGGATAGCGACAAGGCCTGGGCTTTTGAGTGACGACGACGGAAGCAGTTATTGATGAACCTGAGCCGCTTCTATTTCGTTGGGATACTAAGCTATTTCTGATTTCTAAAAGTTGCCTTCTTCGTGAATCATAAACGCTTTCATGACTCGGGTTATTCGGCGCTCCACACGCGTCGAATGTCTTCCGTTCCACGTGATGGAACTTGCACGGTAGTTGAAGAAATGGACTTTCTCTTATTTCCCACGTCTAATAGCTTCTCTCTTCTTCGCTCCGTTTGGCTACTCACTTCCGAATACGAGAATCATCTCCTCATACATACCATTCACCATTTCTTCCATTCTCTCTCTCTTTGCTCAGGAAAGGTTTTTCTGGCTCCTTCAATCGCTGTGTACTATTCCGAGAGCTGATTTCGCGCGTCAAACGAATTATTGGCCCTTTTTACTCAATAAATACCCGTCGGAGTTGTTACGGACGCATAGCATATGTCAGGTCCCGAGTGTTGCTAGACGCCTGCTTATTCAGTGCCCGACGAACTTTCGGCGTCGATAGGACGACGTATACGCCTGAGTTGATTTTGGAAGGAGCAGGTGCCAAGGTGGAATATCTCCCTCCTTCTTGGGGGTCATTCCCTCGACGGGAATGGCGCAGCTTACTCAGCTTCTGCTTAGCTCTGTCGTGACGTCATCTCTCTGAGGGTCGGCCTCGCCATTGGAGAGTCGAGTGTTCCGGAATACGCAGCGATCGACGTGTAACCAATTAGACAGGGTTGATCGAGTCCAGATATCCGTAACTCTATCGACATGGGTCTTCGAAAACGTATTCATCTCACGGCTGCCAGTAATGTTTTTACTGAGCCCTTACTAGGTCGTAGCACTCTCAAGGATATCGGCGCTGGTCGTCATTTCGAATACAAAATGCACTACCAAATCAACAACAACGTTGAACAACCCATGCCATATGCTTATCGATAATGCACAAAAATAAGCTCATTAATGGCGGACTTGGCTGCGTTACGGAGACTAATATCGCAGGAAGAATGGTGATCTGGTGATCGCTGGAAGAATGGTGACCTTGGTGATCACCGTGTTCCTCGGATGGAACAACTGCGTTCGAGTGAATCGAGGGATTCGCTATCACAGCGTAGATTAAATTATAGGCTTAACCTCTTAGCTAAATTTCAGGAAAAACATTTCTCTGACCAAGTGAAAAACATTATTAACCCCCTCGCACTTCGGCAGATTAGATCGCGCCAATAAAATTAGAGAAATAGATTGTAGAACCGATAGGTATAAAATGTCATTTTTTCCGCGTACCACCCGGGACCATAACAGCTGTGTTCGTCGTCATGAATAGTGCGAATAGTGACATTAACTAGACTGTAGATCAATTTTCTTATATTATATACGTTCTTATTTATGCATGATGTAAATATGGATGTTCTTATTTATGCATGATATTTTTAATCTGTAGTAGTAGTCCTTGTATCCCTTGCATGTTGGAACGATTGACGATAGAATGTTTCTTGGTTAGTAGAGTTTTAATTGGCGCGTTGCATGTGTGGTACGCTGGTTTCAATGTATTTCCGGTGTTCTGCCGTATAATTCATGCATACCTGGTGTGAAAGCACCCCCTGCCACACACCCTTTGGGTGGCTTGCAAGGTATGACGTAGTTAGATAGAGTGTTCGAGGAGTCGGGGGCGACAAATGGACTCCAGTCTCTCCTTCCTTCTCGTCAGCTTCTCGCGAAAACTTCTCTCTCTCTCTCTCTCTCTCTCTCTCTCTCTCTCTCTCTCTCCCTCTCTCTCTCTCTCTTTCCAATCGCACGGCGTGTTTCTTTTTTTCGTTTTTATTACACGTGGACTCATTTTCATGAAGGTCTAAGCAATAAAATTTTGAAACCCTTGAAAGGACAGGCAAACCTTCGAGTTCCTCAGCTGGGTTTACGAGTGAGGTTCCTCTCCGATTGTGTGCTTGCGGATCAGCATGTTCCGTGGCCTCATTCTCAACCGTCAAGGTCATATGGGATGGACCGAATAGAGGTCAAAAGGTTTCAATGCGAAGTTGGTTTCAATTTATGATGGAGGTGCGAGCAAATCTACATCTACTTCTACGTAATACCCTGCGAGCCACTACGAGGGTGTGTGGCAGGGGGTAAAGATCACCAAACATGCACTATTGACATGCAACTAGGATATTTAATGGAGACATGCTAGATAATATGGTCACATGCAGCTAGATGGTTAGTGTCTACTTAATAAGAAATGGATTATTGGTTGTTATTACATGCATCATGCACTACAGACTACTCTAACTATATTTCACCCACCTATCCCTTCGCTACGCTGCCTATTGTTCTCTCTTATAGTACGAGGGAAAAATGACATTCTAAATCTATCGGTACGACAATCTATCTCTCTAATTTTGTTAATATGTTCAAATCTAGCAGAATACGCAGGGGTTCTCAATACATATCTAACGTCATCTGTGAACAACTCTGTTTCGAATTTACTTTGAAGGTTTAACCTAAATTTTAACCTGCGTTCTGATAGTAATTCCCATCCTAGTTCTTCTATTAAACTCGTAACACTAATACAATTATCATAACGGCCTTTAACAAACCTAGCAGATCTCCTTTGCACGCGCTCTAATTCTTTTATCATACCTTCCTCGTAGGGATCCCATATACTAGCGGCATATTCTCAATGAGGCCTGACAAGTGTAAAATAGCTTATTTCTCGTACTCTCTCATCGCATTTGCCTAGAACCCTTTTTACGAATCCTAATCTACGGTTTGCTACACTAGTTATTTCCCTGATGTGTTTCCCCCATGCCATGTCTTCAGTGATGGTGACGCCTAAGTATTTAATTGAATCTACGTTACATATTTTGTTTTCTTTGATGCAATAATTATTCCGGGGAAAGCCATTCTTTTTCCAAAAATTCATTATCGCGCATTTCTTCAAATTTAATTCTAGTTGCCATCTATCACACCAATCATCAATCGCATCTAAATCCTTAGCTAAAAACTGTCTGTCCTCTTCATTTCTAATTTCCTTATACACTACTGCATCATCGGCAAAAAGACGGAGCTTGCTATTTTTTACTACTGTATTCAAGTCGTTTACGTACAGAAGAAATAAAATTGGGCCTATCACGCTTCCCTGGAGAACACCCGATGTAACTTTTACTTCGCCTGAGCAGACACAATCTAACACCACCCTTTGAACGCGTTCATTTAAGAAGTCTTCTCTCCAGTCTACTATATCAGTGTCTATCCCGTATGATGCTAACTTAGCGAGTAACTTACAGTGGGGAAACTTGTCAAACGCTTTTCTAAAGTCAGGAAAAGCTACGTCTACCTGTACGTTACCATCCCCGGAAACTAAAATATCATGAACAAAAAGACCTAATTGATTTTCGCAAGACCGTCCCTTTCTGAACCCAAGCTGGTTTGTTATCAATAAATCCTGGCTGTCGAGGTGTCTCATTATTGATGTAACTATTATATGCTCTATAATTTGAAATGATAGTGACGTCAATGATATTGGTCTATAATTACATGGCTGTTCCCTATCGCCGCTTTTAAAAATTGGGGTCACGTTTGCTATCTTCCAGTCTTTGGGAACCGCGTGTTCTTCGAGGGATTTGTTAAATACTACTTTAAGACACGGAGCCATTCCGAGAGCTAATTCTTTATACACACGAGCTGGAATTTCATCAGGACCTGAGGACTTGTTCGGGATAATGTTACTTAGTAAGGATACAATTCCGCAACAAGATATATCGATCGGGGGCATTGGTTGTTGAAATCGGTCTGGTATGGTTTCGCGCAAACTATGCTTAGATTACCAAACAGACGTAATTACTTCTCATATCTCTTTATTAGTTTTATATATCTCTTTATTAGCTTTTTTATTTACTTAGCTAAAACAGACGTAATTACTTCTCATATCTCAGATCATTTCCCACTGATGTCTTCTATTATGATGAACCCCCTTCAAAAATGTCATTCGTATGAACATAGGAGATTCTTCTCCAATGAAAACATAACTAATTTCTGTGAATTTCTGAACTCCCATGACTGGTCCACCTTATATGGCTTATGCTCTTTTGTAGGTAGTTTCAATTACTTTTATTGTACCTACCAACATAATTTTGATGTTTGCTTTCCCTATGTACTCAGGAAAGTGAAAAAACGCCTAAATCAAGGGACCATAGGCGTTGGGTCACTGACGAATTTCGTAATTTATCAAGGCTGATGAAAGATGCAGCGGCATACTACAGAATAAAGCAAGACCCTGCCAGTAGACAGGAATATTCATCAATGAAAAGCAACTATAGACGTACCCTGTTGAATGCAAAAAAAATCTTTTAACAATCAGAGAATTTTGAATGCAGACAACAAAACTAAATAAATATGGAAGATAATAAATGAATCAAAATATCCCAAGAATCTTAAATCTGATCCCAATCTAACAACAGATGCAAATGGTAACACTATCACTGATGGCTTACGCATGACTTCTGTCTTGAATGAATTTTATCTTTCTCAACAAGCAACTGTCAATTCTAGCTCTAATACATATATCCACAAATCTCTCAATTCAGTCACTCATTATATTTGTATCGCTGCAGTGATCAAGAATTAAAGAACATCTTCCTAAAATTAGGTAACAAATTCACCTCAGATTTGGATGGTATTCCAACTTTTGAAATAAAAAAATCTTTTAATGCAAGTAAGTCCCCTTTACTCTTTTTAATCAATGAATCTCTCAGACTTGGAGAGTTCCCTTCTCCACTCAAAATAGCCAAAGTCCTACCTCTGTATAAGGGTAAAGGCGACAAACAAAAAATGAGTTCTTATGGACCTATTGCTTTGCTAAATCAATTCAGCAAAATTTTTGAAATTATTTTTTATAATCGCCTTATATCATATTTGGAAAAATATAATCTATTTTTAGCTTTTCAGCATGGATTCAGGAAATCTAGATCAACCTCCACCGCCACTTAACATGTAATAAATAAAATTGACCGATCTGGACAATAGATTAGAATCCTTGGCCTTATTCTTTGATTTTTCTAAGGCCTTCGACCTAGTAAACCATAAAAATCTACTTTCTAAACTTGCCAGCTTTGGCATTAGAGGAACGTCCTTTGATTGGATCAAATCATACTTGAGTGGAAGGCAACAATGTTTTTCCCTTTATAGGAATGGGATTAGATTTGTTTCACCCGCAAAAGATGTTAACCTTGGTGTCCCACAGGGTTCAGTTTTGGGTCCAGTGTTATTTCTCCTATATATTAATGATCTCCCACTCATTTTAAGCTCTTTGACTGGCACTCTTCCAGTGCTGTATGCTGATGATACGAATGTTTTAGTATCTGCTACCTCCATTGACAACCTAATAACAAAGTCGACTAGTGCTGCTACTCTTCTGCATGAGTGGTGTGATCACAATTAACATAGTTTGAACGTTGATAAATCTAATATAATTTACTTTGCAAACAAAAACAAGCCTCAAGCAATAATTAATATTAAAATTGATGATAAACCAAAAGCACAGAATACCATTTCTCGTTTCTTAGGAATCAACATGGACAGCAGATTATCCTGGGACAGTCATATTCACAATTTACGGAATAAATTGAGTTCTGTCTGATACCTTATAAGATCTATTCGGCATACGGTTAACATTGAAGTGTTATTGTCAGTCTATTTTGGAGAATTTTACTCCCATGTAATCTATAGTATTCTTTTCTGGGGTTCTTCACCAAAGGCTAGTGTTATATTTAAAATACAGGAAAGAATTGTTCGACTTATGTGTAATGTACCCTTCAATGTACCATGTCGCCCTCTTTTTAAAAAACTTTGCATCCTACCTCTTCCATGTGTCTATATATATGCTGCAATCACCTGTGCTAAACTGAATCCCTGTAGTTATAGCAGAAATGACTTTTATCACAGTTATAACACTAGGAGTGCTGCAAACCCACACCAAACTTATGTCAGGACTAGACGTGCTGCACTAGGACCGAAAAATATGGGCCTTATACTATTTAACAAGTTACCAATTGAAATAAAAACTGTTAATCGTTAAGTGCATTCAAATATGCACTTAACGATTAACAGTTTTTAATACTCAATACTTAAAAATAAATATCTTCTACTCAGTTGCGAATTTATGCAGCAATTATAATAATTATAACTTGTATTAATATTGTCTTGACTTGGCCTATATTTGTATGTAAAAACAAATTGCTGGGCAGTTTAATGTAGTATTTGTTTTAAAATATGTATATATATTTTCATTTTTGCATTGGATAAAATATCTTTTGTATTTGTAAATGACGAATCCTATACCTACACACGTTTGTATGGTCTTTGGAGAATAAATTCTATTCTACTCTATTCTATTGATTAAAGACACTGAAAAAAATAATTCAACAAATTAGCCTTATCTATACTGGAAGTTGCTATTTCGCCTCTTATCGTTTTTCAAGGAATTAACCGTTGATTTTTTAGTTCCCTGTACTTCCCTAACATATGACCAAAATGCTTTCGGATTTCCCTCTAGTTGTTCTCCGAGTACTTATCTCTTGAATTCACTAAACGCTTTTCTAAGGGCTGTTTTTGCGGCTGCTATACAAATTTTATAATGTTCGATAGTATTTTTTAGGTCGCTCTTAGCTACATTTTTCTTCATTTTTCTTAGTTTCGCGTGGCTAACTCGTTGGCGTTTTAAACATTTTCTAACCTCCGCGTTGTACCACCTTGGTTCCCTATTCTCACTCTTATACTTATGAGGTATATATCTGCTGACAAGTGACCGCGTAATTTGGCGCTGATTTCCTTGGAATTTTATTAATTTTTTTTGGATAAATCTATTTGACCAGAGTCCCAAATGCTCGCGACATACATTAGACAAGTTCGTGTCATAGGGATCTGGTTATATGAGGACCTTGATCTGACCTTCCTCCTCGGGCATGAGCTTAGTGCCTACGAAGCCATGGATATCTCCGATCTGAAATTGCAGAGACAAGTTTTCGACAACGCCCGCTCACTTCTGCCGGTGACTTCAAGGCATCCATCCCACTTATGTATCCATCCCCTCCACTTCCTCCCCTCCTAGGCTTTCAATCTCCACTACCCCATTGCCATCCATCCCTCTGCCTCTTCACCTTGACGGTAAAACCCCGTCCCGCGGCTGATTACCTTCCACCTTGCTCTTTTATGTTCGGTACTAGATTAGGGGCGAGGAATTCCCATTGCTTCCGGCAGTTTTTATTTTTTTTAATTCCGATTTTAATAATAGCCCTAGTTATTGTTTACTTCTGTAGTTATTTGATTGCTGAAGATCCAAAGGCACCGATTAAGCGGACCGATGTTCTGCAAGAAGCAAGGTGCACTTCGAGATATCGCTGCACTTGAGACTTCTACGGAATTCTGTTTCTAAGCGAGAAGCCACCTTGTCCGATGTAATGTCCGGCACTATAATCCGGATGACTTCCGATACAATCTCTGAAAGCAATTGTTTTATTTTCTCTCTTTGGGGGGGCATGCCAGGCGAACACCTTGCGGTAAAAGGTCAGAGCGTGACCCGGGAGCGGAAGTAATTAGTCCTCGAGATATGTAACTCTTATCTACATCTACGTCTACGTCTACGTCATACCCTGCAAGCCACTCAAAGGGTGTGCGGCAGGGGTTGCTTCCACACCAGGTATGCATGAATTATACGGCAGAACACCGGAAATACATTGAAACCAGCGTACCACACATGCAACGCGCCAATTAAAAATCTATTAACCAAGAAACATTCTATCGTCAATCGTTCCAACATGTAAGGGATACAAGGACTACTACTACAGATTAAAAATATCATGCATAAATAAGAACATCCATATTTACATCATGCATAAATAAGAACGTATATAATATAAGGAAATTGATCTATAGTATAGTTAATGTCACTATTCGCACTATTCATGACGACGATCACAGCTGTTATGGTCCCGAGTGGTAGGCGGAAAAAATGACATTTTATACCTATCGGTTCTACAATCTATTTCTCTAATTTTATTGGTGCGATCTAATCTGACGAAGTGCGAGGGGGTTAATAATATGTTTTTCACGTCGTCAGAGAAATGTTTTTCCTAAAATTTAGTTAGGAAGTTAAGCCTGTAATTTAAAATACGCTGTGATAGTGATTCCCATCCCAATTCTTTCTACAATCCAGACACACTAGTAAACTTATCGTATCATCGTTTCACAAGCCTAGCTCCTCTTCGCTGCACGCGATCTAATTCCGATATCAACTCTCTCTGTGTATCGTGCCAATCGGAAAGGGAACGCTTGCGGAAGGCGGCAGAGAGTGTTCTCCTCTGAACGCGGTTAACTCAGAGAAAGCGGGAATTCGAGATGAACCGTCAAATAAACGCCGATTATAGGTTTAAAAAAAAGTCTGGCGGCCGCCTGTCCCATTAGGGCACTTCCCTGCCCTGATGTCCTAGAAAGGAGGTGAGTTGCTCTCGGGGAGAGGAAGAAATGTCAGAAAAAACTCTTGAGAGCGCTGTAGCGGACAGATTTTTTATTCGTAAGCTGTAGAAACATAAAACCACCATTTATTTGTATGCGCCCTCGATATGTTAAAGTTTCAAATGGGCTCTCTGTGGTCGCTTGTTGCTAAAGGCTGGTATGCGCTATCAATGGAGTTAAAAAATATCGTGGCATGCGACGTATTTCTTGGGCATGTGTCTGACGAGTAATATTTGTGCAAATACGGAATGAAAGATGATATCATATTTGTAATACGAATAAAGGCTGGCATTAACGGATGAACGTATCTTCGGCCAGTTCAACCTATGGATTCAGTTTTCCATCAATCCTAAATTTGGTAGCAGTCATGAATTGCGTCGCGCAGATATCTCATTCCTAGAGTAATCCTCCACGGTCTTAGAGTAATCCTCGAGTAGATCTATTTTGGGTTTACTTCCGTTAATTTTTCACTTCGTAACTAGTCGTTAAACATGGCTTCGCTCGCCTAAAGGTACATTCAGTTATCACGTTAAAATTTACTTTGTCACTATCTTAATTCGCTCTCTTCTAACCGACTTCTTTCTCACTTGTGTCGGTTGATCGTAGAATTGCTTCACTATTTAAATGGTTCTTTGCAATGCACCTTGAGACACAGCGTGAAAGTGATATATTTACATTCTGGAGATAATTCATAGTATAATTTATAAAAGTGCCCTTTGATTCTAGGCAGGAGGAATACGGTTGTGAAGTACAATAGTATTTATATCTATACAAAGAGGATTCCATTTTTCCATTCATTATCTATTACTAGCTGTGCCCGGCATGCGTTGCAATGCCTCTCTTTCTTTCCAAGTAGGCACACACACATATACATACAAATCAGACACATTTACATGTTCTAAATAAATGAGAGGCAATGGTTTTTTGTAGTCCAATGAATTCCTCGTCCCGCACAAATGATGGCATGAGATTTCATTCCATACCTGTGCTGCGGTTTACAAGTAAATAAAATATTATATTGTGTACTTGCACGGGGCTGTCTCGACTCAGACAAACGATTGTAAATTGAACGGGCCGGGAAAGACCTTACGTGGGGGTACAATAAAGAAAATAAAATGAAGAGGGAACAGGAAATCAAAGTGGATGGAACAGGTGGGAATAGGGAAAAAGAAAATAATATTAAAAAGGGAGGACATACTCCCGCTGCCACACACCAACAGACACACACCACTTTCTCGGCACACCGATTGCCGTCAGCTGACCCATCGCCGACGAGACTAGCTTCACGAAAAGTCCCGTGTACATTTCGACTGTATCCTCCTCTCCCGCGAAGTACACACTGGTACCAAAAACAAAAACTGGCGCCCTCTTTCGCCGTACACGAATAAACAAATGAAGCACAAAAGGCAAGACGGAAGTAAAAATGGAGGGAGTTTTAATGGCAAAGAAACTTAAAGAGGACAAAATTGAAATTGGGTCTGTTTCGGCCCGAACATATTGTTTACGTTGTGCTAAAACTAAAGTTTTTCAACTAAGTTTCATTTTTGTGTCCTTCGGTCTTCGTGGCCCGGAGATATTTTTAAACAGCCAATAGTTCAAGTTAGGAAATACGTCAGAATCATACAATTTCAGGCCAATCGATTCTGTAGTTTTCGAGGAGAAGAGTGACGAACATACGGGAACACTCCATTTTTAAGCTCATTGTAGAGAAGCCATAAAAATCCCGGGCGGAATATCCCGCAAATTTGAGAATTTTCGTCCAAAACGTATTTTTAAGCGAATACAAATCGTACAAAAATCTATTGCAAGGATTAAATTTGAAAATGTTTCATCCCTCCGTAAATAACGTAAACAGAAAACTATGCACTGTTAAATGGTCCTTTTATGGAGTCCTGGGGCCCTCTAGGCACCGAGGTCTTTTTTACATCATCTGTATCTCCTTACGGCAAAAACACATCAGTCATGCAAATATTCCGAACAGTAAGTTTAGTGATTTTCGAGGCGATGAGTTACATACAGACACCATTTAATGAAATAAACTAGTCTTCGTCTGCTTCGATTTTATGTGTGAGATTTTTCCTATGCTTTCCCTTCCCTTTGTTCATTTTGTGATTCGGCCGCACTAAGTTTATCGCATAAACGTTTTACAAACCCTGCTGCTCTCCACTGTGTTCGCTTTATTTTTGAGGTTATTCCTTTGTAATGGGTCCCAGATGAGAACAGCACAATCCAATGGGTGTCTCTGAGAGAAAAGAGAGCATCATTTCTTCAACCTTCTTGTCACGTTTCCCTTGTATATTTAATAATTTCCACTTTCCTATTAGCATATCTGCAGATTTTTCGCACGTATTTCCCCCAGACATGGTCTGGGCAAAGATCATCGCTTAAGCATTTAACTGACTGCATTGATAATTTGTTTTGATCAATTGAGTACGTTCTGTTGAGTGAGCTATTCTTTTTCCAAGATTCATATCAACGCACTATGTAAAATATAGTTCCAACAAACAAGTAATGCACTATTTATTGAATGCAAGCATCATAGGTATATAATTGACGCATTCCTATCAGTCTCACTGCTTAAATGCTTGTAAAATTATCTACCATCTGCGAAGAGGCGAATTATGTTCGTTGCCCCGGTACCTGTTACAGCTGTTATACCTGTGGCATTATTAGGGTCCGATGATACATCCCTGAAGTACAGGGTATCATTTTAACTATGTGTGAAAGTGCGGCATTTAAAACAATACCCTTAATAGCGGATGATCTCTAAATATGGCGTCAGCCCAGATGCAATATTACAAAGAGAAGAAGCTCAGTTCTTGAAGTGCTCAAAGAATATTTTAATATTATTTCTGAAGTTATCTCAGCAATCTTACCCCGGAAATATCTTTAACATATAATATTTTTAAATAAAAGTTCAGGTAGAGTTGTTATTTGTTTAAATTGACTGATTTTCAGGTAGCGAGGGCCTAAGATGGAGAAGTGTGATAAATCTCATGTCCGTACGTTCCTGGTCCAGGTGTTCCAGGCCGCGATCAGTCAATGACTGAGCCAATAGTATTCGCCTCTAATGTGCATGAACTAGATAATTTAAAGTACCCCCTTACCCCCAATACCCCCCCTCCCCAATGTCTTCTTAAACAATGTCCTCTTAAAGGTACCCCCAATGTCTTCTTAAAACTTTAATTTCATTTGATAAATTTAAATTTCAAATATTGATTCCATTCAAACACCTTTTGACAGTTTGACCATCAAACAAGTTTGACCATCCCAAAAAACATAGATGCGAAATCTAAATGAGTAAATCTAAGCCTCTTAGCAGTTAATGCTCTGAATAACTTTCAAAGGGGTGCACTGCAAAATATAATTTCTAATGATTCAGAGCGAGTTCAATCAAAAAAGTTAGTAGTTAACATTTTGGTAAATCTATTTCCTTGAGTTTGTATGCGTGTTGGATCTTCTGCTGACTGTACTACTTCACGTCAAGCGATTTTCCCTTTTAGCCGACAACGGTAGGTTCTTTTTAAATGTGACCTTAAAATCACAATGAATGAAAGTAATGCAAATTTCCACTTAGATAAATTTTCATGCCTTAGGTTTCGATGTACTACATCATCATCAGGCTGGTAGCATGATGTAGTACATCGAAACCTAAGCTGATTAACATTTATCCAAGTGGAAATTTGCATTACTTTCATTCATTGTGATGGAATCCTTCCACCAAATCAAACCTAAAACTTCTCCTTTTATCTGACCTTATAATATATAATATATGTTATATTCAGCCCACCAGCGAAACAATGTCTTCCGTGCACGATTGGACATTGAGTCGTGGAGAATTCTCGCTTTTGGGAAACCAATCGAATCCCTAATTCGGACTGGTTCGGAGACTGGTCTGCTGGCACTCTCGCACGCCGGGGAATACCCCTCTCGTTAGTGGGCATCCTGCATACACCCTCGGACGAAGGACGCCTCTTCCACCAAAAGGACCGTCCATCCACCTCCACCACCACACCCCTCCCCGTCCACTCTCTTCTTCTTTCATGATTCACTTAAAATCCTTTTCGCTCCCTACTGCTCACTCCCCCACCCCTTCCCACACCCCTTCCTCACATCCCTCTTCCCAACCACTCCCTCCCCTCCCCCAATGTGTGCGGGTGCAGACTCCGAACGGACCAAATTCGCTCGTCTCTTGAAATTCCGACCTTCTTACGGGCCTTTTCCTCTCCGAGCTGAGAGAGAAAGGGCTATTAGAGATGATTACCACCTATGCCTGTACATTTTACATAACAAGAGTGGATTCGCTACAAATGCTCAATCAAACACGTGGGCATGACACACTCGGCAATGAGTGGATATGCGCATGCTTCATCACTCTACATCAATACATATACGTATAATAAGGGTCCCTTCCATGTAGCCATTAAAGTTTTTAATCATTTACCTTCTAGTAGAAAAAATTCAACTTCTGGAGCATCTTTTAAATGAAAACTTAAAGATTTTCTGCTGAAGACTTTCTGGAATAATCTTTTGGGCCTTAATCTCTTTCATTGTATATATTCTTTGTTTTCCCGTGTTGTGTTATTTTGGTGTTGTGCCATGATTTTTTTTCTTTTTTATGACCTGTCCTACATGTAACTCTTGAAAAATATCAGGATGAATAAATATTATTATTATTTTATTTTTTCTCCTTTTCATTCCTCAGTCGTGCTGGGTTATTCTAGGGTACGGGTAATATACCAAGTACTCCCAGAAATACATTATTCAGTTGTTTTACTAAAATTTAAGAATTTTCTGACTATATGGCATGTTGCTATAATGACAGCTTTCTGGATTTGGATGTATATGTTGTAATGTAAATTTAGTTTTTCTAGACTTTTTCTAAGTTGTATCGGTATTATTCCGGTGGCTATGGGTAATATCTCGACCATGTTCATTTTCCATAATCTTAAAACCTCAGCTGCTAAATCCTGGTACTTGCTTTTTTTTCTCCAGTATGGTACTTTCCCTATTTTCTGTCAGAGGAATTGCTATATCTATGAAGTACACAGATTTATTAAATTAGTCTACTCATGTGATGTCTGGTCTATTATGCTGTATTCTTCTGTCGGTAATGATAGCACGGTCAAAATATAGTTTGAAATTGTTGTTTTCAAATACGGACTCAGGATTATAATTATAATATGGAGTACAGTTCTTATCTATTAGTTGTTTTTGTTTGCCAATTTGTTGATGTATAATTTTGGACACTAAGTTATGTCTTTGTAAATAATCAGTGCTGGCCAGCATTTTACATCCTGAGAGTATGTGTAGTTATTATTATTATTTTTTTTTTTTTTCTTCTGTAACTTTCCCCTCCGAGTCCCCGGCTAACATCGGGTTTCGTTGCCGTCATAATGGCCGAGAACTCGAGAGGGGAGGTGCAGAGTTCATAGCCGCTTCCGATTAACCCATCGGATCAGTGGCTACGCTGCGTTCGGGTCGTGCGCACGGAGCAGACGGAGCGACCCCAGGAGGACGGCCTTCTGCATGCGGGCTGCAAGTGATTCCGCCTGTGCCACGCAAGCAGGAATACACTTGATGCTCTGTATCAGCGAGCCCTTGATTCCACCGAGCACACCTATGACTAGGACTACTAGTTTTACAGAGTGTCCCGGGTACATCTGCCGAAGTTCGAACAGCAGGTCTTGATATTTCGTCCATTTCTCCGCCTCTTTCGCGTCCAAGTTCGTATCGGCCGGAGCCGAAAACTCGATTACGAACATGGAACGAGATTGGCGGTCGAGGAGAACGATGTCAGGCTTGTTCGCCTCCAACTGCCTGGTGGTGGGGAATGAGTAATTCCACCAGATTTTTATTTTGTCGTTCTCCACGACGGACTCAATATCTCCAGGGGCATAGGGCAGCACATAAACTTCGTCGATGCCGTAATGATGTCGAAGGTGGAAATACAACACTCGCAGAGCTGCATTGTGTCGAGCTAAATACGCTGATTGCGCGTAATAACTGCAGCCGGAGAGAAGGTGACTCAAAGTCTCCGGCTTGGCTCGGCACGCTCTGCATCTCGTGTCCGTCACCTCCGCCTTGAATATCATTCGGCGGTACACGAGAGTGTTGATGACACCATCCTGGCACGCGAGAACGAAACCCTCTGTTTCGGACCTGAGACCCGCGGAACGAAGGAAGGCAAACGTCAGCTCCTTCGATAGCCCATGTTTTTCCATGTTTCGGTAGAAACCTCCATGCATGGGCTTATCGGTGTGCGTCTTGAGCAAGGTCTTCTGCTCAGCCTTTTTGACCTCGAGCTTTAAGACGTCTGCCCTCAGTGACACGATTGACGTGCCACTGTCATTACCGTCGGATGACAGGTCAAAGTCCAGACCGATTTCGTCCGCTGCCCTCTTCGCCGCCTGGGAGAGAAACGCCCCCACCCCGGCAACTTCGTGCTCCCTTACGAGAGTGAGCAGGGGGTCCGTGCTGTTGAACACACGGCAAACTGTACCCAAAACAACTCTGTTATGTAGACACTCCAGGCTCAACAGACCTCTACCGCCTACACTGCGAGGGAGATACAATCTGGCGACGGAAGATTTCGGATGAAGACTTCTATAGATGGTCAGCATCTTCCTCGTTCCCCGGTCGAGGTTTTGCAACTCGTTTACATTCCATTTCATGCATCCGAAGGTGTACAGCAGTGTCGGAACCGCAAACATGTTCGTGGCAAGAACCTTGTTCTTGCTAGACAGCTCAGAACTCCAGATTTTTCTGAGAGTCTGTCTGTACTTGGCGGTGAGTCTTTCCTTCACTGCTGCTACCTCCAGCATTCGACGCTGGGGGACGCCGAGGTATTCGTAGCATTCGTCATCTTGCAGATGACGAACGACGTTCCCGTCAACGAGTTGCGAGTCTTCCTTGTCCTCCGATATTCTTCCTTTCGCCAGGTGGATGGATGCACACTTGTCCAATCCGAATTCCATCCCTATATCCTCACTGTATTGATGTACGGTGTCCAGTGCAACGTGCAGTTCTTTGGCGTTGGAAGCATACAGTTTAAGGTCATCTATGTAAAACAAATGGGTGACCTTGTGCTTCCTGTCACCAGGAACGCCGCACATGTATCCTCGGCCTCGTCTCAGCTTGAAGGAGAGGGGGAGGAGGGAAATACAGAACAGGAGGGGGCTCAAGCTGTCGCCTTGAAAAACGCCACGGTGGTATGTTACCAACTCAGTGGAGACGGTCCGTTTGCCCGAAGTCAACACGAAGCGCGTTCTCCAGAGTGGTAACAGGCGTTGGATGCAGGACACAACCTCTGGGTGGACTTTCATCAACTTCAGCACGGCGATGAGAAGCTCATGCGAAGTGGTGTCGAAAGCCTTGCGATAGTCCACCCATGCCATTGATAGGTTTCGCTTATGTCGGGCGGCATCCTGACATATGCACCTGTCAATGAGCAGGTTGTCCTTGCATCCCGCGACTCCTCGTTTGCACCCCCTTTGCTCGTACACCTCCTCCCACACAGGCTGGATCTGCCGGAGGATAAGGTCGCTCAAGATCGTGGTGAACGCCTTGTATACAGTGTTTAGACAGGTTATAGGGCGATAGTTCTTCGGATTGGACAAGACTCCCTTTTTCGGAATGAGAACCGTGCGTCCCTCAGTCAGCCAAGGTGGAAATGGTTCTCTACCTGTGATGAGGGACGTGAAGATTCTGGCCAGATGTTTGTGGGTAGAAGTGAACTTCTTCCACCAGAAGCTATTCACGGCATCCATTCCTGGAGCCGCGAAATTCTTCTTGCCAGACAAAGCGTGCTTCACGTCACTTTCCGTGACTGAAAGGGGTCCATCCACATTGTGTAGGTGGCGGTCGCAGAACTCTTTAAAGAGTGCGATGGCCGGAGTGTCTCCATTGAATGGCCTCGTCGTTTCGTAGATATCCTTCCAGAAACGCTCGACCTCATGAACGGGTGGCGGGGATTCAATAGCAGGCGGAGGAGGCCAAAAGAGACGGGACGGCTGAAGGAGAAAGGTGGAATTATTATTATTATTATTATGATTATGTTCAAAAAGGAGGAAGAGAGAGAGAGATCGGAGAAGAGGGATAAGAAGAACTCGCCAACCGTTTCCCTGAGCGTCTCTCTCTCTCTCTCTCTCTCTCTCTCTCTCTCCTCCCCTCCCCGTCATCGTCTGCCGTTTGCGATTCCGCGTTGAATGCCGCCTCACAATCCTTTTCCCTCCCGCACCCCCGTCCACCCGTCCCTCCCCACTCGTCACGTCAATCTCTGTCATCCATGCTATTTCTCTCTCTTATCTTTCTCTCTCGCATTCCTATCTAATTTCCCATTTTTCATCGCGAACAAGAGTCCCGCGAATTCGCTTAAGGAGGAGAGGCTCCTCGATCGGTATGAAAGACTGCAATTGTCTATGTGAAGGCTCTTCTGAACGTCCATTTCGCCGGTTTTCCTGCCAGCGGAATCTTTTGAGCGGAATTTCGAGGAAGTTGGAGGGCAAAAAATTACTTTCATTCGCCTTCTTATGCTAACCAAACGTCACATCTGTTGAGTAAAATGGAACATTTCTCCAATATGTGTAATCAACTGGCAATCCACGCTAATGAGGGCAGAAAGATAATATAATTGGTGTGGAGCCATTTACATTAGTGCTGGTGCTGATCAAAAGGGGACCATCTAGAAAACCACCATTCAAAATTCTCGAACTCATTTTCCGTTTATTAATTTTAAATTTGTATTAAAGAGTGATGTAGTTTGTAATCAAAGTGCTGTTTATGGACATTGAGTAATTATATGCATTTTCAAAACGTTTCAGCGCGTATCTTGCTGCATTTTTAATGCATCCCATTGATCCAATGTGAAAGTTACGACATTATACTTGTTTGGAATTTTTGACAATACATTTTCTTACTCTTTAGCACTCTTATGACAAAAAGTGCTCGAAGCCTCTCCAGCTGATGAAGGGTTCTCACTCAAAAGCTTCCCTAAGCTTTCCTAAGCAGTGGACACCGGTGTCGCCAGGGATCGTCTATCTGTGAGTGTCAATTGATGTACTTTTCTATCCTCCCCACCTTCAACGCCTTGTTGCTAGACTTTTTTTTTCAAGGAAGATCACTCGAGTGACGACGTATAAATATAAAAATGCCACGGGCAGGAGACAAAAAACACAGTAGCAAACAAAAAAATACTTACAAGAAACCTCCTAATATTTCGACGAAGCGCGCGTCTTTATCAGAGGAGAAATGAGAACTAAGAGAGAAGGGAGGAGGGAGGCGGATGGAAAGGTAAGAGGGGAGGGAGAGAGGGAAGAGAGTGAGGGGAGGGGGAGAGGGGAAGTTAGGAAATAAGGGGGAGGGCAGGAAGGCGGGAAGAAAAGAAAATTTAAAAGAAAGAGGTTAGTCAAATAGGAAGTGATGGAGGAGGTTAGTGTGATTTGCTGAGTCCCAGCGGAGAGAAAGCTTAAAAAAACTAAATACATGAGGACTCAAGGTCTTTAAGTTGGAGAGAAGAGGAGTAATGGGGAAGGGAGGCGAGAATACCGACCTTAGAAGTATTATTAAATGTGGAGTTTTGGGAAGGAATGTGGGTGGCGACTGGGAGGAACACGGAGAGGGAGGGTGGATCGTTGCAGCTGGAGCGGTGGCCATTCATCCGTATATTTAGAGCACTGATAGTGAGGCCGATGTAAAAACAAGGGCATAATTGGCAGAGGAGGATATAAACAATATTATGAGAGATACAGGAAGGAAGGAAGATGAAAAGCAATGAATTTGTCAGGCAGAGGCTGGGGGTGATAAGGATACCACAAGTTTTGCATCGCGAGCGATTGTACGGGGTCGGAGGGGATTTAGATGTGATAATTGATTTGGAAAGAGGTTTAGTGATTTTAAAGAGGGCGGATAGGTTTAGGGGGTGTCTAAAGGTGAATGAGAGAGACAGAGCGGGGGAAATTTTGGAGGTGGCGAGGTTGCGAGGTGGAGGTTGGAGAGGATAGGTAAGAGGTTTTTGATAATTCGTCAGAGAGATTGAACTCCAGGGAATTAGGTGGAACAGAGGGAGATTTGGTCACGAGAACACTTATTATGAGGGAGCGATTTGGAATAACAGGGATGTTTTAGGATTTTTCTCTGAAGAAAGCGCTCAGGATAGCCTCTAAGGAGGAGAGATTGGTTGAGATTTGACAGACAAAGGTCAAGGGACGACTAAGGAATATGGCATAAGTTTTTCCCTAAAAATGGAGAACTCATGTGTACCAGAAGATACATCAATATTCAAGTCAAGAAAATTTAGAATGGAACCCCCAACTTCAACTGTAAAGTTGATAGATTTATTAAGGTTATTTGACAAGTGAAAAAAATATCAAGCTGTCGGTAGCCTGGAGTCTACATAAATATAATATCGTCTACATAACGATAACAAAGATACCAATTTTTCTCGAGAGCATGACATTGAATTTAAACAACTTTTCCTCATGAGACTCATAAAAATATCAGCTAACAACGGTGAATCAGTGAGCCCATCGCTAATCAATGGGTTTTTATATACATAGAACAAGTCGTTAAATACGAATTAATTTCGTGAAATACATACATTTATAAGCATATTCAAATCCAGAGACATTCTTGAATCACCCACTGAATTTTTGTGACTTGTGTTGAACATTTTGATCTCATTTCGTGTTATGCACACATATAATCGCTTTCCGGTGTTTCACCAACAGAGTGCATCCAGTAAAATTATAGATTTCGCGATGTGCTCGCACCTTTCCTAATATCCCACCGTCTTCTATCATTCGTGATTCAGTTGAAACTTGGACAACCTCCTTCAATTGGATGTGCTCCTATTTTCCCTTTACCTCTATACGTGAGCCCATTTATCGTCTTTCAAAGACCCGCCATTGCATGTTTCTTTAATGAGATACTGTCGCCAGCCCAGAATCACGAAGGTTCAGCTAAATGTTTTAGCTAACGGAAGTTATTTCATTCTTCTCTAATCTTCCTAAAAGCTGACCCAGCTGTATGTCCGTGTTTTAGGTTTCTTCGTAATATTTGGTCACGAAAGTTTGCCTGGAGTATATTTTATGGACTATTTTTTGCTCTACCGATGCTTGTTTGCTTCCATTGAGCATATTGGATCGGAGAGGTCCATCTCGTAAGGATATTCCCCCCTCACAAGGAGAGTATTGAGGAGAGTCAGATTATTTCGAAAGAAGACTCACTTGTCAAATCCTTCCCCTTCAGGGACTGTCCTTTACCCTTGTACTTCGATTACGCGGCTCAGGCGGCCGTTGCCTCATTTGCTTTGTCAGATTCAGGAGATGCATCAGTTATGCCACGATCAGCTATTCCTCATTTCTCACGGAAAGTTCTACTTTTAGGTTCGTTCTTTCATTTTTGAAAGCCAAGTGTTGTATTACGAACTTTATTCGACTCTTTGTCTCCCACGTCCAGTGACCAAAAAGGAAAAAAACATTTTTGTGTTTTGCTATAAATACGCATAACGTGTCATTGTAACCTAATGTCACCTTATTTGGTAGCATAAACGTAATATCTACTGACTTTAAATAAGCGATTGTATAAAATTTGGAGAGACGTTACAAGATTCATTCACGAAATATGTAGCCACATTAAATGAAGAGAGCACCAAAGTATCATGGAGATATTTTTTGGAAATACTACGCAAAGGAATCGATAGGCATATTCCACACAAATGCAAATGAGAGAGTAAAGAACCTCGTTGGTATAACCACGAAGTAAGGCGGGAGCACATGAGACAAAGGCAATTACACAACCTATATACAAATTCTATTAAGTCAGATAACAAAACATGAAACTTGCGAAGAGATATATTTACGACGCTCAATGCTCGAAAATAGTGTACACTATTCTACAAAACTTCATGATAAAATCCTAGGTGAACTACTACATGAAAACCCCAAGTTTTTCTGGTCATACGCGAGAGAGTTCCAGTGTGAATATTCAACAGTGGGGTGCTTACGGGACACAAACGGCAAAGTGGTCACTAACAGCATCGACGAAGCCAACTTACTTAACCAGTACTTTGAAAGTGTATTCACTAAGGATGACACAATATAGACATTCCAGACTGTAACAAACCAATGGCTGATGTAGCAATTCAACGTGTTGAATAATTAAACAAATGCGTTCGATTAAAAGTAACAAGCCCCCAGGTCCAGAAGGAATACCTGCACGCGTGCTGTAGGAGTTAGCGCCACAGATTGCACCATTCTTAGAAATTATAATAAGCAAATCATATTCCAAAGGTAAGATGCCCCAAGACTGGAAAATAGCCCACGACACACCGATCTTTAAAAAAGGAAATAGAAGTGACCGAGGGCATTACCGGAGTATATCTTAAACATTACTTTTATGGAATAATAAGCAATGCTATGACATTCCTGGATAATCGTAACTTCTAACATTGCAGTCAGCAGGCTTCAGTAAGAGTAGGTCCTGCGTAACACAGCTTGCGCTCTTTCTTTATGATATTCTAGAATCAGGTGAATCGAAAAAGCAAGTCGACGCGATATCCCTGGATTTCAAGAAGGCATTTGAAAAGGCTCCTCACACATAACTCATTTATAAATTGCAAGCATGCGGAGTTAATAGAAAAATAGTGAATTAGATAAGGGACTTTCTCAGTGATCGAAAACAAAAAGTAGTCTTTGATAATCTTAGCTCTGATATGGTATAGTCATATCTGGTGTTCCCAAAAGAAACGTGACCGGCCCTATTTTATTCATCATTTATATTAATGACAATTTTTCTCGAGTTAGCAGTAAATTAAGTTTATTTGCAGACAAGACAGTTATTTACCGAGAAATAAGCGAAGATGTGGATTGAAGTTCTGTCGTCGGACCTAAACAACATTCATTCGTGGTGCCAGGAGTGGGGATTAGAATCAAATATCAGCAAATGCACCACAGTTCACTTCCTGCGAAAGTCATCACGCAAATGCCATACTTACACTGTGGGTGGAGTAAACATAAAATCTTCAGATATAATTATATAGGTCTTCATCGTCTGAGGGTATCGCTCTACTTGATTTGCTTGTGGGTGCCGTACGCTGCAGATCACCATCTTGATGCCTGCCTTCTTCAATCTCTCCGACCACACTGGGCTAGTAAACTGAGTCCCGCAATAACTCAATGTCTAGCGGTACTATCCAAATTTTGGAAGGTGTTCTTCGAAGATAATTTTTATGATGGTCTTAGTCGTTGCTTTTTGGAGTGGGTACTGCTTGATGAACTTTGTAAATCCATCCACGGCGGTTAAAACATATTGATAGCCGTATTGTCCCCTTAGCAAGGGCCTGATGGTGTCAACGCAAAGGAGATCATATTTCCCCTCGAGATCACCGTTTGAATCTCAGCGCAGATGTTGTTGTAAGGTGTCATAAACAACTGGCAAATCCTACACGTCGCAGAAAGTTTTCTTATCTCCAAGTGAAATTTCGGGTGCGTGAACTGTTAGAGGAGCATCTGGTGTAATTTTTCGGTGCCTAGATGCCCACACATATTGTGAATTTCTACCACCAGTGACTTGACTTTTGTTTACTTATGCTGGGTTGAATGAGGCGTCAACTCTTGTGGTAAAAGAGGAAAAAGATAAAAGAATGATTAATATATATAATATGTCGAAAGTAAGAATATTTAAATGAACCGTGTCCTTTAAAGGTAAGTATTAAAGGTAATAAAATGGTCATTAAAGTTGCATTTAAAAAAGGTAAAAACAATTAAAAACAGTAAATAGGCAACATAATGAAACCGGATGGGATAAAAGAGGCATAAAAGTGGATTTAAAAACGCGAACGGGAGGTAATAAATAGAACAGTGGCTCCAATAGTTCGATGGGGGCGCAAAATTTCTTCATCATTTATCTTACCGGACTATTCACATCGCCATCAGGTGATAACCCATTACTCCATAACCTGCAGCTTCTAGCTCTTCTATGATTTTCCGAAGTCTTCTGTCCTTCCTTTCGAAATCCTTTAAATTATGAAGTACCTCGTTCAATTTTCTTGAAGGATTCTCCGCAAGAATGGTGACTATCATAGACTCATCGGACGGAAAATTTTCTCCCTCCTGCAATCCATATGGGTGCCTACTGAATACATCGGCCGCCACGTTCCTCTTTCTTGAAAATGCTCTACCTTACGTCATATTCTTGGATATCAAGGACCCATCGTGCTAGCGCGGTGATGAGTAACTTGCAATCGAGTGTAAAAGACAAAGACTTGTGATCGGCTATTACAATAGTTCTAGTTCCGAGGATGAAGCTACGATATTTCCTCAATGCTTGTAAAATAGCTATCAATTCCTGTAGTGTCGTACTTTAGCTGAGTTCGGCACCCCGTAAACATCGGCTTTGGAAATAAATAACTTTATCTTCTCCCTAATCCGACATTTGATTTAATCTGCTGGCGATCGCATATCCGCTCGCATCAGTTTTCACGTCATACGGCCTTCATTTCAGTAAAGTGGAGCTCTTGACTTTGGAACCTTGAAGGAATGCGTTGAGTGGAGCTTGGGCAGATACGGCGTGTGGAATGTGCTGGCGGTAGAAGTTCAGCATTTCGAGGAATCGTCGCAGGTCATGAATGGTGTTGGGCGGAGAGAAGTTGTTGATAGTAGCTACTTTGTCAGGCAAGGGCAAGAAGATGTCAGCGCTGACATGGAAGCCCAGAAATCTAACCTTGGGAGATCCGAAGACGCACTTAGCTGAGTTGATGACGACACCGAGGTCAGAGAGACGCTGGAATAGGATCTGGAGATGCTGAAGATGCTCTTCCTTCAAACCGGAAAATACCAAGACATCATTCAGATGAGGAAAGCAATAAGTGAAGCCTTACAGAGCTATATCGGTGAAGCACTGCCAGGTCTAAGCAGCATCACGAAGTCCATACGGCATAAATAAGAATTCGAAAAGGCCAAAAGGTGTGATTATGGCTGTCTTTTCGATGGCTTCGGGAACCATCGGGATTTGCGCGAAGGCCTTGGCGCAGTCGATGACGCTAAAGATGGCGCATCCTTGAAGAGCATGGGAGAAATCTTGCAGATGGCGGACGGAGTAGCGGTCCGGGATTGTGCGAGCGTTGAGGGCCCTGTAGTCGCCACAAAGTCGCCAGCAGCTATCCCTCTTGCGAACCATGTGAATTGATGAAGCGAATAGGCTGTGTGAGAGATGAACAGTTCCTTCGCGTACTAGTAGCTCGATTTCTGCTTGTGCATCCCGAAGTCGATCCGAAGCTAGACGGCGGGCACGGTAGTAGATCGGCGGTCTGAGTTGGAGGCGTATGAGATGCTTTGTGTGATGGTGGACTTCCCGTGGAGTGTCTGTAAGCCGAGTGATGTTAGGAAACTTGGCCACGAGGTCGTGGTAGGGTGAAGATCCCGACAGAGCGCGCACGCTGTCCTGGGAAGATCGACCACGTTAATCCGATGCAGAATGGCCAGAGATTGTGTCGACGAGCTGAGCCATGTTAGAAACGAGATGTGAGAAAGTGAGAAAATTTGCTCTGATAATTGGCTCGGTAGCATCAGCAACGATGAATCGCCAGAGAAAGTCGCGAGGGAGGCCGAACCGAGAGCGAAGAGGTACTGCACCGTAGGTACGGATCCGGCTGTCGTTGGCGGCGGAGAGCTCGTAGTCAGTGCAGGTCTGTTGGTCGGTGCACAATTTGACCGAGTAGATAGAGAGGTTTTGTTCCTTTGTTTACGAGAAAATGCCGTTGGGAGGGTGACGAAGAGGCAGCACCGTGAGGTAGTACGACTCGTGGTCATCGTTACGAGTCGCCAAAAACCCCCCGATTGAGGGTGCACAGAAGCTTCGCCCACTGCACCTGTATGTGAGGCAATATTTTCTATCGTATGCATGATAAGGGAGACTGTCATTGTGGCTAGAGAACATATATAACAGTACAGTTCCCAACTGAGTATTGTATGAATTAAAATGATTAATTGATAAAAATAAGCGTGCACGCCAACTGGGGAATTTATAATTGTATATGGTTAATTAATCGAAATAAAATACATGGCATGTGTTTAAATTGAACTGCCTGTTATTTTGTATTGAAATTGGAATTTACATGTATTGTAATCTATGCAGCTGTGTGTATGCCTTAGTAACCGATTTACTGTCAGTAATCCGGGAGAGGTGAAGTGTATTATTGGGTCGCCGGGATAAGAAAAAGGCTTTACAAGTTGTTAATGATAGACAAAATGTATGATATAAATAATCATCAAAATAATAAATGCACGAAATGTATAAAAAATATCAAAATAAGAAATGAATGAAAAGATGCAAAAATTTTGAAACTTCTCAATACAATAATTGTTTCTACAGTTATAACTTTTAAAATTTAATTATGAAAATCACTAAATATTTTTTACAAATTTTATCAATGCAATATCGTTTTTAATCATTAAATATGACATCTCTTTCCGTTCTAAGAAGCATCTTTTTAATTTTCTTAGCGCTGTTTCCATCTCTCCGCTGTAATTGCCTCTTCCTTTAATACATTAGAGGTTCGGGATGTCGGTCGCAGCCAGGGGATGTCAATCTACACGTTGGAGATTTACACCCGAAATGAATCTCCTCAAGCGTTCAACTTCAACTAAACGGAGGACGCTCTCCGGGGCTTACTTATAACGTTGCTCGTTTTCGTACGTGCCTGAATCCCTACATCTTCCGTAGTTCCTCTCTCTCTCCAGGGTCTCCTCGTGTTTTGCAGAAATCCGAGCTCCGAAATGTTGCCACTGGAATCGACATTCGCGACCGCCGCTCGGCAAGTGGCGAAATTATCTTTCGGCTGATACAGTGGGAAGCGACACGAGGACCATATGGCACCGATCTCTGTAGCCAGCCTCCGTCCCATTCCCTCCCTCCATCCACTTCCTTCCCCGCCCCCCCCCCACCCACCCCAATTTCTCCTTCCCCCTCCCACACCACCTCCGTTCATTCTGAACAAACCCTCCTCCCTACCTCACTCCCCCTCTCACCTCCCCTACTCCCCGCCATCTTCTTTTTCCCGCGCTCAGCTCGGGAACTTTATCTCATCGTCACCAAACACTTTCTTTTGGACTCGCATTACATTCCCCGGACGCTCCTGGAATATTAAAAGTAACGCACTACTACTGAATTGGATTTCTGCGCTCTCCAATAGAGTGCCTCGAATCGTGAAATTCGAAGTCTCCAATTCGAAGAAATTCGAGTCTCTCATTCGAAGAAGAGGGAGAGTCCTTGAAAAATGTGGCCGAAACGTGTTTTCTAAAAATTGTTGCCGACCACCCTGCTAAAAAATTCCTTAGAAGCTGTTCTGTAGAACCTAAGGAATTCTACAGAAATTTACTCTTTTTTCAGAGCTAGTTCCTTTTCTAAGAGTCTGTACGGAACATGAGAGCCTGACTAGATCAGAGCAAAATAGCTCCTTACAAGCTGTTCAGTAGAACTTCAGCAACTCTACAGAAATATACGAAAATACGTAAACTCTGCAGAACGTCGCGGGGAAAACTGCAGAACGTCCTAAGGAATTCCATAGAACATTCTAAGGAATTCTGCAGAACGTCCCAAGGAATTCTGTAGAACGTCCCAAGGAATTCTGTAGAACGTCCTAAGGTATTCTGCAGAACATCCTAAGGTATTCTGCAGAACATCCTAAGGTGTTCTGCAGAACGTCCTAAGGAATTCTGTAGAACGCCGTAGGGAATTCAGTAAAACGGCGTTTCAATACCTTAAGGAATATGTTTATAAGGAAACTATACAGATTTTTTTAGCAGGGCAATGGCACCGGAAGAACACTAGTCGTTTGGCTTCCCAGGATTTTTTCCGTTTTGCCAAATTCACTATTTTTCTGCGGTTCCATTCAATAACCCTTTGCATCAACAGTTAATTTTCGTTACTCAACAGTGTCTTTTCAATCACCCTTTAAATTCCAGCCATTTTACTGACTACTAATGTCGTTGTCATGGTGCACCACAGTGTTTAATGTTCCTACATTATTAAAAGAGAACGTGGTGTTGGGAAGGATTGTTTTTTTATTGGGCGAGTGGTGTTTGAGGGAAGGGCAAGCGAGGATTATATATATATATAATCAAATATACTGCGGGTAAGACTTCCAAAATTTTAGCAAAGAGTGGTGGTCGGAGAACAGAGCATTCATCACGTTTTTGCTTCCTGCGTTTAAAACTTCGAATTGGTTGAAAAATAATATCAGGGTGCTCCATTAAAAAACGGACTCTCGGACGCCCAAATAAAAAAATTACACCGCACATAATTCTTCGAGCACCCACTGCATTTTGAAATTAATGTAACACGTTCATGCCGACTCTTCTTTCACTGTACTACTGTACTGAAATGCTAATGGAGCCTCTCTTGAAGCCCTTTAGCAATAAAAATATGGCAAAAAGATACCAACTTTAGTTGAAGGAAGGCAAGCTATCGAGAGTGGTGAAAATTGATCTCCTACAGAATTTGGTGCGAAGTCAACACTCAGCCAGTTGCAATTTCACTCTTGCGGTCACTTGGAAGGTAAGAAGGCCACTCAAAACTAGAGCTTAATAACGGTAACAGGTAAAGAAAAAATAATTGCCTCTTCCCAATTTTCTTTGTGCCGAATCTGAAATGATACTTTATTTCAGCACGCCTTTCAATGGAGCAAGTCTGCATGGCATTCAAAAGGACCTTTCTTAACTCATTCCCATTCCTACCAAGCTGTATTCTCTGTTGCAAGCGAGCATTTCAATAAAACATCATAGTTCTAGCATAGAGTGTTTGTGCAAAAAGGTAGAAAGTATAAATGTTTATACAGAAAGGTAGAAAGAAAGTGGATAGGAACACATAAATTCAACGAACACTATGGTGGTGGGAAGATGTAAAGATGGCCGATTCTAAGCAGAAAAAATTCGACTGGACCGGGAATCGCACCCCCAACCAGTATTGGGAGATGACGTGAGCTCATTCGCGACCGCATACGTGGATGATTTAATAATCGCTTCCCCAAGTTTCGAGAAACACTTGGAGCATTTGCAGATCGTATTCAGGAAAATAATTAGCGCAGGTATGACGCTAAATTTAGAAAAATCACGATTTTGTTGCAAAGAAGTGCCGTTTTTGGGACATATATTGACCCCTGAGGGAATTAAAGTAGACCCGGAAAGGATAAAAGTAATTCAGGAAGCCAAACCACCACGGAATATACGAGTTACGAGGGTTTCTGGGAACGTGTAATTATTACTCGCGATTCTGTGAGGGATACGCACATTTGACTATCCCGTTGTTAGGTTTGTTGAAAAAGGGGGAAAATGGGTATGGAATCCTCGACATCAGGGGTGCTTCGAGGAAATCAAGCGGGCTTTCCTCGGGGCAGTCATGCTAATACATCCGGACCTCCATCGACCAATGTTCCTTCAGACCGATAGTTCTGATTATAGGTTGGGAGCGGTCCTCTTTCAGCAAGACGATTAGGGTAGAGAAGCAGTTGTGGCGTTCATCGGCCGTACGTTGAAAGGATCAGAGCTATTCTATACCACGACGGAAAAAGAGGCGTTGGCCATAGTAGACGCCTTGCAAAAACTACGCGCTTACGTATTAGGGAGTGATCTCACGATAATATCAGACCATAAGGCTCTGGCGTTTTTGAATAAGTGTAAACTGAGTAATAGTCGCCAAACGCGCTGGATACTTGCGTTGCAGGAGTTTTCGTTTCGAATCGAGCATCGCCCTGGACGGAAAAATTTGGTACCGGATTGGCTGAGCCGAAGCGCGTTGAGACAGGTTAAGGAGGAAAATACCGTGGGAAAGTTTTTCTTACTGCTATATTGGAATTAAACATTTCCGAATTCCCAAACGAAGCAATGAGTAACGTCGCTGAATCTCAAGAAAGAGATCCCTTACTTCATAGGATCCGCGATGGATTAATGGGTGGATTGGATCCCGGAGACGATTGATTTCAAACGTTTGGATAACTTATTGAAGAGAAGTAAGTTGGTCAATAATGTGTTATACAAAAACGCAGCGAGAGAAGGAGAAAATGAGGAAATTAAATTATGGGTGCCGGAAGGGATACAAAATCGCCTAGTTTGGTATGTGCACACTAAGTATGGGCATTGTGGGGCACGGAAAGTAGAATACTGGCGAAAAGAGAAATACTATTGGGTCAACATGGGTCGTTGTGTAAGGATGCTATTGCGGAGCTGCGACCTTTGCCAAAAAACAAAATACCCAAACCGTAGCTACGAGGGGGTTATGGAGAATATTATCCCGCGAGCACCACGAGAATTAGCTGCGGTCGACCTTTACGGGCCTTTACCAAGGGCTAAGTTTAGAAATAAATACGTATTTGTCGTAATTGACGTTTTCTCGAAATACGTACAAGTTTATCCCTTGAATAAGCCAACGGCACGCAATTACATGAGGATAATAAAAAATGAATACTTCATGAAGTGTGGCAAGCCACAACGGATACTGTCCGACCATGGAACTCAATTTACGAACAATGCTTGGAAAACAGAAATGGAGGGCCAGGGAATTAAAGTAGTTTACTCTTCCATTAGGAGACTTCAGTCCAACCCAAGCGAGAGGGTAATAAGAGAATTGTCACGTGTCTTCCGCACTTATTGCTCAGGTGATCATAAGAGTTGGCCTGAGATACTTCCATTCATAAATCAATGGTTTAACGAATTAACCCATGAGAGCACTGGGTTAGCGCCCGTGGAAATCCACTTTGGCAATAGACCTCCACGGGAGGATTGCATGGTGCAGTTACCTGATATGGTACAAAGGGATAGGCAGAAAGAACAACGTTCGGCGTTGAGGAGGCTTGAACTAGCGGGCCGGCAGAGGCAAAGGAAGCAGAGAGCAAAGGGGTATGAGTTTAGAGTAGGAGATAAAGTTCTCTTGAAAACCCCACGGCCGTCTGATTCCAAATTAAATTTATTCCATAAGTTTTTCCATTTATACACAGGTCCATTCAAGATTTCCAGGCAATCGGGACCAAATTCATGTCATTTAGAAGATGCGGGAGGAAGAGAAATTGTGGTGTAAAATTTTAATAATTTAAGACCCTATTTTGACCCGGCTGCCGCGAGGGATTGACCCAAAAGATTTTGGACTTCTTAATTTATTTATTTTTTGCGCCTTTTTGGGCGCATACAGTCATCTTGATATGTAGTAAACTATGGAGGCTTTCCTTTGCTAGCGAAGAGAAAGTGGCTCCACAGTTTAGGTGGGGGGCTATGTGACGGTCTCAGTCAGTCCCAACCTGTTTCATAACCCCTCTTATCCCCATAACCTTCCCCCCCTCTCTCTCCCTCAGCCCAAGGTTTCGGCGGAAAGGGAGTGAGAAAGTGTGAGTGAGAGAATGAATGGGTGACGAGAGTGAAATGTGCCTGCGAGCACCAAATCAAGTACGTGTTTGACTGTGAAAAACCAATCTGTGCAGTGAGTGTTCCCCTGTTCTTTCCCCCGTTTGAACAGCAATGCCCCCTCCTCCACCTCGGCGCGAGTATAAAAGCCGCCGAGTCGAACCAAAAAAAGGCTTTTTACGAAAAATATTACGAACGTGCACAACAGGAAGGCAGAAAGGGAACGAGAGACGGGCAGTGTAAAAAATTCTGTGTCTGCGAGAGGCGAAAGGAGGCAGAACAAGCCGGACATCCGATTCCAAGATCCCGGAGCGGTGCCACGAGGGTTCCAGGGGCAGCCAGGCCGCAAAATTGCCGTCCTCCGCATAGTAGGAGGTACCGCACCCAATAGTCGAGCCGGAATCCAGCCCGAACCGCAGCACCAGGGAGCGGAATGTTTCGGCGGTCCACCAGGTCACGTAACGTTGTTATTCCCCGACCACAGTGTGGTACCGCCCTCAATTAGTCCGAGCAATTAGCAATTTTCCCCGCCCACCTCATCACGCACAAGTCACGGTGGCCTGCGTATCGTACCGATACCTCAGTGATTCGTTCTCTACTTTCATGATTATCTGTGTCTAAGATTGCCAAGAATCGGAAATCCGTTGTGTTAACGGAATGGACTATATTACCTCACAAATGTTTTAAAGAGGACGAAGATCCTCAGTTGAATGTGCAAACTCGTCACAATTGTTGAAATAAGTCCGCTTAACGGCCAGAAATGTTTTTCATTGTTTAAATACTTTTTTTGAGAAACATAGAATGTTCATTTTATGTGGGTTCAATTGTCATCCTCGCATTACTAACACGCTTGAATCATCCCATTGTTACTCATCAGGGTTAAGTAAATGTTGTAAGACATTCATGGCTTTTCTAAATACATGTTACTTATTAGTTGAATGAAAGGAAATTGTTTTATTTATGTGGTATTGGTGCCCCGACGAAACCGTTCCTCACAATCCATAATGTATATTCATGCATTCGACTTTAAAAACCCTTCTACAATACTTTGTGCCGTTAAAAGAACATTGACATACTCATTAAAGTACTACGAACTTTATCTTTCCTTCCTTGATTGTCAGGGCGTCATGACGACGGATGAGAAGCGACATTTTGGTGGTTCCCACCTTTAAAACATGGGGGCGGGCTCCTCACTCCACGACTGCGGCCCCTGCGTGATTAATATGGCACTCATGTCACCACATGAGTCGAGACACATGAGTTACGCACTTTTATTTATCCAGCTATAAAAACCCTTCTTTCACAAATGAAATGGGTAACCTGTTGAAAAACGACGTTAGGGCACAAAATTCGCAGATTATTCCATGAATATATTTTTATTCGCCAAATTTGGCCAGCCATAGAAGCCAACTGCAGCGCCACTTGAATGGAACTACCGCGTTTTTACTTTAATTACCGCAGTGATTCGGTAACATCTCAAAGGAATCGGAGGAAAGGTACCTAAATATTGTTTTTAATCAATTTCTTAAGACCTTTTGATTCTTATAAGCAATATTAATTAAAAGCTTGAATATGCTTTCTCGTTCAAATTGACGTCTTTCCGCAGTAATCTGGAGTATCTCCGTGAGAGGCTATACTAATATCTCCACTTTCGAGACATTTAATTACAGTAAAGTTAGCCGAGAAACTCAATTCCATTTTCACCTCAGTCTATTGAATGCGCTTTAAAGATCCAATATTTAAGTTTTCATAATATTTGGAAGAAGTGACCCAGAGTAACACCTAAAGGGAAAATCCTGGAATGTCATATGATAACGCAGTTTCCTTGAACAACTTTTCTCACCTCTGCACTCGCACTCGCTCTTTCAACTCAATGAATTTCGTGGGCGTTAATAAAGCAAGAATAATTTACAAACTACTGCTACTGAAGAGTGATCGTCCTTCGTAATTCGTCCTTCGTAACTTGATAACGTAGACTATGACGAAACCTGGAATTATACGATATTCTTCTCAATTTACAAAATGTGAATGTAAAAATTGTAAATACTGCAAATTAACACGTTTTTACAGTAGAAATTATTTGTTAAGAACAAATTTCATTCCTTTTCGAAATGTAATATATCAATTTACGATTCCATACGGTCGTGGCTCCTGCCCGCTTTGCACCACTCACTTTGTACCGTCTGACATAGGGGATGTAGATCTACAGTGGAGTCTGGCGGCAACTATATTAAATACTGGGACTCTTCAATTTTTGTTTGAAATTTATCAGCAACTTCAATCATTTGCAAGGCAAAAGAGCCACCAAATGAATACTCCAATTATAACTCACACAATCAAGTCGAACTATCTAGTTCATTCACTTAAGTACTTAGGTGTGACCCTTACTGGGTCTTGTCCCGGGGGAAGCACACACGGGAAATTTGCGAAAAGGTAGATCGTAAATTAGAATTTATTAAAATAGTACTAGGAAGAATGGGACAAGAAAGTAAAGGAGCGATGTTATTACTCTCTCTCGCGAGACCTCACTTGGAGTACGCCACTAGTATATGGGACCCTTACGAAGTGGGATTAGTTCCAGATTTTGATCGAATACAGTGAAGAGCAGCTAAGATTTGTTAAAAACTGTTCCAATAAACATGGCAGTGAATCTGAAACTGAGCTGAGCTGTGCTGAAATCCTCCTCTGCTCTAGTGTAATATGCTATTTCTTTCTCCTTTTTATGTACAACAAGTTGACCCTTCACTTCCGTCAGCATCATCATTTGCTCCTTACTTTAGATCCCTTTATTTCAAGATTTAAAGTATTTCCACATAATTCTTAAGTGAATGAACTAGATAGTTCGACTTGATTGTGTGAGTTTTGTTGTACAAGTATTTCATTTTCCAAAAATTCAGACGTAACGCCGCATTTCACTCGAAAAAAAAATGAACTCTGATTATGAAAAGAAAATTAAATAAACCTACCTCGCTCCAGAGCAACTTTATTGAAACCATTACTTCGAGAAATATTCTGCTTCTTGCACATTAACTTCAGGCTCTAAAACGCCTCTTTATGTCCGTCAGAATCGGGTCATTCGAATTTCATAAGCGTCGCCGTCATTATTTGTGTCAAAATAAGAACAGAGTTTAGTTCTAGATGGAGTTAGCTCAGATACATTTAAACTCACATCCGGTGAACCCCAGGAGAGTGTCATTGGTCACTTATTATTCTTGCTGTATATTAATGATATTACCACCATCGTAACAAGTAAAATTCGTATTTCTGCGGACGACACAGTATAGTACAGAGACATTACCAGCGAATCTGACAAAATTGCTCTGAAGAAAGACCAAGATTCTATAAACGAACGGTGCGATACTTCGCAGAGTTAAATTTTAAAAATTTCGTGGTTATAAATTTATGGAGAAAGAATAGCTTAACCAACGAAACGTACATAATTTATTTATCCGAACTAATAAATATAGAGTCGGTTAAGTACTTAGTCGTGACCCTTACTGGAACTTGTCCTGGGGGGAGCACATACGTAAAATTAGCGGGCACGCAAATCGTACATTAGGATTAATTAGAAGAATACTAGGAAAATGTGAAGAGAAGGTAAAGGAGCGTTTTTCTCGTGAGACCTCACTTGGAGTACACCGCTAGTATATGGGACCCTTATGAAGTAGGACTAGATTTACATTTAAATCGTCTCCAGCGGAGTGCAGCTAAATTTGTCAAAAATTGTTACGATATAAATAGCAGTGTTAGTGAATTTTTGATGAAATTGGGGTGAGAACCACTATCCGATCCGAAAGGAAAATATAGATTAAATCTTTTTCGAAAGTTTGATGTAGACTGTTTTTTGCCGGCAGTTCAACATATTTTATTTGAGCCAAACTATTGTTGTAGAAACGTTTACATGCATAAGATTAAGAATATAGACTGTCGAAGCGATGGATTGACAATGTTATTTTTTCTCTGTTCAATAAACCATAATAGTTGCGATAGATCAGTTCTCGGATACTGACCAGGTAAAATAGGTTCTATAGTAGTGCTAAATATCTTAACATGATTATTAGCTACTAACCTCACATGCAATTTCCGGTTTGATATAATTTTGTAAGATTTAGTACCTTGTAGTGCTATTTATCTGTCACATTGATAATAATAGCTAGCAGTTGTTTCTTAAGTAGTGTAGTGCATCATAGCATGTTATTGTACGTATCTCTCTCTTAGTTTCTGGTCTGACCGCGCTCTGTAGTCCTGACTGCTTTTGCCCTGCGTCTGGCATCAGTGCTTGCGCGGCTCTGATTTCGACTAGGATGAGGGCTTCATGCCTGGTGTGCAGTCACCCCATGCCCCACGTATCTCGTAGATGTAGATGAATAAGTCGCGAAAGGCAAAATGGAAACCATAAAATCTTTTTCGAATCTGGATGTTGATTGATATAATTGAAAACGTTCTTTTCATCAGACTTCTCGGCAAATTATTATGTTGCTTTGAAGTTAGACCCTTTCTCAAGGTCTTATCTGATAGCATTTTTTATATCGACCTCCTGGATTAAACCAGTTTTGATGTCTCGAGGTTAGGTCATGTGGAAATAAAGCTATATCTCCTACCTACCAAAAGGCTGTAAGTGCAATAATATGTAATAACTGATGATGTTCAATTAACCAATATTTCCGAGGTAATTTTATATTGATATTTATCTTACAATTGTTGTATGGTAATTCCCCTTTTATTTTTATGTAATGTTGTTGTACATGGTTATTGTATTCTTTTGTATAGCCCTGATGATGGTGTACATTATACGTCGAAACATAGGCAAGGAGATATAGTTTTATTTCCACATGACCTAACCTCGAGACGTCAAAACTGGTCTTCTATGACTAAGGGGTCAGTGAAATGGATACCCACATATTGCTATCCTTTAGTTCAGAATCATTTTCACAATGAATTTCGACTTGATTTATAAAATATGTTTGTTTCGAGATCTATTTCCTTAAATTACTTCCTTTCGACGAAAGTCGCCTGAATAATTTCTCCGGCTATGCATTCGATGGTGCGTACCATCGGGATGAACCTGGAAGTCTCTATTGAGAGGGTGTTTTTTCGTGGGAGGGATTTTGGGTCGATAAAGGGTCGTTGGAAGTCGAACATTGCGAATGCAACCACTCGTGTGTAAATGCGGAGCATCAACAGCTTTTCGTATTTTTTTATCCCGATCGTAATGATTCGCTGGCCGGAGATGTTTTGCCGATAATTTTTTTTTCCCTCCAATTCCCGGCACACAATGGCCGAGTGTTGCGATTTCCGATTCCGCGTGGAAAAACCAATGGGAACAGGATTTCACGAGAGGGTGCAATATTCATTCAACGGTACTAGAACGGAATTATGACATGTTAACTGGTAGATGGGAGAAGCGAGTGCTGCTTGTGTGTTGCCGGAGAGACAGTGGTGGATGGGGTTTCACCAATAACCGAGGAAACGGACGCGAATCGACCGTTCTCCATCTTTTGAAAGACCACGTGTTATTTCCCCATTGCAAATTAGAAGCTTCCCCTCACCCCCTTACTGTCAATCCAATCTGGAGAGTAAAAATCAAACTATTGAAGGAGAGGTTTTGCTAGCCTTTGCAAAATGAATTCATTGGGCGAAAATATTTCTTGCGCAAATCAATACGTGATGTAATGAAATAATGGGAGTTACCAAGGTTTGTAAATACGAATAGTTTTTATGCAGCTTTTATTAACAAGCGTAGGGCATTTCCCCATTGAATCTTCTCAAATCTTCGTTCAATATTGACGCTATTGAGTTTGCTCTGATATATGCTGCGAATCCCATCATTAGAGTATTATTATGTATGATTTTACATTTTAAGTAGATTTTGTTTTATTACTGCTTTGCAGTCTTTCTATAGAAAATTGATCTTGGCTCTCCCTAATACAGTCCTATAGGATTTAAGTTTCATACTGCCACATAATTTTTGTTCCATAACATTGCGATAGTTGATTAATCATGCTCGCATACCCGAGAACTCATGTTTATCTCTCATAACTACGGATCGCGATGGCATCCAGCATTTTCCATTTCCCTTTGCTGCTTTCCTTAATAAAAATAAAGTTTTTTTCTTAGCCTCAATCAATTGGAAAGGTTTCCATATACTCGACCGTGACTCGGATCCGCATGAATGCATGTGACTCGGGTCACGTGCATTTTTACTGGGTATAAATTTTTAGGCTCATATGTCATGTTTTTATATTGTCAGTTTTTCTGAGCAATGTAACATTTCCTGCGGTGCATGCTAGTGTTGTATTTCATTTGAAGATTTCAACACATTGTTTTGGTGGGGTAGCTAGATAATGAATGGTAAAACTTTTCGTGAAATGACAAATCTGAGAACAAACCTTTTGCTGCGTGTATCATGGTTTTTATGTCAACGTAATGAATGAACACGAGTACCAGAAATACACAAGGAGTTGGCTCTGTCCATTATATTTGCTTGCGCTGCAATATGACAGGAGGAGTCGACGGGCTTTGTCGCCTACAACGGCCCCCCGCTGAACGGCCTTTCCGCTGTGCCGCTAGTAGCTGTCCGGCGCCGTCCACTCTGGCAACGCGGCATCAATTGAAATTATTTGCATTAACAAATAATAAAATTTTAACGTATTTTGCATTACAAAAAAATTAAAAATGAATCAATAAGTTTTCCCTTGGCTTTAATTTTTTGATTCTGTGCAAATTGTAGGACTAGATAATGTTTAAATGTTTTCATTCATTAACAACAAATCATGCGGTATAAAAAGTTTTTATTGCCATATTTTGCATCTTTATTAAATCTCGCAACTTTTTGTGGCAATTTGGTGCTGTTGATTACGCAGATTTTCCTAGGCTGAGTTGCAAAGTTCATGAAGTTGACAAAACTGCTAAATTTAGGTTGTGCGGTGTCGATTATTGCATTAACATGTCTCCATTTTTGGTAATAATCATATAATTAAAAAATTGATACATTTTAAATAAAATTATCTTTGAAGTGGTGGTAAAAGTATTGCTCCAGCATTTACACCGACCAAGATATAAATTCTCAAAATACAGCGGAACATCATTTTAACGCCGACACTCGTGGCGAACGAGGGCGTAGTCCAATCTTTGAAGTTAAATATCTCCGTTGATTATGCACTGCACATGATCAAACTGGTTTATGAGGTAATAAAAAAGACTAATGTGTCAGACTAGAAAAAAATTCAAATTTAAAAATGACTGTATTTTTTTTGTTAAAATTTAAACATTTAAAATTTAAAAAAATTCAATAAAATTTAGTTTACTTACCATATTGATAACACACTGTTACTTTCAATTCTTTTTCAAACAAAGTAAGACATCAATCGTTTCTCAACCTATTTTCGTTTAGAAGATAAAGCGAAAAGAAAAAAGGTCTAAGCGCAAATTGGTGGAAACTTTGATCGTCTCTTGATCTGCCAACAATTTTTTCCCAAAAACGCTTCCACATTTTTTTTCATTTGAAGCTAGAAGGAACACACACTAAAATTTTGGTTCGAATCGGAGACACCAAGGGTCAACTCACTGCTGATCTGACGTGGAATGACCCATTTATAGATTGTCTTTGTCCGCTGAGCTCCCGCCTTATTTCGTGATTATACCAACGAAGTTCTTTACTCTCCCGTTTGGATTTCCATGGAATACAGTCATCAACTCCTTTACGTAGTATTTTCAAAAAACATCTCCATTATACTTCGGTACTCTCGTTCTTCATTTTGGCTACGAATTTCGAAAATGAGGCTCTAACGTCTCTCCGCATTTTACGTAATCGCATTTATCAAGTAAGAAAACTTAACGCTTGGGTTTTACAGTGGAATATACTGTTGTTTTAAAGTCGTAAAAATTATTTTATAATCACTGATGCCTTTGAGGATATCGACGTATTTAATCATTATAGGGTGACTAACAGCTATAAGAAATAGTATATTTTATTACCTCTCTTAGGTTCGTTTACTACTTGAGTAAGAGAGTGGTGTGAAAGTGTATTAAATAAGACCTCACCTATATCTCGCTTTCTTGAACTTGGTTCAACGCTATTGGTTTTCCGATTCATAGCCGGGAGGTTGAAATCTCCACCGCCAATTATCACGCTTTTATCACCTCTCGAGGAAAATGATGGCAATTGAGTTTCTAATTTGTACAGAACGTCTATTTTGGAATCTGGTGGCCTGTAAAATGAGCATACATGCATGTTTCTTTTGTTTTGTTGTTAAACGGTAAAACAAACGCTCTCTATTTCGTTGTCATCTAATATGTGAGCGGTACTATTCAAATACGATTTAACTGCTAAAAGTACTCCACTGCCAGTCCTATCTGGTCGATCACGTCTATAGATTTTATATCCTGCCCGAAAAACTTCGCTATCGTCAATATCCTCTGCAAGCCAGTTCTCTGTTCCAATTACTACATCTGCGTTTTCAAATATATGCTCAACTTCGGCACGCTTGTTCTTTACGCTACGGAAACTTGCTATTACTAAATTTATATCGCATTTAGCTTGAAGAATGTCTGTTCGCTGTTTTCTGTGATTCTTTGTGTTATCTTTTTCAGGGTCTCTGAAACCACTGAGAAGCGAGTTTTTCTTTGAAGTTTCGCAGATAACTGGAGAGCGTGTATTTGAATTATTTTCGCTGTGTAAGTAAAATTTACTTATTTGTGCTTCCCCTGAGTTTGTTCAGCAATGAAGGTGTACGTTATACGGATTTACTCGGGGGCTGTCATCGGGTGTATAATTTCTAATTACACTCAATGACCTACTCTCTAGCCTAAAAAATACATAAAATGCTCGAAAATCTTAATGTACCCCAGAACGGTTGAGGGGAGCCCGACACGATCCGAGCATCGGCCGAAGATCTACGAATTCTGCTCCTATGCTTACACAGAATTCCCACAGCCTCCTGTTCAGGCAGTCAATCCAGTTCCAAACATGGTGATCCCAGTCGGTCCGCGGAACAACATTACAAATGGTCAGCCGCAAATCGGCCCCAGATGCCCTCCGGACGCGTTCCACCTCTGAAATTAAATGCCTGAAGGAATTTAATATCTCGTCAACTCCACGCTCGGGCTCATCATTGGTGCCGACATGGACCACCAGCCGCAGCCTGGAGCAGCCCGTATCTCCAACCGCAGTGAGTATCGCAGCCTTGGTGCAGCATGCTGAGAAGGGCTGACGAGAATGTTTCACTTTTAAACTGTCACAAATATTGTGGGCCAAGGGACTGAAGTGGACACAGCGAATTCAACAAAAAGGAATTAAAACGTTTTGTATTGAATTGAAACAAAAAAAGAAATAACACAGGTTCAAATTCAGCGAAATATGGGACAATACGCTTTGGTCATTTGTTCACTTCATAACCTCCGTTCTCATACTAAGCGGGCCAAGACGGGGCCCGCTGCAAGGAAGACGAGCAGAAACTCGCGAAAGCGACGTCAAGGAATGCGCGAGCATCGAGGAAGAGTTAGAGACAGGCAATCGTACATGTGCAGCGACAGACATAGACAAGCGGCGAAGCGCAATTGGCAACTGCCAAATAACTACGAAAAGCATTTGAGGATATACTCATTATTTGGCAGTCCAAGTTGAGGAAGCGCTCAACATCAATAAGCGACAAATGTGCTGAGAGAGAATTGGATTCAGAACGAGGAAACAGTATGTGAAAATATTCATGTGGTGCGTGGCATTCAACTGATCGGGAATGTGAAAAATTCAAAAAGGAGACCATAAAAGATTAAAACTACTTGAAACTGTTTGTGGAGTAAACATAAAATCTTCAGATACAGTAAAATATCTTGGAATTACCTTAACTTCAGATATATCGTGGGGAACAATCATTAAAAATATATACTGCACAGGGTTAAAGATACTAGGCTTTGTTAAACGTATAATAGGAAGGTACGTGGATTAAAAAGTGTAATAGAGATGCTACTTCGCTTTGTTTGGGCCACACCTCAAATACGCCGCGAATATTTGGGTCCTTGGTCAAACAGATTTAACCAAAAAATTTAATACAATACAAAGGAAAGCAGCGCGTTTTGTTAAAAACTGCTACGAGCGTACATATAGTGTCTCACAACTTTTAGAGGGATAAAGGTGGGAGCCCCTAGAGACTCGGAGGCTATACGCTAAGCTTAGGTTGCATGAGAAATTCAGAACTGGTGTTTTTTAGAGCGACACAGAGATTATTATCATGACTCCTCACTACATTTCTAGGTCTGACAGATGCGATAAAATAAGAGAGATACTCTGCCAAACAGATAGGTACAAAAAAACTTTCTTTCCGCGAACAATTAGCGACTACAATAAAAATTGAGCTCCATTAAATACATTCCTATTATACATGTCACCATTTCACCTCCCAAAAACTTATATCTTTACACGGCTGGTGACCCAACACCCCCTGCCACGCCCATATGGCGGCTCGCAGGGTATTATGTCGATGTAGATGGGAGTGAATTGAAAAAGCATGTCAAGAACGACGAGTTCGGCAGGGATTCGTAATCCCGTCAAAAACTTTAAAAGCTAGGAAAATAGCGGGGGCGTGCACAGGGGAAGGGAGCGCTCTGTCCGCGAATTTCCCTTTCACCCCCATCCACCTCCTCATCAGGATAATCTGAAGACTTTGAAGAGGAAAAATGGTCTAAAATAGTGAGAAAATATTTCTAATCGCTGGAGCAGTGATCCTGTGGCCTTTATGGTCGCAGACTGACTAATGTGACCTTACACGTATCGTGCACACCGATTGATCATTTATTGACAATGCAAAGTCGTAGCCAGCGAAAATAAAGTCAAAGTCTTCACATTTGGAAACGTAAGAAAAAGGCTTTCTTAATCTGTCCTTCGCAGCCAAAGTCCCTAAAGTCAATCAATTTCCGCGAAGTTTTCACATGTTGTGGTAAAGATACCTTTATCCTATTCGTAAATTTTTCAAAATATTCAATTTGGGAAAACTCAAACACTTGTCCACTTTCGTATTCATCGCGAATCCTTGAGGAAATATACATAGGTCATAAGATTTGTAAATAAAGCCACATCCTAGTATGATCAAACTAAGTTATCTTTTATTAATCAAATGCTCTGTATTGATATGTTTAACTACCACAATTTTTATCTATGCTAGTGCATTTGCGAAAATATAATGTTATTTACAGACGTAGTCAAAAAAATGTTTCCGTCTCCATCGAATCTGAGGTTCAACAGATTCCCTTCCAATGTGCATTATTCCTAGTTGATATATTCACCCATGGCTATACCCCATTCGTGCATTGATCGCTATATAGGAGAGTGAAAATTGTTTAGGATTCGGGTGTATTCCGGTGCCATGACAGTCGTCGGCGAGTCACGTGACGACGAACGCTGCGTGAGTGGTCGTGACTAAGCGATAGCGCTCACGTCACTTGCATTCGCTTTTTCCACTCCAAGAGAGCTCACAATTTTTCACTCCTTTGCCCCGTGGAAAGAGTCAGCTAGTCTGGCTGTCAATTGCACAGCTCTGAAAAGTCGCGAGAGTGACGAATCCACAGAAGGCCACCGAACACCACCTTTTGTCTTTAGCGATTTCGAAATGGAAGCCCCGTCACTCCAGCGGTATTGAAATTTAGATATTGAATTTAAAATATATTTTCCGAGCGGAAGACATGGACAGGAGTGCAGAACGATCAGCTCTTGCCCGATAAGTTAACAAATTCGGTTCCAGAGGTTTAGCGAGAGCATTCACGGGGAAAAAGAAAAGGAATTTCATAACAAAGGCGATAATATTCCGTTAAATTTCCGAAAACGAGCTATAAAGGCAATTTATGAGCTGTTAGTCAACGGAGTAATCGAACGGAGTAATCGAACGGAGTACGTCAAGATAGATATCACCCTTAGTCTGCATCGTCAAGAAGGATAAATCCATTAGATTATGTATGGATGCCAGAGCAGTAAACAAGATCATAAAACCGGCCTATGCTGCATCAAGAACTACACAAGAATTATGTCAGGATTATGCTATTACAAAATTCATGACATCCATGGACCTCACCCAAAGTTTCTACCAGGTGTAACTCCACTCTAATTCCAGGAAGTACTATGCATTTTCACTCGAAGGATGGATCTATCAATTTACACGCATCCCATTCTGGTGTGCTATATGCGGCAGTGCATTAGCAAGAGCCCTTGGGCATGTGTTTGGAGACGAAGTACATGAATACTGTCTGAATTTTGTAGACGATTTACTAATAGTCTCGCAGACATTTTCAGAGCACATTAAACATTAGTCAACGGTATTGGAGAAACTGAAAGCATCAGGAATCACCCTAATTTCACCAAGTCAAGATTCTGCAGGCAACGGAATGAAATTTCTGGGACATGAGATCGCCACAGAGGGGAAAGAATGGCAAAATAAGATGAAAGACCTTACCTTGAAAATAGAAGACCGAGTATTGGTACGAAAATGCCCAGCGTCCAATAAGGAGAAGAAGGTGTACGAAGGATTCGTGCCGATATTTGAAGGACCGCACACCATCGAAGAGTGTAAAGGACCGGTCACACACGTGTTGTCATAAATCCAAAGACAGGAAAAGAGAGAGGCACTTCTCACTTATCAAATATGATCCAATACAGGGAGCAAAAACACAGAAGAACACCATTCACCAAACAAGTTTGAGCGCCGACTGAATAAGAGGTAAAGTGAAGGTTTCACTCGAGCTCCGAATTAGTTACATTAGAGATCTTGATATCGTATGAACCAGGAGTTAAGAAATTGGTGAGAGATAGTAGTGTGATTAATTGGCATACATAGCTACTTAATGTTTGTTTGTGAAGGGTATGTGTAAATATATACATGTGTGTCTATGTATGTTTTGTGAAATTTCCTGTATATATGTATTTGGCCGCAACCATGAGACTAGCTGCGGACAGCGACAATTTGTTTTCAATTTTAAGTGGGCGGCGAGAGTGTAAATATGCTAAGTGAGTGCTGTATTTGTAAACAAAGCCACGTGCTATGTGGAGTGGTGAGTGGGTGTGTCGTGACAACTGTAAACATATCAAGTGAATATGAATGAAGCACAAGAGATGCAAATGTTTGAGTGTCATTCAAGTTTCATTCTTAGTATTTATTGCTTATTAATATAAATTTTGTATTGTCATTACATTTCATTTAAGTATGATTACTTGCTAGTGAACAATGAATGAATCTCACGAGAAGATGCAAATATTTAAGTGTTATTCAAGTGTTACATTTATAACTTTTGGTGTTTATTGTTATGGAATTTTGTGTTATGATTTAATTTCATTTTGGTTCGATTGTCCATGTTTATTGATGAAATGTTTTATATGCATTAAATTGAAGGGTGTGTATAAAGTATAATTGCAAGGTAATGCACACGCATTAGGCATAAGTAGTGAGTGGGCTATATCAGAGGAGAGGAAGTTCAATTTTGAAGGCGTTGGGACAAGGGCAATTTACAGCATGAAGGCTTCGGAAGAAACATCGCGGAATCCTTGACATATCTTCCGATGTGGCTGATGTAATGGGTATCATATCCAGAGCCTTCACGAGTGCCAGTCGTTTGCGTGTTTATTGACGTTTATTGCGTGGCGTGTTTGGCTGGAAGCTTTTGAGTTGGCAGCCCTAGGAATGGTTCGGTCGGTTGGCGACTCTTTGGGAGGAGTTTTAACTAAAAGTATTGTTGCGATTTGAGCATGGAGTGTATGTGGGGAGTATTAACAATGATGTGGCAACGATAGGGTTGTTGGAAAAGGGGGAGAACGCGGTAAGAGTGTGTCGCGCCAAGATGTAAAAGGGTTTGGAGGTGAAATAGCATGTAAGGAAAAGGAAGTGGCAGAAGGTATGCGTGTGAGGAGGGTGACGTACCTGTAGGTGTAATTCAGTGCAATAGGCGAGGCATTGGTGCGACCAGGACTCCCTCCAAGGGATGCTTGATTTGTGTGTGTTTGGGGCTCAAGAGTGTCCAATGTCTGCGGGTGCCACGAACTGTTGTTGTTCCATTACCCGGATGGTGAAGTTGGGATCGCTGAACGTTTAAATTATAACAGTCACAGGTTGGTACCCACAACAAGCATCATTAACCCCATAGAAGAGGAGAACGAAACTGAAGATTCACGACTAGAAAATTGTATAATAGTGTCAATTCAAAGCTCTGATGATTGTTAAGGGTTATGTAACATAATGTATTCACATAAAAATGCTGAGAAACTCAAACTAATATCTCAAATATATTAATGTTACAATAGCTTATTTAAGATAAGAAGAATAAGGGCGCATCACATTTTTTGTGCATTGAACCAATCACTCCGTGTTAGTCAATCTATTTAGTTTTCAAGTTTCAAGTGTACTTGATAGCAACGCTGACTAACAGCACAGCATACAATGTCAACGAGAAGTTGTAGGCTCCGGCTAATATTTCTTGCTATCCTTTGGCAAATCAAAAGATGCCTCATTTCTACATGTAAATGTATCGTTTTACGGTAGATTTCCCTTGGAGAACGGTGTACCACGCTTCGATAAATGTGTCTTCACTAGAAGATTAGTCAGCGCGCAATCACTCGTGATAATCTTCAGCTGTTGCTTCTGGTTGATCTACTAAATGAAAACCTTAACCACAGAGCGTGTTTCACTAAACTATTTTCATGTACAATTTCAGTGATAGCAGTATTGATGGGGATCGCTTTTTCTGACATTTACCTCTACTACGTAGCGTGGCTCTGTATGGGTCGGAGACTTTGTCATTGTGAAAAGTAGACTTGTGTAGACTTGATGCGTTTGAGATTATAGATTGAGAAGGTGAGCTGGGTGACGAGAAGGACGAACGAGGAGGTACTCTATTTGGTTTGTGAGGAGAGAAAGCTGATGGTGGAAGTGCTGTCGAGGCAGAAGAGATGGAAGGAGGACCGTTTGAAAGGAGATGGAATGCTGATGAGGATAATAGCGGAGAGAACGGTGAGGAAGCGTAGAAGAGGAAGGAAGAGGATAGGAATTCTGAACGAAATGAGAAGAGGGAGAGGATTTGAGGAATTTGCTAATCATTGAAAATGTTAAGTATAACTTCGTTTTTCCACATAGATTTATTGTAACAAGAGAACCTAGATTTCAACGAAGCTCGTCATCATCAGGTGACGTGAAAATTACGAGCTTCGTCGAGGCCTAGGTCGTCTTTTTATAATAAATCTATGTGGAAAAACAAAGTTATACTTAACGTCTTTAATGATAAGCAAATTCTACGAATTCACGCCCGAGATAATGTAATAAATTAGATATAATAGCGAGACATCTATCGGAGGAAAAGTGGGACGATGCAACAGAAATTGGAATGTCAAGTACTGCCCACAGGCTACCAAAAACCCTACCAATCAGCTGGTAGAATACTACTTGAATGAACCCTTGAATGAATTCTTGAAAGCATGTCCTATCTTCTGCTTAGAGCCCTGCAAGAACTGCTTATTATTCTCGCCCACCTTTAGTGGGCCGCCGGTTTAATCGAATACACACACACACTCTAGACTGGAGTCAAAGAGAGTCTGGATATACCTACTCGGTCGCTTACTCGACTCGAGTCCGTGGTCAGCTGGCGAGTATATAAACACAGTTTCTGGGATCTCCGCACAGGCTGGCCGTTTAGTGTCCATAATATACTCAGCAATTCTCTGGCTTGTTGCCATTGCACTTTCTCTGACAATTCTCTAACTTAGGACATAGCCGTTTAAAGTAGTCCGAGATAGACAGTTCCCTAGTCATAATAGAGACCATATTCGAATTATACGTTTTAGTTACACCAGCTGTAGGACACATGAATGAAATATTGCATTAATTATGGTGCAATAATATAGTGTTATATGACAGAAACTGTAAGTAATTAATGGAAAATATCTAAATAAGTTTTTAACTTGACTCATTTTTTTCGCGCGGTGCGTTTGATACTCCTTCAAAACGGAAGGTTTTTTTGTGATACCCAAGAACCTACTGCGGTGACAATATGATTAATTTTCAAAAATAGTTGAGAAAACATACAAACTACACGCTGTTACTTTTTTTACGACATCCAAGTGTTAGAAATACCTCATTTGCTAAATAATGTCTCTCGGGAGTGTATACATGTACCATTTCCCACAAAAAAGGGCTGGCGTTATTTGGCAAATATCTCCGAAAGTAATGTGGTAAGGGGTTGAATTTTTGGTGTCATTAGAAGGGTGAGATATTTTTCTTTAAAATGAGACAAAATCCATTTATTTCTAAGTAAAATGATATTTCGTTCAAACTACCTTAAGTCTTTTGTTAAACCTTCTTATGGCATCACTACTATCTTGGAAATATTTTGTACCCTCGTGGAAATATTTAAGCATGGAAAGTTAAATAGGTGTGAATATCATGCGTATTTATAAACTTGTATGTACCTAGTATAAAATTATACTAGATCAGGTACGTAATTGTTGGACTCTTCTCCTAAATTTCCATGAAAATGATTGAGTGTAAGCGTCAAGGGTATATGGCGCTCGGTTGTTCAATAGAACATCTAGGGTTCAAATTAGTAGGTACATTAGACCAGCGACCATCGATGTATTGAGGAGAACTTTAAGAAATATTTACTTTACCCACCATAAGTAATCATTTATAATTTACTTAGGAGCAATTTTTGAAGAAAAAACATTTAAATTGAATAATCATATTGCAAAATTATCATATGAATGCGTACATGGTTTTTGGGAACATCAAACTCCTATTAGTTGATCACTTGAATTTCATGATGTACCAAAAGTAATCATGGTGGCGTCATTATGAATTTAAAAGTGGATTCAGAATCAGGCCTGGTGCGTGTTTAAGGCTAGGGAACAATTCCTGAATGCCTCTGATCTCAGAAGAGTGACTTTTCGAAAAAACCTCGGAGTGTCAAAAGAACTCCATAAAAGACTCCAAAAAATAATTAAAATGTTCCATTCTACATCTACGTCTACATTATATCCTGCAAGCCGCCGCATGGGCGTGGGGCAGGAGGAGTTAGGTCACCAGCTGTGTAAAGGTGTAAGTTTTTGGAGATGGAATGGTGACATATATTATAGGAGTGTATGTAGTGGAGCTCAATTTTTTCACTTATTGTTCGCGGAAAGAACGAGTTTTTTTATACTTATCTGTTCGGCTATGTCCCTCTCTTATTATATCGCTTGTCAGACCTAGAGATGTAGTGAGGCGTCATGATATAATTCTCTGTGTCGCTCTGAAAAATATCAGTTCTTAATTTATCAAGCAAACTAAGCCTAGCGTGTAGCCTCCGAGTCTCTAAGGGCTCCCACCTTTATCTATCTAAAAGTTGTGAGACACTTTATGTACACTTGTAGCAGTTTTTAACGAAATGCGCTGCTTTTCTTTGTATTTTATTAATTTTTTTCGTTAAATCATTATGATCAGGGTCCCAAATGCTCGCGGTGAATTCGAGGTGTGGCCTATCCAGAGCGAAGTAGTATTTTGGAGGACAATGGGTTTAGTGGTAGAAACATAAGATGTAGAATAGTCATAGCTAAAGAAGCATCTTCAAAGAGGAGGGAATTAATGAGAATCCCATTTTTTTAATTTAAAAGAATTTTTTAAGTGCTCCAGTTACGATAATGTTTGTTTTTTTGGTAATTCATGATGCATGCTCGTTCAAAAGCAAGGGAAATTTAAATATAAAGACTATTTTCATGAAATGCATGCTATGACGCAGTACACGAATGAAACTCAATGTATTTTTATGTATTTACTTGGTACAAATCTCAGTGGTTTCTACATGCGAAGGTTTCTCAGACGATTTTTAACCCAAGCGTTGGAATATGTTATTGACAGAAAAATTGTGGAACTTACCATTTGCTGGATTCGGAACCGTATCGTTTAAAGATTAAATTTATATTCCCTTTTGGAACGGAATAAATCATTTTAGTAACTGTGCTTATTTTATATCTCTTATAAGGAGAAATAACCGCTCAAATCTTCAGTCAAATTCCGCTCTTCATTGACTGTTGGATGAAAATCTAAAGGTGTAAAATGAAAAACTGGTTCATCACGCGAAATTCAGACCAAGTATCACCGCAGCAGGTTTATTGCATCATATTTAAAAGACGTGAAACCACAGAGTATTACTCTATGGTGAGACCAGATGTCTTGAGGTGTATTCCCTTGCTTTTGAGAATGTGGCTAAAAATCTATTCTGGACTCAAACTCAGAATACTTTTCTGAGATTTTCGCTTTTTCTCCGGGGTTGTGGAACAGAATTATTCTACCCGCTGTTAATTCTGTACGCCCACTAAAAGCACCAAAATATCTGCATGCATCAGAGAGTGAATGGGAAACCTTATGCAGTTTTATATATGTAAATTATAATTGTAAATAAAACGTGAATGATACTCGCAGGTGCTTCAAATATTAGCATATGGAAGAGAAAATGATGGAAAGCCTCCCCCTATCAGTAAAAGGCTGTGACTCAAATGATTCCTGAACTTTGATTGACGAGATTCAAAAGCGATAAGAAGACCACTGACCTCCTTCGTACCGAAAAAGATTGACACCCGTCTGACATTTACGAAGGAGTGTACGAGGTAACGTGTAGCTGCGGAAAATCATACATCGGCTGAATATCGAGATCCCTAAAATGTAGAAATGAGGAACACCAAAGGGTGACCGAAAAGAAAAATTTTCGCCATTCCGCGGTGGCAGAACACGCCTGGTCAGAACCTAGCCACGTCATAAACTTTGAAAATCGTAAGATCATCGCCAGATAAAATAAATACTTCCCTTGGCTAATACGAGAGTCTATTGAAATAGCCAAAAACACAACATTTCAACGGGAAAGACGGTTATCCTCTCTTCTCTACGTTCAAACGTCTTTTACAAAAATTGAATTCAAAGGTCCAGCCGGCCAATCAACGTTTGCCTGACTAGCTCAAGCGTTAGGTGTATATATATATATATATATATATATATAGGAAACTTACAGGGGGTAAAAAGACGAAAGTAAAGAGAGAGTCTCACTTAGAGACGTTTCGGGTGTTATCCCTTCTTCAGTCACACAGAGACTCTCTGATTCTCTGTGAGACTGAAGAAGGGATAACACCCGAAACGTCTCTAAGTAAGACTCTCTCTTTACTTTCGTCTTTTTTCCCCCTGTAAGTTTCCTCTTTAATTGTGTTTGTGGCCATTTGGCGAAGTTTTCCATTGTGTGTGTATATATACATATATATATATATATATATATATATATAATATATATACACGATTTTGATAGGATGGAGGAGATAGACACACAAAAAAAGATTTGTTCCGTGATACGCCTTGAAGACGGACTAGTTCCGAAAGCTAGCTATGTAAGTGTGATCGTCTCTTTTTTTGTGTCTATCTCCTCCATCCTATCAACATCGTGTGTTCATCGCCGCATGGCTGACTCCAATCCAACAACGTATTCACTCAGACCGCACAGCGGCAAATCGTTCACACATTCACTCATATAACGAACATTTATATATATATATATATATATACTCATATATAAATGTTTATACAGAAAGGTAGAAAGAAAGTGGATAGGAACACGTAAAATTTACAAAGACAATGGTGGTGTGAAGATGAAATGATGGCCGATTCCAAGCAGAAAAAATTCGACTGGACCGGGAATCGAACCACGGACCTGTGGATTTCGCGTCCAATGCTCAGACCACCAAGCTACCCAGTCTACTAAGAAACTGATGGAATCGGCGGGGGGTTTATATGAACAAACACTCCCCAGGGCATGACCCACGAGAGCGGCCAATAGATGGCGCGCGGGCTGCTTATCACCCACCGGCAGAAAAGGAATGACATACACAGAAGGCGAAATGAAAGAATAACTCAAGCACACAGACAGTGGTGAAAGATATAGAACAGGCGTTTCGGGGTACGCTAACCCAAGTAGGAAATGACCCGTTCAGGGCATACAATCGTTCACTCATTCACTCAGACCGCACAGCGGCAAATATACTCATATATAAATGTTTATACAGAAAGGTAGAAAGAAAGTGGATAGGAACACGTAAAATTTACAAAGACAATGGTGGTGTGAAGATGAAATGATGGCCGATTCCAAGCAGAAAAAATTCGACTGGACCGGGAATGGAACCACGGACCTTTGGATTTCGCGTCCAATGCTCAGACCACCAAGCTACCCAGTCTACTAAGAAACTGCTGGAATCGGCGGGGGGTTTATATGAACAAACACTCCCCAGGGCATGACCCACGAGAGCGGCCAATAGATGGCGCGCGGGCTGCTTATCACCCACCGGCAGAAAAGGAATGACATACACAGAAGGCGAAATGAAAGAATAACTCAAGCACACAGACAGTGGTGAAAGATATAGAACAGGCGTTTCGGGGTACGCTAACCCAAGTAGGAAATGACCCGTTCAGGGCATACAATCGTTCACTCATTCACTCAGACCGCACAGCGGCAAATATACTCATATATAAATGTTTATACAGAAAGGTAGAAAGAAAGTGGATAGGAACACGTAAAATTTACAAAGACAATGGTGGTGTCTTTGTAAATTTTACGTGTTCCTATCCACTTTCTTTCTACCTTTCTGTATAAACATTTATATATGAGTATATTTGCCGCTGTGCGGTCTGAGTGAATGAGTGAACGAATATATATATATATATATATATATATATATATATATATATATATAGAGATATAGATATATATATATATATAGATATAAATGTTCATACAGAAAGGTAGAAAGAAAGTGGATAGGAACACATAAAATTTACAAACACAATTGTGGTGTGAAGATGAAATGATGGCCGATTCCAAGCAGAAAAAATTCGACTGGACCGTGAATCGAACCACGGACCTTTGGATGTCGCGTCCACTGCTCAGGCCACCGAGCTACCCAGTCTACTAAGAACCAACTGGAATCTTTCATTTCGCCTTCTGTGTGTGTCATTCTCTCTCTGACGGTGGGTGAAAAGCAGCCCTGGCGCCATCTATTGGTCGATCTCGTGGGTCATGCCTTGGGGAGTGTCTGTTCCTCTAAACCCCCCGCCGATTCCAGTGGGTTCTTAGTAGACTGGGTAGCTCGGTGGTCTGAGCAGTGGACGCGACATCCAAAGGTCCGTGGTTCGATTCCCGGTCCAGTCGAATTTTTTCTGCTTGGAATCGGCCATCATTTCATCTTCACACCACCATTGTGTTTGTAAATTTTATGTGTTCCTATCCACTTTCTTTCTACCTTTCTGTATGAACATTTATGTGAGTATTTGCCGCTGAGCGGTCTGAGTGAATGAACGAACGATTTTATATATATATATATATATATATATATATATATATATAAAATCGTTCGTTCATTCACTCAGACCGCTCAGCGGCAAATACTCACATAATTGTTCATACAGAAAGGTATATATATATATATATATATAGGAACAAGAATCTCTGCAGTTCATTCAATCAGCACCTGACGACGCTAGCTGTAACGTTAGCGAAACTGTTGTCCGTTAATATGAATCAACGCGGGAAAAACTGGAATAATCTGACCTCGATTAATGCACCACCGGGAATAGTAAATCAGGCATTTTTTCCGATTTTTCGAGAGAATGCTGGCAAGTTGGAAACAAGAGCCACCGTCAAATTGTTCACGGAGTAAAAAACTATCTCCGTTTACCGTTTTTCAGGCACTAAAATCTGCGCCCAGCTGGCTGTTAAGTATTGGGGTATCGGATATGTTCCATGTAACACCTTTCTGCATTAGTCCTTCCTGTGTTGGACCGAAGATCGACAGGAGGCAGTGAAACCTTCCAACCATCAGCGCCACTTAGCATAAAACTGAGTTTTACGGATTTGATTGGATATTTGGGGAGGCGACCGACGGCTAAGGTCATTAGCAACGTAGGGGATAGGTAAGGGAGGAAGGATGGATAGAAATCAGCCTACTTTTAACGGAATGCGCCAGGGGGACCACGGCTTAACGTCTCATCTGACAAATGGAGTACTCTACTTGAAGTGTCCTCCACAAGACACTCAAGTAAGGATCGGGTGTCCTCTGAAAAACATCCGCCTCTGCAGGGATTTGAACCCTGCCCGCCCGTATGGTAGGCGAGTACTCTAGCCACCACATCAACCCGTTCCCCCTAAGTTTTACTTTCAGGTCACTGGCATAAGTCCAATGAAAAAGAAAATTGGGAAAAACTTTGAAGGAGAACAGCTAGGTTTATTGGACCGCGTGTTGTTCAACAGGAAATAGAAGCAGCGTAGAACTTTCGACTTTCCTCGTTAATGGAGGACTTGACTGGATTCTCAAACTGTCGAGTGATGAAGGCCTCAGTAATTGGCTTGTGTATCCTAACTTTTGCCTTCGTCGTTTTTAGAAATGGATAAGATTGATTCACTTTTTCTGGCATTGTACTTTGCTGTCGCCATCACCTGAGATCCATCATTATCTCTGAAGTAGCATACAAGTTTTCTTAACTTAAGTCCTTGATTTTATAGCGTTATAATATTCTGTGATTAATAAATAAGTATTGGCAAAAAGATAAAATTGCAACAAGCTTTGGCGTTTCACACTGGCATACTATACTCACTTCACCGCTGTGGAGATAATCAGAAGAACAAAATTAACACCTCACAGCGTTCTCAACCCAAAAAAGGATAGCCAAGAAAAATTTTTTTTTCATCAAATCTAGACCAATTAAATGAAAGGTAACACTATTTACCGCTTTAGAGATACGTCATTTGAACAATAAGGAAGTGTAGACGTACGGTACCCTTTAATAATGCAACGGTGTGCGTGATATATATTTTCTTCATTATGAAAAAAATTCTCTTCCCTTCGCAATGTTCTTTTATACCGGTTAAACAACAAATTACAGCAAAATACCTCAAACTTACCAATTCATTGGAACCACTTTACATATTGCAATGAAATATTCCACAAACCTACCCCCTAGACGCTCTGTAAAAATTCTTTTTGCTAATTAACGACTACAGCTGGAATTTATATCAAAACTGTATAGATTATCAACTCCTCAATGATTGATTCAAGAATAGTCGGCGGAGAATCAGAGAATGCAGAAGAAATGGATTGCGGAAGTATTGAGTGATGAATGCATTTTGAAGAGAATCCATCTCCTGTACTTTGCCACACATGCGTCGGACATCTCTAAGATTCTATTTTTTACAAGTTAGCAATCCTACTTGTCAGGAATCGTTTGCCTTGGAGGAAATAATTATATTTCAAGTCTCAAAAGTGCATTCAAATTGTGTGAAATTCCAAGTGGAAAAATCATTCGCCTGGACTGAGAATTGAACCCATATTCCTCGATTTTGCGGGATCTGGGATCGCTATCGTGAAATCGAGGGATCTGTGTTCGATTCTCAGTCCAGGCGAATGATTTTCCCATTTTGAATTTCACACAATTATGTGATCACTAGCAGGTGACTCCGCTGAAGTAACTGCGCGGCTAGTTCCGTGGTTCTTTGAATAGTGCATTCAAATGCTCAAATCTCCAAATGTATGCATAAATTACATCATAACCTCACTGTGTTTATAGTAACGACATTTGCAATTGTTTGCTAACTCTTCAATTACATGCTTGGCCTGTTGTGACCCGGATATTGATGGTCGAGTTTCCCTCGCTTCACGATGGAAACAGTTCCTCTATTCTTAAGCAAGCATTCACTCGATTTATCTTTTGTATGTTATTTGGTAGAGCTCAGAATAGCCAAACAGAAACGGACTCGGAAGTATAGTCAATATCACTTACCTTGACGTCAGTTGTCCACCTTGCTGAAAACATCCGTCTTCGGTTTTCCAAAATAAACGCACGGAGTGAAGGCCCAGTAAGTCAGTAAGGCTCAAGCGGATCAGTAAGGCCTAAGAGTAGCCTAAGAGTAAAGAGTAGAGTTGGACCCTTTTCAGGCCATAATTCGGCTAAGCCATGTAGCCGATAGGAGGAGTCGAGGCTAGGGCCATCCGGTCATCCATTGTGTATTATTATTATTATATATATTACCATTATATACCAGTGCTCTATACAACGAATTATCAACTACGTTCTAGCCATTATCATCTTATTTTTGTGCTACTACCGAATATTTTAGGAAAAATGTTGTGATTACCATACTCAAGTGATGGTGCAGTTAGTGACCTGATTGCTTTCGGAGGAACAATGGTGTGATTTGGAGGGAGAAGTGGGGGAGTAGTCATTGGAACATGACTCGAGGTGACTCACCTGCAGTTAAGTCGCGGATGGTCAGTGAGATTACTAAGATTCACGGCGTGATTCCACCATATGGAAGGACATCATTATTATTGTTTTCCCTGTAATTAATAGTGATTTATGTGATAGTTGTCAATTATTATGGTTATCTTAACTGTACATGGGTTCACTCCTTTGATGTCGGTTGTGTATTCTTTGAATTCAATGTTTTTATTTTTCATGAATGCTTCAACCCAACCGCATCTACGAATCCAAGTAGTATGACTTCTGTTTTTGTTCATAGTGCTCCAACAAAACTAATTTAAGAACCCATGTCTTATGATTTCTGTTTTTGATTAGGGTGCTCCCTCCCAACGAATCTATGAACCCGTGTCTTACAATTTCTGTTTTTGGTTTCATTATTTCAACCCAATGGGTCTACAATCCAAGTCCTTATAGTACCAGTATTTTCTGTTTAGGGCTTAGTGCCAGAGTTTTGGCTGGTCTCAAAATGTTTTTGAGAGTATTTTCCTTCTGAGGAAATGCACTAGTCTTGAACGGGTTGCCTGAGGACACCCATTTTGTAATGGCGTCGAGTGTGCGACCTCATTGCCTTCCAACTAAAATTATATTTTAGTCTAGTCGCAATCGACACCCAGCATTGCTGGTCAGAGGTTTCCTTTGGAGCTCCAAAATTCAATTTATGCCTTGATTCGTTGGTGTGTGTGGCCACTATATTAGTCCTCACTTTCATAGTTTTCCTAATCCAGGCCCAGGATCCAATTGACTCTCTCGTCTCACCTAGTATCAAATTGCAATTCTTTACTTTCTTGTTCCTTCACACTCATTTACCCCAATTACCTTGGCATCTCGAAGTTTGTCTGCAGCGGAGAAGAATTACCCCACGTATGAGAAGGAGTGCCTGGCCCGCGTATACAGCTGCGAGAGATTCCGACAATACCTGGAGTACGCCCCCTTTCCTTCTGAAGACCTAAAACGAGGCCCTCTCCTGGATGAGACGTCATCCAAAGCAACACGGAAAAATTGGGCGATGGATACTTAGACTCTCACCATTCAAATTTCGAGTGGAACATATCAAGGGAAATGAGAACTTGGTTGCGGATTGCCTCTCTCGCATGTTTGAAGGGGAAAGCCTGTCAGCTGAAACCACCAGGGTAGGAATACTCTACGAAATCCCAGCATCATTTTTGTTTTTCCTTGAAGCATCAAAAGACAGATCGCCATTGTCGTTCGCTCTTCGAAAGGAGGCTCAAGAACAAAGAAGGGATACGGCGTTTTGAAATCGATAACAGAGGCCTGGTGGTATATCGGAAACTCAAGAAACACCAAGGACGGGCCCTGATGCCTTTGGTTCTGCGCCCGGTAATTATCCAATATTACCATGATTCGGTTTTCGGAGGTCACCAAGATGTTGCAAAGATTTTCTAAAAGGTGTCAAGATACTTTTACTGGGACGATTAACGACGTAACGACAGCTAAAATAAATGAGTCTCCAATGGCTGTAAAAAAATTGGCACCGCTCGTCAAACATGCAACAAACAACACTTACTGTGTTGGTTTGTGGGAATGGGGATTCCACAGCAGGGACCAACCACAGCCTCTCTGCCAGAATACCCTCCTTTGATGTTTTACGGGAATGTTACTTCCTCGCCAGTGACCACCACAGACACTCAACCCAGTTGGGATCCTTTTCGAGAGCTAATGGGACCCTGATAAGGATGCCTGGTCATTACCACAATCACACTCACAATCACTCAAATCACTCACACACACACAGACGGGCCCAACTTCTGGGAGAAATCGCTCAAAAATAGCGAGGTCAAAATATAAACAAAAAAAACGAGGGTGAGCGTCGGATACGCGTATTTCGGCCACACAGTGGCTCTCTTCAGCGAGCTGAAGGGAAAGCACTTGCAACACGAGGTTGTAAGTGAACAAAAGGGGAGGACAACATGGAATAAATAGTAAAGGGACAATAGGGGGGAGAAGGGGAATCAATGACCAATGGGTGTGAAGGAGAGCGAAATGCATTGGTGGATAGCGGAGAAGGGGGGAGGGAGGGTTATTAACAATCCTCTCCCCCTTTCTTCGCTTCTATCCACCGATTATTAGGACGAGGAATGGAAATATAGCTATATTCCTGGTGGCTGTTGATGCATTCACCAAATTTGTGTTTTCGACACCGTTCCGGAAAATAGATATCAAAACAACTACCACGGCGCTGAACACGATCTTCACGCACTTCGGTATTCCGAACAGTGTCGTCTCCGATAATGCGTCTCTCTTCGGGTCCAAGCTGTTCAAGGATTATTTTTTCAGCATGGATTGAAGCATATTAGTTTGGCCTTCTATCACCCGCAGCCGTCCCATGAGGAAAGATTCAACAGTAATCCAAAGTTCGCTTTCACGATTTATCACCTCCAAGACCAAAGAAGATGGGACGAAAATATTCACCTGCTGGTCATCGCATTCAACTCTGCGAACCATGAGTCGACTGCATTCACGCCCACCAGCATATTTCTTGGAAGGGAGCTGTCTTCCCCCCTTCGAATTGCAATGGGAGTTAACCGAGGAATGGATCGGGGGAAACAAAAAGGAAATGATGCAGAGTCATTGGGAAAGGGTATAGAAGAATTTAAAACTTGCGAACAAGTGGGTCGCCACGAGATACAACGCCGGAAGAAAGGACCACGACTTCGTACTCCAGGATAAGGTCGCAGTGCGCATCCATCCCATAAGTTCAACCCAAAACAATAGGTCCGCCAAACTAATGAGGAAGCGGTCGAAGCCGTTCATCAGCTCTAAATGTTTTTTCCGGTCTCTGTTGAATTGATAATGTCCCAAATTGGAACATCCGAAAAGGCGAGCAAAAAGACGTTTTGGAAAGAAATAAAAAAATGTAAATAAGAGTTTTTAAGCATGTTTTTCTAAAAAGATATTTAAAAATCTAAAAGAAGAAATATATTAATATCGTACTAAAAAAGATAAAATAATATTTTCTGAAGTGAATGAAAATTTAGCCTAGTAGGTACTGGAAATAATTAAATTAAATACAAGGAAATAAGCCACACAAAGACAAGACCACAACGAAAAGCGTGGGGAGCTCTTTCATTTTCCGTTATCAACATAAATTTATTAATTATGAAGATTTTTGGTATTCAATGGAATAGAGAGCTTTAATATACAGTTTCTAGAAAATCTTTCAATGAACTTAAGTTAAGGTGCAAAATATAAATGAGGTCGTGTCCCACGCTTTTCGTTGTGGTCTTGTCTTTGTGTGGCTTATTTCCTTGTATTTAATTTAATTATTTCCAGTACCTACTAGGCTAAATTTTAATTCACTTCAGAAAATATTATTTTATCTTTTTAGTACGATATTAATATATTTATTCGTTTAGATTTTTTAATATCTTTTTAGAAAAGCATGCTTAAAAATTCTTTTCAATTTTTTCATTTTTTTTACTTTTTAGTCCTAGTTAATAAAATGTTTAAAAACAACAAGATGTTTTATAAACATTTTATTAACTAGGACAAAAAACTACGACTGTTTACTAGAAAAAAAAATTCGCTTTGATGTAGACTCGATGCCTCTGAATAACCTGCGGGAGTTCGACCCTTTGTCCACCCCTTGTCAAACTCGATTCACAAAATGAATGAAGTGGTATGTATTCAGGGTAAAATGAAGTGGTAACAATGGACCCATGGATCCAGGGAAAGCGAGATAAAGAAAATTGTATAAAAATAAGCAGAGTTAAATTTATTAAAATTCATCGATTCTATTGAAAATATATCGATAATGTCAAATGTAGCAATGGATACTCAATTTTCTCCTAGCTCATGGCACTGTGAAAAATTTCATAATTTTATGACGCTAAGAATTGAGTGAAATTATCCTGAGTTATAGTTATCAAAATATATCGAATGTCAACTGATTGTTGGCCAAGTTAACACGAACGGGCTATACCCTATATATGTAACATATAACACCACATGCATACCCTAATACATGTAACACCGATTATCAATAAGAAGCCACGTAAAAAATACATTGAAGAACGAACTCTGGGATGATGACTCTTCACTCATACAAGGGTGTATTTATGTCTATTCCAATTCAAAACACACTGCCAGAAAATATTTGTTCTCTTATATATGTCTGTAAAATTGTCCGTTCATAATTTAATGACGCCAAGAATTGAGTTAAATTAAGCTGAGTTAAAGCTATCAAATTATATATATATATATATATATATATATATATATATATATATATATATATATATATATATATATATATATATATATATATATATATATATATATATATATATATATATATATATATATTGGTCGACAACTGACTGACGGCCAAGTTTAAGTGAACAGGCTAAACCTAATAAATGTAACACTGATTATGAAGACATAGCCACATAGAAAATACTTACATTAAAGAACAACTCTCTTCTTAAGTCTGCAAATACTATTGAAGTGAAGAGAGCAATCAGTCGTCGAAACAAACGCCTTACTATGCTAAGTGGTTCTAAACACTGGCAAGAGGTACGGCCGGAACGACTATGACCTTCATGCGGTCGGAGGGAAGGAAAGTGATATCCGACAGAGTGAGGGGTCCAGGTTTGCACTTGAAGGGGCAAGTTTAGGGAAGAAGAGAACCATAGGGAAAGTAAACGGAATGGGACAAAGGAGCGGGAGATGTCAATGGATTTAGGGAGCTTTGGAGCATTTAATCGAATGGAATCGAATGTATTACGGTAAAGTGCAGAGGCAACCATGGATTCATTGAACTTAGAAAAAAAAGATAGTTAAAGAAAAGCACGTAATAATTATCTCGGAAATGAATTCGCCAAGACATGGACTCGATACGAATTCTCTACCTCGAGACGAGAGTCCGATGCTTTTCCACTACGCTATGACGAACCACATATAAGGTGGAAAGAAGTGGCAATCATATAACGTGAAATGAAGCGGTAACCATGGGACCATGAACCATGAACCATGGAAAAGCGAGCTAAAGAAAAGCATGTAAAATATGCATCGAACGGGATTCTTCGGTCACGTGATTCCTTTCCCCAAACGGATGGACGTGTTTATTCATTGGCTGCATTCCTGTCATTTGCACTGTTGTCTTGAACTGAGTCTAAGCGGACAAAATGACAAATCGAGGGTGAATGTGAAATTATATCTCATGCATTCAACCCGCTGGTATCTTTAACGGAAACTCATCATGAGCACAGACTCATCAACCTCCAAAAATATTTTCTCAAATTATTAATCAATATTCCGCTGGATCCCATTGTTGTTGCGGCGAGAGATATACGATTTACTTCCGAATTCTTCTGCGCCTTCAACCATTGGCGTCACGGGAAGAATGAGGGGTTGGGAAGTGAGGTGGAATGAGGCGTGGCAACGGATTCGTGGCTGCTATGACATCGCATTTCCCCCGCGTTTATCTCTCGTTGCTAGTTCGGCCGAGTGAAGTGCTGGACAATAGTCACGCTGCGACGCGGCAGGCTGTAAAATGGAGGTGTGTGGGAGGGTGGTTGTTAAGGACTCTGCGGAAGAGCTCCCTTGGAGATGCTTGAAGCTTCGGAGAATGGAGCTCGGACCATAATGGAAGAATACCCGGCTCTGGTGGCGGAGTAAAAGCATTTCAGTTGAAGCCATGAAAGACAGCTTGCCGGAAAGGGCGCCGAATACGCGAAGTGAGGTGTAGCCTCCTGATATTCCGGAACCCATTTGGAGCGCTTATTCGGCGTGGAGAATGAACCCGTGGCGGGATTAACTCCTGGGTTAGAGGATCCTCAATCGGTGAGACCCTTTTTGAGTACTTGGCGCCGTGCGATCAGACTTGACACCAAAGTTATCGAACGAGACACGGACCTTGTTGGAAGCAGAGATCCTCGATACAATAGATGAGCACTTAACTGATATATCACAATAGATCGCTCAAGAGAGAGCATCGATAACACTCGGATCACTAAATTAGAGTTACTTTGACAGGTCCAGATAAGTAAAATTAATCATAAAAATTCATATATAGGTATCCGTAAAATGCCTATTGTATAGGAAATATCGTGCAAATACCAACAAATTATAGAATTTTTTATTTTTTGTGATTCTTCCGAGTTGTAAGTCATATTTCCCTTGCAAGAGCGAAATGATTCATTTACTACGGAAAATCAATGCAAAATTGCGGCCAGTCAAAAATGTTTAAATTATTCACCGACTTCAATGACGGAGACTGCTTCGTTATTGTCACTTTTTTACATCAGCCATATTGTGTGTCAACTTGAGGTAACTCAAATGCAATGATCGTCCTTAATTTGATGCTGGACCTTCTCAGGAAAGAATTTCGTCATCATATTCACTTTCATCTTAATCACAGCCTCCGGTAATGTCCCTTTTGATAATGGTGGGATTTCGACATCGCTCATTGTGAAATATGGATGCAATGAGAAACGGTGTTCTTTTAGGGCCATTAATCGTTCGATAGGATTAAATGTCGAATAGAATAGCGTCAACGAGTTTGGAATAAATCAGTGGCATCAGTGGTAACCTGGTGAGAGGGATGCAGGCAGGGAAAGTGAGTGGAGGGCAATCATTCAATCAATCAATCAATCATTGACGTAAACAGTTAATGGATGTCAAAACTCATTAGGCTCACGTTTTTAATGAAATAAAATTTTACTAGAGTGCAAAAATAAAACTACCATTGAAATAGAATTATATACCAAACTAGTATTGAAATTCTGTAATATTTTTACGAGTAGCACTGAGGAAGTATGATGCAGTTTAGCGTCGTTTCGTGGATTGGATTGGACATTTGGGGAGGCGACGTGGAAGACTTTGATAGCTCAGGGAAAAAAATTCATTGAAATCGCTGGACACCTTGAACTGAATGCCATAAATCGCCTCTTTACTCTTTTCTCCATCCATCCATTCTCCATCATTTAATAATAATAATAACAATAATTTTATTCCTTAAGATGCATTTGAAATAGTAGAAAACCATATACAAAATAAGGAATTTAGACACCATTTCCAGACCTTAGTCTCGCTTTAGGGTTGCCGACTCACTGAACGTTTAAACTGGTCTGTGTTACATTCATTTCGTAAATAGGACTTAAATGTTGGAGAACAATTAAAAGAAAGAACATCAAAAAATGAGAATGAACAAAGATGAAAATGTATAAAAAAGGAAAAGGTACAAAAAGGAAAATAAAGAACACTGCACACACGTAGACTTGCATCACCGTCATGAGTTGGCTGGCGGCAAGCTCTTTATTTCCCAAGAGCAAGAAAAAAACTCAATCTCCCCATTTTGCAAGAACCAAGTTCTAGTTGCTTTACAAAACTTCCATTCACTTTCTGCTTTAAACAAATCAAGTGGTAGTGAATAACAGATTTTTGGTCCCAAATAATAATAATATTGCCAGTATAATTCTTTTTCAGGTCTTGGAATCAGCAAATGATTGTCAAACCTTGATTCATAAGCCCTTGGCTTGTTTAATTCACCACCACGGCTATGAATAATTCTGAAAACTTTTTGAAGTTTCAATAATTTTTTTTAACCGTTCATTGTGTATGGTAACTCGAGTATCGCAGAGCGTCTCTTCTTTCGACTCTCCTCCATTCATTTACTGTATAACCTCTCAATCTGCACCATTGAACGAAATGTTTAATACGCGAACGAAATGTTTAACACGAACGAATACGAATGAGAATGATCTCTGAATCCTGTCTCCCTTGCATACGTTTGTGTCGTCGTGGCCTCTTCTCGCCTTCTGTCCCGTCTCGAAAGCTTTGACATTTGAGCAGGGTGCGGAAGCAAAGGTGGTCGTAGTTCTGGAACCATCTATTTGGGATCCCAATTGGACTCCAGGGGACACACTCAATGCCGTAAAGTCGCCGCACCCATTGTGACCCTGGTTAAAAAGACTGTCGGTCTCATTACACCCTTCGCCGGACACACCTTAGCCTTAAAATCTCAATTTCTCCTCCTTAACCCTTCGTCATGACCTTCTTCCCCTCTTTCAGAGATTGTAGCTAGGACCATCTAGTGGCAGTTACAGGTAGTTGACGGAAATGTTGAGGGGAATGTGGACATGTGAGAACCTCATGAAGGTTCTCGTTTTTGGTCAAATTACCCGTAGCTTGTCGTGCCAGAAATGTGACGTTAAATATTTAAACGTGTCAAGCATCACTTTACAACCCCACAACTAAGACATTTGCTGTTATGCAACAGTATTTCCAAGAATGGTCGTGTTTCACACATGAGGAGCAAAATTATTGATGTAACCCTGCAAATTTTCGCAATTATAAGTTGCTATAAAGCGTGGTTTTCAATTTATGCACCAAATTTTTCTTAGTTCTAGATAGTCCCAAAATCACGAAACAAATTTTTTTGAAGCTCCATGCAGCAGTATTTATAACAAACGCCGTCGTTAACCTGCGTTTGGAAATAGATTTTCAGCGAATTAATGAGAAACAGACGTAATGTGAGGGGACTTAGCGTCGTCTTTGCCAGTCGGGAGGTGGAAGTCAGGACAATGTTACCTTTTGGGGTAATATGGAATGAGAAAGGGAAATACGTCCGCAATCCCGACGTGGCGACAGGGCGTAAGGTTAAGGGAAAAGCAATTCTTGCATTTATTGAGTGTTAATCATGGATTAGACTAAGTTTCATTATCAATGACCAATATATCGAACACTAATAAAGTTTCGCATAAGTTAATTCAAGTTAAAAATAGAAACTTGGTTAGTCTTGACTGCGGTCTTGAATTTGTTCAGCTGCTTTAAGTGGACATAAATGTCAAACATTTCCGCTCTGTGTTCCCCCTGTTCGATTGAATATCGAGGTTATTCGTGTCTCTCGAGTCATTTCAATTGCACATCCGATGGTGCCTATTGCTCCTGACCCGTTCAGCCAGCGTGATAATAAAACGGAGGAAATCCTCGCGAGCACTTGACCGGCATGGCTCTCTAACCCACTTACTTCTGCGTAACCGTCACCAGGGAGCAGTGTTTAACATCGTCCTCGCAATGAAAAGCTGTTCACATAGTTTGATAAATTGAACGAGCGAGGGAGAACAGTCAGTTTCTTTCATGACTCCATCCTTATCCTTTTTTAGTTTTATCTCTTGTTTACCTCTCATTTGGTGTTTTAAATAGTTTTTTTACAGAATTATTGTCGTATTTAAGATCCAAACGATATTACTTACCAGCAGATGTTGTATACATATGAATAGCTGCAATTTATTCCTCAACAGGCGATCTTATAGATTACTGAAAAAGGATGAAGATACATGATTATGAGAACCATCATCTGGTCACGTTGATCGCAGTGATGCTGTGCATATCTCTGCATCTTTGGATATATCTCTCGCGGTTTTTCTCACAACAGAAAACAGTGTCGCCATTTATACTACTGGTGTCTTCAAAGAAGAACTTCGACCTGGACACTGGTAGGATAGCTGACGGACTTTTCCGTGGAAATTACAACCGCGGGATGGAACCTGAAAGATGCCCACTGTATTTGACCGTCATTTCATTTATTGTTGTGTTGTAATAATATGACGTGTGAGAACCTTTTAATTCTTTTCTTACATTACAAGATGATTTTTTCAATTTTTTTCAATTTCATTTCTTCTTAGAACGCAACATTTGAAATGCTCTCCGAGTACATGCGCTAAAGATTTAACCTGTCCCAATGAGATTGAGGGAAACTTCCTCAATCTCGAAATAAATCCCCACAACATATTACCTCAGTTTGTATTTGTACTTTATCTTTTTTGGTTATTCAATATTTTCAATTACTTCTCCACTGTGGCTCGTATCTCACGAATTGCAATTTTTTCTCTTCGGTGCCAATATTCTCTCGAACGTAACATAGATAAAGCCGATAGAAATAATTTTAAAACTGGACTATTTAATGCAATCCTTTCCCATATATTATAGTTGACTCCACTCCAATGTAAATAAGAATATTCAACTTAATTTTGGATTTTCCGATTATTTTTGCTTACATATTCTACAAAAGATGTGAGCCCAAACTCATGATTTTAGAATTTTTGTGGTTCCTTTCCGAAGTTGTTCATTTTCATTGAGAAATACTGTTTACTCACCATAATCCCTCCATATCTTTTGAATCAAACACATATAATGCAGTTATTATAGTCAAATTCCTTGAAATAAATACAGTGTATTTTATTACCCCTTAAATAAATATCAAATGGCAAAATAGAATTTGTGCGGAACCTCAATTTGATATTAGATTTGTCACAATGTACGCCTTCGTCTTCTATCTCTCATTTACAAATTGCTTTCGATTCTGGAGGTCAACTGTGAGGTTAACAATCTGTGGAACCAATGTTCTCCAAGCGGAAATTTTCCCGAAGTGATCTCTTTATGAATTGACATGAGTTGTATAGATATTGCCTATAGCATTGATACGTTTCTGGAGAAATGTGCACACCGAGATATTTCATCAGGGTATTAAGTAAAAATATTTTAACGTTATCCTGGACAAATCATGGAAAAAAGTTTTCTACACCGAAAATAAACATGATTTTTCGATCGCGCGTCGCGGACCTGCTCCGCGCCGGAACCGAGAAATACAGACCCCGTTGGATTGTAGAAGTTGCGTGGACCATAAGTCGTCGAATTTGCCGTTTTCAAGCCGTACATGATGTCATTGATTGCCAAAGGCTCTGTATTGAAGATGTTTCGGAGATATTGAATCCATCATAGAGGCATAACTGTGGTAAATACTGAGTTTCTTCGATTCGATTCAGAACTGATATTTTTCAGAGCGACACAGAGAGTATTATCATGACGCCTCACTACATCACATCTGGGTCAGACAGATGCGATAAAATAAGAGAGATACTCTGCCGAACAGATAGGTACAAAAACTCGTTCTTTTCGCGCACAATAAGCGACCACAATAAAAACTGAGCTCCTTCAAATACACTCCCATAGGACATGTCACCATTTCACCTCCTAAAATTTTACATCTTTGCACGGCTGGTGACCTACCACCCCCTGCCACACGCCCATGCGGCGGCTCGCGGGGTAGTATGTAGATGTAGATTGCTTAACGCAATGATGCCGAAAATTATGAGCGTCTTTCAACACTTTCTAAAGGCAAGTATAGGAGGCATTTGCTTCGGAAGGTACGGGAAATCAAAATAAAAACTTGGAAAATCCATGAGGTATAAGTAAGGACTTAGTAACGGGTCCTTCATCGCAGTCAGGTTCCCTGTCGTTGTCCCGTATTTCCGCGGAGTCTTGGGGCGAAGTATGACGGACTGCGGCGTCCACGCATGCCTACGACTACTGTCTGTAAAAACAAGCAAGATACCCGAATTTGAGATGCTCTATCGTCCAAACGAGGAAACCGATTTCAATACAGTAAAAAAAAAAGAGAGCTTGTTTATTTCTATGATAGTTGATGAACCTTAAAATACCCTCCGCCTCTTAGTATTTCCTGTACTTAATTTGTTCTCAATAAAGTACCAGTTTTTGGCACATAAAATCCACTTGTCCAACTTTGAGCGCTTGGGATACCTCTAATTTTGGTTCCAATAACTTGAAATTTAGATATAAGAAAGCCAAATCTATTCCTAATTGTTTGCAGAAAACAAATTGTTTATATCTTTAAAATTGAACAAGTCATTGTAGACAACGCAAACCTCAGCTGACTTCGAAACTAATGGCTCAATTGAAAATTGATTGAGACTGTTGTGTGCTCTTTAATGTAATTAATACGGGTACTTAGATCATTTAGAGTTAATATCATTGTTATAGTGAATTTCATCTATTATTTATTTTAATTTTGAGCGCTGGATATTGCTGGCTCTCTGCCTAGCTAGTGGTGTGAGGAGGTTTGAAGAGTGAATCGCCCGGAAGGGGTGAGGAAGAGGGGAGAAGGGAGGTTAGTCTTCGCTTGCCCCCTTGCCCTCGCTTGCCCCCGCCCGCCTCTGTTCCCTCTCACCCATCAATCGGTGGTCAGTTACGGAAGCAGGTGTTAATGTCGGTTTATCCGAAAAGGTGAAAACCAACTTCCCTTTCCACGCCTTTAATCCTCGCCCCTGATTCAATCCATTCCCTTTAGTCCTCCTCCTCTCACACCTCGGAGATCTAAATGAACACTGTGGGAGACCATTCTTCACCAATCACTCATCAATAAAACACATGAATCTCATATCTGATTTGTCATTTATCAAACCAAGTGGTATAAGGGAGCTCAAATAAATGCTCATCTGATGAATCTGATCGCTCCCACAATTGTTTACAATTGACATAGCATGAACTTTCATCAAATCCTGACTTACACACTTCTGTGCTATGTACTTCATTGCTGGATATTTTAAGGGTGGAAACGCATGCCAGGACGGACCCGCGATATCATACTCTGTGATTCAATAGAGCTTGAAGATTCACCGCGCACATATTCTCAGTTATGCTTATTCCGTCGGGGTAAGTTGCACTTTTTGCTTTTAATGCCCCGTCGTCTGGCTTGGATACAATTCGAGTCCGTGATTTAAAGTGGAGCCTATTCGATTATTGTCCTGACTCTTTGTCAACTCCATGATGATCATCCGAGACAGAGCGTCCACACAGGTGACATATCCGCCTGGGCGTCATAACTTTTCCCTCCACTTGGGCAAAACTCTCCTCGCCCTGCAAGGAGTGATTGTCGTTGCTTCTGTGGATGTTGTGTCACCGCCATATTTACTTCCCATCCTGAAACAAAGAGATGTAAGAGGGACAAGATCTTTCTTATTACAGTGATGAACAAATAACACTACCCAACACCAAAAATGTTTCGGGTTCAAAAATGATTATTTCCGAAGTATTTTGTCTCGCTAAACACGAAAATCACCATAAAAGGTTGAGATTAGCTCTTGTTTTCAAGATACAGAACCAACTTGGATAATAAAATCTCACTATGGCTGATTTGTGGGAAATCGAATGTCCGGAAGTTGGTACTCCTAACAGCTGTAATTCCTCTCAGCTTTACTCTCTGTGTTCACAGGAATAGGCTTAAACCAACCGCTGCTTTCTGAAAAATGAACATTGCTTAATGAAATATGACCTATTGCATTATATTTATTACACAGGATTTTTTTTCTTCTTCAATTTACCTTTAAATCGATGTTTGGGCTGTTGTGCATCTTTCTCCAGGGGGCTGTTGTGCATCATGATAAAACAAGAGCTAATAAAAAAATTACATTTACGTATTCGTTTTTTTCGACCCAAAATTAGGAAGAATTGGCTATTTAGAACCAGGAAACAGACAGAATTTTTTATTTTGTTGGGTAGTGATAATTGGAACCGCTGTGCTGTGATATCTCGCCGCAAATTACCTCACGGCACGTGGAGTTGACACGGGGATCGGGCTGAGAACCACCACGCCCTCCCGTCCCACCGAACTACAAGTTGAGTTACGTACCCTGCCGCTTCCCGCCTTCCCCCCCTCTTTCACTTCCCATCCCACTCCCTTCCCCTCCCCTCCCTTACTATGGCGATGGAGGGGAGGGCCATCCCGCCCGCCTGGAATATCCCGAGCTAGCGGCTTGCCAGTCGTCAGTCTCCTCGCGCCGCGAATGCCAAGGACTCGCTCGCATTCGACGCTCCGGCGGGAAGCCGATTTCTCGTCGCCGACGGGGTCAGAGTTCGTTCTCGTCCGCGCGCGAAGAGGATACCGGAGGAGTCGATAGGAAACGAGACCGCCACCACCTGCGCTCTCCGCTAGGCGCTGTCTGTCTGCCTCCACTGCCCTTCGATCTGCCGATCGCTATGACTCACGATGGAAGGAAATTAGATTCCTGCTTCGGCATAGCCCTTCAACTTCCTTCCGGGCTTCGGGATAAAAGTTGGGCGCAGCTCCCGTGAACTTGGAGGCATTCATCCGTTTCGTCCCTTTGATTTTGTGTGCCATCTTCGTCTCGGCTACACGGACGGGAGAGAGAGTCCGAATATTCGAGGACGAAACGCCCAATCTCGCCTTCTTCGTCGGGAAGACATCTTCTCCGGGAGAAAAGGAGTGCGCGATCCGCTTCGTCGTTATTTCCGCGCGCGCGGGAGTTTCCTGGGGGTCGGCGGGTCTGTGCAGTACCGGCCCTGCGGTGGAACCGAGGGAGTTGGCGGCAGGGGCAGCGGCTGAGGGTCCTTCGGGAGAGTGGAAGGCCGTCAAGGTGAGTCTCCGGAGCAACTACTGTCCCCCGCTCGATTTCTATTGGCAACATCTCCTCGTGGTGTATCAATTGCTGCGGCAGTCGTTTTACGTGCCCACTCTCCATTCAATTGCCTTGATGGCCCTCAACGTGTTTCAATTCTAAGATTGATTGACCGAGTCAAAAATATATTTGTAACTTTTTCCCTCTGATTTATTCCCAGACGACCGGTTTCATCGCATAAACGACGTCCTTCAGGCGAAAAAGAATATAAATATTTTATAAATCATTAAAATTATTCAGTCATAATGAATTTTCTACGAGGTTACGCCTGATTTTATTTATATCAGTATTAGTAAATGAACCACAGTACACTTCTTGCGGAAGTCATCATACCACCGTCATATCCACACTGTGGGTGGGTGGAGTAAACATTATTTGGTCGTCGGATGAGGTTTAATAACTGGGGATCACTTTAACGTCAGTCTTATCGCGGAGAGGACGAATACAAAGCACATTCAGGAAGATTAGAAGAAACTAGGATTTATCAAGCGTATAGTAGGAAGGTCCTCAGAAGAAAGAGTGAAAAAAGAGTTGCTTCTTTGCTTTGGTTAGGCCACACCGCGGATACGCTGCAAGCACTAGGGACTCTGCACAGAAATATTTAAACGAAAACATAAATGGAATACTAGGAAATCTGCCCGCTTCGTTGAAAACTTCTCCGAGACAACATACAGTGTTTCACAGCTTAAGATAGGCTAGTTGAGAAATTCGGAATAGATGTGTTTCAATTCGACACCGAATAATATCTTGACGCCGCACAACATCTCTTGATGCGACAGAAGCGATGAAATTAGGTTCTAGATACATTTCCGAAAATATAGTTAAAAAATTCGTTATTCCCATGCACAATAAGTGACCATGATACAAACTGAACTCCACTCAAAACCCTCCCATAATGCACTTCTACCATTTTCCCATTCTAATAGATTCTCCTTCACCGTTTTGCACGGCTGTTGTCTTAATACCTCCTGCCACACACCAATACGGCGGCTCGCAGGCCAGAATGTAGCTGTAGATGCCGACGATCGAGGGAATTGGGGAAGATATGTGGCATTAAAGCATTGTGGTATTATTTTAAACATCATGAATTATGACATGGTTTGGCTCAAACTCCCTTACATTCTTGACAGCAATATTTTCGGTAGAAAAATGTTTACTCACTATTTTCCTCATTTACTGGATAGGTTTGTTTTGATTATTTGAAAAAAATACTAAATACTCTTAATAATTATCCATGAATTTCCACGAAACCACGCTTGATCATTCCGAGATCTGTTTGGTATCGCTGTTCATACTTGACCAATGAGAGCTGATACCGATGCTGTGTACTTCCTTTCACTTCTTCCGAACACACGTTCACCACTTCTCACCGTCTTCCCCTCTTCTCCCTGCCGATGGCGCAAATAACATCACTTGACGGTCCCACCCTCAAGTAAGGAAACAACAAAGAGCTAATGCTGGCTGTCGTTAGGTTAGGCTGTCGAGCATGAGAACAAGATATTGTTTTTGTGCTTATTACTACCGAAACAAAGAGTTCAGAACTTATAACCCTAAGCAATTTTGGGCTTTCTTTCGAGGCCATCCCTCCTTTTTGAACGCTTGGTGAAAATCTTCATCGGCCAAACAACATTGCATCCTGGATATATTTTTACAAAGATTCCCATGTTGCACCGGGGCGAGTAAATATTTCGGAATGATTCAGGAATGACAGTGAAATGGAGATATTTTATTCCATTTGGTCGTTTCACGCCGAAAAAATCTCCGTCTGGACAACTTCTCTCGCGGTGGCAATTTTAAACCAGGAGAACAACATTCAACCATTATTACAACCATTCAACTGCACAAGCTGTGGACAGCAGACCTAAATTACGGAAATAGCTTAAATTTCCTAGCTATCACCCAGCTTTTTCATGCGTCCCTGCGGGTTTTGTCGAAACTACAGTAACTGAACGGATAGCATCGTGCAAGTGAAATAATAGCTATCATCGGAGCCTAGGTTTCTCCATCTTCAAATTGTTTTCGTCGATAGCAATTAATTGGAAAAGATTTAATGGGCATGCGTTCATGTGTGCGACTCTGTTTACTCCTAAGAAAGAACAAAAGACGACTGACTTCGCGATCCTCTTGTTTTTGCTTAAATTTTTTCGATGTTGTCAACCCCGGCCGATTCGCAATACTTATTGTACATTTTGTCGGGCGCTACCTTCTCGCATCTTGAAATAAATATGTCTGTAGATTACGGCGACGAGGCCCTTTGGAGGTCAATGACAGCGTCGGAGTCAGGCCGGGCGGAAATTCTATACACGGTCAGCTCATGACGAGCAGTGAAACATGAGTGATAAATGAACTAAATAGCCCCGGCACATATTATAGCCCCGAGGTGGCTGAGATAGCGGGGTCGGATTGCTTTCAGGAGGTTGGCTCGCGACCGTGGGAGTCAAAACCGCAGAGAAACTTATTTCTATATGCTTGTACGCTGTTAAAGGAATACTACTCTCTCTAAAAAGATGCATAAGCTATCGAAAGGAGAAAGTAATGCACTAGAATCCACAGTAGTCACGGAAAAGAGTTTAAAAAAATACTTTTCTCAGCCTGGAAATTGAGTCAAAATAGTGTTTATACTTAAGGTATAAATGAATTTATATTATACTGAGACGTTCAGTAATTATGTAAATATTACAAATTAAAGTTAAAGTAGAATATTCCTTCGTATCCACTTGAAAATCTCTTTTACAATTACTTTCATTATTTTTAAACCAATCTGGCAACGCCGAAGTAAGCCCTCCATGTAAGGCCTTCTCTGAGCATAGCAAATGGAAGTTGTCTTGGGTGAGGTGTGCTGTATTCGGTTTGTCTATTCCTTTTGAACGGTAGGTGACTGCTCCATTTTGACGATTTCATTTCATTACCATTGAAATTGCAGTAAATTGCAGCTGTAAATTTTATGGTTAATGTAGCAGTAAATTTGATGAGCTAGAACTTATTGTTACGGTGTGCGTCCACCGTCGGTTGATTTTCCATATTTTTCGTATTCCGCGGTGCTCAGCTACCCATTCATCAGCCAGTGCATCTGTTTTGTCTAGTATCAGGATCTTATTGGCAAAAGGGAGTCTATAAATCGTTTAGTTCATCGCAGCGAACGGACAAAATCACGAATCGAGTCTCGCTTGCCACTCGCGAGTTTTATGGATAGCGCATGCGCAATTATAGTTCACATAATTCCGAATCATTCACTAAGTATTGACTGGAATGTTTAAAAGCACGTCTATCTCTAGTATTTAGCTTCGGAAACGGTAGTTTCCTGCCGTTTCCTGACGTCCTTCCGGGAAGTAAGAGTTAAGTGCAGTTAATTAATACCTCCACATAATTGACTCCTAGAGACAAGAAACATACTTCGAAAAGTCTTTTCCAACCTTATGAAGAGAAATAAAAGCGTTTTCGATAGGAATCTGCGGGTTCGTATCTGCTTTCGATCGCTGATATCTCGCGGTTAAGGAAATTCGGAGCGAGACTGTTAGGAAAATGCCTCGTGGAACTTCGAAGTTTATTTACCTTCCAGCAACAGTGACGTCAACATTAGGTGGATAATATTTGTGAATCCATTCTATGATGCATTAATGATTATACTGCAACCCTGGGATCAGCCTAAAAAGGGGGTGTGGCAGAGTTGAGCAAGATGAGCAGCCATGGAGAGGGGAGGGAATATTAGTGTCAGGAATGGGGGTACCCAATGACTCCGACGCCCTTAACCGCGTTTAAATATTTTTAAAGGCAACTGGCCTTTTTAATAGTATTTTGAGGATGTAAATGATCTTTTAGCTTTGACTTAAGGTGTGCATCAGTTATTTTATCATATTACATTACCAAGTTATAAATGTATAGTTTTATAAATATGACTTGTAGTGGTGCCAAATGACCATGTCGTCGTCGACACACCCTTTTAAATAAACACTACCTAATAGGGGTACCCACCGGACGTGGAAGGACAGAGGTCCTGGGTTCGTATCTATTTAGTTGTCGAGATTGTTCCGTGACACCCCGATCCCCATTCGGGTATCGTGTATAATGCGGTCCTTATGATTGGGGGTTGAGCCGTGGACCCGCCATTCCGGATAGACCAGGATTACCCCGACGCGGAGTTTCCCTCCTTCGCCTTTAATCCTACCCTCCGCGAGTCGCTTGCGTCTGTTCTCAATGGCGCAAATGACCTCCCTCGACGGGTTCGCCCACCCGAAATCTCTCCGAACCAGCTGATTCGATTTTGGCGAGGTGGATACGGATTGAATACTCAAGCAAAAAGAGCGGCATTTCCGAGCAGCGTCGGACGGTTTAAACCCCTCAGCGTTATTCAATAAGAGTTGGCTGATGTCGACGCTGGTGTTGTCAATCCTCTAGCTCGACTTGTATGCTTCCAGAACAAATCTCACCCAACCAACCTTCCCTCCAGTCTTTAATGAGAGAGTAATAGAATTAAGCTGTCCATAACAACCTTAAGGTAGTCCTAGCGAGATAGTTCCCTAGTCGTAATAAAGACCATATTCGTATTATACGTTTTAATTTCACCAGCTGTAGGACACATCAATTAAATATTGCATTAATAATGGTGCAGTAATATAGTTTTATATGACAGAATTTGTAAGTAATAGAGTGAAAATATCGAAATAAATCTTTAGCTTGACTCATTTTTTTGCGCGGTGCGTTTGAAACTCCTTCGAAACGGAAGGTTTTTTTGTGATACCCAAGAACTTATTGCAGTGATAATATGATTAATTTTAAACAATAGTTGAGAATTCCTACAAACTACACTCTGTTAGTTTGTTTTACGATATCTAAGTGTTAGAAATACCTCATTTTGTAAATAATGTCTCTCTGGAGTGCATACACGTACCATTGCCCATGTAAAAGGGCTGGTATTTTTTGGCAAATATCTCCGAAAGTAATGTGGTAAGGAGAAGCAATTTTGGTGTAATTAGAAGGGTGAGAAGTTTTTCTTTAAAATGAGACCAAATTCATTGATTTCTAAGTAAAATGATATTTCGCTCGGACTACATTAATGACTCACCGACCAACCGTTCGGAATTGTGTCCCTTGGTGGCGGAGGATCTCCCGGGATCTCGCGAGCCCTCAGGCGTTCCCTAAAGAGCCGGGATCGCTCACACCCACGAGGCGGCAGGGAACGTATCAGGAGGCCTGCGTCATCACCTGCGATAAGTATGATGAATTCCCCTCGAACTTTTAAATTTTAATGTGGATAAATGTTTTTGGTGTATCAGTCGACGTGGAATTTTTCTCTAATCTTGAACGCTTCAAGTCAGCTCAGCGACAATTGTCAGCGAAATAATTCAACCCACTCTCTCAGTTAAGGAACCTTCACAGTGAATGTGCGAGTCGAAAAAAATACTTCAATTTATTTAATTCCAAATTCAGGTTTAATCTTTTTCTAAAAAAACTGTTTTCGCTGATGTAAAGTGTTGAAATCCAAAATTAAGGCACAAAATAAGAATTCTTTGAATATAATTATTGAGCGCTCTCTTATGGCCAGAGATGCCGACTAAAGCGCCTCCACTACATGTTGACTTAAATCAATGCGGTAATTAGGTGATAATCTAAAAAATAAAGGGACAGGATTCATCCAATTTATTTTACACCAATATTCCCGAATATTCTGCTTCTCACAAACAGTTATCCGTGAAAAAGAAAATTATAAAAACATTAAAGTTATATAGAAAAATACTACTCTTCACCGTTAATTCCCACTGCCGCATAGAACACCACATTATGCCATGTTTAATATGCGAAAAAAATAACGGGGAAGGTAACATTTTGTTGTTCGCATAAGATAAAGAACATATCCCCACCACCACCATGTTAATGCAGTGGTTGGAAATAAAGGACATGGTTTTCTATAATTATCATGAATCTGAATAAAATGACACAGATGTCCTTTTACGACGGAATCACCTGAACAGAGCACATTGATGTTCGCCAGTGTACGCCACTGGGCGTTTTCGATCCACCAGGAATGATGAAGCTGGGCTTTCACGAACTGTCTCTCATTCTGCCTCCGTGGATACCAGTCATCACACGCCCCACGGAGAAGAGAGATGTTGAAGGATCCTGTGTGTGTCGATTCCGGAATTAATTCCAGCTACCTCAACGGAAGCGAATCGAAAAACCCTGTGATTCAGTCGATAAAATACGATAACGGATGTAAATGGGAAAATGTGTCTGATTTCTGCTGCTGTGAGAAGCAGGAAAATCCGTAAAAATGCAATCATCTATATAAAACGAAAACATTTTGCAACGGTGCCGGAGGTGGAGGAACGCAAGATAAGGAAAAAAAGGGAGGATTTCCTCAACATATGGATGCTAATCAATTGCTCAGATATCAGCGCGGGTCTCAGTGTAAAATAATGGAATTGAAAATAGTGCCTTATTTGTTTAATAATTTTGTTAAAGTGCTTTATGAGTCAAATACCTGAATAAGTTTAATAATTTGTAAGACATGTTTTGGTCGTTCCTTATGTGATAATGCTTCCTTAAAATTGTGAAATAAATACCCTTTTAATAAAGCCCTGGGGTTGCTTAAAATAGCAGAGAGGTATTGCCAATAACCGAAATAAGTTTTTAAAATAGCGGAGTTCTTTATCGCTGAGGAAAATTTGCACGAAACTGTGATCTCACGAGGTAAGCTGTGAAACGAAATGGGATTCGTGTGAAACGAAAGTGTTTTACTGCCAAATGTCATCAGTGTTCGAAATTACGAAAAAATATTTTGAATCGTGCAGTGAAAAAAGATTTGACAATGTTACACTGTCTTAGTTATGGAAACTGAAAAACTTTTTTTTTATTTCAAACTCGTGGCATAATTTAACTGGCTTTGTTGTTGCTTTGACTGATTTTTTACCTATCACAAAACAAACCTACTTGTGATATACCACAAACTGGCGCGTAACGCTATGGAGTATATGAGTCTAGCTGAAGAAGGATGGCTTCTAATATTGATAATTTAAGACACGATAATGGTAAAGATGAATGGAAACTTTATTGATGGAATGAGCTGTTTCTGCTGAATATTTCGGGAAATTCAACGTGCATTACCTTCTATTGCTCCGGACAATCATGAGAAGGAAACGGAGCCAACTACATGCAGTTCAGGTAGTCCGAGCGAGATAGTTCCCATTGTCATAATGGAGACCATATTCGAATTATACGTTTTAATTACATCAGCTGTAGGACACATAATTAAATATTGCATTATTAATGGTGAAATTATATAGTTTTATATGACAGAAATTTAAGTAATTAAATGAAAATATCTAAAAAGTCTTTAACTTGACTCATTTTTTTCGCGCGGTGCGTTTGAAACTCCTTCAAAACGGAAGGTTTTTTGTGATACCCAAGAACCTACTGGGGTGTTATTTGATTTATTGCCAAAAATAGTTGAGAAAACTTACAAACTACACACTGTTAGTTTTTTTTACCACATCTAAGTGTTAGAAATACCTCAATTTGTAAATAATGTCTCTCTGGAGTGCATGCCCGTACTGTTTCCCATGTAAAAGGGCTGGTATTTTTTGGCAAATATCTCCGAAAGTAATGTGGTTAGGGGTAGAATTGTTGGTGTCATTGGAAGGGTGAGATATTTTTCTTTAAAATGATACCACATTCATTGATATCTAAGTAAAATGATATTTCGCTCAGACTACCTTATAAGGCAACGGAAGATCGTCTCCCGCTGCGTTTGAATGCCAAGTGGCCCGCGCAAATTCTCCGCGAGTGAGCGACAGCATCGCAATTGATCGTAGTTGATTCGCGTCGGGCATCGGCGTCTCGACGCCGCCGCGGCGTCTGCGGCCGCGAAAGCCGGGAGACGGCGGGTCTCGCACCACGGGGGCACGAATCGCCTCTCTCCTGCGATTGGGGGGGCCTCTGGTGGGTGGAGGGGTGGTCGACATGCGGCCGCCTACCCCCTACCCGCTCTGTACCTATCCATCCACCTTATCTACTGGCGCCACGCGAGTGCTAGATCATTCCTCGGCCTCCTTTTCGTTGGAGTGCATTAAACACGCGGAAGTGAGGCTAAGTTTTTGTCGTCCAAGTGGGCGTGAGTGGTATCCTGAAGGCCCAAAAAATTTTGAATAAATAACTTGTATATTTCAATATGTATTGAAATCACATGGCCATAACTTTCTAATCACATATTAGTTTCAAAAATAAGTTTGATTTATACAACAATGTCGATTAATTTTTTATCTTTAATTAATTTTTATAATATGTATTAAATTGTTCCTAATCATTTATAATTAGTTGGCATAAACATAAATGTCCGCATTATTGTGTAATATTCAGTGAAGCTCAGATAAGTTAAATATCTTGGAATTAACTTCTGATATGTCGTGGGGAAATCACTTTGGTACAAAACAGATGCGGCACTGCGTTTTGTTAAAGTTTTGTTAAGCGTAAAATAGGAAAACTAGGTTTTGTCAAGCGTATATTAATAGGAAGGTCCTCGGATGAAAAAGTCAAAGAGAGATTCTACTTTCGCTCTGGTAAGGCCACACCTCGAATACGCCGCGAGCATTTGGGACCCTGGTCAAATAGATGTAACCAAAAAAATTAATAAAAATACAAAGGAAAGCAGCGCGCTTCGTTAAACACTGCTAAGAAGGAACATATAGTGCCTCGCAACTTTTAGAGGGATTAAGGTGGGAGCCCCTAGATACTCGGAGGCTACACGCCAGGTTTATATTGCTTCAGAAATTCAGGACTGGTGTGTTTCAGAGCGACACAGAGAATATTGTCATGAAGCCTCTCAGCATCTCTAGGTCTGACAGAAGCGATGAAATTAGAGAGATGCCTTGCCTAAGAGATGGGTATCAAAATTCGTTCTTTTCGCGCGCCATAAGCGACCGCAATAGAAACTGAGCTCCACTGAATACACTCCACTCCCATTATACACGTAATTATTTCACCTCCCAAAACTTTATCCCTTACATCTTTACACGGCTGGTGTCCTAACACCCTCTGCCACGCGCCCATACGGCGGCTCGCAGAATTATGTAGATGCAGATAACTTGGACTTGAAGCATTTTATTTTAATATAACACATTTAAACATTTGTTATTTTGTAACAGATAAATGTTGGTAGACATATTTTACGCAGTTATTAATATCAGAATTAAATGGAGAATCGTTAAATAAATAAAACACATCATTGAATTATGGCAAATGTATACCATGAAGAGAATTTTCAACAATTGTAGTCGCGGGAGATGATCCTCATGTCTTAAAAATTGTTAGAAAATTTGTAATTGTTTGTATTTAAAAAATATTTTTCTTTGTTACAGGTGAAGGAAAAGTTTTTTGAATTCACTGAGTATAGCAAACATTTTTATCAGACAGACTCCGTCGCGTTCCTTTAAAGGGTTATGAGGCGAACGGATGAGATCTTCCTCTCCTCTAAGGATCGGAAAGGGACGCTTAAGTTTCACTCCAATCACGTGACATCCAATTTCATGACTCCAGTCTGAAGTTGTCGGAGAGAAAATGGTGTCGATATGGAGTACAAGTGCGTTATTACACATGCACGATTGATTTCGTTGTATATGATGAGAGATTGAGGGAGTTAGTGAGGGACACGAGAGTGATGAGGGTTGTGTGGCGGAATTCGGATGCGAATAATTAAAGTCTTTTGTCCACGAATCGCACGTTTACTCTTGAATCGGTCAGAAAGATATTGTGGAGAATTGTTCGATTGAGGAATATCACACGCGAACCGATTGATCGATATCGACAATTCAATAACGTGGACCAAGTATTCCGGCGTAAGTTGTTCTACGCAAGTGTAAATAGCTTACATTGGTCAAAGTGGGCGCGCTATCCGGACCAGAGTTAAAGAACACCGATATTGTTTACTTAACGGAAATATTTTCTCCCAATTTGCCAAACATCTAATTGAAGAAGACCACCGAAGTGACTTCATCCCGGAAGTCCTTCACATACAATGTAAGGGGCACAAATTGGATTATTAAAAAAATCTTGAAATTGTTTTGCAATGCAAAAATCAAAATGTGTGTGTGCTAAATGAACTGCTCCCTTCCCACTCTCCTTTCCTGACTTTACCTTACCTTTCCTTCCCCCTCCCCCCTTCCTCCCATGACGTAAATCCTTAAACAATACCCAATCCTTTCTTCCCCCCTCCCCCACCTTATTCGGACCAGTCATCCACTCTCCACCCAATTAACTGATTTCCCATCCCATACTTCCCCTCCCCTACTTCCCCTTCCCCTACACCCTGTCATATATATATAAGTGGCTCGTGGTGTTATATTATCACCTTTATAATGACTTAACTTGAGTCGAAACCTAGGTCAGATTAATTAAAACCACTGCGGAATATTACTAAGTGAATTCATTTACAAATCATAAGTGAATACATATGTATACTTGGTAATGGGGCTTGCAAATGCATGATTGATTTCGTTGTGTATGATGAGAGATTGAGGGAGTTAGTGAGGGACACGAGAGTGATGAGGGGTGCTGGATGTGGAACAGACCACGTGAGAAGTGGGTGCCAAGGAAGACTGTTGTGCGTAAGCAGTTGAGAGTAGAAGTGGAGAGGTTGCTATACAGCGAGGTAAGAATGCAGTATGGTTGCATGCTTGAGGATGCTCTATCCTTGAAGCAGAGAGAATGGGACGAGCATATCAGAAAAGAGAACGTAAATGATGCGTGGGAGTGTCTAAGGGGAGTGATTGTGGAATGTGCTGAAAGCGTATGTGGAAAGAAGTGGTAGGAAGACTGAAAGGTTATGCTTAGTGGAATGAAGAAGTGAAAAGAAAGAGGTGTACAAGAATATGATTGCTGCCATATCTGTGGAGGAGCGTACTAAGGCCTGTGAGATTTACTGAAAGAAAAAGATGAATGCAAAATCTTTGAAAGAGAGCAAGGAAAGAATGCGTGCGGATGAAGCTAGCAAGATGAAAAGCGATTTTGAAGGCAATAAAAAGCTGTTTTGGAAGTGGGTAAAAAGGGCGTAATAATAAAATAAATATTGGTGAAGTCAGGGGAATGAATGCAGTAAGGAACTAAAGAGGTGAGATCGAGTGGGATTAGAGCAATATCAGGGACTGCTGGAGGGAGTATTTTGAAGAATTATACAATAATGTTGCAGGCGCTGAGGATGAGCATTGCAAAGTATTGTGCGAGAATGTGTGATGATGGAAAAGGAGATCAGGAAGAATGAGATCATAACGGCATTTAGAGTATGTATTGAAAAATGGGAAGGCTGCAGGCGTAAATGTGATATCCAGTGAAATGTTGAAGTGTGGGTGTAATTTACTCATTTGCCGGCTGTGTGAACTATATAATTTATGCTTACCGGCTTCTGTTGTTCCAGTGGATTGGAAGAATGCAATCATCGTTCCATTGTACAAGGGGAAGGGAGGAAAGACAGAATATAATAATTATCGGGTCATTAGTTTATTTAGCATTCGGGGAAAAGTGTTCAGCAAAATTTTAATCGAAAGAGTGAGAAATTTTATTCTGACAGAATATGGGATGTGCAGGGTTGGTTTATGCCTGGGAGAGGATGTAATGACCAGCTTATTGCTCTTCAACAAGTGATAGAAAAATGTATGAGTGTCCGAAAAAAAGTGTATTGTGCGTTTGTTGATTTAGATAAGGCATATGACAGAGTAAATAGAAGTTGTGGAAGTTTTTGAAGGACAACAGAGTGAGTGGGTAGTAATTGATGGTTATGATGGTGATATATGATAATAGTACGGAAAGTGTGAGAGTTAATGGGGTTCTGAGTGATTGGTTTGTTATAAAACAAGGCGTAAAGCAAGGATGGGTAATGTCACCATGGATGTATAATGTATTTGTGGATAAATGTGTTAGAGATGCATGTCGTGTAAAGGCGAGTAGTAGCGGTTATTTATTGGAAATGTAAACGTGCGAGTTCTTCTATATGCGGATGATGCTGTTTTGAACTCAGAGAACCAACAGGGATTACAGGAGCTCCTAGATAAGTTTTGTGAATAAACAGAGAATGGAAATGAGGGTAAATGGGTGCAAGACTAAAGTAGTAGTTTTTTATAAGGAGAATGGGGAGAATAACTGTATGATGAGTGCGAATGGTGAAGCAATTGAACAGGTGGATGATTTTGTGTGCTTAGGTAAGATGCTTACAAAAGATGGACGGATAGATGAGGAGATGAAGAGACGTGTGAATGCTGGAAGGATAGTGGTAGGTAGCATGTGGAGCATATCGAGGAATGAGTGCTTGTCTAAGGAAGCGATAATCGCCGTGTATAGAAGTGTACTTCTCCCCACTTTGTTGTATGGTAGTGAAACATGGATATGTCAGGATAGACATAAGAGTAGACTAAACGCATGAAACCGTGGGTATGAATTATCTGAGGAATGTTTGCGGCAAAAGAAGGATGGATAAAGTCAGGAATTAGCGGGTAATATATGAATGTGGATTAAATGCTCCAGTAATGGACATATGAAAGGAGTAGGCTTCGTTGGTTTGGTCATGTTGAGAGAATGGATGAGAGTCGAATAACGAAACAGATATATGAGAGTAGAATGAATGGTGCGAGAGGTAGAGGTAGGCCGAGAAAGTCGTGCTTGAGGAAATTCCTAGGAGAAGGAATATTAGGAGTCTTAAAAACAGGAGGGCGTGTATGAAGCAGTTTATGGCGGTAAATGAGGCAAAAGAGGTTTGCAAGCATAGATAATGGACATGTATGAAAGGAGTGTGCTTCGTTGGTTTGGCCATGTAGAGAGAATGGTTGAGAGTCGAATAACGAAACAGATATATAAGAGTGAAATGAATGGTGCGAGAGGGAGAGGTAGGCCGACAAAGTTGTGGTCGAATGCGGTTGAGGAAATTCTTAGGAGGAGGAATATTAGGAGTCTTAAAAACAGGAGGGCCTGTATGAAGCAGTGTATGGGGGTAAATGAGGCAAAAGAGTCAGGTCAGTATGTAGGAAATTATTGAAGCAGAGTTAGGTGTACAAATATGTATTTATGAGTGAAACTTTGTGACTGTGTCTACCCCGGAAGGGAACGACGTGATTGGTATGTATGTATGTAACTATTGATATTGGTAGACTGAACAGGTGATGGGCTTAACCTGTGATAGAATATGTTGCGGCCGAATAGAACTTCTGAGTATTTAGCGGTGATATCCAATCCTTGTTCTAGTTTAGGATGATTTTTTGTTTGCAGTATGTGGCTAATGCGCAATCAGATTGTTTACGTAGGTACGTGAATCCCTAAAAAAAGGAATTGATACCCGGAAGTTGTTTGGGGGAGGCAATTATTTTTACCCCATCCGCGGATTATGAGCCGCAAATTAACCACAAATCATGCGCAAAAGGGGTCGCCTACCCCTTTCCTTCCACTCTAACCCCCTCTCCGCCCACCTTAGGGACACCCCCACCCCGACACCTAAAACTCGTTGCCATGGGCTCTCAACACATTGTCGACGTGAGGGCGTGGTCGCGGCGGGGAATGGACTTGGGGGAGGAGGAAGGGAGGGGGGGCGGAGGAGGAGAAGTGTAATTCCTACCCTTTTCGGGAGGGGGTGGGTGTGTGTGCAATGTTGAATGGGTGGAGGTGTGTGGCTTGGGGGGCGAGGGGCCGAGGACCCCCCCCCCAAGTACAGTGCGGGAGTCTCCAATGTCTCCAGGAGTATATTCCATAGGTCATCATTTACAAAACAACAGGAAACTCTGGCAGATTCCCGGGGATCTAGTTAATAACAAACTCACTGCCATGAATTTATTTTGCTTCCCTAATTAAAATAGTTTGAGAGAAAAATCATTCAACCTAGAAATCAATGAATTTCTTCTCATTTTAAAGAAAATTATCTCTCCTATCCTATGACACCAAAATTTCTTCCCCTTACCACATTACTTTCGGAGATATTTGCCAAATAACGCCAGCCCTTTTACGTGGGAAATGGTACGTACATACACTCCAGAGAGACATTATTTACCAAATGAGTTATATCTAACACTTAGATGTCGTAAAAAAACTAACAAAGTGTAGTTTGCATGTATTCTCAACTATTGTTTAAAATTAATCATATTGTCACTGCAATAAGTTCTTGGGTATCACAAAAAAACCTTCTGTTTTGAAGGAGTTCCAAACGCACCACGCGAAAAAAACGAGTCAAGTTGAAGACTTATTTCGATATTTTCATTTAATTACTTACAATTTCTGTCATATAAACCTATATTATTGCACCATTAATATTGCAATATTTAATTGATGTGTCCTACAGCTGGGGAAATTGAAACGTATAGTTCGAATATGGTCTCTATTATGACTAGAGAACTATCTCGCTCGGACTACCTTAAGGTGACTGAAGTGGTAACAGTGAGGAATTGAGAGCACGTCTCTATAACTTCCAGGATGTCGAGAAGAAAAGTCTTGGACCTCACGTCACTTCGGTTTATCTCTTTACATAGTGTAAATGACCATGCGTGTAGTTGTGAAGTTGATGTAAAAATTATATTTTATAAGTATATTCGTAATTTAAGCATTGTTATGACTTGGTACACGGCGCGGAATTCGAAATATAAGCGGAAATCATATCAAAAAACGTGTTTTATTTACTCGGCTTGATACCCTGATAATTGGTAGCCACCATTTTATTTACATGAAACGTATTATTTTGCGTGTATGCGAAAATCTGTGCTCTTGGAATGGAATTATTTCGAAATGCACGTCGAGTGCCCAAAAGATGCGTATTAAAATATTAATTAACCCGTCAGCTCCATCGGTAATCGGTATATTGTTATTTCTAGTTTATCGTTATTTGTATATTTCTAATAATTACACAAATGCAACGTTTCACGCTAATCTGTGCAAAACGAAAATCACTCCAACCAAGTGAATGATTATAAAAGCAGTTAGTAAGGGTTTATTTCGATCGCTATTCAACTAGTACTTTGAACTGTAATTCTTGTGGGTTTTGTGTCATCTTTTCAACGTAAGATTAGAAGCATTTTGGCTTCATAAATATTCCTCCCATAATTCTTACATACCATCTGTACCTCGACACATATACGCCGCAGAAATCATATTATTCTAAAGGGCCGTCGAAAATTGAAAATGTGTGAGTATGCAATATTTCCATTGAAATTTATATCCTTTATTGTTGGAAATGGAGACACTTCGTTGCCTGTAATAAATTACTCTCGCGACCCTTGGTTGCTTAGAATAACACAAGATTGGATTGGATATTTGGTGAGGCGACCGACTGCTAAGGTCATTCGCGCCATAGGGGATAGGTAAGGGAGGAAGGGTGGATAGAAACCCGGCGTCGGCATTAGCCTGCTCTTAACGAAAGGCGCCAAGGGGACCACGGTTTAACGTCTCATCCGACAGACGGAGTACTGTACTTGAAGTGCCCTCCACAAGACACTCAAGTAGGGATCGGGTTTCCTCTGAAAAAACATCCTCCACTGCAGGGATTTGAACCCTGGCCGCCCGTATGGTTAGCCAGTACTCGAGCCACCCAACACCAACCCGATCCTCATAACACAAGATGAACACGGTAAGTTCTCAAACATTTTGCCGTAAGAACTAAAAATACTGGTAACATATTTTTGCTTCGTTAAAAGTAATTCAAGTTTCATTCGAGGCTAATGCGCCATCCATGCGATGAGAGCGTTAAAAGTATTTAGCTTATATTTGCTCAAACAAGGTGAGAGTAAGAAGCTTCGATCCCGGATGTGGAAGATAATTGACATCCTCTTCCTTCTCCGGGAGTCTTTCCGAGAACGCGACGAGGAGTGAGGTACAATAATGGGAACGGAATTACAGTTCTAGCTCAATTTCCTTATCATGTGTGGTCCACGATTTTGGGACATAGGTCACCGGCCTTCGCAGACCTGCGATGCGAAGAAGGGAGGTTGTTCACTATAGAGTCTTCCCAAGTGCTCACCCTTGCGTATTTGACCGATGCCTTGCCTTGGTGATTTTAACCACGTACCGAATAGGCTCGCATTCTAGCTTATTTATTATACTATAAGTAATTTGGCTCTCCTACCTCACTCTCAATCTCCCTCTTATTCACCTCCCCCTACTTCCCCTTCCCCCCCTCAAATTCCACTCCTACGTCTCCCCTCTCCTCGCCTCGCAGGTCCGTACTGAAGCTATAGCCGGACGTCTTATCACTTTAAAGCGTTAGGTAACCGACAGAGATGAACGGGCATTTGACTTTCCGCCCGAGGGAAGCGTCGAGCATAGACTTGCGCTGCAGATTTCGTGACTAGAATAGGAGTTGGGAGGTCCTTTGAGGAGGCGGAGGTGTGTGTCTGTGGGTGTGTGAGGGGTGTGGAGGAGAGGCGGCAAGGGATTCGTCGTCGTCGTCAAAGTCTAATGAAAGGCAAACAAGCGGATCGCCTTACGTCTTCCCTGCGCACATTCCCAACACTCCTCGTTTGACTCCACTCTCCTCACTCACTCCCTCATGAAGTTGAGATTATGTCGCCGAGCAATGGCTTTCGCAGAAGTTCTTGGCCCTGAGCCGTGGGCGATCTACATCTACGAAATACCGTGCAAGCCACCACTAGGGTGTGTGGCACGGGGTGATTCCACACCAGGCATGCAGCACTCATCCCAGTTAAAATCAGAACCGGCCCAGATGACGGCGGGGTAAAGTCCTCGCCTGCTAAACCGAGAGTCGTGGGTTCGAGTCCCGCCTGGGTGGGTTTTTCACCACTCAGGGCATGGATGTATGCCAATTTCTGTTGGTCCGGTCCCTGGAAAATCTGATGACAGGCTCAGCAGCCTATCTGGATTCCGGGGACGTACGGGCCAACAGAATCGTCCGGCAGCAAAAAAAAAACCGTGCGCGTTCCCCCGAATGCCAGGCGCAGGCCGAAAGCAGTCAGAACAACGGTACTCACTCAGACCACAAACCAGGAGAGTGATACGAAGAAGAATATGTTACCATGCAGCACACTACTCAAGATATAACTACTGGTTAGTATTATTAATGTGACAAATAAATAGCACTACAAGGTACTAAAACATGCAGGAGTATATCATGCCGGAGATTGCAAGAGAGGTTAGAATCCTCAATTCATGTTAAGATATTTAGCTCTACTGAAAAAACCTATTTAACCTACTCAGTATCCTAGAACTGATCTATCACAACTATTATAGTCCCTTATTGTACGTGGAAAAAATGACATCTTAAATCTATCGGTTCTGCAGTCTATTTCCTTAATCTTATTCCTGTGATCGTTCCTACCATAATGGTATGGCTCTAGAAAAATCGGGAAAAAAATAGTCTACATCAAACTTTCGTGAAATATTTAACCTATAATTCTCCCTTCGATTGAATAGAGGTTCCCACCATAATTCCCTCGACAATTTTGTAGCACTACTATGTTTATCGTAACAATTTTTAACCAATCTAGCTGCCCTCCGCTGTATTCGATCTATATCTGAAACTAGTCCTACTTCGTAAGTGTCCCATATACTAGCGGCGTACTCCAAGTGGGGTCTCACGAGAGAAAAATAACATCGCTCCTCTTCCTTCTCGTCACACTTTCCTAGTATTCTTTTGATAAATCCTAATTTACGACTTGCCTGTCCACAAATTTCTCGTATATGCTTCCCCCACGACCAGTCCTGAGTAGACGACCAGACCTGAGTAGACGACAAGTCCTGAGTAGACGACAAGTCCTGAGTAGACGACAAGTCCTGAGTAGTGGCACAATTTGGGGGGGTTTGGGGGGCGATCGTGGGGTTTGGGAGCAGAATATTCAGAATGCTGCGTAGAGGGAAAGAAAGGTTAATTGGGGTGGAAGTTCATGGAACCTTTCTCATTGCTGCCAACACAAGCGCTTCGATAAGCCGTATGACTCACAACGCCTAATTGTCGCCCGTTTTACTCCTTTTGGACTGTCACTTACAGCGATCCCCGAGTGTCGCCTTTGCCCTGCAACTCATTCCGGCGACCGAATCCGTTTCAATCGCTTAACGAACTGCTTTCGCAATGCGGAGATGGGCATTTTTATAGATCACTTAAATTACCAATAACAACAAAAGGGAGCATCAACCAACCGCGAACCGTCAAAATTTGTTTTTAGTAGAGCGCCACTCACAATCAGTTTAGTCTCGCCAGTAATTTCAGCGCTATTATGGTGGCTGGCTTTCATGCACCTCGACTCTCCTACCGTCGAGTGAGCAGTAGCTAATACGTATGTACTCACTCTTATGCTTCTAGTGAAGAATATGGCGGTCCCTCGCGGGCGATATGCCTCCGGTTATTTACTCCAGTTGGACAAAAAATTCGAATTTATAGGTTCATAATATCCTGACGTAAAACGAATATTTCAGAGAAAAACATCCACTGCCAGAAAAAAAGACAAAGTTTTATCTTTGGGCTATGAAATAATTATGGGTTCACTCTAAATGCAATGAATTGACGTCGGCATTTGAATCACACGTGATTGAAACCAGAGATACATGAACATACTACCTCTGTGCTCTCGGGACGCCAGTAATAGTATTTTTAATATATGCTTCATAGCGTTTGGGACCGCCGCTGCCAATGATTATTTAACACTTAGCAATAGTAGCCATCATAGACATTAACAATAGTAGCATATTAAGTGCGTAGCCCCAATAAGTTACTAAAATGAATTCATGTAAAATGGATTCAATTAACATTTTTTGTCACACAAAAACAGTAAGTACGAGTGCTGGCTCCATGAATTCAACAAAGTTTCAAAGTTGGGGATATTCTGTCACCCGAAAAATCGCTGCATGCGAACAATAGCTACTCGGGTTGACATTTGCGTGGGATTATATGTCCATTATCAATTAGTGGAAATATAAAGTCATAACTCAGTAGAAATATACATATCCATCTCTGCTCTCAGATGGCAGTTTGGCTGCTAATAACTCCTCTCGGTATTACTCCACCAAGAACACCTCGGAGGATCCATTTGTAGAATTTGACGCCCTCTAAGGCCTTTATCATATGTCCTTCTTAGTACTAACTAATACTTAATACTGCTTAATAACTTAATACTGCTAATACCAGTGTGAAAAATTTCATGATGATCATTTCATCAGCTCATCCATTGTGAGTCAACGTAGAAAACAGCGCTTAAGGGTCTTCAGGCCCTTTTGGATCCAACCCTTATTTCTGAGCTATGGGGATGTGTTATGACCCCATAGTTTTTTTTCAAAATTTACCCTCAATATTGCTAAAAGTTCGAGTACATACGATAATCTACAACTAAGGTAGCACACACTTCGGGTCCTTGTTGGCTTTCTAACTTACTCTAGTACTACTTTTGTGTTCTAAGAAACACGTGTATTCAAGACACTGTGAATGAGGTCGATACCTTATGTAATTCCATGAAGTGGTTTGTCCGAAATAAGCTTGAGCTTTTCACTCTGTAGAAAACCTTTAAAAAAAGTATTTCTTGTCGACTAGGAGCGTAACCATGTAGCATCAGTACAGTGACTTCCCTGATGACGCTACTTCGTTGCGAAATAAATCGATGGTAAATACTCTTTTGGGGTTAAAAACAGAGTGGGGAGCTCTAGTTTTTTCCGAAAAACCCCTCTATGTGTGCTAAATGTCGTTCGAGGCACGTAGAGAGAAGAAAATTGCTTTCAAACAAGCTGAAATTCATTTTTTCAAACATATGTATGGATAATGGCGATCATGTGGAATTTGGTTTAGCGACGAGACTGGAATTCAAAGATTGTAATGGCGCCACTGCTGTGGCTGCTTGGAGTGGGTTTGACCGTGGTGAAGGGGAGGGGCGTCGCCGTTTCGGTGGAATGCATTTTCGTACGTCACTTGTCTCTCCCGCACCCGTGACAACCACACAAGCACACTCGCTCGTAGGAGATGGTCGGGATCCTTATATGTATAGGAATGGAAGAGGGAGCGGGGGGGGGGGGAGTTTGGAGAGGGTTGGGACGGGGTATATGTATGTAGAGGGAGGTGGGAAGGTAGGAAGCAAGCAAGATTAGGCGGCGTATCTTTCCCGCGTGGCGAAGCGTGAAACGAAGGGTGTTGGTGTTGGAGGCGACGGCGGACGACGAATGGAGGGTGGGCGGACCTTTATAGAGTAGACCTGTACGCCGATGGATTATGTGCCGCGGCGCCGTCATGTGGCCATTTACGAGCCATTGCGTCTAGTTCATGACTTCTGTGTGTGTTTTCACTTTATATTGCCGACTCCTCATCATTGTATTACATTACTTTTTCTAGCATAACTTACCACAGGTTAGAGCGGACCAAAACAATAAAAGTCAAAATTTTCGAGTCGGGTAGGTCTTATTCGGTGCTACGGTGCGAGGCAAGAAATTTGATACCCGGGTCGACCCGATCAGACCACGGGAAAAGGTCCCACACGCAGCGCTTGAATGTTTATTATAATTAATCATAGAAATGAAAGGGATGATGCGCTGTCAGGGACCGAAATATCGGTCGGACAGAAAATTTCATGAAACGTGTGCAGAATGGTCGTATTTATTCTGCGGAAAGAGCTGCAAAATTAGTAACCGAATTTCTAAAGGGCAATAATTTGCCTAATGATGAAGAGCAACGTCAATTTCTCCTCTTAACAGTTGCAAATGATAGAAAAGTTAATAAACTTTGATCTTGTTTTTGCTGTGAATTACTTGTGAAAAATTGTATAAACCCCCGTAAAATAGGCAATTTCATTTAAATTTAATTTATTATCTTTTGAGATACGAACTTGGTTTATTTGTTCCCTCCTTAAATAGACCATTCTGCACACATTATGTTATGTTAGGACGCAGTACATAAAAATTTTTCCTCCTTCGAGGGTGGAGTTAGTTTTCTAGTTGACCAGTAGAGCTACCGAAGTCAGTGCCAACCTAGCCGCCGCATTTGTCGCGAGTGTAGCCTCTACGTACATTTCTTTGGGTGGAGGGGAGGGGAAAGCCACGAGCTCACCCCTCCTTCGAAGACGTTCGTTGAGACGTCTAGACGGATGCGCTGTTGTCACTTCAGCGCGGAGGCGCGAAGCGCGCCTTTGAGTTTCCATTGGCCGATGGCCGCATGGCAACAGCGAACCAGTCACATCGTCTTAGCACCTCAGTAGTGGTACGATGCCGAAATGATGCCATGCCGAATGACGCGCTTACCTGTGAGCAAGGGATAGCGCGGTTTAATAGCATATATTATTACGGTTATCTAACGGTTAAGGTTTGCTTGAATGGAAGAGAGTAAAAGTCCTCTAGATTTTTAGTGGTGCAAGCCTCCGTCAACCTTCATAACTCGAATATATCTGAATGTGTATTACGTCGTTTATTTCATTTAATCCAGGAAACAGTATCGCGCGCTCATCCCTTTCCTAAACATATTTGGTCCTCTAACTGATCTTCACTTTATTAATACTTCATCCGATGCTCTAGCCTTCGGCTAACTAACATTAGGACTGTCTTCATCGCATAAGAGGTTCGACATTCGTAAAGTAGACTTTCATGGGTCATGAAAGTCTACTTTTCTTTAGAGGAATGGGACATAGCTAGGGAGAATACTATAGGAGGAGTTGACCACACTGACTATAATAGTGTAAGTCAGCAGTATTATAAGGAAAATATTGCCCCACAGCATCAACCTGACAGAAAAGTCCACAGCATATAAAGCTACTTACGAAATATCCAACATAATATTCTGTTGTCTGAAATTTTGACTTGCCTTACGTTGATGGTTAATTAAATTCGTAACAAGCGCTAAATAGTTGATATGAACATCATTCCGTAACCACAGCCGTCCGAGACAAGTTCGGAAGATGTCTGAATCGATGTCAGCAAGCCTTCAAGCGAGAACTTAGAACCACCTCGGCTCTAACAGCTATGGTGCAATCTAAGCAGAGCTCTACTCCATGATGGGAAACAGAAAGAGAGCAAATGAAAGAACACATCATGCTGGTTATAATTGTTTTATTTATTTTGCTTTTTGCATTTTAATTTTCCTATGTGATCCATCTTCCCATCCTTACGTTTGACCGATTCACGACGTCTGTTTTCTTGGGCTGCCAAAATACTGAGGGAATTTCGAATCGGCATTGACCGGGGGAATCTCGGATCGACTAACTCTGGAAGCATGCATTCCAAATAGAATTTTTTTAATTTTTCCGCCATGAATTCCTCCCAGAACTCATCGTCCCTGAGGATCCTCTCCACCTTCAACCCCTTCTTCGTCCACACAGCAAAGATGCAGAAGTCTCGCTGAGAAATATGGAGCTGGCCTTGTATCTGGTAGTAGTAATTATGCTTTCGGTTAATTCTCATTCCGTGATTCTTCATCCAAAAATCCATTTTTCCTTTTATGATCGCCCCTTCTACACTAATCTCTTCAGCTGATGATGGGAATTTTATTTCAACAATACCCCGATCCCCCACTATTCCATCGGGAGATGCTCCTAGGAAAGGATATTCTCTGTCGATAAACAGCCCACATGGCTGAATGTTCACGTCTTCAGCTGTTTCCAATGCCGCGCAAGCTTTGTCCTCATTAACCCTTCCGTACTCTAGGTGAGGAGAATCGAAATGATGGTACATGATTGATTTCACTACATTTTCGCAGCCAGTGTGAGCAAGCATTTTACAGACGCGCCCAAAATTCGAGGCAGTGAGCATCTTCTGACGCATCGCAACCCACTCCACACTTTCCCTCTGTCGTATCGTTTTCCTCTCTATTTCTTTAATTTCTTCCTCATTCTTTTGTAGACATTCCTTAAATAGTTGACACTCAATGTTAAATTCCTCAATAGGCATATCAGGCCTTTCAGAATTGGGACCGTAATCGGAATCAGGCTTTGTCTTCAGTTGATTAAATATATTTCTCCTCGATCTCAGTGTTTTTTTTCTTCGCTTGGAAGTAGCAACTGCCTTCAGCTGTCTTCTTTGAAGTGACCTTTTGCAGTGATACCCTGGACTCACATTACAAACATTTTTGAATAGGGAATGCAAAGGATTTCCCGAGTTGAAGCTGATCACAGCCCCTGCACAACTTCCTCTATACGAGCGGGTAAGAGCAAAATTAACTCGTTTCCCGCCGATAAATTTTGCTATGATAGCGTTGTAATGCTCTACAGGATTATTATCAACGTCGTGAATAAGGCTTCGGCTGTGGCGACTAATATTCTGTACTAGGTTTTTCAATTTTTCATTCACCCCACATTCTTTTAGTGCAGGTATATTGTTTTTTCTTCCCGGGGCGTTTTTTCCATCACAGAAATATCCTATATCTACACATTGCTTGTGTTCTCCAAAAATATGGCTGGGGCTATTGAGGTTATCCTGTCGCAGTAGTTCAATTTTTTGCGCTAGTGTCACATTTTGGCATTTCCAAAACTCAACGGCTTTTATGACCGCCATTCTTAAGCGTAAAATGTTATCGGCGATAATTTTTCTTATAGGTATATTATTAATATATATTTTTATATATTATTAATTTTTTTGGTTAAATTTATTTGACCAGGGTCCCAAATGCTCGCGGCGTATTCGAGGTGTGGCCTAACCAGAGTGAAGTAGCATCTCTCTTTGAATTTTTCATCCGAGGACCTTCCTATTATATGTTTAACAAAACCTAGTTTCTTTAATGCTGCACCACATATGTTCTGTATGTGTAATCCCCCGATATATCAGAAGTAAAAGTAATTCCAAGATATTTTACTGTATCTGAAGATTTTATGTTTACTCCACCCACTGTAGGTATAGGCATGGCATTTGTGTGATGACTTTCAGAGGAAGTTAATTGTGGTGCATTTACTAATATTTAGTTCTAACCCCCACTCCTAGCACCGCGAATGAACATTGTTAAGGTCAGATGACAGAACTTCTAAGTCCGCGTCTTCGCTTATATCACTGTAGATAACTGTATCGTGTCGAATTATCTTACCTTACTGCTTACTTGAGAAGTTTTGTCTTTAAATTAAAAATGAATAAAAGAGGGCCAATCACGCTTCCTTAAGAAACACCGGATGTGACTTCGACCATATCAGAGCTAAAACCATCAATAAATATTTTTTTTGTTTTCGATCACTGAGAAAGTCCCTTATCCAATTCACTATATTTTATAAACTATGCATGTTTGCAATTTTAAATGAGTGTTTTGCGAGGCACCTGGTCGAATACCTTCTTGAAATCAAAGAATATCGCGTCGACTTGTTTTTTGATTCATCTGTTTTTTGGATATCGTTCGCATATCGTATAAGGAAGAGCGCAAGCTGGGTTTCGCAGGACCTGCCCTTTCGGAAGCCATACTTACTGCTGTGTAAGAAGTTACGATTATCCAGGAATGTCATAATATTGCTGACGATAATGTGTTCAAGAATTTTTTATAACAGTAATATTAACGATATAGGCCGATAATTTCCTGGGTCACTTCTCTTTCCTTCTTTAAATATCGGTGTGATGTGGGCTATCTCTCTATATTTTCCAGTCTTGGGGCCTCTTGCCTTCGGATAATGATTTGCTAATTATAATTTCTAAAAATGGCGCATTCTGTGGCGCTAAGTCCTTGAGCACGCGTGCAGGTATTCCTTTTGGACCTGGGGACTTGTTGCTTTTAATCGAGCGCAGTTTTAGTTATTCCATCACGCTGAATTGTTATGTCCGCCATCGGCTCGTTGAAGTCAGGAATGTCTAAATTGCGTATTGTGTCATCCCTAGTGAATACACTTTCAAATGAGTGGTTTAATAAGTTGGCTCTGTCGATGCTGTTGGTGACCTCTTTGCCGTTTGTGTCCACTAATGAATCTATTGTCGAAGATTCGCCCTGGAACTCTCTCGCGTAAGACCAGAATGACTTGGGGTTTTCTTCTAGTAATTCACCTGGGATTTTTTTCTTGAGGTTTCGTAGACTAGTGCGCATTATTTTCTTCGTTTTTTAGCTTTTGGCAACGTAAATTTCTCTCGTCTCAAGTTCCATTGTTTTGTTATCTGACGTAATAGAATTTGTATATATGTTGTTTAATTGCCTTTTCTCCTGATCTGTCGCCTTACTTCGTGGTTATACCAACGAGGTTCATTACCATTTGAATTTGTGTGGAATATATTCACCAATTCCTTGACGTAGTATTTTCAAAAAATATCTCCATTATACTTCGGTACTCTCGTTCTTCATTTTGGCTACGAATTTCGAAAATGAGGCTTCTAACGTCTCTCCGCATTTTACGTAATCGCATTTATCAAGTAAGTAAATTTAACGCTTGGGTTTTACAGTGGAATATACTGTTGTTTTAAAGTCGTAAAAATTATTTTATAATCACTGATGCCTTTGAGGATATCGACGTGTTTAATCATTATAGGGTGACTAAATGCTATAATAAATAGTATATTTTATTACCTCTCTTAGGTTCGTTTACTACTTGAGTAAGAGAGTGGTGTGAAAGTGTATTAAATAAGACCTCACCTATATCTCGCTTTCTTGAACTTGGTTCAACGCTATTGGTTTTCCGATTCATAGCCGGGAGGTTGAAATCTCCACCGCTAATTATCACGCTTTTATCATCTCTCGAGGAAAATGACGGTAATTGACTTTCTAATTTGTACAGAACGTCTATTTTGGAGTCTGGTGGCCTGTCAAATGAGCATACATGCATGTTTCTTTTGTTTTGTTGTTAAACGGTAAAACAAACGCTCTCTATTTCGTTGTCATCTAATATGTGTGCGGTACTATTCAAATACGATTTAACTGCTAAAAGTACTCCACTGTCAGTCCTATCTGGTCGATCACGTCTATAGATTTTATATCCTGCCCGAAAAACTTCGCTATCGTCAATATCCTCTGCAAGCCAATTCTCTGTTCCAATTACTACATCTGCGTTTTCAAATATATGCTCAACTTCGGCACGCTTGTTCTTTACGCTACGGAAACTTGCTATTACTAAATTTATATCGCATTTAGCTTGAAGAATGTCTGTTCGCTGTTTTCTGTGATTCTTTGTGTTATCTTTTTGATGTTCTCTGAAACGACTGAGAAGTGGTTATCTTGATAGCGCATGTTAGAATGATTTTCGATATGGAAGTAACATTCATTTATTTGTGCTTCCTATAAGTTTTTTCGGCAATGAAGGTCTACGTTACACGGATTTACTCGGAGGCTGTTATCGAGTCTATACTTTCGATTCCCACTGAATGACCTACTCTCTAGCCTAAAAAATACCTACAATGCTCGAAAATCCTACGAGCCACCCGTTCTGACGTCTGGGCGGAGTAATGCACCCCAGAACGGTTGAGTGGAACCCGGCACGATCCGAGCTTCGGTCGAAGATCTACGAATTCTACTCCAATGCTTACACAGAATTCCCACAGCCTCCCGTTCAGGCTGTCAATCCAGTTCCAAGCATGATGATCGCAGTCGGTCCGCAGAACAACACTACAAATGGACAGCCGCAAATCGACACCATGCGCCGCCCGGACGCGTTCCACCCCTGAGTTTAGATCCCTGAATAAATTTAAAATCTCTTCAGCTCCACGCTCGGACGCATCATTGGTGGCGACATTTGCCACCACCCGCAGGCTGGAGCAGCCGGTATCTCCAACAGTTGTGAGTATCGCAGCCGTGGTGTAGGGTTCTAATCCTCCTGGTATCTACGCTCCAGGAGGTGACCCGTTGGTCCGCTCCGCGTAGCAGCCTCCGCTCCCGCGTCTCCACGATTCGGCCGCGTCGCTGCCGTGAGGCACCACTATCCACTCCGGCTTCAAGATGAGCATCGTCCTTAGGCTCAGTGGCTGCACCGCCACCCCCTCGACCGCCCCACTTGCATTCGTACTTGAGCACGCACGGGGTACCTCCTTGGTGCTGTGAAGGGTCCTGTGGGAAGCATTACGGCCCCCGACGCCCACACAATCCGTCATATATGACTGAAATTCTACAAAAAAGTTTTGTACCTGATGATGGCGCATAAGCGTCGAAACGCGTCGTACCAATAAACAATCCAGTGGACATTGCAAAGTTTTAATCAGTTTTCTTCTCTTTAATAAAAATATCCCACAAAATCTCGCCGGACTTCGTTGAGTTTATGTTAAGGCACAGTAATAATGATAGGTTAGGTTAAAGCTCTTGAATACTTCATTTGCCTAAACGCTTAAAATTGAGAGACATTTCTTGCATACGTAGGTATGACTTTCATTAAGTAAGTTTTTATATGCCATTATACAAATTGATGCATTTATCAATGAGAAAAAAATTAATACTTTGTGCAATAAAATGCTAATATGCTACAATACTGTTAAACATTTGAAGGCTAATAAATTACGTTACCGGTCACGCCGCCGCCGGTAAAAACCATCGTATCGGCGTGCCGCCGCCGCATTTCCAGTCGGCGTCCGCCGCATATAGTCAATCCATCGGAGCACAGCTCTACTTTAGTGACCACACTGAGCACTCCGAGGGCGTGAAATTAATTACACTTGGTAACAAATTTTGACTAAGTTTTTTGTCGTTTTTTAATCGTTATTGCTTATTTCGGTGATGCTGATTTTGAATATTGAATATGTTTTTCTCCAATGTTATTATTTTGGATGTGATAATGAGTTTTTTTATTTTTATTAAAGGCTATTGATATCAAATAATGCTTAATGCAACCAGGGTCTTGTGGGAAATTTTTAACTTTAAGTACTATATAAATTGAGAGGAACACGTCCAAAAGTCATAAAGAACTCCGAATTTTTATACAACAACGGCGTTATCCAAAAATGTGAGCATCAGAACGGCTTTTTCTCTTATCATCCCTGGACCCTTTGCCTTTTATATCTTGCTCGTGTTACACCCCCATAACGTAGATTCCCATCGTAGCACAGTCCCATGTTGCCTTCCTTCTTGTTGTATGTTGAATGTCCTGGTGAAAGCGTTCACTGTGTTCCTCAATTAAAGTTCCTAAATTTGATATAAATAAGGCATGTGCCCAAATATCGAAAAGTATCGACATCTGGGAAAAAGTAATGGCATACTCGTGTTCTTCTTCTTCTTCGGTTATCAACCCATGGGTTGGTTGGCAACAGTACGCCATTCTTCTCTTTGCTCAGCTTTCCTCTTCATTTCACCGTATGAGACGCATCCAGAGTTATTGATGATCTGCTTCATGTAGCTTAATCTAGGACGTCCTCTACGATTTGTCCCTTCAATAAAACCTTCAGTTATTAATTTTATGAAATCATTGCATCGTAGAATGTGGCCTATTAGTTTAAGTCTCCTTGTCTGTATCTGTCTCCAAAGACTTCTATTGTCTTGTACTCTTCTCAGCACTTCCTCATTGGTGATTCTGTCTCGCCAGCTGATTTTCTGCATCCTTCGATAGCACCACATTTCTAGGGCCTATTATCTGCTCTTTTCATGTTTCCCGATAGTCCAACTTTCACACCCGTAAAGGGCCACAATCCAAACATAAGCTTTCATAACCCTCTTTCTTACTTCCAAACTAACATTTTTACAAGTCAGTAGAGAGAGTTTTTATCATTGAAAGCTATTTTTGCTAGTTGTGTCCTATTCACAATTTCTCCTTTACTCCTTCCATCTTCTGTTATCTTACTGCTTAAGTAGCTGAATTCTGTAACTTGTCCTAGTTCTTCATCATTTATTCTTATCCTTACAGGTTCACAGCAGTCTTGAGCACCACATACCATCACTTTAGTCTTTTGCTTATTTATCCTCATTCCATATTGGCCTCTAAGAATTCTTTCCGTCTCGTTAAGTATAATTTACGTTAAGTGTTAATCACCTTCCAAATATTCAGAAATCAGCAAGATATAAACTTAAACAATTTTTGATGCGTAATATTACTCACCAATATTTGAAAGGCCTATAGAAAGTGGCTGAATTATTGAGGAAGTTACGAAATTACTGAGTCAGTATGGCTTTTTATGAAAACAATATATGTAACATTGGTAAGAAATTAGAATTCTATCTAAATTTGAAGATTTATTTGAATACAGCATTTTTCTCTGAGCACACGTTGAGTTGTTACCTAATAGTTTCCCTTCTGATATTTTCCTATGTGTATTTGGACAAATGTGTCAAACAGCACCAATATTATCATGAAGCCTCACTACATTTCTAGGTCTGATAGAAGCGATAAAAGAAGAGAGATTCTCTGCCGAACAGATAGGTACAAGAAGTCGTTCTTTCCGCGAACAATAAGCGACTACAATAGAAACTGAGCTCATCTAAATGCACTCCTTTTAATTCATGTCACCATTTCATCTCCAAAAAACTTACACCCTTACACGGCTGGTGACCTAACACCCCCTGCCACACGCCCATGCGGCGGCTCGCAGGGTATTATGTAGATGTAAATATAGATATACTGATCGACATCCATGTACCTGTGACAACTACGCTCCTTTTTAAAACATTATTGGCTGAAAAAATGCTCAACAGGATATCTACTTCAACTCGATAGCCATTATCTCAGAACTCTTCTCTAATTTGAGATTTCCATCGTTATCAATGTTATCCATGGACACGGGAAGCAATATATTTTTCACTCCCCTGTCGTCACCTACGGAACTGTAGATGACATGACTGAGACTTCCGCGACTACTTATGTTTACCCTAAGCGGAGGCGCTGGGCATTTGTTTTTTCTTTTGACGCATTCCTAAATATCTTAAATGATATTAATAATTCAACATTCCGCAGGCAAGGCGATTCTTAAGATCTTAACCCAGGATCAGTACTTTCTCTATGCTAATAAAGTTAACCACTCGCTACAAATGCAATCCTTGCCTCTCCTAATTCCATTTATTACTTTGCATAATTACCTGGATAGTGCAAAGGTAGTTAAAGAAGGCTCTGGCAAGTGGCATAACATTGCCTGAAACACCACATAAGTTCTCTCTGCTACGATTTGAGATGCTAATCACTCTTAAACGGCCATTAAACACAACTTTCACGAACTACACCCTCAAGCCACTAAATCTCCACCATCGCATATAATAGTTCGGAACTTGTCCAGCGGAAATGTTTCTGGTCATCTTTAAACGGGAAAGGGAGAACAATTCTGGGTGACCACAAACACCCCCCGCCCCCCCACGCCATTGATGCTCCAAATCAAGCGGCAGCATTACAATGTTTACGGCACGGAAACGGTACGGAAGAACATCACGATTCCAAAATAAGCGACCACAATAAAAAATTAAGCTCACTTAATTACACTCCTACAATTCATGTCACCATTTCATCTCCAAAAAACTTACACCTTAACACAGCTGGTAACCTTTTTTATGAATGAAAATATTCGTATTAATTTGATTTAAAAACGTTTTTAAATATTATTTTTCACCCGGTACAATTTTCAAAAGCCAACAGTCCAAATATTGAATCGTCCTATTCCCAGTATTGTTGATTGCATCACTCAGTGATTTGCATTATAGATGGGAGCGATGGCAGCGAAAACTGCATATATTTGTCATCAAAAGACGACCCTAATAACCTCCGATGATTGTAACGATCTTTACATCAATTTTAATGATCGGATATCTGTTTTGAAGAGCCAAAAGTTAAAAATCAATAGTTTCTCTGGCCTTGTTCACATCATAACGTTCAGATCATCATTTGAGATCTCCCAAGGTTATCCGGATGGACTTCCTGATTCAAGGTTGAATTCTCGCACGTTTATTCTGGTCTGCACCGGTTGCCGCGCCATCGAAGGAGTGAACATCTCCTTTTATGAAGCTTTGTCACGATTGGGACATTTCAAGCTGTATATTCTATCCAATAGAGATCAAGAACCAGTGAAGTTTACTTTTGGATGCTGTGGAACGAAATGAAAATGTAAATGGACAGTGAGGGAGTGAACATGGTATAAGAAAGGTAGCTGCCTAGATGGTATGGTTCTACAATCTGGCTTTTCCTTTTCTTGGGATGTTTCAGTTGGTTTTCGCAATCGCCCAAGGAGCTAGCCCACGCATGAGAGTCAAAGTCAGGGGGAAAGTAACGCCGGAGTTTGATAAAATTAAGAATGGGGAGAGAAAGAAATTGATGCAATGAAGGAATGGATTGGCATCGGGAGAGACCGCGTAGTTATGGTAAAGTGGTGAAACTAAGTGTTTGTGAGTGGACTTTATCGGTTACTTCAACTCCGACATTAAATTGAACGAAACAAAATAACAAATATATATAGCGAACAGCAATTATTGATATCACACAAAAGAAGAACGTTGATTCTGGAGCACTCGGCCTGGTAGAAAACCGGCAGTGAATGAACTGCTGGCGGCAGACAATGGCTGTAGTGAGGTGAAGAGTGGGTGAATTTCGGTGTATAGATGGGCCAGCGAGAAAAAAAAACCCTTAGTTCTTAAGGTAGTCCGAGCGAAATTTTTCCCTAATCATAATAGAGACCTTATTCGAATTATACCCTTAATTTCACCAGCTGTAGGACACGTCAATTCAATATTGCATTATTAATGGTGCAATAATACAGTTTTATATGACAAAAATTGTAAGTAATTAAATGAAAATATCTAAATAAGTCTTCAACTTGACTCATTTTTTTCGCGCGGTACCTTTGAAACTCCTTCAAAACGGAAGGTTTTTTGTGATACCCAAGAACCTACTGCGGTGACAATATGATTAATTTTCAAAAATAGTTGAGAAAACATACAAACTACACGCTGTTAGTTTTTTACGTCAATTTTTTTACGACAATTTGAATTTTTGGTGTCTTTAGAAGAATGAGATAATTTTCTTTAAAATGAGACCAAATTCATCGATTTCTAGGTAAAATGATATTTCGCTCAAACTACCTCAAGAGAAGCGTAGAAATGCTAATCTGCTCATATGACTACCGGCGTCTCCGCTGGGTACGGCAGCAATCTGGCTAGCGGACGACCATGCAGAATAGGTCAAAAATCTGATTCCGTAGCCGTAACGAATAGAATACTGAACAAAAACAATACTTTCGGAAAATTTAAACGGTTTTGACCTCGAAAAGGGAGCAAAATTAGATAAACTGTATGGCGGTGTATCAGTCCCATAGCCTTAAATGTAATAAAAGAAATCCCTCTTATCACACATTATACAAAAATGTTTTATTCTTTTCCTCACTCATAAATACTGCTAGAGATTAGCTGTAATCCTTTTGTAAGCTATACGTAGCTTATCTAAACATTCCTAAACGAGGCCTCATAGTAATTGTAAAATCAATATTATTCGGCGTTACTTGTTGGAATTGACTCATACTGATCAAATGTAGCAGTAACTTTATTTATTTGCATCCTCGTCCATGACAATGCCATTACGGATGAAATAGTATATCCCTCGAGGCTAAACTTATGTGGAATTTTACAAAAATAATTTGACTTTTATAGTATTGGTAATACCTACGTTATCCAGACACCTCGCCACGAATGGAGAGACAGGCTAGGTTGATGCTTAATGTCGGACCCGGTGGCGGCGGGATAAAGTCCTCGCTTGATAATGCGCGGGTCGCGAGTTCGAATCCAGCATAAGCAGACTATTTATTGCATGGGACATGGATGATTGTGTTCGTCGAGTGAGTTAATTGTACGAGCGGACTGTAGATCTGTAAACCTTAATTCGCTCATAGTAAAGACAATATTATAATTATTATTATACTGAACTGCTTATTTTTGAAGTAATACCTATTACGTTGGCTGTTTTGTGAGAGAGTTTTGGACTTGAACAAATTTCATCAAATACAGTTCTCTTATTTCCATTATTACAAATCTAGTACATTTTTTACTTGAGTAGGGTTACTAGTATGAAAGAATTAAGCCTGTAAAGTTGTGAATCGTTACTTGACAAAATATAACGAAGTTTTTATCCGGAAATTGCAGTATATCGCCAGCTAAATAAAAACAAACTGTATGAAATGTGGAATCATGTAAGCGCGGTGAAATGAAACGCGGTGACACTTTATTTGGGAAAGTTGTAAACCTCACGTACTCTACAGGTTTCCGTGACCAGCATATGGATTTTTTTCTCATGTCGCCTTAGATGTTCGTATTTCGTAATTCCACTTGTGGCGGTCACGTGTGTGAATGCGAAATACCATTACACACCCAATGTGGAAGCGGCAATGTCGAGAAGTAATTTCAAACACCACGCCAAGGAATAGGCGTGCGGCGGGGTCCGTCTGCCTGTTGTGACGTCATTGTAGGATATCCAAAACGAGATTAGATCGATGAGAAATTCGTCTAAATCTACGAGACCGTAGGTATGGCTTAAGCAGTCCACAGGGTACACCCTCAACCCCCGTTCGTAATAACCGTGCCTCTCACGCGTGGTAACCCAACGACTCGTGCTGAGAGCGAAAGGCGAGAGCATCTCTGGAACATGACCGGAAAAATCCTAAAATGTATCAGTGGGGGGTTTGGTATGACGTAACTACTGGTAGGAATGAGAAAATAAGTAAAAAACACGAGATATTGTACTGTCCACTATTTAATACATAAAACTTAACGACACGTGTTTCGGCACTTTATTGGCCATCATCATGTACAGTATGATGGCCGATGGGCACGTGTCGTTAAGTTTTATCTATCAAATATTGGACAGTACACTATCTATCTAGAGTTTTTTATCTTTAATATGCAGTTCCAAAATATCTCGCCAGAAACTGTTGACTTCATTAAGATAGTAAGTAAATGAAAAATTTCCATGTCAAGAGTGCGGAAATTTTCCACCCAGGCCGGACACGAACCCGCTACCCTCGGAAATTGTGGCGGGGATATCTGTCGCCACCAGGACCAAAAATTCGTTTGTATATATATGCAACTCAATTCCAGGATATTCACATGAGTGAAATAGCTTTCTTTGGAAGCGTAGCGCATTTCGCGAATATATAGATTCTGAAACTTTGCTTCGAATAAATTTACTGGTATTATTCCCGTATTTTCCCCATTCGAGTATTTACACCAATACGAAAAATAAATCTAAAGTGACGCACATTATACTCTCTCCACCTTAACCTTGAGGAATTTTATGTTCGCAAATTTATGCGTAATAAACCTTCAACATAGCCACAGAAAAAGAAAGAAGATTCAATGTTGCGACTGGTTTAGGTAAGTTGATTTCTTCAGGTGTTGGCTGCAAAACTTTTATTGCACAATAAAATTGCTTTAGATGCACAATCCTACATCTATCAAAAGAAGTGTTTGAAAAATTAAATTCTAGTCTAGATGTTTATTTCTATTCCCCGTTCTAAGAAGCAATGGTTGAATACTCCCGCAGCAGGAAGTTTACTTGTCGAGAACTCTTCTCCCAAAAGTAAACTCGTGTTTGTATTTATTTATTTATGTCCGCTATAGACTCCCGCAGCGCTTCAGGACTTCGTGAGAATTACATCTTTGAGAGAAGCCTTCCTCCCGCAATGCTGCTGAATATTCAAATTGTTAAATGCTCACGGCGTTGCAACTATTTGAAAAGTCTTCGATCAGGAAGTAATTAATTCCTCATCGTCTGAAATCTTCCTTCATCCCGACAGCGGCATCCCATATACATTTTCACACCTCTTACTGAGAGATGTCGCTCCACATTTAGGAAAATTGAGTCTTTCCATTGCGCACAAGTCTTTCCGCGGAATCTTTTCGCACGTGTTACATCGCAGCACAGCCAATTCACGACTTATGGAATCTTTTTTCCCCCAAGCCAGAGTGATAAGCCATTCCCTGAGTCGGATCACGTGCAAAGCGGGGATGAAACTGAATCCGTATGAGGCGAACGCCAAACTCCCACTTCCCCGCCCCCCACCATCTCCCTGGTGCTCGCGCAAACTATTCCCGTGGAAACGTGCACGTCGATGATTTGGTGACTCTTGACTGCGAGGGACGCTGCAGGATAGGAATCAGGAATCGCCGCCGGCATTGGGTGCACCGTGGACGTGCATCCCCCCTCCTCACGGGCGCGTCTCGACGGTTCGAATGAAAATGCTGCGAGATGTACGCCCCAGAAAAACTCTTTAGCTTTCAACTCTGTCACAAACTTTTGTTTCAAAATTGAACATAAATTTATTGGATACAAACATTGCAGAAATACCTTATTATTTAGTTATAAAAAAACAATTCAAATACAGGTCTCGTTACAATAATGTAAGTAATTCAAGTACCATTATCAGAAATATGTGAAATTGAAATGTTTACAAATTAATTTAAGTACATGTGAACCTTGCAAATACAATATAAGTCCTCCTGAGCCACTGGCTCGTCATATTTACCTTTCCATACAGCCAAATGGATATTGCCTCTAATACCAATATTATATAGAATATTAAAAAGAATTTTGGTATTCACTGTATCAAAAGCCTTGCAATAGTCAATAAATGTCATTATTATTTCATTTTTCTTATCCACATTCAAATTAACAATATCCGCAAATATCTCTACAGCATCCCTAGTCCCTTTTTTCTCTTGAAAGCCAAACTGTAGTTCATTAATTATTTCATATTTATTTATGAAGGCGATCAAATTTTGAGCAACATACTGTTCTACAATTTTACTTAATGATGGGAGAATTGAAATTGGCCTACGTACATATTCGTACGTTTTACGTACATATTCATTAGAGATGGTCAAGAATAGCCACTAATACCTTTGCATTACAAACAAAATAAATTTAAAATAACACAAAATAGGCAAAGAAAATACAAAAAACCAGTATTCAGCAGTATTCCAACTGGAAATTTGGAGGTGGGGTAGGAAAAGTCTACAGAGTGCGTTTCATTCGGGAGGAAAAGATGTAGCGTAGTGAGAAAAAGGTGAATATCGAAAAGGAGAGTATTAACAAAGGGAATTAAATTAATTGAAGGTTGGCGGTAGATGAGAGATCACTGGGGAGCTTCGTATTGGAAGAAAAGTTTAAATTGAGGTTCATTAGACATGGCTTTGGTCGGCAATGAATCTTAAGTTAATTACATGTCAATGTTTCTCTTTTAATTTAACCGTGTAATTAAAAACATAGCTATTAGTTAAACGCTTGTCGGCGGGATAATTATTATCCTGTCTTCAATAACGATTATATTTTCTCTCCGTTAGTATGTATACAAGATGATCTTACCCTCACGAAATTGTCCTCAATATTGTTGGAAGTTGGAAAAAACGGGACCAAGAAATATTTCTTAAAAGCTCCGTCTATATATTATTGAAATTAAAGGCATAGATTCGTAAATATTGTGTATTTAACAACACCGTAAACACTTCTTCCGACTTGGAGAAGACAATCCACCTCTCTAGCACCGGTATCGCATTCAGACAGAAAAATGCGTGGAACGACAGAAGGTCCCCAGAGTGGATTCATGTTGAGTGTTGTTATTTTTCAAGATATTTGATACTTATGCCAGGGTCGCATTGCAGGGGAATATTTCTCTACTTCGGTATTGTTCCATGTAACATAATACCCGTGGGACGATTATTCAACACTGATACAGAGCTCTTGCTGTTTCTTCTCCCACACTACATCTACATCTACATGATACCCCGCCGCCGCCGCATGGGCGTGTGGCAGGGGGTGTTAGGTCACCAGCCGTGTAATGGCGTAAGTTTTTTGGAGATGAAATGGTGACATGAATTATAGGAGTGTATTTAGTGAGCTTAATTTTTACTGTGGTCACTTATTGTTCGCGGAAAGAACGAGTTCTTGTACCTATCTGTTCGACAGAGTATCTCTCTTTTTTTATCGCGTCTGTCAGACCTAGAAATGTAGTGAGGAGTCCTGATAATATTCTCTATGTCGCTCTGAGAAATATCAGCTCTGAATTTATCAAGCAACCTAAGCCTAGCGTGTAGTCTCCAAGTCTCTAGGGGCTCCCACCTTAATCCCTCTAAAAGCTGTGAGACACTATATGTACGCTCGTAGCAGTTTTCAACGAAGCGCGCTGCTTTCCTTTGTATTTTAATGATTACTTTTGTGTGAATTGTTTATGACTATGGTCCCAATGCTCGCGGCGTATTCGAGGTGTGGCCTAATCAGAGCGAAGTAGCATCTCTCTTTGACTTTTTCATCCGAGGTCTATCCTATTATACGTTTAACAAAACCTAGTTTCTTTAATGCTGCGCCACATATGTTCTGTATGTGTAATCCCCACGATATATCCTCAACACTACCCCGCAGTCCTCAAAGAACAACGGGGCTATTCAAGAATTTCGGGATAATAATGGAGATTAGGGTCCGAGACAATCTTATGGATTAAATTACATATGAGATTGTATTTCCTTCACTGTCTGAACTAACATCGGTGAAATAATGCTCGTTTGTGGCAGTATGTATAGCGCTTTGTTTTTGTGGAGGTTCATTTTCTTACTTTTCTGTACTGTTTCAAAATCTGTCCCTAAGACCAAATTCCACCAGTTTGTAGAATTGACCTGCGTTGGAACTCTCGTCCACAGAATTGTTTAAATCGGCCTTCAAAAATATTTTTTCAAATGCTGGAAATCTCTCACAAAAACACAGGAGGAGTGGAGGAAGTGAAGATCGGACATCATTTGCATCTGGGACGATTACAAGAGGAGGAGAAGGAGGGTTTCGATGCAATAGGGTTTTTGGAAAGAGGCTGGGTGGATTTCATAATATTATTCAAGATTGGTTGAGATAGAATAGATAGGTTGTGATAGAATTTTTCCTAATTTTTTTTATCGAGAAGAGATTAAGTAACCACACTTGAAGAGCGAGAGGTGAAGATCGGTAAGGAATAAATCCCTCAATAAACTCTCAAGCTTCCCAATACTTCTTATAAACCAATGTAATCGGCGGGGGTTTAATACTGACGAACACCTAAATGCTTGGAGCACAAAAGCGACCAAGAGATTGCTCTCGGGCAGCAGTTTATCCACCGACAGGAAGAGGATGGCAAACACAGAGGGCGAAATGAAAGAATGACTCAAGCACACAGACAGTGGTAACGATGCTATTCTTTTCACTTTTGTTCATAGATACCCCGAATGAGAACACGTATGCAAAGTTTCACGCAAATCCCTACGCAAGCGATAAGCACGTCAACCTCCTGAAGAGGCGTGCTGAATGAGAACCTAGCTTAGAACTCGCCTCTCTCTCTCTCGCTGAACAATTTCCTCTCGCATTGATTCTATCGCCATATTGTGTGGGCATCCTCTTATTAGGAGTCGAAAGGTTCGGAAAGGTAAAAGGTGCTTTGAGAAGGAGAGAGCCGACATTTGAATGCCTTCCGGCGAATGTGGGACTCCCTGCTGCGTTCGTGCAACACGCGGGAATGAGGTTGTTGAGCGGAGAAGGCACAGTGTGGGCGGAACGTTGGTTATCCCCATCTCGTCGTCTGTCGGACGCGTCAACGACGCAGGCGATATTGTGTGCTCTGCATTGTGCGCTCTCGTCTTCTGACACCACGGGTGGAAGGGGGAGGCCGTAAAATTGGGGGAGGGGAGGGAGGGATAACAGGCGAGAGAGAGGATTTGGAAACAGCTTCCGGGCGAGTGAAACGGAGGGCAGGTCGCGGCGCTGCAGCCATCTCGCGGGGGGACGGAGAAGCGAAACCCCTTCCCTCTCTAAATCCCTCTCCCTGCCGTTCCCCTTTCCACCCCTTCCCACCCCTTCCCCTCCCCCTTTCCACCCCATTTCCCTCCCCCTTCCCACCCCATTTCCCTCCCCCTCCCCATTCCTATCCCCTTACCCACCCCCTTACTCTCAATCCTTTTGTCTCGATCTCCGAGAATGAACCCGGGCGCAATTCGGCACATTTTCCCGCTTCTCCCTCCCAAGTACCGTGGATAGAGACTCGATATCATATGTAGCATGGAGCGTTCCACATTTAGCGGACATTATGGGACTTAAGGTAGTCCGTGCGAGATAGTTTCCCATTGTCATAATAGAGACCATATTCGAATTATACGTTTTAATTTCACCAGCTGTAGGACACATGAATTAAATATTGCACTATTAATAGTGCAATAATATAGTTTATCGTGACAGAAATTGTAAGTAATTAAATGAAAATATCTAAGTAAGTCTCTAACTTGACCAATTTTTTCCGCGTCGTGCGTTTGAAACTCCTTCAAAACGGAAGGTTTTTTGTGATACCCAAGAACCGACTGCGGTGACAATATTATTAATTTTCAAATATAGTTGAGAAAACATACAAACTACACTCTGTTAGTTTGTTTTACGATATCTAAGTGTTATAAATGCCTCATTTTGTAAATAATGTCTCTCTGGAGTGCATGTATGTACCATTTCCCATTTAAAAGGGCTGGTATTTTCTGGCAAATATGTCGGAAAGTAATGTGATAAGGGGTTGAATTTTTGTTGTCATTAGAAGGGTGAGATATTTCTCATTAAAATGAGACCAAAATCATTGATTTCCAAGTAAAATGATTTCTCGCTCAAACAATGGGAGAACTCTCGTGCCCAACTTGAGGTTCCGTGCGTTCACCTACCGATCGCGTCCACTACCATTTCTAACACTGCGCTACATTTAGGGAAATTATTTAATAGAATGGTCTTTTCGCATTGGAATGCCTTTAGATGTGCAGTAAGTACTTGGAAATAGTGTAAATGACGTCTAATCCTACTGTTGTCAACATCGCGCGTCCGGCATAGTTGAGATTTATGCGGGAAACGTATACCCATACTGTCAACGAAGTGTGGAACGGGAAAGATAAACAATATATTGTGTGAGAATTGCACAATGTTAATCCTTCTGTAAACGCTGAGGAAATGGAGTGAACACAAATGGAGTGACCTTTTAGATAATCAAACCCGCGAAATAAAGCTAGGCAAACGTTTATGTAGCCTTAAATATAAAAGTGTTTATTATAATTACTTCTTTTCATGCCGTTGGTTCCATCGCTCGCAAGCTGTTGATTTTTGATCCACGCTAACCGCGGCCTCATCATGACCGTTTGGGTTCGAATATAGAGTGGTATTCTACTAATTACCCTACTAGCCACCACATGGGTGTTTGACAGGGGGTATACCAGCGACCGTGCTTTGTCTGAATAGCGTCTAAAAGCGTCGCCTTCAACTGAGGGAAAACGCGGCCTTGAAACCCTATTCTGGGATATGGCGTGTTTTCTATCCATTCAGAAGAGCAGCCCTGTTGGTCCATCCATCCTTTCATTCATACATCCGTTCATTCATTAATTGGTGACATCAGTATGCGATTCGTGTTTTTCTCGCACGAATGAGACTGGAAGGGGGACAAGATATAAGGATGCACGTAGAAACCACCCGAAAGCGTTAAGCCCAGATCCGTATACACTTCGCTCTCGACGGAAGAGATCGAGGTCGGCAAGAACAACCCAGGACACGCGGCGCAAAGGGTGGAAAACATGAGCGTCCTCACTTTATTGCGATCAAAATTGACACAGGGTTCGTCTGCGAGGGATTCTCGAAGGGGGAGGGGGAGGAATGGGGGCGCCGGTTGTAGATGGGGGAGGGTATACATGTGTGGAGCCGGGTGGAATATTTCCTTGATGTCTGGCTATCCTACGCGCTTGTTTTATCAGTGGGGCCTTCGACCGAATCCAATAGATCTTTGCGGCCTCAAGCGCTCCGAGCTACGCCACAAACAAATAAGGTATATAAACTTGAAATCACCGTTGAAGTTACCACTTCAGCCGCAATATGTTGGCGGTGAAATACGAATGAATTTCCACGAGATGAAAATCATTTGGCCCGGGAGTCGAACCACAGGAGCAAAGAGTTCCGTTCATTCTGATCAAGTAGCCGCGAGAGAATACACGAGGAGGTCAGCGAATTTTTCCCAGCAGACCAAAGGCTCGCAGTTGGATTTCTTTCATTTATTTATTCTTATTACGGCTGGCCTACATCTAAATCTATACTTTAATTTGCCTCAGACAACCGCACTAATCGAAAATGCGGACTCTAAAAAGGAATGTTTAGTGATCGCGTGGCGACTAATTGCAGGGTGTGATTCGTTGCCTTAGATTTTTCCAGTAGCCTCCAGTTTTCTTCCTTCCTCAAGAGAAACCTCATTAACTATATGTTCTATCTTAAAAACCAAGAAACACAGTATTTATGGAGCCTAGCGTGTGAGAGTAAAATGTATTTTGGGATGAGGAATTCTTTCGCCAGCGACGACCGAAGTGCAAATCTCCCGTCAATGAGTTTGCAGGAGGCGGAGAAACTATTACGTTGTACGTATTTGGTTGAATATTGTTTCATATCGTAAAATTTTCTTTAATAAAAGCATTTTATTCAGTATCTCTAAAAAGTATTGATAAAAGTATGCAAGGCGAAACCTTAGGATCATATCATTGTCCAAGGCAGAGAGGATAAGCACTAATTTGTACATCAATGCTCTTTTTAGACAAAGTCCTACTGTAGTCCACGATCCTCGGTCCTTCCGTTCAATCCACGGACCAATCCCTTTGAAAACGACCCACCTCTAGACTGTGTGTGTGTGTGTATAAATGGTAACCAGTTCATCTAAAAGTAAAAGGTCAACATTCACACGATCGTGGAAACCTCAGAAAGTACGATACTTGCAGCATCAAGTTCACAGAGACGCCAAATGCAAACCAGCCGCTCGCTCCAGGTACTTCTACTGTTGGTTATTGTTGATGGAAGCAACGGCGATGGTATTATGCTTTCGACGGTGGTTCTCCTCGGCGATCTCCATGGTTCCACTGATTCCATCTGTTACATCGTGTCCATCATCGCGGCCTAATTTCTCGCTACGAAGGCTCTCCGCAATTCCCTAATTACGGTGGGACATTTTTAGAGATTCGTAGATGCAGCCCGCGCTGACCCTATTTGTGTTCTCCTTTCGTTTGCTAGGCGATCCAGTGCGAGAACTGAGATCTCTTTCAATTCTATCTTCGGCAATCAATAGTTTGCAAACGCAGACACCTCCGCGGGAAGAAATCTTGCTCGAGAAACTTCAACCCGAGAGCACACCGCTCGCTCCAAGTTTCGGTTCCGACTCAAAAAAAGTGAATTCGCCCTTCCGCTCGCCATTGTTCTCTGGAAGGTGGAAAGGTGACGAAGGAAAGCTTCTGTGCGTCACCTGCGGCGGCACCCGGAATAACTTTCGAGTGAACGGCCCACTAAAGCCAAAATTAATTTCCCCTAGAATTTCCGTGCGCCACCAACTCGGAGAGAATAGCGAACGAGGCTTCGTGGGAGGAGGGATAACATTGCCAAAAATCGAAATTTTCCCAACTTCATGCGTAAGGACTGTTTTCTAGAAGTTCTACAAGTGAAAATTTTTTTTTAAATCAAGTCATTTTCTTCTGATAAATGGGTTTCTACTCTCTACGTAAATGCTGGTTGAATATTAGCTCTTTTGCTGCTAGATGTTTATCAGGTGCCAAGTGGCAAATAAACTTAAATGTATCATTTCTTTCAGCGTTTTTTGACATGAGATCATTCATGTTAATATAATGTAATGGTATAAACATGGCCGCAAGGTCAACCGAACAATAAGCGTCAAGTGATCCGGGGAGGATAAGTGGAAACACAACCAATAATTCAAATGGAAAAAGAGCTTTCGCACCCAACTAGTCGTTAAATTTATAAGAAAAGAGTTTAAATTTTTAATTCTGTTAATTTCGCACTGAACACCTTTTGTCTCTTCCTGAAATACTTTAGTAACATATTGCCTGTTTTTCTTTTATGACCAAAAGGATAAGACTCGCCACTCGATATCTGACGGAGATCTTTCTGAAAAGACTCGCCTTCTTTGCCATATTAGCATTACGTACATCTTCAATGGTTTGCGAGCTAACTTTGAGGAATTTAGAATTCATATCGAGATGAAATAAATACACTTCGTATAATCCACACAAAGCTTTAATGGCATGAGCCCTTGTAAAATCCGTAACATATTGAGACGAACCGATGAACATGTATGCTTTTATAACTGTTCAACTCTTGGTCGTTTATTTTTTAATTCCAAAGAAATTTAGTACTGAAGAAAAAAGTGGTGTGTATATTTTGAAGTGTGATACACAGGGATGCAATTGTTTTTATGTGGGACAGACGGGACAAAGCTGCAGTGCAAGTGCAAAAGAACATTTTAATTCATTTATTAATTGCGACAACAAATCTGTTTTCGCTGATCATTTAGCAATTTTCAATCATTAGTCTGATTTTAAAGTGAATGTTTTGGTTTTAATTGAGAATTTTGAAATTATGACGCAAGCTAAGCAGTTTGGTTCCTATGTGTTAAATGACTTGGTACCATTACACCAATCTCCCCTCAAACCAAGTTCCTGTCCCCCCACCCCTTCCAGAAAATACTTGGTTACATCCACCTCCAGCCCTAACTTCACCCTTAACCTTCATCTTTGGTCTTATTTTCCTCAACCCAAATCCCCCCCACCCCCCCTTCTTCCGACGTAAAATATAAATACGTGCTCGCCAAAAAACGAATTGTATTGTCCCCCCTTGAGAAGGACACGAAAGCGTTGAAACCGGTTGGGCTTATACCATCAAAGTATTGTGTGGATTATACAAAGTGTATTTATTTCGTCTCAGCATGTATTTTCATGTGTTTGATGTGTTTAAATGTGTTGTTTGCATGTGCTTGTCGCATGACTAATTTGATTGTTTTAAAAGGAGATAAGTTGGGTTACGGAATTTGCATCAAGGTTGAGCAGCCGTTGAGATAAAGGATAAGTTACAGAATTGGTAGCGTTACAATAATGAAACAATTCAGGCATTAAAGGAAAACCATTGTATTCTAATGACGTGCTATACTCAATTTATCACCACCTATAGATAATTAAGAAAAAGGGTCTGTTAAAAAAAAAGGGACTTAATTTATTGCTTGAACATTGATAACCCAAGCGACATCTGCTCAGCGACGCGGCATTCTTCACTCCCTCCCTAGAAAAAAATGGTTTCCCATTTGATTACACTTCGCTTAGTTTTCTTAATATACGTACCTACACAAGAGGAGTGTTTTCAGTCGCCGTGGCGATTTTTCCCTTGTCCAAATTTGTGGATTAGTGTTGCAACGTGAACTTTTGCGTGAATATTGGGAAATCTTATACGGAGAGCTTCGATCTTTTGAAAAACACTGTCCTAGATAATGCTCTTAATTGCAAACAGTGTTACCCGATCCAAAATCGGTCGTCAGATTCTTTACCAGAAAGGAATTTGACATCAACTGATGACAGTAACATTCAGAAAAATGGAGATTTTGTGCGCGCCACCCCTCTGTTAATTTTCAGAGAACTTGCTCGAGAACTTGAGATCTTGATTGGTCATAACATGATATTTTGACCGAAAAATTAAGGTAGTTTGAGCGAAATATCATTTTACTTAGAAACCAATGAATTTGGTCTCATTTGAAAGAAAAATATCTCACCCTTCTAATGACACCAAAAATTTACCCCTTACCACATTACTTTAGGAGATATTTGCCAAAAAATACCAGCCCTTATACATGGGAAATGGCACGTGTATGCACTCCAGAGAGACATTATTTACAAAATGAGGTATTTCTAACACTTAGATACCGTAAAAATCTAACAGCGTGTATTGTGTACGTTTTCTCAACTATATTTGAAAATTAAACATAATGTCACCGCAGTAGGTTCTTGGGTATCACAAAAAACCTTCCGTTTTGAAGGACTTTCAAACGCACCGCGCAAAAAAAATGAGTCAAGTTAAAAACTTATTAAGATATTTTCATTTAATTACTTGCCATTTCTGTCATATGAAACTATATTATTGCACCATTTATAATGCAATATTTAATTGATGTGTCATACAGGTGGTGAAATTAAAACGTATAATTCGAATATGGTCTCTATTATGACAATGGGAACTATCTTGTTCGGACTACCTTAAGCATTCATTAAGTAGTTCGTTCCTCGTTTAATGACAACCGGGCTATGAGGCTGCTCTTGAGAAATGCTAACGCCGCTGAAATAAGTATGCCAATGGAAAATATGAGTACTCCTAAAGCCATACCTACACCGTGGGTGGAGTAAACATAAAATCTTCAAATACAGTAAAATATCTTGGAATTACCTTAACATCTGATATATCGTGCGGATTACACATACAGAACATATGTGGCGCATCATTAAAGAAACTAGGTTTTGTTAAGCGTATAATAGGACGGCCCTCGGATGAAAAAGTCAAAGAGAGGTGCTACTTCGCTCTGGTTAGGCCTCACCTCGAATACGCCGCGAGCATTTGGGACCCTGGTCATGAAGATTTAATCAAAAATATTAACAAAATACAGAGAGAAGCAGCACGCTTCATTAAAAACTGCTACGCACGAACATATAGTGTTACACTACTGTTAGATGAATTAATGTGGGAGCCCCTAGAGACTCGGAGGCAGCACGCTAGGCTTAGACTGCTTGAGAAATTCAGAACTGGTGTGTTTCAGATCCACACAGAGAATATTATCATGAAGCCTCACTACATTTCTAGGTCTGACAGATGCGATAAAATAAGAGAGATACTCTGACGAACAGATAAGTACAAAAACTCGTTCTCTCCGCTCACAATAAGTGTCCACAATAAAAACTGAGCTCCTCCAAGTACACCCTCATAGAACATTTCACCATTTCATCTCCAAAATTTTACATCTTTACACGGCTGGTGACCTACCACCCCCTGCCACACGCCCATGCGGCGGCTCGCAGGGTAGTATGTAGATGTAGATGTATAAGGGTACGGGCCAGTAAAATTTACTTTTCGTAAAAAGTTCCATTATTTATTTAACACACTTCGTGTATTCAAATAATTATATTTTATCGATTTCCCAATCAGAGGACATTCTATCTTATGAGGAGTATCGCTCGGAGCCAGAAATAACAGCATGTAACAAAGAACTTCAATAAAACCTTTGCCCTTCATTAAAAAGGTGGGTAAGGAAGCGCATGATTAAAGCATACTTTTGTAGTATGCTCAAATAAGGCAGTGAATCTCGGACGGTGATTACAGTAATGATTAAGTCCTTCCAGGAGTCGAAGAGAAAATGTAGGATTAACCACCAGAAACTTCCGGGATAGCAAAAAATTGAGAGAGAAAAAGAAGAGGAAAACTTATTGGAAAATTTTTAGAACGCGACAGCCTCTTGAAAGCGGTACGGGAAGGAATGAATGAATGGAAGGAATTATTGAGCACGAATAAGAGTAGAACAAGGTGAGGGCGATGGCCTTGTCTGATGACCTGATATTTTATGGGAAATATGGAGAAGGAAGCACAATGGTATGCTCGGACGGAGGTGGCCGTAATGTATGAAATGAAGTTCAATGGAAAGAAGAGTGACTTCATAATAACATCTGGATACAAAGGGAGACAGACTGTCTCGTAATTGCAGGCGGCTAGCCCTCAGTAGAAAGTTTCAAAAACCTGGTAAGTGCACTGAAAAAAATTGATGAATTGTTGTAGATATATATGAAGGGGGTAAGCAAGCATAATCAATTCGTAGAGGTGTCAAGAGCTTGCAATAGAGTAAAGAGATTTTCTTTATCTATCTATTTTATAGAAACAAATATGGCTCTGGCAAAGAGATTCTTTCTACATAAAACACAAATAGTCAACTTGACAGTATAACATTTTTGTTTCTTAGCATTCGACCTGTACTTAATAATTTCTATTCAATAAGTTTGTTATTATTTTATATTTTTCATAATACCTTTATCACTGATTGTGAAGTCCTATTAGAGCCTATGGCTCTTCGGACATTCTTCTGAATGCCAATAAACAATGACAATAACAAAATGTCCCACAGAAGAGCCAGGGGATTATTTACTGGACTTACCTTGTCCCCACCCCGACGCTTCGGAAACAAGAACTATGAGGAGAAAGGTAGTGAGCAGATTGCAGACATGCAAGAAAAAATTCCTCAGAAGAAGAGCAGCGAAAACAAGAGTGGTTAAGATGAGAAAAAAAAGCCTTAGGGAAACAGTAGAGGAGGAACTGCCACAGGAAAGGATAGAGGCATCTAGGTTGGAATGGTTAGGGCACGTGAAAAGGATGGGAACTGACAGAATGCCTAGATACGGAACGTGAATTGGAAATTCAAGTAAAGTGGCCGCGTAGAAGACCACAGGATTGATGGGAGAATGGCGTGGAACAGAGAAGTGGATAGTGGCGGGAGGCTTGTTGCTGGCGAGGATGATGATTGAGTTAAGGAATGTGCGTTAAACTTGTGGGAAATTATTTTAGACGTTCAACCGTAGGCCGATACAAGAATGAAATGGATCTTTGATCCATTACGGATCCTGACCCATCGACCTGGACTTTTACGTGTTCCACATGAACATTGAGCTAAATTGGTAGCTTTATTATGCATCATTGGTAAGAAACTTACCTTTCAAATTAGATATATATTTTGGATCTATGTAATTCGTTTTCATGACTTGTCTTAAGAAAACGAATGAAAACACGGTAAAATGGCCCAACTTCACGACTTGGTCATGTTTACAAAATTATGGAACGCCAATGGTTAATCAAAGAAATACCAATGTTTCATCAGAAATAGAATTTATAATCATGAAAACGTAAATATCTTTTCAACTTGCGTCCATCGCCGCTCAGTTGGTTATACGCGAATATATACGCGAATAACTTAGAAATCGATTGGAGCCAACACTTATTGTGCGATAGATTTTTTAATTTAAACAGTGGTTCATTAATTAAATTTAGAAAAAAATTAGCGAGAGAATTTTTTTCTAAAAGCAATGGAGGGGTAAATATGGAGGAGACACTTCCGATGACGTCACTCCGGCAACATGTATAGCGTCGGTGGCTCGTCCGAAGCAGTGCGCAAACCTAACCATCCCTGGACAATGTTGCTTCGGAGTGCATAGCCCTTTTGGCGGACAATCAGGACATTTTTTGAAAAATTAAGCAAGTTTGAGAATGTTTCCTTATATTATTTAGGTCATCTTAAGGTTATATAATACATTTGGAATACATATTTAATTCCCAACATTAACTTTATAGAACAAGCTTTATAGCATAATTTCCTCAATGCAAATTAAATTCTCAGCGTAATTACGTTGAATTCCCATTGCTTATTGTCAGCCACTTCCAGCTGTAACTGAAGATCTCACCCATCGATCGTTCAATCCCAAGATTGGTCGACCGCAGTCCTTCACCATTCCCTATCTAATGCTAGGTCTATTACTTCTTGGTAGCTCTTACTGTGTACTTTTCTCTTTATTTGGTCCATGAACTTATTCCTGGGTCTTCCTCTGGGGATTTTCCCTCTGTTTAACCTTCAGTTATGTTCTTCACAAACCCATATTGTCTCCGTATGTGTCTTATCCATCTGGTTCTTCTTTTCTGTATGGTGTTCCATATGGTCCTTTAGCTTCTACCCTTCTGTAAATGTTTTCTCATTTTTCCGCCCATTTCATCTTCAGCAAACCTTCTCCAGCACTAGGTTTCGATGGCTTCTAGTCTATTCTGGTCAGCTATCCCAATGGCCCATGCTTCCGATCCATAGAGTGCTACACTCAACACGCAGATTTTCACATGACACGCAGAAAACCCATGTTTCCGACCAATATAATTCCTATGCCGGTACTAAAGGATCGGAACTGCAGACAAATACTCATGAATTTCCTGGCATTCATCTCTTCATATCCCCCATTCCCTCCCACCCCCCCCCCAGGTGTTTCGGGTCTCCCCGCGGGCTAAAAGCCTACCTCCCAGTCTGAAGCTACGAGCTTATCACCGGGATGGGTAAGTAGTGGAAGGAAAGGGTACAAGGAATTGGAAGGGTTTGCGAAAAACGCAGCCACTCCAGCCAGGCCGACACCATGAGGTGGATTGCCGTCAAAAGGATGACAACAGGCCCCGCCTCCCCCTAGTCCTCGTGGCTGTTGGGTTACCCCAGCAACGTTAGAGGAGTCACCCAGTCTCGCTTGCGCGAAGACTTCCCACACATCTGTTCCTGCGAACCTGCGAAGCCCATTGCCCAAATGTTTTGGGATAGGGTGTCCGCTTGGCTCCCTTTTTTGGGTAAATGTCGTGTGGTTTCCCTCCCACCCCTCAAACCCGCCAATTGCTCTTCTCACTCAAGTTGCCTCCTCTTGAAAGCCGCTTTACGCGGTACATTTTATTGTACAAACGAATGTATCATAGAATGTACAAGAAACTGAATGGAATTAGAGCAGGTTCTATTTCCCGTTAAGTCATTCAGACAATCATACAATTTGCCGCTTTACACGGTACAATGTCCTTCATGAAGGAATTTGTACTTTCGTTTGCACAATAAATTGTACCGTGTAAAGCGGCCTTTACTCTCGCCAGAGCAGCAGTCTCCACTCTCATCGCCAACCACGCGCGTCGTGCACTTCTTCGTCCGTTTTCCTTCGCACTTTCTCCGGTCTCCTCCTCATCTCGAATAATGCCTATTCGCATTTCGCTTTTGGAGAGCAGCGGAGGCGTCCGAAGCGAAGTCGACCAGTCCTACGAGTTAAGTCACTGCGTACTGCCGTCCTCCGATGGGGAATGGATACAGGGGGAGAAGGGGGAGTGTCAGGGAGGAAGGGAGGGACGGGGGTTGGAGTCGGTTGTTGGCGAGTGGGCGGCGTGTAGGGTGGGCGAGGGATAACTGAGTGAGAAGGAGGGAATGAGAGAGTCGCCTCGGATGGCGACCATCCCTTCCTTCCTTCCCCCCATTTAAAACCCACGCTCTCTGACTCTTCCTCCTTCTCACCTCCTCTCCCTCCATCGGAAACAATGAGAGACGGAGGGCGCGTTGTTAGAGCGAGAACACGCGGTTTTAATTATATTGTTCGGAGTCGTCTTTATGGTCACACCGGTTAGAAGACGCCCTCTCGCCCCGAGAAGCGAGTGCCGCGGAGGAAGTTCCTCGGACCCCCGCCACTGAAATTCCGAGAACGCGTTACAATTCCACAAACGACTAACGAATGTTTTGAGAGTACGCCTTTTTGTGTGTTTCTCGTTAATGTAATTCACCTTCCGCGATGAGCACATGAGCGTTTTTTTCCTCGTTGCCCTGGAGAGCGTGGGTCGAGCCCTACCTCGTTGCGCCATACTTGAGTCCCCGTAGCCGATGCCTCATTTGATTTCCCCGATCATCCAATACTTCCTTGCTTACTCCTCGGCGCTACAGCCCTTGTTGGGCCTTGGCCTCTCCGACGATGTTAGCCCAGACATCACGGTTCCCGGCATGCGTTCTCCATCTTCTAATTCCCATCTTTCTCAAATCATCCTCTGCATCATCCAACCATCTTTTCTGGGGTCTCACTCTCATTCTTCTACCACCAGAATGACCACGAAATATCTTTATCACTATCCCATCCTCAGGCATTCTCTCGACATGTCCTAACCACCTTAATCTGTTGCTCTTCATTTCTGTCACTATGTTAGGATGTTTGTGGAGTTCCTCGAGTTCTCTGTTTCTCCGTATTTTCCACTGTCCACCTTCCTTTGTAGCACCAAAAATCTTTCTCAGTACTTTCTTGTCCCATCTTTTAAGTAGTTCTTCTTCTGCCGTTATCATGGTCCACGTTTCTGAACCTTATATGACCACAGGTCTAATCACTGTTCGATAAATCTTGGTTTTCAAGTTCCGACTGAGGTTGCGTGACTTGAGCACTTTCAATAAATGTCGATAAGCACTATTGCCTGCTACAATCCTGGTTTTTATTTCTTCATGTATTTCATGTTATTTTGTCACCAGCACTCCCAAATGCTTGAAGTTGTTACATCTTTAATATTTATTCCCAATTTATGTTATCGATTTGTCTCTAACAGTTGTACTTTTCCTGGAAGAGAACAAGTACTGTGTTTTGGCAGAGTTCACTTTTAGCCCAACATTTCCTGCCTCCATCTCCAATCTCCCCAGTCCTTCCTCGAAATCGTTAAGTCTTCTTGATATCATATTGACATCATCCCGGTACAAGCAGTAATAGAAATTACAATCCCACATATTTGGGAATTAAACTACGAGTAGAAGCCTCACCAATCAACTTTCGTGAGATCCGCTCTCATGAAGACTATAACCTTCCGTTCACCCTTAGGGAGCTACAATCAGCCATAGATGAATCCAAATTTACGGCTCCGGGATTGGATGAGGTCCACAACGCCTTTCTCCGGAATATTCCGACGACGGCAATGTTAGAGGTCCTCCACACTCTCAATCACCTTTGGAGAGACGGTGCATTCCCGTCGTCCTGGCGGGAATCTGTAGTCATACCCATACCGAAGCAGGGCAAAGACCGTACTGACCCGAATGGTTATCGACCTATATCACTCACTAACTGCCTGTGCAAGTTAATGGAAAGAATGGTTAACCGACGGCTTATTTGGTGGCTAGAGCGCCGAAACCTTCTCTCCGATATTCAGTGTGGATTTCGTAGAGGCCGGTCCACGATCGATCACCTGATAAGAATAGATAACTACATCCAGGAAGCCTTTCTTCTCCGCCAGCATGTTGTCGGCGTCTTCTTTGACATAGACAAGGCATATGACACTGTCTGGCGGCGGAAAATATTGAACACTGTGCACGAATGGGGTCTCAGGGGTAATCTACCCACTTTTATTAAGAATTTTTTATCCGATCGGGTGTTTAAGGTTAGAATCGGTCAGTACCTATCCGTAGCATACAGCCAAGATAATGGGGTTCCACAAGGGTCAGTTTTAAGCGTAACACTTTTCGCCGTGGCAATCAACGATATCGTTGATTGCATGAAGCCACCGGTGATAGGGTCTTTGTTTGTGGATGACTTCGCGATATTCTGCAGGTCATCTTATCTTACCTCTGCCGCTAGACTCACCCAACTTACGCTGAATAAATTGGGGAAGTGGACCCAAAGGAGCGGATTTAAATTCTCCTTGGAAAAAACGAAATGCATTCACTTTCACCGGATTAGGGGGCTACACATCCCTCCGCCGCTACATTTAGGAGGAAAAAACATTCCATTTGTGGACTCCAACCGTTTCCTGGGACTTGTATTTGACTATCGCCTTAACTGGAAGGAACAAATTAGTGTCCTGAAAAGAAAATGTACAAATGCGTTAAATATTCTGAAATATCTAAGTCACTCATCCTGGGGAGCTGATCGCAATACGCTGATCTTACTATACCGGACGCTGATACGGTCTAAACTAGACTACGGTTGTTTTGTGTACTCCTCCGGTCGGGAGTCATACTTGCGCCCGCTGACATCGGTCCACAATGCTGGAATACGGTTAGCCACCGGGGCGTTCCGTACGAGTCCAGTGCAAAGCATCTATGCGGATGCAGGAGAACCGCCCTTGTCCCATCGGAGGAACATGCTTATGTGCGGCTATGTAGCAAAAATTTTATCTATGAGGACTCACCCTTGTTTTAACATTGTTTTTAAACCCCGCTATTTAGAACTTTTTAACCGTCGAACCAGAGCCACTAGGCCGGCAAGCATACGATTCAACAGTTTGATATCCGAGCATCTAATCACGCTCCCTGAAGTATATCCTTCTGGCTTTCCCAAACATCCGCCATGGGAAACTCCCGCTCCTAAAATCAACATGGGACTCACTCAGCGCAAGAAAGCTTTAACCACTGCTCAGGAATACCAGCGTCAGTTTTATCTATATCTTCACTGCAACCCCGGTATCGTGCCAGTTTTTACAGATGGCTCTAAGTCTGACGCTGCCTGTGGATGTGCAGTTGTCTCATCCCACCATGGAGCCATCAAGGCGAGGTTAAATCCGCTGTGTAGTGTTTACACATCGGAACTCCTCGCAATAAAAATGGCTCTAGGAGGGATAGAAGGAAACAGTGGCTCCTTCGTCATATGCTCGGACTCTCTTAGCGCCCTGAACTCCATTTCTAGTTTTTCTTCAATGCACCCAATCGTTCAAGATATACAAACTGCTTTGATATCCCTTAGCAGAAGGGGTATATATGTATCATTCCTGTGGGTCCAAGGGCATGTGGGTATCCCTGGAAATGAAAGAGCGGACGCTTTGGCGAAGGAGGCACTTGACTTGGAGGAAATAACTCTGACGCTGGTACCATACGAAGACCTTAAGGCTATCTTGAGAAAGGTAGCCCTAGAAGAGTGGAAAGATATATGGAGGAACTTAGAAAATAATAAACTGCGCGGGGTGAAATCGGTAGTGTCCGCGTGGCCCACATCCGCCAGGAAGAGCCGCCGGGAGGAAGTGGTCATCACACGTTTGAGGATAGGGCATTGCCCTTTGACTCACTCCTTTCTCTTCACCGAGGAGAAACGACCACCTCGCTGTGATGACTGCGACTGCCCTCTCAGCGTTCGGCATATCCTGACGGAGTGTGACAAATACCGATGCTTGCGTAGCAGGCTGCAGTTAGCGGGAGACATAAAGTCGGTCCTAGGCGATGACTCAGATGTTCTCAACCGTGTTTTATCATTTTTAAATGAAACTGGCCTTTTTAACAGTATTTTAAGGATGTAAAATTTATTTTAAATTTGACTAAGAGTACATATTCACAATTTTATTTTAATACCAATATATGTAACATATATTTTTTGTTTTATAAACATTACGTGTAGTGGTGCAAAATGACCATGTTGTCGACGCACCCTATAAGCCAAATACTACTACCCGACATCATCCGCACAGGCTAGGTTTTGCGATATACGGTTGAACAATGTACCACCTGTGTTGCTGACTCCTGTTTTTCTCATCACCCGTTCCGATTATCCAATGCGCTCGTTGAAACAATTCTATCAAGTAAGCCGGGAAAGATATTTGATAATTACGTCCGTGGAACACCGGCCTTCGTTGTACACATTTCATATTAGGTTCAAGAAATTCCTCTCTCGGAAGGATTTATACTTATGCAATAAATGGAACTTAACACTGGTTGATTAGTAAGGGAAATTTTGAATGCTTGAATCCGCTAATGATTACAATGCGGTATTTCAGTGTGCCTTCCCAGAAATGATTTTCTAAACCCTTCAAGAAGTTACCTTCTGGGAAAACCTCATGAAATTTTATATCATTTTGACATGATTAGAGAATTTCTCCCGGACTCTCACGGATTTTATTGTCTCGTAATAATGTTTTGGAAATTAAGGAACATCACGAAAATTGTTAGAACAATTTTTTGCATCACTGTACTTCTCACTGAATTATTAAATTACAATTTTGGCCCAATTGTGATCATTTCTGGTTAGAACTCATTTGGTATCCTTAGCTAGGATTGATACCATTTCTCGGACTTCCCTCTCCTCTTCACCAACATTCAACTACTCCTTCACTCCCCGATCTGACACATTGACATTTTCTAGTACAAACAGCAGACTAGCTTAGTTAAAAATGAACATAAAATGACACATTACAGAATACTTTCGCTGACTGGGCATCAATGAAAACGCAGAGTAACTCTGAAGCTGAATCAAATATTGTCTTCCATTGCTGAACACGGAGCTACAGCTTCTAAATTTCCATCACCTGCAATATAAAAGGCTACACGTATGCGCGTATGATTCAGTTGTTAGGCGTAGTGGTTCAGATATGTCTAGAAATTATGAGATGCTATATGTACTCTCGTAGCAGTTTTTAACGAAGCGCGCTGCTTTCTTTTGTATTTTATTAATATTTTTGGTAAAATATTAATGACCAGGGTCCCAAATGCTCACGGCGTATTCGAGGTGAGGCCTAACCAGAGTTAAGTAGTATCTCTCTTTGACTTTTTCATCCGAGGACCTTCCTATTATGCGTTTATCAAAACTTTGTTTCTTTAATGCTGTGCAGCTTATGTTTTCTATGTGTGCTCCCCACGATATATCTGAAATTAAGGTAATTCCAAGATATTTTACTGTTGATAATTTTTTTTTCATTTATTTTACTGTATCTGAAGAGTTTATGTTTACTCCACCCACAGAATAGTTATGGCATTTGTGTAGTGACTTTCCCAGGAAGTGAACTGTGGTGCATTTTCTAATATTTTATTCTAGCCCCCACTTCTGGCACCACGAATGTACGTTGTTACAGAACAGTACGTGGACAGAACTTCTAAGTCCACGTCTTCGCTTATTTTATGGTAGATAGCTGCATTGTCTGTAAATTATCTTAATATACTGCTAACTCTAGACTTTAGGTCATTAATATAAATATTGAATAAAATAGGGCCGATCACACTTCCTTGAGGAGCACAGGATGTGAATTCAACCATATCAGAGCTAAAACCATCAATAACTACTTCTTGTAGGTGAGGATATTATTTGGTGGTTGTGCGCATGCGTTTTGTAGGTGTGTTACAACAAAAATTCTTCCGACTAAACATTAAAAAGTGCATCAAATGTGTGAACAGGTCCAGATGATGTTTGTGGAGAAAGAATCACGTGGCCTAAGTATCCAATGATTGTGAGCGTTATTTAAATCATTCGACCTTAACAAAATTGATTTTATATCATTTTTTTCGAAACCCAATCACAATATGTTTCATCTGCAATATTATCTCTAACGGACTCGTGACGAGGTCATCATTTGGAAGAGAAGTGCATAAATTCAGTGCTGATGATGTTTTTTAATGCAAAGCCTCAAATGGTTGGTACTTCCGTCGCTACCACGTGATTTGTGTTGATCCTGAACAACGCGTATTGTATTCGACGTCGGGACGACGTTTCCATCGCGAGCTCAGTTGATCTTTCAGCGATCTGATGTCTGACTTCTGGCGGTGTATCTAGTAAACCTCACCGGTTGCGACGCTTGGTTTCATGGAGTGTTATTTTTTTCGGCGAGTAGCAGAGGTAAGAGGCGCAAGCGGTGGGGGTTGGAAATGTTCGCGCGGATCTTTATTTAAGCGATAGAATCTCGGGCGCCGATACGAGTTGAAAGGAAGGGTCAGATAATTTATTTTTTATGGCACCGTCGCCGAGAGTATGTGTCATGAGGCACTGAGCGCATTGCGACAAATGATTGCCCAGGGCCTTCACAAGTATTTGTAATTTTTATGTGGCATTGCGCTCAAAATGTATATGCTGGGTCGCTATACCCTCAAATAAAATTTAACTGTATTTGTAAATCTGTATTTTTATGGTATTTTTCTGTATTTTTAAGATATCCTTTATCTTTAAATGCAGAGTACGTCACAGGGTACGGATTGATTGAACGGTTGCGTGGGAGGAGGTGTACGCCATTAAATTGACCATCTTAAAGAATAAATATGCTTGCTTTCGATCGCCATATAGAGGACTTCATTTTCCTTTTGTTGCCTGCCTTTGTGTCCGTTCGATCACTCGATGCAATTAAGGAGGAGGCCACGACGCCGATGGCTCCCTCTAAGGGGTTAGGGGGCGCACACTTTGACCCCTCATGTCAAGCGCATAGACGGATCTTTGCATGATTTGTTTGGCGTTGCTCGTCAAAATACTCAAATGAAGATGAAGCTGTAAGATCTGACCTCGAGTTGTTCTCGGCGTACTGAGACACAACCTCTCAAGATGATGTTGTAACATCGAAACAGGTTAGGTATTTTAATAAAAAGTGTGGAAATTAGCTTATTAATTTTTCTTTTACTGGGGCAGAAACATGGACCCTGAGAAAGGATGACAAGAATAGGCTGCAGGAATTTGAGATGTGGGTGTGGAGGATGGAGAAGGTTAGATGGACGGACAGGAAGACTAACGATGAAGTGCTTGAGAAGGTAGGCGAGGATAGGAAACTTTTGAATGAAATCCGGGATAGGCAGGGTAGATGGCTAAAGGATGCAATAAAGGGTGATGGGTTGCTGAAGAGTGTGTTAGAGGGAAGGATGTTGGGCAAGCGGGGAAGGGGAAGAAAAAGATTAGCTTTCATGGATGGGATGAAGAAGGGTAGATCTTATGCAGAGGCGAAAAAGGATATATAATAGAGGGATATAGGCCCCTGAATGTGTATCTCTATCTCTGAATGTGTAAAATACCGGGAAGAGATTTTCCGACATTCAACAAAATCTACCTTTACCGGTAGAATACATTGTAATAATAATAATGTCTAAACAAATGAAAAAAAAGACTCATTTTTAATATAAGGTCTCTCTGGAGTAGGAGAGATGGGAGAAGGTGTAGGCGGGGGAAGAAGGGGGGGGAAGGGATTATTTTTCACTCTGAGTGAGCGCTTGGGGACCGGAGAGTGAGGGGATGGAAAAGGTTGTAAAGACTGAGGGAATTCTGTCGAGTCTACGGCAAAGGAAGAGGAAGGAGATCGGCAGAGGAATACGGAACGGGGGCAGGAGAGAGCGAGTGAAGGGGGAGGAGGAGAAGCTTAACGGAAAAATTTGATTGAGAAGAAGTGGGAGAGGGAGGAGTTCGTGGGATTCAATTCATCCAGGCGCGGCATACGATCTGAGTAACCATATCATCAACTGCTCCCGTTTGCAAACATCTATTAACCGGGGGAAAGGGAGTGCAGGATAGACACACAAAAAAACATTTGTCAAACGGCGAGTGGTGCTCCCGTACGTGAGTGAGGACAGGGAATGGGAAGGACGAATCCTTGCGAGTGCAACGATGATTATTCATTCTGATATACCGAGCATTCACCCACGCATAATGCTGGGCACAGTTTACATCCTATTATATATACACCAAGTTGTGAGAATCGCTAGATCCGGAGAATTTGATAGCGAATTCTTCTGTGTTCGGGCTCTTGAAGGAGGACTGGGAGGGGAAAATTTTGCACGTTTTACAACGCGGGTTGTTATAACGCTTTATGGTCGGGTGGAGAGCGTCATTTATTTTTCCTTCCAGAGGTGAATTGCAGCAGAGAAAGTTGGCTGTTTTATGTGGATTCTTGAAGAACACTGTGAGGATTTTAAGTATAAGGCTAGATGTTGGTCTATTCGTTTCTTAAATAGGGAATAAATCGCTGAGGATTGAGTTTTTAGGCACCAGAAATATATGTGACATGGAGATTTAGGGCGTCCGAATTACAATCCAAGCTCTGGATTCAATTCATTGATGATTTATTTATCATCCGGACCGACGGCGAGGAGTCCCTGACGAATTTCCTCAATTCTCTGAACCAATTCTCTCCCATCCGCTTCACCTGCGCCTCTTCTCCTTCTCAAATCACCTTTCTAAACATTGACATTCCCATCCAGAATAACAACACCTTTGAGACTTTGGTCCACTTTAAGCCCTCTAGCACATAACGTGTCTATAGTCGCGATCGTTAACTATCGCCACCATAGACACAATAAACAATATACCAGGCACTAAATCTGTTCATATGAGGGGTTGAATGTTTTCAAACCGTTCGTTATTGTATATACCACGTGACTCCTTAGTTACGCGATCGAAATAATGTCGAACAGTTCAAACACAATGCCGCAGTTTCCCTGTCTTTGTTGCTCCTCATCCTCCCTCCGAAATCTATTCCAGCGAAGACCGCAGCAAGCTTTGTGAGCCAACCATCCGAATTTTGCGCCTACATGTCCCAAATCAATCAAACCCCGAAAATAAGATGTGGATGGTGTCAACGCATTTTTTGGAGTAAAGTAGGTACTTTGTCTTAAACTATTAAGATTGCCTACCGCAAATGACGTTCATCTTTTAATACAATCTTCCAATAAATTAATCATATCTCATTATATATAACTTGATCACAATGGCAATGATATAGGATCTGTGTAAAATAATTTTTGCGCATAAGTTAAATGCTGGTAAGTTGCGAAAAACAATGTCTGCGCGGATTTCAATTAATTTTACAAAACAGTACTTCATCAAAACTGAAAATTTATTTCACAATTAGTGCAACAATAAATCATAATTAAAAGTCAACTTTAATTACTCGGTACTTAATTGCATTGTTGTGAGTGTCACAATGTTGGATTCTTAGAGTCCTTTGTTAGTTATTTCGACGGTTTATCTCCTCCTTTGAAGATTGCTACTACTTTGGCCTTCTTCCAGTCTCTTGGTAAGACATTGTTGTTCATGGTAACATTGAATAAATGGCTAATGTAATTTGAAACTTCCAAACCACCCAATTTCAGTAAATCTACAGAAATACCATCGGGTCCTACTGACTTATTCTTTCGCATTTTTCTAATTTTTTGAAAAATTTATGAGTTTTTTAGGTTTTCATCGGTCTCGAAATAACTAAACCGTTTTTTCCTGTTGTCCTAGAGTTTTGGTTACATCATTCATCGTGTCCATTCTATTCAGTATCATTATAATGAGAAAATATTAACGCTTACTCATAACAGTAAGTCAAATTTAATCTTTTCCTGTTATCGGATTACTTGTAATGGCTTTCTTCCCATCATTGTAGAATATATTAATCGGAATGGACGCTAATGGATTACGCTGCTGAAATACAAACTGATTGGGTTGAGGAATACACACTTCAAATCAAGCAGAAAACTTTGTGACGGTGGTCATTAAATACCTTTCTTCAGGATTTTTATCCCTGTTCATATTAATTTTTTATCATCAAACTTCCTCGTCAAGGTCATTCCGTAACTCATACGCGCGAATTCAACGTGGGAGCTGTGTGGTAGCACCGTTGACATTTGTTTACCCTTGAGTATTTGGAACCTGATGAATTAAAATCTGGATAAATAACTACATTTTGTCAAGAAAGAAAACACGTTAGTTGTGCCATCGAAATATTGTGTTGTGCTCTAGTGCTCTATTAGTGGTATCTGTCGCTTTGTTTCTGTTTCGTTAGGTTTTGTTTCCACTCACGTGCTGAAATGCGTTTACTCTTCGACATTTTCTGTAGCTCACTTTCAGTTTACAGCGTTTACCCTTATATAAATACCCGTTTCCAGTGTCGCAGTCCTCAGATGATGAGACTATCTTTTACTCTCTCTTTTATTTTTTATTTATTTAATAAGTTTATAGTTCACCCAACATGAAATCATAATAACAGGGTAAACTATTACACAGTTCAATACACAACACAATAAAAACAGTCAAGTCTGGCTGAAAATTAAATAATAGTCTTGATAACGTGAGTGATCGTTTTCCGTAGGACAGATTTTACACTTTTGATAACAATAGCTGTAAATCCTTCCTAAAATTTTCTTATGACATGCTAGTATTCAGCTCTTTACAAAAGGTATTGAACATATTCTATTCAATGGTGCATTCTTACAATAATTTGTATTTATATCTCTTGCCTTATAAAGTTCTTTTAAGTCTCCCTTTCATTGCTGGGACTATAAAATTTAATTTACCAACTAATTCCATACAATGGCCTTTGTAAATAATATCATACAAATATATCAAGTCGTTTATAATTCTTCTTTCACTAAGACTCTGAAATCTAAACTCTAGTAACATATCTTTGTAATGTACAAAGTTTTCAAACGTAGGATAAATATTGTGGCATATGCAGTACAATTGTCTCAAAAAACCTTTTTTGGACACACTCGATCATTACATCTGATTTCTTAAAATGGGGGTTCCCAATAACTGAACAATATTCCAGTTTACTTCTCACGTATGAAAAATACAAAATTTTCAGCACTTTTTCATCAGCAAAATATTTCGAACTAAGGTACAAAAATCCTAACAATTCATAAGCAGACAATGTACTGTTTGAAATATGATTATTAAAAGTCACATATGTGTGTCGAAGTAAACACCAAGATCTTATATTTCCGCTATTCGTCGTATAGACTGCACTGCTCTTGTGTCAAGCATAGACTGCTCTCGAGGCGAGCATCCGCTGTATCTGACTACAGAATTCCATTTCAAGGCTATTTAGAGAAATAACCGTTTCCAGTTCCATTCCGTAGCCTCCAAAACTGTACGTAGGAGTGCGAAATGTAAGTTAATCCAATTTCCTTCGATGTCAGAATTCTTTCGTTGTCTTCCAGAATTTTGTCAATTATTGGACATACTGAAGAATTTTCGTTAATGGTTAGAATTTTGAAACAAAAGAATCGACCTTCCGCCTCATAGTAGATGCTCATGGAATGCTCAGAGAATGATTGATTATACTAACCCACTTTTTAATTCTGTTTGTTTTCCGAGGGGGAATGTAAACTTAGAAATATGCCTCCGTTTGTAAGTTCGCAGGGTCATGTGCTTCAGCTGCGTTCTTTTCTCTCGCCGTTAAATAAACAGTTGATGTGCCGATCCAGCGGATATGTTTTTTTGTGAGCATAAGCTCCGCTTCAACGTTTGCTGAAAAACGTCGATAACACACATGAAATAGGTTTATTTGCGAATGCGTGGTGTGGGTGTAGGCGGAGGAGTGTTGGCTGTGGCTGCCCTATAGCGGCGGAATGTTTGAATGCTTCTGTCAGTCGCCGTGGCTGGCCTTGGGAGTCGCGGATGGGAGTTTAATGTTTACGCGCGTGATGTTACGCGATTGCGTGTCTCGTGTGGACACGTGCTTCGGTGTTATGTGGCGCCGCTTTTACGGAACCTTCATCATGAGGCGGCTAGACCTTTGAGGGGAGCTTGCGACTGCGCAGAGGTTCAAAAATCCGTGAAATTTCTTTGTTATTGATGCCGAAACAACAATATTCCTTACAGCATTAATACACCTCAAGGTAGTTTGAGCGAAACATCATTTTACCTAGAAATCAAAGAATTTTGTCTCATTTTTAAGAAAAAGGTATCACCCTTCCATTGACATAAAAAATTCAACCCATTACCACATTAATTTCCGAGATATTTGCCAAAAAATACCAGCCATTTTACATGGGAAATGGTACGTGTATGCACTCCAGAGAGACCTTATATTAAAAATGAGGTATTCCCTACACTTAGAAATTGTCAAAAATCAACAGTGTGTAGTTAGTGTGATTTCTCAACTGTTTCTGAAAATTAATCATATTGTCACCGCAGTAAATTCTTCGGGATCACAATAAACTTTCCGTTTTGAAGGAGTTTCAAACGTACCGCGTGAGAAAAATGAGTCAAGTTAAAGGCTTACTTAGATATTTTCATTTGATTACTTACAATTTCTGTCATATAAAACTATATTATTGCACCATTAATAATGCAATATTTAATTGATGTGTCATACAGGTGGTGAAATTAAAACGTATATATCGAATATGGTATCTATTATGACAGAGAGAACTATCTCGCTCGGACTACCTTATGATGGTTGGAGAGGTAATCTTAAGTCATTGAATGCACATTTTAAATCTTTTCTTGTAAGCCAAAATAAATTCCTTGGATCTGGATTCACTTCAGCGTATCGTTTTTTTCGGTGGAATAGGCCATGGATGGAGTGATATGAAAGCCGCAAAAATTACATTTCGTCTTAATTAAAGCGTTGGTATGATTAGGGTATATGAGGTAGGATTGGAAATCATGCGAAAATCATTTAACTATGAGTTCTTTATCTCAGTATGTTACAATTATATTCGTTATTTACCATCGCTATGATATGAAACATATTGTTTCGCGTATATGAGAAAATCTGTAAACAGGTTAAAGCGAATTTATTTGCAATGAATGACAAGTCTGCCATAAGGCTGCTTGTAAATATAGTAATAAATACCGAGTAACAAAATTTGTTACATGGATTTTTTCACATTTATCGATTGTACTTCGTACGAATAAGTCTTCATCATTGGCTATTCGATCCTAAGCCAACTTACTTAACGAGTACTTCTAAATTGTATTCACCAAGGATAACACATTACACAATTTAGACATTCCTGACTTTAACGAGCCGATGGCGGACATAACAATTCAGCGTGATGGAATAACTAAATAACTGCGTTCGATTAAAAGTAACAAGTCTCCAGGTCCAGAAGGAATACCTGCACACGTGCTCAAGGAGTTAACGCCACAGATTGCACAATTCTTAGAAATTATATTTAACAAATCATTATCCGAAGGCAAGGTGCCCCAAGACTGAGAATTAGCAGAAACGAGTTTTTGTACCTATCTCTTAGGAGAGGCATCTGGTTCATTTGATCGCTTCTGTCAGACCTATAGATGTAGTGAGGCGTCATGACAATATTCTCTGTGTTGCTCTGAAACACACCAGTTCTAAATTACTCTAGCAATCTAAGGCTGGCGTGTAGCCTCCGAGTCTCTAGGGGCTCCCACCTTAATCCCTCTAAAAGCTGTGAGACACTATATGTACGCTCGTAGCAGTTTTCAACGAAGCGCGCTGCTTTCCTTTGTATTTTAATGATTACTTTTGTGTTAAATATTTATGACCATGGTCCCAAATGCTCGCGGCGTATTCGAGGTGTGGCCTACCCAGAGCGAAGTAGCATCTCTCTTTGACTTTTTATCTTAGGACCTTCTTATTATACGATTAACAAAACCTAGTTTCTTTAATGCTGCGCCACACATGTTTTGTATGTGTGTTCCCCACGATATATTTGAAGTTAAGGCAATTCCAAGATATTTTATTGTATCTGAATATTTTAGGTTTACTCCACCCACTGTATAGGTATGGCATTTGTTTGATGACTTTCGCAGGCAGTGAACTGTGATGCATTTGTTGATATTTAATTGGAACCCCCACTTCTGGCACCACGAATGAAAGTTGTTAACGTTCGATGACAGAGCTTCAAAGGCCGCGTATCCCTGCGAAGTGAGATCCCTGAGGGCGGCTGCAGAGTAAGCAGCCGAAACGTCGGTCATGGACCTTCCAACCCGGATGAAATCCCGAGAATCCTTTCTACTGGCTTAGGTGGCTGGATGACGTCAGTTCCGCTCGGATTTCCCCCCACACTATCGCAGAACAATTCACTAACGTCCTAAAAATGTCTAAACCGCAATTGGCCTCCTTCCCAGTGAATTGGAGCGAAGTCGTCATCGAAAAATTCAAGGATGATCCTGAGAGAGTCCCTCTGTGGTTAATTTTACCCTGAACGCCTTCTCGGGATTATCAAACTAATAAATCACTCATACACGAGGCATCCAAAAAAAAACATTTCTCCAATGCTTTCTTCCTTCTGGTGCTCTATCGATTACGTAACAATTCTTTGGACGGGCTCAATATACATTTATACCATAATTGGATCGCCTCTAAAGATATTCAAGAAATGAAAAGTTAAATATGAAGAACCTTAGAAGAGATATTTTTAGAAGTTTTAAGGTGAGCAAGATCCCATATCTGTGGACATCTTAACTTGGCAATCAGTGGTCCATCTTAACTGGGTTAACTAAGATGGGCTCATTAAGAGACGAAATCGTAATTAACTAGCCACTAGAGAACTAGTGAGCGCGTGATTGTAGACGATTCTACTTTTTGGAGTTTAGACATTATACGTTCAATGGTATTAGGCTCAACTATGTGGAAGTTGATATTCACAAATGAAAAAACGACTTCGTTTTTTCCACTGATTTATTTTTTTGGTACGACATGTTAGGACACATAGAGGTCATTTTCAAGTACCTTGTACCTTGTAAACATGTCGTACCAAAAAAATAAATCAGTGGAAAAAACGAAGTCTTTTTTTTCATTTGTTTAGACATTATTATTATTACAATGTATTCTACCGGTAAAGGTAGATTTTGTTGAATGTCGGAAAATCTCTTCCCGGTATTTTACACATTCAGAGATAGAGATACACATTCAGGGGCCTATATCCCTCTATTATATATCCTTTTTCGCCTCTGCATAAGATCTACCCTTCTTCATCCCATCCATGAAAGCTAATCTTTTTCTTCCCCTTCCCCGCTTGCCCAACATCCTTCCCTCTAACACACTCTTCAGCAACCCATCACCCTTTATTGCATCCTTTAGCCATCTACCCTGCCTATCCCGGATTTCATTCAAAAGTTTCCTATCCTCGCCTACCTTCTCAAGCACTTCATCGTTAGTCTTCCTGTCCGTCCATCTAACCTTCTCCATCCTCCACACCCACATCTCAAATTCCTGCAGCCTATTCTTGTCATCCTTTCTCAGGGTCCATGTTTCTGCCCCAGTAAAAGAAAAATTAATAAGCTAATTTCCACACTTTTTATTAAAATACCTAACCTGTTTCGATGTTACAACATCATCTTGAGAGGTTGTGTCTCAGTACGCCGAGAACAACTCGAGGTCAGATCTTACAGCTTCATCTTCATTTGAGTATTTTGACGAGCAACGCCAAACAAATCATGCAAAGATCCGTCTATGCGCTTGACATGAGGGGTCAAAGTGTGCGCCCCCTAACCCCTTAGAGGGAGCCATCGGCGTCGTGGCCTCCTCCTTAATTGCATCGAGTGATCGAACGGACACAAAGGCAGGCAACAAAAGGAAAATGAAGTCCTCTATATGGCGATCGAAAGCAAGCATATTTATTCTTTAAGATGGTCAATTTAATGGCGTACACCTCCTCCCACGCAACCGTTCAATCAATCCGTACCCTGTGACGTACTCTGCATTTAAAGATAAAGGATATCTTAAAAATACAGAAAAATACCATAAAAATACAGATTTACAAATACAGTTAAATTTTATTTGAGGGTATAGCGACCCAGCATATACATTTTGAGCGCAATGCCACATAAAAATTACAAATACTTGTGAAGGCCCTGGGCAATCATTTGTCGCAATGCGCTCAGTGCCTCATGACACATACTCTCGGCGACGGTGCCATAAAAAATAAATTATCTGACCCTTCCTTTCAACTCGTATCGGCGCCCGAGATTCTATCGCTTAAATAAAGATCCGCGCGAACATTTCCAACCCCCACCGCTTGCGCCTCTTACCTCTGCTACTCGCCGAAAAAAATAACACTCCATGAAACCAAGCGTCGCAACCGGTGAGGTTTACTAGATACACCGCCAGAAGTCAGACATCAGATCGCTGAAAGATCAACTGAGCTCGCGATGGAAACGTCGTCCCGACGTCGAATACAATACGCGTTGTTCAGGATCAACACAAATCACGTGGTAGCGACGGAAGTACCAACCATTTGAGGCTTTGCATTAAAAAACATCATCAGCACTGAATTTATGCACTTCTCTTCCAAATGATGACCTCGTCACGAGTCCGTTAGAGATAATATTGCAGATGAAACATATTGTGATTGGGTTTCGAAAAAAATGATATAAAATCAATTTTGTTAAGGTCGAATGATTTAAATAACGCTCACAATCATTGGATACTTAGGCCACGTGATTCTTTCTCCACAAACATCATCTGGACCTGTTCACACATTTGATGCACTTTTTAATGTTTAGTCGGAAGAATTTTTGTTGTAACACACCTACAAAACGCATGCGCACAACCACCAAATAATATCCTCACCTACAAGAAGTAGTTATTGATGGTTTTAGCTCTGATATGGTTGAATTCACATCCTGTGCTCCTCAAGGAAGTGTGATCGGCCCTATTTTATTCAATATTTATATTAATGACCTAAAGTCTAGAGTTAGCAGTATATTAAGATAATTTACAGACAATGCAGCTATCTACCATAAAATAAGCGAAGACGTGGACTTAGAAGTTCTGTCCACGTACTGTTCTGTAACAACGTACATTCGTGGTGCCAGAAGTGGGGGCTAGAATAAAATATTAGAAAATGCACCACAGTTCACTTCCTGGGAAAGTCACTACACAAATGCCATAACTATTCTGTGGGTGGAGTAAACATAAACTCTTCAGATACAGTAAAATAAATGAAAAAAAAATTATCAACAGTAAAATATCTTGGAATTACCTTAATTTCAGATATATCGTGGGGAGCACACATAGAAAACATAAGCTGCACAGCATTAAAGAAACAAAGTTTTGATAAACGCATAATAGGAAGGTCCTCGGATGAAAAAGTCAAAGAGAGATACTACTTAACTCTGGTTAGGCCTCACCTCGAATACGCCGTGAGCATTTGGGACCCTGGTCATTAATATTTTACCAAAAATATTAATAAAATACAAAAGAAAGCAGCGCGCTTCGTTAAAAACTGCTACGAGAGTACATATAGCATCTCATAATTTCTAGATGGATTAAGGTGGGAGCCCCTAGAGACTCACGCTAGGCTTAACTTGCTTGATAAATTCAGAACTGATATTTTTCAGAGCGGATGTGACTTCGACCATATCAGAGCTAAAACCATCGATAACTACTTTTTGTTTTCGATCACTGAGAAAGTCACTAATGCAGTTCACTATTTTTCTATTACCTCTGCATGGTTGCAATTTATATATGAGTTTTTTTGTGAGGAATCCTGTCGAATGCCTTCTTGAAATCAAGGAATATCGCGTCGCCTTGCTTAATGAAGCAAAATTGTTAAGGAAATTCTGCATCATCTCTTTTCTTGAGCAGATTCATACTAGCTCGTAAGGGATCAAAAACTCTCTACGTAATTGATTCCGTTTTCTAAGTGCTTGGATAGGAAATCTATATTAATTAGTGTTTGTTATCTGCTTTCTCTTTTTGATCTGTCAATTAAGACTTTTTTACCCAAGTATTTAATTTCCAATGATTTAATGCATAAACACCCCCAAGTGTCCTCTTTCTGCACTATTTTGAACAGTCCACAGAACCCGTTCTTTCCTCTCCTTTCTTCATAATTATCCCGGCACAGAATGCCCAGCATCCCCCACAACGCTCTCTTCCCTCACAATCCTGTTCATTGCTCATCTCGTTGCCTTTCTCTTCTCTCAACTTTGAATGCGTGCGGGCCTCAGTGCTACAATGCCAAGGGGGGGGAGGATTGTTGATCCCCCGGCCGAAGCAACTCTTCCCCCTACCCCACTCACTCACTCTACCTATCCCTCTCTCTCTATCTCTCTCTCTCCCCCCCCCCCTCTCCCGACTCTCCTCCATGTCGAGGAGACAATGACCGCGAAAGTGAACGAGGTTCGCGAAGTAACTCACCTCTTTCGAATGGCCGCTCAGAAGATGGCGCCATTCATTCGATTCTCATCGACTGCGGCCAATCTTGCATTGGTTGCGCCGCAACCGTCAAAAGATGATCGAGAGCCAGAAAGACCCGGAGCCGGTCCAGGGATAACCGCTCCGATTGCACAATCAACAATCAACAGCGTCGAACAATCAAGGGCGTCTACTTACCCTAGGGATATCCAGTGAGGCGGTCCCTAGTAAATCAATTCAACCCGCTTATCTCACCAGGGGTAGGGGGACAAAGGAAAGCGGGATGGGGCCGTATCGAAGGACCGCCGGCACCCGACTGCAATTTACATCCGTCGGGCACGCCTGCAAAACCAGGAATTTGATTACTCAAGAAGCGATCAGCCAATCATACAAATTGGGTGACTCTTTACTAGTGTTGCCGCGAGACGAGACCTCAGCCAGTTTCGTCTCATTCTTGTTTTCTGAGCTCGGGTATCGTCTCGAGTCTCGTCTCGTTTCCCCCGAAAATTAAGTACCATAAAAATCCCAGTATTTTTTGCGTACGTTATCGCGGAATCGGTACCTACACTTGAAATAGCAATGACATTTATAATAATTTTAAATATATATTAAATTGGACACCGAATACGGCAAAGGGCATGTACAATCAATGATTTTAATGATACTCAATGAAAAACTAGAAATATGAAACATTAATTTGTGAAAAATAGCTATATTGTCACAACATTAGTGCAGAAAAATCCACAGAAGGTTAAAAAATGTAACTGAAAAAAATAATGTAATTGGTTAAGGAAAGAAGGAAAATTTTTGCTTCAAAAAGTAGTTTAAATATTTTCCAGTGTTTAAACTGAAAAATCAAGATAAGTTTTATTTATGACTGGCCAAATAGTTCGTCACCAACGAGTTCACACAGAGTAAACTCATGCAAATTCGTGGCCCAAGCTGTTTATTATGCTTTCTCATTGTCAATGCAGCCCAGATGTAGCGGGAATGCTAAGGAAGTCTCTCTTTATTTTTGCCAACACTGGAAAAGTTGGCTCATTTACCTTCCTCTAAGTCAATCTGTTTACATTCCTAGGTAATCTCGGCTGTTAAAGATAGTCTTCAAGTTCTTTCCTCCATTCTTCATACTGGGATGACTGACTAGGAGTAAATTCATTGAAACCATTATCTGATAGCGAAAAAGGGGCGGAAACTATTTAAAAGTAAAAAAATTGAATAATAGTTCAGATGTAAATTTAACTTTTTCTGATCTGTATGAAAAAATAGGTAAGATAAGTGAACTTAATCGACAAGGGGTAAATAAAGGGAAAAGTTAAGTCGAAAGAACATACCTTTCAATACTGGGTTGTGCCTGCTTATACAGAGAATACACTACCAAAAGGTCGTCCTTATCACTTTATACCAAAGCAGACCTATCATGATTCTCTTGATCCATCCACTGAGCGGTCTGCATTCGAGTGGAACACTTATCGAGATAGATTTTTAACATTTATTCAAATTTCAATAGGGATTTAACCTGCTTCTCTTTTCCCCATGGCGTCATGGAGAAAGCTTCACATTCATGACGAGGATCAAATATTAGTACCGCACAATAAATCCAGCTTGTCAGGCGGTAGTGCTTTAACATTTTGTCCCGATTAGTTTGATAGGCAAGCAACAGTTTTTCATAATCTTCATTTCTTTCAGGCTTGTTGTCAAGTATTTCTCCCATTCTTGATTTTCTCTTTCTTATTTATTCATCGAAACTTAATAGTTTTCAAAAACTTTGTGCACATTTTCAAGCAATTTCCATTCCCATCTATTGATTTTGAGGCGTTTCAAGTCAATGATACTTTCGCATAGGATTGAAACACCTCTCTTCACTTTAAGCGCTGTTCCATTAATATCGTCTGTTTAAAACCAACTAGTAGGAACATCTATTTCATGGTTCAGTGATGGTTCCCCTGCAGCTTCGCAAGCGCTACGGAATCTATTTCGTAACTGCTCATTTTTTTGAATTTTTAAATATAAAGATCTTATTTTGACAGTTGAAGTTATATTTTCTTCTTCAAATTCGAAATTTTCATCATCACTGTTAATTAATAGAAGCTGGTATTCTGAAACCCCGTCCTTCAGAGACAAAGTTCTTAAAATATTTTGTACTGTAAGGTTAACTAGATGGGCCATGCATCCATAATGATGATTAGTAGAGATACCTACGGAAACATCGCTAAAACGATATTTTGCGAATAAATGCGATATGCGGACTATTTTGCGATGAAGTGCAATAAATGCTAATTCGTGCGATATGTTCAAGTTTCCAGCATTTGTTTAGTGATGCGTAATGTTTACTCATGGACTAGTCGAAAAACAGCCGACCACCACCTGACCAACACCTGACAAATGTTGTTGACGCTCGTAGCCATTGCGGGAATACGATAACTTATCGCCGCTTTAATGCTAATTGAGGTTAGATATCATCTTGTTTACTCCTTAATCAATTGCTTAGTGGTTGTCAAGTATTAGTGTAGGCAATGCGGAAGCTGTTTAAATTATTTACGCTACCTGAGATACACTTCGAGAGAAGATTCCAGGCGATTGAGATGCTGATTTTTTTTAAATTTTGCAACATAGGTATAATTGGGATAATAACATTTTCTTACGTGTGTAAACTCGGTAGCTGTTACTGTCTATTGGTACACATTATTCTTCACTGAGCTTCCTCATCTCTAATTAACGACGTTGATATTTCTTGCCTCACGAACGTCACTTCCCGCGGTTTCTTCGGTGGTGTTTACATATCAGAATCACTTAACGTAAGGGGCTCATGTAATCCGTCAGTGGCATGTAGTCCGTAAAGAAATGACCATTGTGCGGTTAGCTTGGCGTATATGATTGAACTTACAAACGATTTCCCACTGATGCAATTGACTTGTGCCTCCGTAACTTAATACATACACGACGGCTTTCACCGGCTACCTCCATACATTTAGCTACTCGTCTTCTGCTTCTGCTGTTCACGTGACGTCATGGGTAGAACGGGCTTATTTTGGTCACAGGAACGACGTACCTGTATTAGTAGTACCATGTACAGGTCTAATGGGTCTACTATCCATTTAAAAAGTCGAGTCCGTTGAGTTTACGACGCTGTATCTTCAAGTAGGGTCAACCGATTAAAAAAAATGACATGCTTACGATAGAATGATCATTTTTACGTTTACTAATGCGTGTATTAAATATCCTATCCTTCTCAACACTTTAACGATATTAATTTTGAGAAAAGGCCCTGTTTTCGGCGCTCAAAACCCGATGTCCAGACTTTATATTATCGCCATTCTCTTAATATTTATTCTACAGATGAGAAAGTTTGACAAAAAGTTATCCAAACATGTTTCCAATTTACCGAAAGGAGATAATTGTTTATATGTTGAGTTTTACACGAACTGTTATAAAAGTTGTAAACCTCAGCTTATTCCGACTAACGATGTGATGGAGGTTTAAGTTATACCATTATAACCGCAATGACGCCAGCTTTATAAATATGTACATAATTAGTTAAATATCTTGGGATTTCCGATAAAGATCTTTAATTGTATGTACGCGTAGAGAAAGCAATACAACATCGAGGCATAGCTAGGGAAAGGTAGGGTAAATCGCTCTAAACCGTCCGCTGTTGCAACTCCGTGCACCGCTAGCCATTCGAGTGATAGGGTATTTAAGGTCTATGGGTAGCAAGTGGCAACGTCGCGCACCCTCCCCCGCACCCTCTCTAAGTCGCCTCCTACTGCTCAACTTTCCTGTTTGGGCGGGCAGAAAAGTAAAATAAATAAAAATCGTTATCGGAAATCCCAGGATATTTAACTAACTGTTATGTACATATTTATGAAGCTGGCGTCAATGCGGTAACAATGAGATAACTGTAACCTCTATCACATCGTTAGTTTCGTAACTAGCCGAAGTATACAACTTTTACAACAGCTCGTGTAAAACTCAACATAGAAATAATTTTTTCTTTCGTTGTGATAGAAACATGTTTAGATAACTTTTATCAAACTTTCTTATCTCTACAATAAATATTAAGAGAATAGCAATAACATGAAATCGGGCCATTGGGTTTTGAGCTCCAAAAACAGGGCCTTTATTTAAAAAAAATATTGTAAAAGTGTAGATAAGGATAGGAAAAATGTTTTACACTCATCAATAAACGTATAAATTATAATTCTATCGTATGCATTTTTTTTTGTTAAAATCGGTTGACTCTACTTGAAGATACAGAGTCATTAATTAAACGGACATCCCCATTTTTAATGGGCAGTAGGACTAGTACTAACTTAGCAGGGGCCTAGGCCCAGCTAACTTAGCATACCGATAGCCTGGGCCTAAAACATGGCATCCAGCAACAGCCAAGCTAGATTAAAATTTAGGTCTAGGCTGAGAGATTCAATATAATTATTTTTCTTTTTAGGTACATTCCCGGCTCTGGTGATTTGCCATGTGGTGACACATAGCGTAGGGATTATCTGCCAGGTTGTGGAGATTTAATGAGAGAGAAAATAAAAGAATCTGTGAAAGATAAGCCATTATTCGTCATTGCTGACGAAACGTCACATTCTCGAGGCCGTTGTGTGTTTGCAGTTTTATTAAAAACTGTGACACCAACAGATACACATGAAGATGTGTTCCTTGCAAGCTGCAGTTTTTTGGGTCAAGCAAATGGGACAACATGCTGCCAAGCAATAATTGACGCGCTCAAACAATATGATGTTTAGTATAATAATGTAGTTGGTCTTATCTCTAACTCAGCCAGGTACATGACTGTTTGTTTTTCTGCAATGCAGACACTGTTGGGGACCATTTACTTCACTGCCAGTGCTGGGCTCATAAAGTAAACCTCTGTGGTGATTGTTTTATGAAAGAGATGACCCTACTAAATTCCTTTGTATCGAAAACAAAGATGGCATTTCTCCGCGGACGTAAAATAAAAAGTGCATACATACAGTTCTTGCGGGAAAATTTCCCTGAACTTCCTGCAGTTCTGTTCCCAAGTCCAGTTCTTACCCGCTGGAACTCATGGTTCCACTCCGTGAAATATCTTAACAAATATATTAATGCTCTACTGGCTTTCCTCAAACAAAGTGAACTTTCAACTGCCTCCACTCAGGCTATCATTGACTTGTTTGATGATGAAGTGTGTTATGCTAGAAAACGGCTGCAATGCACATTCGTGGCAGGGATTTGCCAACATTTTGTGGACTTATTAAAGTGCTCGAGGCCTCAAAATACCACCAGTATGCCCATCTGCTATTTGGAAACCCTTAGTTCTGTTCTGAAGCAAAGTGAGTTTGAGGGAAATTTTAATAGGGAAGTGCAAGAGCCGGCAAACAATGTCAGCAATACAGTACGAAAAGCACATTTAACTGCATCCTTGAAGAGTTGCGCACAAAAGAGCTGTGTCAAGTTGAATGCTCTCGTGCAAAAAAGACCCATAAATAATTTCTATATTGCGTCAAACACAGCATTCAACCCAACAGTTGCTGCATGAAATGCAAATCCAAATTTAAATGCAATGAAAGGGTTACAGCACGAGACGCCTGCATTTGACGCCATGAAGGAGGATGATTTCATTGAAAGTTATCAATATTTTCACCGTCGGTTTGTAAGCGCCATTAAAGAGGACAACGTTGACTTAGTTCAGCTTCTCTTAGCCATGACAATGAAGAATCAAATGTTTGCAGATGCTGCTCTGAAAACTATATGGGCTCCAGTTAGCAGCGTAGATGCAGAACGATTTTTTAGTGTATACAACCTTGTTCTCACTGATCGTCGAACCCGAATGAAGGAGAGTACCATCGAAACTTGTATTATGCTGTCATTTGACAAGGGAGCGTAGGAAGGATGCACATTCAAACTCAACCACCGGAGAAGTTTGAACTCTGGCCTATGTGCATTCCTTAATGTGCAAGAGTATTATGTGTTTCTTTTTTTATATATGATTTTAAAATTATATGGTATGTGTTTCTTAAATTAAATTTTGGCACAAAACACATGATTACATGACAATTAGTCTCATATCATAATATGGATATACCGCGTTAATAAAAGTTTTGCTAATTAATGCTATAAAACACAAATTTACAATTTATTTTTGCTACAAACACGAAATTTTTGCTATATTTCCGTATCTCTACTGATTAGTTCTATCGAAACATGGTTGCATCTTGCCGAGTTCCTCCATGATTTAGTATTTGCGGAGGCGTTGTCAACGGTAACTCCTTGCAGCTTGTGCTGAAGTTCAAAGTATTGTAGGGTATTCATGAAAACTTAAGCATTATCCCTCCCTGAGTGGTTACCATTGGATAGAACGAAGTAAATAAGAAGAGATTGGTACTCCCACTTCTCATCTATGAAATGGGCCGTTATTCCGTACTACGGTTTTCCAGCTGTGTATGTCCAGTCATCGATGGTGAAAGACAGGTTTCTTCCTATTATAATAGTCTAGTACCATCTGCCGCAACTTTGTCCTTATAGGAAATGTTACGGTGGGATTAAACGTCTTGAAAACGTTCTGAGTATCATAAAAAAATCGGGATAGGATGTATTTTTGCGCTATCCAGTCAACTATTGTATTTCACGAGTCATTATTTTCATCATCATTCTGAACTCAAAATATAAATTCTCTTCTATATCACTTTTTGGATAAGAAGAAAATTTTGCACGCTAATTGTGCTTTATAGTAAGAGACATTCGTTGAGAGAGATGAGACTCATGGACATTGATTGAAATCTACTGGATGGTTGAAAATGATTGATTTAGACTTAACGATTATCACTTTAATAAGGTAGGAATCCCACACAAAAGAGATAACTTGCGACATTGCTGCATAAGTACAGCGAATCGTGAAAACCTTAGGTTTTCTTTTCTGACGCCAAAAAATCGTAGCAGTTAAAAGTCGACAGTCTACAAACAGATTTTTTTGTGAGGTACCTTTTAAGAATGGACTGAACGCAGCTAAAATGGAGTACCTGTTAGGTGTTTGCGGAAAAAGTAGGATGAATGGAGCTAGAATGAGTGGCTGGTGAATAAATGCCGGTTTGATGATCCAGTAGTGGACTTTTTGATTGAATGGAATTTTGGTTAGCAAAATAATAGCCAATGAAACCTATTTTAGACAAAAGAAAGCCAATTATAGCTATTATTTTTTCTGTTATTATTCTCCTCACAATTCAACGACATTATGCCAAACATCCTCACTAATATGGAAGATATACCATTCAGGAAGAGATAGGTACATTGTGATTTCATTTTAATGATTCAGGCGATTTAATTGTAATCCATCCGTTCGCCGAGGTGATGTGCGATGCGTAATACGAAATTATGGCATCCATTTTTCTTAGTAGGTAAGCTATAAGCACGATTGCAAGTGCCGCTGGGCGGTACTTTACACTATATACGAGTATAATCCATGATATTTTTTCGTAGAAGTGAGAACTGAAAATTACTGCTTTAGAAAATAGTACATTATTTGCTGGACAAGTTTTCCAAGATATTTATAGTAGGTAAAAACTACAAGTAGTAAGCCAATAATACTCCCTTACTTGGCTCAAGAAGTCACGCTCATACCATTAGAAATAGTAGTATCAGCAAAAAATAATTTTTAATAGCTGATTAATTTTTCGCAGTGTTATCATTGAATTATATTTCAAATTTAATACTTTAGGAAAACATGAAATAGATTGAGTATTAGTAGAAGGACGTAGTTTTAGGGATAATGTTAAACTAAACACCAATTTATCGCACATATGTATATCTGTATTTCGTGACTTTGGAGAGTCTCGTGGGAGTGGTATCGTCTCGTTTCTCCAATTCTCGAGTATTCTCCATCCACTACGGTCTCGTCTCGCGGCAAATCTACTCTTTACTCTCCTTTGAGCCAGGAGTCAGAGCCCTGTTCAAGCACTTGTGCCACGTCAAGGAGTGGATGGCGGTTGAAACGCGCTTACAAAATCAGGCTCCAACCGAGCATACAGCATCAATCTTACCCGAATTAGCTGTGAGCGTCTCTTTATAAGTGAAGCCGTTGAACAGTGGGTTATTTTAATACGCCAGATTATGAGTGCCGACCCTTCCTGACGTCCAAACGACCTCATTATTCACGACACAGTCTTCATTTCCCTCCAGAAGTTCGTGATTTTTCCGGAATTTTCGCCCTTGAGGCAGTCTGAATGAGATTTTCCCCCAGTGATGAAGGAGACAATTATCGAATCATATTTTTTTTATTTCAGCCGATTTCGAGAAAATTGAAGTAAACATTGAAAAATCAATGTCGCAAAATTTTTGTTTCATATTATTGAAAAATTCAGTAATTTACTAAATATGTGTGCATAAGTCTTTGATTTGTACTTTCTAAGCCTAAAAAATCAAAGTCTTTTTTGCGATTCTTTTTTAATTTCTGCGGTGATTAATATATGTATTTTTTTAAATCACTGCGAAAGCATACAAAGTACCCTTTGTTAAAGTTTTGGCCATATCTGACAGTGAGATTTTCCTAATTTTTTTTTTTAAATTAGGTCTCACTGGAGTGCTTTCCCGTATTGTTTCTCCAGTAGAATAGCTGTTATTTGTTGGCATATCTCGAACTGTTTTGTGGTTAGGAGAAAATGGTTTGTATTTTTCCAAATGAGACAAAATTCATTGAATTCTATGAGAAAGTATATATCGCTCAAGCTACTTTAAATTTTGGAACTTTATTTTGATTGTTTGAAAAATTGGAAAGCCCATCGAGACTATTGAGTCGACCAATTGGTTGGTTCTCGTAAATTCAATGCCCTTCGATTCAATAAATTGTACTGCTATCAATTCTATTTGTTCACCTGTGGGTGATTTCACTATAGATATCACTTCCCTCTACACCGCACTCCTCTGCCTCTGTATTCCGCACCAATGATGGCTTATCTTTTCTTCGCTTCTTCCTTGACGCCCGCTTGGAAAAGAAAATATTCTTATGATGTTTAAAAACAGATAACTGTAACGCCGTGCGTCCTACTTCTTCCCTGAATGAGGGGTTTGATTTTGTTTAATGTTTGAGTTGTTTTGTTTTGTATTATTATTACTTTTACTGTGGGTTGTGTTGTTTAAATTGTTTAAGTGGTTTAAATTATAATTTTGTTGAATTTTTTTAATGGACTGTTTTCTTAAATTTTGGTTTTGTTTTGGAGTTGTTGTTAAGGAGTTATTGATAAAGAGAAGGGAAGATTGTTGAGTGGAAAGATAAGAGAAGATGTATGATGATTTGAGTGATAAATAAAAAAGAGTAACGGCATCACACTAACAAGCATACGCAAATATAGTCATGGACCATTTATTAATGAACAGCTTTCTCTGGAAAGACTAAAATGCCAGAGAGCAGAATGTAAAAAAATAGAAATGTCAACTAGGCATCAATCGAATGCAGGGCGCTGGTACACTAGCGTGAAAAACCATTCACTGAAATAACGAATCTGCAGGAAAATATTTTTCCACTTTATTCCCCCTCTCATTCAATACAGATCCTCCCACACGACTTCCCTCTCGTCTTCCGATCCCCGAGGAAGAAGTGGGTTTGGGAATCGACGAGAGAAGAGGCACCCTCGAAGCACATCATCCCCCTCCCTCCAACGCCTTCACGCCTTCCCCTCCAACCGCCAATGTCACCCCCGCCCGCCACACACTCCTAGAGACACTACTCAAAGGCGATCGGAGCAGACGATCAGACTATGGACTCTCGCAAGCACACAGGGGACCACCGTATCTGCACACGAATGACCGATACGAATAAATGATGATAGCTTAATGCAGCATCTCATTACCAACGCATTTACGTATTAACTGCAACCAAATTGCCAAAGAGCACGCTGTCCGTGTATGTAGAATCTCCAGGAGATCATTTCAAAAAATATTCGGGCCCAAATAATATAGCCCTAGGAGACAATGATGTTGAAGCAGTGACATGTATTTCAAAATGATAAACGGTCGAAAAGTTGACGTAGGAATCATTTCCTATCCGCATACAATCGGAAACGGAAACACGACAGAAACACATGAATTTGACGCCAAACCCAAAGACAAATCTCCGTTTATGGATATGGACCTATGCGAAATACTTGTGGCTGTGACCACGAATTTTCTTCCTTTGAGGCTATACAGAATAATTTCCAGAGGAAGAGCGACTCCAGGCTCCCAACGTCATTTGCCAAGGAGTTCCGCCGTGACGATGTCGTCATGGAGGGAAGTGACGTCAATTCATGGGGGATAACCAATGAGAATGAATCACATACACACCGCCCATAAGAAGAATTCCACCCTCCTTCCTTCTTTTTATCTCACCCCACACCTTACCTCTCCCTACGTTGGGGGGGGGGAAGGTAGCGGTATAGTAATAGCTCCCGCAAAAGTTCCTGGCACAGACCTGCGTGGCAAGGAGGGGAAGTAGAAGTTGGGGAGGGATGAAGGGAAAAGATAGAAGAGAAGAGGGAGCAGATAAAAAGCTTTCAAAATGTTACACTGGGTAATGAGAAACTTCAAAGGGAGCAGCTCAATCACTAAAGAGAAGCCATATAAAACCCCGGTTCGACCAACGCTAGAGTACGCATCTCTTGTATGGGACCCACACTAGAAAGGAGAGGTGATGAACTTAGAGAAGGTGCAAAGAAAAGCAGCTAGGTATGTTCTAGGGAAACACAATGTAACAGAAATGCTTAGAGCACTGGGATGGGAGAGTTTACAGGTGAGGAGGAAAAGGAGCAGGCTATGTGGGATGTATGTACAAAATAGTGAGTGAGGAAAAAGCATGGCATGAAGTTGCGAAGGACATAATGAAGCCAAATTTGTTGGGAAAAAATGATCACCAGTTCAAGATACAGTGCCGCTCACAAATGACAAATGTAAAACAGTTCTCCTGCTTGAACAGAACCATACGGGACTGGAACGACCTACCAGCAAAAATATTTGAGCCCTTCCCAAAAAAGTTATGTATTTTTAAAAATAGGTTAAAGAAGTAGAAGGTTTCAAAGGATATTCCTTTACTCGGATGTTTTTAATATTACCAACAGGCCAATGGCCTACTTGTAACTGTTTAATTGTAGTAATAATAATAATAATAATATGAGGAGGATTGTCGAAGGAAAACCAAAAATACTTGTCGCCTTCCTCTCCCCCATTCTACTCCACCCACTCCCCCTCCCTCTCGCGTCCACCCTACTTCGATTCCATTCACTTCCTCTTCATCGTCTGAGAACGTGTCGAATGAGGGTTTTGTGTTGAAAAGGCTTCCGGAAGGACCCCGCAAACCAACAGCATTAGGCCTTCCGATCCCTGTCTATTCCCTGCCGCTCCCTCGGCCACGCCAAGCTACCGCTGTTGCCTTCTCGCGCTAATTCCATCCGAATAGAGAGGAATAGAGAGGTGCTCGTCGTCCCTTAGAACGGCTCTTCTTTCTCTCTTTCTCGCAAAAGGGAGGGATTTGGGGGGGGAGATGCTCGCTTCTGTGCGAGGAAGGGCGGGGAGCCGACGGAAGGAATGGTCCAGCGATGTGTGCGAGAGAGAGAGAGAGAGAGAGTGTGTGTGCAGTAATCGGGCCTTAATTGGAGAGAGAGGGATGCCTCCCTGGAGCACAAGCGAGGAAGAGGGAATCCTCCTCTTTCCTCTTCCTTTCCACTTGGACATGCTTCAGCGCCGCATTGACGAATCGCACGCACGTGGATACGTCGATTACCTAATGGCTGTTGGGGGAAAGTGCTCAGTCACTCGAGCGCTTAACTTCTCATACTTTCTGATCCCGTTTTGGGTGATAAGAGAACTCGCTTTGTACTTTCCACACTCTTTTGTTCTCTTGGGTACTTGATAATGACATAACTGTGTCGTAACCATGGTCGGAGAGAATTAAACAGTGTGGAAAGTAGAAAGCGAGTTCTCTTTTCATGTGTCGCTTTTCCACAAAGTGGAGCCTGAAACTTTAACTTGTGCCCGTAATGGGTTTTGGCCCACACGTTTGATGCGAATCCACGCAAATGCTAATTTTATTATTCCTCACATCAGATTAGTTTCCTGCAAACGCAGTCAGTGCCCCGCATGAAACAAGCCACAAAAATGTCCATTCCGACAATGCAAATGAACCTAAGCACTAGGTACCTGATGTTGACACCGATGTAAAGGGAACTAGTCGTACCGAAATAAAAATTGGTGGAATAAAACGATGTTTCGCTTTCTTTTGTAAAACTGAACTTCCACAGAGTTGAGCCGAAAACCATTGAATACAATATAAATGAAATTAACATAATATTAAAAATTAATGCATAGTAAAAAAATTAAATTGCATTAGTCACAAGGCAAACTCATTCCCGGCATAGCACGGATAAGGCAAGTTATGGCGTGGATTTAAACTACTGCGCACAAAAACTGTATCTTACATTATTGAGTGATACAATTTGGATAGTGACGTTTTATACCAAGATGAGCAAGTTCATAATGAACAGAGTTACATTTCGGGTAACACCCCTTGACAGAATGACCAACTGTGATGGTAGATATCTAAGGCTTTCCGGGCGTATTGTGATGTTGAAGGTTATTTGGGTTTTCTACTCTCGAATCAAACTCTCCATCTTGGCCGACGTTTCGATGTACGAGTCGGTTTCATGCCCTGATGACGAAGGACGATTCGCACAGCCCAACGTCGGCCAAGATGGAGAGAGTTTTACTCGAGAGTTGAATACCCAAGTAACATTCAACATAGCTGTGAAGGTGAATCAATTGAGATAATCATCAGGTTGGATTGAAAAACGAAACAAGAGCAAAGATTGGATTAACAGCATGATTAAAGCGTCTCGAGTGAACAGATATCCAAAAAAGTGAGTAAAATGCATTTAGAGTCGCTATTAATCGATTGAAGTGGATAATTTTACTCGACGTTCTTTATAAATTATGATGAAAGCCTGAGTAGACCGATTCCCTCATCCAAAATAGATTTTGACGAGTGTGAGAGAGGGCAAGGTCTCCGAAGGTGTCTTTGTCCCCGATGACACTTCCGAAAGGATCACTTGGAAGCGGGCATTATCACGAAGGATTTTCAAGTCACATCTAATATCACCCACTCTCCTTTTCCCAAAATATGGCTACTCCAGCAATGCCTGTAATTAGGTTTTTCAAAATAATATGTATTCACGATGGCTCGGAATGATAAACCAATACACTCGTAAGACAAATGTTCAGTTTTTTATTGACTATTAAGTATAAATAATTCGCGACAACCTCTTCGCTGAAATGGCATTGATTACTCATTCAACTCCATTCACGGATCCTTTCGTGCGTGCGTGAGCAGCTATTCCAAAGAAAACGGAAAGGTTGGACTCTTCAACTGCGATACAATCGATGAGCGTGAATGCACACGAGAGTTCAAACGAATGGGAGGACTGAATGAGAGGAGAGCAAAAGGGGGAAGAATGAATGAGAACACTCGCGCCGTGTGCGTGTTTGTGGTGTGGGAAATCGAAGAAATTCCACTTTCTCAGGCAAGTTGTTGTAGAACAGCATTTTCAATTGATGCACATGTCTACCTTTTATTACAAAATCGTACTACACGTGTTTCGACAGTCTTGCAGTCACCATCAGGTACGACTAATCTTTCACATGACCAGACATGTGCATATATGTATATTGAGAGATACATTGGCCAAAACACAGTAGTGGGGGGGGGGAGGTTGTGGTGGGGGATTAGGAGGAAGGATAGGAGGGGAAGGCTAAAATCATAATTGGGATATGATCCCAATTATGAACAAAGGATCATATCCCAATTATGATTTTAGCCTTCCCCTCCTATCCTTCCTCCTAATCCCCCACCACAACCTCCCCCCCCCCCCACTACTGTGTTTTGGCCAATTTATCTCTCAATATACATATATGCACATGTCTGGTCATGTGAAAGATTAGCCGTACCTGATGGTGACTGCAAGACTGTCGAAACATGTGTAGTACAATCTTTGTAATAAAAGGTAGGCAGTACGATATATTTTGTGTATCACAGAGAAATCTAAGTCATATTTAAAGAATACAATTTCGTACTTTTCCACAGAATTCTATTTTGTGTGGTACGACGCGTTTCACCGACTTGCGGCAACATCAGGCACAAAAATTCAGACCAAACAGTACAGGTGTAAATGCACAAAAAGCAGAAGGAAGGGGGAGGGATAGAGAGGGGAGTGTGGTAGGGGGAAATGGAAAAAGGAATAAACGGGTTAAGTACTTTTTATTTCACGTGGTCGATTCGCCGCCCACGCGTTCTAAATTGTTACATTGTATAGAAAAGGCAGAAGGAAGGGGTGGCAGGGGGAGAGGGAGGGCGTTGGACGGGGGTAAGGCAGTCGTAAGGCGTCGTACCTCACAAAATAAAATTCTGTGGAAAAGAACGAAATGGAGAACTTGCAGATTTTTTGAAAAAATAGAGGTAATAGAGGATGATGAACCTTGCCCAACGCAAAAAACCCGAGGCTTAAGTAGCGCTTAGTTTCCGAGATATAAATTCTCAAAGTTGTCGAAATTCCAACGGCGCGAAAAACGGGCGAAAAGGGGGGCGTGGTCAGATCGGGCAGGCCTGACGTCACACCTGTCGTTCAGAGGCCGCAGCGGTGGCAAGCCCGGCGTTGTCTCGGGGACTCCGGGCGGCGTCACCGGGGACTTAGGGCAGGAGCGCTACGCCTAGAACGGTGGAGTATTCAATGGATACAAACACGGAAACATCTACGCTGCTACCAACGATGGAAATTCCGCTTACAAAGTAACGGAACCGATGCGAAGTTTAACCATATACATTAATCCAAAGTCGCATGTCATCGGCATTGTCAGAACTTCTTACACTGTAGAGACTGGGTTAGGCTGCTAACGACACAACTTTTTTTTCTGAAACTGGAGAGAAACGTGGGAAAAGTGTAAGATTTTTTTTCCCCATACGCCTGGGTTCGCGATAAAATTGCAACTATAAGATTTCTTTCCACTATTTTACCTGCCATTGCATTTATTTTTGTAACATTTTGAGGAATCGATACGGCGTCCTAGGGGGGGGAGAGAAAGTTAATACATTCCAGTTCATTACAATAGTAGGGCATGATAACACAGTATTTTCTTTACCTTGTTATGCGTATTGCAACTCTAGGGATTTCATCTTACGTTGACGGCGTAATGCGGCATGATTTCAAATGATATCACATAGGCATGTTAAGTAAAAAATGATTCCACAATAAGCGCATATAATGAAGTTATCACCAGATGCTTTGCATCGGCACGAACGCTGTTCGTGTGGGTAACATAATTTGTGACCATTTTTGTATGTTGTCGAGCATTAAGGTCTTCCGGGTTTTCAACCGCGTTGGTTGATTGTGCAAGGAAAACACTCCATGATCCTTCGATCCACGTTTTGCTTACATTAAATACGTCACTTTAAATGAACCTCTTCACAAACCTCTGCTTTTAAATACCCTGTTATTAACTCTCTCATGTCAGAAAATTCTTCACGGTGAGCGAAAATTTGATTAACAAATATCAGCATTCGACTATAATTGCTAGGAAATTCACAGTGAATACGTCACTATACGATAAAAATTACATCTTTGTCTATTGTTAACACTCTTCAAATAGACTCATGACCGATCGGAGCTCTCTCTCTTCCCTAAAATGTATCCTCGGATTACAAAATGTGCCGGCAACGACACACCTTCCACTTCTTAAGTGTAAATCCAGGCGAACTATAGAATCCCAAAATTTGCTACTAGTTGTACTCTCTTTGAAGGGTTAGTTGAAGATCCAAGTAATAGTTAGAAAGTTAGAATGATGCAGTGACGGTTTTACCTGTTCGGGGTTGGGAATTCTACTTTTTTTCTGAAACATATTAAACCGAAAAATAAATTACGTAGTATGGCCACGATCCTGTACACTGGAGTCCTGTGCACCCAATGCCTTAACCCACACCACCACGGCAAATAATTATTTTACGAGCGTAATACTGTCGTTAATTACGCATGAGCAGATGCGTAATCTTATTCATTAAATCCATTAAAATAGCATCGTATTTGCACCCAAAATTGCGCCAATGCATGAACTCGTGGACATAAAAAAGCTCCTGTTATGATACGGATAATTTGTCCATGCATCTATCTATCAACGTATATACTTGCAAGGACATGCATCGTGTGAACATGTCTTAATGAGACGAATTGAAGATGAGCCAAATTCTCGAGTAACCTACAATTTTCTCGCGAATCCGGACCTATGGGAGAAAAAGCAGTGACCCTTTTTCTGTCCCCTATCCCCAGTCGCAAAAAAATTAAATCTTTGGCGTCAACTCAACTCACCGTAGGTCTCGCGATGTCTCCTCGTGAGACTCTTCGCTGATCATAAGGCTAGACTCACAATTTTTTGCCGTTACTTTATGTTCCGGCAATATTTCGCACTTCACTGTGCATAAATTTTTCAATATTTGCTATCGAACGCGTCCTATTGCACTATCGATGTCATACTTCCTCATGGAACTGAAATAAAATTTAAAATCGAAATTTTTTGAATAGATCACATTTCTAATAATGCCGAAATACTGCAATAGAAATTTCAAACATATAATATATTAATTTAACGGGAAAATCACAGTAAATAATTAACGAAGTGATTTAAAGGTTTGTATTTCCGACTATGTTTACATGTCGCATCTCATTATAAGTACTCCATCATCACTAGAGCGTCGACTTTATAGGCAGATTATCTGAGTTGGCACAAACTTCCATGCAGATGAAACACTAATAAATCGTCAAAGTATTGCACACCAAAATACATACATACTTTCCGAAACTCAGACGCAATATTTCAGCGAAATATCACGAGGCTAAAGATAAATGAACGGTGAGTGAACGGTGATACTCGCCGAACTATTCGCCGGTATCTCGTATGTCTCGTACGGTGGACGGCAGGTGTGACGTCACGCGTATCACTTCCAAAATGGCGCGCAGAAAGCAGCGTTTGAAACGACTTCATCCTTTCCATTGACTGTAGTTCAATAAATATGGGTCGCTCAGATGAAAGAAAAGAATGTGTAGGAAACATTTTTGGTTATCTATATGATGCATGAGTTAAAACAGCTGTAAAAAAACCTTGCAAGTTCTCCATTGTATTCTTAGAATATGGATACAATTAACTTCCACGAAGTAAAGCCTGAAACAGTGGAGTGTATTCGAGAAATCGAAGGTTGAACCGAATGATCTCTTTGGAATGGAGGCTGAATGCGACTAGACTAACATTAGTTCAATTCAATGGCAGAGGAAGGGAAATCTTAATCTCTACCGGCTTTAAACTCGATCCATCTTTACCCTCGGACGAAATTTAAATGGCTCCTTAGCGCTTCTTTTTCCTTGCGGCGCAAAGTGAAACAACTCTTTAATTGCCCCATTCATTCATTATGCACACTCCATCGTCGAGAGAGAGAGAGAGATTTATTCATTTCCGCAGCAAAAGAGGTCTCTTCGCAGCGAGGGTTATTCCTTCCGGGCGACGACGACGAGAGAGACAAAAAAACTCCCCCTTTCTAAGACGATTCTTTATCTCTTTCGAGTCCACCAAAAGGGGATAATCTCTCTCTGAAAAGAATCGGAATTATATTTTTCACAATTTTCTCTCCGAAAGTTCCGCTCTGTCTGCACCGCATAATGGAATAAAAATCCACCGCTCTCCCCTGTAGTGAGACGACCGCTGAGTGAAATTAATTTTTTTAAATCTCATGTTATAAAAGAAGACTACTAAATACTTCATCGCCGATGTTAATACAAACACCAAAAACCTCTCGATGCATTAAGTTTTAGATGATTTAAAATGTTTCATTGACTTCACCACGAACAAAATTCAGTATTTCAATGTGGTCTAAAGAGTTGCCTTTAAAATGTATGACAATAGTCATATTATTGGAGAGAATATCCAAACAAATAAATATAGTATTTCGTTCCTCGAATCATCAAGTTTTATGACTTGACTTTAATTTTCATTAGTTCAAGTTCATTAACCACACTAGTATTAGTGTATTAAAGAAGTTATCAAAATCACGGTTACTTATCATCAAATACTTCTGCGAGGGCATGAAATGTAAATATCGTTGTTGTTTCTCCGTTAGAACTGAATCGCTGAAAGCCTAAAGAGCTGAAAATATCATTTTTACTCCTTAATCGATTAATTCCTTTCTCTCACAAATACAATTCAGAACTCTCATTGATCACCGTGAACAAAAGCTCTATTCCTGCTTACCGAGTTTCCTAAAGTGATGCTTGTCTTTCAATATTTACAGACATTAGAATTTTGTCTCGATCCTTCACTCATATTATTAATTTCAAAGTGAATTTTGCCCTTGAAATACATATATATTCAAATTCACCCCATTTCCATGTTTTTCTTAAAACTGCTTACTGGTAAATTTTTGGAATATTCCAACTTTAAATGTTTCAGGCTCATTCCTTAGCTTCCTATAAGCTCACTTATCTATAATCTCTTTATTGAGTGTCTCTTGGGATTTTCATAATGCCTGCGTCCCTTTATGCCATCCAAATATTACGCTCTCCATCGGCTTTCGAGGTCATCAGACGTCGACCTCTCTTCTTCTACTTTCCTCTTCAATGCACCCTTCACACTTGTGTCTCCTCCTCAGTCCGTACTTCTGCTTCGCTGCTGAAGGGCCACTGCGGGACTCGGGTTAACTTTTGTAGCACCAATTAAACCAAGACTCCACCCTTTCTCGGTAAGGATGAAAAGCCGCATCAAACTTCGTCCGAACATTCCATCAGACACTTCCCTAAAGCCTTCCAATGCTCATCTCCCCCTGATTCCTAATATTACCACTCAATAATATTTCGTAACTGTTTGTTGTGATTGATTGATTAATTTACAGGATTCATTTAGCAGAGTATTCCACAGCTATTTGGTAGGTTTTCTTTAAAGTCAGAGGAAATCCTTCCGATTTTCTCATTTTCTACACTTTCAGGGCCCTATATACCTCTATTAGGCATTTCTCTTTTTGCCTCCGTGTACGTTTTGACCTCCTCAATCCCGTCCATGAAACCTAATCTCTTTATTCCCCTTTCCCGCCCCTCCCCCACCCCCAACTTTTCCCGCCCACCTCTATCACAGTCCCGAGCAACCCCCTTCACCCCTGTTTAAGTCCTGCAGTCATCTGTCCTGCCTATCCCATATTTTATCCAGAAATTCCCTCTCCTCGTCCACAATTATTTGCACTTACTTGTTTGTCTCCACTGCGTCCAACTTCTTCACCATTCTCCACACCAATATTCGAAACGCTTGCAGCATATTCTCGCTCTTCCTTCTCAGTGTCGACATTTTTGCCTCCTGCGACGCCACACTCCAAATCAGTCTCTTCGACAGTTTCTTCTTCATATCCTTACCCAATTCCTTGTCATCAGCTTCCTTATATTACTAATAGCGTGAATAATAGGGCGTTAATTTAAATTTTATTAACGGCAATAATGTATATTTTAAAGATGAAAATCGCGTATGTGACGAACGAATATGTCATTTGCATATTTTGTTTAAAAAATAATCAATTGTTTTTTCAATCTCTTAAGTTTGTTTTACAACAAATTCAATTAGCGAAAAATGATCAATGGATAATTCAAATAATCGAATTCGCAGTCATACACAATTGGAAACTCTCTGACATAACTCAACTTTTATTCGACTTTGAAAATTAAAAGTTTACCTCAAAAAAGTCGACTTTCCAACCCCTTGGCTCTCTCGCATCTTGGCCGCAATCTACCAAGTCCGCTGCCACATATCACGTTTAGTGACATAGTATTTGCTTAAAAATTGAAAGTTTCATTTTTTTTAAGATTATTTAGCGCGTATACCTACTTTATTACTGCCATATTTAGAATAAACAGATCCAAAAATTGAGAAGTTCTCGGGTTAATTTGTACCGGAGCCGCATCAGTTTCATAACACAGTCACTCATTAGTACTTCAAGTGTACATTACTCTGCAAAATCTCCGTAGTCCAAGAAGCGTGTCATTACTTGACAGTGGTTTCAATAATGAAAATCAAAACATAAGAGACTCCATTATATACTTTGTTTACTCTAAAGGGAAAGACGGGAAAAATGGCTCTCTTCTAGAAGGATGAGCTGCTTGATAGATAATAGAACTTCTGAAATTTCTCTCAGGGTGGATCGCTTTGTTGCTGTTCGAGAACGTAGACAGATGATTTGTCTTAAAAAGCGCCATAAATTCATACGCAAGAGTGTCAGCGACCTGTCCAACGTGAACGATTTCATGCTTATGGCGGTACGCACCTGAGAGACTTATCTCCGCGATCGACTCTGCGTCACAAAAGAGTTCGTCAAGGCCCTGCGCTAACGTTGAGGTTGCGGCTGCTGAAACCGAATCCTCTTCTTCCTCTTAACGCCAAAACTGCGCAATGCCTACGCGAAATGAACAAGAAGCACTCGACAGCCGAGCCTTTAAGGTCCGAAGCTTTAGAGAGGGAGTGCCCTCTGTTCCTTTCCAGTGCCAGAGGACGTCGCCGACAACGACTTGCTGCGGCACTGGAGGGCGCCTTCAGTGGCTGGCAATGGTGCGGCGGAAGTATTTGTGCGCAGGCTTATTCGATGGGCAACTATCGTTGGTCGTCGATTTTCGATGGTAAATGATGGTCTTCGATTGTCGATGATCGTCAATTGTCGTTGACCCGTGTGCCAGGACACGGTAGACGGCAGATACGCGCCAGTTTTCCGATTTACCGGTCAGTGACCATCGACTCGACAAGCTTACGGCCCGTTTGCTAGATCATTGGCCATTAGTTGACCATCGACAATGGAATGTCAATTGGCCATCGGTAATCAATTGGTAATTGACAATCAATTGACTATCGAAATTTGATTGGCCGTCGCTAATCGATTTTTCATTGACATTATATCGACCATTGGCAATTTGTCGGACAATGTAAATCAACTGACAATCGAAAATCCATTGACAATCGTAATAAGTTTGTATTGATATTGAGAATCACTTAAGAGATTGAAAATATTAAGAGAGCATTTCTGTTTTTTCTTTCTGCTACCATACAATGCCAGCGTTCGACATCTAAAGTCGACATCGACATGACATTTTTTGATCAATCGAACTATAAAACAAGACTATTTGTTCGTGGCGGCCATCAGCAAGCATAGTGTACCTCTCAGATGATGCGCCATTTTTTGACCCGGGATTTAACGATCGCTCGCCGTTTCTTGTAAGTATTCACCGAATTTCTAATAATGCAAAAAACAAGACTGTACTCTAGTTCACGATCAAAGGTCTCGCCGGGCGCGCTTCCGGCGAAATGGGAACGGGGGATGGGCAACAGAGGGGTGTAAAAGTGGTCCATTGAACTGGAGAGAGAGGGAGAGAGAGAGAGCGGAGACTACAGACACGATCTTTCAAGCGACCTCACTCTGATTATTCTCGCTCGGAGGAGATTGTAGACTTTTAATGGCCGCTAGGATCGCTTGTTTTTCCGAAAAAACTCCAAGCCCTCGAACGCAATGTCAGTTACCTAGATGAGAGCATCCACTAGACATCCTATCAATCCAGAGTCGGATCTCTTTCCTCTCGGCAAAGTATTCTAATAAAGCAAACGCTTGAACCCCGGATTATTTGCAAAAATCAACTGGCAAAATCCGTGACTGTCGGGCGGATATGTATAACCCACTGAGAAAATATACATATGAGTCCCAGCTCGACTATAATTTTTTCGGCATCCAATATATTCTGGTTACCTACTTATAGCATCAGGACCGACATATTTTGAAGCCTTTAATGGAAAAAATATGATTTAGATATTCCGAAACTTCAGAAGTCTTTAGATGCCATTACTGCCAGTCATTCCTCAAACAGTTCCAAAACAGTCTGTTGCGAGCGCCATTTTCTTAAGAGTCAAGACGACGAACAAAGAGTACGCATGATTTCGCATGGTTAACATGCGAAACTGCGAAAAGTATCGACCGACAAAAATTAAGTAACCCTTCCTTGAGATAAATATTTTTTCTTCTGTTAAACACATTCGTTTTACATCCATCGTTGTATATATTGATCGAATTATAGAACGAGATATATCCTTAATTAATAAAATAACTAGAGTTTTGGGCACTTGACGAGTCCATTACAAGTAAGCTTCCCATGAATGAGTGGTTGCTAGCGGTCTGCATGTATTGTTGAACTGGTTTACCTCTCACAGCCTCCACTACCCGATTCATATCGTCGAATAAATCTATGGCGCTAAAAACTTCGATCATTTGTGCTTATTCTCTTGTTTTCCTCCTGGCCCTCATGACGTCACAGACCAAATGGCTGCCCATTTCACGAAATGAACGAGAAAAGCTTCGTCATTTATTTGCGCCGAGCTGCAGAGACGACCTCCCCTAGCCTCACACGTCGACCTCCGACCTTAACTCGCTCGTCAAACGAATAAAATCAGATCGAATGCATTCAGGAAGAGGGATAAAGCGGGATCAGAGATAAAATCAAAAGCTGGGAATTCCACGTTTCGCTCGGTGATTACGACTACTGGGCGCTGCAAAATCCGAACGTTCGATTCTCACCAAGAGAGCTCTATTTTGTTTTCGGAGGGCCTTCTTTTCGTCCTTTAAAAAATTCATCTCCCACCATTCGGAGAGGTTTTCAAGGGTTCCATCCTCCTTCTCCGTCTTCCCAACAACTACCCTCTAACCGTTTCGATCGCTCGTTCGCGAAAGTGAGTCGGACGGCGAACGGCACACATACACACTGTGTGTGTGTGTGTGTGGCGTGTGCGCCAGTGTGCGCGTCGGGAGGGAAGAATGAAGAGGGGGTGGAGATGGTCGAGCGCAGTTATTCGTTGAAGCCGATGGGGAAGGCCAGGAGGAGTTGCAATCAGTTACCTTAATGAGAAGAGATGTAATGGCGTGCCTACCAAAAGGCATTGAATGCACAGTTGAGCCTCATACGCTCACGAAATTCCTTCGTTCGGATGATTCACATTCACCGCTTAGAATTCACTCCGTTGCAGAGAGTTGCGGCGAGAGGAGAGCGATACATTGGTCGACATTTCCACGATTCTGTTTCATCGTATCGACCTCAATTCTCCGACAGATTTGGTTTTATCGAGGATAGGTCGGGAGTAAAATTCCAATCATTCTTAACCAACGTGTAGGAACGCAATATATTCCATCTTCAGGGCTAAAAAATATATATATCCAACAACAACACCACGACACCACTTACAATGTAAATATTTTCACGGTCTCTGGGAAAAGGGATGTACATAGTGTATGAAGGGAAAATGCGTATGCATGGATGAAGGATGTATCACTATCTAAAAACTACCAAAATATGTACACTTTGATACTGAAGCTCTTAAATATGAAATTTCATTGTAATTGTGTTACGAGATGTATACATGAATAGTAAGTTTGTTATGTAAGCAGTGTTGATGTTGTTGTTGACCTTGTAGAATGTAGATTGTTTAAGGCCCGAAAATGGTACAAATTCTTTTCCGAAACTCTGGCACAGCATAACTGGTATTTGATTTCCAATCCACCCTTAATTAAACGAAATCTGTTGATATTTCAATCCTCTAATCACCATGAAACCAAATCAACGACTTATTAGAATTTACAAATTTATCAATTTTCCTGATTTAAAGAACGTATTTGAATTTATATGAGCAAATTCCATCATTTTTAAATACATAAAAAGCAACCGAATACATTATGGGGATATTTTTCTCAGCGCGACCCAGCCCTTTATGTGACAGAGATTACTAGCTATAGTCCAGTACATATATAGAAGTTCAAGTGGAAAAATGTACTTTAAACGACTTAGGAATAACGCTGGTAAAGAAAATAAGATATATTTATTTATTTCTTTATTTTCACTGCCCCGAATACAGCACAATTAGGCCATTTTACGTCGGGTGAACAACATTAACAACGGACGAGACACAGACACACATGTCTTGGTCAGATAATATTCTACCCAGGCGGGACTCGAACCCGCGACCCTCGGGTTAGCAGGCGAGGACTTTACCCCACCGCCACCGGGACCGACTAATATGCCTTCAAACCGGCATATATCCCTTCAATATATGCCTTCAAACGGCTCGTGAGGGATAGACAATGAATAGGAGAAAAAATTAGTTAGGTATTAAGAAAAAATTTAAACTATAACTTTTATTTCCACATACACTTGGAGGAGGAAATCTTAATGAACCGAAGGAATTAATGAGCTATGCGAGGAAGAAATAAGAAATCTGCTTTCGGAGTGGATAAATTATTGTCCATATATTCCGAATGGACTTCGTAAAAGAAATGAACGCGGAGATTGACTCGTGGAGTTTTGCAACAGCAACCAGCTTGTAGTGACTAACACCTGGTTCCAACACCATTATAGACAGCGATACCCATGGAGAGCACCAGGCGATCACAAACGGTACCTAATAGACTTCATTCTACTCAAAAGTAGGTTTAAGAATCAAATTAATGACTGAAGAGCATATGCTAATCCTGACATAGGTTCTGACCACAATTTAGTCATGAGTGGATGCCAACTCAAGTTTAATAAACTGGAAAAGACAAAGAAGCCCGTAGATTGGAACTTGGAAAAGCTAAAAAAATGAAAACATCAGACACATATTCGCAGTCAAAACAGACGATAATGTGGCTATTGAGGAAGATATGGATGTTGAAAAAAGTAGAGTAACATTAAAACGGGTATGTTCAAGGCTGCAGAAGAGATCCTTGGAAAGCAGAAAGTTATAAAACATAAGGAGTGGGTGACTGATGAATGAGTAGCCGTGATTGAGCAAAGAAGGAAATTAAAAAGTGACATGACTGAAGAGAGTCGGAAAGAATATAAAATACTAAGGAATGCAACTAATAGGAAGCAAGAAAGGCCAACGAAATATACTTGCAGAACAGGTGCAAAGAGGTAGAAGACCTCATGAAGGCCGGAAACCTTGAAGCGGCTCACAAAACAGTGAAAAAGTTCTTTGGAAGATGACATGCAGTACCCTGCTGAATGAAAACAACACAATAGCCTATGGACAAGAAGAAATCGTTGAAGTATGGGAATTATATTTTGAAAAACTTTATGGGGAAGATGAAGAAGCAGTAGAAAATGAATGAGCATCATTGAAGACGAAGCCATTGTGAATCATCATGAAATAGGCGACAGAAATATGCGTGAGGAATTTGACCACCCAATTAAATTCATTAAACACAAGATGGCCTCTGGCATTGACACACTTCCTGCAGAACTGATTCGAGCATCTGCGGGTAAGGTGAAAAAAATTTCATACCAGCTGGTGTGTTCCATGTATGATACAGGGAAACTACCTGAAGATTTTAAAAAGCGTGTCATTGTATATATACCAATACCCAAAGAAACTTCAGCAAAATGTTGTCAACAGTACCGCGCACTTAGTCTTGTCTCCCACGCCTCTAAATCATTAACAATAATAATACAGAAAAGAATAGAAGGAAAGATTGAGGACATGCTCACTGAAGACCAATTCGGCTTCAGGAAGGGAAGAGGCACTCGAGAGGCGATCTTAGCATTAAGATTAATCATGGAAGAGAGATCTCGAAAGAACCAGGTCACCTTTATTGCATTCATAGATTTTGAGAAAGCTTTTGATCGTGATGTGAGATGGCAGCAGCTATTTCATATTCTGAGGGAGATAGGAATGAAGTACCGAAACCGTAGAATAATATGGCATATATATATATATATATATATATATATATATATATATATATATATATATATATATGCCACTACCTTCTAACATTCTGACGAAGGCGGTTGTGTCCGCCGAAATATATCAAAATTTCTGTGAGTTTTACTTTTTTTTGTGCTCTATATGTAACTGCTTGTCACGCCTGTGACCTTTATATATATATATATATATATATATATATATATATATATATATAAAAAGGTCACAGGCGTGACAAGCAGTTACATATAGAGCACAAAAAAAAGTAAACCAGAGAGAAGCAAAGATAAGACAGGGGGTGAGACAAGGCTGTTCCCTGTCTCCGCTGTTGTTTAATGTATACGTACAGAGAGCTATGGATGAAGCACGAGAAAGGTCGGGAGAAAGTGGTGAAATAAGTGTTCAAGGCAGACAGATTGATATGTTACGATTTGCAGATGACGTAGCGGTTTTAGCTAAAAGTGAAGAATGTTTATCAAAGATGTTGAGGGAGTTGGAGACAGTCAGCAACAGATTCAATATGAATATAAATGGAGAAAAGACAAAACTCTTTGTTATGAGCAGGATGGGAACTGATGCCAGAGTCATGCTAAATGGTCATAGACTCGATACAGTACAGGAATTCCAGTATCTTGGAAGTAACGTCACATAAGACGGAGGTAATACCAAAGATCTCATCAGCAGGATTGATCAGGCCAATGCAGCTTTCAATGAAAAGAAAAGGCTCTTAACTTCCAGAAACATAAATTTGTATTTAAGAAAACTCCCACTCAAGATATTTGTGTGGAGTGTCTTGCTTAATGGTATGTGAGACATGGACACTTGATATGAATGGAAGAAAGAGAATAGAGGCCTTTGAGATGTGGTGCTACTGGAGAATCCTCAAAATACCTTGGATGGAGAGGGTGACTAATGAACCAGTACTACGGAGAGCCGAAGAGGTGCCATGTCTGTAGAACACAATTAGAAACGGGCGAGACACCTGGATAGGCCACACTATAAGGCATGAGGGACTATTAGCAGCCATTATAGAGGGCTCAGTTCAGGGTAGAAATTCGAGAGGCAGCCCAGAAAGGAATGCGTCGAACAGATTGTAGAGGATATGGTCTGCCATTCCTACCTGGAGTTGAAGAGGCTGGCACAGGATAAAAAGCGGAATGGAGACGGAAGACGACTGCTGCAAACCAATCTACGGATTGTTGACCAGAGAAGAAAAAATTATTGTCGGAGAATGAAATGGGGGGTTTCAGTCCCAACTAATGCCCAGACGCAATGAATCAAGTTCTAATCTACATCTACATACTACCCTGCGAGCCGTCGTATGGGTGTGTGGCAGGCGGTGTTACGTCACCAGCCGCGTAAAGATGTAAGTTTTTGGAAGTTGAAATGGTGACATGTATTATGGGAGTGTATTTAGTGGAGCTCGATTTTTATTGTGGTCGCTTATTGTGCGCGGTGTTCTGTTTCTGGAATAACCAGTTGTGGTGAGATAAGGGTAAACAAATATGTAAATATTTCCACTTCCTTCACCTTGCGTATATATACCTACTCCTCTTGTTTTTATCATTCATGCCTGATGATGATGGAGTACATGCATCGAAGCCTAGGTCGAATAAAATTTTATCAAAGTGCAAAATTGCCTTACTGCCATTCTTTATGATGAATTCTTTCCACCACATCAAGCCTCATACTTCTCTTTTTTAAACGATTCACGCACGAATTGTTTGCGCGACTTCTAACTGGGCGGCCGTATTTTCATCATACGCCGCTGGCTTCGCAGCAAATCTGTTTCTGGAATAACCAGTTGTGTTTGAAATACGGGTAAACAAATACGTAAATCTTCCTTCCATTGACTCCTCCGAAAGGACAAAGTTTCCACACTAGTCTTTAGTTCACATTTCCTCCGTTCCTTCTCGATGCGGAGACACTTCTTCGACTCGGAATACATACTCCCCTTTTTCCCGAGCGGCGGAGAGTCCCAAGGTGCCCCCGATAGAGGCGCCTTTGAGGGAGAGACGCATTCCGTAAGAGATAAGACGGGGCCGCGACTTTGAGGAGCCACAACCCAACAGAGGAGGGAAAGGGAATGCCGATTTGTGGAGGGGGGAGGGGGAGGCACCCGTTCGGTTTCCCTAGGCGATAAGGGGACCGGGCTGTTTGTCAACAAGGAGATCGCCTGTTCCTGACTCCTGAATGAAAGAGCTGTGAAGTGAGCCCGTGGGACGAGACAAAAACAGGGCATCCACTTCGCGTTAAACTGATTGGGTCGAGGAAGAGAGATGACAAGCGCATCGCACATCGAAAGAGACCTTTCCCTATAACTGTGTCCCCGGAAACATTTCCACTCTCAGGAGTTAAAAATAAGAAACCAAACGCAAAAACTGGGCAAAGGACACGAGTTGCAATGATAGCAAAGTGAGAAAAACTATCAAAATGTAAGCAAATGATAATTGTATTTAGAGAATTCCTTCGGAAGTTCGTGAATTATTCAGTTGATGCGAGTTTCCTGGTGAGATGAGAGATGTCATTTTATCCCAGCATCACTAATAATATATGGGCGCCACAATTTAATAGAGAAGCCCTGACGACATGACAGTTAGGTAAAAAAAATGATTACTTTCGAGGTATTCTTGGAACTTCAGCAAAATCAAAGCGAGACTATGTGACACTATTAGATGATTAAATTTCAATGCCTCGAGATTTCATTTCAAATATTATTCTAGTACGAGATTTTTTATGCTATTGCGTACAAATTATGGAAATGGAATCCAAATATACTATTATTTTTCAAACTCAAAAGCTTGCTTGAATGGAGTTCTATCACAACCAACAACAATGTATACACACCCTGGTAATTAAAAACATTGAAAAAGAGATTTGTTTTTGCTATAGGGAATTACTAACATCCACAAATGCCTATGGGCGACAAAGAGATGAAACGACGAATGAATGTAAGCACAAATATCGTCAGCATAGTTTGAGAGCTATGGACGGAATGCTGTCCCATTGTAAGCAATTGTAGCGAAATATAGGAGTTCTTTACTCCCAAGATCACTGTATGGAAGTGAAAAAACTCAATTATGAACTATTACCCATGTCTCTCCACTCCAATCCTATCGCGGCTGAACTTGAGACGTCACGGCACAAATCTAAAGTTCCGTCTCCAACCTTTATCAGATGGTTTCGTAGCCGGGCGATGGACTTGCATTTCGAGACAGATTTTTGCGAAATCACTTCATTTACTTCCACACCGGCACAGCGAATAATAATGATTTAATTCTTCGTGTGCGTGCCGAGCCACTCAGTCCACAATTTTTCTCCGAAAACACGAGAGACATAAAATTTTCTTTAAGGTTCTGCTCAGTAAAACATTCCCATTGAATCAATGTATGCCGCAGGGCGTCATCAGCCGCCATCAATTCAATACTCGGTTCGCTGCACTTGTTCTCATCATTCCTCTTTTCCTCACTCCCTTCTCCCCCTTCATTAGACTCTGGGATATCATGCAAACTTACAGTTAGAAAAATGCAGATATTAAATCCTCAGCGTCACTCTCCCTATTATTCCTCATCCATTTCACCCCCCATTATTGTGACACCTCAGGAGTGCGATTAGTATGTCTTTTCAACATAATGGAGGTTTTGCTTCCACAATACTTCGGACGGCGATTTCACTCGCGATTCCCTCCGTCCATTAGGCTTTCACCAATTTAATATCGCACAAAATTTCCACGGCTTCCACTCTTTCCTGCCTGGCTCCAAAGGTTTCCTGCCCTTTAAAAAACAATATACTCCTTGTAACAAGTAATTTCTTTGTTGTTTTTCTACTTTGTATTATGCCCCACGTTATGGGAGCCAAAAATGTAAAAGGTATTATTACAAATTAATACGCGAAATGCCACACGTTGTGGATAAACATGTAACACGAAAAACTATTGATTCTTTTACCTGGAAAGAAACCACGATTGCGATATCTTCTCGCACCTTATATTTTAATTACTTTGCCCCAGCTTGCTCGTCGGGAAAGAAAATACATGAAACATTGCAGGTTTAGAGATACGGTTGCAATTTACTTGACAAAATGAAATATTCAATTTACAGACAATTTAAATAATCAAAATAATTCCTTATACTCTTAGGTCATGACCAACTGTATATTCTAATTTAGACACAAATTTGGTATATGAATAATTATTCCTTCTTTTAAGTATATTGTCTAATTATTTGCCACACTTCATCACTTAAACTTTTCACAAAATCCAATTACTTGATACAAAGGGATACCAGTCACAAACTTAATTCTTGGCCAATTAAAACCTCTTGCCTTATGGCTTCTTGTATCTTATATGAAAATAAAAGTTTGTAGTTACAACCCAATTATTCGACGACACAGGTTGGTTTGTCCCTCTGTGGTCTGGAAAATCCTCTCAGCCTGCGTGGTGTTCGTCCTTGGCGGGCCCTCAGCTTTTTGGGTCTCATCCTGTTGTAAAATCTCCCGTTCCTCTCCTTAATTCCAGCTCCTTTGTCAATTCTCCTTTTCTACGTGGGCTATGTCTCGCACGATGCCACACTCTGGAACTTCCCTCTACCAAAAACTTGCGTGCTATCTCTTTGCACGTCCGTTCACTGCGAGGGTTTGATCTAACCCACTATTTGCGTGCTGTCTTTGCACGACCGTACACTCCGACGGTTTCCTCTACAATCCCCCTTTTGTTGCCGACGCTTCCACTCCTTAGGTCTATTGTTTATTCTCAAAATTCACAATATGGTGGGTCCCTTATTGTTATTATAAACCATGAGGTGGTAAAAGAAAAAATGGCGAGGCCAGCGTTATGTTACATCCTAAAAAAAATTTTTCATGAAGTTCTTCCCAACCCCTGCGAGTAAGTCTCCACAGTATGTGTGTACTGCTTCAATTGCTTCAAATATCATCTTTTCCCTGGCCACTCATCTCATAATATCAGTCTGGTATCCAAAATTAAAAGAATTCAATTGTGAAATGTATTGTATGTAAATTGAAATGAAAAATCAACTAATTTCCGATTTATATTCACTGAGCATTATTCTCTGCATTTTTTTTGAAAGAGGATCGGCTGGAAGGTTGACCCTATCTACATCTACATCTACGTCATACCCTGCAAGCCACCCAAAGGGTGTGTGGCAGGGGGTGCTTTCGCACCAGGCATGCATGAATGATATGGTAGAACACCGACATTACATTAAAAACCCGCGTACCACACATGCAAAGCGCCAATTACAAATCTAATACCCAAGAAACATTGTATCTCCAATCGTTCTAACATGCAAGGGATACAAAGACTACTACTACAGATTCAAAATATCATGCATAAATAAGAACATCATTATTTACATCATGCATAAATAAGAAAGAGGAGAATATAATGAGAAAGATTAACTGCCTGCCTATTGTCAATACTCGAACTATTCATGACGACGATCACAGCTGTTATGGTCCCGAATGGTACGCGGAAAAAATGACATTTTATACCTATCGGTTCTACAATCTAGCTCTCTAATTTTATTGGCGCGATCTAATCTGCCGTAGTACGAAGGGGTTAATAGTATGTTTTTTACGTCGTCAGTAAAATGATTTTCCTGAAATTTATTTAGGAGGTTAAGCCTATAATTTAATCTACGCTGTGATAGCGATTCCCATCCTAATTCTTCTAACAGTCCAGACACACTAGCCAACTTATCGTAGCATCGTTTCACAAACCTAGCTCCTCTTCGCTGTACGCGATCTAACTCTGATATCAAGCCCGCTTCGTATGGATCCCATACACTAACAGCATATTCCAGATGAGGCCTAACGATTGAAAAATAACAACGTTCTTTCACTTTCTCATCACATTTTCCGAGTACTCTCTTGATAAAGCCTAGCTTCCTATATGCTTGACCGCATATTTCCCTAATATGTTTTCCCCAAGATAGGTCGTGACTAATTGTGACTCCTAAGTACTTAACAGACTCGGCGTGAATAATTTCTGTATTTTTAATTCTGTATGCCCTAAATGGCCAATTTTTCTTTTTCCAAAAGCTGACTGCTACGCACTTTTTTATGTTTAGTTCCATCTGCCACTTTTCGCACCAAGCATGAATAGCAAGTAGGTCGATTGTTAACGAGTCGCTATCTTCGGAATTGTTAATATCCCTATACACAACCGCGTCGTCTGCGAAGAGTCTAAGCCCTATAACACGCTCCGCACCAGACATTAATGTTGCTCCGCAACAGACATTAAGTGGAAATACCTTCTGCCCATTTTTCCCAAATAAAAGAGAATGGCATGATTGAAACGTGCTTCTACATTGTTGTAGTAAACAATTACGAATGGATGAGATTTTAAATGATAACACTGGGTATCGTTTCCGTCTAGTACATAGTTGACATCTGGTGGCTAAGTCCTTTATCACGTTTAGGGAATAAGTGACTCCTTCGTTTGAAAGATTGGAAAAGTAGACGCAAAGTGAGATACTTATTCTCGATTCATTTGCCGACCCTAGCTAGTTATCTGCTTCTGCGAGAGACAGAAGATATCAGCGACATCATTTCGTGCGAGGGTCAACGCTCCCGAGTCAACTCCACGATATGTAAAAACAGCGGGCTAAAGTAGTCTTGACTCATTTTCCTTTGAGACGAGCACACGAGAGACATCTGCGAAAAGGAGAGCGAGTCCTTCGTCTTTGTGCTTCTCCCGCCGCGGCGAGTGAAGAAGGAGGAAATGGAAGAAGACGGTATTTGAGACCAGGAAATGATTTCTTATCTCGCTCGCGAAAAAGAGTCGACACTAGATTCGCCACCGCGGGGGAGTCCCATAAGGGCCGCTTCATCGCAGGACGGCCATCTTCGCAGTGTACTACCATTCCAATCGGAGGCGCTCAATATCCGTGATAAGAACGATGTCGCTCGTTGTTCAACACACCTTCAGAATACACGAGGCACATTCCATCGATCGAGGCAAACTCGCTCAAAGAAACGGAAGAGAGAGGTAGAATATTGCAGCTGACGGCCCAGAACTCTTCTGAGAAGACAAAAGATTCGCGCATGGCTTCATCCAGGGAAGGAGATTTTTGTATCAGTTCGGTCGGAATATGGTTCGAATGGAATGCAAAGGGCGCAGGAGTGAGAGGGAATTCTGAAGGTTCCGAGAGAGTGGAACGTTGATCATCTTGTCTTCGGAGACTAAATTCCTCGTCGGTGCGCAATAATACTGACGGGTGAACGACGTGCATGAAATGCCGATCTCCGAAGACTGATAACGACAGCAGACTGAGGGAAGAAATCTTCGAGGGACAAAAGCCAACAATAATGTCATTCAAGCAACAAAAAATGAGAGTAGAGAGGTAATTAGAATTCAACGAGTCATGGTTTTATATATTCATTGTTAACGATGGTTTCAGACCTCACTTGGTGGAATTCCTTGATATCAGGGATAGAAGGATTAACTTTGCAATTCCACATTGTAAAAGATTTATTACGACCGGTTTCGCCGCAGTGCAGCATCATCAGGTGATGCACCATCAGGTGAAGCACCTGATGATGCTGCACTGCGGCGAAACCGGTCGTAATAAATCTTTTACAATGTGGAATTGCAAAGTTAATCCTTCTATCCCTGATATTGATTGTTATTACTTTTTCTTCAGTTTATGCCAAAGAGTAACTATTTAAATTCCATTGAGCCAATGCCACGCGTGATAATTAATGCACCCTAAGGGATCTGAGAGTTCCTTGTGAGATATAATTATACAATTTATTTTACTCGAGCTCGATAAAGAGCAATAATAATATTAAGAAGTCATGAAATAGAATCATCACGATATAACCATTCTGTTTGGCATTATTAATAATTTTTAGCGTTCCCCATTGAACTCCCTTAAAATTGTCACTTTTACTAACACGTAATCGAGAAATTGATCGCACAGTTCCCAACAATCTATTATTTGAGAAAGGTTAAGATCGAACGGCGAATGCTTTGTGAATTAAGATGAAAAATATGAAAATAGAAATAAGTGGGATATATATCCATCCAAAATGAGCCATCTGGTATTCATGATAGATTTCCAAACCATGCAGTGTTGGGACATGGAGTGAAAAGAGAGATGAGGGTGGAGAACTTGTGACCGTCAATGTTCATCAAGGATATCGGTATGAGCGGGGAAAAGATCGATGTGGTTAAGGAAGTTCAGAGATCGGGCACTGCGGCATTGAGGGGAGTTCAACACCAATCAATCTCTTAGTGAGACTCTGGAATTATTCATTTACACATGATATGCACACATTTGCTTAAAATCGGGACTTTAGGACATGGACTGTCCAGAAACATACCAATCAGCTGGTAGAATACACAAATGAAGGAAAACAGAGCAAAAAGTTCTTCCAATTCAATTCCAAAAGTCCAGCCCCAATTAGGCAACATTTGGCTAACTTTCCATTTTGATTCGATATCGCTAAGTCTTCTCCCACAACAGATTAGATATTAGTGACAGGTAAGCAAAGAGCATAGTGACATCTTGTTTGAGTAGACAACCAACTCTTTTGATTTCCAGGGATGTTTTCACGGGGATGGTTGTCGGTCGAACTGGCCAGGGATTCAAGACGAGAATGGCTGGACATTCAAAACGTTTTATCAGTCGTGACTAATTTTATTTTTGCTGAACACCTGCTAGAGGTATGACTACGGTGTTAAGCTAGAATTTTTGGAAAATTTTAATCTGTTTCAGCATTTGAAATTCTAAGCCATACATTTTAAAATGACTTTGTTCCAGAAAAATTGTCCACCCCCGTCCCTCTCCCGTTATCTTTTAATCCTTGCCGTTTGTACGCTTTCCTTTGTGAGGATACGTTGTCCTTTTGTTGTATAACCAGCCTATTACTCTTCCCTTCCTCCCAAATATTTTTCACTTCTCATCCACTCCCCAATATACTGTCCCATTTATATTTCGTCTTCTGTACTTGACTTATCATTTAGAACTCGGACGATGGTGCAAGAAAATCGAAACCAGTCACTCCTTTTGTAATAAAGAGAGTGGAAAATCACAAAGTTATCACTATTCTTTATCTGGTATGATAGGTTATGATCACCGCGCTCACAACTCACATCGCTTTATCGAGGACCGATTACAAAACTGTGCTTGAAATTTAGAACACCGTCAATGGCAAAAAAGAACTACCCTGGGCAGCAAAGGACCCTTTCAAGCAGACTGACAATGAGAGAAAGGAAATGATCCGGATCCACAAGAGCCTCCAATTGCTCTCATAATTATTAATCGTTTCGTTTAAGCCATCCATGGGTTGAGACTACACAACTATCATAACTTTCTCCATTTTTTTCCAGTCCTCATTCTTTGGCTAGATCGTGCTCGCTATTTCCCCGAAAATACTCTCCTTATTATCATTTTCTCACCGAACCTTCCGCCTTAATCTCCATAAGTATTCTTCAGAATATTTCTCAATTTCCTATATATTTTTAGTTAGAATGAAACTATTATTCCACGTGCATTTTATTGCTGTTTACGGTGACTTTCACTATTTTGGTCACGAAACAATCGCAACATGATCGACTTTTATTAACATCATAAAATAACATAGCTTCGGTTTCTTTTGCTAAATAGAAGAGTGTTAACTTTGTATTTGGAATTTGGGCTGAAGTTGGAAAAAGTCAACTATAGTCAAATTTTTGTGTTGACTAGTTGGCTTACAAAGTTGGAGCTTCAAAGTCGATATAGAGTGTCGACTTTGCGGAACTATTCCAGTTTCTTGGAGCGCCCGACAACTTGGGTGGCATGCGCTTTCTCGGTGTCGTGTCTATGGAATCACTACGCAGAAATGGAAAATATTCGACATAAAACGTTTCAAATATATGACGAAACATTTTTAATCACAGAAAACCAATTAAAAATACCAAAGTGGTCCGTAATCGTCAGGAATGACCGGAAAACTGGAAAATATGGCGAAATTAAATGACTTTAGGTGCGATGCGCCACGTCTTCTCCTTCTTCAATTGCAAGCTTTTATATATTTCATTTTCCAACACAATGGCACCCATTAGGAGATGTTCCAATATAAATTCTGGTTTCTGAAAAATAAGGACCACTCTAGCGTGTCATGCCACGGCGCCGCCGCGCCGCCGGTGTTTTTGGCGGCGCGCCGTAAGTTTTGATTCGGCGGCGGCGTTGCCAAATTTGTCAGCCCCCAACTCTAACTCAGAGCCGAGAGAGACTGCATTTCTGCTATTGTACAAGATAGTTGAAGAGTTGACTTGGTGGGATTTCGACATCATATAATAATGATAACTTTGTAATATTCCACACTGTTTTATTACTAGTGAAGAAGCCTGACCGGTTTCAACGTATACAGATCATCATCAGAGGCAAAATACAGCGTACAGAGGTGGTGGGTTGATATATGTATGTACATACAGGGTACCACACGGGGAAGGAAGTAAGGAGGAGGTTGGGAGTGAGTGGGGGGAGGGTATCAGTAGAGAGGCGGGGGTTAACAAAGCGAGAGGACACGGGAAATGTAAAACCAACGGCGTCAAGAGTTAAAAGAGGAGGGGAGAGGCACAGTAAGAAGGGGCGACAATTTTTCCGGAATAAAATCATGCATTCCTGCTTCTCAAAGATGTATTTTCCGTCTTTGGCGCCAGTTTATTGAATTAGACTGTGGTTTAAGTCTCATTAGCTAAAAGTTAAGTCGTCAAAAACCACGAATCACCCTCTGATCAGTGTATCAGATGTCGATGGTGCTGTATTCTTTCGCAGATCATGCATGTATTGAAACATTACCTCGAAAAAAAAGTCGACTGTTCTGGGGATAGAGCGTGTGAATTGTGTGTGCCAGTAATCTAATGTCTTTACTACCCCTCATTTTTTCAGCGGAACTTAGACGATTCGCTACTGCACTTGATCTTACCCTTAATCATTTAAGGGATATGTATTCATTCAGAAAATCATCTTGGTTTCGTGTTGGTTGTGTACACTGGCCGGGGTCATTGATATAATCTCGGTTTCTTTATAAGTCCAGGTGAACGATTTTTTGGTAAATTCCTCCAATCGTGATTACTTGCGCAATCACGTGATACTTGCATGATTACGCCCATTCGTTGAAAAAATGCATTTGAAAACTAGGCGCCGGAGTGGAAACTTTGATGTATGAAATAGCAAATATATGCCCAAAAAAAATAGGAATTAAAGTTTTGCGGTATTTGCGGACCTTTCCTCGTTTGTTCAGACGCCTCTAATGGCGCACAGCGTGGGTAGACGGCGTGGAAGAGAAAGGCTGTTTCAACATTTTCCCCTTTGGTAAAAATAAGGCCTACCAGGGGGAGAGGAGAAAGATGGGTTATAGGAGGGTATCCCTTTTATTAAATTTCCCGCTCAAACTTTGCACTTCACTTTGGAGCCTCAAAAACTTTTCAATGGTCACGTCATCTTCCCCTCTGGCGACGAACGGAAGAGGGCAAGCGAAGGTGGTGCCGGTGCGGCAACGGAGGGAAACTCAGCCAGCCAACCATCCGTCAAGTAAGTTGGATAATTCGATTCAGAATTGCCGTGAGCCAACATTCTCGTTCTTAATTTCTCATTCGTGTTTATCGCAGGCTGTAACAGTGTTCAAAGTTTGAAACAAAACAATGTAAAAAAAACGAGGTCATTATACGCGGGTTGCCAAACTGAAACCTCGGCATCGGGAATGTTGTCGTTGATGAAATGATTCCGATCGACGTGACTGAGAAGTCTCTGAGGATTCGACATTTTGCTGCAAAATTCAAACCACTCGTAAATATCTCACGCTGACCTCCCAGTCGAGTTTTTCTCGCGGGAATATTGTTGGTGGAGTAGGATAATTCGATTAGAGACGCAATGAACAACATGTGGAAGATGGCTTGGGGAAGCTGCCTTGAAGGAAGATGGCTTGGGGAAGTTGCCTTGAAGGAAGATGGCTTGGTGGAAGATGCCTTGAAGGAAGATGGCTTGGTGGAAGATGCCTTGAAGGAAGATGGCTTGGGGAAGTTGCCTTGAAGGAAGATGGCTTGGTGGAAGATGCCTTGAAGGAAGATGGCTTGGTGGAAGATGCCTTGAAGGAAGATGGCTTGGGGAAGTTGCCTTGAAGGAAGATGGCTTGGTGGAAGGTGCCTTGAAGGAAGATGGCTTGGTGGAAGATGCCTTGAAGGAAGATGGCTTGGGGAAGCTGCCTTGAAGGAAGATGGCTTGGGGAAGTTGCCTTGAAGGAAGATGGCTTGGTGGAAGATGCCTTGAAGGAAGATGGCTTGGTGGAAGATGCCTTGAAGGAAGATGGCTTGGGGAAGTTGCCTTGAAGGAAGATGGCTTGGTGGTGTAACAGGCTAACACACCTGACTGGCAATTGGGAGATCCAGGTTAGAATCCCGGTCAAGTCAAATGATTTTTTCATGGCGAATTTCAACCCTAGTGTACATGCACCCGTGCCAGTGACTTCGTACCACATCATTTGTTAAATGCAATGTTTGTAAAATTGTCAATTTCGTCGTTTTAATGACGACAATGTTGGGTTAATCCACCGCGACAGTGGCTTTGTAGGCACGACTTCGCTCCATGTGCCACAATGTAGACTTGAGGCCTAAACATCTAGTTCGCATAAACCCCCCTCGAAATTCGCCTTGAAGGAATATGGCTTGGTGGTGTAACTGGCTAACACACCTGACCGGCAATTGGGAGATTCGGGTTCGAATCCCGTCAAGTGAAACATATGGAACCATTAAATTATCCATTCCAGTGGGTATAAATGACAAATATCTCGAACCGTTCGTCGTCACACCACGTGACTCTGTAGTTTCCCGATGGAAATAATCTCGAGTGGTTGAAACGCCGGGAGTCGACTGAGTGGAAGTGAGTGGACGCCGAGGACTCCAGCGCGGGGAGCCGATGGGATCTCATTGTCGGTCGACGTCGTGCATGCATTCCGCGTAGACGGACACAGGACGTGCTGGACACCCGAGATCGCATTCCGACGATGCAATTTATGTTTTGTCGCACGCTCGGAGCCTCCGGTGAGAATTCTGAAGGCCCTGTCACATCATTTCATCATTCATTGGGTATTTAGTCCTAATATTGTTTCACTGCAGCCCTCGATCCTTCACTATACAGTTTTAACGAATTCACTTACTATCCTCAAAACATTTGACCGTAATTACTCTGATCGTGTTGAGTCTTAATTATCCTAAACTTGTGTGCACATAGTTAATGATATGCAAATAGTGATTTTGGTGATGAAATTCTTGCTCGACAATTCTCTCGTTAAGAGTCTCACCGAAAATTTTGAGATAATTATTTCCAAACGCTTTAACATCTTTGGTGGAATCACTATCGCAGCGTAGATTATAGGCTTAACCGCTTAGCTAAATTTCAGTAAAAACAATTCTCTGACGACGTAAAAATCATACTATTAACCCCCTCGTACTACGGCAGATTAGATCGCGCCAGTAAAATTAGAGAGCTAGATTGTAGAACCGATAGGTATAAAATGTCATTTTTTCCGCCTACCACCCGGGACTATTACAGCTGTGATCGTCGTCATGAATTGTGCGAATAGTCACATTAACTAAACTGTAGATCTATTTTCCTTATATTATCTACGTTCTTATTTATGCATGATGTAAATATGGATGTTCTTATTTATGCATGATATTTTTAATCCGTAGGAGTAGTCCTTGTGCCCCTTGCATGTTGGAATGATTGACGATAGAATTTTTCTTGGTTAGTAGATTTTAATGGGCGCGTTGCATGTGTGGTACGCTGGTTCCAATGTAGTTTCGGTGTTCTGCCGTATTATTGATGCATGCCTGGTGTGGGAGTACCCCCTGCCACACATCCTTTGGATGGCTTGCAGGGTATGACGTAGATGTAGATGTTAAAATGGGTTATACCAAGAAACTTGATACCAAATTATTTAAAATTATGTCTGTCAACAATTTAACAATTCATTGATGAAACTGGAAAGATTTTATTTGATTTTGAGTGTGAAAAATTGTAGCGGGATAATTTTAAGAATGAAACAATGATTTCGTGATGTTTTTAACATTTTTATAAAAAAATTGATGCGAGGTTTTACGAACCAAATCATTTTAAATCTTATATCTTTCAGCAAGTCATTGATGAAACTGGAAGCATTTCATTTGATTTTGAGTTTAAAAATTTGTAGCAGGATAATTTTGAGATAGAAACACTGATTTTTTTATCTTTTTAGCATTTTTATAAAGAAATTGATGCGAGGTTTTATGATTTTGTATTCTTACGTGTCTCATGATTTTTAATTTGAAAATGTGTTGTGAAAGTTATCCTTGATAGAATCACTGATCTCGCGATGTTTTTAGAAATGTTATAAAAAATTAATTGTAGTTTACATTTTTTGCAATACTTCGAATGTTAAAATCTAAGACAAAGCATTTTATTGATGTCGATATGTTATAAACATTTATGTTTGATTTCCATTTAACAAAATATATATCAAATTGAAAGAGTCTAAGTGGATGGTGAAATTAAAAATCGTTCGGGAGTCTAGTTCTTAATTTCTGCAATTATTCTCATGTTTAAAAGCGTGAAATGAAGAGGCCTCATTTTCTTGATACTTGAAATTATGAAAGCATATGTGTGATATCTGATAAGCTAAAATACATTTAAAACTGTAAATTTGTCTCTTGAATATGAATTTGAAAGTGTGTAGTGAAAGAAATTTGAAAAAGTATTTCTGTTTCGAAAAGTTTATCTTAATTTGATATAAAATGTAACTTTCGTTTTAAGGCATATTTAACAATCATTCATAAAACTGAAGAGATCTCTTCTGAATTTGATTTATTTAATCAGCAGCAGAATAAATTTTTAACGGCGCACAATTTCATGCATTTCATCAGACCACGCTACATCATCCTACTCGGATTACGCCACCAAAGCAGAAAATTATTTTGATCGAGGATTCTTTTTGGCCCTTAAAGCAGTTTGTAGTATTTCCTATCATTTTTTTAAGCACCAGCAGGTCTAAGGTCATCCCACGTAGTCAATCCTTCGGAGTAGTGACCTTCGGCAAGGCCCATTTGTAACTTGCATCAGAGCGATTAGAACCAATCGAATGGGAGGCCTCAAAACATTGGTGCGTAAAGACAAATAATGGATATGTTGAATAATTATTTAAACACAATAATCAGACTAAATGAGGGGATAAATTACACAGTAGGTATATTGTTTCACTGGAATAGGAGAACATGAGTGCGAATCTGATAAGCACTAAAAACTATTTTTTTTAAATTCCGGAGCTCTCACAGAAAATTGTGCGCCCGATTCTGAGTCCGACTCCGGGTGATTTGTCGGCGTGTGTTTAGGGCACGTGTGTCAGCGTGAACACCCCCCTAGGTCACGGTGTCTCTGAGTCTCTCTCCCGGTGATTTGTCCGCTTGTTTATGTGTGTGTGCGTTCGTATGTGTGTGCGTGAACCCCGCCCCCAGGTGAAAAACGACAGCGGTTAAGATCTTTATCGCGCTCATCCGTCTTTCCCGAAGGAATCTTACTGGACGTCGCAAAGAAACGTATACCGGTTGTCTTGGAAGAACGCTTGACGCCAGTTTGGGGGTTAATAGTATGTTTTTCACGTCGTCAGAGAAATGTTATTCTTGATTTTTAGCTAAGAGGTTAAGTCTATAATTAAATCTACGCTGCGATAGTGATTTCCATCACAATTCTTCTAACTATCCCGACACACTAAATGAACATTTTAGCAGAGAATCTATACCCTTTTCTATCTCAAAATTATCCTGCTACAAATTTTCAAACTCAAAATCAAATGAAATGTTTCCAGTGTCATCAATGAATTGCTAAATTGCTGAAAGACACAATATTTTAAAAGATTTGGTTCGTAAAACCTCGCATCAATTTTTTATAAAAATGCTAAAAACATCACGAAATCATAGTTTCATTCTTCAAAATATCCCGCTACAATTTTTCAAACTCAAAATTAAATAAAATCTTTCCATTTTCATCAATGAATTGTTAAATTGTAGACAGACATATAATTTTAAATGATTTTAAATGATTTGGTATCAAGTTTCTTGGTAAGATCCGTTTTAACATGACCATTTTTGCAGAGAATCCATACCACTCTTCAAATTTATTCTACATTGCGAAACAGTGATACGTTTTCAAATTTCTTTCACTACACACTTTCAAATTCATATTCAAGAGACAAATTTACAGTTTTAAATGTATTTTAGCTTATCAGATATCACACATATGCTTTCATAATTTCAAGTATCAAGAAAATGAGGCCTCTTCATTTCACGCTTTTAAACATGAGAATAATTGCAGAAATTAAGAACTAGACTCCCGAACGATTTTTAATTTCACCATCCACTTAGACTCTTTCAATTTGATATATATTTTGTTAAATGGAAATCAAACATAAATGTTTATAACATATCGACATCAATAAAATGCTTTGTCTTAGATTTTAACATTCGAAGTATTGCAAAAAATGTAAACTACAATTAATTTTTTATAACATTTCTAAAAACATCGCGAGATCAGTGATTCTATCAAGGATAACTTTCACAACACATTTTCAAATTAAAAATTATGAGAAAATTAAATAAGGAAATCACACAACACTAATTACACAGGGCACATTCACACGTGGGGCGGGTCTGTTCGGCACTGGGGAACGGATAGAGTTCTTCAAGGCCGGGCTTCTCCAGGGCGGTGACCTCCATTTCCCTGGCTTTCTGCTTCTCCTGAAATTTTCTAAATATCTCCGTCATCTCTTCCCGGGATGGGGGTTCACATTTTTTAATTATCGCCCGGATCTCCGCGTCAGGGAAGAGCCCGTGGATGGCCCCCAATCTACTCTTGGCCTCCGCGAGGGGTGTGCGGCCGACGTGGATTGTCCGCCCCCACGGCTGTTCCTCGAGGGCCATATCTGTCCCGACATCCCTCGCCGATCGCCAATAAATCTCCTCCAACGTCCACTGTTCACGACTCCGGAGGGTGACTTTCACGCGGGCGTATTCCATGGTTGCCATCTCTGTGATGCATCAATGCGTACATATCAAATAAGGCAAAATTCATCAGAAGAGACAAAATTCATGAAATAAGGCAAAATTCATCGGATACACACTATGTTTGGTGTCGCATGGATCAGAAAATTACAAGGAAAGTTATTATAATACTTATTTTAACAATTTTGATAAAATAAATAAAATATCTCTTTTGTTAATAGTTCAGCTAATTTATGCCCGACTCGCGGCCGACCTGGGAGAAGGCAATACATAGTAGGAAAAGAATGAACAGAAAGGGTTAATAGGTAGCGATTTTTAACAATAAGCAGCGATTTTTAACACGTTGAGCTGAGTTTATCTATACATTTTGCTGTCCGATAAGAAATTGCACATTTGAGCTAGTTTTTGTCGTTGCACTTCTTTTCTTCTTTCACGATAAAATTAAAAGTAATAGCCTTGCAGAGTTGAAATGAACGTCATAAGAAGGAAAATATAATATGATATAGAATGTTGCACTTGAGAAAGACCGATGAAATTATATGTTCCCGAGTTTTGGGTTTGAATGATTTCAACGAGAGAAACGAGGTCAAAAATATGAGGTTATATCTCCAGACAGGAAATGAGAACCGACTTAGAGTCGACACGATATTTGATAATGAAATCCACTGCTATAAACCTGCAAAGAGCAGAGAAACTGACTCTAGCTCAATTCGTAAGATATAAGAGTGGAAAAATATAATTCTGACTTACTTGTCTGTGAATATGCGGGTGTGAAGTTTGCTGGCCGATGCTCCTCGCTGTCGGAAGCGCTGTCGATAGATGCTGAAATCGACGAACCGTGACCACACACGAGCGACTCTTGTCACTCCTAAAGCACAAGCAGCTGAAAGGATGATGACCGATGAGGATGAAACTGCTCGAAAGAAACGTCACGGAAGACAAGTGCTGTTCCCGGCGAAATTCAGGGTGCTTATATATTCCGTGGCGTGCTCCAGATCTCGAAGAGGGTTCGATCCTCGAGGACGACGCGCTCGGAGCTTTGGGGTGGCGATGCACTTAAGACGTACAGTACTAGTGGAAGCGTGAATTATCGAAGTGGTTGAATGACAAGGGATGGGATCCAAGTTAAAAAAGAGTATAATGCTCACAAGGAGAGGGGCAGAATGAGGGCGGGCTTTCACTTCGTCGCACGATCACCATGGTTACGTAATCTCCAATCGGCCCACGTCTTCATTTTAGGAAATCTATGGCGGCGTCTATATCGGAACAAGACCTCTAAAAGGAACACAGCTGGGTCACTGACCAAGACACTCCGCATTCCTTGGATAATGACCAGGAAGCCTGTCCCCCGACGGGTGCGAACCATCCCCAAAGGTGGGGGGAACCCAGCCGACGAGGAATGATTGACATATGACATGCTCAGACAAGTCACTGGGTCACTTTAAAGTACATGCACTCTTAGAGAAGGAGGCCTAATATCCTAGGGGGCGGGGAAGTGTGGGGAGGTGGGTGAGAGGAATACATCGGAATGCACCTTAGCGATATGGGGGGGGAGGGGTAATTGACCTACGGTCACACCACTAGTAGTCAGCCCTTTCACATTGGATATGGTACGTGCATGCACTCCATAGAGACCTTATAATTAAAATGAAGTATTTCCTACACATATATCTCGTCAAAAATCTAAAGTGTGTAGTTTGTGTGTTTCCTCAACTATTTTTGAAAATTAATCATTTTCACCGCAGTAAATTCTTCGTGATCACAATAAACCTTCCGTTTTGATGGAGTTTTAAACGTACCGTGTGAAAAAATGGGTCGATTTATAACAATTTTTGCCATGCAAAACTATTGTATAGCACCATTAATAACGCTATTTTTAATTCGTGTGTCTCACAGTTGGTGAAATAAAAACGTATCTATCGAATATGGTTTCTATTATGATTAGGGAACTATCTTGCTCACACTACCTTAAGCGAAGAGCTCCTTAAGATGTGCGCAAGGAAGAATAACCTCGGATAAAATCGGGGAATATTTCTATTTGGAGAGCATTCTAGGAGCAATTGCTCGCAGTGAGTTTGCAACATTTTCCCCTTGTTATAATATTCGGCGTGAGTGTGGAGCATCGACGTAACTAGAGAGAGAGGATGCAGTGGCTGTAGTGGCCAATGCATCAAGTAGCAGTAATACGGGCCGGGCCGTCGTCTTCGTTCCCCTTATTTACCTTAGTGCTTACGTCTGACGGACTCATGTGGCAACTTTTCGCTGTTCTCCATTAATGTATCAAGTGCAATCAGCATGCATAAACATCTTGCATACATATTTTTTCATCGATTGACATTTATCCGTTTTCTCCGCAAAAACTGAGGTAAAGTCTGTTGCTCCAAGTTATATATATATATATATATATATATATATATATATATATATATATATATATATATATATATATATATATTTCGAGAGTAATTTTACTCAAATTTTCAACTAAAAGTGGGTGTCTTCGAGCTTTTTAGATCCACCGTAATGCGTGCACTCCTTCTGGCTAAATAAAGTCAAGCGAGCGAAGAACAGGGGGAGCAATATGGTCCATATCCGTCGTTAGGTTAGAATTGCTCCACGGAAAATGTGTAATGGTAAAGTAAAGGTCGTAAGGTAAAGTTACTCCACGGAGTATGCGGAGCACGTACATTGTTGCGTCTGGCGTGATGATGGCAATACGTTTTTCGCGCTAATCGGACACTTAGCTACTTTTCGCACATTACTCTGCGGTCACATGTTCGCATTTAAATCTTCGCAATTAGCATTTTGGTTTTAAACCTTTGGCTTTGCATGATGGAGATCATTACTACCTTCTAATGAGGCAATTCTCCGTATTGTGACAGAAATACGAATGTGGTACTTCATAGGAAGAAATTTCATTAATAATGGATCATTCCTGTCTGAAATGAGTAAATTTTTGAGTCGTTGATTTAATTATGGATGAGTTTTGTCTCTTTTTTTAATTTGGTCAAAAGTAGAAAATCTTAAGCGAAAGTATACGGCAATAGACTGCGGATTAATCAATAAAAGATTGTCTATTTACCCGCTACAGAAGATAATGTACCGAGCCAAGGTATCGGTTCAAATGACTGTCTGGCAATTCAAACTTCTTAAATCAGCTTGTACCATGTCATTTAAAGTGTTAGGTCGCGTAGATGCCCACAAATATTTTCCTTGTGTCGAGAATTTTTGCATCGCTGCAAGTCGAAAAAAACGTGAGTCGCAGGCATTTTTCGCTTATAAACATAATTGGTTTCCTTATTTTCGAGAAACTCGGCGTCTAAAAGAAAGAAAGGGGATCTCTGAGAAAAGGGAGTTTTAAAAAAAAACCTGTTTCGAAATAACCGATGAGTGCGGATGGGCGCCGACTCCAGCGCCATTATTTCCATATGCCGACGCAATTACGCTTCGGAGAGAAATTTTCGAATTCAAAACTTTAAATATGTCCAGAAAAGCTCGCAAAAAACGTTGTATTTAACTAGAATTTCTTGCCAATGAGGATTTCTGGCTGTATTAATTGGTGGTGAAATCCCCCATGTGACAGAAGAGCAATGAAATTTCTCTGTGCTGGCGGCCTGCTCTCATTTTTCCGTGATTGTGCCGAGCAAATAAAGCATTATGCTCTCTCTGCGTATTGCTGCATGAGTGTAAGGCGAAATAATGATTGTTTCTTTCTGAAGATTAATACTCATAAGGAGCTTAATATTTTACCACTCCCTGCTTCTGCCGCATTGCGTTCCCTCACTCCTACCATAGAGTAAGTATATATAGAGTGGCAAAGAGATTGGGAGATTCGGATATGAGTTTTTAAATAATACTTTGGCCGATAGATGGAACAGACGTATCGAAGTTGCACGACAAGCCATAACAAATGAGCTTTGGCTCACGGCCACTTCATTTAGTGTCGCATTACTCACATGATGTTCTTATGATGATTTCGGTGCCTGGATGTTCACTAATAGGCCCATTACAACGGAAATAAATCTTATTGAGATGTCGAGACCAAATTAAACATGTATTTTAATGTGAATTAATGAGATCGTCTATAATGAATCGAATTCACGTCAATATGATAAGACACGCGATTATCAAACACGGAGTAAACTGTTAACCGATGTATCATAGCAACGACTAAACAATTGATACTGAATAAAAAGCACACAACAGCCATGGTAAATCCACTCTTCTGTATGATGATGCAAAATCACCGAGTACCACTAGCGCCTCCAAGTGGCCTTCTCCGTAAGCCAATATTCTTCCTCCCCAAAGGTGGTGGCACCTGAGAAATTCTTCCCAAAGCTCTCAATAATGTATTTCCAGTTTTTAGCATTGCTTTGCCACTCTATGTATACTTACTCAGTGATCCTACCCATGACGCACCAGTAAGCGTATACGTGTCCCACTAGCTTTTGCGAGATCTGAGGGTATATACATTGCACAAATGAACCCACATAGACTTTTATGGTCTCGTGACTTCATTTTTCTTCTGAAAGTATTAAGCATTCTCTCTGGCTCCCCTCGCGAAAATTTGTGACAAACTCCTAATCTTGACAAATTGATTTTCTAGCAGGGACGCCCGAAGGAGATCCATCTGTCAACTTCACCTCGTCAGTGACGACAGCGCCGCCCCTCTTCGGAGACACTTTGGAACTAACCTTTCTGCGTTGAGGAGGAGGTAAAGTATCCGAAATTTATTTTCATCAGGCGAAAGGATAGTGAAATTTTTGCGGTTGATGCCGTCATCTTCTGATTGATAGAATGGTGACAAGCGATGGTCGCACCAAATCGATGCTAACTGTTTGTACCGCGATGACACAAAAAGAAGCTTTTTTATTTTACGGTTTCTAATTTCACTTCCAGGGTGAGTTCGTGAAAATTAAAAATGGTCACTTAATTGATTTTGGTAAATGCGATGCTGTGAAACATTTCATCTTGGTAAAATTATTATTGAAAAATATGACAGATACGAAAAATAAATATATTCCAAACTTTACGTTTAAACTGGAATTATAACTTAATAAAATTTTAACCCCCAATATTTGGATTTCCAATCTACTTAAAGACTATTTTTTTCATTAGAACATTCGAGCGTTTTTTCCTCGAGACGAATGCACTGAGAACTGGCTCTAACTTTAAAGCGACAATATTCCAAATTTCCGCGGAAAGAACGAGTTTTTGTACCTATCTGTTTGGCAGAGTATCTCTCTTATTTTATCGCATCAGTCAGACCTAGAAATGCAGTGATGCGTCATGACAATATTCTCTGTGTCGCTCTGAAACACACCAATTTTGAATATCTCAAGCAGCCTAAGCCTATGTGCAGCCTCTGAGTCTCTAGGGGCTCCCACCTTAAACCCTCTAAGAGTTGTGAGGCACTATAAGTACGCTCGTAGCAGTTTTTAACGAAGCGCGCTGCTTTTCTTTGTATTTTATTAAATTTTTTTGTTGAATCTTTATGACCAGGGTTCCAATTCCTCGCGGCGTATTCGAAGTGTGAATAATGTGCGCGCTATTTTTGACAGGACAGGAGGAGTGCCTTGAGGCTACTCGATTGAGGATAGGAAAGGTTTTTTGGATGCCTGCATTCATTGGACGCGAAATACCCTCGCTTCCATTGTTTACTCATGGATTCGTAGTTCTGGGTCTCGTCATGCTAATTCATTTACATAAAATTTTATTCAATTTTAAGAATTGATCTCTTTTTTGGTTCTGCTCCTGAAACTCTCGGCAAATTGCGCACTCCCCCATCCATGCACCTGGGATTCCCTGGAGACCACAATTTGAAATTCCATTATGAACCCATTCATGTGAGTGGATAAAAAAGGCGCATCATGCATGTTTAATGAGGCGACAATTTTTTTTAAATGTAAATAATTCCTCTTTTGCGTAATACTTTGAGCACGCTTATTTCTTTATGAATTTTAATCAATGCCTCTGAAAACGATATTTTTTCAGTGCCAAACTTTTACTCTATCACAACATTCATTAAGCAGGGTGGCCACTCTTTAGATGTGAACAAGAGTTTATTTGATGTAAGCGTACTTAACTAGGAAAAAAAGCCCTCCCTGCATCCATTGTAGAATATGCTGTTAGTGTACTGAAAGAGACCTCAACAATTTGTTATGTGCTTTGGTCTTTCCCTCTGTCATCATAAAAAGCATAATTTCACGAATCGCCTATTTAGAAAGTTCTTTTCGGATACGATCCGGAGAGTGTGCCATTAATAGAATATATTTATTTGTTTAAAGTCTGCACGGCGAATAATCAAATTGCCTTGTATTCTTTGACAAGAAGATTTTTATCTTAATTTCAATAGTTGGAGGTATACAATATTTTTTTTGTGAATATGTCAAGCAGGCGGATGTACTGTTATTTGCATTTATTTTACCGGTTTCGGTTTGCGATTTCGGTTGCGTTCCTTGAGTGAGAAGTGAGGTGTTTCCTTTTTTTACATGTTGTACCATGCCCAACATTAGCGTTTCCTCAACGCCTCTTTTATGTGCTGCGTAGGATCTTATTTTGCGTGCACGAATGAATCCGAAGATTCTGGCGAAACTGATTGGAATTAGTATATACATCATGAAATGATAAACCATACAATTTTCCACGGTCCAAAGTTTACTTTGGACCCGGTTTTCTTGGTTGATGCATCATTTCTCACTAGTCGTGCTAAGTGCCCACAGTTGTGACGTATTTGTGGGAAGGGGAGGTGGTGGAGTGTTAGAAACAGAAGGATGTTGGCGGGAGGTGGAGGAGAAGGCGTTTGTAATGCGAGGAGGGACCTTTTGGGTGAACAAGAGCGTGCATAAACATAATGATGGTGGTCCACGGTTTATTATTTTTTGACCCATCTGAACGTAAAGTTTGTTTTTCAGTGCCTTTTTTGCGGGAGGAAAGTGGCGCTTTTGCCCCTTGATGAATTCACGTCTCTCCGTGCATGACTACCCTAGCAACACTACTCAACACTACTGAAAGTCTCATTTTATTGAAATAGATAAATAAACTTTATTGAAACAGATAAATTGAAACTTCAAATTAAAATTATTTATAACGAGATCTAAATGTATAACATCTAGTAACATGACTTCATGGGAAATTTTTAGAGATGGCGATGATAATGGATAATTCCGACATTTTACTTTGAAAGTTCGAAATATGTCAGAGTATTTGATAACTGCAAAATCAGTTAGTCGACACAATTAGAATTATTATATTCATAAAAAGTCATAAATGGTCATTAAACAACTAAAAATGTTCATTGAAAAATTAATTCCGTATCTGTCAGAAAAACTACCGCATTTATTCACATCTTGTGTGAAGTATTGACGGAGATAAATAATGAAACATAGCAGTTATAAACGAGGAAATAAACGTTTTTATATAACGTAACGTTCAATATAACATTGTTTTAATACTTGTCATTCAGATGTGTCAAGAATAGCGTGCTAAACACGAGAAGGATGTCGGACTTGGCGACCCGCTTTGTTTAAGCCACGCGACCCGAAGGCGATATCACGTGGCTCGCATAGCCCTCCTCCTGCCCTCCATGTGAACGTGATGTAGTGTTGTGGAGTGTACGTTTGATTTTCAAAATCCGTCTTCGACAGCAGTGAATGGAGGCTCGGAGGTTCTCCTCCGGTCGCCTATTCCCGAAGTCGTGAGAGTCCATAATTCCATTCGGGTGTCACCGCACATCTTCACCGCATCTTCTCTGTCCATTCTCGGTCCATTAGTCGAGTGAATCCGTTCGGTGGAGGAATGGTGAGAGAACCGTTTCGCTCATTCGTGGAGTGTCAGAATAGGGCCCTGCTTCCCGCTTCCCTCTCTCTCTCTCTGTGGGAGGCGCGGGGAGGGACTGCTCCGATCACTCTGATTATTCATCGGAAGGAAGAGGTAGAGTTAGGAGGGTCACCACGTGTGATGTGGGCACTCCACACCTCCCTCACCTCCTCCATTCACCGAATCAACGCGATTTGCGAGACCTTGGTCCTGGATTCGAACGCGTCAGAGCGGTCACGATGCGACACCGGTTACCACCGCTCCAATCGCTCTCCGTCTGTTCATGCGACGACAATGGAAGGTATTTGTTTGGTACAGGAGCCATTCGAGTCCCAAAAAATCGGAAGTGCTCTGAACACCACCTGATGGAAAAGAAAACCTCTTTGCTACGTCATGAAATTGCGGAGGGCACAAAAGCAATCCTTGGCCTATCACTACTAAGCTGAGAAAAAAAACCATAGTTTTTATAATTCCGAAACCTAATGCTGATGCCCATAAACATTCTTGTAATTATACAGCACCAAAAGTTTTTATGCAGTTACCGCAAGAGTTAAACTGTTGTAACAACCAAGTGTTGTTTACAAAGAAACTGTTAAAGTGGTTATTTTTACAAAAAGATATTGAAATATTATTCAAAACTATAGCTTAAGCCTCTTCAATAAGGTTTCTATTGACCATGTTCACGGATTCCATATAGTGTATGTAGAGTTGCTCCTTATGCATTGTATTCTATTAATTGTAATTAACTGAGATATATTCTACTGTAGATAAATTGTAACATCTGTGTGATAAGATGATATTTTCATATTGTGCAAGGACACTACTTGTATGTTTAGTTGGATAGCCCTTTGTATATTTTATTCTGTTATATTTTCATATAACTGCAGAAAAACGCCATATCCAAGGAATGGCAACCCCATCACAAGAATTTTCCATCAGGGGTGCCTAATTTCACCCTTCTGTTTAATTTATTATTCTTTTATTTCTTGTTGGAGTGGAATAAATATTTAATATAAGTTAAAAAAATAAATAAATTATCCACTATTGAGGATTATCCGATTAGATCCGTTCATTGTGATTCTGTCAAAAATAAATATTTAAGGGTTCTTAAGGGTAATATGTGATGAATACAGAAAATTTAGTAAATCATTTATGTTCATTGGATGGCATTCAAACATTTAACTCTTTACATCGATGCATATTGAATGAAGTCACTGATAGGACTCTCGGGTGAAAATCAGAAAGTCAAAATATATTTATCCTTTAAAATACATTTTATTTGGCAAAAAATCTGGAGTGAACAGTAAATAATAACTGTTTAAAGTGATGTCCTAATTAAATGTCTAAAATCGTTAAAATATCTTTTCCGCTAGCCTAATAATCCTACGCACGAGTGCTCGTAGTTTGTAATCAAATCTTGCTAGTCGAGACCTATCATGATCGTTGTCATTGTTCTTATCATGGAAAAGGGGAAAAAAACTCTTATTTCGGACCACAAGTCCGCAATTTCTAGATCGCAAAGTTAATATCGGTCGAAATAGAATGAAAATTTAATCTTTCAGGCGCATTTCGCGACATTTGATTGAAAATAAAAGTTCTCCCTGGCATTTGTGTGAAGCTCTTTCTCAGAGATTTCGATGCGAATCTCGACTCACTGGATGATTAGAACCATCTGGCGAAATTTTCAACCCTCCACTCCGGCTCGATGAGAAATGCCCATTGATTTGTATTAATGAGTGAACACTCGAAATGGTAGGACACGTCGTGCGTGACTCAACCTCGCAGGTTTTTCACCGGATCCACAAACTTGCTCCCATTCCGTATAAGGTTGTCCAAGGGTGATAGTTCCCCTATTCATAATAGAGACCATATTCGAATTATACGTTTTAATTTCACCAGCTGTAGGACATATCAATTAAATATTGCATTATTAATGGTGCAATAATATAGTTTTATATGACGAAAATGGTGAGTAATGGTGCATTATTATAGTTTTATATGACATAAATTGTCAGTAATTAAATGAAAATATCGAAATAAGTCTTTAACTTGACTCATTTTTTTTCGCACGGTGCGTTTCCAATTCCTTCAAAACGGAAGGTTATTTTGTGACACCCAAGAACCTACTGTGGTTGGTGGCAGTGTGATTAATTTTCAAAAATAGTCGAGAAAACGTGCAAACTACACACTTAGTTTTTACGACCTATAAATGTTATAAATAACTCATTTTGTAAATAATGTCTCTCTGGAGTGCATACACGTACCATTTCCCATGTAAAAGGGCTGGTATTTTTTTAACAAATATCTCGGAAAATAATGTAGTAAGGGGTTTAATTTTTTGGTGTCATTAAAAGGGTGAGATATTTTTCTTTAAAATGAGACCAAAATCAATTATTTCTAGGTAAAATGATATTTCGCTCAAAGTATACTTATACTGTATAGAAGTATTCATTTCAAATATCACTTTTTGAGTAAACGCGAAAACAAAGTTTGACATCCATTCGAGGAGTGAATATTTTTGAAAATAGAAATATTATTTTCATAGAATTACTAATATTGCGTCCTGCACGCCTACGCAATACGAATATGAACGAATATTGATTTATGTTTTACAATTAACTATATTTTTATTTTGACTTATCTTGTTTCTGCACTAGACGCTTAAAATCCTAAATTAGACTTACAGAAGATCATTATTTTTACAGAAATGGTCGTTAAAAATAAACTTAAAAAATATTGGATCATATTTTATGGACTATAAAAATATGACTGCACGGACAGTTGGCTGCAAAGGCTTTCTTTTCCAAATAAATGAAAACCCTATCCTAATTGTGCAAGGAAATGTTGTTTGATAAGTAATTTGACGTCACCACTTCACCAGTATATCAGTTGTTTCCGTAAACCTGGCACATCTTCTGGCGCATGGACTGGGCAAAAGCAGGAATAGTAAAAGAAGCAAAGTGGCTTATGGGTACTTTGAGCGAAATATCATTTTACCTAGAAATCAATGAATTCGGTCTCATTTTAAAGAATAATATCTCATAATGACACCAAAAATTCGACCCCTTACCACATTATTTTCCGAGATATTTGTCTTAAAATACCAGCCCTTTTACATGGTAAATGGTACGTGTATGCACTCCAGAGAGACATTATTTACAAAATGAGTTATTTCTAACACTTAAGTGTCGTAAAAAAATTAACAGCGTGTAGTTTGTATGTTTTCTCAACTATCTTTGAAAATTTATCATATTATCACCACATTAGGTTCTCGGATATCACAAAAAACCTTCCATTTTGATGGGGTTTCCTACGCACCGCGCGAAAAAAATGACTCAAATTAAAGACTTATTTAAATATTTTCATTAATTACTCACCATTTCCGTCGTATATAACTATATTATTGCACCATAAATGATGCAACATTTAAATTGATGTGTCCGCACTAAAATGTGTCCGCTGGTGAAATTAAAACGAATAATTCGAATATGGTTTCTATTATGACAATGGGGAACTATCTCGCTCGGACGACCTTAAAGGGCGATTGAGAGGAGCGAAGTCTCCGAACCAACCAACCGGGCTCTCGCACTCGGCCCTCCTCCACTCCAGCGAAAGGGCACAACGTACTCTGACGCATATTCTCTCCCGGTTTCAAAGACATTTCTGCTCCCTCCCTACGCCCTGCACATTCCCTTCTCCCCCTTTTTCCACCCCTCACGAGCGAGCAAATCGGCGCCACGCACGACTCGGCATCCGGATGATTCCGAGCGGGATCACGACCGACGTTTTCTGACGAGTGACATCAACGAACGCCAGCGATCAGCTTTCCGTCGTCTCTCCGTGAACACGAGTTGTGTAACTATTGGCGGGAATATCGTCAATGGTTGCTTATCGCTTTTTCAAACGGAGTTGTAAGCAATTGCGGAGTGACTGTTTGTTTTCATATTTGAAAAAACCACTGTTTGTCCAACACTATTTCCCCCTTTTATCCTCAATGCAATTTCTTGCACTTATAATGCCAAAAATCCCAATTTTTTCACTCCCTCGACAACGCGCTCGACCTACAGTCTCACCTCAAAAACTCCTTCAACAGCCGGATACACCTCTTGTTACGCACACTCTCGATCATCATATCATTCCGCCACTTCTTAAGGTAGTCCGAGCGAGATAGTTCCCTAATCATAACAGAGACCATATTCGATGTATAAGTTTTAATTTCACCAGCTGTGAGATACAAGAATTAAATATTGCATTATAAATGGTGCAATAATATAGTTTTACATGACAGAAATTGTAAGTAATCAAATGGAAATATCTCATTAGGTCTTTAACTTGACTCATTCTTTCACGCGGTACGTTTGAAACTCCATCAAAACGGAAGGTTTATTGTGATTCCGAAGAATTTTCTACGATGACAATATGCTTAATTCTCAAAAATAGTTGATAAAACACACCAACTACATCCTGTTGATTTTTTGACGAGATCTAAGTGTTAGAAATCCCTCATTTTGTAAATACATCTTCATCTAAGTAATACCCTGCGAGCCAACACGAGAGTGTGTGGCAGGGGGTGAAGATCACCAAACATGCACTATTGACATGCAAGTAGGATATTTAAGGGAGACATGCTAGATAATAGGCTCACATGCAGCTAGATGGTCAGTATCTACTTAATAAGAAATGGATTATTGGTTGCTATTACATGCATCATGCACTACAGACTACTCTAACTATATTTCACCTACCTATCCCTTTGCTACGCTGCCTATTGTTCTCTCTTATGGTACGAGGGAAAAATGACATTTTAAATCTATCGGTACGACAATCTATCTCTCTAATTTTGTTAATATGATCAAACCTAGCATAATACGCAGGGGTTCTTAATATATATCTAACGTCATCTGTGAACAAAGCGGTTTGGAATTTACTTAAAAGGTGTAACCTAAATTTCAACCCGCGTTCTGATAGTAATTCCCATCCTAGTTCTTCTATTAAACTCGTAACACTTATACAATTATCATAACGGCCTTTAACAAACCTAGCGGATCTTCTTTGCACACGCTCTAATTCTTTTACTATACCTTCCTCGTACGGATCCCATATACTAGCGGCATATTCTAAATGAAGCCTGACAAGTGTAAAATAGCTTCTTTCTCGTACTCTCTCATCGCATTTGCCTAGAGTCTCTCTGGAGTGCATACACGTTCCATTTCCTATGTAAAAGGGTGGTATCTTGTGGCAAATATCTCGGAAAGTAATGTGGTAAGGGGTTCAATTTTTTATATAATTAGAAGGGTAAGATATTTTTCTTTAAAATGAGACCAAAATCAATGATTTCTAGGTAAAATGATATTTAGCACAAAATACCTTAATTTCTCATTGTTATTCTAGCTATCTGCTGGACAGCTACTCCATTTTGTTTAGTCTTCAAAGTAAAGGTCACTTTGAAGGTGTGCAGAGTAATAAATATCCCACCATTTCATCTTCGAGAACGAGATAGAAGACGTGATGGAATAATGATGTTAGCCGAAACATTGGACCGTCATTTCACGGGAACAATCATCAGAAAACTTCAATTGGCCGTAGATACTACATCCAGTTTTTTTCTGTGACGAAGAGGGAGACTTTTACGGCCGAAGAACAATTCGGGTCGGAGGGGTCAAAGAATAACAGTTCAGAGAAGCGCAGGCTCCCGACAGCATAGCGATATCGTACATGGGTGAATGGTGGCTGTGGTCCATGCATGTGTAATGCCGCTTATTTAACTGATTTGCTGCTTTGTGAGAAGACGCGAAGAATCCGAAGCTCCATCACTTGCGAGGAGAAGATGCGCCATCCGTACGCAATATATCTTGCAAAATTCTCGTGGGATTGTAAGTATCTGGAAAATCCCCAATATAAAACTATGGATTATAAATATGTAGATTAGTCAATGCAGTTCACCGAGAAGGATTAACATAGCGTATTTATGAGAGGTAATTGTTGTATTTAGGGCAAATATTTATATCGTGCTTTAGTGATTGGCTTTTAATTTATCCATTACACTCACGAATCTCCGTTACGTTTTTGCAGAAACAGATATAGGGACGGAGTAATATGGTGCGAGGTTGTCATGAAAAAAGCAGATATGCGGAAACTTCTCCTCAGATTATCACTGTCTCTAAGGAAATCCTCATTACCGTATGCGAATGCCAATGACAGAATCTTACAATTAGAGGAAACAAATTTTTCCGAATCAAAATTTTACCGCTATTATGAAAGATGAGGATATTTCAATTTCTAACATAGAAAAAGTCAGCAGACTTTTTTAGATTTTAACTTCCATTTGTCTTCCATCTCTCATTCCCATGGTGACGACTTTCTTCCTGTATAGTTGGGCGATTATTCTTCTGTCGTCGAAATCCATTCAGGGTTTTACCAGCTGCCCGAACATCTTATTCCACTCATTATTATCGAACGTTTTCTCCACGAATGCAACATACAATGGCATGCTCACATGTATTGTTTTCTCTTTTATTACTCTCAGGCAGAATGTGGCCTCTCTGGTACCACTCTTCTTCATAAATGCAAATGGGTTTATTAGCCTAAAAGAGCTTCCACTTCACATACTCCCTCCCACTATTCAGCCTATTATTCTCTTTTGTATTATTGCCGCATGCAACGCTAGACACGCGCGATTGATATTTCATTCCAACTGGATTGTATGCCATTGCGATCAGTTCGATCTTTTTCCACGGGCAGCGTTCGGTCTGAGTGCTTTATTCTGACTGTTAATTATTTAAATCTCTTTATTCAAACTGAAGCCGATCCCGTAATCGGATTCGCATGTAATTTCGCGCTAGAAATTTTGTGATCCCTGTTTAATTCGATTGAATTATAGGAAAGGCCGCCAAAGGTTTCAGAGGAACCCACTGAGAAAATTGTACCGTGGAGCACGGGATTTATTGATTCTAAAAACTGACATTGTTAAACCCCACTGTGATAGGTGGGAGTATAGCTTCAGGATTGATCATTCGATGCGGAGAGCAAAAGAAACCCTGTTCTCCGGAAATGCCTCCGTCAAACGGAGGTGCCCTTGAGAGAGATAGGATGCATGAAACTCGGCGGCCGTAACTTCTCGCTGACTTTGGCGCCGGCACGAATCTAGGGCCTGCGGTGTCGGCGGCCTCCCAGCTATCGCGTCAGGGTCACGACGGGCGGACACTCGATATCCCGCCCCCGAAAACTCGATTTAGCGGCGATTGGCCCATGCGCAGAGGTAGTCGCGAGTCTATAGAGGGGCATACGAAAGGATTCGGTCGGAGGGGGGGGGGAGGGGAGAAGTGGGGAAGTATTTAATTTGCTGGATAAATGTTTCTCGGGTGCTGCACCGAGTAAGAGGGTCCACAGGTCCCGACGTTTCGGAGATCGACTTGATCTCTATCTTCAGGGGTTCGATACCGTGTTTTTCATTTTGGCCGGTATTTATACTCTTTGCACTGCACAGTTTGAGCCAGCTGGGAGTTGCACACCAGAGCAGTCTGAGAGACCGGTGGCCTAGGCCTTCCTATCATGTGTGTTTACCATATCGGGAAAGATTCAGTGCATCCTACGGCGCTACGACATCAAGACCATACATTTACCACCGCCTAAATTAAAAGATACACTGGTTAATGCAAAGGATCCGATCGGCTTAAAGACACCGGGGGTCTACCAAATTCCTTGTGAGTCCGGAAAGGTGTATATTGGTCAGACTGGCCGCACAATAGAGAGAAGGCTTAAAGAACACCGGAGACTTTCCGATTGGCTCAACCACAGAAGTCGGCCGTAGCGGAGCATAGAATTTTATGAGGACCATGCGATACAGAGGGAAGCGACAAAGGTTCTCAGCCTCACGCAAGGCTATTGGGATCGACTTGCCAAGGAATCCATCGAGATCCGCCTGCAGCCAAAAAACTTAACCAGGGGCGCTTGCTTCCATTTAAGTAACTCCTGGAGACCCATCATGAACACTCTTAAAAACATACGGGAAGGCGGGAAAACTCACACACGCCATAGCCAATCAGATGGCACCTGAACCTAGTGCAAAGAGTATATATGTATATACCGGCCAAAATGAAAAACACGGCATCAAACCCCTGAAGATGGAGATCACGTCGATCCCCGAAACGTCGGGACCTGTGGACCCTCTTACCCGGTGCAACACCCGAGAAATATTTATCCAGCAGATACGCCGGGAAAACTTTATATCTTTCATATTTGATGTGTATGAGCATGCCTTTTCCTCTAGTTTTACCATAGACTCATAGTGTTAACAGGTGACTATTGCAGATATGTTTCCAAAAAATGGCGTGCAAATATAAAACCGTGCGTCATTCACGAGTATAAGTGGGAGAATCGCGGGGCCGTTCCGCCGCTCAGGTCTCGATTTCCTCTTTCACCACTTTGCTTTCAAGGACGGATTACGCATTTATAAAGAAGCGAGCTGTTACGGCTTTGTATACAGTAGTAAGGGCGAAACTGAAATAGCCGTAAACAAAAAGCTTTTGTCGACGACTATTGGAGTTTCACCCTTATTATTAATTACACACTTTCAACATTATCTGAAAAAAAGATGCATTTTCCTCCGTTACATATACTCGATGTCTCATTTTTATTCATATTTCAGAGAATTTTCAGTGCGGGAAGTGAAGTACGCTGCAATCCGTCGCTGAAAAACTCTTGTTTCTTGAACTAAAAACATTTTCCTTCTTTGTCAAAATAGTATTTGAAGCGGATACTCATTGAAACTGCGAAAGAGCCATTACGGAGGTCTGCCTGTGATCAGATGAATGCCAGACTCACGGTTTTAGAAAAGGTTTCCACTTGAAATAAAGCAACGAAACCTAAGCATGGAATGAGGTGTAAATCACGATCAACCTTAAGGGATGACTTGCCGTTCATTCGATATCACTCCTTTTGGAAACGTTGGACCCCCGCTCGGTTTGTCTTTGAAACTGTTTGACCCCCCCCCCCCCTCCGGTCTCCCCCACTCCCCTGTTCTGTTGCCGAGGGGCGATGGATGGAGTAAACAAATGGACGGATCAAAAAATCCCGAGGATGAATGTAGTGTCACGATGAGAGAAAATCGCATTCCGGGGGAATGTATGAGGGGGATGGCAACCGCGGCTTAGGCGCTCCAAGGCGATTGGTTGACTTCCGTCGCACGGAGGGAAAGTCGGAGCGAGGGTCGATGTTAGATCTTCGCTGGAAAAAAAACAATGAGGGTGCCTCTTATCGATGTTCTGCACTCGTTCGAAAAGTCTCGCTGTCACGAGAGGATTCAATGAAACGTGAGCAGAACAGACATTGGAAGAGGACAGAAGGAGCGGCGGATCCTCGCGGTGGTCCCGTCGCTCATTTACTTCAAGTGTTGCAGTGATGTTTCAATGTTGAATGAAGGAAAATGTTAGTTCACTCCACACTGGACTGTTAGAAATGGAAACCTGTGAGGTCGTGTTCGTTTAATACGAAATAATTCCGATAAGAAGGATAAAGGTAATTAAGGATTCACGTGGTGCGATCACTAAGGGCCAGAGATTCTGGTGTATTTAAAAAAACACTCGTAAGCATCTCACGCAGCCTCATTGTTCGAGTTTTCTTAATGGGAATATAGCTGATTTGGTGAATATTGCAATGAACAATATATGAAGCACTCATCATCCGGGCAACGCCCTCTGCACCGAGCGGAAACACCAAGAGCCTATACCTATATCACCGAAGTTGTACTCCGTCGGGCTCGGCTCGAATTTGGATGGAATGATTCTTATAAGCGTCCGACTTACTTAAATAACTAACGTCCGACTCAAATAACTGTGAACATTAAGTTATCCATGTGAGTGGTTCTCAACCAACAAAATCTCGGACCTTTCGTTATTGTATATACCACGTGTCTTCTTGGTTTCCCGATTGAATTAATCTCGACCTGCCCAAAGGCTTAAGTCCCTCTGGGACAGTTTCCCTCTCATTATAATTCTGTGTGGAATGAACTAAGCTTTCCTTTTATTGCAGGTCGCTTCCACGTATAAAGCCTTCGCCAGTGCAACACATTTCAGTGCTCCAAATGTTTTTAACGCCTCTAATGTGCGTCCCCTGGAAATAATATCGGGAGAGAATCGATGTAGGTATCGTCAAGTGCAGGATACGCAATACATGAAGAGAACGAGATGCTTTGCTCCAATGCCTGGACCAGTGATCGGCTCGGCGTTTAAGATGATTGATTCATTCGCCTTCCCGTAGAATTCTGATGATTAGACTCTCTGAGGCTAGTCTTTCTTTTGTTTTTAATCACCTTAGTCCTCTCTTAGTCTTAAGCGTTGAGTGTTTTTGAGAGTTAGAATTTTATTTCTGAGTACTTCTACTACTCGGGTAATTCCGCACAAACTGTTGGCAACATTGAACATAGAAGTCGGACGTGTATAATAATTATTCCATCCAAATTCGAGCGGAACCCGACGATGTATAAATTCGGCGATGGATCGGCTCTCGGTGTTATCGCTCGGTGCAGTTGCCCGGATGATTTTGGTTCTGAGTTATATCCAGAATGTATGTATGAGATGGCGAAAATTTTAATAGATCAATGATGCTCGATTTGTGTCAAATTATTTGTCCTTAATTCTATAGCCTTTCAGATAGTATTCCCGTCAATGCAATGTTTTCTCTCAAAAAAACTCTCAACTGTCCTCTCTCCAACAAGCTCATGTCCACTTAAAAATAACTGTGAACATTGAGAAACTCAACTCCTCAATGCAATCATAAATTAGAATTTCGAATAAAAATGAAAGTTACTCGAATGAGTTCATTAAAAATAATTCTTTATAGAACATACTTTATCAGGAGCAATACTGCATGCATTTCAGACATGCATGGATTTGCAATCGGCCAAATAATGCCACTGGACAAGATTCTATTCCAATTGCGCCTAGTTATACATCGAAGAAAGAACGCTCCCTCTTCGCAATTAAATTGTGTTTTCTCCTTTGGGACTACATGCAATGCCATCCTCTTTCTACATGTCTTAGTTAATTTGTGAATTGGTCTTTGGTGAATTTGGCAGTTTTTTTTATTTCCTCGGCAGTCAGATAGCCAATACCGTAAAATATAATTTCTCATAAATGCTTGTTTACATGGTCTCTACAGCAAGAAGGAGACAAAAATACATTATGCATGGATAATATGCTATACAACTTCTCCCAAACTTTCCAGAGACTTTTTGATTGCGATAGGTTTGTTAGCGCTAACTTTCTCGATGCCGAAGGGCAAAATTATTCAAACACGGAGCCGGATGGCTTGGAAATGGCTCTTGGTGTGAGTTCCTCAAGGAATATATATTCTCGACCTGATCTTTTGTGGAATCGGGAAACTTCGCTGAGAGGGATGAAATCAGTTCAAACTCGGCAACTTTCACCTAGCGATGAGTCGGAGAAATCCTGTATATTGCTGAGAGGGAGACTCGAAAGATGGCACCACGCTCCACTGTGGACGACACAGGGGTAGCGTTAGGCGAAAAAAGTGAAGCCACATGCCGTGCGCTTATAGCCATGTTCTGATGGGTACGGAAACAATGACGTCTCCGCTTTAACTTGATGTATGTCAGAACTGCAATTTTAATCGAACCCGGGGCCAAGGAACCGTTATATCATGTAAACTGGACTTAAAAATTACGATTAAACGTCAAGCGTTACAATAATATACTTTGCGTCCCTTTAATGTATCGCAATTAGATGTAATAATGTTTATGACAAGGGCCCTAAGTATCGTCTGCTTCGATGCCAATTGAAATTAGAAATCTACTTACTAGATCTAGGACACAGGAGAACTGCCTTTTGGGGTCGTTATATTGAACTAGGTGTGGTAGAGTGTGAGTGTGTCTCAATCCCCTGGTCTGCCTCAGTTTTTCACAAATTGACGCAACAATGAGTATCACAAATTCCTAAAAGATTATCTAATGCGATACCAATTGTGATGAAAGACTGACCAAGGAGAGGCATAGAGGCACGCTTAAGGACTTCAATTCGGCGCCATATTTAAAGATGATAGATTAAAAGTGTGGATTCTGATTCCGCTGTTTCGCGACATTTGATGCGATTACGAAATCCGAGAGTTGCGCAAAATCACCGTTCAAAACATTCACCCAACTCAAAACGGATTTTTGGTTTATCACGCTGTATAATAATCATTATTCACTACAGATCAAAAACTATCATTTCCTTTGCTGTTCTTAGTCACCTTATTCTTCGGAGGCTCTGATGGTTGATGGATGGTTCTGGAAAAACGTGGCGATGAACGACTAGGCGCACGCTGCATCCATTACTTACATTACCAAGGAGCAATTGCACCAAATGCTCAAATACCATACCTCTCCCTTGGCCTGAAAGATAATTTTAAATGGTGCAACGATATGGAAATCCAATTCTCCCAGAATGTATTACTACTCATATTCAAGCACTCATTTCCACTCATATCAATACCGTTTCAGGTTCTTAAACTTATCCTACCCAATTGAATAAATCCCTCTTACCTGTAAAACGAAATTCTTGTGATTTCCTCCAATAAATGTGTTTGATTAAGGTAGTCAGAGCGAGATAGTTCCCTGGTCATAATAGAGACCATATTCGAATTATACGTTTCAATTTCACCACCTATAGGACACATCAATTAAATATTGCATTATTAATGGTGCAGTAATATAGTTTTATATGACAGAAATGTTAAGTAATTAAATGAAAATATCTTAAATTAGTGTTTAACTTGACTCATTTTTTCGCGCGGTGTGTTTGAAACTCCGTCAAAATGGAAGGTTTTTTGTGATACCCAAGAACCTATTGCGGTTACAATATGATTAATTGTCAAATATAGTTGAGGAAACATACAATCTACACGCTGTTAGTTTTTTGACGACATCTATGTGTTAGAAATTCCTCATGTTGTAAATAATGTCTCTCTGGAGTGCATACACGTTAGGGTGGGCCGAAAAAAGTTTTTTTTCCGGATCAAATTTGCCCTATGCGGAAAAGTTGTGTACTGGTATCAGGATCTCGCATGCAAAATTTTTTCGAAATTGGATAATATTGACCACTGCCGCCCGAGCTCTAAAGTTTAAAATTTTGCGAAAATTCAGGCGGAAATGGGAAACAAACGGTTATGGAGAATAATTTGTTGCATATATTGGAATATTGGTAACGATCAACAATAGATACATGTTTTCAGATTACAACACTGAAACTTGAAGTTTATTTGACGAAATCTATGGCTTAGTCGATGCCTAAGAATGAACAAAAAAATATAGGGTATAGGCAATCTGCACAACACAGAAAAAATTTACCGACTCCGAGCATCACTTCAAATAAATCACTTTTGGGAGCCGTACTTGGGATACATTAATATTTCTTTTGAGTTAAGTTCCTTTATTCATGTCTCAGCCGTCATTTGGCTAAAAATAATACTTTAAATAATTCGAAAAAGCGGTACTTTTGAAACTAACCTTAATGATGGCGAAGAACCACGGCCCTGATATTCATCACAAAGATGATTCAAACATTTATTCTCCTCGAAATGTACTGCAATATCCAATTAGTGGTTCTTGCCCCACCTGAGCTGCGGATTTTATTCGCAAATCCAACGAATTTGTGTGTCGTAAATGCTCTTGAATTAGATTGCAAAAGGAGTGGGTGTTCACTCGGAGACAAAGCGGGCTGCGCTCTGGGAAAGATACTACGTATCAGACATTTTAATGTACTTGGGGAGTCCAAACGAATTTCTTTTTTACAAAATTGAATTGTTTTGTTCTGTTTCCTCGCCTCATGCTGTTACTATCTTTACTCATTAACTCTCAATATTCGCTACAATGTTTTATTTTCCTTGGGGATTCCCATCCATTGTCGGACAAGATGCGTATTTAACGTCATAAGCTTGAGGTAGTCAGCGAGTTGTATTCATAGCTGTGAGTGAATAACTACATAGTGCAGCGTACTGTGGTTTCGGTTGTAAGAAGATTGATGCAATGGCGAAAATACAGAAAAGCTTACAAGGTTTGGAGTGGAGTGCCTGATATTTGGTGCACCCGAAAATTTCGCGGGTAATGTTTTGCCTACTTATGAGGAGATGATGAAAATGTTTTTGTACTCTCGGTACATTCAAGAAGAAAGTGGAAATACCGATACATCTGTGTTGGGAATCGCGGAGACGGTGTATTATGCCATTGAAGACATTTGGAATAGAGCCTCTAGTATACCAGTTGTCGGACATAGGCAAATTGTGAGACGAATTATTCAATACCATGGAAAATACCGTAATATTCTTCTATCTGCCAACAAGAAGACTCGTTGATCTGAAGCAAGACTTTCTTCGTCAAGCGTGTCAGCTTTTTGATGTTGTGGCATGTAAATGCTCCAGTGGAACTGATTGTGTTTGTGATAATACCACCGAAGTGCCATTTTTAGAACGTGAATTCCTTCAGGACTAGAGAAGTGATATAAAAATAATTATCTGTGCCATTGATGTCAATGAAACCAACAAGAGGAAGAGGAAGTGGAATTAATTAGAAAGAAAAAGATCATCAGTGTGTTCCACGCTACCTGAGCAAGAAGTTTCTGAGATTTGGGAAGACTCAAGTGAAGAAACGTCTGCAGATGAAGAATTACGCGACGCAAGTGATTCTGATGATATTTTGAAAAAAAGGTGGGTGTAAATAATTTAAATTTGTCTAGATTTGCGTCTGCCTGTGACAGATTCTGTGTATCGAACCGAGCTGCTACAGCACTCGCATCCGCGCTTCTAGTTGATATCGGGATGGTTTCTCAAGGAGACCATGTCCTGGTTGTAGACAAGAACAAGGTTAGAGGGGAACGAGAAAAATTACGTTCCTCTCTTCGGAGGAATGTGGGAGATGTTACGCTCCAAGCGCTTTACTTCCGCGGGAGAAAAGACTACATTCGTATACAATCAATCAAAGCGAAAAATTGTTGTAGAGGAGCATGTAACTCTCGTTGAAGAGCCTGGTTCACATAACTTAGGCCATGCCACTCCAAGCATAAGGAAAGCTGTTGGGCTGAAGGATGCCATCATGAATTTTCTCGCAGAAAAAAGGATCTATCTCAATGGACTGCGAGCAATGGGATGTGATGGGACCGCGGTAAACACCGGCAGGCATTCTGGGGTAATCAAGAGAATAGAAATGGCACTAGGAAGGCCTTTGCATTGGTTTGTTTGCCTACTACATTGCTATGAAATTCCATTAAGGCACTTGCTTAATATGTTTGACTGTCCAACTGTTGGCCCTAAAGCTTACTCTGGCCCAGTTGGCCAATCGTTAAGCAAATGCGACGGCAGACCAGTTGTAAAATTCACAAGTATTAGTTCCCTGATTCCTACCGTAAATACAGAAGACTTAAGTAGCGAACAAAAATACCTGTATGATAAGGCACGTGCTGTTTCAAGTGGAGAATGCCTGGAGAGTCTTTCAGCGAGAAGTCCGGGGAAATTGGTCCATTCCAGGTGGACCACAATAGCAAATCACATTATTCAATTATATGTTTCAACCGAAACTCCCTCAAAAGAACTGATGACATTGGCAACTTTTGTGATGCAAGTATTCGCTCATATGTGGTTCACGATAACATTGAGACCACAATGCACGGAAGGTCCGAAGCATATCATGATCATAATACATTTTATGAAATATATGGATCGAGAGATCAAATTACGCCTTTAATCAATCATTCAGGGAAACGCTTTTTTTGGTCGCCCATAGAATATTCTGCTTGCAATACTAGCCGATGAGCGAAGACCAATCCGTGCAATGGCCGTAGAAAAAATATTAAAAGCAAGAGAGAATAAGAAGAAGGAATTGAGGAAATTCGAACTTCCAACTTTGAATTTTGATGCACAAGATTACGTCGACTTAGTTGACTGGGAAACAATTGAGGTAACTCAACCACCTTTACTAGCTGATATCACAGGCACAGATGTGGGAGACATTCTGAAGGAAGGGGCTTTGTTTAAGGTACCCCCGTTTCCATGTCACACACAAGCAGTTGAAAGGATGGTACAAATGATCACGGTGGCGTCAAACTCCGTGTGCAGTCCAGAAAGCAGGAATGGATGGGCATTATTATGCATCTACATCTACGTAATACCCTGCGAGCCACCACGAGGGTGTGTGGCAGGGGGTGAAGATCACCAAACATGCACTATTGACATGCAAGTAGGATATTTAAGGGAGACATGCTAGATAATAGGCTCACATGCAGCTAGATGGTCAGTATCTACTTAATAAGAAATGGATTATTGGTTGCTATTACATGCATCATGCACTACAGACTACTCTAACTATATTTCACCTACCTATCCCTTTGCTACGCTGCCTATTGTTCTCTCTTATGGTACGCGGGAAAAATGACATTTTAAATCTATCGGTACGACAATCTATCTCTCTAATTTTGTTAATATGATCAAACCTAGCATAATACGCAGGGGTTCTTAATATATATCTAACGTCATCTGTGAACAAAGCGGTTTGGAATTTACTTAAAAGGTGTAACCTAAATTTCAACCCGCGTTCTGATAGTAATTCCCATCCTAGTTCTTCTATTAAACTCGTAACACTTATACAATTATCATAACGGCCTTTAACAAACCTAGCGGATCTTCTTTGCACACGCTCTAATTCTTTTACTATACCTTCCTCGTACGGATCCCATATACTAGCGGCATATTCTAAATGAAGCCTGACAAGTGTAAAATAGCTTCTTTCTCGTACTCTCTCATCGCATTTGCCTAGAACCCTTTTTACGAATCCTAATCTTCGGTTTGCTACACTAGTTATGTACACTACTGATGTGTTTCCCCCATGATATGTCTTCAGTGATGGTGACGCCTACGTATTTAATAGATTCTACGTTAGATATTTTCTTTTCTTTGATGCAATAACTATTCAGGGGAAAGCCATTCTTTTTCCAAAAGTTCATTATCGCGCATTTCTTCAAATTTAATTCTAGCTGCCAACTATCACACCAATCATCAATCGCATCTAAATCCTTAGCTAAAAACTGTCTGTCCTCTTCATTTCTTATTTCCTTGTACACTACACCACCATCGGCGAAAAGACGGAGCTTGCTATTTTTTATTACTGTATTCAAGTCATTTACGTAGAGAAGAAATAAAATTGGGCCTATCACGCTTCCCTGGAGAACACCCGATGAAACTTTTACTTCGCCTGAGCTGAGAACATCTAATACCACCCTTTGAACGCGTTCATTTAAGAAGTCTCCTATCCAGCCTACTATATTACTGTCTATCCCGTATGATGCTAACTAAGCGAGTAACTTACAGTGGGGAAACTTGTCAAATGCTTTTCTAAAGTCAAGAAACGTTGCATCTACCTGTACGTTACCTTCTCCGGAAACTAAAATATCATGAACAAAAAGACCTAATTGAGTTTCTCAAGACCGTCCCTTTCTGAACCCATGCTGGTTTGTTATCAATAAATCCTGGCTGTCGAGGTGTCTCATTATTGATGTAACTATTATATGCTCTATAATTTTACATGATGGTGACGTTAATGATATTGGTCTATAATTACATGGCTGTTCCCTATCGCCGCTTTTAAAAATTGGGGTCACGTTTGCTATCTTCCAGTCTTTGGGAACCGCGTGTTCTTCGAGGGATTTATTAAATACTACTATAAGATTCGGAGCCTTTTCGAGAGCTAATTTTTAATACACACGAGCTGGAATTTCATTAGGACCTGAGGACTTGTTCGGGCTAATGTTACTTAGTAAGGATACAATTCCGCTACAAGATATATCGATCGGGGGCAATCGGTCTGGTATGGTTTCGCGCAAACTATGCATAGATTGATTAAAAACACTCTGAAAAAAGTAATTCAACAAATTAGCCTTATCTATACTGTAAGTTACTATTTCGCCTCTTATCGTCTTTCAAAGAATTAACCGTTGACTTTTTTGTTCCCTGTACGTCCCTAACATATGACCAAAATGCTTTCGGATTTCCCTCTAGTTGTTCTCAAAGTACTTTTCTCTTGAGTTCACTATACGCTTTTCTAAGGGCTGTTTTTGCGGCTGCTTTACAAATTTTATAATGTTCGAAAGTATTCTTTAGGTCGCTGTTAGCTACATTTTTCTTCATTTTCCTTAGTTTCGCGTGGCTAACTCGTTGGCGTTTTAAACATTTTCTAACCTCCGCGTTGTACCACCTTGGTTCCCTATTCTCGCTCTTATACTTATGAGGTATATATCTGTTGACAAGTGACCGTGTAATTTGGAGGAACTCTTTCCATGTATTGTCTGTATCACTATTTTTGCTAATATTCACAAATTTTTCAAAAGATGTCTTTAAGTCACGCCTAAATCCGTTAAAATCTGCTTTACTAAAAAGGTAAATCTTTCTTTTAAATTTAAAATTTTTTTCAGTATTGAGGGAAAATTTTACGTTTACTACCTTGTGGTCGCTTATTCCATCGACATTTTCAACTTTGATAACTTTTTCAGGGATGTTTGTGGCAAGTAAATCGAGAATATTCTCCCCTCTATTAGGCAAATTTACTATTTGATGTAGTGCGTGTGATGAGAACAGGTTAAGCAATGACTCGCAGATTTCTTTGTCCCTACCCCCAGACTTATGACTACATGTTTTCCAATCTATCGATGGTGTATTGAAATCTCCACCTACAATAATCTATCGTTCGTTACTATGGGAATTAATGGACCTGATCTGTTTCTCGAGTTCCTATACTGAGTGTACATCGGAATCGGGAGGTCTATAGTAGGCACAAACGTATATTACTTTCGAATTAGCACATTGAATGGAACACCATACACTTTCCATTATATTATCGTGAATCACTTCTATTTTGCTGACTATTGTGTTCTTAACTGCGATAAATACTCCCCCTCCCGGTCGACCCTCTCGATCTCTCCTGTATACCCTAAAATTTATTGGAAAAATTTCACTATCAGCAATATCGCTTGTTAACCAACTTTTAGTTCCTATAATTATGTCAGTTAATATAGTTACACATGACAGACATTGTAAGTAATGAAATGAAAATGTGTAAATAAGTCTTCAACTTGACTCATTTTTTCTCGCGGTACGTTTGAAACTCCTTCAAAACGGGAGGTTTATAGTGATCCCGAAGAATTCACTGCGGTGACAATATGATTAATTTTCAAAAATAGTTGAGAAAACATACAAACTACACACTGTTGATTTTTTTAACGAGATCCAAGAGTAGGAAATGCGTCAAATATAAGGTCTCTCTGGAGTGCATACTCGAACCATTTTCCAATATGAAAGGGCTGATGTATATTTTGGCAAATATCTATGCAAGTAATGTGGTAAGGGGTTGAATTTTTTGTGTCAATGGAAGGGAGATATATGTTTCTTTAATATGAGACCAAATTAATAGATTTCTAGGTAAAATGATATTTCGTTCAAACCACATTAAATTATTGCAGTGATAATATAATAATTCAAAAAAAGATTGTAAAACTAATGTTTTATTTTTAATCTTTTTCCCATGAGTTATCGCTTGTTTCACTAACGTTATTGAGCTTCAATATTTTTCATGGCCGTAGCAATATATTTTGTGAATATCCTTTCACTACCCTCTTACTATTTGTGGTGAGATGTGTTCATTATGGGCAAAACACTTTGAGGAGTGCCTGCAAATAACTTCTTATTGTTGGCAGGGAGGATTGTTTGTTTACCACAAGGTCAACCGCGTGACGTGGGGAATGGTTATTCACGGCACCTCGTTAGATGAACCTTCAAGTGGATTATAGACTTTCCTTCCCTTTCCAGCCCAGCTCTCATCCAACTAAGTAATTGATATTTGGCAATTTTCGGAGAAAAATGCAACGGAGAATAGATTTTAATAGAAAACGAATTATTGATGCTATGTATTCTGTCCTTTTTGTAGACTAAGAAAGTAAAACTGTTGCTTTTCAACCTGGAATGATGATAAAGAGCGATGATCGAAGTCTATATTCTTTACAGTGGCACGTACTTTGGATGTGGATTTCCGTGCCATCCATGAGAAGCAAGTAAAGAACAAATATGTGTCGGCTAATGTGGCAATAATATCGTAGGATATTGGGAAGCTGAATTCGGAATCCGCAAAAAAAAAAAGAAATATGTTCTTAGTAGAGGAGCATTTCTGTATTTCTGATGTCTACAGCGCTTCCCGTTTACATTCCAATGCATGGTATGGTGACGTGTTTACGAGTGACGAGCTTTACTTTATATTATGTATCTTCGGATGAAAAAAGAGAGATCCTATGCTTTGCTCTGGTTAGGCCTCACCTCGAATACGCTGCGAGCATTTGGGACCCTGGTCAAAAACATTTAACCAAAAATATTATCAAAATACAGAGAAAAGCAGCACGCTTCGTTAAAAACTGCTACGCACGAACATATAGTGTCACACAACTGTTAGAGGGATTAAAGTGGGAGTCCTTAGAGACTCGGAGGCTGCACGCTAGGCTTAGGCTGCTTGATAAATTCAGAACTGATATTTTTCAGAGCGACACAGAGAATATTATCATGACGCCTCACTACATTTCTATGTCTAACAGATGCGATAAAATAAGAGAGATACTCTGCCGAACAAATAGGTACAAAAACTCGTTCTGTCCGTGCACAATAAGCGACCACAATAGAAACTGAGCTCCCCTGAATACACTCCCATAGTACATGTCACCATTTTACCTCCAAAAATTTTACATCTTTGCACGGCAGGTGACCTAACACCCCCTGTGGCGGCTCGCGGGGTAGTATGTAGATGTAGATAGTAGATGATGGTCAGCCAATGTCCCTGGCTGACCACGGAGGTACAGACGCCTGAGTCTCTCTCGCTCCGCTGCCATTCGTGCTGAGTAAGGTGAAGAGAGTCATAACATTCGATACTTTACTTAAAGTACTTAATGCTATTGTTCTTCTTTTGTATTAAATTAATAGCGGAAGGTACGTCTATTGAAATTCAACGGGTGTGAAAAACATTGAACTTATTTCATAAGACAACCATAAAAGCCTGAAGAATACTGTCAGCGTGGTCATTTGAGGATTTTTTTAACCCATCTTGTACGTTGTGTTCGTTGTATTAGAGACGCTGACATATTTTCCCAGGTGCACGTGGAGATGAGAGATTTTTGGGCCTCTTTCATGCACGGGAAACCCAAAAAATGGGCCAAGCAGACTCATAACTACTTAAATAGCACCCAGATTCAAAGATGGTCTCCTCGTCCCATCCGGTTCTCTTGAGCCATCTTCTGAGTGATTTAACTTCTTGATTGCTTCCCTTGTGTGCAAAAATATACTTGCATTCAATGACTCAATTGAGTTGAGCTATTCAACACTGATATGTGCGTTGAGTATCTTAATCAGAATCGGCGAGTAGGATACAATTCAGAGGTTGACAACGTCCAAAGGAACTTTTGCAATAGTAGCCATGTTTATTTGACCTATGAATCCCCGTATCTTGGACTGCGCCTTTGACGTAAAGGGTTGCCATAATCATTGGTTTCGGTTACTAAATCAAAAATCTATGGTGATTCTCAGTGCAATTGCCGATTTTCATGCACAGATGTCCTTCATTGAGCAGCATCTCCCGTTCTTCTTTCGGGTAAGAAGTATGTAGTGACGTCATTATAATTTCTGCCATCTTAAAACAAATTGAAGTTTCGAAACAGATGGGTCTATATTTGAACCAGATTTATAGGCGGTTACCCGTCCCGTAGGTTGGGTTAGGATTAAATTTGTGTGGTTCTAAGCATAACCCAAGAAACACTACAAGGAGGTGACCGACTTAGTTTCCCATTTTTCTTGATATATAATTTTTTTAGGGTTCTGTTTTTTATTTTATTTAATTTTTTTATTTGTTTAATGTTTGTAAACACTGATCATCATTAAATTATCTGTATCAACTTCTTAGAAAATAGACTTATACACTATATCTACAGCTTTTCCCTCGGGAGTGTTGATAACAGGGTTGTAACCACAAGCCACGTAGAGATGCCCATGCCTGAAACAGTGACTTTCCTAATGAAGGCCTGCCACTTGAAGACTCTGCCCTCGTGACTTATTTATTGTAATAGAAATCAGATATGTCAAGCCCGGAAACCGTGGAAATGACGCTGGGAAGCGTGTCTTGCAGCATCCTGCTCCATTCTCGTTTGCCGCTATTGAGGAGTTTCATTAGATCGATAGTGGTAATGTCTTTGAGCGTCCAAGTCTAATCTTTGTCTTTTTTCTCGCGAGGGCTCATTTTCTCGCAAAGAAGACATTCTTCTTGCTTCAGAAGATTTTTCCGAAAAGCTACTCCACTTTATCTATTAGGCATGTTGATGGATATATTTTTAAGTCCAAGTAGGGATAGCGTAGCGGCGAGTGAGAGTCTTGAATAGGCACCTCGATGATTGAGTGAATAAAAGTTACCAGCACTTTAATATTTTTAAACGTATGTAAATAACTCGTACCGTGTATGATGTGGGAATTGGTCTAAAAAACAGTTCGCCATCGTAATGAGAGGCAGACGGTTCCACTACGTGTAATAATCTGAGTATTAAACGATAATTAACAACGCTGTGTTTGGGTTAGCAACAGATGCATTAATACCATTACTATTCGCTGCACCTAAGTATTATTGCACTTTTGATTGCGTGTGTAGTCTATTCAATTCCTTTGTACGTGTATCGTTTACCACATACGTGTTCTCTCACATACATACAGTGCTCCTATGAGAACTACTTTGAGAATAGACATTGAAGAGTATACTTGTTGTAAATATGCATTGAATTTATCGATTACCCCCCGAAACTATCTATCATTGGGCCCTAAGGACTCTGGGCTCTTCTCATGCTTGGGCTCTGGCTTGGCATCTGGGCTCATGCGTGCTTTCATGGGCCTGCATATAAACGTGATATTTTAATGCTAGAAGCGTGAATAACCTTTGAAAATCAAATCACTGGTTGCCAAGGAAATCTGTTATTGTTGATTTCAGGGAAAATGTGAGATTTTTCTGCTAAAAACATAATTTTCAGACAAATTCGAAACGTAAAATTAAATTGATTGAAATAATTAGAAACTTCATTTATTCAACCATCCGATAAAAAATTCCAGCCCTCTATCTTGCCTGAAAGTACTTTTAAAAAGCAAAAAATGAAAGCACTGCACCGAACCCAATGCTTTGCATGGACCACGATGAGTGCCTTTGGGGGCCCTGAGGGCTTTTTTAAAATAGCCTATTTTTTGAACAGATATATCTTCTATCTACATGCCAAATTTCAGCTTAATCAGTTTAGTAGTTTTTGCGTGATGGAGCAAAATACATACAGACACAAACCTTTACATTTTTATATGTTAGTATGGATGATGAGCCTACAGGAATCGATTCGCACTTTTCATGCTTCTCTCCTTCCTTTAATCGAATCAGTCACCATCCAGGTATTCTTCCATTTTTTTTGGAGATAATATAGTTATAAATATAGTAAACATGTTGCAGCAATTGACTGTAATCGTTGGAGGACACATACGTACTACCCCTCGAGGCGCCACAGTGGCGTGGGGCAGGGGGTGTCAGGACATCAGACAGGGAGGGGAGGAGAATAGGGAAAAGGAGTAAGGATGAGGACAGATTGCATGAATTGTGCGTCGGCAGTGTTTCTAATGTTATTTTCACGTTATTTTTTTGTACTGATCACTTTTGTTCCTATCAATTTGGTAGTGAATCTCTCATATGTGGTCACTCCTATCAGCTCTAAAGATAGATTATATCTCGGGGTACAAATAATATTCTCCATGTCATTCTGAATCTTACCTAATCTGAATCTTTCAAGCAATTTCAACATATCATGAAATCTTCGAGCCTCTAACGGCTCCGAATATAATCCCTCCATCAGCTGTTAACCACTTTTAGTTCACTCGAAGCGGTATTTAACGAAGCGAGAGTCTTTCCTTTGTATTTTGTTTCCTTCCTGAATGTTATAGTTTGTGCGTGAATTCTTCATTTCTCGCGTTCTTCAATTGAAGTGCAGCGAATGAGACGTGCGTCGTGTTTACTTCACGCGCTGACAATGAGTCGGAAGTCACTGTTCCGCGTCCTCGCTTTCCATGGAAAGGATTGCAAGAGGATGAGGACTTGAGAAAAATCTTTCTTCCTCCAGGATTCCATCCCTGTAAAATGTACGCTCTCAATCAACGGCGACTCGCAGGGCTGAGTGCTTGTGCATAAAAAGTGCAGCGTACATAGTTTGCAACGCAAGTCGCTGAAACTTGAGGTCGCGAGTGAATTGACTGCGATTGGTGGGCGGAAAACGAGAGAAAAATGACAACAACCTTAGCCAGTTTGATTAACTTCAAGTAACAGCATTTATATAACCATAAATATTACAATAGAAAGCAAGCCCGCAGGCTAAATACCGTTAACTTGGTCTATGCAAGACGAACACAAGTCACAACTGGAACCAAGCAGATACGTCCTTCCCCGGTGACAGTCGGGTTCAAAGAGAGGGCGAGCGCCGCGCTGTGTCGATGCGGCCGGCGATTGAGGGGAGTCAGCTGACCGATGCAGGAGTTGGGGGAAGTAGGGGAACTGTTCGTCCAGCCATTGGTTGAGACGGCGGCGTAGAGGAGCACTATTGCCACAAAGTTCTGTTAAGAGAACGCCAGATGCGAATTCACTATAAAAGTAGGGCACCTAGTTCTTTTCGCGCAATATCGCCGACAGTGCGCACTTTGAAATCTCCCTACCGCGCTTAGAACATCTCGCGTTATGTCCGGCTCGCGACGATGTCCGCGAGCGAAAATGTCCGCGGCGAAATTATGGCCAAATTTGTGCCGAAAATTCTGGACAAATTTATGTTCGTCGCATAGTTAACGCTTACGTTTACTTGCTTCAAAAAAGACATAAGACTATAAAAAATACGATAATAACATTAAAAAGAGTCGTCAAATACGGAGAGCATGGCTCTCGTATGCGCATCTCAAAAACATACCTGTGAATCACGAGCCATCTCTTTTCAATTATTCGAGGTAATCAAACGCAGAACAGCGAAACAATATTGCGGAATTATCTTTGAAATAAGAAATTTTGCTAGTTCTTTGAGCTTTTAACGCCATCTCGTGGGTCAAGGGTATAAACACATCAAACGGTTACCAATACTGACGTCGCACGTTCCAGCTCGTTCTGGTCCCACTTACGATGCATAACAAGAATAATCTACGCGCCCTCTTTAGTAAGAAAGCTTAGTACGAATGAGATTACGGAAATGGAATATTGCACATTTTTTGCCTCTGATGTTCTCACGCGTGACGAGAAATAGAAAGGCGGACGTTTGATCGTTTTAGGGAGACGTGGCCGCAGAGTTCACGCGAATTAATGCTTTTTGTATTAGTCTTAAGAATACGAGAGAGCGAACGTGAATTAATGTACGGGAGTTAGGAAAGTGAAGGCATTGAGGAGCTTTCAAAGTATTAAGGAGGAGATTATGAAAAGGGAGTACGTTTAATAGGGCTAACCGCAATGAATAAGGCCTTTGTCTTACCCCTTTTAGGGAATTGGTGTTAAGGGTATATGAATGTACGCACGCACACAGGCACGTGCAAAGCAGCCTCCTCCGCATTTCATTCGAACGCCCTGTCGAACGATACCTTACACAGGATGGCAATCGTCTGGGTAAACCTGGAATTGTCAGGGAATTTCGAATTTCTGGAAAGGTCAGGGAATTCTCTTAACAGTCAGGGAGAAACTGGGTTAGGATTATTTTTCTTCCATTACGTTTATCGGCCAGTCATTCCCGCCATTTATTTCACCAACTAAAACTAAAGTCCGTCTCTGACGTGCATGGAATAAGCACCATCAATTCGTGGAGTACTCAGTTTTGAATCTTAGTTATTTAGTTGTGAATAAGACGTGCAATTTATTGGGCTCATCACAAAGAATCCGAGGCTATGTTGTTCGGAAAAGTTTACCTCGCGTTTTTTTTAACTTCCAAAACTCAGGTCGAGAAGTAGCTGCTGTAGCACACTAGCTTATAATAAATAAATGCTTGCAGTTTTAAATATACGAGACGATGATTAGCAAATTTTAAGATGCCGTAAAAATTTAATTAATTAGATTTAGATAAATTATTTAGATTTAATTAAAATAGAAAATTTAATTGGAATATTATTTTCAGCAGAAAATAATATTCCAATAATAGATGACCTTTCGGCGATATGTTAGGGAAATTAGTAAATCCATCAGGGAAAGGTCAGGGTATTTGAAAATTGGATGTTAGTAACCACCCTGCTAACACTCATTACATTTTGGTTGCCCCCCGGCAGTCTCGAGGTCACATCTTGTTGGAGAGGACCACATTACTGCGAGCGTTACGTCGCCTCGCTATTCGTTCTATTATCCAATTGATCGATTGTAAATGACGCATTCCGGTCATGTTCCCTCTGAATTGGCACTCAAAACGATCGTTGGATTGAAATTCGTGGGTATCGTCCTCTTTTGGCAAGGCTAACTACTAATTTATTTTTACTAGGGCTGGGGATGAAAATTATCGGAGCATTGGTAACGCTCCAGGTAAATGATGGCCGGAAATTGGGAGCTCTTTCATTTGAAATCGCTTTTTTCGAGAATAATATGCAACAGAATAATTATATTAAATTTCTTAATCACAGTTGCGACCGGTCATGAAAGGGCTTTGCAGTCACCTTGGTTCAAAATGGCTTTGCTCTCAATCGAGGTGTGACACGAGCGTACGTTAAACCGCTACGGATATTGAAAGTCCTTGTCTTCCAATCTTAGCTATCAAGTCAAAATTTTCAAAATATTATCGATATTCATTTTTCTGTGGTCCTGAAACCGCGGTAAACCTTGATGTTTCAAAGAGAGATATTTAATAACAATCTGGAGAAATTGCGATATCGGAAAGCCATACTAGGTATCCAAATTCTCAGGAAACAAAAAGGATGGCAGTGATCGTGAATAGTGCTGTAATTAAGATCCGATGATAAAAAAATTATGTATAGATTCATGTTCCATTGTTTATGCATGCTGAGAGAGATAAGAAAGTTGAACAAAAAACATTCTTCGTCCATTAATTTGAAACGATTACATTTCTTCCTGTCATTCACAGATTAGGAAGAGTTTTTTAATATGAAAACCTTAGCGAGGGGGTAGTGAAGAAGCTTTGGTAAGGAAATCAGAGCTATTTATCGATAATCTAAGTCTTGAAAGATGTTGAACTCAAAATATATAAAGCTACACACTCACTAATAAATACTCATTGCCACAGATTAATGGACTCCTCAAGTTCCAAATAGATATTAATTTTTAAAGGGAAGATATTATACATTTTAGAAGCATAGGAGCATCATATGTCTCAAGATCACTCGGGTTCGATGCCGTCAAAATATTTGGAAATGTTTTAAAACTTATGAGGAAGGATAAGATTTTTTTGTGCGTTGTAACCATCTTTTGCTCTTTAAAATATGACAAAAGGGGGTTAAAAGGGTACAACTCTGACTTAGATATAGACTAAGATAGATACTAACTAAGATGAAAAAGCAAAAATATTTTCATTTTTCAAGTACTATTTTTTTGTTCATTGATAAGCTATAAAAATGGCTTTCAACTCAAAATTCCTTATCGCATTGACAATCGCCCACTGCTTCAAAACACGTAGCGTAGCCTATCAATCTAAAAAGGACTCACTATCACACGCGACGCAGTTTTACATGACTTTTCAATGCGTGTCTTCTTTATTGACTCAGTTATATTATAAATGAGAGTATTTGTTCTTAAGCCGGTGAGAGAGGAAGCATAACATAGATGACATAGTAATGAGACTAACTCTGGTCCGGGAATAGTTCGGGCTTTGTCGTCGACGATGAATGAGACGGAAGAGAAGGGAGATGCATCGGAAGCAGTGCAATGTCGATGAAGCCGACTTGAAGGTCGAGGGAGAGAATTCTCATGGCAAAGACAGTAACATCTACATCTATATAACACCATGCGAGCCGCCGCATGGGCGTGTGGCAGGGGGTGTTATGTCACCAGCCGTGTAAGGGTGTAAGTTTTTGGAGATGGAATGGTGACATGTATTATAGGAGTGTATTTAGTGGAGCTCAGTTTTTATTGTGATCGCTTATTGTGCGCAAAAAGAATGAGTTTTTGTACCTATCTGTTCGGCAGTGCATCTCTCTTATTTTATCACATCTGTCAGATGTAGTGAGTAGATGTAGAGAGATTTAGTGAGGCGTCATGATATATTCTCTATGTCGCTCTGAAAAATATCAGTTCTGAATTTATCAAGCAAACTTAGCCTAGCGTGTTTCCTCGGAGTCTCTAGGGGCTCCCACCTTAATTCATCTAACAGTAGTGTAACACTATATGTTCGTTCGCAGCAGTTTCTAGCGAAGCGCGTTGATTTCCTTTGCATTTTATTAATGCCTTTGGTTAAGTCTATTTGACCAGGGTCCCAAATGCTCGCGGCGTATTCGGGGTGTGGCCTGACAAGAGCGAAGTAGCATCTCTCTTTGACTTTTTCATCTGAGGATCTTCCCATTATTCGTTTAACAAAACCTAATTTCTTTAAGGCTGCGCCACATATGTTCTGTATGTGTAATCCCCACGATATATTAGAAGTTAAGGGAATTCCAAGATGTTTTACTGTATCTGAAGACTTTGTTTACTCTACCCACAGTGTAGGTATGGCATTTTTGTGATGACTTTCGCAGGAAGTGAACAGTGGTGCATTTGTTGATATTTAACTTGGACAGAGTAGCTGTATTTTTATGAGTTGCATTCAAAAAATTAATTCCTTCTCCGCTTCCGCCGTGATAAGTAGATGATTGACGCAAGGTTATGCATACATCCTGGATAAGAAAGCAAATTTAATTATAATTATATCTGATAGGTTATGTTATATTCTGGATGTACTAATAAACCAAAGCGAATCTCTTTGTAACAGGCGACAAGGAAGCTATACAAATAAAAACGAGCGAATAAATTAGGTAATGTAGTGGGGTCCTCTTCATCCAGTGCGATACTCACGGGAATTCTCAGAGTTAAGCTTAAAATGGAAGGCTTGAATCATCCCATGTGGTGAATGAAGAAAGACATCTGTGACGGGAATATCAAATGAATAATAATACTTTATTTCACCCACAGTATCTTACGATCATATGTGATTAATCGGTTACAGTGGTGAAATGAGGCCCTCCTTGTGGAGACTTGTGAAATGTGAGTAGGACAGACTTAGCTTTTAAGCAGCTGCAACATATTGATTGTAAGTTTCACCCTCTCTGTGAGTGATTCTGCATAAGATAATGATTATGAGATACATGTGTCAGAATATTTTAATGTAATTTTGACGATTTTTTAATATTGAATAAAATATTCAGAAGATTCCGTTGCGACGTCTTATTTTAAATTAATTATTTTCTCTGGATATTACGTGATTCAAAAGCCGTTGGGAAAACTTTGGAGTGCCAGTTAGCAAATTATCTGCGATCTTTGTTGGACAGTTGACGTATTTCTCAAGTTATTAAAACTGCTGATCTAACTAAGAACATATTATTTATTTATAGGGTAACAACGTAATACAAAGGTTAGCTGGTCACAGGTTTCCAGATAACTGTTCGAGATTAAGGTCCATTGCGCTTCTCGTTAAAAACAACCTAAATCGGTCACATAACTATCGGAACGAATTATTGTTTCCAGTATTCTTCTGGTGAAGAAACGCATGTACTTTTTTCATGTCTCAAAATGACAGAGAATGCTCACGAGTTTTTTTTTCTGGGTCATGAGAGAAGACAATATGTCCACAGGGGGTGGGGTGGGGGGGGTGATCCGAGTGATGGAGAAATGAAAGTATCTGCTCCAGTGAGCCTCGCCTCGAGAGACAAGGGGTGCCGCGCAGCCATGATACCCTTATTGTGTCCTTCACGCGGAGGGTTGAGTGGCGTTTACCGCTCGCTTCGGAGAATGGAGACGGTATGGGAAGTGCTGTGTAGTTTACTGCGAACGTCGGCGGCCAACTATAACATCCCGCCATACAGTGTCGGATGTCCGAACCCATTAACGGAATTGGCTGACTCCCCTTGCAGCCACCTACCCCTGCAGCCCCCACTGATGGCCGAGGGGCGCCGGTGCGCTTCCATCATCTTTCGACCCCCTACCGCCCTTCGAAATGGTATCAAAGGGGTGTGGTTGAGGAATGGGGTGGCCCAGCCGCACCTCTCACCACGCCAACCCCCAACTTTATTGGTGTCTCACCCAATCACCACCCCCCGCCCATCATCACTGCCGACCCATCCCACCTCCCGGCCCTGACCTCGTCTCCTGTCTATCGAGTCGCTCACCTATGCGAGATGAGGTACCTATCGAGAGGCACTATATTCTCGCCTTTTCCTGAAAGGACGAGATAATGGAATGGCGTCCCAATATTTTTAATGCATCGTTTCGAATTGCGCTGAGAAGGCTTAGTTTATGAACTGTTATGACGTAATAGAATTGCTCAGATGATTCCTTTTCATGACCTCCTATCATATATCTTTTTTTTCTTCTGAATTTCAGATCGAAGTTTTTTAAATTTATATTATTTTATTTATTTCTCATTCGTCAACGACTAGCATTTCAATAGCGCACCACCTGGTCTCTAAGAGAACTCCTTTGAAAATGAAATCATTCAGATCCGTGATGATGCTTCATAAAAATGCAAATCAGAGTCAAATGAGTGAGAGATAAAATAAGTGTTAATTACTTCACCTTAAACTCCAGACGAAAGCAAATAAAAATAGAATTATTATCACCGACTTGAGTCGCCGAAGTTTTAGATAATGCGTCGTGCGTGCGTGACTTCCAGCTTCCGGCCTCGCTTACAGGATGATTTATTATAGTTCATAGTTAAAATAAATTGCAAAATAATTGCATCGTCTGTTATTGGTGAACAACGTTCTTTTGACCACGCACGTACTGTAAGAGAACACGTTTGTCCACTTTCCGCTTTATATTTATGCCCACAATTCCGATTACATCTTTGTCATATTTCATGTAATTGATACCGACGGCCATTATTAGGGGGTGAAGTCAAAAAAAATATGTGAACGTTTTGCAATCCTAATTCAACAATGATTATCGAATTTTGTAATCACGGCAACACTACACAGTTCATTAAACTCAACCACTGAGAAGCAAAACTTGGACAAGTGTTCTGAATCATTCTTGGACAAAAGGTATTAATTATTTTCCATTCGGTGCGGAAGGGCATCGATTATTCATCGAACGCGAAAGACTTTCAAGTCGCGTTTGCGAAAATTTGAAGGGGTCGTGAAGAAGTGACTTTGATCGGGAAATCCTTACTTTCTCCCAAATATTGATTGGGAAGGACTTATCACTCATTGCCATTCACATCCTGAAGGTCAGCCCAAGTACACCGTTCCCTCGAAACGCGCCAGAAGAGTTTTGTATCAAATGTTTTGTTTTTTTTATTTTTTTTAATTAAAGACCTCCATGATTGAAATAGAATTTTCCTGAGAAAAAACTGAATTATCTCCTTTCATCATGTGCCCACGGCGAGTGTGAAGCAAATATCTTCAGTAATTATGGCGCTAAAGAAGCCGGTGAAGTAACGCTCAGCCATGGTGTTATTCCATTTGCGCCGCGAAACTATTTGACAGTGAGTGAAAGAAATCCATAAGGTTGCAATATTTCCTAGAAAAAATCCAGCGGTGCCAACGACGATAAAAAGCGAAGCACAAAATAGAGTTAGCCGTTTAAAACATAAACTTTCCCATGAAGCATGAGGAAGGGAAATGTGCTGAGCAGTATGGCGGTTAGTAAGGCCATTTAGATCCACATCGGTGGCAACGACCCGTACAATATGTTCCACTCGCATCTGACATTATTCATTATTTATATTAATGACCTAAGCTCTAGAGTTAGCAGTAAATTAAGATTATTTGCAGACGATACAGTTATCTACCGTAAAATAAGCGAAGACGCGGACTTAGAAGCTCTGTCATCGGACCTTAACCACGTTCATTCGTGGTGCCAGGAGTGGGGGTTAGAACTAAATATTAGCAAATGCACCACAGTTCACTTCCTGCGAAAGTCATCACACAAATGCCATACCTATACCTATAGTGGAGTGGAGTAAACATAAAATCTTCAAATACAGTAAAATATCTTGGAATTACCTTAACTTCTGTCATATCGTGAGGATTACACATACAGAACATATATGGTGCAGCATTAAAGAAACTAGGTTTTGTTAAACGTATAATAGGAAGGTCCTCGGATGAAAAATTCAAAGAGAGATGCTACTTCACTCTGGTTAGGCCTCACCTCGAATACGCCGCGAGCATTTGGGACCCTGGTCATAAAGATTTAACCAATAAAATTAATAAAATAGTAAGGAAAGCAGCGCGCTTCGTTAAAAGCTACGAGCGTACATATTGTATCATACCTCCTGTGATGGCCCCACGTTGGGCGCCAATTGTAACCTTTGTCCTCCCTCTCCATCTCTCTTTTACCTCTTACTCATAGGAGGCGACGGAGAGGAGGCGTTACTTTGAAGGGACGTTTGGGGGGGGGGGATTGGAGGGGTAAAAGGGTAAGGGTGCTTTTGTTGGGCGCCAAACCGTGGTGCCGGAGCGACGCACAGTGGGCTGAAATCGAAAAAAGCTGGCCAAAATTCAAAAAGTGGATTTTTTCAGTCTGGAAGTTGAAATTTGGCATAGTAACTCTCCTACTAATGGTGCATATGATGGAAGATTTATTTTGCATAACTCTTCCGCATTAAAATTATACAAGGGTTTAAATTTGAACAAATTTTGCAAAAAAAATCCAGAAATGAGATTTCGCTGAAAATCTCTAAAATGAAGAGTCAACAGAACCTTTTGCAGGAGCTCATTGAAATAAAAATTGATATTAATTTAAAGAACAAACTTTATTCTTTGGCATGTTGAAATTTGGAATGATCTGGAGGGATATTTACCCTTTTAATAGGACAAAATGGCGGACCCTATTTTTCACTGATTTTCTGGCTTTAGGTAGAGAAATAGTTGAGAGAGACGCGGAGTAACCGTAAGTAACTTACATCACGGTATTTACTGAGCTTTTAAAATGCGAATCCGTTGAGAAAGTCTGCAGCAGTTCGCGGCGCCGAAAATAAACTCGGTTTTTCGATCGCGCGGTGGGGTTCAGCCTAGCGCGTCAGCTAATCGGAATACAGTGACGCGGCGAGTATCATCATACGTTTTTCAGCCATGAACTTAACTATGGCGATTTTCTAACTGTATATGGTGTAAAGGATCGCTAAAGGTGCTATAATAGTAGTTTAAAAAGACAATCCATTCTCTTTCACATGGTCCAATAGCCAATAGTTATCTCTCTTCGAATACATTCAAGGAGCTAAACCAGGCACTTCACGCTAACATTTAAGGCTGTGAACAATTAGTTCAGCTTCTGTGGGCAACATGCAGAGCCCATTGAACATGCACATAATTTTCCATCGGCTAGAAGCTGGTGTCGCACAACCATTCTTACCCCCCCCCCCTCTCCGCCACCTCCACCCCACCCAACCTCTCCGTGCCACCCAGTGAGTGTTCGCAATAGGGGCGTTTATGACACCGCGGGACAGTTCGCGTGTCCTGCTTCAGCACACGATCTTTGTCTTTTGCTTAAATAGTACCTAGCACTCACCGAAGGTTACCTTGAGTCTACGCACACAATGTTGTTTGGTAAATTAGGTAAAATGCGGAATTTAGGACGTCTTACTCGGCTGCAGCTAATTCCTTCTTTTCACCTGTGCAAAACCAACTCCCTTCCGCTCCTTATTCTCGCTCTGTCTCCTCCGCGTCTCGACGGCTGCTCCCTTCACGACGGACCTGGGCGCATGGACGGCTGTCAATCACGGAAATCCCCCTCTGGGCGAATAGGCGGCGCCTGAAATACTCCCAGAGCGAATAGGAGGTGGGGAAGGAATGGGGGAAATACACACTTCCACTCGGGGTAAACCCCACTTGACCCCGCGAAAGCCTTTGCCGGTGCGGTGGACGTTTGGGATAGAGTGGGGTGGGGAACGCATCACTAGTTTTTCTTCGCCGCACTTAGCCTCACCGCAGGGTATAGGGGGGGTGAAACACTCGCCTAAACTGTGGGGTTATAAGGGGGGGGGGGTGGAAGGAACTGGGTGGAAAAAACACACACACCTAATTAAGATTTGAATGCTCGGCTGATTCATACGCTCGTCTCTCAAAACTGTCACCACTCCTTTGGGGGATCTTGTAGCCTGTCCAAACGGGAACGGCTACAATATAGTGTCTCACAACTTTTAGAGGGATTAAGGTGGGAGCTTCTAGAGACTCGGAGGCTACACGCTAGGCTTAGTTTGCTTGAGATATTCAGAACTGATATTTTTCAGAGCGACATAGAGAATATTATCATGACTCCTCACTACATCTCTAGGTCTGACAGATGCGATATAATGAGAGAGATACTCTGTCGAACAGATAGGTACAAAAACTCGTTCTTTCCGCGAACAATAAACGACCACAATAAAAATTGAGCTCCACTAAATATACTCCTATAATAAATGTCACCATTTCATCTCCAATAAACTTACACCTTTACACGGCTGGTGACCTAACACACCACGCCACACGCCCAAGCGGCAGAACGCGGAGTATTATGTAGATGTAGATGAAATTTCTTATCATGCAAACGAGATTGATTTGAATTGATTCACATTTCATGACGCCTGAATTTGGATATTTCTCACATTATACGAAGCCATCAAAATTTATAAGCCCTACGATCGTGAAGATGCTCGTTTTTATCTCAAGTTTTATTCTTTCGGTGTTGAAACTCGAAGAAAAAATGTCACTACCTTAATCTTCAATCCTGAAGCTCGCGATGAAGAACCCGATTCGGTGGGACAAGACGAATGCTTATGATACGCTGCCAGTGAAGACATTTTAGTTCACACTCAAGTATAAGTCCCATGTTCTTGAACAATATCCTTGATTACAACTTCAGTTTTTCTTTCCGCTGGTTCCTCAACTTCTTTCAAATACATCCAAGAGAGACCGCGCATTTAGATATGCCGGCATCAACCCAGCCATTTTCATTTCGTCAGTACGTCGAAGGACGGATTACGATGGAAATTCATTTCTCAACCGCGGTTAATAGAGCTTCTCTGCGTGAAGAGTAAAAAAATATCTGAATTTTTTTTCCAATGTTTCTCATTTTCCAATCTAGGATGAATTCAGACTGTAAATTCTTCTCTTTCTCTCATATTTAGATTTTTCATCGAGCCCTTCCTGCTTGTGGCGAGTGACTGTCACTTGCGGTATTCAAGGTTTACGGCCGTTTGACTTTTATGCTTCATGAATGCGAAATTCCACCGGGGAGGAATCATTGGCTTTCACCGGAATTCTGGCCCATGCTCACGTGCGGTAGCTTAACTGGCTAAACTCATCAAAGTTAATAATGAAACTGTTCCGAACGGCATGTATGTATTTGGCGCTGGCTTTACAATGCGAATCAAAACAAATACTAAATTATGCATTTTAATTCGGTTTCAATCGTCCCGTGTTCGCTGATGAAATAGATTACCGAAAGAAAACCAACATGAAGGTACAAAATATGGAGATTATTCCACGAGTAAATTTGAAATGGCCATCCGTGAAATTTAAATGTATCCGTAGGAGCCGACTGCAGCGCCATTTGTACGGCATTGCCGCATTTTGACTTTGTTGCTAATAACTTAAGTGGTCAAATTCTACAATTTATTTCTATTCACCGTCTCATGACATTTCACTTTCTATAAACTGTTTAAATGAAAACGCTTAATATTCTTTCTCGTTTCAAGTTGACGTTTATATCTGCTGTAATCTGAGCAATCTCCATGATATTTCACGTTAAATTTCCATTTTTACGGCTCATTTACAGATAAATTAGCCAAAAAAAACATTTTATTTTCATCTGAGGATATAAAACGTATTTTTAAAATGCTATATTTTAGTATACATAATTAATGGAATAAGTGACCCTGAGACTCAGTGCCTTCTTGATAAGGTCTTATATTATTTGGCCACACTCTTAACAATAGCAAATATTATTAACATAATCCAGAGGATATGTGGGACGATACGTGTAACTTAAAAAGGAAACCAAGAAAGAAACTGATATTGATTTTAATGATGAAATAGCAGTTTCTACTTTGTTGTATGGCTCAGAATGTTGATCAGCAAAATATAAAGAAACAAAGCGAATAGAGTCATCAGAAATATAATTTCTTCGTGCAGTGAAAGGGGTGTGCAAGGTAATAAAAATTACGGAATGCATAGCCATTAGAGAAGAACTATGTGTTCAGCCTGTATCAGAAAAAGAGTGCGAGAATAGGTTAGTAGAGTTCAAAAGTAGAAACAACTTGTGATACGAATGCCAAATGAAAGGCATCCAAAGCAGTCTTTGGAGTATAAGCCGTTCGGAAGAATGAATGTCGGAAGACCAAGGATGAAATGGCAAAGTGAAGCCGGAATAAGCTTAAAGCCTATATGCAGGAAATAAAAAGAAGACTCTGAACGATAGTACGTCGCCCAGTGAGCTTCTGCTTCGCAGTGGAGGAGTGAAAAGTGGTCATCAGAAGAGGCGTGCTCTGACCTGCAGACTACGCTAGAGTGCTGCTCCGTTAGAAGGGCTGTCGCCCGCTCCCTATGATGCATCTTCTCCTTCCTTCTCCCTCCCACACCCTTTGCCTCCCCCCCCACAATGACCACACCCCCCCCATCTCCCTTCCCTCCGCTGCAATTGTTCTCCCTCATCTCCTCAAAGTGCACTCGACACCCTTTCCGACGTTCCCTTCTTGTGTCCCTCTATTGGATTCGAGCGAGCGTTGCGCGAGCGGGCGAAATTGCATCCCACACATACCATGCATATATTTCCCTACCTTTTACTCAAGGTACTACGAGCGATATGGTTTCCTACTCATAATAGAGACCATATTCGAATTATACGTTTTAATTTCACCAGCTGTTGGTCAAATCACTTAAATATTGCATTATTAATGGTGCAGTAATATAGTTTTATATGACAGAAATTGCAAGTAATTAAATGAAAATATCTAAATAAGTCTTTAACTTGACTCATTTTATTCGCGCGACGCGTTTGAAACTCCTTCAAAACGGAAGATTTTTCGTGATACCCAAGAACCGACTGCGGAGAAAATATAATTAATTTTCAAAAATAGTAGAGAAAACATACAAACTACACGCTGTTAGTTTTGTTTACGACATCTAAGTGTTAGAAATACCTCATGTTGTAAATAATGTCTCTCTGGAGTGTATGCACGTACCATTTCCCATAGAAAAGGGCTGGTATTTTGTGTAAAATATCTGCGAAAGTAATGTGGTAAGGGGTAGAATTTTTGGTGTCATTAGAAGGGTGAGATATTTTTCTTTAAAATGAGACCAAATTCATTGATTCCCAAGTAAACTTATATTTCGCTCGGACTACATTAATTGTCCCGAATCTCCCTCGCGCACTCTTATTTGCGGCTCACTAATGGTATGCTCTCACCTTCTTCTTCGCTCGAATCGCTAATTACATCCAGTCGCTTATTTCTCCATTGTAAAGTAATTAGAGCGAAATATCACTTCAAATGGAATTCAGTGAATTTGGACTCATTTTGGTAAAATACCCACTGAACTGTTACATGAACAATGTTGTGAATTTATATGAATATTACTCCGATGGAATTCAATTCTCTAAGTTGTAGGTACTTAGTTTTTTTTTGTAGGACAAAGAGGAAAAATCTTCATTTCCAAAAAACTTGGGAAAATATGGCAGAAAGTAACCGTTATTAAGTTATTCTAGAAACACGCACAGTGTACACGGATATATGTATGTATTTACGCAATTAGTTTTTCAGGGTCATGTTAATCAAAAAGATTTCAAAAAGCAATGCGGCTCATACTTAAATTGGTAAGGTTAAAAAAACAGGATTCAAATCATTGTTGCTTCAGCCTCAAACCTCTGCACTGGTTTTGCAGCCGCGAAGATATTGTCAAGGAAAGTGGATTTGTGGAGATCCAGGGTACATATAATACAAAATAAAGCAATTACTCTCTTCGACAAATTCTTGGATATTGTTCAATTTTGGAAAAGCATACCTCTTCGTATAACACGAGGGGAACTAAAGACCATGAACTAAGGATGTAAATTGAAGTACTAATGTTTCTTTACGATTATACACGCATGCAATTCTCGCTTGTTCCTCAGCGATAAAAGTGGATAAATTGCACCGGCAAAGGAAATAAATCGCTGTAAATATTCATCCAGTATTTCTTAAATTAACATAGCATTATTCGTCGTTCTAAGTTTTATTTTAGATTAAACTTTTTACTTTTGTTTCCTCTGACACAAATGGCAATGTCAAATCCCCTTAAAAGTTTATTAAAATACCTTGTATGCAATGACATTGGTTGGATACACTGGTGTCTTCACATAAACACTGAGAAGATACAGATGGATGATTGTTGCTTGTAAAATTTTACCGATTTACAGACGAATCAAAAAAGTTTATGTAAGACCAACTCGGAAGGGTATTGGAACCCGTTAAATTACCTTCAACTAGATATAATTGCATCCAGGAGGTCGACCCAATTGATAAAGCCTTTTAGTAATCTAGATTCATTGTTCAAAGTGTTTTATTTACCTTTATAGCGAGAGTTAGAGAATGGACGGAGTCATTTTCAGTCACCCAACAGAAGGAAAATCAATTTGTGAAACTTACTCTCTGACACGACATTTATCTGGTCTTTAGGGTATAATCGCATCCAAAATAAATTTTTGACGATGAAACATTCGAATTGAATGCATTAGGAAACTTCAATAGATTTTGAATATCAATGCAATTGGATATGCTAAAGATGTTATCTGGATTTCACAGCCTCCCTGTCGCATTTATTGCTGTCATTTATGCATGATGTATGCCTTCGACTGCAATTAATTTCAGTTTTTCATTGTTGCATTACGGTAGTTCTTCAGTGTATTAGGAGTTTGTCTGTTTGAAAAAAGTTTTACCTTGCAAATTGCATAGAATCTACATAACATCCTGCGAGACGCCGCTTGGTCGTGCGTTAGGACAACAGCCGTGTAAAGATGTAAGGGATAAGGTTTTGAAAATAAATGGTGACTTGTATTATGGGAGTATATTTAGTGGAGCTCAATTTTTTTGTGGTCGATTATTGTGCGCAGAAAGAGCGAGTTTTTGTACCAATCTGTTCGGCAATGTATTTCTCTTATTTTATCGCATCTGTCAGACGTAGAAATGTAGTAAGGCGTCATGATAATATTCTCTATGTTTCTGAAACACACCAGTCCTGAATTTCTCAAGCAATCTTAGCCTAGCGTGTAACCTCCGAGTCTCCATGGGCTCCCACCTTAATCCCTCTAAAAGTTGTGAGACACTATGTTCGCTCGTAGCAGTTTTTAACTAAGCGTGTATAGTTTTCTATATATTTTATTTATTTTTTTGGTTAAATCTTTATGACCAGGGTCCCAGATACTCGTGGCGTATTCGAGGTGTAGTTTAACCAGAACGAAGTAGCATCTCTCTTTGACTTTTTCATCCGAGGACCTTCCAATTATACGCTTAACAAAACCTATTGCGTGGGATTTTACGCAACAGCATCAATACTGGAAATTCAAAACCATATTACAAATTCCTTAAAATAATAAGTACTTGGTACTTTTATCCACAGAGTACTTCTACAACATTTTCACACTTATTAAAAGAAAAATGACTTAGTAATTTTCCACACTTTTTACCTTCGTGACGACCTCTGAATGTGATGTTGTAACATCGAGACCGGTTAGTTATTTTAATAAAAAGTATGGAAAAAGTGAGGAAAAGGATCATTTTTGTTTTAATATGTCTAAATTCCACAAAGTGGAATGATCTACAATCACGTATTTTCATACTTAATTTTATATTGGCCGAGAATACAATTAATTATTTATTTACTCCTAAGTTTACCATCCATTGCTACAACATAATTGTTATTATTTAAAATTTTGCGTTTTTTCCTTCTATAGTGTTGACAGATTGTATGTATTTTCTTCATCAGTTATTAATTAAGCCTCAAATAGTGCTGCTATTCATCTTTTTTGGCATTTTATGTGCATTTTCAGGGGATGCTAGTTCTGATCCTCAACCAGCAGTATCCAGAACTGTGAAACGCATAATTTATCTTCGGGACATCCAAATAGTTGTCACCACAATAATCATCCTACTATGTTCAGGAAACGAATATGTTTCTCTTTGTGAAGCTACAAAGGAGAAGAGACCACGCTGATGACCAAATCTCAAATGTTAAATTGTACATGCTATGTAATCAACGCTTTCTGAAGTACGAGATAACTGTTGGTTGATTTTTCCTTAGCAACGACTGATTTCATGTCGAAAAATCGTAAGAAATATTAATGGAAATAATGCTAACGTATGCAGAGTCAACTCATCTTTATCGCAAAAACTTTGCTCATGAGTTTGTAATTTCCTTTTTTAATTAACAAAAATCACATTCTTGACTTGAATAAAGACAAGCGGCTACCCGTAAGATGTATTGCCGTTTCAATTTCTCGTATTATCCTCAAATAGTCAAGTACTCGATCTGTAATCCACCAAATACGGATAAGACTATTATTTAAATTAAATATATAAATATTTAAAGACTTATAGATGGTTGGAGATTGTTCATTGTCAATAAATCCTTGATCCAAATAATCAATTATTGGTGAATTATCATATATTCACCATTAATTGATTATTTACACCGTCTATGAATATCAGCCTACGAGCTGTGAGTCCTCGACTTTCGGTATTTCAGTTGAACACGTGTCCTTCTCAGCAATAACTGCAATATCATTTCATTTTCACATGACTTCCACTCACTTTTCGGTAACCATAAGATTTTGATAAAATTCATTTTGAGAACAGTTCAGTATCCACTGAACTGCAATTATATGGTGGATTTTTCCGCTGACAGCCATCTTACTGAAAATCTTTCTGGTTATCAAACGATTTGGCAGTCTGATCCAACTGGATGTCCAGAGACTCTTCTCAGTTGCTGTAAAGACCAAAACTGATTTGTGGAAGACAACTCGGCAAATTTCTCCATTTGCAATGTAAGGTAAATCCACGAATATATATTATGGATTGTTATCTCATCGCCAAAAATTGTTGTCCATAATTCCGTAAACAAACAACTATTTGGAAAGTAGTGCCGCCTAGTTATGAAAGACGGAAGTTCAAATGTAATACAGTCCATAGTTCGTAAATAAACACGTCTTACCGGTTTTACCATGAATATACATGGGCTTTACTTACAATTAATCGCAATGCAGTGGATAAAAAATGTAGTACTACATCCGGGACGTAATTATACACTTTTTTAATATCGTCTGGTCTACAGATATATTCAATCCCTCTCAAAATTAAATTATACAAATGCACAATTAACTTCTTAACACTTCGTGAATATCGCTACAAGGAAATTTAATAATAATGCGAGGTGACTTCACGAGTATTCCCAATGGCCATCATTGCAGTGTAGGTAAAAAGGAATACACTTACCGCAGCCTTGAACAGATTCTTATTTTTCAATCCAAGTCTCCTATTTTGGGTCCTCGTACACGAATACCCTGTTTTGCAGCCTGGTACGAAATAAGTTCTGTCTAAACAAGGCATTCTAAATTCTTTACTTAAGCCGAACGGGCTTAATGCATTCAAATTAGAATCAGAGTCTGGCAAACATCGTCGCCGGCACAAAATGGGCGTTTCATAAACCTCTTACACATTTCCTGTAATAAATATTTCCTCTCTATCATTTACAAAGGCACTTTTAGATCACAAAAATACCAAGATATTGTTCAAAGCATCAAGTAATTCATATCTCATCCATCGTTATTGAATATTCACCACAGTCTCATGTTAGCAACAATAACTAACAATAAGTCTATTTACAATAACAAATTCCAAGATATACATTAACCATAATCTTACTAGATTTAATAGAGAATTATTGTGGAAAACAAAAAATCATTGTTCTGCATATAAATATATTTGGATAAAACATGTAAATGTGTTTGTAAGAAAAGATGAAAAGTCAGAGGTTGTTAGAATCAATAATGAAAAAGAAATGCATTGGAAATAAAAAGAAATTTAAAAAAATGCATTGGAAAACCTTTAACTCAGCTGGTTCTTTGGATTTTGAAGGGTAATTATTGAAACCCAAGTTGTAATGGATAACTATCCCTATATCAAGAGCCCCTGTGTTGATGTTGCTGTGTATGAAAATGTATCAGATGTCCATTGTAAGAAAACTATTGATGAGGATTGCACGGTAATACATTTGAACAAAAGGTCGGTTAGAAAGAATTGGGACTCTTTCCTTGTTATATTTGATAAGCTTAGTAGTAAAAAGGAAGTTGCTTGTGTAATATTAACAGAAGTTAACATCATAGGTGATGAAATTTCCTTATACAAAATAAAGGGTTTTAATGTCTACTCCTCATTAAGAGAAGGCAGAAGAGGTGGAGGTATATTATTATACATAAAACAAGATTTTAAGTTTACTGTTGAAAACTTGAAGATGTTAAGTTCTGAATCAATAGTAGGGAACTTAAATATAAAAGGTAAAACCATAAGAATAATTGCTATATTTAGACCTCCTGACCAAAAAGTTCTGTATTTTCTCGAGGAGCTAGAACATATTATTGAGATGTCCAAAAATAAGAAGACAATGATCATAGGTGACATAAACATAAATCTTAACAATAAGCACTGCGCAAATACTTCAAAATATAAAGAACTTCTGTTGTCACACGGGTACATGTCATTAATTAATACATAAACAAGAGAAGAAATCAAAGAAGGGTATCTGGTAAAATCATGTACAGATCATATACTTTTTAATGGTCATTGTAACTTAGTTAACGGTTTTATTATAAAACATCAATTATCAGATCACTACTTAATCGGTTGTGTCATTGAGGGACCAAAAGAGAAAAACAAGTTCAGGTCAGTCACCTGATTCAAAAAACAATAGAAACGGGGGAATAGAATATCTGGACAATAGTAAGGTGGATCTGCTTATAAATGGAGCACTGTAGTAGAGGAAAATGATCCTAACACTATGTTTGTAAAACTTGGTTAAATACTCAATGATATTTATGACAGGTCAAAAGTAATCTTCAAACCTATAGGTCGAAAGAAAGAAAATAAGTGGATGAATGAAACTGTCTATAAATTAATACTAGAAAGATATAAGGCCTTTAAAAAGTGGAAAAGTAGCCCCATAAATTATTCTCTCAAAGAAAATTATAAAACCATGAGAAATAAAACAGTAAAACTTATTAGGAAAGCAAAAATTGACTATTTTAGTAACAAGACAATAGGACACTTTGGAATGAAATTAATAGGGTAACAGGTAGGAGTAAAGACAGATGTAATGATAACATAATATTTAGTCATTTAGATAATACTTTTAATGAGCATGAAATATGTAATAACTTTTTGAATCAATTTTTGATATTAGGTAAAGATAAAGGTAAAGAGATAAAGATAAAAATTTTGTAATTGTGAACAGAAATTTTATGATGACATTAATTTCAATAACTTATGCAGTATTTTTATACCAGAACCCACAGAAGATCGTATTAAAAAAATTGTAAAAGAGCTTAAAAATAAGGGACCTGGTCAAGATAGAATCAGAATCAGAGATATCAAGGCAAACCCTATACATACTTCTTCCTGTTATAACTACTCTTGTAAAAAGAAGCTTAAGTCAAGGAGTAGTGCCCGAGGGGCTCAAAATTGCATTAGTTAGACCTATTTATAAAGGAGGCTCCTACAAAGATTTTACAAACTACAGACCTATCTCTTTGCTACCAGCTATCAATAAAATTATGGAGAAATATGTGGCACAGTATCTAACGAATTTCTTAAGAAAACATAAAATAATCTCAGACTACCAATATGGATTTGTGAAAGGTAGAGGTGCTAAAGATGTACTTGAAAATTTTGCCGACATAATAAATACCAACCTTGATAATAACAATAAAGTAGTTGTCACTTATGTGGATTATAAAAAAGCTTTCGACTCTGTCAATTTGCCCACATTGCTATATATATTGCAGGATATTGGCATTAGAGGGTGTGAACTGAAATGGTTTAGAAGCTATCTACTGCAGATTAGTATCAAAGTGAAATTTTAAAAATGTATTGGAAACCAAGGTAGTGTTGAATATGGTGTACCCCAGGGGTCTATTTTGGGGCCTTTTTTGTTTCTTGTGTATATTAATAGTATATTTAAATGCATTGTAAATTGCGATATTTTACTCTATGCTGATGATGTTGTAATGATATCCGCTCATAGAGATTTAAATACTGCCATTGCCTACATGCAAAATGATGTCAATAATTTAACAAAATGGTCACACGACCATGATCTCTCAATTAATATGAAGAAGTCCAAAGTCATGTCTATCGCCAATAATGCAGCTAAAGTACAACGGATTCACATAACAATCCATGACTATGAATGCCTGCATAAAAACATAAACAAACTCTTGTGCAAATGCAGTAATATAGAACAAGTGTCACAATATAGATATCTGGGTATCATAGTTGATCAAACATTCAAATTTAGGGAACACTGTGATAAGATATGTAGTAAATTACGAAAGGTTAGTTATCAAATGTATCACGTTAGAGATCCTGAGATATGGCATTACTGTTTGGGGTAAAACTAGTGAAACACACAAAATGAAACTATGTAGCATACAAAACCGGATTGTCAAAATGGTTACATACAACAAAAAAAGTGATAATAACGTGTCATCGAAACCAGATTCTTATGATACAAACAATGCATACAAAATACTGAAAATACTACCGCTTGAAAAGCTTTTGACATACATTTTAGTTATAGATAATTATTTCTCTAGTAAATATAAGAAATTGAAACAAAATGTACATAAAATGGGGAACGGAATGTGGACCACTATGAAGTCCCTAAGTATTTTAATCAATGTGGTGCAAACAGAATGGTGGTAAGTGTACCTAGATTGTTTAACCAATTACCAAGGGACATGCATGGATTAAATACGTATACAGAGGTTAAACGGAAACTTTGGGAGTCTTTGTTGGAGGGCTGATATCTAAGGCGGTTGAGAGATTGATTGTGTGGCCACATATTTATATCGCTCGGTGCGAATATGGCAATGTGAGCGTTTTATTGTTTTATTTGTTTTATTTTAATTTTTTATGTGTTACATCTTTTGTACAATGGATAGTCCGTATGTCTTTACTGTCTTTTTATTTCTTTTATTTTGTGACCAATGTAAAAAAAAAGAACAACTGAAAGACTAATCGAAGTGGCGCCATGGACTGGGTGAACTAAATGTGGAAATTTAGGCAACACGTAGCCTTGGCAACAATTCCAAACATCGAAATCCATAATATATATTCTTGGAAATAATGTAAGACTCTCTTATTATTACTGTGCGATGCGTGCGTAAGAGCTAGCTCAATTTTTTAAAGGTTTCTCGCGGAAGCGCAAAGCCTTTCGTCCCATGTTTCATGGAAAACAGCTTCAATTTTCCGGCGCTGATGACGATCGACTCGCCAAAAGAGCTCATCTTTCGCTCTCGCCTTCGATCGCCTCGTCGCGTCTCATTCATTATTCCGAGCAAATCTTTGACCCCCATCTCTCTTCCCTCCCCCTGTGCCTACACGCCTGCTCCCTGGCGGAGGGTTCCCGAGTCAAATTAGAAGCCCGTCTCGTGATGGGCGATGAACAGACTCCACTCATAGCCCGTCCGCCCCCTTCCTATGCGTTATTCACGAAAGAGATGCGAAGGAGATTATTGTCCAATTAAAATTAATTGCGAGCATTAAACGCCGCAGAATTTCCATTTCATACGTTAAACAGTCATTTTGTATTTACCATTTAGCTAATTGGTCCCCATTAATTATTTGTTTTTATATTTCCAAAATGCTTCTTTGATGGGTTGACTTTTTTTTAAATTGTACAATTTTGTGGACTTGAACTTTTATATTCATTTGAACATGCCATTTCCATTATATGAATGGATATATGTACTAATCCTTTGAACGCAGAAGGGAAAGTCGTTGATTTAGATTCAGATGGGCGCAGACGCGTTGTAACGCCGCGCTCCTTAAGATATTGTTTGTTTTGTGTGTTTTGTTTTCTCTTATTTCTTGTTTTTGTGTTTCAATGTTTAATTTTTTTTATTATGTATGATCGTTGTTGGTTGTGAGGGAGTTGTTTAAGTCTGGAGAGGGGGGATTGTTGGAGTGGAGCGAGGAAAAGAGAGAGGTGTATTAAAGAACGGTAAATGAAGCGCTAACAAAGGGAACACTAAGGCATTACAGCGTTACTGGGAATCATTTTGATCGGATGAGTTATGCTTTATTTTGGCCTTCAAAGAGTCGACGCGCATCTAAATCTCCAAGTTATTCCCTTATGCTGAGGGTGTAAATGGGTTCAACGCAAGCGACAAATGTCTCCCAAAGGAGAATAACTCGTCTCGATCGGTATACAAACCCGGATGCCACGAACTCCCGCTGTGGCCAGCAAAGCTACCGGTGTATTTTTATTCTCCGTAGATTATTACTGCATTAAAGCAAGAAATACGTTCGAGACTGCTGGACATATGAAGCAGTCCAAAGTGTGCGCTCTGTGCCGTCATCCACGAGGTCATTTCCGAGATATGGAAAACAGTGAGGCGGTCGCTTTATTGACAAGTTTCGAGAACATCGGGACGAGTCGTGGTGATCCCTTATCTACACCTAAATAATACCCTGCGAGCCTCTGCATGGGCGGGTGGCAGGGGTTATTAGATCACCAGCCTTTAAAAGGTGTAAGGTTTTGGAAGGTGAAATGGTGACATGCATTATGGGAGTGTATTTAGTGGAGCTCAGTTTGTATTGTGGTCGCTTATTGTTCGCGGAAAGATCGAGTTTTTGTACCTATCTGTTCGGCAGAGTATGTCTCTTATCGTTTCTTTCAGACCTAGAGATGTAGTGAGGAGCCATGATAATAATCTCTATGTCGCTCTGAAAAATATCAGTTCTGAATTACTCAAGCAATCTTAGCCTAGCGTGTAGCCTCCGAGTCTCTAGGGGCTCCCACCTTAATCCCTGTAAAAGTATTAAGATACTATATGTTCAATAAATTATTTAGTACACAGCGCTCTGCTTTCCTTTGTATTTATTAATTTTTCTGGTAAAATCTTCATGACCAGGGTTCCAAATGCTCGCGGCGTATTCGAGGTGTGGCCAAACCAGAGTGAAGTAGCATCTCTCTTTGACTTTTTCATCCGAGGACCATCCAATCATACGCTTAACAAAACCTAGTTTCTTTAAAGGATGTGCCGTATATATTTTTAATGAGTGTTCCCCACGATATATCCGAAGTTAAGGTAATTCCAAGGTATTTTACTGTATCTGAAGATTTTATGTTAATTCCACCCACTGTAGGTGTAGGTATGGCTTTTGTGTAATGACTTTCACAGGAAGTGAACTGTGGTACATTTACTAATATTTAGTTCTAAACCCCACTCCTGGCACCGCGAATGAACGTTGTTAAGGTCGGATAACAGAACTTCAAAGTCTGCGTCTTCGCTTATTTCAGGGTAGATAACTGAATCGTCTTCGAATTATCTTAATTTACTGCCTACTCTAGAACTTATATCATAAATATAAATAATGAATAAAAGAGGGCCGATCACACTTCCCTGAGGAACACCAGATGTGACTTCGACCATATCAGAGCTAAGACCGTCAATAACTACTTTTTGTTTTCGATCACGGATAAAGCGCCTTATCCAATTCACTATTTTTTTATTTGCTCCGCATAAATACAATTTATAAATAAATTTTTGTGAGCAAACTTTTCGAATACCTTCTTGAAACCAAGGAATATCGCTTCGGCTTCCTTTTACAGTTCACCTGATTTTAGGATGTCATAAAGGAAGAGTGAAAACTGTGTTTCGCAGGATCTGCCCTTACGGAAGCCATGTTGACGTCTGTCTAAGAAGTTACAATTATCCAGGGATGGCATATTGTTGTTAAAGATAATGTGTCGAGTACCTTGCATAAAAGTGATGTTAATGAAATAGGCCTATAATTTTCTGGGGGTCATTTCTGTTTACCTTTTTTTGATATCAGTGTGACGTTGGCTATTTTCCAGTCTTGGTGCATCTCGCCTTTGGATATTGATTTGCATAATGTTATTTCTAAGAATGGTGCAATCTGTGGCGCTAACTCCTTGAGTACGCGTGCAGGTATTCCTTCTGGACCTGGGGACTTGTTGCTTTTAATCGAACGCAGTTGCTAAGTTATTCCATCACGCTGAATATGACATAAAAGTCAGCTATCGGCTCGTTAAAGTCAGGAATGTCTAAATTGTGTATTGTGTCATCCCTAGTGAATACACTTTCAAATTAGTGGTTTAATGAGTTGGCTTTGTCGATGCTGTTGGTGACCTCTTTTCCGTTTGTGTCCACTAATGAATCTATAGTCGAAGATTCGCCCTGGAACTCTCTCGCGTAAGACCAGAATGACTCTCGAGTTTTCATGTAGTAAGTCACCGAGGATTTTTTTCTTGAAATTTTGTAGACTAGTGCGCATCATTTTCTTAGTTTTTGAGCGTTGAGCAACTTATATTTCTCTCGCCACAAGTTCTATTGTTTTGTTACTTAACTTAATAGAATTTGTATATAGGTTTTTTAATTGCCTTTTTCTCCTGAGTTCCCGTTTAACTTCAAGGTTCTACCTACGAGGTTCTTTACTCTCCCGTTTGAATTTGTCTGGAATATGCAATCAACCATATCAGTCTGGACAGCGTAGTGGCTTGCATTTTGGTCCGGCAAACCAAAGTTCCGTGGTTTGATTCCCGATCCAAGCCGAATTTTTCTGTGTGGAATATGTTCATCGATTCCTTTACGTAGTACGAACGAAAAATGTCTCCATGATATTTCAGTTCTCTTGTTTTTATTGTGGCTACATATTTCGAGAATGAAGCTTCTAACATCTCTCCAAATTATTTGTAATAGCATTTTTCAAATAAGCAGACTTTACGTTTAGTTTTTTGAGTGATTTCTACTGTTGTTTTCAAAGTCGTCAAAATTACTTTATGATCACTTATTCCTTCGAGGATATCGAAGTGCTTAATCATTGTATGGTGACTAATAGCTAAAAGGTCTAATATTTAATTACCTCTCGTAGCTTCGTTTACTACTTGAGGAATAGTGTGGCGTGAAAGTGTAATAAGTAAGGCTAATATCACACTTCCTCGAACTTATGTCTACGCTATTCGTATTCCAATTTATAGTCGGGAGATTGAAATCTCCGCCGATGATTATTACGTTTTTGTCTGCTCTCGATGTAATTGATGATATTTGAGTTTCAAATTTTTAAAAAACGTCTATTTGTATTGGGAGTCACTGAAAATGCATCCAAGTGCGAAATTCCGCATTGGGAAAACCATTCGCCTCGCCTTTGCTGTCGCTAGTCCTCCACTAGGGATTTCACACTTTCTAACACTCGCGGACACGTGGGTGTGACTCTGTAAATGTTTTATCGACGCCCTCAAATCGGTACATTGTAATTTTTTACCCCTAATAGATCTTCCAGTTTCCTTGTTTCCTGCCGCGTCGTTCCATCTTTAGGGCGAAATTTTGCCGGCTACCCTGCAGACTTCCCCGGCAGTGTAGACTGCGAAATAGAATTCACATGACGCGCGCATTTTATATCACTTAAGAGTTAAAGTTTTAATGACCACTTGAATTATTTATTGCAACGGGTTTCAACACAAAATAAGAAAGAGGACAACTTGTACTAAAACCACTCCTTTTTATTACAAAACGACGTGTGTTTCGATGTGCATTGTGTGTTCAGGAACTGAAGATGATGTGAATGCACATCGAAACCCGGGTCGTTTTGTGATAAAAATTAGTGGTTTTAGTACAAGTTGTCCTCTTTCATATTAAATGATGGAATACCACCAAGTTATACTCACGAAAGTGAGGGGTTTCAACAACTTAGCGACCATTTGTGGAAACGAAGTATTCCAGATTTCATGACATGACACGTGATAGCAGTGGTACAGTGTATGCTGAGGAAAACGGAAAGAACCTTTGACGGACAACGGTAGTCCTAAGCAATGATTAAAAATCATATTTAGCAAACCATTTTACGAAGAAGTTCTACCTCTGTCATTTAAATCTAAAAATTCTGGATATTGAGAGTATGGGACGGCACATGGAGGCGTTGTTGCGTTGGCGAAGGGAGTAATTCGCCATTCAAAAAGGAACTAACGAGAAAATGGCCGAGTCACGTTGACTTTGAATGCCCTTCACCCATCTTATCACTTTCCACATGTGGAGCTGAGCGACTTAATAATTCCCCCCCCCCCCACCCCACCCTCCCTAATGCCTTCATTCCCTCCGTACCATCTCGTTACCTCACTCATCTGATGACATCACTGTCGAGCGGTGACTGATTACAGTCCGCCGACTCTACCTTTCCCCAAACCACATCCCCCTGCCTCACCCTCACCCCCCATCCCCCAAATAACTGGGTTCGTAATAGTATTGCCTTTGTTGCGCGTTATGATAAATAAAACTGCTGGGCATTAAAAATTTCAATTTTTCGTCGGTATAAGGAAAACTGTTCAACCACATCTCGTCTAGTACTGTTGAGTAGAATGTAAGTTCAATTCAGTTTAATGTTTTAAATCGCTAAAAGTATCTTCTTATGATTTACTCGCCTTTGAAGTGCTTTCATTATTTCATGATAATCCCCAGCCAGTAAATTGCGCGAAAATCCAGAGTGTAGATTCTGGACACTACTCAAGGCGGGGGAGCATTTGCTTCCTTCAATCGCTGTAAATGGGCGATGGAGCTCGAATGCAGGTGTTGCATAGGAACCACCTCGTCGCTTAAGAGGGCAAATGCCAACTCCGGGTTTCCCTCCGCTTATCCTTTATCCCCCATTAAACCTACTTTAGTTCCCGATCGACCCAACTGCCCCGTAAAGGAAACCATTGTCGCCCGCATCCCTGCCGTCTCCACTCCATTAGGCTACTTCCCAAAGGAAAACTTTGCCCTGCAATTCTTGCACGCACGCTCTTCGATGTAGAATCACTTGAGTGAATTTTTTCAAAATTTAAAAATCTTCTGCTTATCTCTACTATCAAATTGAATTTGCCAACTGCGCAAACATTCTTATCTGTTTAGTATCAATACTTGGCCGGAATATCTACAAGCTTCATCATGAATTCAAATTAATTAAAGTTAGAAATTTTCCACAATATTAACTTTAATACGACCGGTTTCGATGTACTACATCATCATTAGGTGAATATGAGCTGATGCCGATGAAGAGTTGGTCTTGATGGAAAATTACTTGGGGTTACTCCGTTTTCAAGGCACTTGCTGTTAAATTAAATGTTAAGGGACGCAATTCGACACTTGATGGGCAATTTAATAAATAGCTTTGCCTGGATTGTCATGCTAGCATTACGGATAAAAGCAGACGTTTCAGGCGTAATCTGGTTGAATACATAATTAATGAAATTTGGCAATTTTCCACAATATGTGAACTTTAATACGACCGGTTTCGATGTACTACATCATCATCACCTGATGATAATGATCATCGAAACCGGTCGTATTAAAGTTCACATATTGTGGAAAATTGCCAAATTTCATTAATTATGTATTCCACCAGATTACGCCTGAAACGTCTGCTTTTATATGAATTCTATGATCTTCCAAGTTTCGTCGAAGAAAGCGTGGGTCAGTTGATTATGGGTTAAATTCATCACTGGCGTATAGAGGAGAGTGGTTCACTGCGTAATGTACGAGGTCCATTGGGGACTGTCTTTCGGGGCGGGGCAGCTCAACCCCGAGAAGGAAAGACGAGAAAATTATCGCCGCTAATACCATAAAAAACGCTTCCGCAGCACAATTATTTCCAACCCAAGGTGCGGTTTCTCTCGCGTGTTTGTGGTTCAGGGCGAAGATGACAGAACATCCGACTTACGGTTGCGCGCTCCAGTAACTGGGTCACCGGAAGTGAACGCCCCTCCCTCGCATCTCAACCGACATTTCCCGCTCGAGCGAAGCAAAGGGCGAGCGGCAAGCGCATCAGCTACACCTCCTCATCCCAAAAAGTAAACATTAGGCTGAAAACACATCATATTAATGGATAGATAATTCATTTGCGGGGTTTTCTAACCCATGGATAATTAATTTTAGGTGTCAACCGTTCCCAGAGAGAGGTATGTTAGTAAAATAACATGGATAAATTATATTATGATGAAATAAGAACACTTTGTATAATCCACTCAAAACTTTAACTGGTATGAGCCCGACCGGTTTCAACACTGTCATGTTATTCTTAAGGGACTATACATCCCTTGTATTGTCCCCCTTTGAGAATGACACGAGAGTGTTAAAACCGGTCGGGCTCATACCAATTAAAGTTTTGTGCGGATTATACAAAGTGTTCTTATTTCATCTCAATATGAACTCTAAATTCCAAAAAGTTATCTCGAAAACCATTGGAGATGTGGAGAAATTAGCCGAGTGATTTGTTTTCCTCGTTCATGAGGAGATTGAATGTGAAACTTTATCTCAGTTGAATGTGGCGTTGCAATTGATGTAATTTTAAGTGATTGAAAGCGGTTTCTTTAACATAATCAGAGAATTTCATTGATTGCATTATCATTATTCAAATAATTTAAAATACGCTTTCATATCTCATGTTGTTTCATCAGCTGCACTTTTAAAAATATTTAATTGTAAAAACATAAAATGATTTGGATGAAAGTTGATTAGTTTTCAATGGTCGCAACAAAGTCTTAACACGGGTACCTACACTCAATCAAATTCGATATTTGCTTTTGCCGACTGATGTAACTTATGGTGTTGCCGCGAGACGAGACGAGACTTGAGCCAGTCTCGTCTCAGTCTCGTTTTATGAACTCGGGTATCTCGTCTCGAGTCTCGTCTCGTGTTCCCCCAAAACGAAGTACCATAAAAAGCCTAGCTTTCTTAGTGTACGTAAATGCTGAATCGGTACACTCGAAATAGTTATGACATTTATATAAATTTTAAATTTATATTAAATTGGTCACTGAATACATCAAACTGCATGTACAATCACAGATTATATTGGTACTCAATGAATAAACTAGAAATATGAAACAGAAAAATGGTGAAAAATGGCTATATAGTCACAACGTTAGTACAGAGAAATCTATAGGATGTTAAAAATATAGGTGACTGTAAAAATAAAGGTTTTGGTAATTGGTTAAAAAAAGAATGAACATTTTTGCTTCAAAACGTAGTTTAAATAATTTTAAGGTTTAAAATAGTTAAATCAAGATAAGTTTTTATTTGACTGACCAAACTGTACGTCACCTATGAGTTCACACAGAGTAAATTTATGGCAGATTCGTTGCCCAAGCGGTTTCTATGGTTACTTTTGTCAATACAGCCCGTGAGAACAATCATTCTGCTGGAACCGATGTAGCAGATAACTAAGGAAATCTCTCGCCATTTTTTCCAGCACTGGAAGTGTTGGCTCATTTGCTTTTCACCAATTCAATATGTTTACATTACTTGGGTATCTCGGCTTTTGAAGATAGTCTTCAAGTTCTTTCCTCAATTCCTCATACTGGAATAACTGACTAGGGGTTAATGTAGTAAAATCATTAACTAATAACAAAAAAGGGGAAAAATCCATTGAAAAGACAAAAAATTAAATAAAAGTTCAGGGATAAATTTAACTTTTCAGATCTGAATGGTCAAAATAGTTAAAGTAAGTGAACTTTATCGACGAGGGGTGAATAAAGGGATATGTTTAGTCAAAAGAACATACCCATCAGTACTGGGTCGTAGCTGCTTATTCAGAGAATATATATCTAGCAAGTTGTCGAACATCACTATACCAAAGCAGACCTATCAAGATTCTCTTGATCCATTGGCTGAGCGGACTCCATACAAGTGGAATAATTATCGTTATAGACTTTGAACGTTTCTTCAAATTGCAATAGGGACTTATCCTGCATCTCTTTTCCCCATGGTGTCATGGACAAAGTTTCACCTTTATGACGAGGATAAAATATTAATATCGCTCAACAAATCCAGTTCTTCAGGTGATAGTGCTTTAATATCTTGTCCCGAATAGCTCGATAGGGAAGCAACTGTTTTTCATCACCTTCATTTCTTCCAGGCTTGTTGTCCAGTATGTGCCGAATTTTCAGCACAAATTTGGCCATAATTTCGCCGCGGACATTTTCGCTCGCGGACATCGTCGCGAGTCGGACATAACGCGAGATGTTCTAAGTGCGGTAGGGAGATTTCAAAGTGCGCACTGTCGGCTATCTATGAAATGAGTTGTGATTCCGTAGTACGATTTTCCAGCTATGGATGTCCTGCCATTGATTTTTGTTTCAAAAAATGCATCACCGCCTTCTGCTTTCTATTATAACGGTCAAGTACCCTCTGCAACAACTTTGTCCTTTAATGAAATGTAACGGTGGGATTCAACATCTTGAAAAAAGTTTTGAGTGTCATCATCATCAAAACTTGGAGAGGGAAGTATTTCTGCGCTGTCCTGTCAACTATTGCATTTCCGTAGTCATTATTTCCACTATTCTGTTATTAAAGTTATTCACTCTTATTTTATTTTTTCGATAATAAGATACTTTGCACTTAACACAAAACTGTGCTTTTTAGCGAGAGACATTCGCAGTGAGAGACATTTCGTAACGAGAGACTTGAGAGACGTGGAAATCGATTGAAATGTACAGGATGGTTGAAAATGGTTTACTTAGACTTAATAAACATGTTTATCGCGTCAATAAAGTAGTAATCGCACACAAAAGAGATTACGTGCGTCATATTGCTTCTTTTCAGTGAATTGTGAAAACCGTAGTTTTTTATCTGCCACCAATCCATCGTAGCAGTGCAAAAGTCGACAATCTGCAAACAATTTTTTCGCGAGGTACCCTGCCCCTTTAAGAATGGACTGAATGCAGCTGAAGTGGAATACCTGCGAGGTGTTTGTGGGAAAATTATGATGAAGTGGGAGTTAGAATGAGTGGCTGATGAATAAATGCCGGTTAGATGCTTCAGTATCACACTTTTTGATTGATTTGGAATTTTGGTTCGCAAAAACAGCAAATGATAACAATTAAAGACAAAGAAAAGCTTATTATGGTTATTTTTTCTCGTATCATCTTTGACACAATTTAACGACATAAAGCTAAAAATCCTCACTAACCAAGGAAGATATATCATGCAGGAAGAGGATCATAGCGATTAAATAAAGAGAAAAGTACATAGGAAGAGATGCCAGGAGGTGAGGGAACTAGCATTGGATAGGGAATGGTGGAGGGCTGCAGTCAACCAATGATGATGACTTTATTGAAAAAAATGTAGTCACACTCCTTTAACGCTACCTACATTGAGCAAATTGAGCACAGATCTAACGCCCGACCACATTTAACAATCGAAGCTTGATATCAACACCGCTCACCTAAAATTCACCGAAAGCCGTTTCATTATTATTTCTTTATTAGTTTCATTTAATATTAATCCTTTACTCAAAGATAATATCCCTAGTTTAACAGTATTATGGCTGACATATTTTAATCTATCCGGGAACAGCCACGGAGTTCCACTTTTACGGAATCACCCGCTATGCACAATTGTGCGAAATTCCACAGAGAATAAAATCATCCGCCTTGACCGGGATTCGAACCCGGATCCCTCAATTTCTCAAATGCTTTAGCCAGTTAAGCTACCGAGGCGTCCTCTACGCTTGTAGATTTTAGTGACCTTTACTGGACCAGATGTATATACATTGTATGTCCGGCAATGGGTAGACGAGGAGTATTGGGATGACGGATGTACCCACGCTTTGACCAAGATTGGTCCGAATTGACCTCCATGGGTCCGGTGGTCCCTGATTTGATGACGTACTCCGGCAGACCGCACGGCGTCTACCCTTAGAAGGGGAGTCAGGGAGAGACGCCTAATCCCAATTATTTGGGCTACGGGCTCCTCCGGTTCTCAAAGATGTGCGGAAAGTTTTCGCAAAAGCGAGACTGACGGCTACTCGTCTCACGTTGTTTGGGTAACCTAACTAATACGAGTACTTCGGGGAGGCGGAGGCTCAATTGAGGTCCTTTTGACCTCAATCCGCCTCATTGGTGTTGGCCTCGAAGGGGCTGTTGGCTCGCTAACCTTCCCTTCCCATTCCTTCCCTTGCCTTGGAGAAATGCGAGTAGCTTGAGTCCGAGGTGGATGTTGTAATCCTGCGGCGAGAGCCGAAACACCTGTATGTCCGGCAGTCGAGAACATCTGGTCCCATAAAGGTCACAAAAATCCTCGGTAGCTTCACTGGCTAAAGCACTCGGCCGCAAATTCAGGGATCCGAGTTCGAATCCCGGTCAAGGCTGATGACATTTTTCTCTGTGGAAGTTCGCACAGTATTATAGTTATTACATATTTTGGTCAAATTTTAATCTCTCATGTACGAGTTGACGTTGCAGTGTGCATTCGAAATTCGTTCGTTGCAGTGTGCACTTTTAATTCGAAAATAGTTTGCGATAGTCTCTTGCTTTCATAGAGAGTAGTAAGCGGAAGAATATCCATGCGTACATTTTTGCAAACTTTTACGATCTTTGATCTTCGTTGCGAAAGAGAATCCAGGACTACCATTCCATCCGCGAACCATTCCCGCTGTGTCTGCGGCAGTGGAAGACAAATCAAAAGGGCAAATATTTACATTCCAAAATTCTTTAATTTCTTCACAATAAGTCCTCCTTTCCATCACCTTCTCAAATTATCCATAGAGGTGCACTAAAGGAACGAAACTCTTTCCATTAAAAAAAACATGAACCTTTGGACTTGAAGGGAACCTATCCGCATCAAGCTCATCCTAAGGCAACTCGTTTAATTTCTTGTCAATCGGTCATTGGTGAGAGACAGTTCTTAATTTTCTCGCTCATTAAATCGTTGTAAAGGAAAGGCCTCTTCGAAAGGAGGCTATCAAAGGCAGTTCTCTGGGTTCAAGAAACACTCATTGGAAGATGAAAAAAGGCCAATCACTGTAATATCGTTTGAGCGAGAATCCGATTTACAAAGTTCTTCGCTTGCGTTAATCCTGAATGCCTAAAAAATATAATCGCTCAAAAATTAGTTTTACTTCTCTTGCTTGAACTACTACGGGAAATCATGGACCAATATTCCTGTGGCTATTGGGAAGAAAACGACGTATTCCCCCTGTGGTCAAAATATTCAAACCCGCTCTCTCAACCAGCCAAGAAAAACCTTAATCAAGGTTGATTTATGTAAGGCAGTCCTTTTTAGCAACTTCATCGTAGTATTTCGTAATTCTAATTTCCAAAATCAAAGTCCTCTGTCATGTGATCTCTGACGTAATTTTGGAATAGTATATGTCGATTCCATTGCAACCTTTCGCAATTGGCAATTCCAGTTCAAGATCACTAACTGCATGACACGTTCAGTTGAGTGTATTCGCTTTTTTTTACAAAGGGTGGTTCTCCTTTCGAACTACACTCATGGCTACTGTGATACCAAATAACAGAGACCTACGGAGTTAGAAGAAATGCCTAACGGTAATTACAGTTTTATATCTCCCTTATCTACCATTTTATTTCCATCTCGTCCGTGTCCTCTGTCTTGAATCTTCCACAGAGTAAAGGTGAACCCATTTTCTAGGAGAGTAAATCCAGGCAATCGAGATTTTTCTTGGTTTCAATTCTACTTATTAGCCTAATTAATCCGCTCTTATCCGATAAGCGAGTTAGTCACTCACATTGCTCATTCAATTTCGTATAGGGAGAGACGAACGAAAAACTTGAACAAATGGACAAACTAAAATCGTTGGGAAGCGATTGCATATTTATCGCTCAAGCCCTTAAATGCAAATTAGTCGAATGGAGCTTTTTGAATTGTCCGTAGGAATAGAGCAAGGTATCCAGAGTATGAAAAATATTCAGATTATTTAGCAGAAATCCATCCACTTATATCGCGTGCGAGGTGAATCTTCTATACGCTTTTGAGAGCCCGGGTTTGCCATCTTGCCAAGTCTACATCTACATAATACCCCGCAAGCCGCCTCAAAAGGCGTGTGGCGGGGGGTGTTAGGACACCAGCCGTCAACAAAAAAAAATAAAATAAAATAAAAGTTCCGCCTAGCATTTATTAAAGTCCTAAATTGTTCGGGGGAAAAACGAATTCCCAAACCTATCCGTTCGGCAAAATATCTCTCTTAATTTATCGATTCTGTCGGACCTGGAAATATAATGTGGTTCTAATATGATGTTCTCCATGTCGCTCTGAAAGATATCCATTCTCAATTGCTCAAGCAATCTAAGCCTAGCGCGTAGCCTCCGAGTCTCTAGCGGCTCCCACCCTAAATCGTTCAAAATCTGTGTAACGCTTTCTGTACGGCCGTAGCAGTTTTTGACGAATCGCGCAGCTTTCCTTTGTATTTTATTAAGTTCATGGACTACGTCTTTCTCCGCCGGATCCCATATGCTCGCTGCATATTCAAGTTGTGGCCGGACGAGTGCGAAATAGCACCTCTCTTTCACTTTATCATCCGAAAATCTTCCCACAACACGCTTGACAAATCCTAGCTTCTTCAGGGCTCTGCCACAAATATTTCTTATATGTGTCCCCCACGATAGGTTCGAAGTTATTGTAACTCCCAGGTATTTCACTTCATCTGTCGCATTTATGCTAACGCCATCCACAACATATACATGGGGATAGTTGGACGACCTACGCAAGAAATGCACCGCCGTGCATTTGCTCAGATTAAGTTCTAGTCCCCACTCTTTGCTCCACGCATGAACGTTGTTTAAGTCCGATGACAGAATTTCAAAGTCAGAGTGATCACTAATTTCGCGGTATATGACAGCGTCGTCGGAAAATAAACGTATTTTACTGCTAATTTGGGAGCAGAGGTCGTTTATATATATAATAAACAAAATTGGGCCAATAACGCTTACTTGCGGGACACCTGATGTCACTTTAACTATATCAGAGCTAATTCCGTCAAGAACTACTTTTTGCTTACGATCACTCAGAAAGTCACGTATCCAGTTTACTACTTGTTCGTTTAACCCGCATGACTGTAATTTGTATAATAGTTTTCTGTGAGGTACCGTGTCGAAAGCTTTCTTAAAGTCTAGAAATAGTGCGTCAACTTGTCTTTTCGATTCACCAGATTTGAGAACGATGTGAAGAAAGAGCGCGAGCTGTGTTTCGCATGATCTACCTTTCCGGAATCCGTGGTGACAATTATGCAGGAGGTTTCGACTGTCCAGAAAAGTCATAATATTGCTAACAACGATATGTTCGAGAATCTTGCCTGTAATCGATGTCAATGATATTGGTCGATAGTTCCCTGGGTCATGTCTGTTTCCCTTTTTAAATATCGGTGTAACGTTTGTAGTTTTCCAGTCCATTGGTATCTTTCCTTCAGACAATGACTTATTGAATATTATCTCTAAGAACGGTGCGATCTGTGGTGCTAACTCCTTGAGGACGGGCGCGGGTATTCCCTCCGGACCCGGAGATTTATTACTTTTTATCGATTGTAGCTGTTTAGTTATCCCATCGCGTTGAATCGTGATTTCTTTCATCGGTTCCTCAATGAATGGAATGTCTAAATTACACGCAGTGTTGTCTGTAGTGTAAACACTTTCAAAGTGGGAGTTTAACACATAGCTTTGTCAATATTTTCGGTGACAAGTTTACCATCTTTATCAAATAACGAATCTACGGTAGAAGATTTTCCCTGAAGTTCTCTCGCATATGACCAAAAAGATTTTGGATTTTCTTCGAGTAATTTACCAAGTATTTTTTTCTTGAAATTTCGCAGTGCAGCACGCAATGTTATTTTGGTTTTTGAGCGTTGCGCAAGGTAACTCTCTTTTGCTTCAAGTTCCTTCGATTTTTCACCAAACGTAATGGTTTTTTTGAACAAGTTATAGAGTTTTCTCTGTTTCCTAAGGTCCCTCCTAACATCGTTATTGTACCAGCGAGGTTCTTTACTATCACTTTGCTAGTCTGCTGCTATCGTCATTCGCGTGGAAAACGACGCCAGGTAACCATCGAAACGTCGATGCCAAACGACTCTGGTATATGCTTGGAAATCCTATATCTCTTCTTCCCATCCATTCGATGGGAAATCTGAGATCCTTCATTCCTTCTCTGGTTACAATCCTAGGATTAGTCTGCAACAGTCTTCCACTTTATCCGATCTTGGGTCAATCTTTTCACTTCACTGTACGATTGACAACCTAGTTCCTTCATCATCAGTCCCATGTAGTTCAGTCTAGGTCTGCCCCTCTGGTTTTTTTCCTCTACTGTACCTTCTAGCATGGTCTTAACCAAGCTTTCGTGTCGGAGAATATGGCCAATCCAGGTGTTCCTTCTCTTATTTAGCATTCTGAGTAGAAACCGTCTTTCCCCTATCCTCTTAAACCCCTCCTCGTTCGTGGATCTTGCCGCCTAGGGTATTTTCAGCATTTTCCTATAGCACCACCACACTTCAAATGCCTCCATTCTTTCCTTCTCTCTCTTTCCAATTGTCCAGGTCTCACTACCATAGAGCAGAGCGCTCCATAAAAAAGTCCTCAATAGAAATTTCCTGATCCTTAAATTAATGTTGCTGGCGGTGAAGAGTTTGTTTTTCTTGCTGAAGGCTAACTTGGCCTGGTTAATGCGGCTTACTACTTCCTTATTGCTCCGCCCGTCTGATGTCATTTTGCTTCCCAAATAAACAAACTCGTCCACCGTCTCTAGTGCTTCTCCTCCTTTAACCAGCTCTACTCTCGTCCCGTGTCTGCTTACCACCATCACTTTAGTCTTGTTCTTGTTTATTTTCATGTTAAACCGGGTGTCAAAAATCTTCTCCATTTCTACCAGTGTCTCTTTCAGCTCTTCCTCGCTCTCAGCCAGTAGTGCGGTATCGTCGGCTAACCTTACCATGTCAATCTTCTCGCCTTGTACTTTCGCGGCTGGCAGCGAGCGAGGGCTTTCAGTTGTTGGACTGTGACCCGTGAGAGCGTCACAGAAGCGTCATTGATGGGAGGGAAGCGGGAGGAAAGCTGATCACTGGCTGTTGCTTTCGAGAGCCGCGAACTGTTTCTTAGTAAATATTCATCTGATTATGTTGAATAAATAGATATTCAAAAACAACCACCGTTGACCTGGACATTGGATTTGAAACAAAAAACTGCAATAGAAGACAATGCGAAATAAAATAAAAATATAATTTAAAAAATAAAATTAACAATGATTTAAAAATTACATTCTACCGAAATTATGGGGGTGACGAGGAAGATTTTTCATTCTATTAGCTCCTTCAATTGTGGATGAATTGGGATGCATGGTGACATCCCGGTGGGCGCTGTAGAAACAGATATGAGAATGTAAACAGTAACCACTACAAAGTAGTCATGGAGAGCCGCCATCAATACTAGAAATTTACGAAGATAAAACGAAATACTAGGCGAGTCAAAAAAAACTGACTGAAAAAGGGAACAGAGAGAGAGATTCATTACAGCCGTAAAAACATATTAGAAGATGAAGGAGAGATTGCCACCGAAGAAAATTGGAAAAAGCTGTAGATAACAATCGCAGAGATGGCTGAAGAGCAACTTTGGAGTAGGACGGCCAAAGCAAAGAAGCCATGGATAACGACAGAGATTAGGAAACTAATAGAAGAGAGATGAAAATGCAAGATCCCCAGAAACGAAGGTGAGGCAACCCTCTACAAGAAGCTAAGGATCCGAGTCAATCGAGAATGCAAGAAGGCTAGGGAGGATTGGATCGAAAGCTGCTACGAGGAAGTCAATGAAAACATGAAGAAGGGAACCACGGAAACAGCGAAACAGCATACAAGCTAGTGAAGCAACACTTCGGAGAAAGGAAACGAGAAGCATCAATATCAGGGATGCGAACGGGAATATACTGATTAAGTCAGACAACACCTACAGAGAAATCTTATTAGCACTAGGGAATAGAGCCAAGAATAACCTGTTCGAAATAATCAAAAATAGCTACAAAAATGGAATATTTCCAAAAAATCTTTCAAAGGAGTGTAACAGGGAGGCAAAACTCTGCATAGAGAGATAATAGTAGAGATATTAATATTACACGTCAAATAGTCATAGAATGTTGCATTCGTGGGCCTGGAGAAAGCCTTAGATAATTTTCATTGGACATGATGTTTGGGCAGTAGGAAAACTCGGAAGAGGTAACGACTCCATAAGAATATTCTACCAACGATACAAGAAGCAAGTCGTCACAATGGGAATTTATTAGACGGAAGACAAGTAGAGGATAAAATTAACAATGGAGTAAGACAAGACGCAGCCTCTCATCAGCACTTTTTAACACGTACTTTGGGGAGACATTAAGAAAAGCCCAAGAAAATGGACTGAGAGGAATAAAGATGTAAAAGCTGAAGAAATGACCACGCTCCGCTTCGCAGATTATATCGCAGTCATCCCTGGAATAATATATGATGATCTTCAAAAGTCACGTAACGCAATGGACCTAGTTCTCCAAGAATACAACGTGAAAGTAAAAAACATGAAGACTAAAATCTTAGTATGTGGAAGAGAGAAACTGAATTCTGAAGTCACCCTGAGAGGAGAGAAGTTAACAACTAGTGAATTTCCTCACCAAGCTAAGGAAACTTGCATGGTAAAAAGACAACGGCTGTGTTCAAAGTGTATAGGATCACAAAATAGAAAAAAATTGTGAAAACATTCGTTTGAAGCGTGTATCTCACGAATGAGTCAGTTTTTTTATTGGCATAGTTCCCCATGTGCCCAGTCGGCAGCAATACTTAGTGGTTCCATCAGCATGTTTTTACGTAGAGTATGAAAACAGCAACCTCTTGGTCGTAAAAAAAAGCGCAATTTAAGGATCGCAACGACTGCCTCTTGGACTTCCTCGAATCGTGGGAACGGTGAGAGTTCTCGAGGGAGAAACTGTGGCCAATAAATATTTTTGCAGAGATACCTTGTACCTTGGGTCGCGGATGGCACCAGTTAATCTGTTTCTATGCTTTATAGCGGTTTGAACGACCCCGAAGACTTTTGTATCAGAAAATTTCACTTGAAGACATTGATGTAATTAAGTCTTTTGGATTTCCATGTCATTGCTGAGAAATTATCAAGGAAACGAGTAATGGCGGGTCCTCGTGGCTTTTTAAGTCTTGAGAAGCCGAGCGTTTCTTTCGGCGATTCTTCAGCGGTGGAAGAGACCGTCTAATTCATAATGGCAGTTCTTAATTCCCCTAATGGGAATCGATCGACGTAGTTTGAGCCGAGAGGGGGTGAAATAGGAGGGCCGGAACTTTGTTTGGCGTTTAGAATTCACCTTGGGACTTCAGATTAAAGTCTTAAAGTGCATCATTCGAGAAACGCGCTCACTTTATAAAGGTCTTTCTGTCAGCGAGGAGCGGTTCGAGCCTCACGAATCGAAAAACAGCTAATCCTCACGCATTTCAGCGATCCTCAGTTGTTTCACAGCTCGAGTGAAATCGTAGCTTGATAAGTACTTTCTTATCCTTTCAATTCACGCCTCTTTATCTCCTTCTTCGTATCACTATTGGTGCCATTCATATGGGCCATTCCTAATATGACGGGAAATAGGGCCAAGTACATACGTGACATCAAAGTTAGAGACTCAATATATTTTGCGTGTGAGTGGTGAGAGAGGCTCATCAGGGAGAAGACTGATACCTCTTCTGATTGAATCGTCAAAGTTTCTGGGGTGGCACAAGCTTATATCATAGATTAGGTATATATATATATATATATATATATATATATATATATATATATATATATATATATATATATATAGAGTGGCAAAGCAATGCTAAAAACTGGACGTAAATTTTTGAGAGCTTTGGGAAGAATTTCTCAGGTGCCACCACCATAGGGGTGGAAGAAATGTGGCTTACGGAGAAGACCACTTGGAGGAGCCAGTGGTACTCGGTGATTTTGCCTCAACATACCTACAGATGTGGATATACCATGGCTGTTGTGTGCTCTATTGAGTATCAGTTGTTTTGTCGTTGCTATGATATATCACCTGTGCCATCTATCGGCCAAAGTATTATTTAAAAACTCATATCCGAATCTCCCTATCTCTTTGCCACTCTATTATATTCTTACTCTATGCTGATCTTCCGATTACATTGCATGCCGTTCCTCGCGGAAAAGTAATGCCTTCGGTGCCTGTGCCATCTGAACTGGCTACAAATTTGGAGCTGTAAACCGGGGACCTGGGGCCTGATTCACTAATCCACGTCATTGTCACCGTGGTTCTCACAACGGAACTATTGAGACCGTGACCACGGCACGGAGCCTCCCGCAAGCGATTCGGTAAAGAATTTGGAGTTGCTACCGTAGTCTCCCCTCTGCATCGGAGGTTCATACCAAGAAACCCAAATTTCCTTTGAAGTACGTCACGAATTTAAGGACGAAAATTCTCCGAGTCAATGACTGAATATCAGCAGTCAGTTGTTTTCTGGAGTGCAAACATGTAAAGGGATGGAAGTGGAAACTAGTGTTGCTGTCACTAGAGATAGCTGTAGAGTGCATAGTTTACAGAGTGCATAGTTTCTATAAACATATCAACATCGCATAAGTGCTGCAAAGACGATTAATATACTGGTACATTTCATGAAGTTCCGAGGATATGTGTTGTGAAACTACAATGCGAGAAATATTGTTTCAGCAGAAATTGTTGTACCTTATTTCATTTAGTTTTTGCTTATCAGGTTTATTTCAAAACTGTTTTGATTGGATTGGATATTTGGGGAGGCGACCGACGGCTAAGGTCATTCGCGCCATAGGGGATAGGTAGGGGAGGAAGGGTGGATAGAAACCCGGCGTCGGCATTAGCCTGCTCTTATCAAAAGGCACCAAGGGGACCACGGCTTAACGTCTCATCCGACAGACGGAGTACTGTACTTGAAGTGCCCTCCACAGGACACTCAAGTAAGGATCGAGTTTCTTATGAAAAACATCCGCCTCTGCAGGGATTTGAACCCTGGCCACCCGTGTGGTAGGCGAATACTCTAGCCACCACACCGACCCGATCCCCCATATTTTACTCGTGACATTACCGAATAAATGGAGACGGTAGAATTAAATTAATATAATCACTATTCATCAGTTGCCTTGTAATTCTAATGGTAGAGCATAATTTGAATTTTAAATTTTAACAACGCCTTAATAAAATATTTTCATTAATTTAACATGGACTGACTTAAAGTCACAGACGAAATTGTAACTTAAAGTCTGCAGAATGAAGTAAATGCCCATGCCAATATATTTTTCTTGTTCTGAAAAGGAACCTACTTTCCCCCAATACGATTCACGTTTCGCTTCTATAAAACACACCGCTCTATGTGAAACACTGGTCACAAGTATCTTCTCCTTCATACCCTAGGTACCAGCTCTCATCGGTGAAATTGATAAAATGTGCTTAACACTTCAAATGCAACGAATTTTTACTTTGAATTGGCATTATTTTACGTCGCATTTTGTTTAACAACTAGGAGAAATCAACTCTGTGCTACATTGCACCCTGTGAATGATCGGTCTTACTGATCTTCTGCATCTTGTCGATCAGTAACGATCAGAGATAAAAGGTTTTTAATTCTAAAAAAATTTGAATCAAATTTTTTTTGGCAAGCCAAATCTCTCCCTTTATTTTTTTCTCATTTGCTATTCGGTTCAATCATTAGGGTAAGTTTTTTTTCAAATGAATGTGGGAATAGTATCAGGCTCCTTTGGGGGACCCCGAGCATCCATAAAGGGCGTGTAGGCAATTGCTACCTGAGTGGCCATCCACCCACGTCGGAAAGGGAACCTCTTCCTTTTCAAATTTGGCCGAAACGGCGTATTTTTTCCAATCCTTGCACTCTCTTTCGGTGTATTTTGCAGAAATTCCTAACTCTCTAAGGCAGCCATAAGCCTTGAGGTTAGAGTCGCTCTTGTAAGTCCTCAGTTTGCCGGTCTGCCTTTCATTTGAATTGCAAATGACGCATCATCAATATCCGATATGCTCTTCTCCTCGTCTCTCGTTTCATCCGAGGGATAAAGCGAAACGACACTTTAACAACCGATGCCATTAGCCCCACTAAACGTAGTCATTGAGACCGCAAGCAATCTCCACGGTTTCCAAATCGACCAATCATTATATTTTTCCCCTCACAAGTTGAATTATGGAAATAGATGCAATCAAACTTTCACAGATAATACAGGGTGACCAGCGCTCTGGAAAACCGGGAAGACCGGGAAATCTCAGGGAAATATCGAATTGACTCTGGAATTTTCTGTGGTGTCAATATATAAAACAGCAATGGAAGCAATTTGCCTTTTTCGGCAAGTTAATAAGTCAAATTTCCCTTTCGTTGTCGCATTTAGCAAAATAAGGAAAAAAGTCAATTCCTTCAGTTTTTTAAGTTGTTGGTAATTTTATATCAATGCTATTCATAGTAAAGTCTGGCTGTAATATAACCTTGTTCCTGAGCACCAGCATGACAATGTTTAAATCTTAAGATATTCTCTCAAACCATTTTTAAGTTTTTGTTTATTTTCCTCCAAATATGCAAGTTTAAAAATAATTCATATGTTTAATCGCCCAAAAAGTTACCGAATATTCTCTTATAATTAACAAGAAAAAATAAATGTTTCCCGTGGAAAAATAAAAGTTATGTATGGAAAACCTGGAAATCTCAGGGAATTTTCAAATGCCCGGCTGCTGGACACCCTGGAACAGATGTTTCGCTTTGACTATAAGTAGAAATGCGTTATTTCGATATCGCGCCGGGTGCTTTAGCCAGTGGAGATATCATGGCCTCCTTTACGCACCGAGGGCAACTTCACTTGCGACAAATTTTGAGACAACCTCAATCGGACCGTGGTACGAGCAACAGTCGATTCGAAAGTGAAATATCAATGAAGCACGCGCCGAGTATTTACAATTTCTGACGCTTTTCATTTGCTCGTACACGCCTCTTCACTACGATCAAAACACAACGCCTTCGCCTCGCCTTCCATTTGCGCATCAGACACTACTGCGCATATCACTGAGGACAGAAGGCATAACTTTGTGGAAATTCTTAATATTCTTGTTAAAGAATAAACCAATTGTAACTTCCACACAAGAGTTATTATATTGGCCAAACAGGCAGAAAGTTTCATATACGTGCTAAGGAACATAGACATCATTTTATTAATAATGACGAAAAATCAGCGTTCTCAAAACATTTATGTGAGTTATTTATACCAGTGATTTTGCAGTGAATATTTTACATGTTTGTGACAAAGGTATAAAATTGGACTTTCTTGAACAGTTCGAGATTGTGAATACCCCTGAAAATATGCCCTTATGTAACGACATTGTGTTCCCCACCCATTCTCCTCTCCTCAATATTCGCCTTCCTAAGTGACTCCTTATCATTGTCCCTTTCCAAACATCCCCCACTCTGGTTTCTCTCCCACCCCCTTCCCCTCCCCTCCCCCCCCCCCCGCCGCTTCGGAGTCACGGCTATGTAAACGTCCACTATTTAAGGATCTCCAACAATGCTTCGAACTACCTTGATAATGGCACATGGTGTGTCGAAACCTGGGTCGGTTTAAATTAAATCTTGTGTGGAAGTTGGTTTATTGAATTGGTTTATTGAAGAATTGGTTTATTCTTTAACATGAATTCTGCGCACTTCTAAATAGATCGGGAATAGTGTTTATGCGCACTTGAACAACAAACGGATGTCGATAATGGGACCACTGATAGTTGTCAAGTTTTTTTTTCATTTCAGTAGAGACGTCAAAGATGCAACTTGTAAAGGTTTCAATTACTCTGTGAGAAATTTCTCACTTAATTTGAACGTATTCCACAACTTCACCCAAAAAAATCAGTGACTGTAGTTTTCATATTTCCTGTTCACCTTCCGAGAGGAGTAACTAAGCATTTCGCGAGCGTGCATCGTGCCATTGAACGATCGAAAAAAAATTTTCCATTCAACTTCTGAGACAGAGACAATAAACAAGCTGTTAATTTATCCACCAACCTCTCCCCCGTCCCTCGTCCAAATGTTAAGTGGGCCAAAATTCCCTTTGTTCCCCACATGTCATATTGAATATGTAAGATGTTCCCTAAAGATTATGTAAAATTACATTTTTATAGCCTTTTGACAATTGTAAACTGCTTTTTAATTCTAAAGATTGTTTTTATGTTATGGACAAAAGTGGTATTTATATGCCACAATGAAATATGCCTAACTGTAATAGTTTTTATTTAGGACAAACCGGTATAGGAGATTTAATGTACGAATTAGGGAGCATAAAAATTCATTGATTAATCTTGATTGTAAGTCTATGTTTGCAAAACATTTAATTAATAATGATCATGTTTCTAGTTTTAATCTGAATGTGTTACATTTTGGGGACAAAGGTGCCAAATTAGATTTTTGTGGAAAACTTTGAAACAAGGGCATATCACTGGTTGTACAAGGAGAAGATGGTTAACGAAGTTGTTCCTGTGAACTCACCTATTTTGTCTGTAACAGTTCCCCCTCCTCCTTCTACCGAATTATGTTTTCAAAACACTGACCTTGCTTCCACCCAGTAAGCTTGCACATATTCACCTTACTTCCATCCCCAACCTCTTTTCCTAATTCCCCCCCTCCTCTGTCTCAGGGTATAAATCTGTGAGACTGATGGCCTCGTCGTTTTGTAACCTCTTGAAAATGACGCTATTGTGTTGAAACCGTTTGAGGATAATAAACCGTGAGGAAAAGTAAAGAGTTATTTCATTCCAAACCATGGAAATATTCCACCTAGTAAGCCCGTCGACGGTTAATTTCATTGAATGGAGAGCTCCCAATGATGCTCGCTTTGTTGGAGAACTACATTTTGTCTCTTCCCTGCTTACACAAAGTTAATCCAAGTGTTTCTGACGTTGGAACATCTTACTAAACGCATCAAGAAGGGCTACATGGATTCATTTGAGGAATAAAAAGCCAGACTCCGGTTTTCTGATCAGTATGATACCCCATCACATCAACTCTGAACTGACAGGGAAAGTGATTTATTCTGAACCCGGACCCAGAACTATCCTGGGAGAATTTCGATTGGCTATAATACGTCACTAGAAGTGTTGAAAATTTTCAAGATGTCGAAAAATACATTGAGGAGAAAAAATATAGAAAATAAGCCGTTGATTTCGGTGAATTTTGGATGCGTTGTTTTCGAGTTTCAGGCGGGATTACCCGATGGTTGAGGATGTTTTCTGGATTTCAGTGTTTCTTTAAATGGCTGTTACGTAATATCGCTATTTCTTTGTCGAGGAATGAACCACCTCTTGTATCTGAAAGCGTTCCCCGATGTGCTGACCTCGAGAGTCATGTATCAAATCCAAAGCGACTCATTAGTGCAACTCAGTAAATGGTTTCACCAAACTTGTGATGCTGATGCAATAGTGTTGAAGCATGAAAGGGCTCATTGAAATATTCTCCACCGTCCGTTGAGGCCGCAAGTAAAGCATTTCATTGGGAAAATGTCGGCCTGTGATGATGTTCGCCGTCTAAAGCTTCAAGATAGTTTAGTGAAATAGTAGTTGATTTATATTGATACTAATGTAATGAATATGCCATGGTGATGACCATGCAGATATTTGTTAGACAAAAGGAGTGAATTGTTAAGATTGAGCCTTACGTGATGAAAATACATCATAATGAATAACCTTGAATATAATTGGCTCAATATTACAGAAACAATTAACGACCATCCCTCTCTGCGACCATAATTGTCGCCTGCCCGTGATATGGCGTTCCGGAGGCCCGGCGAAGTAACGCAAATCGACGAGCCATCACTAAAAAGGCAGTTAAAGGCAAAAGATTTTTACAAATTAACTAGATACAGATTTTTTTCTTTCCATTATGCCATTGCTTAACAGAGTGGCAGTGGACGGTTTTTCTGTTCTGCCAACTTTGCACACACGAACAGAATTTACGTCTGAGACTAATTTAAACACTGCCATAAGGGAATTAAAGGCTTTATTACAAAACGAACGATATAAACTCAATGAACACAAGGCAAATATGCCATTAAAACTCATTTCACACTTTAAATTAAGCGTAGACTCATTCTATGGATGGAGCAAAAAAGCATTAAAAATGTCATAAATTGAATTACGATAAATTTCCCTTAAATTCAGCTCTTTATATCGGAAAATAACTGTGTTATAGAAGAAAGAAGTGTCGTACGTTGTGAAATGATCTTTCATCTTTCCTTTAGACATGATTTTGGAGGCATTTGAACAAGTTCGGAAAATTGACTTTTGTCCGGAAAATCGGCCTTTCTAGACCACAATGCGACGCCGTTGCTTTGAATCCATTCCCTAAAGTAAACATTGTGAATCTCGCAATCTAGACTCACAACGCAAGAAAAATGGCCGGAGGACCATATTTGCAGTTGACTTGCGTATATTTGCCCTTATTGGTTTCTTTTGGCTCATGTCTTAGGTCCCCCTCAGTTGTACTTTGCGTCTGATATGATTGATGATAAATTACACTTTATTTTAGTCATACCTACCAAACCGATAATCAACAGTTCATTTACTTTATCACAATGTCACTCGGAGCCTTTTCACATTGACGCCATCAAAGGTTGGATTGTCTAACCTCGCCACGACGTGGAATTTCTATTTTAAACGTAAATAATGTATACTCTTTCGAGCTCCACCCGCGTTCGTTGTCTCATTGGACGAAGTTTCAGTGGTGTTCCGTGCGGTCGTCTTTCGTTTAGAGTTGCGTTATATCACGGGGGGGGGGGAGGGGGCACTTCTGCTTGATCCTATCCGACCTACTGCCGAGGTCTTCAATGTGAAATTAGGTAAATGTACTACGGTGCTGTAAAGCATTAGTAAAGAGTACCCGAGGTTCGCAGTTGAAAGCCGTCGAATTTATTTTGGGGGTTAGATTCATCTACATCTACATACTACCCCGCGAGCCGCGCATGGGCGTGTGGCAGGGGGTGGTAGATCACCAGACGTGTAAAGATGTAAAAGTTTTGTAGGTTATATGGTTTTATATGTAGGTTATATAAGCTCAGTTTTCATTGCGTTCACTTATTGTGCGCGGGAAGAACGAGTTTTTGTACATATCTGTTCGGCAGTGTATCTCTCTTATTTTATCGCATCTGTCAGACCTAGAAATGTAGTCAAGCGCCATGATAATATTCTCTGTGTCGATCTGAAACACACCAGTTCTGAATGTCTCAAGCAGCCTAAGCCTAAGGTGCAGCCTCCGAGTCTCTAGGGGCTCCCACCTTAATCCCTCTAATGGTTGAGTAACACTATATGTTCGTTCGTAGCAGTTTTCAACGAAGCGTGCTGCTTCTCTCTGTATTTTGTTAATATTTTTGATTAAATCTTCATGACCAGGGTCCCAAATGCTCGCGGCGTATTCCAGGTGTGGCCTAACCAGAGTAAAGTAGCATCTCTCTTTGACTTTTTCATCCGAGGACCTTCCTATTATACGCTTAACAAAACCTAGTTTCTATAATGCTGTGCCGCATATCTTTTGTATGTGTGTCCCCCACGATATATCTGAAATTAAGGTAATTCCAAGATATTTTACTGCATTTGAACATTTTATGACTACTCCACCCACAGCATAGGTATGGCTTTTATGTGATGACTTTCGCAGGAAGTGGACTGCGGTGCATTTGTTGATATTTAATTCTAACCCCCACTCCTGGCACCACGAATGAACGTTGTTAAGGTCAGATGACAGAGCTTTAAAGTCCGCGTCTTCGCTCATTTCACGGTAGATTACTGTTTCGTCTGCATATTATCTTAATTTACTGCTAGTTCTAGAACTTAGGGCATTAATATAAATAATGAATAAAAATTGGGCCGATCAATGGAATATGTTTGTCTAAATGTTTGTTTGATTGTTCAATACTCCGGTATAAAATGCGTACAATATAATATATTTAATTAAATGGAGAGTAACTTTAGGTAGCCGTGAAGGTAAACCTGAATTATGGCTGCCATTGTTTACAAAGGAGGTTATGCATATGTATATAAACGAATTACATTATTTTGAAATAACAGTACATGTATCAGATAATATTGCAGTTACTAGAAAACATCCTCCAAACTTTCTTTTGTGAATAACCAAGATCGTATGTTCTTCATTGTTTTGCTTACCATTTTTTAATTAAAACAATAAACAGGTAAAAAATTATACACTTTAGGTCCTATATACAAGGAACATCGTTTGAATAACGTCATGTTTGGCTTAGGTAAGGAAATGCGTACCCTACGTAGGGTGTAGGGAGAAGGATTGTACAATAGTAAACCAGTATTACCACTTCTTAGGTAAAAACGACGTAAAACTTTGTAAACAAAGAAATTTCTTAAGGAAAGCAACCCAAGACAACAAAATAGAGGAAAGGAACGGTCAAGTCATTTTTAAGATCACTCTAACTATTTTTTTTTGGAGAAAAGCGGTGGATCTTAAAGAGTTTTGGTGAGCTCCACCCCAACAGAATATACCGTGGCTTAATCTAGAGTTAACAAGGGCGTTATATATTTATTTCAGGAAATATATTGGACATTTATTCCGAATGAAATAAAAATTGGCTATGGTTCGCCGCATACCATTTTCAATATTTCCAATATGTTGCTGCCATTTTAAGCAATCATCCAGGATTACTCCCAGATACTTAAAGCTGGACACCTTTTCTAAGGGCAAACAATTTGAACATTCGTTTATCAGACAATCTTTTGAGTGATAGTACGAATCCCAATCAATTTGATACCTGTTACATATGTTGTAGCACATATATTTAGTTTTTCTTACACTCATTTCCAATGTATTTGCTTCAAACCAGTGCCGAAAGTTTATTTAATCAGATTGCATATTGATTTGTTGGCGACTCTTTCAAGACTTTTTAGGACTAAAAGAAAAATACTAACAATGGAAGTTGTGTGTATTCAGCCTACGTGATGCACGTGTCAAATGCAACGATCATTGACTTCAGAGACTCTGGCGTAGTAAAGAGAATCACATAACTTTTCTGCACGCTGAATAAATGTTAGTAAGTATTATGGAGACTAAAAAAATTGAGCTGCATCAGTTCATCGACTTATGAGAAGAATAAAATATGGAAACCAAATTCCCTGCAAAATCAACAAAAATTGCCCTCTTCTGCAAATCTACCAAGACGCTACGAAATCCTCGTCAGTAAATACAGGAATCGTGAATCTTTGTCTTCTTTCTGTCCTATTTCTTTAAATTTCCTCCAGTATCATGGGAGAAATACCCAATTTCATCTGTTGTTTCAAGTGTAATAAGGAAATCTTATGCGAAAACGTTTGTATGGAGCGCACTGTTATATGGCTGTGAAAGCTGGACATTGAAAAATGTGGAAAAGTCGCTGTTGGAAGCCATGGAAATGTGGATGTGGAGGAGGGTGACAAAAACAAGATGGACTGACAGAAAGAGCGATGAAAGAGTGCTGAGGGAAATAAAAGAAGAAAGAAGACTGATAAAAGAAGAGATAGAGCAAAGGAAGGTTAAATTCATTGGTCATGTTCTTCGAAATAATAATTTTTTAGACAATATAATGGAGGGAAAGGTGCTCGGCACGAGAAGCAGAGGAAGGCCAAGAAGGAAGTTCCTAGATGATGTACGAAGTACGTTTGGATTAAAAACATGTGCTGATTTGAAGAGAGCTGCAGTACACAGGGACACATGGATGCAGAGACAAGGCTTAGCCTTTAGAAGATGATGATGTTTCAAGTGTAACTCACCAATGGAATTTGTTTGACGCTTTGACATGAGAGGAACAGGTTAGTATTCCACATACATTAATCAAATATATAACCTAGGTTTCGACTTCGTACGTCTTCATCAGGCATATTTTTTCTCCCAGGGACTTGAGTATTAAAAAGACAAACAGAAGAGGGGAATGGGAAGTGTCCAAGAATCGGTTTGTAATATCGTCAATTATTTCCGACTGCTCCAAAGCGCTGGCCCTTCCTTCAATCCTTCCATGCTCCATATATCCAAAGGGCTTCCGGGCCTTTCCCCAACTTGGTCAGCGTTTCCGTGGACACACCACGGCGCCCTTCTCATGCCATTCCTGCCTATCTCAGCTTTAACGCCCTCCTTAAAAAAAAACCCCTTCTTCCTACCTCACGACCCTCCATCTTGCTGGTTGTGTATGGAAATTTCCACCTGACGCTAAGACGACGCACTGCGTTGAAATGTAGGTCTTGTGTTCATTAAGGTAGTTCGAGCGAAATATCATTTTACTTATAAATAAATGAATTTGGTCTCATTTTAAAGAAAAATATCTCACCCTTCTAATGACACCAAAAATTCAACCCCTTACCACATTACTTTCAGAGATATTTGTCTTAAAATACCAGCCCTTTTACATGGGAAATGGTACGTGTATGCACTCCAGAGAGACATTATCTACAAAATGAGGAATTTATAACACTCAGATGTCGTAAAAAAACTAACAGTGGGTAGGTTGTATGCTTTATCAATCATATTTGAAAATTATTCATATTATCACCGCAGTAGGTTCTTGGGTATCACAATAAACCTTCCGTTTTGATGGAATTTCAAACGTACCGTGCGAAAAAAATGAGTCAAGTTAAAGACTTATTTAATATTTTCATTTAATTACTAACCATTTCTATCATATAAAACTATATTATTGCACCATTAATAATGCAATATTTAATTGATGTATTCTACACCTGGTGAAATTATAACGTATAATTCGAATATGGTCTCTATTATGACTAGGGAACTAGTTCGCTCGGACTACCATAAATGTATGCATATAATTACTAAGTTATTCCACTCATTAAAAAATCCCAAGTCCTATCGTTGAATAGCTCAAAATAATTATTTGCATGTGGATGAGACACATTAATGAATTCGATGGCTTCCGCGGAGCCGTTGGAGCGGCGATGAAGGATTCCACGTTGGCGTTGTTCCACTTTTTGAGTGAAAGATGGAATTTCGCGAAAAAGAGCCCGAGATACATTTAAATGCCCAAATAATTCCCTGGATAATTTCGAAACCTTAGGATCTTAGAATGATGCTCTCACTCTGTGGAATCTACCCATAACTGAAAGAAGAATGCAACTCTGTGTTTTCCACGGATCTATTGCATTGGACACCACCGGTTTCGGCTGTTTTGTGGTGCTTTTAAAGATCTCACGGTTTCTGGAAATAATGACAAAGTGTGATCCACATCTGGCTTTGATTCGCGTCGCACGATGTCGTCAATCCCCAGTTTCAGCGTATTGATTTCAGGGGTTGATTCAGGAGAGAGATTCGAGCGAGCATAGGTTGGATGGCGGAAGTGAGGCCTCAGCCGTCGAAAGACGGATGGAATGTGAAGGAGAATGTGGTGACTCGTGTGAATGGAGGGTGAGTCACGGTGGTTACAAGACAAGGGTGAATGTCGATCGCGTTTGACGGAACACGAGCCTTACCAATTCCGAGCCGCGGGGGGGCAGCACACTCTTCTCTTACCTGCCCCCCGCCCCCTCTTCGCCTCATCCCGCCCTTTGCGGAGATCAGGGAACCGTGATATTAAGGGGTATGAAAGGGTTCGCGCGGCGCAAAATGAAATGGAATATACATTGGTACAGAGGCTTCCGCGGTGATTTATTGAAGTCAGTTTATTCGGGTTTCTCCCGCGTTGATTCATGTTAACGGACAATAGTTTCGCTAACGTTACAGCTAGCGTCCTCAGGTCCTGAATGTGCTGCAGAGATTCATGTTCCTTTATATACCTAACGCCTGAGCTAGTCAGGCGCACGTTGATTGGCCGGTTGGACTTTTGAATTCAATTGTTCTAATCAATCAATAAATCCAAAACACAGAAAATTCCAACGGGGAAGACAGTTATCCTCTCTCCTCAACGTTCAAACGTCCTTCCAACAAGTGAATTCAAAGGTCTAGCCGGCCAATCAACGTGCGCCTGACTAGCTCAGGCGTTGTATAAAGGAACATGAATCTCTGCAGCTCATTCAGGACCTGAAGCCGCCAGCTGTAACGTTAGCGAAACTGTTGTCCGTTGATATGAATCAACGCGGGAAAAACTGGAATAAACTGACCTGAAATGGAATAGGTCGCACCTCAAGTGCTCCTCCTTCCTCAAAGAGGTCTCCACTAGAGAGATTGCAATTTCCACGGCGGGCATCGAACTCTCTGCCTAAGCCGTGACGAAATCATAGGTCTGCTTCAAACATTCGATAAAATATTCTCTCTTACCATGTTCAACGTTGGCATATAACATCCTCTTAGTGACATCATATTGTATTTCTTCTTCTTGTATCCTAAATGCTCGATCTCAAAACTTCGTGGAACTGCACTGAAAGATTTTAACAATAATGACTGGATAGATAGCTCAACCTACCGAAGCTTGCAGACAGATAGCGTCTTTGCCTTTTCATTAATTCTATGATTAATGAACAGAGAAATGCAATCAGCCCCTGTGTATCGGATTGACATTAATTTGCAGTTTTAATTAATTAGGTAGCGCGCTAAAGGACTGTGGAGAAGGATGGAGGAGGTAGGTGGACGGAAAGGAAGACTAACGAAGAAGTTCTTGAGATGGTGGGCGAGGAAGGGAATCTTTTGAATGAAATCCGGGATAGGCAGGGTAGATGGCTGAAGGATGTAATAAAGGGTGATGGGTTGCTGAAGAGTGTGTTAGAGGGAAGGATGTTGGGCAAGTGGTGTAGGGGAAGAAAGAGAATAGGTTTCATGGACGGGATGAAGAAGGGTAGCTCGTATGCAGAGGCGAAAAAGGATATATAATAGAGGGATATAGGCCCCTGAATGTGTAAAAGACCGGGAGGAGATTCTCTGGCATTCGACAAAACCTACCTTTACCTAATAATAATAATTACGCACCGAGGGAGGGAAGCACGGTATTGCGGTTCGTGTGGCATTGCCACCCACGCCATATAGGGAGAGTAGGGCCGGCGGAGACGGAGGCAATTAAACTTAAAAATAAGTCTACTTCCACCTCCCTCCTCTCCCCCAAGTCACGTAATTTACTATTTTTCCACTCAAATATAAACTTTCTGCTCAGGTGGGAAAAAATTAATGTCTTGCCCTTATTAAGATATAGTAATAGGTAAAACAAAAAATCGTTATGCTATCCTTTAAAAACCTTATACATCCATAGGAAGATCAGAAACAGAATAAAAGTGGCTGCCTTTGCATGTATGGCAATTAAACTACCATCATTGAATCATTAAAATTACAGTCAATAATAACCATGTAAAACGGCCGTTTCACAATTATGAACATTCTATTAGCGTACAAGCCATTGAAGAAACACTTGGAGGAGAGGAAAATGAAAAGAAACAACATCAGGGATACCAACATTATACACTGATAGAAGGTAAAGACATTGGTAATAGATGAAAATCAATTCATCGAAGAACTCAACCAAATGAACTCATTGCTGCGGCACAAAACGTGAAGAATGACGAGGGCGAGGCTGACGAGGAAGAACTGGGACCGTACACACAGAGGAATGAATTTGATAGAGCAGTAGAAGACAATGAAAAAACAAATATCCTGGAGCAGACAACATCAACGGAGATATCATCAAAGCGCTCGGAAGTTGAGCCAAGGAAAACCTGGGCCAAATAATCAAGACTAGCTTAAGCCCGCTTTCGGATTTTACTCTCAAATAAAGGTTTGCTTTCGTTTCTCTTTTCATTACTATTTCGCTCTCGAATAACCTGATTGCAAGTTGCCTTATTGAAACAGTCGCCCAATTTCCATCTCTCGGCATCATAATTCACCAGTAATTTTTAAGCTATACCAAAAAATATTCTATTCCTTACAGCTTTTATGCCACATCTTCATTTAAACACCAGAAAGCAAATTCAGTCATTCGGTCTCCACTTATCCAAACTTCTTACCCCCCAGAACAACAATAAAAGGCTGTTAAATGGTGTTTATATAACAACTTATGTAACACAAAAACAGGTTTACTTTCAGTTTAAACAACAAAGTCTTAGAAAGGGTGTAAAAAATAACCTTTACTACGAATTTTAAACAATAAGTTCCCCTTAAGAACACAATACTATAGAGGCGATCTCCTTTGGTCTACAGGTAGCTTTGATGCTTGCACTTAGTGGTAGTTTCTTCAATTTTTGGAACAGGGACTTGAACGAATTGCTGGTTTTGTTTCATTGTCTTTACTCCATGACGAAACACGTATTCAGGACTGTCGACGAAAATCGAAGATACTTGCCAAAAAACAAGAAGTGTTTACCAAAGTTACAAAACGCTTAAAATTAATCGGCAAAAAAAACTCGAATCGTACAAGAAGCAAGTCGTCACAATGGGAATTTATTAGACGGAAGACAAGTAGAGGATAAAATTAACAATGGAGTAAGACAAGACGCAGCCTCTCATCAGCACTTTTTAACACGTACTTTGGGGAGACATTAAGAAAAGCCCAAGAAAATGGACTGAGAGGAATAAAGATGTAAAAGCTGAAGAAATGACCACGCTCCGCTTCGCAGATTATATCGCAGTCATCCCTGGAATAATATATGATGATCTTCAAAAGTCACGTAACGCAATGGACCTAGTTCTCCAAGAATACAACGTGAAAGTAAAAAACATGAAGACTAAAATCTTAGTATGTGGAAGAGAGAAACTGAATTCTGAAGTCACCCTGAGAGGAGAGAAGTTAACAACTAGTGAATTTCCTCACCAAGCTAAGGAAACTTGCATGGTAAAAAGACAACGGCTGTGTTCAAAGTGTATAGGATCACAAAATAGAAAAAAATTGTGAAAACATTCGTTTGAAGCGTGTATCTCACGAATGAGTCAGTTTTTTTATTGGCATAGTTCCCCATGTGCCCAGTCGGCAGCAATACTTAGTGGTTCCATCAGCATGTTTTTACGTAGAGTATGAAAACAGCAACCTCTTGGTCGTAAAAAAAAGCGCAATTTAAGGATCGCAACGACTGCCTCTTGGACTTCCTCGAATCGTGGGAACGGTGAGAGTTCTCGAGGGAGAAACTGTGGCCAATAAATATTTTTGCAGAGATACCTTGTACCTTGGGTCGTGGATGACTACAAGCTTACATGACCCAGTTCAATTGGCTCGCAACTCGGCTCTTGAAGTTCTTTCCACGATGCCCTTCGGTATAGAGGGATGGGATTACGTTGAATCATATATTCATCACCGCAGGGCGTCGGATCTTCAGGAGATAACGCTGTCAATTAAGGTTGCTGAAGCGATTTTCGTTTGCATACAGATTTGCTTGAAACTTTGCATTCGTTTACTTATAAGGAATATGCAGGGATATAAGCGAAAAAAATCCATGTTACCCATTCGGTTTCTTGGATAATTAATGTTATTTCAACGCATATCCTAATGACAAGTGATACATTTCGAAATGATCCTATTACATATATAAGGATTCCCTCCCAAGTGCGACATGGTATTGTTTCACATTAATAATAAGATTCCAAACAAATTCCAAACGTATCATGCCACGCCAAATACACGTATTTTTTTATTATATGCGCTCAAATTTCGCTTTTCGCGCCGTAAAGTCATAACAGTGTTCTCAATGAAACGAAAAATTTAAAACATAATTCTCAGATGATCCATGTTGCTCCCTGCGTGGCGATTTTTCCAGAATAAACATTTATTTATTATATGAGGAGTGGTCCGAGGATTTGTTTCGACTTACTTGAGAAGTTTTTTAAACGTGCGCTCAATGGCTCAAGATTACCGTCCTCCGGGCACATTAAGGTAGTTCGAGCGAAATATCATTTTACCTAGAAATTAATTAATTTCGTCTCATTTTGAAGACAAATATATCACCCTTCCATTGACATTTAACATTCAACCACTTACCGCATAACTTTCCGAGATATTTGCCAGGAAATACAAACAGCCCTTTTAAATGGGAAATGGTACGTGTATGCACTCCGGAGAGACCTTACATTAAAAATGAGGCATTTCCTACACTTAGATCTCGTAAAAAAATCAACAGTGTGTAGTTTGTGTGTTTCCTCACTATTTTTGAAAATTAGTCATATTGTCACCGCAGTAAATTCTCCGGGATCACAATAAACCTTCCGTTTTCATGGAGTTTCAAATGTACCGCGTGAAAAAAATGAGTCAAGTTAAAGAATTATTTAGATATTTTCGTTCGATTACTTACAATTTCTGTTATGTAAAACTATATTATTGTACCATTGTTAATGCAATATTTTATTCATGTGCCCTACAGCTGGAGAAATTAAAACTTATATATCGAATGCGGTCTCCATTATGATTAGGGAACTATCTCGTTCGCACTACCTTAACCGACCGCCTCTTCGCTCAATTCAGGACATGACAAAGAGCCAAAGAAAGAAACTCCCTCTCCACTCAGCTAGCATTAGTTCTTTTCTTCTGAGGAACTAAGTGCTTCAATACCCGGAATGGCCTCCAATACGTGCGTTCCTCCTTAATTATCGCAGCTATGAGCTTCACGAAGTGGTTATACTTTTCAACTTGGTGTTTCAACTGTTTAGCCGGTGGACTCTGAACGATAGCCTGAATTAAATCGATTCAATGTAAAGCACTTATCTGCCTATAGGACAACAGGAAAGTCCATCATTTCAGAAAATGTTTAAAGCGGCAGAAGTCTAAATTAATCGGCAAATTGGACTTAAAAATTGACTTAGTCGTTGAGAGATGTCATGAAATTCTGTTTCGCTCCCACAGTTATTTTTCTCTTGGCTTTACGAAAATCATCGCTCGTTGGAGGCCTCCAGCTCAGTCTCCATATCATTTTAGTTTTTTTTTCTTTTTTTTTCAAAACCATCTTACCCTTATCAATTCAGCCTTGGATGTCCAAGCTAATAAAAGCCCGACATAATGTTATACTTTGTTTTTTACCGTTTCTTTCCCGACTTTTTTTAATCACAAGCCTTTTTTTCATTCAAAACGTTCCATTATTAGTATTTTATTACATGGCCATATGGCGTAATATTGCAATGTGTATTTTTGTGATAAGTATTTATTGAATAATTATCAGCATTGACTGATAATTTGTCGCAAAGCGAGTCTACTCTTGCTGGATCAAAAATCTCTGCGGTTATCATTTTCATGGTCAATGGACACGAGCGGAAAAGGCATTCCTTTGTGTCTTCTTCTTCATTGCGAAATAAGCCTCCAACCCAAATGAGAGCGCAGTACTTATTCGAGTGCTGTGAAAGTAATTCCATTCATTGGGGCCAAGGAGTGATGGTGCTCCGCATAAGGATCTTTAAAATATCGACCGTCACGTTGATTGCTACGAGTTACAGCCGTTTGCGAAAGGGATAAACTCCCTGTGATTAAGTGCCGGAGGTTGAGACATGGGGCAATGAAGAGTGCGGGAAATGAAGAACTTCTCACTATGTTCGTAACTTAGAACTCATTATGAAAGACACAAAAGTGCATTTTTCTGATTTCCGCAAAAGGAAACTACACACACACTATCCAAATTTTCGTCGCAGTCCTTCAGCAGTTGCTCGAAATTAATGGGGCACATTGTCCATAAAATATAAACTTGTTTCCTATTAATTTATAATATGAGAAACAGCAATGCCAAAATGATTAATGTATCCTTCTTGATCCATTAAAGACTTAGTTCAAATGAATGCGAATAAACAGTGCCAATGTATTTCAACTCTGAATGTATACTTTCAGAAGACCTCGTGTCCAATGAATCGATCAAATATGAAACGAGTCGAAAAAGAAAAAAAAACTATTTCGCTTCAATTCCATTCACTAATGAAGAAATGAGTTGGATTGCAAGCAGTTGGTGAGTTAATTGCAACCTGATGAAATTGATGGTTCTCAATGAAAATTGCCGTTGGTTTTTTTTTCAAATTTATATCTTCGCCGTCTTTATGTATGTGTCTCTTAAGTATTCGTGAATTTGAACCGTACGTACCAATAGGCATTTAAATAATACCCATTAATGTCTTACATATACACTTCTCGTAGCGTTTGTCGTAGATTCCACTATGTTTGACCGATTTTAAGTTTGGATACCGTGAAAGGAAATGGTTTTACGAACGCGTGAATTCTATACACGTCGGTAAGTATTATTTGAGCGCAGATATTTCAGGTTAGCAACGTATAAATGGGTAAACCCTATTTTCGACCATGTTATAGAGTTATTGTCTTAAATTTGGTGAAGTGTCATGGCTTGAAGATGCACGCCTTGAGGAAGAGTCCTTAAGGCAGCCCCGCGAGATAGTTCCCTAGTCATAGTAGAGAACATATTCGAATTGTATGTTTTAGTTTCACCAGCTGTAAGACACATGAATTAAATTTTGCATTATTTATGGTGCAATAATATACTTTATATGACAGAAATTGTAAGTAATTAAATGAAAATATTTAAATAAGTCTTTAACTTGACTCATATTTTTCGCGCGGTGCGTTTGAAACTCCTTCAAAACGGAGGGTTTATAGTGACACCCAAGAACCTATTGCAGTGACAATATGATTAATTTACAGGCATAGTTGAGAAAACATACAAACTACGCGCTGTTAGTTTTATTACGACATCTAAGTGTTAGAAATACCTCATTTTGTAAATAATGCCTCTCTGGAGTGCATACACGTACCATTTCCCACGTAAAAGGGCTGGTATTTTTTGGCAAATATCTCCGAAAGTAATGTGGTAAGGGGTTGAATTTTTTGTGTCATTAGTAGGGTGAGATATTTTTATTTAAAATGAGACCAAATTCATTGGTTTCTAAGTAAAATAATATTTCGCTCAAACTACCTTAACTTGGAGAGATCGGCACAATTTGGAGCCAATGGCTTAAATCAATTGTGGTGTGCTTTGTGACCATCCCACGTCAAAAAAATAGTCCATCTAATAACTTATTCCCTTTAATTACAGCTTCCAACCAGCTGACCTGTGTGCTCGTCTTCGATAGGATCGACGTCAAGGTACGTACACGTGTGAAACCAGTTCTTCTGCGACTTATGATTTTTTTCATCTTGCTCTGGCGCATGAGATTACGTACTCGGATTGTTTTAAAGCGTTTCTGTGTCCCCACAAAAAAAACGTTCTTTTTGGTCCACATATCGGCCGATTTAATTCGATTTTTTTCCTTTTTATTTGTTGGATCTTTCAGCATTGGCGGATGTTGTATACTGCACATGTTTTTTCGCATAAATGATTCGGCGATCGCGAGGCCCTCTATCAAGGCCTCCGGGGAAATTATCGCCTTAATAAAACTTCATGCCGAACAATGAACCGGATTCATTCGTTCCGAAAACCGAATTTTTGCAATTTATCTCAGAATTTATTCTATATTTAAGAGCAATTATCAAATGAAATATCTATTTCCTGATTCATATAGTGTCTCACAACTTTTAGAGGGATTAAAGTGGGAGACCCTAGAGACCCGGAGGCAACACGCTACGCTTAGGTTGCTTGATAAATTCAGAACTGATATTTTTCAGAGCGACATATAGAATATTATCATGACTCCTCACTACATCTCTAGGCCTGACAGAAGCGATAAAATACGAGAAATATACTGTAGAACAGATGGGTACAAAAACGCATTATTTCCGCGAACAATAAGCGACCACAATAAAAATTTAGCTCCACTAAGTACACTCCTATAATTCATGTCACAATTTCATCTCCAAAAAAAACTTACAACCTTACACGGCTGGTGACCAAACACCCCCTTCCACACGCCCATGTGGCGGCTTGAGGGGTATTGTGTAGATGTAGATTAAATGGACTAATTACAGTCCAAGAGATTCCTAAACAAATTAGTTACGTCTTGTTGCTTGAAGGTTTTTGTGATTTTTGGGAAATAAGAAGAAAGGGAAATAAGGTTTATATAATCAGCATGTGTGGCTCTCATCTTATTTGCCTTCCTTTGATCGCAGACTCCTGGTACTTCAATCAGTATACTATAAATATGACATTTGCAACTTCTAGTACTTCAGAGTAACCGTTTTAATCCTAATTTAGTTACTGGATGCCTTGATTAAATGAAACTGCTGGTAATGTTGGATATAAGTGGTAGAGTTATGAATTTTACTTCTTTTAACGTGCTCGGTCTTAGTACGCGAAATCCAAGGCTGTGAGTACAAAATGGTGGATTCAATAACAAATTAAGGCTGCTTCAGGTCTAATTAATGATACTTCTACGATTTCTGAGGAGCTAATGAGACACTTTTTTGAAGGATGAAATAAGTTAGACGAAAATTTAGGACTTCTCTCAGTGTTTGTAGTGTCGGTCAGCCACTCGTTGACTCGAACACCTGTTCATCATCGAGAATGGGGTCGAATGGCAAAAAAGAAAGGGTGAAGGAAAAAGGAAATGGAATAACTTCCACAACACGGAAAATACATACAAGCCTATACTGTAGTGTCTAAACCTAACGAAACCCAAAAAACGAGACTCGTTGGCGAAACAGCTCCCAACGGAGCTCACGGACACGAACTGGACTCCCTTTACCCCTCAGCCCGAGCCGTCTGCGCACACCCCCCCCCTCTCCACCAACAGCGGTCTACGCGGCTGTTTAGTTAAACGTGAAAAAAAAGAAAAGCAGTGGGCGCACCTGAGCGCTAGAATTTACACGTTACAATAGGACCTATATAATTCCGGAGTAGGAGCTGATTCTCCGACTGCACTAAAATTGAGCCTTATTACTGAATGTCTAGTCGATCAATGGCTTTAGCGGAGGCTCTCCGTTTGAACTATCGTACGGGGGTGTTAGGGGCAGAAGAGAGGAACGCGAATTCGATTCCATTGGGCGAGTGAGTGGCCCACCCTTTCAGATTATGAACCCATCCCTCTGGGACCTCTGTAAACCATTGATCGATTTAATTTAAATTTAGGCTTTAAGTCGAAATTCACCATGTTTAATTTGGAACTCATCTCAGCATTAAATCTCAAGAAGTCGGAAGAATAGTTTGAGATGGTCTGAGGTGCCCCTTTGTTAAACTTGTTTACATCATGGATGAAGATATCTGGGTATAGTTTGAAACTAAGGATGAGTCAAATCCAAATTTCGATTCTCGATTCCTCCGATTCTCAGGATTAGAATCGGTATCGAGATTCGATCGCCTAAAGTCGATTCCGATTCCAGATAGATAAATATTCAAATCAAATTTCATACATCACATCATACTTGTCTCAGTAATTTTGGGTATCAATTTGTACTTTTTAATGCACTACCTCAATAAGCTGAGGATATATTTTCTATTTGTCAATAAATATACTTTTTGAGAGACTTAATTGTCTTTGTTATTTTATTTCAGCCAATACTTGAATTTAAGTAATAGTCGTACGCTACTGGTATATCAATATCCCACCTGTTGTTAGGAATAAGAATCGATGGAATCGCAATCGAGAATCGGGAATCGATCTGAAAGAATCGGAATCGAAAAATAGTGGAATCGACTCATCCCTATTTGAAACACTTTTGGTTCCAACCACTCCTCCTTAGTCATTTAATCATTGATTGAGATGGTTATCATCTGGTTACCATTTTCTCGAAATGAGGAATGCCTATGGATGACCTATTTCCGAGGAACCTCGAAAGTATATCTCCAACGAAGGATTCACTGCTTCCTTGGCAGCACACCGGGGGTGTTCTGCCAAAGGAGAAGCGCTACACTTCCTTCTCCGCACACATGGATCTGCCATTGATTCGGGGTCCCCTGTGTTTCCATCCCTCACCCACATCAAACCTACCTACATCAAACGATCCCTCCTCGCCAAAACGAGTCTCCCGAAGCGAAGATGAAGCTTTTATTTTGAGGGATTCGATGATTTCCTCTTTTTTTGCGTGTCTATAAAATTCTTCGGTTCCAAAAAGGGGCTGCGTTTGAAGGAGCCGAGGTTTTTCCTTTTTTTTTATTTTTATGATTCATGTAATTATTATTATTCCCAGTTAACACGAGAATCCAAGGCGTTTCCCTCTTGCCAAGAGTAAGGCCAAAGCTTTCGTCTTTTACTCCCCAGTGGGCGGTCCAACCCGCTCTATTTCCCCCTCCCGCCCCAACCTTCTTTCCCACCCCCTCCTCCCCCTCCCCTTCCGGACACCTCTCGGAAGTGATGGACCACGAAATTTACGAAAAGTCGCTCATTCGCAAAGATTAGTCTCAACTAACACTCAAAGCTTTGATGAAAACAAACTGTGATGATACCTTGAAGAAAAATGAGGTATAAACTAGGGATGAGTCGATTCCACTTTTTTTCGATTCCGATTCTTTCAGATCGATTCCCGATTCTCGATTCCGATTCCATCGATTCGTATTCCTAATAACAGGTGGGATATTGATATACCAGTAGCGTACGACTATTACTTAAATTCACATATTGGCTGAAATAAAATAGCAAAGACAATTAAGCCGCTCAAAAAGTATATGTAGTAGCAAATTGCAAATATATCCTCAGCTTATTGAGGTAGAACATAAAAAGTATAAATTGATAGCCTACACCCAAAATTACTGAGACAAGTATGATGTGATGTATGAAATTCGATTTGAATATTTATCCATCTGCAATCGATGGAATCGGAATCGACTTTAGGCGAACGATTCTCGATACAGATTCTAATGCTGAGAATCAGTGGAATCGAGAATCGATATTTGGATTCGACTCATCCTTAGTGTAACACATCGTGAAAGTATTTAGCGGTTAGCTCATACATTTTTTTTTGTTCCAATTTTGTCTAGATCAGGGGTGGCCAACCCGCGGCCCGCCTTGAACATTTTTCCTGCCAGCGAGATTCATCACATTTTAAAGCAACAACTTAAACGCAATAATAATAACTCATCATGTTTCAATTTTTCACTCAAATAAAATGTCTATAGTTGGGTCTAAATCTAATATGGGGATATATAATTTTATATGCGGAGTTATGATGCATGTCCAAAGTGGCCCGCAAGATCATTTTGGTTGGCCACCCCTGGCCAAGATGTTTGCCATACTTGTTGAGCAGCGTTAATGCGGTCGGAGCCTTAATCGTGAGACGTTGAATGCACATTAAAGTAACTTTTCAAATATGTCCAAAATCATTCTTGGCCCTCACCTCACCATAATCAACACCTCACCACCTCAAGTATATCATTTTGTTCGGCAGTCATCGCAAAGCATTCAACAATATAAATAATAGAGGAGTTATATAATTACATTTTCACTTTGATTAAAGCTTCCTTATGACTTGGGTTTTCGGCTCGGAATCCGAAATTCAAGCAAAGATTGTTCGTAAATACATGCTTTTCGCTCCGTGTTGTAATAAGACATTTGTTTGATACCTTTACAGTAATGTAAAACATTATTTCGCGTTGAAAAGAATATCTCTAAATATGGGTTCGAATAATTTTTTAATATGTGTGCAATGCCATTAGTGTACGTGTTAAAATAGCATTAAATTGCCAATAAAAAACATCCGTGACGTAAAACTTTCTTTATTTTTATCTAAGAGTAATGATAATAATACGTAAACATGCGCAAATGTTCACGCTAATCTGTACATAAAGGAAAATTGCTAGTACCATCTTAAGTATATTTTTCGATGGGATTGTTTTTATTTCCATGGATACGTTAACTGCCTCTTCGAAACACAAAAGCCATTGGATTTTTAGGCTTTATATTTCAGCGTCTCTTTGCTTCGGGTGATTAGACGGTGAAGGTCCATTTGTGCTTTTCCCTTGCATTGAGAGTGAAGGGCCAGCAGATCTTCAAGGAGAATTTGAGGATCAAACCTTTCCACCCGATTGAAAGCCCTCCCAGCGCTTTTGAGGCCGCGTTAGCTTCAGCGTCCGAACGGGAGCACACAGCTTCAAGCATGCGTCTCCATTGAGTTATGCCTCGAATCGTATGTTTTGGAATTTTTTGGGTTCTCCCCGCGTTGGAGCATTTTTGTGGACTACCGTTTCGTCGGCATTCCAGTCGGCATCATCAGGTCCTGATGAAGCCGACTGGAATGCCGACGAAACGGCCGTCCACAAAAATGCTCCAACGCGGGGAGAACCCAAAAAATTCCAAAACACAAGTAAACCGCTGTAGCCTTCGTAGAGAAGCTCTCGAAACAATTTTAATTCAAATCGTATGCCCTGGACTTAGAGCTGTGCGAATGCTTTGAAATGGAATCGAATCGAATCCGGCTTTATTCGATTCGATTCGCCTGCGAATCGGGATGCTTTGAAAGGGAATGATTCGTAATGTTCGAATCTGATTGATTCGTCTTCGTAATGGTTACATATGCATTCCAACCACGTTCACCTCGAATTGCGCGCCGTCCGTTTAGAAGATGTTTTCCTCACGCGAAACGAAAATATAAACGACCACGAGTCATTCTGTGCTATTCTTTGTGCCACTATTCAGATGTATAAGCTAATGTGAGGCCCTGAAGTATATTGTAAAAATCTATATTACTTCAACTTCACATAAGCTTTTTCATTTTATTTAGATTCGAATTCGATTCGCAAGCGATTTTTTAGGGTGATTTGATCCACTAACGAATAATTTTTTTTTTAATTCGTTTCGATTCGATTCGAAATTTATGTGGAAGATTCGATTCGGTTCGATTCGAAATGGAAATCCTTGATTCGCACAGCACTACCTGGACTTCAGTTTCCGGAGGTATTAGTGAATTTCAATGTTCAGAAATTATCCGAAGACTGGCTCTTTTAGTTCGACTTGTCTTTCCCCCGATTATTTATTGTGAGATTACCTGTCAAGTATTTTTACGACTCCAGGCACAATGGTCGAATCATATTTCTCCGCATGCCCTGTTGGAGAGTGGTTAAATTTTAAGGTGCAAAATAAAGAAAATGCTCCATATTTAATGGCATGGCGGTTCGCACTTAGCGATAAACTGAAGTGCCGTTTGGGAGATCGCGGACTTTTAATGGCGTTGCAGGAAGTGTTTGCGCAATGGATGGCCGAGTGTCAAGGGGAAGGGAGTGTCCGTTAAAGGAAATCGTCCAAGGGCGGGAAGTGGGGGGGAGGAAAGATTTACGATTCGACCTTTCAAGCGCTCCGACATTAAAAACAGCCTCCAAAGCCTTCAACGCCAATGCAAAATTGTTCCCCGAATTTTCATTGGCTGCATTAAATCCTTTTTCGAAAAGGAGCCTTGTACTCCTGTCCTCTTTGATCCCACTGATATCCGAAGACCTCTTAGAATGCTGATAATGAAAAATTACTATTATTTGGATATAATTGTGGTTTATTTCAATAAATATAGCTGTAAACAATAAAGCATTTGCTGCATCATGGAATGGAACTTGGAATTTCGTTTCAATTCGCCAGTGACTTACTTGACGGCCAAGTCTCCCGAATCTTTTCCCGATCATTTTCTCTCTTCACTTCCCTCCTCTACCTCCATCGCCAGCCGCTCGCTCGTAAATTCAATTCAATTAATTTATTACCGTGGGCCACTCTGGCCCATAAGATATTTTACATAGTTATTACAAAAGTAAGAAAATTATAGTAATAAATAAAGAAATAAATAAGAAATGAAATAATAATTACAAAAAATAGTATACATTTCAATCCCATTAAATGTTAATTCGCCGGTTTTCAGTTTCACAATACATTTACATATCAGGGATTTTTAAAACATCCTTGCTCAGTACATGTTATTACATTCATAACCATAATAGAGATCACAGTTCGAAAATGTAGCAAAGAACAAAATTAAATATATACATTCTTTCCCACTTCACGTAAGTTAATAGAGCTGCGTTATCAGTTATGCAGGGAACTGCCATTCTTTACTTAGAAGTAACTTCTACAATTTTGATTTGAACACACGTATTGATTTTGAGTTTCTTATTTCTAATTGTATTGAGGTCCATATTTTAGCAGCTGTCACCATAAAAGATTTATTGAGGAGAGGAGTTCTATGCTGGGAGATATGAATGTCAACATAATGATTTCTGGTAGATATTGAGTGGATATTTCTTTTCCAAGTGATTCTTTGGAACAAATAAGATGGATTACCAGACGATAGTATCTTAAAAGTAAGGCAAGTGAGGTGATACAGGCGACGTTGTTTATATTTCAACCAGTTTAAGCGGACATATCCTTACTTATCTTACTTACTTACTATATACTATACTATACATACTTGTACTTATCCGGTCCCATTTTTTTGAGGTCAAAAAAAAAGCGTATTGCAGAGTTTTTAGTCACTTGCAGTTTATTGTTGTTTTCTTCATCGAGATTTGTCAGCAGTGAAGATCAGTAATTCAGGTGTGGGAAAATTATTGATTGTACGAGGGTGGTGCGTATTTTAGTGGGTACGATATTCTTCGATCTATATAGTTGGTGTAATATACTTAGAGTTTTCTGTTTAGTATTTGGTACTTGCTGCTTCCAACTGAGATGATTATCAAATGTTATACCAAGATTTTTTATCGTTTCATCGTATGGTATGGTATAGCTTCCTATTTTAATGCTGGGCAAATACGAAATATCGATTTGGGCAAACAGGTGACTCTGCCCAATCATCATTGACTTGGTTTTATACTCATTTAATTAAACGTACGCTCTTTCGCTATTTTATTCCAATGCATTTCCTCAGCGTCACCAAACTAACGCAGCAAGCTCCTTTCACAAATGTTCATTTTCAGGAGCGCCATTTCCACAGTCTCTCCCTCTCAACACCAACTGCCTCCTGCGCCTCTAATGTCTATCTTCTCAAACACTCAAACAATTGTCCCGTACTCTGTCACTTTTGATTTTCTTCTTTGCATTGGCGTGCCCTTTGTCTCGCTTCATTCATTTTTCTTATGGCACCAGCAGTAAAGGAGTCTTCTAGTTGTAGGATCGGAGTCTTTCCCGGCGATTTCTTAGAATGAAGAGTTCTGGGGTTTCCAGCCGGGTGCTGATGGTGTTAAACTGCACCCACTGCAGGTGCAGTTTAACACCATCAGCCCCCGGCTAGAAACCCCAGGACTCTTCATTTTGAGTCTTCTGTTTGGTTGGTATTTGGTTGCTAGTGTAACCCCTCGTAGAGCATGACAGAATTTGATTGAATATGTATATTGGTATCAAACATTTCCTCTGAGATTTTTTTTAAACCGCCCTAAAGTTGTCAATTTCGTAATTTGCGAGTCTTGGACAATAATGTTTTTTTGGAAAAATATAATATTCCCCAGATTAGAAACAGGTTTTTTTTAACATTCGCATGTTTATATAAATCGAATTTTCTGCGAATTGAATGTACCCACCGGAAACCTGGTGACACGTATTCCCTTTCCTCCAGTGAAGTGAGTCATTCATAATTTGAAGTCTTCTATGCACTCAATGCTGAGACGTCTGTTACCCCATTCAGGATACTCTAAACCTATATTTAACTGTTTACTTATCTAACTTATATTTATATTAAACCACCATTTAACTGCTTGTTACATATTGGTATTTCTTCCAATGAAATTCGATTTCTTCATCTAAGAAGCATACTATTCTCAAAAATTCTTTACTTGTAATAGAAGCTACTTATAGTTCCCAAGTGATTCTTTGATGGGCCTTTATTTTCCATATATATTCATACTAGCAAAGGTACCCGTTGAATTTCAACAGGGGGATGAAATAAAGACAGGGCATAATAAAATAAATTAATTAATACCTCATCATTTGCTGCTAAGTCTGTATGAACTGTCAGAGAGCTAGTAGATCATAACTCTAATATCTATTATATCTCTCTTTATAATGGGCAAGAAACGTTAGTTAACTTTATCATGAATGCCATCCTGAACGTTTCCAAGTAGTAAAAAAAAGTAGCAGGGACATGCTAGAATCAGATACGTTGCAAACGATTACCCGTCTGCATTCGGTTTAGCAAGACATTTTTAACGGTTCTTTTCGTTACCCGAGAATCGCCACGGGGAGGTGACCGATAGTGTTTCTCATTTTTTTTAATAGTGTAAATTTTTTTATTAGTGTAAATGTGTATAGATCCAAACCACTTGAAATGAATTTTGCCAAATTCAGGCAAAAATATCCCAGAAAATATCGTAATCAGCAACATTTCATTGTACGGCCTAGATTTCCACTGTAATACCTATCTCTAGATATAAAACCCAGCCGCCATTGTATAGGCCCCATTTTCTTTCTGAAGCTAATGCTAATTCCACGATTGCCAAGGAATTATCCTATTTTACTCAGACCTGAGAAGTTTTTACTAATTATCCTATTGTTGACAGAAGTAAAATTCATTATTTTGGCATTAAAAACGCGATTTCCAGGGAAATTTTATTCGCAAAAGAAAATTGAATGAAAGAATAAGAAACTGCAATCTTTTATCCATCTAATGGCAAAAACTATACCCTTCTCTCTTTATTAAAACTAATTGAAATATACAAAAAGATAAACCTCTGCACTTGAACCAAAATGTTTAGACTTGAGTGTATCAAGCACGTAAAACACCAGATGGCTCAATACGCCGCCCTTGGGGCCCAGGGGCCTTCCTTATAGTCCCAAGTTTATTAAAAAATCTTTACTGATCCCATGTGTGAAAATTTCACTAAAATCGGTTCTCTCGTTCAAATCTTATGAGGCTTTTAAGAAAGCGTTCTTTTGGAACCTTAGGCCCTCTGGGGCTCCAGCGTGACTTACGACCTCATGATTGTTGTACATTCAGTAGAGGTATATTTTACGTGTTTCTAATACAGGCAAGAATTATCTTCCAGGACCAATTTTTAGCGATGATAGGGCCTTTTAGGGCCCCAAGGCCCTTGTTCAATAACCTATGCGTGAACCAGATATATCAAGTATCTTCCTGCCAAATTTTACTCCAATCGATTCAGTGGTTTATGAGTGATTTAGTAACAGATAGACAGACAGACACCACTAGATTTATACATATATTTAGTAAGATGAGCTTCGGCTTCGACAATACTTTCGGTCGTCAAGGGAGCAGACCGCCAAAAACGCCTCATTAAAAGCAAATTTACGGATGTTTGATTCCAATATTTCACTAATTTCGTAAATAAAACTAAATTCGCCCGAAAGACTGAGAACTTATATCTCTTTTTCTTTCGTATGTATCTTCGAATGAGTCGTAGGTTATCTCGTTCGCCTTTAAACTGCAGTGGCTTTGTTGTCGCACTCTGTCCTTTCGATCGGCGCTGTTTCGACGCAATCTCGACGCCGTGTGCTGAGTGAGGACACTCCTCTCCTCTCGCAGTGCTAGCAAAGTGATGGATGGATTGGCGGATGGATGGGACTCTCATCTACATCTACATAATACCCCGCGAGCCACCGCTTGGGCGTGTGGCAGGGGGTGTTAGGTCACTAGCCGTATAAAGGTGTACGTTTTTTGGAAATGAAATGGTGACATGTATTATAGGAGTATATTTAGTGGAACTCAATTTTTATTGTAGTCGCTTATTGTTCGCGGGAAGAACGAGTCTTTGTGCCTACCTGTTCGGCATCTCTCTCTCATATTTTAGAGTATCTCTCTTATTTTATCGCATCTGTCAGACCTAGAGATGTAGTGAGGAGTCATGATAATATTCTCTGTGTCGCTCTGAAAAATATCAGTTCTGAATTTATCAAGCAACTAAGTCTAGCGTGTTGCCTCCGAGTATCTAGGGGCTCCCACCTTAACCCCTCTAACAGTTGTGTAACACTATATGCACGCTTGTAGCAGTTTATAACGAAGCGCGCTGCTTTCCTTACTATTTTATTAATTTTTTTGATTAAATCTATTTGTCCAGGGTCCCAAATGCTTGCGGCGTATTCGAAGTGTGGCCTAACCAGAGCGAAGTAGCATCTCTCTTTGACTTTTTCATCCGAGGACCTTCCTATTATACGTTTAACAAAACCTAGTTTCTTTAATTTTGTGCCTTATATGTTTTCTATGAATGTCCCCCACGATATATCAGAAGTCAAGGTAATTCCAAGATATTTTACTCTTTCTGAAATTTTACGTTTACTCCACCCACAGTATAGGTATGGCTTTTTTGTGATGAAGTGAACCGTGAACCTTGCTGAAAGTGAACCGTGGTGCATTTGCTGATATTTATTCTACACCCCACTCCTGGCACCACGAATGGACGTTGTTAAGGTCCAATTACATGACATGATCATGAAAGCGACTTCTTCAGATATCGGACGTCTGACGATCCGCGAGTCTCGTTTTTGCAACGCAGCGAGCGATGGGCGCTCTATGAAGCACCTTGTCTTCATTTAGCCACTCTGTTGGCCTCAAATTTCTTTCGAAGAGAGAATATTGCATACATGCACCTGGAGAAGTGATTTGGTGATGAAATCCATGGATTTAATGCGGTGTCCTAATTTTATAAGTACTGGGGAGGCATGCAATTTACTGGCATGTCAGTCATTTTTGCTGGCAGCTGTATGGAGGGTGAGGTGATATTTGGACGAAATATATTCGAGATAAATTGCCCCGCCGACTCTCAGTTGTAGTTGTAAGTATACAACAAAATTAAGTATTTGTATGTTTCAATGCATCCTACGCGCGGATTCTTAGACCGACTGCAGTTCTTTCTCATCACCTAGTCATTTGTAAATATTCTAGCTGAATTACCCGACGATGCTCGTGATCATACTTTCTTCAAAACTCTTTATATAAGAGGTGAGGGGTTAGTAAGTAGTTGTGATAACAGACTACAGTTCTAGTAATTGTTTTATTAAATTAATATTTTTTCTATAGAGAATCTATACAATTGTTGGACAAGAGTTCAATTGTAAACAATGTGACAATGTCATAACCCATAATACTAGTCAAACCCATAATAGAGGCAGTAATAGTTTTCGGCCGGGAAGGTTTGCCGTTACGGGGCCATAGGAAGGCAGATGAAATACTTCCTGGGGAACAAGACTGGGGCTTTAGTCAGATTCAGAGTTAATAGTAATGTCACGGCTCTTGCTGAATATTTGGAATCAGCGGCTGGAAATGCTAAATACATATCACCTGAAATCTAAAATTAAATAATTAGCTCTTGTCAAGATATTATAGTTCAACAGTTAGTGGAAGAGATCAACCAATCAAAAGGGTTTTCAGTTTCAGCAGACGAAACTACAGATGTCTCTAAAACAGATAAACTTATGATATGCATACGTAACTTGAAAAATAATGAGGTGAAGGAGGTCTTACTAATTTTTGTTCCTGAAACAGATTTAAGAGGAATAGCATTAGACGATACTTGTTCAATGAGCTCTCGCTTTCAGAGTTTACAAGCTTATATTCGAACTACGAATCCTCTTGCCATTTATGTTCCCTTCAGTTCTCTCAGCTTCAACCTTGCAGTTTCTGATGCATGTGGTTTTCCAGTCATTACGAATTGCTTGACTGTTGTGGCGTCAGCGTACGACTTCTTCAGGTATCCTAAGAGAAACAACGAATTGGAGAAGGCAATAGAATAGTTGAAGCCCCGAACTACATCCACTCGCTTGAAGAAACTTTGTGCCATTCGTTGGGTTAAGTGGCACGGTCCAGTACTCATTGAACTTCATTCAGCCCTGTTCTGCAAACTCTGGATTAGGTCATTTTAAACTGAACTGACAAGGATTCCATTTCAACTGCATGTACATTGCAAATGTCTGTCAAAGACGGAGGGTTTCTCATTGCGATTCATGTAGTTGCCGAGGTTTTTGCTATAAGCCTCACCTTGTGTCAGCAACTTCAGACCTAAAACATGGACCTTGCTCAGGCAATGTCTCTTGCTGACACTGCCCAAGATGCTTTGCAGGAAATGCGAGACGATGCTACTGAGTATTTTCACAAGGTTTTCACTAGACTTCAGCAAATAACTACAGGTATCTACTTGTCTCTAGTTTTTCCTTACATTTATAGATAACTCACAGTTATGTGCTTTAGCTATATATCGCTTTGCGTAGCGACGCGGCGAAAACGAATCTTTGAAATCCAAAGGTCCCTATTCACCGTTGTTGCCTCCTTACTGTAGTATCAAGGATAAAAGAAACGAGCCTGGACAACACTCGTCATCTGGCACGCCGAGTTCGTTTCTTTTGTCCCTGATAGCACGTGACCTCCTTTGCTATGCCATTGCTTTTACAGGACTTGAACTGGAAACTAAAGTCTCTCGCCAATGTGCCCATAAACTATACAGGATAGTAGGATAGATTCCTCAAGCCCTGAGGAATATTTCAGGCAGACAGTATTAATTCCTTTATTGGACTTCTTCCTTCTTGAGATTGATGAAAGACTGCTGACACATCGCAATCTCCTGACGCGCTTCAGTTGTTTTTGTCCTAATAAGGAAGCCTGCAGCCAGGGCTTTAATTCTGATACCTCGAATCAGGCCAAAATCCTGCTTGTGACGTATTCAAATGACCTTTATTGTGGAAAAGACAAGTTTCTTGGTGAAATGAGACTGTATTATCGGCATTTGTCAAAATTGGCAGACCCACCGAGAAATGCTTTATACGCTCTTAAGGTACTCTTCTTTTTTTCTGAGACCATACCATTACACTTTTCTAAAGCAATAGCGATTTCGTCGAAATTTTCGTCCATTGGCTTTTGTCATTATTATTTCATGTCCCTTCGTTGGTCGCCTGTATGTTAATTTTACGTTCTTTCTGGCTCTCTGCTCTTCGGCTCAGTAGATTTCACTTAAAGACATCTTCCAAGCGGAGCGACGGATGCTGGAGATTTTGTGTGTCCTACCCGTAAAAACTGCAACAGCAGAAGTCTTTTTCAACTCTCAGATATTTGAAGAATTTTTTAAGAACTTGCTGTGCGCAAAACAGACTTAATGGTCTAACTCTCCTGTACATTCACTCGAACAATCCCTGTACACCTGACATGGTCTTCGATGTTTTCGCCATGTGTTTTCACATATCGTAGTTTCTCTTGTGTAAGAGAGCAATGCATTGAAACAGAATACAATAAATAGCTGGCATTCATTTATAACTAACCGCACCTTTTAGTATCTCGTTATTTTCCGTCTCTTCCGTTTCTTTCTTGTTTCTATGTGTTGGTCTATCATCTTCTCAATGTAATCAAGCGAAATCAACGTGCCCCTGAGTGGTAGGCAACCAGCAACACGTTCTCTAACTCTCTCTTCGATAAATCCCCCTCCACCCTCCCGAGGGGATCTCCACACCCGAGGAGATCAAAGCCTGCCTACGCGACTGACTGTTGCGGTTGGTAAACCCAACTTTGTCGTCTTTATAAAGACGAATTGAAGAATTTCCAATCATTGCATTGACGTATGATGTGGTACGAAGTCACTCTCACGGGTGCATCTACACCAAGGGTTGAAATTCGTCATAAAAAAACCATTTGACTTGAACATCGGTTCTGAGAGGTTTCTATTCTGGTAATTGCTTGCTGGGACCCTGAGCCATTCAGAGCCATATCGCATCTTATGCCGTCTTCCCCAGAGGTGTTATGCTAAGAAGCGCAAATTCGCCTCCGTTGAGGAAATTCATGCTGCGTACGCGTCCCCGGATGATGAGAGCCCTGAGAGGAGCGTGAGAGCGGCGCTTAAAATCGACGCCGTCGATCGACGCTTCCGGGCGAGCGTTAGGCCCCCCGAGCAGGCCGTGCCGATCGAACGCCGAGGAACATTCAACGCGATCGCCAACCTGAGCAGGCTGGACGTCTGTCTAGCTTGGTTTTCATCCCGACTCGGTTTCCTCAGGATCGGGGGTTTTTGTATCAGTTTTTACCACGTGATCAATAATGTATTTCTTTTACAAACTAAAAATACATATTACATCCCCGTTGAGCCAACTCGAACACCAACTTCCGGGCAGGGACCGGGCTGGACTCCTTGTTTATGTAAATATTTTAATACATAGTAGGGGTTAATATTTTAAACTTTTTAAGGTATTGTTTGTATTGTCTTGTAAGACAAGAGAGATACACTGCCGAACAGATAGGTACAAAAACTCGTTTTTTTCGCAAACAATAAGCGACCACAATAAAAATTGAGCTCCACTAAATACACTCCTATAATTCATGTCACCATTTCATCTCCAAAAAACTTACACCTTTACACGGCTGGTGACCTAACATCCCCTGCCACACGTCCATGCGTCGGGTCGTGGGGTATTGTGTAGATGCAGATGCTAATGTAATTATCTCCAGACAAGCCTTGGGCTTTAGAGGACGAGGCTTTTGATGAACTAAAATAATAAATAAATAAATAATATAAATTTAATAAATGAGAAAAGGATAATGCAATAGAATGGTGCATTGTATTTGGAGAGTGTCTTGAGAAAATGACAGTTTTAAATGTGGTCAATTATTGAGTATGAGAATTGCAAATCATTGTACCTTCCTGTTCGGCAGTGTATTTCTCTTATTTTATCGCTTCTGTCGGACATTGAAATTTATAGTGGCGTCAAAATTATATTCTCTGAATCGCTCTGAAACACACTGAATTTCTTAAGCAAACCAAGCCTAGTGTGTAGCCTCCCGAGTCTCTAGCGGTTCCCAGTCTAATCCCTCTTAAACCTGTGAAACCCTGTGTGTTATCACGGAACAGTTTTTAACGAACCTCACAGCTTCCCTTTGTCTTCTGTTCATTTATTGATTACATATTTATGTGCAGGATCCCTAATTCTTGCAGCGTATTCGAAGAGTGTCTTAACCGGAGCGAAGTAGCGCCTCTCTCTTTCACTTTTTTTACCCAAGGACCCTATCCTATTGTTTGCTTAGTGAATCCTGGTTATGTCCCTCCCGCATATGTTTTGTATGTGAGTTCCACATTTTGGTCGCATGGTGCGTGTTACTGTCTCCTTGGTAGTTTACCTTTAGCAGTTTATACTTCGTTGGTCTCGTTGGCTAAGATGGTCTCTTGTTTAGTGGAGCGATGGGCCGATAGCAAAAAGAGAGATAATTATAATTAGGGAGAGAAAGGTAAAAAAAAGGGGGTTGTTTGCTTTTCATTTCCGTTGTGAAGCGAAATGTTTGGCGAATGGGCGAAGTTTTGCGGTCGGCAGATAATTTTTGGAAGTTAGACTCGTCGTGATCTCGTTCTTTCATGACATTTTTTCTTCGCATTAGGGGAGACTATTACCCATTCTGGGTAAGTAGGACGCTCGGCTCAGCGCTTGAAATTTCAGGAAGTGGGCCTTTAACAACGAGTTCAATCTATTTAGGCGCTCCCTAGAGGGTCGTTCACGTGTCATTAGTCGAGCGCGTTTGTGATCATTGCCTCGCCCTCTTCTTTTGAAGCGTCTCCTCCTTCGAAGAGAGGAAAACATGTTTACGAGGAGTTTTTTATATTCCGTAGCCGAGGGGTTAGGGGAGCGGGAAAAGTGGGTAACTACATTTGAATCGCGACTGCCCTCTCGGAATCATGAGCTTCCCGAATCTCCCCCCACCCCGGAACTGACGCGAACGAGCAGCGAGGCGGGAAAGGGGCGTGACCTCATGCGGTGGATTATTCACTCCCTCCCGCAGCATTCCATTCCTCCCCACCCCGCCGCGTGATGCGCAATAACACGTGCATAACATTTAGGAGTCCTCTGTCGGAGGCTTAATTCTGCTTTCTTCTTAACTCAGCAAACTGTCTCATCTGCGGGCCGCACCTTGGAGACACGGAGAGTGAGACAGTGAGAGAGGCGAATTCTGCAGTGAGAGAGACGAATGGAAAAAGTAAGCATCTCTTGGTGGGAATGACGGATCAAATGAAAAGGGATTATGTAGCAGTTTTTTCTAATTACTATAATGTTCTCTTAACTATAGGTTTTCTTCGTCAAAATATTAAAATCAAATGAACAATTAATGTATGTACAGAACGCACGGTATAGTTTAACGAGTGATTTGGCGGAAGTCATTTTCGGCATACCACTCAAGTCTCCAAATCAGTTTGCAAGCTAATGAGTTACTATAAATTCTATCAACGTATTTTATCAACACATAAGTTACTTCTTCGCAGTGCCCGAGGTAAAAACTCGGTGTCCTAATGAGGTCGTCAAAAGTGCCCCCAGGCAGCGCTTTTTTAAAGACAAAGTGTTATTACGCATTGCTGCTATTTTCGGCATAATAAACACTATTTCTCCTATGTTTTCCTGTCCCCACGGTGATCAATAAGGAGAATAAACACAAAGTGTTTTACTGTGCTTGTTTTTTCCACAGAACATACACAGCTAATATTTTTGAAATCTTGGATATCAGTGGATGTCACGATCTCCCTGAATGTCGTATTTTTACAATCTACCGAATCTACAGAAATCTTCACGGTTTAGATTTATTCTGTTAAATACTGTGGTCAGAGCTTCCACTGTTGAACCATGTCATTAACGTGTTGAAGAATCGTTTCTAGCTATGGTTTTTTTCTGATTTTTCATAGCGATAATACAAGTTAAAAATTCCAAAAACCGGTGAAAGCACATTTTCAGCCTCATTTATTTCTTCAAACTTTGACGCCTTTTCTATAAAATGAATTGATATTTTTCCAAAACATGTGTCGAAAAAAATGACTACATAAAAAAACATTGCAGCTACAACCGTAGAAAGTTGTAACGCGTGACTCCACCTCAAAATAATTTTGATTTCTTATTAACCATTCGATATCAATGACTTTCGCTAAATCACTCGTGGAACTATAAAATATTTACTTCTTTTCTCTTCTAATACTTCTTTAAATAAAATATTTTCAATTATGCAATGATCCGTGAGCAATATCAAATATTGCATAAATTATTATACTTGTATTGATACTTATTTACTTTGGTCGCTTTGATACTATGTATGATTCTGAACATTCTGTACTGCTATTGATTAATAATGGGAACATTCCAATCTTAATGTGAAGGATATGACGCACTTCATCTAAAATATGTGTACCTGTCGTTGGAAATCATCAAAGCTATTAAATCTATTGAGCATGTTTCTTCTGAGGATAACAGTAGAATTATTTAATGCAATTGGTGCGTGAAATACTTAATGCTTTAAGGCGTGACATAAAATTTTTATGCTTGAGCTACTCCGAAGTTTTCGGTAGCACTGTCGACGTTTAAATACGGTATTCTTGGATTCGATGGCGTCGATATCCATAATTTAAAAAACTATGTTGGATATGTTCTGGGGGAAAAATAAAAATAACGGCCCTTTTTTGCGTTAATGGTCGTTGGAGCCAAGCCATAACAGTCCAAAATTTGGGAAGCAAATTACTTTATAATGCCAAGCACAACAACATTGTCCACGTCTTTTAAGCTTCGGTAGAATTTTCTACTGCCTTTTTCGAATAGTATCATTAATATTCCTTATTTTTCATAGCATTGGAAATCAATATTGTCGAGGCGGAAGGATTTTACGCATTCCAATAACCGCACTTCAAGAAACATTTCATCGCGCCAGTGGAAACTCGCGTCGTGGTTTTTAAAATTACTTTTGCTGGACAGCGGAAACTTCTCTCAGAAACTCACATCGCTTAAATTTGGGAGAGAACTTTTCTGAAAAAGCGGAAAACCATTGGCATTAATTATTACCTGTGAGTTCCAAGCGAATGAAAGGCTATGAACGATATTATGAAAATCCTCATGAATTTTTTCGTGGAGTTGATAGGTCTCCGGATGAGTCTTTTTCTCGACGTCCGCTCAACTTTATCCGCTGCAACATTTGCTGCTGTAACTTATTATTTAATTTTCTCAGGCTTCCGGAATAAATTTACTTATAAATTTTGTACAAATATTTCCCCCGAAACCACTATAATTGATTCCCCCATGGACGACATAATTTCGTCTCAGAAACGGTAAAGTAAAACTTATATTTTTACTGCCTTTTTCGTGGAGTTAATAGAATGGATATTTAAGAATATATAAGAATACGACAGATAATGAAAGGCGAGCACTATATAACGGAGGGCATCATGACCAATGCAGCTAATCTGGTACGGACATGTAAAGATATTGAACGAGGATAGACTACCAAGAATAGATCTTGGAGCTAGCAATCCAAAAGGAAAAGAGGAAGACCTAAGGAAGAGCCGGAAAAAGGAGGGAGTGGACAAAGAAATTAGAGCGATAGGAGGATTGGAAGAAGATCTATGGAAGGACGAAAAGACTTGGAGTATAGAAATCGAAAGACGTCAGATGACGTTATGAACCGATCTTACATACATACAAACGGTAAAGTTGTGTATTTGCAAAAATTACTAAAATACGATATCTTAGATGAATAATAAGGAGATAAAATGATACTAAGATACTTATAGTACAAGTTTTATGTAAATTGTGTAGATTCACTGTAATCTAGTCAAACTCTTGGTACAAAAGGTTGAGTTAGAGCACTGCAATTTCCACTTAAGCTATTTTCGTTCTCTACGAAACCTTATTCGTCGTTCAGCTGATCAAAAGTGCTATATTCTAGGTTTACCCCTTTTACCAAGACTTGTTGAAAGGTTTACCTAGTCACGTCTGAGTCTTTCTACAAATTTCATTTGCTAAATAATCATTTTTTGGCTGTATGATGTTTGAACTCATGATATACCGAGGAAAGTTTTGTTTAACTGGCGTGCCAAGTTAGTTTGTTCTATAGGAAAGTTAGTATTTGAAGAATCGCAAATTCAATAATTTGTGTTTCGATCTCATTTGATAATTCGCGCCTAGTTTCAAGTCTTCTTCTATGTTGTCAAAAGAACCTTCCAGTCCCATTCACTACTTCCGTCGCGCTGTTGATGCGCGCCATAGTTTTTACGTATTTCCTCTGCTATGTTTGCTTCAATTCATTAATTAAATTTTTCCATCCTGGATCCCAAATATTCGCAGCGTACTTATGAGGCCTAGCGGAAATTATATAACAGCTCTCCCTTACCTTTCTGTTATTTCAACCAATCACTCGAGATAAATTCAATTGTCTCATTAATATTGCAGGTTTGTTTTCCCCTTGAATTTGATCTGAATTTACCGTCACAAACAAAGCTATCTTATCTCTCAGCTGAATGAGAAAAAATTACCAATACCAATTCCTCTCAGAGTGCAAAAATTGTCAAGGTAGAAAAATATCATTGATTTACCATTGATAATATTCCTTTAATTGCCAAACTACTGATACTGGATATCACGAGTAAATCAATTGATTCTGGATATTTGGCCGGGTGCTTGTCTTAAAATTAGTTGGAAGCATTGCATTTAGAGAGAGCTGTAGAAGTCACCAATGAACATAATCTCTATCGTAATTTTCATATTTTCGCCTGTTTGTTTTTCTCCCATTGGAAAATATAACATATGAATCGAGTTCAGACGTTGGACAGTTATGGAATCGTTTTAAAATAGAAATAGTATTTTATACATTTTTCTTTTCCTAATCTCGAGGTACTATTTTGGGACATGCTGCCATCATTGTGGAAAGCTATCGGAGACCCAAGGAAATCTACAAGTCCCCAAACATTGTCCTCCGAGGGTTTCTACAAAGGTTTTTCCCATTCATTTCCACGGTAACTTAAAAAGTTAGATAATGGTCACAGCTCAAATCTCACGGGTGAGAGTTGAGAAAAATAATAAAGTACACTTATCCACGTAGACCATTTACAATTACTGCTATGCGTGAATTCTACCGGTATCGGATTTAAAATAAAGATTTTAAAAAGAGATAATATGTGTTCCCGCACGTGTTCTAACAATTGCTCAACAAGACAGCGCACAGTGTGCTGAAATTGAAAAAAGCTGGCCAAATACCCAAAAATGGATTTTTTTCAGTCTGGAAGTTGAAAATTGGCATAGAAGCTTTCATTTTATCCTTGTATTGGTACATAAGAAGTATGATTTCTATTTCATAGTTCTTGCGCATTAATTATATGCAAGGGCTTAAATTTGAAAAAATGTAAAAAAAGCCGGAATTCAGTTTCCGCTGAAAATCCCCAAATTGAAGAGGTTGCAGAAGCTTTTGTAGGCGTAATCTAAAGTTATACATTTTCAAAAAACAAACCTTATTCTTTGACATGTAGTAACTCTAAGTGACATAAAGGGGTTTTTGTTCTTTTGATAGAACAAATTGGCGGGCCCTATTTTTTACCGATTTTCTGCTTTTTGGGTTGAAAAATAGCTGTAAGGGACTCACAGAATAACCGTAAGTAACTTGCATCACGATATTCACTGTGGCTTTTAGAATGCGAATTCATTGATGAAGTCTGAGACCGTCTCCGACACCGAAAATAAACTCGGTTTTTGTACCGCGCGGCGGGGTCCAGCCTTACACGCCAGCTAATGGGAATTGCAGTGACGCACCGTGTACCATTGCACGCTATGGAGCCACGAGATTACTTTTGGCGATTTTATAGCTGCATATAGTGCAAAGGACCGCAAAAAGTGCTATAGTACTAGGTTGAAGAGATAATCGATTCTCTTTCACATGGTCCGATAGCCCTATCTGCCTTTCTTCAGATAAATTGAAGGAGCTTACGGGGAGGAAGGAAGGATAAGAATGATTGCGCGACACCAGCTTCTAGCCGATATCTTGGAGAAAAAGTGCGAATGTTCAATGGGCTCTGCATATTGCTCACAGAAGTGAAACCAATCTTCCACATACTTTAATTAGACCATGTGTTTGCGACCCTATTATTGTCCATCCCCTTCACATGGCCATTATCTAATAGTTGTTTTTTACTTACTTCATCTATTAATTTGTTTCATATTCCCATACTTTCTCTTAGTCTAAAACTGGTTATTCTTGCGATTCTGGACTGCAATGCCACTCTTCTCCAATAATCCATTCCTGTAACATTCGTAATTTTTCCAGTTCGAGCATTTTTGAGTTTGTTTCTTTCAGGTGTCCATCGCTTCTCATCGTGAAACTTTAATTCCACATATTTGTATTCATCGCATCGTTTTCCGTATCCCCCGTTTTCAAGGATAAGGTTTTTTGTTGGCCTCCGATACGCATATATTCTGTTATGCCTATATTCATTTCTAGATCCCATGTTTTATATTTTTCGATAAGCTTCCGTGTCATATAATTTAAGTCTTCGTAATCGTCGGCAATAACTACCTGATCGTCAGAAACACATAAGGTATTTATCGCGGTTTATATCATTGGGATTTCCAATGCCTACATTTGATTTTCCAGCATTCTAAAGTTGCATTAAGGTGTATTTTAAATAGGGCTGGTGAAAGGCAGAATCACTATCTTAGTTCTTTTGATACTGTAAAACCCGGAGTTTATGGTTTTCATCTTTAATTCTTTAGATCGACAATCGATACAAAGTTGTGACGACTCTAATTATATCGATGCTGATTGTTCTTCTTTTCTAATGGTTGCCAAAGTTTCCCAATAGGAACACTGTCGTATGCTTTCTCTATGATCTGGTCGAGAGAATACATTATCAACTGCCGACTTACGCTCTCAAAAGATCCTTGTTTTTCTAATCCTATTTCCCTATATCCATGCTCTATTTTATTCTTCGAGATTCATCCATAGGTACACCCATACGCCAATGAACAAAACCAATTTAATCCGCTCCATCGACAACGCTACAAAAATCTAGGGGTGGACGCAACAAGTTATTAACCTATCCCCTATTTTTTTAAATAAATGTTGACAGACTGATGAGGTATCAAACATACGTACTGAAATGTATCAAAAGAAATGCCATGCAAACAGCGCATGTCAGAAAGGATGTGTGGCGGAAGATTTTAAGTGCCCTGCAGCGAGAACTGAGAACGTTGGATCCCCTCCTTCAAAGAACAGAAGAACAAAGACTTAATGGATTCGTCTACAGGAAAAATCTCTGATGTCGTACGATGCAACCAATTAGTAGTGTGCTCCCGAGTGATGCCAGACAGACATTTGCAGAACAAAAACGAAACGCCACAAAGGAAGGCATCCGATGCCAAGAGAGAGAAAGAATGCGATCTTCAAGAGGAGAAATACTTCAACCATCAATTTTTCTTCTGTGGCCTTTGTACAATCAAGGCCGTAAAAATACGAAAACTTTCAATTCGGAGACGCGCTCCTAAGAAATGAGCAAAAGGGTGTAGTGCTGCAATTCTCAGCGGTGAACGCTCGACTACCCTGTCTCCGTCATGCCTGAGAGAGACAATATGACGCCGTAATGACGAAATGCATATTGACGGAAAACTTGAAAAATCTCTTATTCTCCGTCAAACGTTCCCTGCGGAATATGGTCTTTTCCTGAGCATATAAACACTGTTCTTAAAAGTAGAGTTTTTGGCGATTTCTTATTATTAAATCTTTGAACTTTCTCACTAACCGTTTCCGAACTTCAATAAATCACAATGAATAGGGTACCTCGGGCAACTGTGCTTCTTTAAAGCTATGTATAATAAGTTGGCTTATTGATAGAAATTCTTTTCTTGAGGGAATATGATGCATTGAAAATTGTCGCATATTTCGTGTTCGCTTGTAATTATTGTGAAATTGGCTTTCTCTTAACCGATAGAGTACTCTCGAATCTTGAAATGCGATATTAAACTGCATTTTCACTAATACAATCGATACATATGTAATCGCAGTGTTTTTATACTTCTTTGTGGTAGTAATATTCCTAGAAGTATAGCATCCTCTATTTAATTAACTATTTAGGAATCGTCGTCTGCTTGTATGAAGGTATTCGATCCTTCTCAGCGTCATTTTTAATCAACAAGGCAATGCGAATCCATTGGCTATGCTAGTTGAACATGGAAAATTTAAGGCACCTTGAGAATTTATCAACCTATGTATTTCAGTTTAACTGTTTTTAAAATAATTATCACTGCGCAATAATTTATACATAAACCCGTTCAATACGAAAAATGCTCGAAAATGGCTGAAATAATTATTCTCAGGTTCCTAAATAGCTCTCAGGTCGTACTATTTCTGATTAACTTTAAATTGATTCGTTTTAGACAAGCTTCATACTTTGTATTATTATCATCAGTCCAAGAATTTTTCATTCTGAAAAAAATTGTACTTCGGGACTCACTCTCATGTGATTAATTTTTTTAAACTCGATGGCACCATTTATAATTAATGTACAGGAAACAGTGGACACTATACTCTTGTCATATATAATATAACGAGATGTGTGGGAAGTTTTCGCGCAAGCGAGACTGGCGGGGACTCGTCTAACGTTGCTGGGGTAACCCAACAGCTACGAGCACTGGGGGGAGGCGGGGGCCCGTTGTCGTCCTTTTGACGGCTATCCGCCTCATGGTGTCGGCCTCCTAGTTTCTGTATTTCGCTATCCCTTCCCACTCCTTTTACCCTTTCCTCCCACTACTTACCCATCCCGGTGATGAGCTCGTAGCTTCAGACTGGGAGGTAGGTTTTTAACCCTTGCGAGGAGACTCGAAACACCTGCCGATAAATGTTGGTGAACATATGATATGAATTGTTTATATCGCTGTTTTCAGGTATTCTCGTCGCGTGTTTAGTTTTTCTGACTACAGATTCTCCCCTCTTCCTGAGGTCGTCTTCAGCTCCGTTGGACATTTTGTAATTATTTATTGCTATTATTTATTTCCCGTTGTTATGTTTTTCGTTGCTAGTTCAGTTGACCATTGTGTTCATTTGCTGGACATAGATTCTAAATGTGTCTCCATTGGCCGCTCCTCGCTGTGTGGTCCGACCAATCTTCTATCCCAGGTGGAAGGCGAGTGAGCGATCCATCCTCCCGATTGAAATTTGATGGATGTTCAACCAATTCTACTGCTTCTCTGATCAGCCTGGGAAAATGACGATTTTTCTTTTGAGAGTACTCTCGCTTGGTCAAGGTCAATCTGATGTCCTGGCTCGAACTACGCTTGTTCTGCAACTGCGGAGAGGCTGAATCTCTTCTTTTCGGTGGCCCTCTGGTGCTCTTTAATTCTACATTGAATTGCTCTCCCCGTTTGGCCGATGTAGGATTTACCACACCTACATTTTATTTCATAGACTCCCTCATACATTACAGCGGGAATTTTGTCCTTGGGTTTTGGGATGATATCTCCAATTTTCTTCGAGTTTGAGAACCTCGTCACTATACCATACTTCCGAAGGAGCCTACTTATCTTTTTTGTGCCGTCCCTGCGATGTATGGAATTGTGGCATATGCAGCTGGCTTTTCTTTAGTTCTTTCTTCGGCCCTGTCTATCATTAGATCATTTGCTTCCGCCAATTCCTTTTTTTTCTTTGCGGTCCTTAAAAGGACCATATGCCTAGGGTATCCGTTCTTCTCTAGCGCTGAGATCAGGTGTTGCTTCTCTGAGGGAAGCGATTCGGTGTCTGAAATACTGTAGGCACGATGAACTAAGGTGTTGATTAGAGAGTTCTTATGGGCGGGATGATGGTGCGATTTGCATCCTAATAGCGACCTGTGTGGGTTTTCTTTCTATGTACTGCATGACCAAGGCTTCCATCTGGTTTCTTGCTCACTAACACATCTAAGAATGGTAGGCAGCTGTTCTCTTCAATCTCCATCGTGAATTTTATGGCGGGATTCTGCTGATTAAGGTGTTCCAGAAATAGCACGATTTCTTCTTTCCCGTGTGGCCATACGACGAATGTGTCATCAACATATCGGATCCAGAGTGATGGTTTCTTATGATAGGACTCTAATGCCTTCTGCTCAAAATTCGCCATGAAAATGTTTACTTATAACTGTAGTCAGAAAAACTAAACACGCGACGAGAGTACCTGAAAACAGCGATATAAACAAGTATATGTGCCGCGAAAGCCTTCAAAGAAATATGATATGATTTTTTTTCCGCACTCGCAGAAATTCAGATTCAAAAACTAATTAACCATTAATGTAGGCCACTAACAGTTCTGAGAGCGGGGAACATCGCGATCAAACTCGGAATTGCTTACAATAGAATCGTATTGCCTGGGAACTTCATTTCATATGAACTTAACCTTCGTCCTTTTTAGTGTCTAAAATGTCATTAGTTAACCCCGATCGTTCATTCATGATCGTGAGACGGAATTCAACTGGGTAACTTTCCATGGAAAGATATATCATTAAACCGGTACTCATAAATGTGAACGACAGACTAATTGGCGCTTACATGATTAAAACTATACTTTCCGCTTCAACTCCTCCTCTAAATTTAGAATGCTTTGCTTGGTATAATACAAAACATGAATGCCGTCCGTCGTATAGTAATAGTAATTGCAGTAAATGCAAAAATGGCAGTAATAATATAAAGCGTTGTATTTTGTAATGTAAAATTTGTTGAAGTTACTTAAATATAAATTTAATGCAATCTATGATATATTTTGCGATCAAAGTCTAAACTTAATCATTTACTTCAGCTTTGATTGACCTTCGATTACATTCCAAATAAATGACGCTGGTAAACGACTGACAAAACCGCAGATTACCGAATTCAATGACAGATTTCTGATATTTTTACGTTGATACGATAACTTTTACACCTATGTAAACTATGCACATAATTTTTAACCTACAGAGAACAATTCCATTAAATAATTTGTCAAGCCTCCAATTAAAAGAAGGTACCAATATTATTTAAATTTCAAAATGGTAAACTCTGACGTCAAATCCGTTTCCAACTGCTGTCGGATCATCGTCGGTAGATTAAATGCATGCCAAAATTGTTGAAATGCAATTCCATATTCTGCCATCTAAGTAGAAAATAAAAGAAGAGCAAAAGTTACAATTCGCAGCAATGGATATAAAATACGGATTCAGGATGGGTATGCTTTAACCGTTTTTAAATGATGTGAGAAAAAACTTAAAAAACTGATAAAAAATTAATAGGCTTTTCCCAATGTTTCTGCGTCATCTTCAAGTGAAGACTTCTCTTCTTTTTTTATCGGCATAAAAACTTTAAGTGTTTTACTTCTGTCATTAATAGCAAAGCATTGTAAAGAATTAAAATGGAAATCATTATTATTAAAATTTATATCGGGAAGAAACGCCTCAATCTTGTGTCGGAGATATTTTGTAAATTATTTTCTTTTGAAGAGGTTTGTCGATGAGGATCCGGGAATATAGGCAATCAGGGGCGATCCCAGGAATTTATTTCGGGGGGGGGGGAAGGCTATCATTAATTAATGGCAATTTTCAGTGATCCCAATAAACTATGAAACAGTTACATCATATATCTATAAAATAATGAGCAGAATAATAATTATTATACTTTTCAGATCAGTGATCGGAGTGTTTAATGTCGTATTTGATAACTACGTCTAGTTGCTTTGTAAAACTCAAAAGTTTTTTGGGGGGGATTTATCCCCTTTATTCCCCCCTGGGATCGTCCCTGTAGGCAATCCTATGTGCGCCTGTTAAAAGGAGTTATTTGGGCTAATTTGAGTTCCATGTATGACAAGGGGCGGAGGGATCCCGATTCGATCCTCAACTGCAGTGGTCGTCTAATTGTGAAGGATTATTTGACGCCTGTTCATGTATGCACGCACACCTCTACTCGCGACATCGCCACAACAGACGTTGGGTCGCATTGACGCGGGGATCGTGGGATCAAGCGCTTTTGCTGAGTTCTTTCTTCATAATATTCGACGCTTCGGGTGAAGCAATCGAGGGGAGAGTCGTAGATGTCTCTCTCCGAGAATGCCCTAAAAACAAATTCTTCCCAAAATATGAGTGAGAGAAACAGGAGGAAATCGGGAACAATCAAGTATATAAAATTACCACCAAATGAAAGATAATATATTTCATCAACTTAACACGTACAAACGAAGTAAGGGTCAGCCAACCTGTGTTCTGACGTATAAGTTTCAAAATCAATCACCAACTATACGAGACAGCAAGAGTAGAACCTGTCAAGACCACGGTCTATATCAAAAGAGACCGATTAGCGGTTTCCGTCGTAGGAGGGGAAGTTCAGACGGTGGGAAAGTGGAAAGGGTGAGCAGAGGAAAAGAGGCGATTTGTTACCTCGGAGGGGAAGTTTTCGGCAAGGTCAAAAGTGAAAGTTGCGAGGGGGAGTAAAGGGGAACAGGTGATTGGCAGCCTTGGAGGGGAGGTAATTTGGTGGAATGGGAACCCATGCGGAGTAGAATTGTAATTGGAGATTAGGAACTACTTTTCATCTCCGATCGCGGATTTCTGGTTTTTTGCCTTTGTGCCCAGCACTTCTGCCTTAGCACATCCTCGTAGTCTTCCGTCTCCAACTGCTATTTAACGAGAGAGAATCTGGTGAGGGGACGCGGCGGTCAGGACGTGGCGGGAAGGACGTGCAGGCAGGACTTTCTGGCAGGAGATGCTGAGTCGCGGACATGGCTGGAGTTCGCGATCGTCGTTGGCACGACAGATGTCGTTAGTGCATCAGTGGCGGGGCGCGCCTGGGCGCACCTCGGGCAAGTCCTTTGGCTAAGTCCGGAGGATAAATAGTCCGCAGAGGATAAATTGTCCAAAGAGGAAATGAATGGGGGGGGGGTATGCTAAAAAAAATGTCGCATCCACTGGGAGAAAATACCAAAAAAATTGACTTATAGTTGGGGGGGGAATCATAAATGCACTGGAAAACTAAGGGTGCAGATCACAACCTCTGGCATCACACCAAAATATTAAGAGCAACAGCGGTTTGCCAGTAGATTAACACACTCGAAACCAATCTTCCAATCTTGATGTCACAGTGGGAGCTGGAGATTATTACCATAGAAATTCACTCAAGGTTTATGTCTCTTCGCACTCTTCCCCTGTGTCATCATTCGAGTCTCCCCCACTTATCAAGTTTTAGCACAAAAATCAGCACATAGTCTAACATGCTCACCAGCAGATGTACTCCCCAAAAACAGCAAAGTATGACACACATTCAGAGTTCAAATAACGCAAAAATCCCCACCTTCAAAGTATCACTTGCCCACCTATGCATAGTCTTATTTCTTAATAGACACTCAAGCACTGAACTAAATAACCTGAAGACCAACATTTGACACAAGTGAAATGCAACATGAAGGAAAATACCAAACCTATACCCTCCAGAATAATGCAGACAGCAAACAAAACTAAGGTCCAACCTCCATAGGACAATAAAACTTTCCACCAAAGTCAACAAAATACCACTTTTGTTCAGTGCCTACTTAAGCAAGTGAGAGACAATTAACGAATGCTCAAGAAAGGAGTTTAGCAAGTAATTACCCTCTGCAGAATTTATTATTCAAAGTAGTAACATGACAAAATTCACACCTTTGACTAAAGATTATCGAAAGTATAGGTAAATAATGAAAATTCAAGAAGTAAGGCCTGTTATTATTGAAATAGATACTTAACATTATCATCTATTAACAATATCAAAGGAGATATGTGTGGGTTTGAGATAATAATCGGTCACTCCAAGTTAAGATTGCTGTAGCAAGTTAGTAATCATCATGTAGTATTGAATCTCAAGGCACTCCATTAATAAACAATATACTTAAAACTAATTACATTTTGTCGTACAATCTCTTGGATTGTACTGTTACACCATTGACACAGTCAATGAAAATGAAATTTGACTGAAAATGACTGTTTCCCTCAAAATAGCCATTTCAGTTTTATAGAATTGACCTCTCACCAGGACAACTACCTCTAGTACACAGCAAAAATGTGAGGGAACGATATAATAATTGCAGTGGATACTAGGGGAGACGAGAGGATCAATTAGGTCCAGGGCCCAGGTTAAGCCAAACTCGTTAGAAAAACTATTTAGAGAAAATTAATTTAGAGGCCACACACACAATACGTCAAGTGGATTATTCAATTAGATATCCAAAATATCTTGTCAGAGACAAGATATTTTGGATATCCCAGTTTAGAGAATACTCTTTGAGTGAGCACTGAAACGACAGCTCCAGCCGTAGCCTTACGAACAGGTTCCAGGACACAAAACTTGGAAAATCCATCAATTAATGACAAAACATACTGATACTTGTTCTTTGTGGACGGAAGAGGACCGACAAAATCTATGAAGAGTCTTTCCCAAATGTCATTAGGTGGTTTGGAATATAACACGCCAGGGGGAGAATTATTTCTTGGTTTTTCAAGTCTGACACATGTGGCACTTCCGGACCATGTCAAAAATTTCCACCCTCATGTTCTTCCACGAATAATCTCTGCTCATTTTATCATAATTCTTAACCATCCCAAGATGACCACCTAGGATAGCACAGTGAAAATACTGGAATATAATGGGCCTTAGAGCAGCAGGCAAGACTACTTTCCCCTTTTTTGTTTGTGAATTACCAAAGCACAGGAGCTGACCTTTGACAAAATAATTAGGACACGATAAAGGATCCTTTTCTAATTTCAATCATATTTCCCTCAAAAGACAATCTGATCTCTGGTGATCACGAATATTCCCAAAAGACAGTGGAATATTATGCAATACACAGGCAATTGGAGACGAAGACTCCTCAGTCACCTTAACTATTGGAGTGAACTTATCATTAGAATGAGACTGTACAGGAATAACGCGAGACTGGCAATCAGCAACCGAATTGGTAGAACCACGGACATGATGAATGGTAAATTTATAGGAAGAAAGTTTAAGTGCCATTCGGCCAAGTATTCCCAACTGTTTAGGATGCGAGAATAACCAAGATAAAGCACCATGATCGGTATACAAATGAAACGGTTTTACTTGGAGATACACACTAAATTTGTCAACTCCCCAACAAATGGCCATGAATTCTAACTCATAGGCGGAAAACTTCCTTTCGTTATCAAGCAAGGCTTTATTTGCGTACGCCTCCGGAATAAAATGTCCATTCACCTTGTGATTTAACCCAGCGGCCAAGGCAATATTACTTGCGTCAACGAACAAATGGAATTCTTCGTCGAAACGAGGGAAAGAAAGCACAGGCGGATTCATAAAAGCTTGTTTCAACTCACTAAAGGCTTGGGTCTCCGCCGTTGACCAACAAAAGGGAACATTCTTACGTTTCAAACGATTTAAAGGAATAGAAATTTCAGAATACCTTGGAATAAACTTAGAGTAAAACCCGCACATGCCGAGAAATCTCGCCACCTCCTTGAGATTCTTAGTAACAGGAAAATCTTTGATCGGCTTAATTCTGTCCGGATCAACCTGGAGTGTACCGTCCTTGATTTAATGGCCCAAGAATGTAAGAGAGGCAGTACCCAGCTTCACCTTTTCTTCACTAACGGTGAGACCTGCCGCTCGTAGCCTCGAAAGGACGGTTCTCACATGATCGACATGTTCACTGGAAGTGTTAGAATAAATACACAGATCATCAATATAAGGGTACACACAAGAATATTTTTAATCTCCCAACACTTCGTTAATCAGCCTTGTGAAGACCTGCGGAGAGTTAGCAAAACCAAACGGCAGTCTGGTGTATTGGAACAATCCAAACGGCGTAACAAATGCCGTATATTTCTTAGGTTCCTCGGTTAAAGGAATTTGATGGAAAGCAGAATTTAGATGAAGGATAGAGAAATATTTGGCACTCGACAAATATTGAAAAGCATGCTCCACCGATGGTGTGGGATAGCCGTCAACCTTCACTTGCTTATTTAACTTTCTATAATCTACCACTAATCTGTCAGTTCCATCTTTCTTAGGAATTAGAAATGCAGGAGAAGACCAGTTTGAGCTGGAAACTTCTACAATACCTTTGTCGAGCAGCGACTGAATGTGTTTCTTCATCAGCTGAGTTTTAGGAGGAGAGAGAGAGAATATGGATGACTTCGAATAGGCGTAGAATTAATTAACTCAATTTCGTAAGTCATCAGAGATGTCACTCCTAACTCACGGGTGAGAACATCAGGATATTGCGATAACAATCGCTTTAACTCACTTAACCATTCATCAGAAGGTTTTGAACTGATTCTTTGGACATCAAGGGCCCGGCATAATCTGTCAAACCACCTGTTATTTTCAAAGAAGGAACAAGAACTGACTTTCTCGCCGATTTAACTGCATTTGTTTTCGAAATCTCGTTCCCAGATTCCCCAAAACTAAACAAAAGTGACGGCTCATTTTGAAATGCCACAGCATTGGCCAGAACAATCATTTGAGATTTTTTAATAAAGTCAAAACCGAGAAGTACAGGAAATGGAACTTCAGCAACATAAAACTTGTGTACCCAAGAGAATTTTCCGATTTGAAGTTTCAGCAGAACAGAGAACTTGAGGCTGAAAGCTTCCCTGGAGACCGTAACTAAATTGATAGAATCAAAACACTTATTACGACCGCGAAGTTTGGGTCTCTGAAAGAACTTCTCGTCGCAAATTGAAATAGAACAACCTGTATCAATGAGTGCATGAGAAGAAACAGATTGAATGATTACCGGAAGTAAAGGCAAATGAGTAGCATGAGGGTGGGGAAAGCCCATCATACTGATAGCTGGTAAGCGTTTTTGACGTATTTTCTTCCGACATTCACTGACATGATGACCAAATTTATGACAGAAGGAACAGGTTGTATGCCTCGAAACTGCGGTAGGAGCGTTATGAGAAACTCCATGGAACTTCATTGAATTTAGAGAACAATGAAGAACTTAGCGCGTCATTGGCGGGGCGCACCCAGGCGCCCCCCACTACTGACGCGCTAAGTCCTTCGGCTAAGTCTGGAGGATAAATAGTCCGCAGAGGATAAATGGTCCAAAGAGGAAATAAATGGAGGGAGTATGCTAAAAAAATGCTACACGAGAATTAACCCGGTTCCTAACACGCGTGCGTTGAAATGGCTATGAGAGGAGCTGGTGCGCATGCGCGGTTCAGATGACCAAAATGAGGCATTTACGGCACAGCACCGCCATTAAGGAGGCTGTAATTTAACCCATATTTATCCCTTCTTTCAATCTTTCCAACTCTCATTCCTTCCAAAATTCAGCACCACTGCTAAGTTTATTGTAACAACTTATGACGAACCTTGCTGCACAACATCTACGATATCAAAAACTATGGCGGTTAAGCCATCAGCGACTTCTTTCCATTTCTCCTTCTTCCGGGATTCAGCCGCGTCGTTGTCTTTCTGTTAACGTTTCTCTTCCTATCCTGAAAGGGGTCTTCAAGTCGAACACGCATCTTCGACCTGAAGATGACTCAGCAAAAAAACACTCGTTCTCCTCTCGAGATATTTTGTCTTTTCTATGCATTGCTTATGATTTTGGAAAGACCTTTGAATCCGATATTTCATTCGACATCGAACTTTCTACTCTTATGACTACCTAAGCGACGGAGCCCAAAATGAGATGGGGAAAATCAACGACTGAATTTTTTATTCTATGGCAACTGACGATCTAGAATTGGAATCCCTTGGATACGACTCACAGGTTCCTTAAGATGGCTTGAAGGGTATTATGTTAATGTAGATGCAATGTCTGTATCCTCATCTGCAACCTGATACTAATACGGCCACTGCGATAGTCTCGTTGGTGCTACTGACCTTTCACAGAAACTAGGATGTAAATCGCTTTCAGACCATTGATTGAAGTTAGGCTTCATATTTAATGTGAATTTAAAACCTATTTCTTTTCTGACAAAGTGATTAATTTCTTACAAACTCAAGCAAACATTTAGACCAGATCATGAGAACAAAATTAGAAGTATATACTTCAGAACAGACACGTTTATACATCGTATTTCCCACGATAGATATGAGACCAGGGGGGTTATTTTGTAATTCTAACTCTTTTTGGAACTGTGGAAGATCCGTTTTGCGCACTAATTGGCTCAATGAATGGCTCACATTGAGTTCAATGAATGGATCAGATTGAACGGCTCGTGAATTTTTTCGACATATCATTAACAGGAGCACTATGTATTTTATACTATTATCCAATCATAAAAGAATAGTGTAATGTAATAATTACACTTTTAAACATAAGAGTACCGTTGTGCTTAAGATTATCAAAGGTGTAAGTAAGCTGTAAGGTGTATTGCAGTCTGTTAACGTAAATAATTTCAAGTGAAGGAAGTAGAGCATACGTACTTTGGGAAATATTTCATTAGCGTACTGTAATGATCTCTTCATTCATATAAATTCTTGCTACAGTGCTGAATATTTTGGATGGGTCAATTGTTGGCACAGTGAGAATTTGATGGACGAATTTCAGTCGCATACTCTCCATGCGAGAAAGGGACACCGTAGGAAGTATTTAGGATAACTTACGGTTTCCTTCCAAAAATATATCAATTTTCCTTCCAAAATATAAAGCATGAGTCGATATGTGATTATAACAACTGTGTTTGCGCACAAATAAAACCCTTAGATGGAGTAAAGAGTACATATTTCCGCAAAAAAAATATTGGTACCGGCGATTGGAAGTTGATGGAGGCCATGATAAAAATAAGGAAAACAACATCATTTTTCATTCTTCACCTTGTCATAAAGTCTCCATAGCCTAGCCTAGTGACTAGCGTCTTTGTCTTCGAATGTAAAGTTTGATTGTCCACCGACTCAAATCTATTTGTTAGCATATCTTTTGATAATTTTTTTGGCCTAATTATTTCTTTAACTCATAATTTAAAGTGTATTCATTGATAGTTCCAGTGAGTCTCATCCAAAATTAAATTTAAACATCTCTTTAGGTATCTGGTGTCAAATTTTTCTGAAGGCGAACATTATTTCGGCGACTGTAAGCGTAGAATTCGAGATCCTTCGCTTTTATTACGGGATATAACCGAATTACATGTGTCTGATGCAATCAGGGGTCATCGCCATCCCCGTTTCCATTTCTGGGACGATTTTTCCTGGTAGATTTTGACTGCGACACTTCAATGCTTCAGTGAAAATACAACTTTAGCAACTCCATTAATACGTTTTTCGTCTCCAAAACTGAATATTAACGACCACTTCGCAATCGAACTGAATATTAATTTCATAAACAACCCTTGGGAGATTACATAGTTGTGGATTGAAGGAAATTGATATTCAATCGATAATATCCAACAAGTGGGTATTACTTGTGACTATCTAGGCTTTGAGGTACTCTCCGATAGACGCTGATTTTCTTGGAAATCGCTTATAAGTCTTTCTGGATTTATATGGCACTGTGAAAGCCCGTTCAAGTTGCTTCAAGTATTCCCGAACAATTGACACTGAAAGGCCGTCTCTAATGGTATTGAATGGATTTTTGAAATGGTTTTAGACGGCTTGTTCAACGTCCTTTGCTCGAGACTTCTCGAATTGAGTGTATATGTATAACAATACTTCCGTTTAAACTTAAAGTTGGTGGTTTTCTCAGTGTCTGACCTCTATTTGATGACGAAGACTTGAATAAACGCAACGATGCGATGGTACGAAGCTGAGAGAGACCAATCCAAAGATAATGAAGACGAGAAAGCCTGAGTCTACATTCCATTCATTACGGGAACCACGGTAAGGATCGCCAGAACATTGAAAAAGCAAGGCGTCACCACTAGGTTCAACTGCGCCACAAAAATCAGTGACATTCTACCCTCGGCTGAAGACAAAATCCAACAGGATCTACATGAAGGAGTTTACCAGGTGCCCTGTTCCTGTGGGAACTCATACATCGGTGAGACTTGCCGGCCATTAAAGGTACGAATGCAGGAACACCGGAGAGCCACGAAAAATGGACAATTTCACCTGTGGGAGCCGTATCGGAGCACGCCTGGACCCCGGGAAATTACATAAAATTTGACGAGGCCAAGGTAATAGTGAGAGAGAGAGCAGATATTACCCTAAGCTAATTAGAGAATTCATCGAGACAGCACGGACGGACAACTTCAACAGAGACAGAGGACACCACCTGGACGATACATGGAGGAGAATCCTGAAAAGGACCAATGAGGGAGCAGTACCAGAAATCGGCGGGAAATAGGTCCTACATTATGAGGGCCAAACTCATGAACCGGCATCTTTGACCTGAAGACGCTGACAGTAGTGTCAGCGAAACTGTTGTCACTCACAGAAGAAATACGCGGTAGATCTCGAATAATTAAGATCGACTTACCGAAGAGTTAGACTTTTCGTAAGGACTCGCCCCCGATGCCATTCGATAGAGCCGCAGAGAAGTATTTAGGAAGATATATTTTGCGTAATTACGAAGGTAGTGGGAATGTTCTAGATGATAATCACACTACAAAGAGAGAGAATCCTCGTGTGGGATCATGATTCCCAGGCAATAAATAGTTTGGAAATTATAGCTTGGCAGCCCTGCTCTCGTTATAATTAGGGTCAGCACTATTGTTGTTCGAGCGGCGGAGGAATTTCATTTAATTTTTTATAAGGAAAATTATGAACAATAAAACTGTTAGCCACGACGTCCGCTCAAGGGCAAATAAACAATATGGAATTAAAAAGGAGGAGTGAAGTGGTCAGAGGTCAAAGGGGACAGACCGCCGACAGGAGGCAAAGCATTTGTTGACCAAGCGTCATTGCAGCCGCCAACAAGTACAGGGAAGTCGAGGATAACCCGGAAGGCAGAGGTGGAGGGACGCGAAGCTGACTCAGAGGCGAGGTCATGATAGCCGAATTCTCCGAACACAAAAACAACGCCTTTTTCACCTTCAAGTGAGCCAGTATTATCTTTATTTGTATCATAAGGGAAGATTGCTGATGTGACTCAACAGTATTACTTATTGAACAATTATTACCTGAGTATTTGTAGCAATTAAGAAATTAAATGGGCAAATAATGATTTGCATATCAAACTTGGGTATTTGCAAATGGACATTTGATTGATTGGAAGTAAATGTGAACATATTTTTTAATTGAAAGAGCATGTTTTATTTTGTGTAGGAATTTGAATTTGCATATATTGTGAGATCTGTGCAGTTGAGGTGAGTAACACGTGTAAGCTGAGAGGTCCGAGGAGAGGCCAGAGTTAATTAAGGTAGTCCGAGCGAAAAATCATTTTGCTTAGAAATCAATGAATTTGGTCTCATTTTAAAGAAAAATATCTCACCCTTCCAATGACACCAAAACTTCAACCCCTTACCACATTACCTTTGGAGATATTTGCCAAAAAATACCAGCCCTCTTACATGTGAAATTGTTCGTGTATGCACTCCAGAGAGACCTCATTTAACAAATGAGGTATTTATAACATTTAGATGTGAAAAAACTAACAGCGTGTAGTTTACATATTTTCTCAACCATTTTTTAAAATAAATCATATTGTCACCACAGTAGGTTCTTGGGTATCACTATAAACCTTCCGTTTTGAAGGAGTTTCAAACGCACCGCGAGAAAAAATGAGTCAAGGACTTATTTAGCTTACATATATTACCATTAATGATGTAATTTTAATTGATGTGTCCTAGAGCTGGTGAAATTAAAACGTTTAATTCGAATATGGTCTCTATTATGACTAGGGAACTATCTCGCACGGACTACCTTAAAAGCGACATCAGAACTTTACAGCGTTTTCGCAATCACTATTCAAAACGAAAAACAGTTTTTGAAGGAAAACATCCATATAGTCACTGTCGCAAGAATTCACTCCAACAATGAAAAACTACATGTTGAAAGCATCTGGTAAAGTTATCAGTGTTGCTGTCACGTTTTCGCTCTCATTAGAGCTTTTGCGATGAGCGATGATAAACGCGAGAGCATGGAGAGCCGTTGATCGCCCCCCTTCGCCACGCTAAATGACTCTGTGGTTGCACGGTTGACTTTTATTTCTGCTCCCGTCTATGATGGTTTTTCACCATTGCCGCACCCGATCCTTTAACGGCTCCCGTTCGAAAAGGGATGGCTGTGGGCTGCATTTCTGCTCATCCTTGGAATTTGTTTTCCTGCAAGGTGATTGAATCTGCCAATAGACGTCCACCATTTATGTCGTTTCCCGGTATGCTTTGATCAGACTGGTAAGTTGATTTTGTAGCCTTATTTATTGAATATTGCGATTCGAGGTTTATAATAACAGTAGTCTCTCCCTACATGCTTTACGGAGCCGAAACATGGACTACAAATGAAAGAGAAAAAATTAAACTACGAGCCGCTGAAATGGACTTTTGGCGGAGGTCGGCTGTGAAATCAAGAATAGAAAGAGTTAGAAATGAGCATATGAGAGCAATCATGGAGGTAGAGAAGGATGTAGTGGAGACTGTTGAAGAAAGGTGATTACGGTGGTATGGACACGTCCAAAGAATGGGGGATGAAAGAATACCGAAAGCTGCTCTAAAACGGGTTCCGGAAGGCAGAAGGAGAAGAGGAAGACCCAAGAAGAAGTCATGGTGGGCTGGAGTGAGGGAGGAAATGGTCAGGAGGGGGTTGGTTGGATATGGAAGATGCATTTGATAGGGACTGGTGGAGAGTGGGGATTGGGTGATGGATCTGATGAGTGGACCCTACTATTTATGGATAGATAAATGTGTGTTCGGTTTGGGGAGGGAAACTGCTGTAAAGTGAAATATCCCTAATTTTAAAAAGTCTCTCCCTCTACCGTTTTCTCCGAATTTCATCCCTCAGCTCTGCTATCCTTAGTAATGGTATATAAAATACATATGTTGATCTCTTCCACCGACACCATAGTCCTACTCAGGAATGAGCAACCTATTTGGATTGCATAAGTTGTAAGCGACAGAACACAAATTACAAACGGGTAAATAGGAATAAGGATGTAACCGAGTCATCTATCCATCATCAGCATCACCCATTAATTATGATTATTTTTTCTAGTCAGCGTAAAAAATTAATGTTACTGGCCGAAATAATTAACAATGAAAAAAAGGCATGTAAAATCTCTATCTCCAGCTCAGCATTTGTTTTGGAGAAATAATTGATCGTCACAGAGACCTATAAAAGCCATCCGGGGGATTTGGGACACGGAGTACGCAATCGAGTAAAAATTATATTGCGTCCTCGTTTCGCGTCCTCTTCCGATCTCGTGGAATCCAAATTACTGAAAGGCGGGCGAAGGGAGAAATTTCAATTCCCTTTTACGACAAAGTTCTCGGGGCATAGGTTTTACTGTCCCCGTTGAGGCCTCCATGAGAGGGACATCCACCCCGTGTTACTACGTCTGCCAATTTCCGGGAACCCAGCCAGCCAGTCGTCAAGGAAGAATTCCGAATCGTTAAACCGTGCGCGCGGAGAAGGTCTGTTTAATAATTGAGAATCACGGCGCTGAGTGTGGGAAAGAGGAAGAGAATGGGAGTAGGACATTAAAATTGGCTTATCAGCATCCACATACTACCTTCCCTGAGAGCCGCTGAAGAGATGGGTGTGTGGCAGGGGGGTGTTAGGACACCAACCGTGGAAAGGCGAGGAAGAGGGAATGGAGGCTTGGCGATGGGGGTGAATTCTTTTTCTCAGCATCTCTAATGGTCTCCAAACATTGCATTCAACAAAAATGATGTGGTACGAAGTCACTGGCACGGGTGCATATACACCAGGGTTGAAATTTGGCATGAAAAATTCAGTTGACTTCACCGGGATTCGAACCCGGATCTCCCAATTGCCGGTCAGGTGTGTTCGCTTTAATCCCCCTCAAAATTCGCTTTGACGGAAGATGGATTGGTGGTGTACTGGCTAACACAACTGTCCGGCAGTTGGGAGATCTGCGTTCGAGTCCCGGTCAAGTCAAATTATTTTTTCATGGCGAATTTCAACCCTCGTGTATCTCTAATGGTATCTCTCATGGAAATCTCATTTCATGGAAAGAATGAATGTTTCTTTCTGTCAGTTCAGGAGTGTGTTTCTCTTATTTTTCCAAACCTATCCGTTCTGGAGACATTGCTCGGGAATAAAATAATTGCTCCCTGAATTATATCGTTCTGAAACTCATCCAATCGGATTCTTCAAGTAATCTAAGCCTGGCGTGCAGCCTCAGAGTCTCTAAGGGCTCCCAACCTAGTCCCAGTCTATCAGTTGTGTCGCACTCTCAGTTCAATTTTGGTAGTTTTGCACTTATCTTTGAAGGCACGAGACACTTGGGCTTTTTAAAGAGAGCACGTCATTGGGTGGACGAAGAAGCGCCCTCTCTCTATTTCTGCGCCCCAAGAATCCCCAAGACAGATTCCTCCACTGGTCCACAATGCTTCCTGTCACCCCATAGATACGATCCTAGCACCTCGTAATTGGAATCAAGCCCCTCTGTTATGTCGCGAGATCTCGTGGAGGTAAATTCAAGGTACGTGAAGTTACAAATCATGGCTCTCGAAGATAAATCCTGCTTTTAAAAAAACTCATTTAAACCAGTTTGTTTTCTTCTAACTGAGCATACGAGGAGGAAGCGAAGAAATATATGAAGCTACGAATAGCGGAGTGATTTCACATTTAAATTTTATGCGTTGTCCAACCAATAATAATGAGAAAGGGTCGGAAGATACCTGGAGTTCACTGGCTGGCTGTGAAATGCTATTTCCTCATACCCATACACCTCAATACTTGGAAAATACCTCGGACCTAGATACAACTTCTTCTCAGTGGAAAAATTCTTAACATCTCTCTGGTTCTTGTCCTGAACAAATGTTGATTTGACAGGTCACTAAATAGTGCATAATAGCCAGAGGGATAAATAGTGAACAAAATAAATAGGGTATTTTAAAAGAAAATTTCGGAAATTTTCTTTCCGTGATGGGATTTTGTTTTCCAGGCATTTAAACAAATCCTTCAGTCATACTTTCAATAATACTAATATTATTTACATTTCAAACCTACCAGAAAGAGTTTTAAAATTCATTTTCTTTTCGCCGCTAGGTATGGCGTATAAGGTAAATAATAAAGAAGAGAAAAAAAGAAAACTCACACTTATGTGTTTTCTGTCACTTCACTCTTTGACTTCTTATCTCTATGCGCAATGCCTTGTGGCTCTGCATGTTCTTCATCGCGATATGTGATACCTATGTGAACTCATACAGGGAGTTTCAGGATGATTCTGCGCACTTCAAGAGGCGGTAGGGTAAGCGATTTGAAGCATTTTAAATCCAATCAACGTGGGAGAATAACTGTATGATGGGGGCGAATGGTGAAATAATTGAACAAGTGGATGATTTTGTGTACTTAGGTAAGATGTTTCCGAAATATGGACGGATAGATGAGGGGATAAAGAGACGTGCGAATGTTGGAAGGAAAGTGGTAGGTAGCATGTGGAATGAGTGCCTGTCTAAGGAAGTGAAAATCGCCGTGTACACAAGTGTACTTCTCCCCACTTTTTTGTATGGTAGTGAAACATGGGTATGTCAGGATTGACTTAAAAGTAGACTAAACGCCGTGGGTATGAGTTATCTGAGGAGTGTTTGTGGCAAAAGTAGGATGGATAGGGTCAGGAATGAGTGGGTCATGAATGAATGTGGGTTAAATGCTCTAGTAATGGACGTGTATGAAAGGAGTGTGCTTCGTTGGTTTGGCCATGTTGAGAGGATGGATGGGAATCGAATAACAGAACAGATATATGAGAGTGAAATGAATGGTGCGAGAGGGAGAGGTAGGCCGAGAAAGTTGTCGTTGAATGTGGTTGATGAAATTCTTTGGAGGAATATTAGGAGTTTTAAAAACAGGAGGGCGTGTATGAAGCAGTGTATGGGGGTAAATGAGGCAAAAGAGATTTGCAAGGATCGGTCAGTATGGAGGAAATTATTGAAGCAGAGTTAGGTGTACAAGTATGTATTTTTGAGTGAACGTTAGTGACTCTGCCTACCCCGGAAGGGAACGGCGTGATTGGTATGTACGTATCAACGTGGGATTGCAACTCTTTAATTACGGAGCTATGGCAACGCAAAAATTTTGTCAGAAGCAGTCTGCAGGTAACATGGAAACACCAAAAAGGAGTGTAATCCATCAACACTAATGAAGAAAAGCTGGTTTATGATTGGCTATTTTTTCCTTTGGTTATTCAGTCTGGCGATTTGCTGGCAATTTCTGAATTTCTGATAACATGAAAATCTGAGCATTATTATTCTTAAAAAAATTAATTTGGGGAATTACTTTTTATTTTGAGAGATTCCTCCTCAAGTGTTTGCCGAGACATAAAATTATCATATTTTATGTAATTTCTAAATCTGGTTAAAATAGTTTGATAGCTTAATTTTACCGGAAATATGGCACCTTATATGGTTACGTTACATGAGCGCAATGATTGACATATCTCTGTCATGCTTGGAAATTATATGCATTCATCGGAAAAGCAATTAACTTATAGAAATAATCGAATACTGTAACCCTAATGGAGGGATTTTCGTGACCTAAAGGAAGTAAAGAATCAAGCGGAAACACAGATCTCCAGCGGAGATTATCTTCATGGATTGATTGTCGATAATAGGCTCTGAGATTTATTGTTAAAGAAACTGATTGTTCGCGTTAATTCATCTCCTCCACCTAACTTAACTGCATGATTCACCTCGGGGTAAATCCTCGATTAACTAGGATACTGAGACAAGAGCCAAGACCATGCCTTACTTGCTTTCCTTTCCTTGCCTTCTGCAAAGATTATCTCACCAAGCGTGCAATCGTCTGCCTGAATATTTCATGCATGGTGGTCGGTAGTCCACCATGCAGGAGTAGTAGTAACCGCCGCACCGAGGGGATGCACTGTGAGATAGGACAAGTGAAAAAGGCGCTACGTTCCACATCCAGGGGATGGAAAGACATTAAATCGCTCACTGCTCAACGTTGATGTTTAGATTAAAATCAGTTTCATATGTTCGGTAATTACGATGAGAGTTAGTGTGAATCTCCCTCGCAAGACGCTCACAACCGCGGGCACGACCTCTTATGCATATTCCGGGGACATTCATGGAGCATAGAGCAAAAATTTTCCTCCCCTGCCATGTCTCTCGTTCCACAGCGAGCGAAAACCGATATCACCGCAGCCGTGCTTCTCGGCAGTTGTACGGTATTTTTTTCCGAAAAAAGAATATCAGTTTACGATTTACGAGTTATGTTTTAAATCTCATGTGTCAGGGCCACTGACAAAGAGATATTCTCACTGGAATGTCACTTTTCTCCTAGCCATTCGAATTCATCTGCTTCAATGTGGTGTATATGAGGTTAGAAATGAGTGAGTCATGAACGAAAGAGTGTTGCTCGAATGCTCTCCAGTAATGGACATTTAGAACGGAGGGTGCTTCTTTTGTTTAGCCATGCCGAGGTAATAGATACGGGTTGTATGATTAAACCGATAATAGAGAATGGAGTGGAAGAGTAAGTGAGAGGAAGGAGAAAGCCAAGTCAGTTTTAAAATGAATTTGTTGAAGAGACTATTTAGACTATAGAGGTTGATTATTAGGAGTTAAAGGTTACTCGTGTTTTCCACCGGGTCAAACTCTCCGTCTTGGCCCGACGTTTCGATGAAGGAGTCGTCCATCGTCATCAGGGCATATGCCGGAGTGCTTACGTACCCTCTGATTAATTTAGACTAGCGTGAAAATACACGCTCTGATGACGATGGACGACCCGTTGCGGTCTGGTGGATGGAATCAAAAGAACAGCGGCTTCCATCGTAAAATCAGATATTAGGTGAATGTTATCTGCAGGGTATCTTGCGGTCAAAAAACAAATTTGTAATTGACAACGGTGACCATGACAATTACTATGTTTCCTGAGAGGAAATAGAGTAAATAATATAAATTAACGTCGAGACGATTATATTTTAAATCATTGCCCTCATAATATTAACACACATACAGTAAGTACGATGTTGATATTTATGAATAGTTAATCACTGATGTTATAGGGATTGATGCTGTTTCATTTGTCACTAATGATGTTACACGCTGTCAAAGGCCCCTTCACTTGAAGAGCCACAAAAATATCAGTTCTGAATTTGTCAAGCAACCTAAGCCTAGCGTGTAACCTCCGAGTCTCTAGGGGCTCCCACCTTAATCCCTCTTAAAGCTGGAGGTACTTTCATCTTTATTTGGTCCGAATATTTATTCCTGGGTCTTCTCCGGTGGACTTGACCCATTATTTTATCTTTAATAATATTCTTTTTTCTGATTGTATCCACCCACATCTTCTCCATATTGTCATTCTCCAGCTTCCCGCTCATTTGCCCTTTCTAACGGACGTCCCCCTCTCCCGCACCTGGACCGTTCCGAATGGGGGACTATTTTACCTCCGGAATATTTTAACGGTAGGAATACCATCATATCATATGTAGTTCGAATTCAAGGCTGCATCTTTTAGAAAGACTAATGGGATGGTTTCCCCGTTGCCTTCCTTATCTCAGTCCCCTGGTTGATTCTGTGAACTTCACTCTCGCCCTGAGCTGTGGCTGTTGATCGATACCGGTCCGATCTCCTTTATCTGCGCCATCACTGCTCTTTCGGCTTAAGACTGTTGCCTCTCAGTAGTTCAGTGCTCAGCTCAGCAGTGAGGTTAGTTCGGCCGCATTGTAAATTTTGATATCCTGAGGAAAACATTTTCCGCCATTTTTTCTAGAACTTGAGACCCTGGGAATGAGAGTCGAATACGCTACCTCCCGAATGAAAACCACGAATCATTATTCCGCCCACTTCACAAATGATCACTGCCCCCGCCCATGATAGTGAACGAATTACTTAGTAAATGTATCTCCATTGTTCTTTATCCATATGTAGGTTTTCGGATAGTATCTCCAATAGAGTGGCCTGTTCTTTGGTTTACAAGCATGGTTCGCAATTTCGTATATGTCGGGAGAATACTTGAGACAGTTTTAAGGTCGAGATTGTTTCCCAACATTTAAGTAGTCGCAGAATTCTGTCGATATCATACTTTTGGTGTAGCACAAGAATGCATTTTACTCGCCGCAAGCAATATGAAGCCCCTCAGGTCTGCCCTCATATACATCCGACCATTGCCTTCACTGGGAAGTGTTCATTGGGAAGAGTGATCGTGGACCGTGGGCACTTGTGCTCACCATCTGGTTGTAGAATCGACCACCTGTGAACGTATTGATGTCTGTTGACACAGATGAGCTGTAGGAGACTTCCGCATGTAAGCTGTCGCGATCATTGCATATATTGCCTAAGGAACTTATTTCTCACTCTTTACGTAACACGTCGGTTGACGGGATGAACGTCATATAATGGAACGTTAGACGTTCCTCACAATAAAATAGGAAGTTTTTTATAACATGAACAACGGATTAAATCACTTAAGTGGGAACTATATAAATTCTTCATTCAATGCTAGAATGTAAGTCTCGTTTGAACGCTTTTTTCGTTCCCATGCCGATTGCCGATGTCAATATTGACTGCATTGAATTGAATCATACTAAGGGAGGAATCAATTTGTGATATATAACGATGAATACCGACATCAACAGATGCACAAACCATACACCAATGACAAACTCATCCGATACAATGGTGAAAACTTTATCTAACACGAGGAAGAAAAGCACTTCCATCCGTTGACTTTATCAGTTCAACCGCACAACTGTTGGTCAGTTGTAGGATGCCAATCAACGTTAATTAAAAATTACCAATAGCCGAACTTTTAATCTCAAAAACGCACATATGTCCCTTCCGATTGCCATTTTTAGATGCTTAACATAATACATACTATGCTCATCCCTCCGTATTCAACTTTTCCATGCGCTGCTATTTCGAATTTCACGTTCTGTATGTTTTTAGCTTTACATTAACGCATAAATTTTCAAACATGTCAAATGAAAAGTATGCAAGCGAGGCTAAAATAAAACACAATGAACTAATAATAATATATGCTAGACATTGAAAATAATGTCATTTTCCGTATACATACTTTCACTTTCAAAAGTTGGTCCACACGGATAGCGCGACCATCTGCTGAAATGGAGCTTCGCGTATTGCATACGCGTTCCATGACTTTTGGGGGCCAATTTTACTGCTACGACTAGCCCAACTTGACTTTATTTTGTGTACGCTGAGAGACCCTCGCGTGACCTCCTCCCTCCGACGACGAATAGCCAAAAAAATCATCCCAACCCCCACTCTGTAAAGAAAACGCTTCGCGGGTTCTTCGGCTGGCGAGAATTTCCCGTACTCTCCTCATGACATGGGTGGTCGTGAGTGGAAATGAGTGAAATTGGCCCTGAATTAGGCACTGAATACCCGATGTGCAATACCCGAAGTCAGAATTCAGTGAAGTACGAAGTTGGAAGTGGTCACCGCGAGAACCGACTTTTGAAAGAGATAGTACCTCTCCCGGACTCCGCAGCCAGGTAGCGGAGAGCTCAACTCACAGGGCTACCGCACCGTTGGTAATGAATGGGGCACCCTAAATGTAAAAATCAGCGGAACGGAAAAGTTATTTAATAAATCCTAGCTCGCTGGGAATCGAGGAATCGGTCCAGCGGCAAAGAGGGGGTGTAATGGGGGGGGTAAGGGTAGTGTTGGGGAGGGAGGGATGGGGTTTGGGGTGAGTTTTGTGGAAGTGCGCTCAGGGTAGGGAATGAGGGTCGGAAAGTGAGTCAACGATTCCATTTTTGGAACGCGGGGGACATTCCGGAGAACTTTATGAGATTCTCCCAAATCGATTACAGGTTATGCCACCACTTGTCCTCCATATTCATCCCCTATTTCGAAATGAGTGTTTGATTAACGCACATTTACAGAACCAGAACCTTGGCTACGGATAGTTGACCTCTAATGGAGAAATGTCAATGGAAACAGTTTTTAGTAGAGTGCAAAAATAAGACTCAATAGATCGAATGATTAACGGATTTGTTTGTGCATTCTTTAACTAGATATTAATGATAATTCATTTGGTGCAGCTGCTTAATGCGGACTGTATTAAATACGTATATTCGCATGAGATCAGCATAATTTTGTATCGTGGGAGGTAGCATGTGCGGGCACAGAGAAAGAGAGGTCAGATCGGAAGAGGGAATGCAAGAGGCTCGGTGATTGTTCATTCTAATATTTATGGGGGTACTACAGAACCCAATGTAAAAGGCTGGTCATATCTTACACGATTGGACATAACTATATTGATGTGGAACAGGAAGGGGAGGAAACAGAAGGAAGATAGCGGTTCAGGAATTTTTAGGGAAGTCGGTCTGTGATAAGAATTATACAAGTTTTACATCTTGGCCGGTTAAAACGGGTGGCTGGAGCTTTAGAAATATTAAAAGATTTATTAAGGGATTTAGTAGCCTTGAATACAACGGACAGGTTCCGGGGACGTTTGTAGACAGCAGAGAGTCATTTAGGGAAGACATTAGTTGTGGTTGGATTGCTCGAAAGGAATTCCGTGAGGAGATGTTTTAGGGACTACATGCCAGGGAAGAGAGTGATACAAATAGAGGTGTTATTACACTTTAGATAGGAGGTTGATTTAGGCTGGTAAGGTTTTCTATGGATTGTTTTACATGAAAGGGATTTTGGGTAGCCCCTGTGGAGAAGAGACTGGTGTAGATTGGATCTTGACAGGTACCACGGCCGATATCCTCGAACGACTTTCAAATGTCGTTTTTTACGTGTACGTGCTGGATTAATGTATAAAGAGCAATTCCCACCATTTATTTGTTTTACGCTGATTGTTTCACTTTTTTTACTTCATTCACATTCATATGTTACATTATTTTTACCAAAACCAGTTTTAGAGCTAAAATTACTTCTCACATTCTTAAAAATGTATTAAATTGCTTCATTGTCTGCTCCATATTTATATATTATTTCATTATAAGCTGAGGAGATCGAAATTGAACACCTCATTGCACAACCATCGTTTTATTGCGCTGAACAATGCGTCAAGCGGAGCCTATTTAATACAATGGAGTTATCCTAAACTTTCCTTGACTCGGGTAGAATTGGTTTTCACAGAGGAAGTACGCTTATCATGCGAATACCAAATTAACTCGAAGAAAAGTACAAAAGGTTTAACTTGCATTCTACTGTGAAGTTCCACCATTTAACGCCTAATTCCGTGAATTATTTGATTTCCTTCATTAACGAGAGTATTATTTGATCTCATGAGTATCGACAGATCTCCTATGCTTTGCTCGTATAAACGACGTTTAAGACCTGGAAGCGTCATTGAAGATATTGCCTCGGAATATTTCCCGCGGCAGTTCCTACGTAATTCGTCGTCGTAGGTATTTGCTACAGGCGTGAATATCTTCATCTGCAGCTTAGCATGGGCGCACTAGAATAGGATGCAACCGCTTGGGTCGTGGCTTCTTGAAAACCTTCGACTCCAACGCGCCGCCATCTTTTAATGGACCGCATAGGCTGGGCTGGACATATCCTCCCCCCTTCTCATCCCCTGAAATAACATCAGAAGTTAGGATGCCAGGGTGCGCATTGGCCCGACAAGACTTGTGGTAAGATTTCCGTTATAGGCGGATTTTTTGCATGGCAATTTCTGCGCAGGAAGCATCATTTAAGGTAGTCCGAGCAAGATAGTTCCTTAGTCATAATAGAGACCATATTCGAATTATACGTTTTAATTTCACCAGCCGTAGGACACATAAATTAAATATTGCATTATTAATGGTGCAATTATATATTTTTACATGACAGAAATTATAATAAATCAAATGAAAATATCTAAACAAGTCTTTAACTTGACTCATTTTTTTCGTGCGGTGTGTTTGAAACTCCATCAAAACTGAAGTTTTTTGTGATACCTAAGAACCTACTGCGGTGACAATACGATTAATTTTCAAAAATAGTTCAGAAAACATACAAACTACACACTGTTAGTTTTTTACGACATCTAAGTGTTAGAAATTCCTCATTTGCTAAATAATGTCTCTCGGGAGTGCATACACGTACCATTTCCCATGTATAAGGGCTGGTATTTTTTGGCAAATATCTCCGAAAGTAATGTGGTAAGGGGTAGAATTTTTGTTGTCATTGGATGGGTGAAATGCTTTTCTTTAAAATGACACCAAATTCATTGATTTCTAAGTAAAATGAATTTTTCGTTCAAACTACCTTAAGTGCAAATGCCACTTGGCAGGCCAATAACGAGGAAAAATGTGAGCCATCGATAAGCGTGGAGATTCTCATGTGCGGATGCCGTTGAGGACAGTGTGTTTTTATAGGAGATGCACCTGACAAAGGGGGACTGGAGGAGAAAAAGGGCGAAAGGCCGAAGGACGAGATATGAAGGTGCAAAAGGTAGGAAAAGGACGTATAGGAGGGAGGCGGGTGTCATGTCTTCTTCTTTTTTTGGAGCCTGGGTGGTCTTTTCATTCATTTTGCGAAACGTTCGACCGGCGGAGAGGCGGGAGTGGGGGGTGGTGGGGGCGTTGTTCGTACGTGCCTCGCAGTTATTGAGGAAGGAGAACGGGGATGAGGATTCATACTCGCCTCCTCCTTCGCCTCCCGAGGGTTGAGTGTAAACCCAACGGAGATGGATGGCAATATCTCTCCATTGTGGAGGAGACACCGCCGTCCCACTTGTTTTGCACACAGACACACTCACATTATATATACACACACACATATGCATGCAAATCCTTGTTCCTCATGTCTCTCTCTCCCCCTCTCTCGCCCACACCATTCATCCTCTCCTACCATTCGTTTCTTCTCGTGGGTAAGGTTTTACCATGAATAGATTTTATGGATTTAGATGTTTGGAATTGTTGCCTAGGCTACGTGTTGCCTGAATTTCCACTTTTAGTTCACCCAGTCCTTGGCTCCACTTCGATTAGAGCCTTTTGAGTTGTTATTGTAAATAGACGTAGTTAATTGTTGCTAACGTGAGACTGTGGTGAATATTCAATAACGATCAAGGAGATATGAATTACTTGATGCTTTCAATAATATCTTGCTATTTTTGTGATCTAAAAGTTACTTTGTAAATGCTAGAGAGGAAATATCTATTACAGAAAATGTGTAAGAGGTTTATGAAACGTCCATCGTGTGCCGACGACGATGTTTGCCAGACTCTGATTCTAATTTTAATGCATTAAGCCCATTCGGCTTTAATAAAGAATTTAGAATGCCTTGTTTGAACAGAACTTGCTTCGTACCAGGCTGCAAAACAGGGTATGAGTCTACGAGGACCCGAAATAGGAGACTTGGATTGAAAAACAAGAATCCATTTAAGGCGGCGGTAAGTGCATTCCTTTTCACCTACACTGCAATGATGGCCATTGAGAATGCTCATGAATTCACCTCGCATTATTACAAAATTTTCGTATAGCAATATTCACGAAGTAATAAGAAGTTATTGTGCATTTGTGTAATTTAATTTGGAGAGGGATTGAATATATCTGTAGACCGGACGATCTGTAGACTGACGACGAACACGTCTTACCGGAAAACCGGTAAGACGTGTTCATTTACTATGGACTGTATTCACATTTGAACTTCCGTCTTTCATCACTAGGCGGCACCACTTTCCAAATAGTTGTTTGTTTACGGAACTATGGACAACAGTTTTTGGCGACGAGATAACAATCCATAATATATATTCATGGGTTTGGCTTCGCATGAATGGGACCAGCAGCAGCAGCGCTCCATTTTTTCCCCAAGCGGTTAAAGATGCAAATGCAAGGAGACTGGCAGTGGAACGCGCCTTCGCCATAGGAAGCCAAAATAACTTTTAAATGGAATTATATTAATGTTTTCAACTTTATATAGCCTGTGGTAATGATACAAATTGAGCCCGCCTCCGGTGAAGTACATTTCATTTGAAAGAACAATTTTGCAAGTGCGTCGCTTATTATGTTGTCAAGTAAGTGACCATATTCATTTAGCTTCTTGAATAAATAAATAATACCCGCTACTCACATCTGACCTCGACGATAGTTAAGTTCATAAAGGGCCTTGCAACGACGTCACTTCTACAATTTTTGGCGTCTTGAAAATCATAAAAAACATTCACGATAAAAGGAGCCTTCAACGTTCCTTGAGGCTCAACGAAGCAAAGTTTCCGGATCGACGTGGGAGAATCAGGCGAAGGGGCGATGTTCGAGGAATTTGACTGAAAAGAAATACAACGAGTATTGTCCATGACCAGGTGGTGTTTTAATGGCGTTCTGAGTCTGGGACATTTCCAAGTGGTGCGGAATGAGTGTCGTGGACGATATTCTGGGCTTCGTTGTTGCAGAGTTCGATGATATTCCTCGCAGTAACATCTTTCTTTTGACATCCTTCTTTCTAATTGGGGTGGAATCTTGAATATATCCATGAATTTCTCAATTTTCGTCGAAGTTAACACCTTATATCTCTCCATTTCTCTTAATATTTATGTGTTTGATTTGTTTTGTGGTTTTACCTGCAATCATCCGAAATATTTCGAATGAAACAACTTGATTGAATTAGCGCGTAGAATATGCATTATGAAATAATGACAACAACAATACTTGATGATCATCTTCTTTTTATGAAAACCTCAATAGTTCCTTGATTCCACTTCCAATTTCACTTCGTCAACCTTCTACTTTCAAATGGCACAAGACCTGTTCCCAGGCCTCGCACACCTTCCTAGTTATAAAGAAGAGTTTGGCCCTCTAGTCCATTCGACACGGGGTATTTCAGGTAAAGATGATGGCATTGACATCGAAGAAAACCTCTGGCATTCATTCTTCTAACTAATGTTCAAAAATGATAAGATTGTTGCCGCATTTCGGTAAATTAAACAAGCGTTAGATTTGTTATTTGAGATTTCGCTATCAAATAAAACCTCAAAAATCCACATTTGTTTTTATATTTCTAAAATACATTGTCTATATGCCAGCAATTGCAAGAGGTTGTAAAAGGGGTCATATTTACAGAGGGCTTGGAAATTTTGGGAGTAAAAAAGATGAGTTTTTGAGGCTAGAGTCACAAAAAAATCCTAGCAATGGCATTCATGCGTTAAGAAACGGGGACGACGCCTCCTTACGACCTCCAAGAAGCCCAGTGTGGACATCTATCGAGTCCTTCCATAAAACCACCGGAACGCCGGACGGCCATGACAACATGGGGGATGGTGGTATCATGTGGAATCATGGGTGCTCACCGAGGAAGAGAGCTGAATGAATACGAGCGATGCTCATCGACGACGAAGGGGGAAGAAAAAAATGAACTCTTGGAAGGAAGGAAAACATATCACGTCTTAGAAAGACCGCTTGACATTTGGCTCCCTCAGGATTCGCGTTCGATATCCTCCCTTGCGAGACGCGAATGCCCACGTTCCTTGAAACGCCGAGGACGCGAGCGAGCCAGGGATTGGATTCTTCTCTAGTGCCTTCAATATTTCGCCACACCACTTCACATAAGACTCGAATCACGAGACAGAGTAAACATTTACAGTCTTAACGCGATTTAAATCGATGATTCGTCACAATGTAAATTGATAATTTTATTATCCACTTAATTGGGTCCTTTGGACACAACGTCAGAGCTCCAAGTCGTCGGGGAGTCTGTTGAATTTTTGTTACCAAATTTGACGAAGACATAGAGTTCATTTTTACTATGATTTGTAAATGAATTCAATTTGTAATATTCCACAGTGGTTTTTATTATTCCGACCTAGGTTTAGACTCAAGTTAAGTCATTATCAAGGTGTCAATATTACACCACGATCCGCTTATGTACATTGTCAGGGTGTAGGGGGAGGGGAAGCACAGGATAGCAAAGCAGCTGATTGGTGGAGAATGGACGACTGGTCCGAATAAGGTGGAGGGGGTGGTGAGAAAGGATTGAGTATTGTTTAAGGATTTACGTCATGCACCCACTTACGTCAAACGAAGTGGGTGCAGTCAAAGACTGCACCCACTTCGTTTGACATCTCCGATATTTTTTCGGGGAAAATGTTTTTAGGCGTATATATTCCGAGCGGAGCTATTTTTTCCTCTGAAATGAAATGAAAACACCGCGTGGTATGCGAATTGAACGTTAAGCTAGACTACGGCGACGAGCTAACTGAGACTCCTTCAGCGGTTAGGCGACGGGCAACTGCCTTCCTTAGAGGTTAATCGCCCTTCAATACAAATAACCTTAGCTCTTGTGGTTGGGGTGGTGTCTAAGCGTCGCACAGTGTGACCCGTATACGAAAACATTGGCCAAAATATAAAGTAAACGTTCAATCATTGCGATATTTGGTGTCTTTAGAGTTTTGAGGTCGTAGATTACTAATCAGAAGTCGTAATTGGCAAAAATAAAATAGCTTGTCCAGTAATAGCAGAAGAAAAATATAAAAGAGGGCATTTATTAAAATAAAAGTGAGTGCTAACACATTCTTAAGATCGCCGAAAAGGTGTTTGAAATGAATAATTCAGAAAACAAAATGGCGTACTGTTTCATCAGAAGCCATAAAAATAAAAAAATCAAGGTATTTTTTATGTTACCAGGAATTTTAAAGTAAAATAAGAAAAATATAGCTATAAAATGTGAAATTATTAAAAAGTATATATTAAATTTTATTAAAAATAAGCTATACTTATAATAGTATGGCTTATATAGTTAGAGATTTAAATAAGAGGAATTATGGGAAATTTCCGGGAAATAATGGGAGATTTAAACTTTAAATTGGCCCCGACGATTCTCGGTTTTAAATAGGTACATGGATATTGGTAGAGCAGAATTCCAGATTGTAATCCAATAATTAATTGTATCAAATCAAATACCCACATTCTTAATGGCATAACGTTCCAAAAATTGTAAACAAATCCATCGCATTCAACCTAACAAAAAAGTATACCTAGGGGCTTCCCCTTCAAACGCAGGTTGCTGCACTACCTGGGGCAAACATGATGAGCAAAAGTAAGGCGACGACGATGTAATAAAATTATGAAGGAGATGAGAGTATAGCAATCTGCTCAATGTGACAAATTGTTTTCATCACAATGAAAAAATGCGCTCAAGCAATAAGCATCCACGCAAGCTGGCTCGTGCGCGCAAATACACAACGTCCGTCCGTCGCCGCCGCATTCACCAGCGTTTACGAGAGCCCGCAGCTCAGGGACCGAAATTTCTTAGCGGCAGCTGCCTTTGACTCGAAATGACAGTATGTGACGAAACCAAAAGCCGCCTAAGGCGCCTTCCATTGTTGCCGTCCAGTGACTTTGCTTGAAAAGTCCTCTCTCAAACACTTTCAGTATATTTGGCACGAATCCTCTTCTGCTTCCTCGAACTTATGCCCGATAATGAGCCAGAAGGTAGCGATGGCTACTTTGTCGTGGGGCAGAAACGTGGACCCTGAGAAAGGAGGACGAGAATATGCTGCAGGCATTTGAGATGCGGGTGTTGAGAAGGATGGAGAAGGTGAGGTGGACGGAAAGGAAGACTAACGGGGAAACGCTTGAGATGGTGGGCGAGGAAAGGAATCTTTTGAATGAAATCCGGGAACGGCAGGGTAGGTGGCTGAAGGATGTAATAATGGGTGATGGGTTGCTGAAGAGTGTGTTAGAGGGAAGGATGTTGGGCAAGCAGGGAAGGGGAAGAAAGAGAATAGCTTTCATGGATGGGATGAAGAAGGGTAGATCTTATGCAGAAAAAGGATATATTAGAGTGAGATAGGCCCCTGAATGTGTAAAAGATCGGGAGCGGATTCTCTGACATTCTACAAAACCTACCTTTACCGATAGAATACATTATAAATATAAGATGTAGTGTGCACGGCTGCTGTCGTATAGCACCAAGGTTACTTCTGTACAAACAGTCGTGGTCTCTCTATATTAATGTCCTCTGACAACACCGCATCGATTTCGTATCTACAAGGAATCGCCTCTAGAATAGTTTGGAATCGTTTGACGAGCACTGTGCTCACGACAGTGGATGAGGCAGACACAGATTCGTTTATAAAAAAACGGCTGGCCGTTTTTCCACAGCAGCGAAAATATCGGTCAAAGCAACCGCTAGAATTCACGAAAACTTTGTTTTTTCTGTACTGTATTACAACACATGAGGTTTTGCATTCCACCACCTATGCCCAAAAGGCACCAGGCCCATGGGCGATCCATTGCGAGAGCGACAGTCCTCTAAAATGGCCCACAGGCGGAAGAACTCCTGGACTCCCCAAACAAGGATAAAAGTAGCTTCCGGGGGAAGCATACTTGAACATTTTCCTGGAAAACTGAATTCAGAGGCGTACGCCAAAGGCTGATTCTTACTTCCGATCCGTATATATCAACGAGAAAATCAACGAACAAAGCGAAAACGGACATGAAAAAATTGGGATCATCTCTTCTTTATTGTGATGCGCTCAGGGAGGCGTCAGCGAGGAGAAGTAAATGCGGTTCTGCCAATTCGTAGCGGTGTAATGACGTCAGAATGCGCCTAAAAGTAATACTGATGACTCACTATAGTATTTTCATGCCAAATGAATACGCATTTCACAGAAATGGACGGTTTTCATAGAAAAAGGTATGAAACGCATTGATTTTTGCTCACACAATCGATGTATCGATTTCGAGCGCATATCACACAATTTGTATTTTAAAATTAGTGCAATCGATAAAAATTTCACAAAATGTTTATTAATGGTATTGATCAAAAAAGTAGAATTTCTTTGATGAAAATAAAACGTGCAATTGTTGTTGTATCGATGTAACATCGCTTATAGAGGGTTTTTCGGGAAAAGTCCTCGGGAATAATAGCGAAATTTATAACCGTAGTCTTGTATTTCTAGACGTGAAAAATTCAGTTTACTCGTGCAAAATGAATCGCTAATCAGTCGTGAGAGGCGCTGATATTTTTACTTCCGCCATTTTGTGTTTGAGAGGCTCATGAGAGGAGTACACGACAATAACACTACAGACGGAGGAAAGCGAAAATATGAAATATAGTCAATGAAGTAATATTAATTAATGGCTAACTATGGAGTTAACCATTCATAGCAAAATCGGCCGATATGAAATTCAGTGTAAAAATTCTGTAGAAATTCAGCATACATAAAAGTTTTTCTCGTATTTTTTTATTTTTACTATGATTTCAACTTTTCCTCTATTGAGGCGGTAGCCCAAAATCTCAAAGCAATGAGCAACAGTGGCGCAGGAGGAACTGGCTGTCCTCGTACTGAAGGTGTCGCTAAACGAGCACCAATTCTGGGAAGAAGACACTGCGATTTTGGAGGATCAGTATCTTCTCTTGAATTCTTCGACTGAGTAATTACTCAGTGAAATTTGTGGGTCCCTAATGTATCTTTTCGGAAGCCGTCCATGATACACTAACACATCGTCGTCGTCAGTCATATCCACTAGGGATGAGTCGATTCAACTTTTTTTCGATTGCGATTCCGATTTCGACTCTTTCAAATCGATTCTCGATTCCGATTTCATCGATTCTTATTCCTAATAACAGGTGGGATATTGATATACCAGTAGCGTATGACTATTATTTAAATTCAAGTATTGGATGAAATAAAATAACAAAGACAATTAAGTCGCTCAAAAAGTATATTTATTAGCAAATAGCAAATGTATTCTCATCTTATTGAGGTAGTACATAAAAAGTACGAACTGAGAGCCTACACACAAAATTACTGAGACAAGTATGATGTGATAAATGAAATTCGAATTGATGAATCGATGGAATCGGAATCGACTTTAGGCGATCGATTCTCGATACCGATTCTAATTCTGAGAATTGGTGGAATCGAGAATCGACATTTGGATTCCACTCATCCTTAATATCCACCAATAAATCCAGAGAAAATTCAATTTCTTGAAAATCAGAATCAATTCAATGTAATTGATGGAATATTTGAGTGTTCCATGTCCTTTTCATCGTAGAAATTGTGTTTTAAATACACGAATACCTAAATAGCTGCAGGACTCCCGGCATGTAACAATGAAGAACTCAAATAAATCACAGTCGAAAGCTTAATTGACGAATCAATGATTATAAAACCTTACTATTAGTGAATAGTAGAAGTAATTAGTAATTAGTTTACTCAACTATTAATGCCATAAAATAAACAATAATTATGTGACGACTGTGAATACATATTAATCAGAGATTGATGATATTTTTATTCGAGAATCAGCGATTGATTAAACATTAATCCTTCCACAACTATGAGCATGAGACAATGTTTAATATGAAATATAATCACATATTGGAACGAATGAATAATTATAGAGGACTACGGATACCCTACTGAATGTAATTTATAAGTCCGAGTTCATAATGGCTCCGCAAACAATATCACTGGGTCCGGAATTTTGCCGATGATTCTCATTATACATATCACCAGAAAGAAAAAGAATTAAAGTGAATAATGTTAAAGAAAATTATATCTGTGTTCGGCAGTCCTCATTCTTCCGAAGTATTTTTCCCGATAGATTCACGGCGAGAATATTCGTCTGTGACTGGCCGTTTGTTATGCGAATCATATCCTTATATCACGGGAAGAGCGAATGATCCCTTCTTCATTAACGTGCTTAGGCCTTTATGACAACAGAAAAGTCAAAATAATGACAGACTGACTGCTCCTGTTCTCAGTAAGACCTTGGAAGTTACGAGCGGACCATTTTCATCTCGCAACACCGGAAATTTGTTTTTCTCGCAACACCGGATTTTTTTCCTTAAAAATACATAAGGAGGATCCTCTGGTAAATTTAATTCAATCCATGCAAGAAAATCGTAGCACAAGGCTGGTAAATGATTTGAATTTGTACTCTGACAATGATGGGATATCTTTACCCACACTGTTCGAAGAATGAGGAAGCTTCAAATATAAGATAAAGATCGATCGGTAATTTTCACATCTTTCGCCGATGTGTGTAAATTGTGTTTGTGTCGCAATTCGCATCCCAATTCACAATTATATTCCAGCCACCTTCATTCAAGTGCATTTAATTTTGAGGATTCAATTTATCTCTGTAACATTTTGTGAGTGACTGCAGTTGTGGGATCAATGTATTTATCAGAGCATCCATCGGCATGTGATATCATTGTAAAGTGCTCACTTAAGTAACAAACGTTTTGACATAACCCATTGTCCTCGAGAAGATCGGTAATGATTTTCATTCAGGTCAATGGCTACCTCATTATGCTCTTGCTTGTTGCTATTTATAGAGGAACTCACCAAAAAGAAGTCATAATTCCAAAAACTATGCCTGTGACCTCCTTGAAAGGATGTGAAATGTATCCATTCCCTAGGGAAAAGGATAAAAATAAGTGCTATTTAAAGACAAGTTTGGGATCGAGCGTTCTCATTCGGCATTGAAAGTAGGAGACAATCCCACTGGTACGGTTTAGAATAATGTTCATCATTTCTAGAGTCGCGGAATCGTGCAGATTCGGCTTTAACGAGCCAATCGGAACTAACGCCATCGATTACTACTTTTTGTTTGCGACCAATTACAAACTCATGATTCCAGATATGTATGTACTTACTTAATTATTTTATATCTCTTCCTACCTCCATTCATTTTATGTAAATGGTGATAGTTGCAGTCAGAAGCTTTTTCAATTGATTTCTTTAAATCTAGGAATAACACGTCGTATTGCCTTTTCGTTTCACCTCATTAAATGATATCGTAGAGGAAGTGCTCAAGCTGGGATTCTCATGATCATCTTTTCTGAAAGCCGTATTCACTGCTGTACCAGTTTAAATTGCCAAGGAAGGCAATGATAATACGCTTTCAAAAATAGTCGCGTCATTTTGATGTTAGCAATGTAGACTGATGGTTTCTATGAGTCTTATTCTTTTTATTTTTTTAACATTGGTGTGGAATTGGGATTTTTCTGGTCTCGCGGAACTTCAACTTCCTTATATTGATGATTGATGTATTGAAGACATTTTAAGTGTAATTTCTATAAATTGTGCCATTTTTTTGGCTAACTACTTGATCTCGCTTGCGCATATCTCCTCCGGACCTAAATAGGGGTATTTTTTTTACTTTATGTCGAGCGCAAGTTTTTAATCATTCCATCGTGTTAAGGTATTTAGAGCGAAATATCATTTTACCTATAAATCAATTCAATTTGGTCTTATTTTAAAGAAAAATATTTCACCCTTTCGTTGACTTAAAAAATTTAACCTCTTACCACATTACTTTCCGAGATATTTGTCAGTAAAGACGAGTCCTTTAACATGGGAAACGTTACGTATATGCACTCCAGAGAGACCTTATATTAAAAATGAGGCATTTCCTACACTTAGATATCGTCAAAAAATCAAGTGAGTAGTTTGTGTGTTTTCTCTACTATTTTTGAAAATGAATCATATTGTCACCGCAGTAAATTCTTCTGGGTCACAATAAACCTTCCGTGTTGATGGAGTTTCAAACGAACCGCGTGAAAAAAATGAGTAAAGTTAAAGACTTATTTAGATATTTTCATTTGATTTCTTACAATTTCTGTCATGTAAAAATACATTATTGCACCATTAATAATGCAATATTTTATTCATGTGTCCTAAAGCTGGAGAAATTAAAGCGTATATACCTATATGGTCTCTATTATGACTGGGGAACTATCTCGCTCGCACTACCTTGAGTTATTATGTCACCCATCGGTTCCCTAGTGAGAGGAATATTTACGTCGTCCTAAACTGTTTATGTTTGAGTATACGCTCAATGCCTTGTATTTGTTGACACTCAGACACTGCTGAACCGTTTTCATCTATTCACGACTCTTCGTTTTAAAATTTAAGTTTCTCAGCGTCGGCTCAAAATAACTTCAATTATTCGAGAGATAATTCGCCAATACTTTTCTCATAAAGTTTGTAGAGGTGAACTCAGTGACCTCTTCGTTTTTAATGCTTTATCAATGTAAAAGTTTACCACTTTCACTGTCCACGTTCATGTTCCACTGTCCTTTTGGGATAACATCAACGTCATGGTTTAAAAAAAAAAAACGATTCTTCTCCTTCACCGAAAACCTCCGATCGTCTTAATGTGCGTAATCCCAAGAGTAACTGTCCTTCACGTTAGGCGACGTTGTTTTCTGTACTTAAATATGAATAAGAATTTTACGGTTAGAGTTGGATTCCTGTCAATCTGCAGAGTCTGTGACGCAGGCTGTCATGGAGGTGTATATACCATCAAATTATAGTTTGTTGCACAGGCGACCCCGGGAAGATTTCAGCCAACTGCAGTTACTGCGGCGAATCATATCTCGTGTGACTGTAACGAGCCCTATCTCTTTACGCTACAAATGCGGGCTCTATCACCCCATACTACTGTGGGCCTGTAGTATGGTCTACCGTGATCCATAATTAGACGAGAGAGCTGGGAGGAGTCCTCGATGAAAATATGAAACCAACCGACGTGGCAGAAAAACAACATTCATCCTACGGTGGAGATTCCCGCGGCTTTGTTTTTTAGGCCGAAACGTGTCAGTTAAGTTCATAAATATGGCATTTCCCGAACATCGATTATCCTTTTAAACTAGCATGCGGCAGGCATTCCTGTGCCATTCTTCTACTTTGCAGAGATGTTTTCGGAAAGTATAACTATCCCCAGGCCACAATATTCCCAATAGAGGACCTTCCGCTTCATGACTTCTTAAGACCCCAGATTTTATATCAATTGATTAATCCCATTAGAAATACAACTAAGAGATTGTTGTTCGGAGAGAGAGCATTTTTCTCTGTGTACTCTCTGGAAAAACTGAAAGAGAAAAAAATGGTCGCGTGAAGTTATTCAATTCGATTTAAATAATACACCTGCGAATAGCTTTAATATATATCGAAGGTTGATTGTTACTATCGCATTCCCCGAGTTACTGATCACAGATGCCAATGGCTTGGTTTTACAAATCCTTACGCAGGCTCTGATTATACAAACAGCTCAAGCCTTCCCTCTTATATCAAATCCTTATCTACCCATCACGGCATAGATTAAAAAACACATCCTCTGTCAAGATTTTGCGTTGAGCTTCGGAATAATAATTATTAAGTCTCTCATTCGCTAGAAGAATATTTGCTTTATCATTTAAACAAAACTTCAACAGATGCGAACTGTCTGGATATTTTCTCTATAGCGCGTTATCGACTGATTTACAGAAATGCAAAATAGATTAAATGAATTACATGATATTCATATCTGAAGGTTATTGTTCCTATTCCTATTCTGCCCAAAGGAAGAGCATCCTCGCGAATTTCTCTTCCATGCTGAGATTATTCATGAGGGTTGGAAATGTAGATCGGTGGTCCCCAAAGACTTGACGGGTGACGAATCCACGCTCCGCGGTCGAGTATTCTTAAGATGCCGGCATCCATCTTCCGAGACCACGGCCAAAACCTGCTTCGTCGGTAAAAATGAGCACAAGGGCGAAGAAGATTAAATTTGGACTCGTTCTCTGGGGAGAGTGCTCAATCAGCCGTTCATAGTTAATTCATGCATTAATATTTAGCAAGATGCCCAATACTCCTGAAATTGCCGACTCCTGAGAGAAAAGTAATTATGAACAGCAAAAAAAAACAAATTTCTTTTGACAACGTACATACTATTTATTTTTTATGGTAATATATCGCCATCAAAAAAACGACTCATGAAACACTTTAAGTTCTTCATTCGAATGAATAAAACTCACCAAAATCTCAAAACGTTCGTTTTTTTCCGCGTGATCCTCAATTATAGCAATGTACATGATAGCAATTGTCTCGAGCGTTTCTAAAACACTTTCGCACCACTCATAATGAGGACGCTCGAATCGAAAAAAAGTAAGGAAACGACAGTTATTTGCAAAAAATATTTTAAAGGCTATTATTCAATTAATTTGCAATGTGAGATGACCTTCGAGAATTTTCTGCGGACCCAATGAAGCGTTTATAGGCGTGCGCGCGGTCGGCAACGTCAGACCAGAAAGAGCCCCATTCTCGCCCAACGCGATCTCTGGACCTTAGTTAGACTGCTGGTCTAGATTGATAAGAATACATTCCAAAGTCTTTCCCCGATGATTCATTTTCATTTGCCGTCGAAAAACGGCAGCCGATGCTGGGAATGCTTTCAAGTTGGGGAGTAAAGAGCGATGACGCCACATCATATTCCGGAAATGCAGCGGTGGCGACCACCTCCCCACGAATGCTTGGAATTCCCCCTGGCGGAAGAATCGCTGATTTATAGAAACGGCCCATGGAAAGTATCGATAGGAAAACAGGGGGCCAATTTTTTAACTTAAAGTTCGAGCGTTAAAGAGTTATTCCCGCTGAATTGTGGGTAATATTTCAAAAACAATTGCCGATGTCTATTTTGTAACTCACGTTCGAACGTATTTTGCCCGCTCACGCTCGAATCCTCGGCTTCGACAACAAAATGCCTGTCGAAGCGGCCATTGATCTCGATCGAAGAAGGGTTTGTTTTGGTTTCCTAATTGATTGATATTTGAAGAGCTATCGTTGTTTGGAATATTTTACGGACTATATATGAAATATAATACGCCATTCTTGACTTCAATTACAATTGGTGGCCTAGATTGCTGTTCAGGAATGTATTGGAAAAGTATTTCAATAACGCGTGTTGTTTTGATTAATTACAGCATTCAATCGTCTCAAACTATCATATTGTAGCATTTTCTTTTCACTTGCTATAACAACTGGCAGTTCTAAATCTAATTTCTGCGAGGACAAGGGTGACATAATTTGTGAGGATAGTGAACTGAAGGTTTGTCGTGTTTAAGCGGCAGTGTTTATTGTGGCATACCAGTGCTTACAAATGTTACTTATGCGCTGTGACGGATTGCGTGTGTGCTCGTGGTGATGTATTAACATATTAAGGTAAATAAGAGCTATGCTTTATCTCTTGAGCTTGTGTATTGTGACAAGTATTGTGCTTTAAGACTTCTAATTACGTAATAAATGTTGAAGATGACTGATAGCAGCGATAATTACGTTGAGGTCAGTTTATTCCGGTTTTTCCCGCGTTGATTCATATTAACGGACAACAGTTTCGCTAACGTTACAGCTAGCGTCGTCAGGTCCTGAATGAGCTGCATAGATTCTTGTTCCTTTATATATACGTAACGCTTGAGCTAGTCAGGCGCTCGTTGATTGGTCGGCTGGACCTTTGAATTCAACTGTTGGAAAAGACGTTTGAACGTTGAGGGGAGAGGATAACCGTCCTCCCTGTAGAGATTTTCTGTGTTTTTGGCAATTTCAATCGCCTCTCGCATTAGCCGAGGGAAATATTTTCTTTCTCTTGCGATGATCTTACAATTTTCAAAGTTTATGACGTGGCCGGGTTCTGACCAGGCGTGCTCTGCCACCGCGGCATTGCGAAAATTGTTCTTTTCGGTCGCCCTTTGGTGTTCTTCATTTCTACATTTTAGGGATCTCGATATTCGGCCGATGCATGATTTTCCGCAGCTACACGTTACCTCGTACACTCCTCCGTAAATGTCAGACGGGTGTCAATCTTTTTCGGTTCGAAGAATGTCAGTGGTCTTCTTATCGCTTTTGAATCTCGCCAAGACGTCGTGCGTGGCGATAACTCTTGCGATCCTCTTTGAAGTCCCGGCGACGTATGGTAAGAGAGCGTATGCATTTGCCTTCTCCTGTATTTTGGCTTCCCCGGTTCTCTTCATGGGCACATTACGTTTCCCGTCTTCCTTACATGCGATTTTACCGACAACTGGTGCATAGATACAGATATTTTATAATACTTTCAATGAGCATTCATTTTATGACCACAAATACACGCATATGGTGTCATTGCGGAGTTGTAGTGCCTAGAGTTATTATTTTCTACAATGACTTCCATTATTTCGATCGTTTTTTGAGCTCCGTATTATTCTGCGCAGTGCTCGGCAACCTCAAACATTCGATAACTGTAGTGCTTTTTATGCTTGAAGGGAGATTATTTCCACACTATATCCACCTGCGCTGGCCCTCAAATTCCCTGCTGTCCGTACTTTCCCGGCAATAAGTCAGCTGGACTGCAGAATCAACTCCTTAACGATGCCGCTCTGATAATGATCCAAGACTACTATCTTTTATTTAAATGTTTCAATCGGTGTCTCTGTTTCATTGACACACTTCAGTCATCGGTCGCTCCCACGATCTTCAGGAGCTAAACATATCCTGGAGAATTGTCTGTGTTCCACTTTTTTTATTTTCCATTTAAATGCATGTTGCATCCCTCGCGATGCATGTCGACGAAGATTGCCAAGAAACAAGATAGAAGTGAGATCCGGAAAGTGCATGAAAATACTACTGTCTAATATTGAAACTACTCGCTTCTGCAACTCTCCAAATTATCCTAGATTTTAGATCATCAAATTGATGTGATGGCGGTAGTTTTCGACTGGCTGAGACCTTTTTTTGAGTCTCTACCTTCGTCAATCATTTCCAAATTCAGTTCACCATCCAATATCTAACACTTTTCCATGACCTGTGACCTGTGAGCAACCCGCCCATCGCTTTAAATTTAGAATGTGACTTTAAGAGGGTGAGAACTAGATGAATGAGTGGCATTCTTTTCGGCATTGGTCCCGTTCTTCTTCTTTTCTCTTCTACTATTGTCTCCCTCCCTCTCTCTCTCTCTCCTTTCCTCTCGCACCCGCTCACCTTTCCTCCGACCGAAATCATCGGATGAAGACGAGGACTCTTATTATTATCTCTCATCCTCTTCTCGAGCGGAATGGCCCGTGGAGAAATTTTACCCAGCTCACAAAAGCCGAGATAAGTAGACGACTACCCGACCGACCCCTTGAACTTCTTCGTCCAATCTCCTTCATCCTCCCCCTTTAAAAAGAAATCCCTCGGCTGAGAAGGGGGAAAATGAGAATAAATCCTTCCGTCGGATTTAGAATCCACCGTGTTTGCCATGTTTTCCTTTTTGCTGTTTGTACAAGTGAACAATGGAACGGGCGCACTTGAAAATCGAATTCCCATCATCATTCTGCAATGGCGCCCGCAAAACTTTATGGCTCACGGAACGTATGTACATTGTGTTCAACTTTTCGTAGTCATGAGAACAGATGTTTCATTGTTCGGTGTGAAAGTCACCTACAGTAGTAAGCCTGAAATTTCATCGAATTAAACCACAGCACGAGCAACCAACGGGGAAACCTTGATAGTTGTCCAATAATTGGTATCCAAAAACTTAATTGCTCTAATGATGAGAAAATTAAAGTAAAACGATCAGCGTTGAAGGTGATCCGTAAAGATCTGCACTTAATTTATACTAATGTTTCGAATTTAGATTAAATGGTGAAAATCAACAGATTAGTGTTTGAAAATTTGGCGGAAATGAATGGCAACCCTGCTAAAAAATTCCTTAGAAATTGTTCTGTAGAACGCAAGGAATTCTACAGAAATTGACTCTTTTCCTTCAGAACTAGTTCCTTTTCTAAGGATCTGTAAGGAACATGAGAGCCTGACAGGAGTTATTTTCTGTCTAGCTGGATTGTGCTCTTTTTTTATTTTCATATAATGTGGGGAAGTGATTGATACGTAAGTTATCTTCTACAAAACTGGCTGTCATTCAACAATTGACCAACGTAGGCCACCTGCATCCCTGGACTCTTTTAAAGTTAGTTCAATTATTAAGTGTTTTTTTTCTGCCCTCCAAGATCCAGAAAATGCATTTTATTAAGTTCAGTGGAAATCTCTGTGGCGAACACTTGAGGCAAACCATGTTGATACTGGACTACGGATACCGGGTAATAGGAGCTCAGAGCCTCTATGAAATATGCAGGAATTATATAACAACAGCAAGCGCGAAATAGGGCGGTATTCCGCGTCCCCCTATCGTTTTTTGATCTGAATGGATCGTCATTAAATAATGCCAGCAAAGAAGCAAGAAGTTTAAGCTCCGAAACTGGTGGATGCAGATGGTACTCTTTTCTGATCTTGCCTTCATTGATGACATTGTCCTAATTGCCAATTCGGCACGAAACATTTAGCATAACATGAATGTGTGGAATGAAGTTATGTCTGCCAAAAATATGCCTATCAAGTATAAATTTTCTAATCAAAGAGAAGTATTGAAAAGGACCATGCTGGAAGTATAAAAGTCGATGTATACTCCAATAATCACACACACAAGCTGTGAATCATGGACTATGAGAGAAAAACACAGAAGCAAATTACAAGCCACGAAGTTTTGATTAGTTTTCTCGGATACCTTGAGAATGTAACAAAAAGAGATTGAATAAGAAACATCACCTTACGCGAGAACCTCAAAGTGGCATCCCTAACCGACAAAATTGGAGACTCGCAATCGATGTGGTTTGTTCGTGCGAGTCGAATGGGAGAACACCAGAAAAGGCCTTGGGAAGCTAGAGCGCGCAGAGTAAGTGGAGTAAGGCTCAGATTGGAGAAGTGGGAAAATAATGTGAGGACACTTGTTGAAGGAGCAATGATGGCCGAAGCCAGGGTGCTGGCTTTTTAAACAGAACTGCTGTTTGCAAAATCTCAACACCCAACAAGTAAAAGAGGACTCACTGAAGTGAGTGAGTTTACTAATTTCGTTCAGCTAAGACAGAGGTCTTAATAATTCTGTGAATTCTGGGAAAATCAGGCTAGTAATTAAATTGCACCAGTCGAGACATGAGTTGGCGTCGTTAGATGCTCCATACTAGAGACCATTAATGAGTGTGGTGAATTTCAAACACTCTTATCTCACTGCGACCTCGGTTGAGGAGCGATCGTTATCATCATTCTTCCACTCTCATTTGGCTCGTGCGGGGTGCTTCGTTGCATGAAAGGGGAGTGCTTCTCTGGTTGGGCCATGTCGAGAGAATGGAAGACTTTGGACTTGCTAAACAGACATATGAAGGCCGAGGGAACGGTGTGATAGGAAGAGGCAGGCCGCGAAAATCATCCTTGAATATTTTAGAGGAGACTCTATAGAGGAAGAATGTAAGGGGTCTTGAGAAAAGAGGAGGTCGCGTATCTACATCTACATAATACCCCACGAGCCGCCGCATGGGCGTGTGGCAGGGGGTGTTAGGTCACCAGCCGTGTAAAGATGTAAAATTTTTGGAGGTGAAATGGTGACATGTCCTATTAGAGTGTATTTGGAGGAGCTCAATTTTTACGATACGTGGAAAGAACGAGTTTTTGTACCTATCTGTTCGGCAGTGTATTTCTCTTATTTTATCGCATCTGTCAGACCTAGAAATATAGTGAGGCATCATGATAATATTCTCTGTGTCGCTTTGAAACACACCAGTTCTGAATTGCTCAAGCAATCTTAGCCTAGCGTGCAAAGCCTAGCGTATGAAGCAATCCACGACAGTGAGGGTGTCAAAAGTGGCAAAAGGGCAAAAGGATAGGGCATTGTGGAGGACATAGTTAAAATGGAGTCCGTTTTCTAGAGCTAACGGCTTTGCGATTAAAACATTTCATGATGGTTATGTATGTATGTTCATACGTATGAAGCGGCAGAGTGCTCACCGCTCCCATCGAGCGCTTATGTGCTTGCTTCCCTGGCTCAGGTCCTTGATAAGCCGTTGCAGCACATGTACATAAATTATGTGCGTATTTCCGGCCTTCTCTTCTCGCTGCGGGTAAATTATTGAGCGATCCCCAAGTCTCTATCCGGTTCGGGGTGGCTCTGCCTCGCTTCCTTCCCATTTCTCCACCTTCGTTCATGGTGCGTATTTCACGGGAGAAGACGAGGAGACAACTTATATCCCCTTCACACCCTAAGGATTGTCGCTAAGAAAGGAAAGGCGTAACGTATCGAGGAGGAGGAGAAGAGGGCCGACGAGGAAGAAAGGAAAATCTCGCCTCGTGACTCCTCTCAGAAGTCAAACCTATTAAATCATCGACAAATTTATTCAGCGGGGATGGGCGACCCTCTCTCGCCCTCTTTTGGCTATGAACGCAGCCGTCACACAATCTGACGTCCGCTAAGCGAGCTCTCCCACCACGAGCTAAGCACACCTCCCTACGTAACAAGATAGAGGAATGTAATAAGTTAATTGCCACTTATTTTTTTACTTGACCTCTGAAAGAGCTCCTCGTGAATTTCTAGGAAGTTCCTTCGTGACCGTGTGAGTCGAAATAAATGCTCAGTTCCAACCGGCTTTTTTTGAAACGGCTTTTAAAAAATCCTGCTCTCGATGACGCAATGCGTTGTCACTGTTGTGAACAAAACTAAGGCCAAAAATAAAACGCCAATTGTCCCACCAACGTCATTTCCACGGACACTTTTTTGTACCCATGGAGGCAAATTGCAGCGCCATTTTTAGGAATCGTGACATTTTGACGTCAATTTTCGCCGTAGTTAACTAATGACTGAAATTATAAGTCGGTAAGATGCATTTATTTCATTTTTCATCAATTGCTCTAGAGTTTTCGCGTCTTATAATCAGATTGTCATGAAAATGTCTATCATACTAGATGTAAAAATACAAATTTTTCGTGTTCATCCATTTTCCCATTGAAAACCGTGTTATTTCGAGTTCAGTTTACGAGGTAAATGGCGCTGAAAGGCAATATTTTGCAGTTCCTATTCAATGGTGGACATATTCTTCTCCACGTGCACAAACTATGAGTGAAATGACATTTATGTCCTTTCTCGGTGGAACCATCTTGATTATACAGTGTCATTTCGTTGCTTTTTATATATTGTTGTAAATTAGAGGTATTAACAAAAAAATCAAAATAAAAGTTGAAATGATAGAAATCGGAACTGCGCCGGCGCCACGAAAGCCATGCGGAGAGAAATCTGCCGGCCATTGACCATGGCGTGGCGCTGTGGAAGTTTTCATGGCTCTCATTCGGTGGTGTGAACGGACAGTGGTTGGAAATGGTATTTTGATCAGGGAGTCAAACCGGAGCGGAGCGTCCCGTATCGTGGTCCCTCCGCTCCGGAGCGCCGAAGGGGTTCGTCGTAGGTCACAACGAGCGAAAGAATCCATTGTCGCTCCGGAGCCGAACCGTTGTGGCGAGCTCTTCGGTTCGGAGCGGAGCGCTTGAAGGAATGCTCCGGTATTGCACTCCTTCAACAATAGAGTATTTTATTTACTTGGAAGCCAAGGCATGGAATAGAAATTATTTCCGAGGTTTTTACATCTCATTTTGAATAATCAATACATCAGAATTACATAGAGATTTTAGTTGGGAATATATTTCACCCCAAACTCTCTATGTGTAGTTAATGGCTGCTGCAGAGAAAATGCATTTGATACATCCTTTTCGTAGTGTTTATGTTAGTTCTCTGAGGGCTTTAGAAAATTGCTAATCAAGAATTTTGCAAAAGGATCACATAAACCTATGTGCTTTAATTGAACCACTGATTTTGTCTTTGAGGTCAAAATAAAAATTGGGGCCCTAATCGGTCCTGGAGTCCCAAACTGGTGCTTCTCATGTTACTTTACAACGGTAGGTTTTTAATCATACAACATTCTGGAAATTGTGCATAATTGAACATAATGCAACAGGAAAGGACCTGTACTATACTCGAAATGCCCTTGGACCCTAAAGACCCCATCGGTGGACCATCAGGTGGTTGCTTAAACATGTTGCTTAAATCTTCTTGTATCTATCACATACATCAGCTTAGAAAAAAACCCACTTCTGAATTTCGACTGACAAATATTACGCTCGAAATAACCTTAGATGTCGAAGAAAGTTAAACTGAAGAACTTCTACTATGAGTTTTTGACCCATTTGCAGAGTAACATACGATGATGGTAAAAGTTTAAAACGCCACAAATTGAATACAAATCCATTCCAAGTCCAATTGCTGCAGCAACGTGAAGATTAATTGAATATGACGGAATAAAATTTTAGAGAACATTATCATCGAAGGTGAAAGAAGATTGTTAATTTATAGTGATGTAGAGTGTTTGCAAGAATGATATTCTGAATCCCAAGAACTTATTTTGCAATAATTTCGCAACGAACCGGGCGTAGCCTCGTCTTAGGCACTCTTAAAGCATGAACTTAATGGAATAGCTTAGCCGACCATTCCATCCCGCACCAGATGAAAGGGCAGTCCATTCAACTACATCAATCCTATCCAAAGACTTTATCTTTAGATTCAACAAGAGTTGTATTGCAATTGACTGATGGTATCCTCTTCCGTGCTGCCTGGAGCGCTACGACGCGCTCCGGAGCGATAGTTGTTGCATTGGGGGCTCCATTAGGGGTTCGGAGCGGAGAGATGAGTACTAACGCTCCGTTCCGACGGCGCTCCGACAATCGCTCCGCTCCGAACCGGAGCGCTCCAGTTTTTTCCGCTCAACTCTGAACCGCCGCGGAGGCTCGCCATTCGAACCGGTTCAGAAAAAACCTCTGGAGCGGTTCGTTTTTTCACCGGTTCGGTTCCCTGATTTTGAGGGATCTTTAAAGCACGAGGCGAAAAATGTTGGTGCTCTTACCATCGCCTTCGTTGTATGGTGGCCTTAATACGTGAATCCCGTCCTAGTTTCCGATCGCCCCTTCGTCCGGTGTCCTTCCTTCCTCGACATCATCTTTCGACCCCCGTCTCCGATGGCGGACGGCTTCCTTTACGGAAAGAGAGAGAGCGGGAGAAAGGTAATTGGGGAGGGAGCAAAGACGGATGTCGACCATGTTCTTGAGCTGGATGGCAGCCATGTATTATGCTGTGCGCGTCAAGGCTCGTGGCGGAGATCCGCTCCCAGCTGCGCGATCACCTTCATATCCCTGACATCGGAACGGCCACGAAAGGCCTCTGCTGCACGGTGGTCGGGGGTGGTTGTTGGTAAGAGGGCGGGAGGACGGATGGGGAGCGGGGGCGAGGGGAAGGAGGGAGGGAGGGGGAGGTCTGGTGGAGCGAGAGAGGAGTGTTCTCAGTTCCAATTCCGCGTTGACGTTGACTGGGTGATGACACTTGCAATCAGGACTAGACCTTTAGGCCGTTTTACCTAAAGTTTCATGACAAGAAAATTATATTCTTATTTCCGTGTAATTCATTCCATTTCACTTCCTGTGACATGTGCAATCACTTACCTGAGTATATTAAAAAATGTAAAACTAGTAATAGATTTAGAAATGAGCATTTCAAAATGTTATTTCAACTGTATTAATGAATGCGTTATCTTGTGTTACATTTATATAAATTGTTTTTGTTGTTTGGAATGTTTTACTTTGCATTTCCATGGTAATTTTTGTAAAAAAAGGGCATCAAGTATTTTTGTTCATCAGTAACCTATAATGGAATTAATTATTTGACTCCAAAACAATGTATTCAAAATTTGTGTTCCGAAGGGACGTAATCGTCCCGGAATTATAAAATATTATTCTACTCTATTCTATTCTAATTCGCTCAGTCCTATTTGTTTCCTTGTTGGACAAACTAAGAGACACGAGAATGCCAGAATGAAAGAACAGTTTACATGTTTTTATAACGGCGACGTAACATTTTATTTAGCAAGACAATTTATTGTAATAATTTATCATGTTGATTTTGAGCCGATAAATTTACATGTATAAGATAGAAATTCTAATTGAACTTAGCGTATGAAATTGAATTAGAACTTTTTTCCCAATTTTCGCGGAGGAAACTTGGTTAACGACCAAATAATTACCCCTTTGAACACCCCCACCCCTCTCCAATACTACCACTACCCGATCGGTAAATCTTTTGTCTGTCTCTCTCTCTCTCTGCGTCCTTGTTTGCCCTTCTCTCGAGCACTCACTCACTCATCCCCAACATCGAATTGTAATCCCTGCAAAGGAAATCCTATCCCCCATGTCGAAATGAAAGCAAAAGGGTTGGACTCATGGAAGACGTTGGCCGGAATGTCTTTGCGGTAAACGTATTGATAATGAAGCGAGCGAAAATGGCGTCGAAACCCTTCGAAATAATCTCCCGAATAAATTGCTAAATATACAAAGTACTAAGGCCGTTTTACTCGGTAAATTCATTGGTACACACTTTTGCATGCACTCTTGTATAAGGAAAATTGTACCGAGTGAGTCGGCTAATTGTGTGAACGTTTGTGAGATGTGTGTGCATGACTTAAGGGAAATTAGAACCTGTTCAATCCCATTCTGACAAATACTGGCTAGTTTACTATTTCTTGTATTTTTAATTCTACAGACAACGGAAAAGTTGCGACACCTTTCATTTAAACTCCCGTATGGTCTTTACCGAGTGAAGGTAAAGTCTTTCATGTTTACATCTTATTGCTTTGAGCTTGACGCGCGATGAAACAGAATTATAAAGTTCCACGTCAGAGTAAGACCTTGCGTATTTTACACGAGGAATTATAAATCCATATTAGGCAATTAATTTTAATAACCCTGCCCCGAAAAAATTCAATTGGGTGAGGAAAATTTGCCCGAAATCAGATAAAATTTGTAAAGCTCTTCTAAAATTATATTTTACTTTCTTACGTGAAAACAACTGAACGTGTTACAAATACACTTTAAACTTCACTTGCCATATTTAAAAAGAAAACGCAAACACTCTTCTATATCATTTCCAGCCTAAAATAAGCTTCAGAAATGTTATTTAATGCCAGTAATCTCTAAGACTCCTCAGTCGTAGAGTCAACGGGCATTTAATGTATTGTTATGCATTGTAATTTTAATATATTTAACGCATTTTAAATTATACGTTACGAGGTAAGTTTTTGTTATAAGATTGTGGAAAGAGATTGATTGATTGATGTTGGTTGCTTACATCTTGCCCATTCCCGTTGCTCCGCGAATCTTGTGGACAGCATTTCGCCCGCTGTCACAAAAACTTCTCCAGATCTTGTCGACGGAATTCAATGACGCTGTAGAAAACTTTATAAACTGAAATATCCAACCTCAAATTTATTTTTGAGTTGACTCCCCGAGGCAATATGCACCGCAAGTAATGAATAATGCTGGCACCATTTTCCATTGGAGCACCATTTTTGCCTATAAATTAGTGAAGTGTTGCTCTTCAAGGTAGTGCGAGCGAGACAGTTCCCTAATTCCCTAATAGAGACCATTTTCCATGTAATTTCTCTAATAGAGTGTTTAGACGAGGTTGTCGTGGAAATGGAGAGGCGGTGAACGGCCACCGAGATCCATCCGAACGCGAAGCCGAGAGAACCATTTCGCTTCGAAGGGAAGGAGAACCTCTTTCCTTCAAAGAGGTCTTCTTCTTAGGTATTCAGTCTCATTCAGATTGGTCTGCGAGAGCAGTCCTCCAGACGGCTCTCATTTCGGCTCTTCTTTTCAGTTCCTGATAGCTGGTGCAGTTCAAATCCCCCAATAACTGCTTCGTATAATCAAGTCGATGTCTTTCCCTACATTTTTTGCCTTCAGACATTCCTTCTAGTATCGTCTTTATCAAGCTCTCGCGCCTCAGAATGTGCCCTTACAAGTTCTGTCCTCCGGTTACTTATACTTCTCCATATGTCATTCTTTTCTCCTATTTTCTGATAACTTCTTCATTTGTTATTTTATCTTTCCAGCTGACCTTGAGCATCCTCCTGTAGCAGCAGTTTTCAAAGGACTCAAGTCTCCTATTCTCTTATTTCCCTATATTGTCCATGCTTCACACCCATACCTATAGGGCAACACTCCATACGTACGCTTTCAATATTCTCTTCCTCGTACACAACATGATGCTGTTTGTAGTATAGAGGCATTTTTTCTTGTTAAGAGCTATCTTTGCTTGTCTTATTCTCCTTCTTATCTCCCTTTTACTTCCACCATCATTAGTTATTATGCTTCCCAGATAATTAAATCCATCGACCTCTTCCAGTGTTTCCCCATTCATTATTATGGTAACATTAGGGTTTATTTATTCAAAGATGTAGTTAGAGTGATATTTTTTCCAAGTCATAATAAAGACCACTTTGGAATTTATTTTTTTATTTCAGCAGCATATGTAAGAAGGATGAAGCAAGCGTGTTTGCATTAATGGCGTAACAATATTGTTTTATATGACTGAAAAACCATTACTGAAAGTTTTGTATGAAATCCCAGTAATTAATTAAATGTGATTGCGTAAGTCTTTAATCTGACTCTTTTTTTCCTTACAGTGAAAATGCCTTCACATCATAAGGTTTATTTGTATTTTTGTAAAACTTTCTGGGGTGAGTGTTTGATTTATTTCGTATAATTTCAGTTGGTAGAGCACACAAGGTACCCACTATTGTATTTCTGTCGAGATCCACGTGTTATACACTGCTATTTTCTTTATCTCTCTCCAGAGTGCACACCCGTCACATTTCCCTCGTTAAATGGCTGGCGAACGCTGGAAAATATATCAAAATATAGCATGGTTGAGCATCAGATATTTTGGTATCTTTAGATAGGTGAGATATTTTTCTTAAAAATGAGATCAATTTCATGGATTTATAAGTGAATCGTTGTCTTCTTCCAAATTGCGACCATTAGAATTCTCGAGTCGCCATCAGTCGCTCGCCAACATAACGTCTCTCGCAGAGTTCGAAATGCGGTCAAAACAGAGTAATACGCCTTTCTTCTACGATTCCATACATTGAGACATCCTATTGCAATATCCTGCATGCTAGGGCGACTACGTTTGCGCCAATTGACATGGTGGTGTATCGCTATCCACGATCACATTATCGAATTCTCCGCGCTCCTGGATATCGCCGAGTTAAAGCAATGGGCAGTGAATGTGAGGAGGTGATTGTGTTTTAGGAACTGTGACGTTGCAAAATAAACGACATCATCAAATTACGTTCGGACGCTCGCGATTTTGTCCCGGAGGCAATGCATTTCTTTTGGCATTGAGCAAATTAACGCGAGATATCATTTCACCTAGAATGATCTATGAATTTTGTAACACGTTAAGGAAAAATATCTTACCAAAATATAAATATACCAAAATACCATTCACTTCCGCGCCACCCTTCGAGATCTTTTCCAATACAGACACACCATCCCATTTTACAAGCGGGGAGTGGCACGTGGCATGTACCCGCACTCCAGAGAAACGTACTTCAAAAAAAAGGGGGAATTTCTGACCCCTAGATCTCGTCAGGAATTCAACAGTGGGTACTTTGTATGTTTATTCATCTATTTTTTAATCGATTGCTCTCCATGGGAATTTTCGCAGTATCGTAAAAATATCCCTCTAATATAACGGCATTTTCCCTGTATGGCGCGAAAATATTATTTAAAATAAAGTTTTGCATCTGTATTTAGTTTATTTCTGGGTATTTTAGTCATATAAAAACAAGAATTTTGCGCTGTTATTTTTTAAATATTTTTTCAAGCTTATTACAGCTGCTGCAAAAATAAGTGTTAATAGTCTCTTTAATGACTCGAGATATGTGTCACCCAAACTGCGTGGGTGAGTGGTCCAGTCGAGGAGAGGATTCCCTTCGAGAGCCGAGGAGAGCGGTAGGGAGCCGACGGACGTCACCACACCGCATCACTCCCTCGTCCCAATCAACACTCCTTCCTCACCACACCGCGCACCTACACACCTTGTCACATGACCTTGGTTGCAGGTCTAATCCACAAAATAACCACTAAAACGGTCTCTAACTCATATTGCCCCAGCCCAGCTTAGAGGGAAAACATTTCACTGGCTAACTACACTTGATTTCGCATTTTCAAAAAAATAAGATGGTGAACATCACTTTTGGCGCAAACCCCCAAAAAAATAACTCCCTCTCAAAGCGCAGAAAAGTGCATCAAGGTACAGATGGAGGTCAATATTTACTCTAAACTCTCTGCGGTTTCGATTCCTTATCAATTAATAATAACTAATTATGTATATGTTTAACTACAATCTACTCTAAAATTTGAATGAAGGAAACTCCTATTACTTAATTTTCAACGACGCGCAGTTCCCCTCCGGTAGCGTTATGATATCCGCGTAGATGTCGTAATGTTTGGAATTAAAAATAACGAAATTGAAGAGTAGATATTCAGTGTTCGTTATTGCACCAAAAAACAATTAATAGAAACAAATTATTTGGCATTTTGGTAACGTGTCATCATAATTTTTTAATCTCTATCTTAATCAATGTAAAAAATTCTCTTTCCCTGAACATTTATATCCGTGAAATAATATGGTTTGAACTCCATCGTAGGCTGCTTTGTTTCTGTTGAGGCTCAAAGTCTGCAATTTCGCGCCATTTTGTTGTAGGATTTGTTTATTCTCTATGGAACGAAGAGTACGCCTTCCCTCGGAGCGAGTGAGGCTTGTGTTTATGATGAAATATGCTCGCTCACATGTGAACGACGTCTCAAAGGGGAGTTAAAAAGAAGCCCTGATTTGGGTTGCTTTAATTTCGCGAGAAAATGGAACATCTGGAACATTCCCGCTTTATTCTCTGTCGTAGGCCTCGGATGCAACACACCCTGAAAGGCCCTTGGAAGGGTCCCTTGGCCATTACCCTTATCCTTCCGCTTGGCTGGCGCAAACAGGAAGGAATTTATCATCGTCCGATTGGAAGCCGCTCGAAGATCGTGTACAAGAAATGAATGGCGGGGGGATGCAGGAAAATAAAATAAGGAGTTTCCCTTGTCAAGCAAGATATATGACTGACTCGCCGCGGTTTATCCCCTCCCACCCACCCTCCTCCTAGAGAGCGCATTTTTTCGCGCTTTCGGTTCGCTGAATTTCCCGCCAGAATGGACCGAGCCATGTCGACACCCATCTACTGGACTGGATTCGTAGAACGCGGAGACGAACTGTTGGGGCCAGCAAAAGCTTCATTTCAACCTATTTGTGAACTATCTGAGAATTCTAAAAATAGTGACTTTTTTGTAATTTGCACGCAAGGCGAGGTTTTTCCCGGGATGTTTCAAATATAAATACCAATTATCTGATCGGTATGAATGGAGCGAGTTACAATAGTGCTGTTCTCCATCGGTACCCGTGCGGACTTCAGCCAACTGATTCTTTCATAAGTTTATCTTATTTAGCAAAGTTTGTAATTCTCAATTTTTATCTACTTTTTTTAATTCTCGATTTTTACCTACTGCATATTTATCTTTCTTCCTCAGAGTACGTGTCCTCATTATGTCTTCTTCAAAAATGCTTTCACTTCAAAAGGACGGACTCGTCTCATGACATTACGACAAAATAAACGTTCAAATATGCACACACCCATTGGGTAGGTAACAAAACACTGGAACTTGCTGCGATAGAATTCTACGCTCACCCAACGCTCAAAATCGAAGAAAATATTGCGCACTTCTCCACAAAACTTCAAGAAAAAAATCCTAGGTGAATTACTAGATGAAAACCCCAAGTCATTCTGGTCTTAGACGAGAGAGCTCCTGTACGAATATTCGACAGTAAAGTCTTTATTTGACACAAACGGCAAAGTGGCCATCAACCGTATTTACGAAGCCAATTTATTGAACCACAACTTCGAAAGTGTAATCACAAAGGATGACAAAAAACGCAATTTAGACATTCCTGACTTTAACGAGCCGATGGCGGACATAACAATTCAGCGTGATGAGATAAATAAATAACTGCGTTCGATTAAAAGTAACAAGTCTCCAGGTTCAAAAGAAATACTAGCACCCGTGCAGGCGCCACAGATTGCACCATTCTTGGAGATTATATTTAGCAAATCATTATCCAAAGGCAAGGTGTCCCAAGACTGGAAAATAGCCCACATCACACCGATATTTAAAAAAGGAAATAGAAGTTACCCAGGAAATTACCGGTCTATATCGTTAATATCACTTTTATGCAAGATCCTCGAACAAATTGTCGTTAGCAATATTATGAAATTGCAGGATAATCGCAAATTCTTACATAGCAGTCAGCATGGCTTCCGTACGGGCAGATCCTGCGAAACACAGCTCACGCTCTTCCTTCATGATATCCTAACATCAGATGAATCGATAAGGCAACTCGACGCGGTATTCTTTGATTTCAAGAAGGCATTCGACGAGGTTTCTCACCAAAAACTCATACATAAATTGCATTCATACGGAGTTGTTAAAAAAAATTGTGAATTTAATGAGGGACTTTTTCGGTGATCGTAAACAAAATGGAGTTATTGATGGTTTTAGCTCTGATATGGTCGAAGTCACATCCGGTGTTCCTTAAGGAAGTGTGGTTGGTCCTCTTTTATTCATTATTTCTATTAATGACCTTATTTCTCGAGTTAGCAGTAAATTTAGATTATTCACTGACGATAAAGTTATCTATTGTGAAAAAAGCAAAGACATTTTCGAGTCGGGTAATTCTTATTCGGTGCTACGGCGCGAGACAAGAATTTTGATACCCGAGTCGACCCGATCAGACCGCGGGAAAAGGTCCCGCACACAGCGCTTGAATATTTAAACTAATCAATCATGGAAATGGGAGCGATGATGCGCTGTCAGGGACCGAAATATCGGTCGGACAGAAAATTTCATGAAACGTGTGCAGAATGGTCTATTTAAGGAGGGAGAAAATAAACCAAGTTCTTATCTCAAAAAATAATAAATTAAATTTAAATTAAATTGCCTATTTTACGGGGATTAATACAATTTTTCCCAAGTAATACTCAGCAAAAACAAGATCAAAGTTTATTAACTTTTCTATCATTTGCAACTGTTAAGAGGAGAAATTAACGTTGCTCTTCATCATTAGTCAAATTATTGCCCTTTAGAAATTCGGTTACTAATTGTACTCTTTTCGCTGTATCATTAACAATTTTGACGAGCCCTGGTCGTACTTGATGATTCTGTTCACCAGAGAGCTCAAGGACTTTGTAACAAAACAATCTAACAAATTTTTCAATGTAGTTGTTTTCAATGTATTGCACCGAGCTTTATAGATTAAGACCCGAACTTGTGGAGGCTTGATCAGGATTTCCTCAAAGGACTTAGTGTTGAGACAAACATCAAAACTTATTTTTTATCTTTAATATAAAAACGGTAATTATTAATTTAGTAAAATAATGACACATAAAAAATGAGGCATCGTACGATTTCGTTCATGATTGCGTTATAATCCGCATTCATTGAAGGTTTCCGAAATGTAATTGCCCAATTTATTTATAAGTGCGTTTAATTCAAATCGAGTGGTATTTACACTGATGGCCGTGAGGGGTCCCGGCAGGCGAGGAGGCTCGGCAGACCGGTGCAGTGTTGCCACTCACACCCGCTCGCCCCGCCGGCGCTCGGCGCCATCTTTCAATTAGAAGCGTTCTTCTCCTTTCTTGGACTCTCTCATCCAGTGCCTGAAAAGGGATTTCCACTGTAATACATTTCCATTCCTCGAGGGATTCAAACTCAAACCACCCTGTATATAGGAAGGCAGTGCGACACAGCACCCGAATCCAGAAACAATTACCACGGCACTATCCACAGCAAATGATTGGAGAGAAGCACCCAGCCTGCGTCTAATACTAATTTAAAGAAACTAAGTTTTGTCAAGCGTATATTAATAGGAAGGTCCTCGGATGAAAAAGTCAAAGAGAGACGCTACTTCGCTCTGGTTAGGCCACACCTCGAATACGCCGCGAGCATTTGGGACCCTGGTCAAATAATTTGACCAAAAAATTAATATAATACAAAGGAAAGCAGCGCGCTTCGTTAAAAACTGCTACGAGCGTATATGTAGTGTCTCACAACTTTTAGAGGGATTAAGGTGGGAGCCCCTAGAGACTCGGAGGCTACACGCTAGGTTAGGCATCTTGATAAATTCAGAACTGATATTTTTCAGAGCGACATAGAGAATATTATCATGACTCCTCACTACATCTCTAGGTCTGACAGATACGATAAAATAAGAGAGATACTCTGCCGAACAGATAGGTATGCAATAATTCGTTCTTTCCGCGAACTATAAGTGACCACAATAAAAATTTACTTCCACTAAATGCACTCCTGTAATACATGTCACCTTTTCATCTCCAAAAAAAAGTACACCTTTATACGGCTGGTGACCTAACACCCCCTGCCACACGCCCAAGCGGCGGCTCGCGGGGTACTGTGTAGATGAAGATGAGCCATACAAGGATTTACAATTACCTATATTTACATAATAGTTTGCGATCCACCTCAAGGATGTGTGGCAGTTATCACCAATATGCATTAGTCGATACACTACTTCAGTTAATCTACCGCAAGTTACACTAACTTAAATGTAGCTACAACTACTGATTCATATGCAAAAGCCTGCTAAAAGTTGTCAGGAGACAAAGTTTACTTTCCAGGCAAAGCTATTTTGTATGAATTATTTTACAACTTCACATATGCCCAGGCATAAAAGGATAAAAACACAAACATCCACTGCCTGCTGTTAGTTCTTGGTTTGCCGATGAGGATAAGGGCATTTGGGAGTAAGTCTAGTAACTGGCTACAAAACCCATCGAAAAACCTGTCTAAAAGTCTTGTTGACAGATGTTTTAGTTTAATATCGTGGCCGGGAAAAGTGACAATTTAAACCTGTCCGTGCTTTAGCCTATTTCCATAACTTTATCCTCATTGTCTAATCTACTGTATTATACTTATTTTACGAGCCTTTTGATGCCAAAGCATCTCATACTCCGTTCATTCCTAACCTCCGCATCGAGGGCTCTCGTTTCCGAAGCGCGGTCACGTGCCTCGCCTCCCTCCCTTCTGATGGAGGCCTCGGAAGTTGGCTTCTTCGTTCCACGCAGGTGAGTATGTGGGAGAGCTTTGCGGGGAATCGAAACAGAAGAAAAGATGGAATGCGAGTGTTTTACTTAACGCATCCGTTAATGTCATCGTCGCATACGTGTGTGGTGTTGGCGATGCGTGGACGACGTACTTTGAACCCACGAGGCTCTCATTGCGGAGGGGTCGTGAGGCATATGGGAGGAGGGGGAGGGAGGGGAAATATGAGGGAGTGGGAGGAGAATGTGGGAGAGGGGAGGGAACTCCTTCTCCTGTGAAAGGGGTTATTTCTATGATGTGAAAGTCTACCGGATTTTACTGTGAACTCCTGCCATTTGAAAAATAATATTTAAAATCCACCGCCATGAAAGTACGCTTCCCACGCTTCAATCTTCATCTTATGATGACTAAAATATTATTCCTATTCATGTAACTACCGATGATTTGTAATTTTTTCACATTTTTTTATTAACATGAACAATTTTTTAAATGGTTGGATCGAAGGCTTTCACTTGTGGTCGAAGAACTAGATCAAAGAGACCTGAAGACGCCTTCTGTGACGCGGGAGAAACGTTTTCAAACGAAGGCTGTCGCATGCAGTTGAACCTAATATCGTGGAATCCAGAGGTTTTGAATGGAATTCAAGCTTTCTCTGTTTATTTTTACTGATTTAAATGATTGGCACTTGAAGTTAAACATCACATTTTGACCTCAATTGAATCAGATCTTGTTGGACCTGGCTCCATCAAGATATGATTCAATCGAGATCAATTGCTATAATTTCTATAATGCTCATTTATTGAGTATTCAAAATCAACTACCCTGATGGTAATTGTTTAAATTAATATTCCTGAAATTGCCACTCTATGGAACGGACATATCGAGGAATCAACTCTTCAGGAATTAAAATATTAAATTATTCGCGGCAAGTTGTGGCCGCACATAGCACGAGAGAGATAGCGAACAGCGTGGCCTAGTCAGAGAAGACGGAGGGCGACTTGGGAAACATAAAGTTTAAAGGTAGTCCGAGCGAAATATCATTTTACCTAGAAATCAATGAATTTGGTTTCATTTTAAAGAGAAATATCTCACCTATCCAATGACACCAAAAATTTAACCCCTTACCGCATTACTTTTCGAGATATTTACCAAGAAATACCAGCCCTTTTACATGGGAAATGGTACGTGCATGCACTCCAGAGAGACATTATTTACAAAATGAGGTATTTCTAACACTTAGATGTCGTAAAAAAACTAACAAAGTATAGTTTGTATGTTTTCTCCACAATTTTTGAAAATTAATAATATTTTCACCGCAATAAGTTGTTGGGTGTCACAAAAAAAAACCTGCTTTGAAGGAGTTTCAAACGCATCGCGCGAAAAAAATGAGTCAAGTTAAAGAATTATTTTGATATTTTCATTTGAATACACACAAATTCTGTCATATAAAACTATATTATTGCACCATTATCAATGCAATATATAATTGATGTGTCCCACAGCTGGTGTAATTAAAACGTATAATTCGAATATGGTCTCTATTGTGACTAAGGAACTATCTCGCTCGAACTACCTTAAGGTCTGCAAAAGTCAAGGATGAGGGAAATTTGCCGTAGAAAATAATCTACCTGGTAGTGTTCGCCAAACTGCCGCAAATAAACGAATTGGTGTCCAACGCATCACATGTGTGTGTGTGTTTGTTGTGCCCAAAGTGCGAGTGAGTTGGATGAGATGAAATTACTTAATGGAAAGAATCAACGGAATTTTTCCGCCCGCTTCCATTACTTTCATTCTTGTAGGTGGAAAGCGCTGACTTGGTTTGATTTTCAACAGTCAGTCGCAAGCCCAGTCCATTGTTTATTTACAGGTTACATCGCAAGTGGGCATCAGATGTGTGGCAATTGAAATAACAATACGAGAGCCTTGTAGAAATGTGAATGAATTTACACGTATAATTAAACTTTATGGCTTAATTTTGCACATTGTAATTTAAATATCTACTTCTAAAAGATCGGAGAGATTTAGGGCCGTATTCATAGTCGTTACCTGGGTGTCTCCCAGGTGTGAGGAAACCCCTTGGCTCAGAAATGGTATTCATAGTCGTTATCCAGGGGACTACCGCCCCCTAACCCTCCCCCAGGCCGGCGATTTCCCGGGTACGGCATGAAGCACGGAGTAGGATATCCTACTCCGTGGCATGAAGCTTACCCAAAGCTCCCCTAACGCAGTACTGCTGCCCCCACGTGAGACGAATTGATACTACTGTACTAATGGCAGTACACGATAATAATAACATCTTTCCATAGTAACTTCTGTTTACAAATCCGGGTACTTATTGAACCACCCTTATATTCATCACCATTCATATTACTTAAATATTTGAGTAATATTGTAAACATTCTCTCATATTCCTTCAATCATTTTTCATCCACATCTGTAAATTCTTCATGAAACTCGGTCACTGATAGGCTTTTCTGCGCGCAGGCGCTTCGACCACCACCATCACGTCCGCGTAGTATCTCACACCTCATTTATTATAGTATTATTTAATAAATAGGTAATTGTTTGACGTTGGAACTGCGCTCCTCGACATACTCTTGCCGTTTTACTTTAGATTAAGAAAGGGATTCGTAGACTATGCGACACATTTAATGCTGAAAATCAACGATAAAATATTTTTTAATCAACGAGAGGGAAATCCCTCACTATGTATATTCTAAATAACTTTATTTGAGGTAAACTTTGACGTAGAATGATGATTTATGTATTAATATATAAAATTAGTACCGTACTTGATATTTATCAAGCATCAATTGTTCTCGCAGTACATTTGTTTCTTCAATTAGTGACTTTCAGTGCGAGGGGATTACATCGAATTTCTTTATAATTTACGATATTTGTACGAATTACCTCCAAAAATATGAAGCTCGACCGGATCCAAGTAAATTATAATAGTTTTCGCGTATTAATACGACCATTAGGTGTAATATAAAGAATAATACGCGTAAAAATAACTAGAATCTGAGGGAAGTATCAGTAGGTCATATCATGAGTTGAGAACCTCACGCCATTATTTCCGAAATCTTCCTTAATGAATGGTAGTCTGGAGAGGAGCGCGCTCGCCTTGCGTGTGAAGGATCGTGGTCTCGATTCTTCATTGGAGAACTTTTTTGGCGAACGAAGTTTTTTGAATCACTACATTTTTTTGAAAATTTCAGTAATTGTAATGTCTTTTACACAGTGATGGATAGTCTTACGAGATCGTTATTTCTACTTCTAGTCTCGGACGTTTTCTACGGAGAAGGTAGTTTCGGCGTCTCTGGGCTGGGAGACTGTTACATAGGGATTCTGACGTGTTCCATCGTGAGCAAGCATGCTTGTTCTTGCAATTCCTTCGGTTTATACGTATGGCGAAAGTAAATCTCGGGTAATTACAGCAATGGGTGTGTGCTATTCCATATCATGCCTCTTGGTACCGCAAAAGCATCTTCTATGCTTGTTCCTTTCGTGCAGAGAATACAATACTGATGGCAGCAGAAAAAGTCCATTTTTCGGCCGCCAGCCGATCAGTGCCAAATTCATGAATTTTTCCTGCTCGTGAAACATTGGGTCCAACAGTTCACGAAACTCTATTCATGAATACGGAATTCATGGATAAATTTACGAAAACATTGCCGTGGGACACCGGCTTAATGCATTTTACACAGTGAAAATTGTGCCGTTTCTACTTTTAATTTTCAACTATTTTAATAGCGTAAGCTATTATGAATTTTTCCTGCTCGGGTGACAATGGGTTCAATATAGAGGAGTGTCATACTGTTCTTTTAGGTGAGAAGTTCATTTAGATCCAGTTCAGGTGTCAGAGCAATTCGAAAGAACAAATCCAAAAGAACGTACATTACCTTCTAAACGTGGGGGAGGGGCGGGCTTTATGAAGTTTTAGTTATTAGAATAGAATATGACGGTCATGTATACACTTCTAAAATGAAGTTAAATGGTGATTTTCATCCACTCCTACTGCTTCAGGTTCTATGTGATCACTCATAGTATGCAAATTAAAATAGGTAACGATAATAAAATCAAAAATTTTACAACATAATTGTAAAGTAAAATAATATTTCATGAAAACCATTTCTATATGCTTTTATAATCAATGTATTATTTACCAACCTCATCGTATAAGATTGAACTTCAAAATAGAAAAAGATTGGAAATAATGACTCCAAGTAAAGTAAAAATAATCAGTTAAAAAGTAAATGACGTAAAAAATGAGACATAATATGAAAACTGCCTTCTATCACAAAGCTTTAGATTTTAATATGCAGAAATGACAATTGCGGCGGTTTTCTCTGCTCTGAAATGTCATGATGGAATACATAGGACTGCGGCTGTAAGAGAAATAATAACTGAGAAAATACATTTGCTCGAACGCTCGCCGTGCAAAATCCTGTCAGATATCACTCCGAGTAAGAATACTCAGTCTCTTGGTTTCGAGTTTTAGTGTCACCGCCATAAAGCAAACTTCTACTATTAAAATGTAGAAGAATTAATGCATATACAGTTTAATTTGGCGAAGTACACGATGACAAATGGCTTCTCGTTATTTGTTGTTTAGGACGGATGATACTTTCGATAAATGGTAAAGCATAAGAATGCGGAAAATACGTGTAGTGACCTCTTCACAACATCAGTGGACTGTTGCTGAGCGAATACGGTCCATCGGGTTGCTTTCCAGTATAAATTTCTAAATTTAGAGCATAAAAAACCCTAGCATCTACCAATGTAAAAATTTTATTCCCGTACTTATTTGGCTTACTTGGGATGTATTTCCGGAATGCGCAACGACCTCTAAAACCCTTAAGATTCTCATCAACAGTAGTGTATTCACCAAGAGTGTAAGCCAATTAAGCAATTGCTTACAAATTTCTCAAATATCTCACGGTACGGTAATAAACACTAGGTGAGCCGCGCGAGTTTCGCAGGGTTAAAATCGTCGGGTAAGAAAGTCGCGCCGCCGCCGTTAAAATGACCGGCGGGCCGCAGTTTTTACCTCGGCGGCGGCGGCGTGCCTTTCATGGCCGGCGGCGCGGCGTAACCAGCTAGTCCATCTCATCCCATCTCTAGTTCCAACCACTCCTTTTCAGGCGAAGCATCCTTTGGTATAGGCTTTACGCGACACACGCTGATGTGCGTGCTGCCTTGATTCAAGGCGTCGGTCGCCGTCCGCTCATTGCAAAGTGGGGTATAATGCCCACCGAACTTCGTTCCTCGCCAGCCAAAGTTTCCGAATAAAGCATAGGGGAACGCCCCCATACATGGGAATCTCACCTTATGCCACGCAATTATCCTTGAGGACAGCTTCTGCCCACACGGTTAAACAAAAGCATAAATCACCACTCTGAACTCTGCAGTTAATGGCGGAGGTATGGATCCGAGGGAGTTTCGTATTTATCAGTTTATGTATTAATGAAATTACAAAATAAATTGCATTGTGAAATTATGTAGAGAGAGGTGGAGGTAGTTTATAATGATGATATATGTGGATTATTTCTTGCCAATGGCGTAAACTGAAAATCATTTTCCAAACAATCAATTCGTATTATATTTGATTTTCGAACAAAAAGAACGTTTAATATCTCTCTGTAAACGTATAATCCTCGGGCATATCCACGTAATCTTAAAGGTCGAGGAACAGTAACCTCCCAAAGTCACGATTCGTTATTTTTCTAGCGTAATATCTTCTGCGATTCTTCTCATTATTTCCACCCCTTCCAAATGCCGTTCAACATCATCCTTTTATTGATGTTTCATTATGTCTTTAACCTCTCTTCTCTCCAATGCTACTCACACCAACAAAGCATAACATATTTCACATCAAATAGAACAATCTCGGACAGAACCAGTTTATTATCAAAGTGCTTTTTAAATAGAATTGACTTTGATGAAATCATTGATCATCAATTTTTTACCGCCAATCCTGTAAATAATATTAATTAACATCAGCATAAATTGCAGATTTTATCAAATAATTCCAAATTTCATTTGTAGTTTCGGATGTACATTTCGTAATTTTGGATGAATGCAAAATTGTTAATTCAGTGTCAATAAGTTTTTCAAGCGACCAGTCAGAAACGTTACTACTCTCATTTTAAGTCCAAATACACTGAAAATAATATAACGCGTGGATAATGAGAAGCATTCTCAAAGAAACAGAATCACGAAACATTAATCTTGCCCTAAATTCAGCATGTGAGTTAATAATATCTTTAGTTCACAATATTGTCTATTTAAATGTTTCATTTTTGGGCAATTTTAATGATATACTAACGTTTTAATTTTTAAATATGGATATTTTATCGTGAATTGGTCGCAAAAAACTGCAGAAAAAAATTAGCCTTAGATATTTGGAAAGGCCTACCCAGGCAAAGGAATTATTTTCTAATGTAGATGGGTACAAGAAATTTGCAAAACCAATAGGAAATATAATAATAAGAATAATAATAATAAGAAATTGAGGGACATTGAATTGAATTGAAATAATAAGAAATAAGAAAGAAACTGAGGAACGCACGGTTCTCATTCCGAAAAAGGGAGACTTGTCCAATCCGAAGAACTATCGCCCTATAACCTGTCTAAACACTGTATACAAGGCGTTCACTACGATCTTGAGCGACCTTATCCTCCGGCAGATCCAGCCTGTGTGGGAGGAGGTGTACGAGCAAAGGGGGTGCAAACGAGGAATCGCGGGATGCAAGGACAACCTGCTCAGTGACAGGTGCATATGTCAGGATGCCGCCCGACATAAGCGAAACCTTTCAATGGCCTGGGTGGACTATCGCAAGGCTTTCGACACCACTTCGCATGAGCTTCTCATCGCCCTGCTGAAGTTGATGAAAGTCCACCCAGTGGTTGTGTCCTGCATCTAACGCCTGTTACCACTCTGGAGAACGCGCTTCGTCTTGACATTTGGCAAACGGACCGTCTCCACTGAGTTGGTAACATACCACCGTGGCGTTTTTCAAGGCGACAGCTTGAGTCTGTTTTGTATTTCCCTCCTCCCCGTCTCCTTTAAGCTGAGACGAGGCCGAGGATACACGTGCGGCGTTCCTGGTGATAGGAAGCACAAGGTCACACATTTGTTTTACATGGATGACCTTAAACTGTATGCTTCCAACGCCAAAGAACTGCGCGTTGCACTGGACACCGTACATCAATACAGTGAGGATATAGGGATGGAATTCGGATTGGACAAGTGTGCATCCATCCACCTGGCGAAAGGAAGAATATCGGAGGACAAGGAAGACTCGCAAGTCGTTGACGGGAACGTCGTTCGTCATCTGCAAGATGACGAATGCTACGAATACCTCGGCGTCCCCCAGCGTCGAATGCAGGAGGTAGCAGCAGTGAAGGAAAGACTCACCGCCAAGTACAGACAGACTCTCAGAAAAATCTGGAGTTCTGAGCTGTCTAGCAAGAAAAAGGTTCTTGCCACGAACATGTTCGCGGTTCCGACACTGCTGTACACCTTCGGATGCATGAAATGGAATGTCAACGAGTTGCAAAACCTCGACCGGGGAACGAGGAAGATGCTGACCATCTATACAAGTCTTCATCCGAAATCTTCCGTCGCCAGATTGTATCTCCCTCGCAGTGTAGGCGGTAGAGGTCTGTTGAGCCTGAATTGTCTACATAACAGAGTTGTCTTGGGTACAGTTTGCCGTGTGTTCAACAGCACGGACCCCCTGCTCACTCTCGTAAGGGAGCACGAAAGTGCCGGGGAAAGTTCCTCTTCCAGGAGGCGAAGAGGGCAGCGGGAGAAATCGGTCTGGACTATGATCTGTCATCCGACGGTAATGACAGTGGCACGTCAATCGTGTCACTGAGGGCAGACGTCTTAAAGCTCGAGGTCAAAAAGGCTGAGCAGAAGACCTTGCTCAAAACACACACCGATAAGCCCATTCATGGAGGTTTCTACCGAAACATGGAAAAACATGGGCTATCGAAGGAGCTGACGTTTGCCTTCCTTCGCTCCGCGGGTCTCAGGTCCGAAACAGAGGGTTTCGTTCTCGCGTGCCAGGATGGTGTCATCAACGCTCTCGTGTACCGCCGAATGATATTCAAGGCGGAGGTGGCGGACACGAGATGCAGAGCGTGTCGAGCCAAGCCGGAGACTTTGAGTCACCTTCTCTCCGGCTGCAGTTATTACGCGCAGTCAGCGTATTTAGCTCGACACAACGCAGCTCTGCGGGTGTTGTATTTCTACCTCCGACATCATTACGGCATCGACGAAGTACATGTGCTACCTATGCCCCTGGAGATATTGAGTCCGTCGTGGAGAACGACAAAATAAAAATCTGGTGGAATTATTCATTCCCCACCACCACGCAGTTGGAGGCGAACAAGCCTGACATCGTTCTACTCGACCGCTTATCGCGTTCCATGTTCGTAATTGAGTTTTCGGCTCCGGCCGATACGAACTTGGACGCGAAAGAGGCGGAAAAACGGACGAAATATCAAGACCTGCTGTTCGAACTTCGGCAGATGTACCCGGGACACTCTGTAAAACTAGTAGTCCTAGTCATAAGTGTGCTCGGTGGAATCAAGGGCTCGCTGATACAGAGCATCAAGTGTATTCCTGCTTGCGTGGCACAGGCGGAATCACTTGCAGCCCGCATGCAGAAGGCCGTCCTCTTGGGGTCTCTCCGTCTGCTTCGTGCGCACGACGCGAACGCAGCGTTGCCACTGATCCGATGGGTTAATCGGAAGCGACTACGAACTCTGCACCGCCCCTCTCGAGTTCTCGGCCATTATGACGGCAACGAAACCCGATGTTAGCCGGGGACACGGAGGGGAAAGTTACATAAGTAACAAAAAATAATAAGAAATTTATTCCATGACAACAAGTTATACATGGGTTATTTCATAAATAAACAACAAAAAAAATGCATGGATAAATAGGTTAACCCCATTGGGAATTCCCGCTTTGGGGCATATGCTTATCATTTGAGGGAAAATGGATTAACATACTTACCTCGAGAAAATTGAAATATTGTTTACACAGCATCTCATAATTCATTCCTGAACTTGACGGAACAACTATAAAGGGTAAAAATGTATAGGATATCTTTTAAAAAATCTAATCACTTGTAAAATAATATAAGGCCAAGAAAAAATGTCATTGCAGTTAAAATTAATGAATTTTGGTGGCTAATATATCATTCTTCTGCGTTCATTTACATTGCATTTCTTTGAGTTACCGCAGATACTTTGCATATTTTTAGAAAATTTAAATAGAAAAAATTAGTGATAACTTGCAATGTAAGTGAGAATGAATCTTTTTTACTCGTAAATATTGCGTTTCAACTTTTCAATTATTTCCTGTCAGTTCTCGAGTATCTCCCTAAACACGAATTATGCTCTCACGATGAGATCTTATGTGAACGAATAAATAATAGCAATCAAGCCTTAATTTTATAATACATATTTCTTTTATTTTTAACAAATTGTGAGGGACTTTATAGTGATGAGGAAATGTAACATGTTGCGCAAATATTTCCAGTTTGCACTTATCGCGCCTAAAAGAGGTAATTTCTTGTATTATAAAAGAAAAGTATAGCCTTTTTTCCAAATAAATGCTACGCCTCTTCACGAAATCATTTTTATTGTTCTCTGGATTCTCCCCGAAGATTCCGAATAGCTTACGCGTGCCCTCTCGCCGTACGAAAATATCGCTCAATAAGTTGTCAAACCATTTGCTCGCTCTATAAGATTTGACCGATACTTCTAATAGGACTGATTTCTTATGAAGATATCATATTGATGATTTAGATTAGAAAACTGGCGTATGCCACTGAACCTAATTCGTTTCATGTATTTTGTTATTCAATGAAACATCCCATTGATGTAAAATGACTTGCTATAGTCATTGATTTGAAGACTCTTCACTCTTAATGATATTTTTCAACCTACGTACCAAACCGGAAATTGCTAATCCAATGCACACATTTATTTAGAAGGGGTGTTCTTCATTACTAACTTTTAGAACTAATTTCCAATGTGTTCGTTCGGGCCTAATGGATTTTCATAATCATTTGTTTGTCGTAATCTCGCCGAAAGTCGGTTGCGCTGTTGTATTGCTTATTGATCAATTTATATCAACGTGATAATTTGGTTAAATTAACGTAATTATTTCCAGAACTCTTACTCTTGCTATGCGCCAATGAAGAAATACCAATTCTAAGATTTTTTCTGGTATAACCTGGTCAAATTCATCATCCGCTTAAACACCGTCGACAAATGTGATAGGCATTTAATGAGCTTCTCCGGCGACTGCCCGCCTACATTGGCCGGAATGACGCGACGGTGGGGATCCACATTCTGTTCAGGGGGTGATTTGAGCGCCGTTCTTACCCGTGGGCTCTCACAGGTGAATGGGCGCGGTGGCGGTCGTTCCAGCGCGAGTGTTTGCAGCGGTTCTAGTGATGGCGTGGAAGGAGGAAACCGCGAATTAAGGCGACCTGGGAGTGCCGCGAACGGACGATAACGGCAGTGTGAGCGAGATACCATTTCATCCAGAATTTAATGAACTTGGTCTCATTTAAAAAAAAATAACTCACCTTTTCAAAAATATCGGAATATCAACTACTTGAAAATTATAATTTTCGAGATATTTGCCAAAAAAATAGAAATAGAAGACTTTTTTCATAAGGTACGCCGGATTGCACTCCAGAGATACTTTATTTTGAGTAATTGGTAATTTTTTAAGCCCAAAACATCGTCAGAAATTGAACACTTTGTAGGTTGTAGCTCATCTAAACTGTTTTTAAAAACAAATAAATTAATTACCGAAGTAATTTTAAAGATAAAGATAAAGAAATGTTTATTGTTCTTGGACCACTTGGTCCACTAAGAACATACAAAAGATGAACATTAGTATCAGAGCTCGATTACACAGAAAAATTGGAAACATGCAACAAATGATATAATAGTGGTAACAAAAAAAATACAAGTATATTGGTGAAATTAATACAGAGGCATATTAGTAAATTAAATTTTATCCTGCAATAGCATTTTATTAAATAATATGTTTTTGAAAGCCAACAGTGAACTAGAGTTTTTGATTAATGCAGGAATACTATTCCATAACCTTGTCCCTAAAACAGAAAAGGATTTATTAAATGTAGTGGTTCGGTGTAGTGGTACAATTAAAAAACCTGGTGACATTCGAGTTGCAACATTTCGATTTTTCTCTTTAGACTGAAAAAATTGCATGATGTATTCAGGCTGTTGACAATTAAAAAGTTTATATAAAAAGGAGGCAAGCATGAATTCCCTCCTTGTTTTAACTTTAAGCCATTCTAACTTTGAAAAATGAGGAGATATATGATCATCTTTTTTAAGATCATAAATGAACCTGACACACATATTTAATTGCCGTTGAATCATAGTATTAATCTCATCAGTTAGGTCATGATAAACAAGGCAGCAGTAGTCAATATGGGGGAATATTAGCGAGGATACAAGTTGCTTGCGGGTATGAGAGGGCAAAAGGTTTTTATGAGATTTTAGCTGAAACAGGATCATGTTAATCTTATTGCTGATGGCTTGAACATGGTTTTGCCAAGACAAATTTGGCATCAATATGACCCCAAGATTTTTAACGGAGTTTGCATAAGATATTTCCACATCACCAACAATAATCTTTGGCAAAACATTAAGGTCAACATGTTTTAGTAGTTTTGAGGTACCGAGTAACATTGACTTTGTTTTTCTGGGGTTAAGCACAAAGTTATTGTTTACAGCCCAAGAATTGATGGCTTGAACATCCTGATTGACTTTGAAAACAGCATCATTCAGCTCATGCAAATGGCAGTGATAATAAATCTGTAGGTCGTCAGCATATAATAGGTATTTACAATTTATAATACACTTCGGCAAATCAAGGACATAAAGGGAAAATAGGAGAGGACCAAGAACTGAGCCTTGCGGGACTCCGCAATGGACAGTGGTCCATTGCGATGTATTCCCATATTCGTCCTTGACTGCCTGTTGACGATCTTTTAGATAGGAGTAAAACCAGTTAAGTGAGGAACAGGAAAAGTTAAGGTTTTTCATCTTGTGGAGAAGTTTGGCGTGATTAACAAGACCAAAAGCATTGGTAAAATCAAATAGGACCAGAATTGTGACCATCCGTTTATCAATTCCTCGACGTACATCATCCGTTAATTTGAGTAACGCTGTTTGTGTAGAGAAGTTTTTCCGAAATCCAGATTGATATGGATCATGCAAGTTGTTTTGGTTCAGATAATTTGTAACCTGCTGAAAAACAATCCTTTCTAAGCATTTAGAAAGAGAGCACAAAATAGAGATTGGCCGATAATTACGGGGATTCGTTGGTTTTTTAACCTTTTGAATTGGTGTAATAAGTGATGATTTCCATAAAATCGGAAATTCAGATGACATCAAGGAAAAATTGAAGACATCACGTATTACAGGTAGAAGTACAGTTGACGAGGCCTTAATAAATTTAACTGAGATTCCATCGACCCCAATTGAGTTGGATTTAGAGAAAGATAACGTCTTACGTAGGTTGTGAGGAGTAACGTGTTGGAAGAAGAAATTACTCTCGTTATAGGGTACGAGTGATTCAAGGTTAGAGAGACCGAATATGTCTGCTATGCTATTTCCCTCAGAGGGAAAGGTGGGAGTGAAATGCTTGTTAAGTTCGTTAATAGAGAATTCATGCATGGGCTGTTTGTCTCGCCGCTGCACGAGTCCAAGACTTCTAAGTTCCCTCCAGACCTGGTTTGGCTCTGTCAAATTGGAAAAGGTGGTTACATAATATTTTTTCTTGGCCTCAATGACAAGATGCTTCACCTGATTACGCAAAACTATAAACTCAGTGTAAGCAGTCTGGCTTTTTGTGCGTGTGAAAATTCTTCGTGAGACATCGCGTTCCTTCATTTTTTGCTTAATGTCATTAGTCAGCCAGGGGGCTGAAGGTCGTCTAGGTGTGCATGTTCGCAGGGGAGCATGACAATTTATACACTCTAAGAATTTCTGATTAAATAATTCTAATTTTGAATCGATGGACGAGGAACTAAATAGGTTGTTCCAGTCAAAAGTGAGCAGGTCGTCCTGAAACTTGGCTGCATCGAAATTTTTAAGATCACGGTAGAAAATTTTAGGTATAGGAGGGCAAGGGGAATTGAATGTGTAGGAGAGTGAAATTTTGTCATGTGCGGAGAGGAAAGGCACAGGGGATAGTGAAAACGAAGAGACTTTTTCAGGGGAATCAACGATACAAAGATCCAGAAGAGTATGACTATGCTCTGTATGATGTGTTGGCTGCGTTGAGGCAAGATGGAGATTATAATTAAAAATGAAATTCCTGATGAAGGAAGAATGATAGCTATCCCGTAGCAGATCAGCGTTAAAGTCACCTAAAATTACAATGTTTTTATATTTAGGACTAAAAGTTGTATAGGCTTGTTCAATATCAGACAGTGACCCAACATTTGGAGGCCTATAAAAAACAAATAGAAGAAGTTTGGAAAGGTTTGTACCATGAACTTCAATTACAATGAACTCAGGTCGGCATTCATAGGTCGCAGAAGAGGTCGCCAGCACCGACGAACTCAGTCTATGATGAATGAAGGCACCAACTCCGCCGCCGCCTTTCCCGATCCGATCATGTCTGAGCAAGTAGTGTTCACTAAGTTCAACCATGCTATCAGGAATATTTGGTTTTAACCACGTTTCGGTCAAGCAGATTATGTCACTTGCACTGGAAGAAAAATGGGCCCGGAATTCGTCGATATGACACAGTAAAGATTGACAGTTAACGAGGGAGATATTGATTTCACTGGTAGTCGGTAGACCTGCGGGTGGTGAACATTCCCCCGTATCTTATTTTAAAGTGTCAAGGTCAGTTTCACCAAGGATAGAGATGCGTTCACCACCATCACGGACACGAGAAAACACACGGCCATTACGAATCCACACGTATTTGATTTTACCTTCTTTTTTTAGTCCTCTGGCCATTGCATAAAGTTTTCGGTTTAAGAATGTCAAGGATTCATTAATGTAGACAGGTGGGTTGGTAGGGTTCCGGTCGGCAACGATGTCGTTGAGTTTCAGGTCCCTTTTTGTGCGTCTACCGTTTAAAAATGCGGCAGCAGTGCTGGATCGTAGAAAACGGACAATAATAGGGGCAGGTCTAGGTGAAGGGTGAGAGTTTGCGGAACGGTTGGAACCACCCCTATAGGCGTAGTCAATTTCACTGGTATCCACTTTAATTCCCAGGGCAATTCCAACTTGACAAATCAGGGCCCCAGCTATCTCGCCTTCGGAGTAAGGAATCCCATGGATCTCAATCACGTTCCGGAGTTGCTCTTGCTCAACACGATTAAGGCGAGCTTCCGTCTCACTTAGTTGTTTCTTAAGGCTGATATTTTCACTTAATAGATGATTCAGGGAATCATTTATTTTGACTAGGGAGGCATTAATGAGCTCGATAGACTTTGCATACCCCCCGGCCAACTCTTCCCAGCGAGATATTGATTTGCGAATTTCACCCTGATCCATCCGGATTTCATTCACACTAGTAGATAAATCTTTCAAGATTTCACTCACACGATCAGGAGACCAACAAGGACTTGCGGACTCGTTCTCAGGAGCTTTTCTGGTTTGCTCTCCATCACTGACACAGCCGATCTTGGCCCGACAAGCGTCGCAATACCATGATCTACGTTGATCACTAAGCACCTTAAAATCGACTTCAGATATTGAAAGGCACAGTGGATGATAATAAGCCTTACACTCAAAGCAAGAGAGCGACTTTTGGTCGCGCTTGATGGATTTGACACATGCACTGCAGTTGGGCATTGCGTAACACAGGAGAGAGCCGGAGAGAACGATCCGAACCACACGAGAGCTGAGCTCTGACTAATTTTCACAGAATCGTGAAAGAAAACCTCCAATGAAAAGGTAATTTCCCCGTACGTCATATAATGATTTAGATGGAAGACTCGCGGAAACATATTTAGTTTATTACGTGAAATTTTAGCAATATAAAACAATTTTGATACATTAATATAAAAACATTTACTTCAAACTTCTTGCAACTGCTAAAATAAAAAAATGAATCCCTATGTGGGTTCAATTCAGACCAGGGATAAATTTCGATCAGACCACCTTTTAACAAGTAACTTGGCCGAAGGGTGGACTTGCAGTTATCGGCGAACGAGGATTCCTTCGCTCTGCCTGTACACTTGAGGTTAATTTTACTTACCGAGAACTATGGACCAATATGCTATTACTATTGAAGATCATATTTTAAGGTAATCCTCTTGCACGTTTAAGAAAATATAATCATTCAGAAGTTACTGTTGATTTGTTTTAATTCCGTCATGAAACTATATTCAGGTATAGAGATATTCAAGTCTGTCGCAAATCCGGCAAGGAAATACGTATAAATACGCCAAAAGAAAGCATATGTCTTTAAATGCTTTGGAACCGATCTAAATAAGTGTCCTACGATGGATATGGAAAGTCATCTAGTGCGATATAAACGGACACTGCGGGACCCGGCATTCGTTAACTTGTCTGCGCTGCAGTGTTGCAGAAGCCTACAAAAGGGAGTTTCTTAGGTCAAGTTCGAGCCCCTTGTCATGAGTAAACAGGGAGTTTTGAGGTGAAGGGACTCACATTTGACCATAATTGGTCCAATCGACCCTCATTGGTCCGGTGGGGCCCCTATCCGATGACGAACTCCGGCAGACCACACGGCGTTTACCCGAAAAGGGAGCCGAGCGGACACCCTATCCCAAATATTTGGGCAATGGGCTTCGCCGATTCTCAACTGATGTGTGGGAAGTCTTTGCGCGAGCGAGATTGGCGGTGACTCGTCTAACGTTGTTGGGGAAACCCAACAGATACGAGGACTAGGGGGAGGCGGGGCCCATTGTCGTCCTTTTGACGGCAATCCGCCTCATGGTGTCGGCCTTCTAGTGGCTGTATTTCGCTAATCTTTCCCATCCTTTTACCCTTTCCTCCCACTGCCTACCTATTCCGGTGATAAGCGAGAGCTTCCGATCGGGAGGTAGGTTTTTAGCCCGCGGAGTGACCCGAAACACCTGTCAAGACACTTCAATTATACGGCTATAGTGAGTTTTCTGCCTTTTGTTTCAATTTGGCAGTAACGTGATGCTTCGATACTTGGGGATGATGAAAAAAAAAACCAAAGTCCATGTGGTTGGAGATGGGAAATAAATATTCTACCAGTCGTGTCAGTGGCCGTCGCCCGAATCTCGCAACCCCTCACTTGAACAGGAAACAGGGCAACACCTGTTGAGCGGCGGCAGAGGCGGAATGCGCGGTTCGCCTTTCAAGTCGATCCCTTCTGCTTTCTCTCCCGGAGAGAAAGGAGAGAGGCACGGATTCCGGGAGAAGGGGAGCGCCTTTCCGGCAATCCAATCGATTGTCCACCCCCACCACTCCTCGCTTGCGCGGCCCGACGCTTTGCCTGTCTTCCGATTGCTGCCAATGTAAACAGAAGACTCCGTCAGATTACATTCTGCATCGCATCCTCGCGCAACCGCCCCTGGGATGGGTGGCAGCGACTCCAGCCACGAGGAAGAAACCGGAAGCAGCAATAAGGGGGGGAAATCTGAATATTCTCATCTTTTTCTTTTTGATGCAATTGATTGAGCCAATACGAAATTTGGAGTCAGTCAAACCCGGCGACCCGTGCCTCGGGAGCACCATAAAATTTCCAATTTTTGAGGTTGATGAGTGTTTTTTTATGTCTACTCCGGTACAAATAGTAAATGTCGACACATACTGAAAAATATTTATCCTTTTATTACTCATATTTTGTGAATCTCCAGCATCATTAGCTAAATAATGTTCAAAATAGTTTTGTTTCTGATGATTAGGCAACACGCTGCACGTGCTCCCTGTGTTCGTTCACGTTCGTTCGTTCGTTCGTTCTTGTAGTCATTTCCTATTGGGCTCCAGTGCTCCCGTATTTAACCGACGAGTATTTAAAAGCGATACTTGTTCATGACCAGTAGTACTGATGTATTACTCCCGGCATTTTTTATTGTTTATTAGTATTGATTATTTGCAAATGAACGCAAACCTGATCTAAGTAGTCCTGTGTTTCCGTAAACAGGAATTCGATATTTCTTTCACCTTTGATGGTTACGCAAATATTTTCACTAATTGTTATACATTAGCATTAAGATTTCAGTGATCTGTGCATAGCAACGAGTGTCTTTCTTGAAAAATTTATCATAACTTGCATTAGCATGAATATAATACCCAATGGTAATTTGAATGGTCAGTCAGAATGCAAGTGCAAGACATTAGTCAGAGATACTTTATTTACCATCTTGTGCTGAAATAATCTGGCCACGCCTTTATTAGGTCAGCGACATGCCTCTATAGTGTATTAATACAGTCGCGTATAGTAAAACGACTCGTAATTTTTGATACGTTTACTGCTGTCCGACGAAATGTTTTATTCTAGAATCATTAATATTAGATATTAATTGTGAAATAATATTGAGAAAAGTAGTGATAAAGTAGATTAAAGGAAGTATAAGTAAAATATAGTAGATTGAAGGAAGTGGATATTCTGCGTTAGAGTCATCAGAAATGTACAGTGAACTAAGGTCAACATCAGTTGAGGTCTTTTAGCATGTCATATTTGGTTAGGCCTCATAGTTTTTCAAGAGATTAATATGGGATTACGTAGACTGATTTACATCTGTATCGCTAAGAATTGGTAGAAGTTGAAAGTTATATATTACCTCGGAAGTATGATGTACTAGTCAGGAAATAATTTCGTTTCGCGCTTTGCTAAGGTCATGTTGCGAATGCAAAGTCTTTTCACATTTTTTTCAATTAGTGGAAAGCCATATAATTCACGCACCTATTCTCACATTAAAAGTAAACTATCTGATATTATTGACACTGTTTATTCTCAGTGTGCCCAAATATATTTAAAAGTTCTCAAACACAATAAACCATACTTTAATCCATTGTGTTAAACCTCACAAGTCCCCACAGGTAATGAGTATTTCTTCATCAGTGCTTAGGTTCCCGGTGTGGCATTTTTTGAGCATAGCCCCCACGCCCCCCTCCCCACTTTCGTTCAGCTTCCCCTCTTTGGACAGTTTAACCTCTGCGGACTTTTTACCCTCTGCGGACTTAGCCGAAGGACTTGCCCGAGGCGCGCACGAGATGCGCGCTCCGATACTGTGTCGCTGACGATATCTGTGAGCCAACGATATCGAGACTCGATATCCTGGCTCAGCATTTCCTGCCAGCAACTTCTGCTGCAAACCATCGTGCCGCAACTGTCACCTCGCCAGGCGCTCTCTCATTAAAATAGCAATTGGCGCCGGAAGACTACGAGGACGAGCTAAGGCAGAAACTCGTGGCAAAAAGGCCTTTGCCTGCATTCCGCGATTGGAGACGAATAACAGTTCCCTGAGCTCCAATTGAAATCCTACACAGCATGAATGTGTACTCATTCCACTACCTTCCTCCCCTCCAAGGCTATCAATCGCCCGTATTCCATTCACCCCCACCCCCCCGCAAAATTCCAATTTCTTTGACCTTGCCGATACGTCCCCTCCGAGGCTACTCCCAATCGCCTCTACTCCCTAGCTCACCCATTCCACTCTTCCAAAGTGCCGTAAAAACCCTCCCCTCTCCGACAGGCACACCTGACTCCTCGCTCTCTTTGGCTGGCGATCGCCGTCGTGTGAACATGGCTAAGCTGTTTGTCCGGCACTTGGTCAAAATTGGAGATTGATTGTTGAGCTTTAAAAACGTCAGAACACATGTTGGCTGACCCTTGCAACGTTATATTTGTAATTCTTAAGCTGGTGATATATATTTATTTCATTTGTGGTTAATTCAATGTCACTTGTTAGTTTCCCGAGTACCTCCTGTCGGTGACTGCTTCGATACTTAAACGGTAATGAAAAACGCTTCGAAATCGCTGTCCGCTCAATGACACTCCGCCACATCAATTCTATCGTTGCCTAATTAATGGGACCAAGACAGTGACAGGGACTAAGACTACCACAAGACGAGTGACAGTAAGAGAGGGACTAAGACAGTGATAGTGACCGTAAATGGGTAAGTTATGGCTGCAGCAATAACATTTTCATATCGCTGACTCACTCACTCTCACATGGTATGAGATCTTTTTAAAATCAATGCCGTGTTGAGGTGGTACACTTCAGACTTTCAGTCATGGTAACGTAATCCGAAGGGATTTCTTCATCCTCGATTCGTGGGAGGAAATAAGTAAAATCAATAGGGAGAAACTGTTGCGTCGTCGTCCTTTCAGTGCAAATCTCCAAATCGGTCCCGTAATACAAAGGCGTCATTTTCAAATAACCTGCAATTCAATGAACCTGCAGAAATAAAATAAAATATGTTTTAAGTATTAAAATATTCTCTAAGCTATATAATTGTGTGACTGAAGCCTGTGAATCTTTCCAACTAGCACCTTTGCACCTTCACATGACATTAGCGGAGGCATGTATTCCCTTAGATTCAGTGCCGAAAACTTCGCTCCCATGAGCACAAACTCATGATTTTCATTCAACAGATAAACCATAAGGGTTTGTGTAGCTCCGAGAATAATGCATTGTTATAGTCTTGATTCCGCAAAGTTTTAAAATAGAACTCCATCTAAGAAATATTTACATACTTATTTATTATCCGAATCAATTTCATTTGCCCTCTGAAATAAAACGTGCTCTTGGCCTTATGTACCTCATTTTCCATTGTATATCACTCAATGTAGACCCCGAAAGTTTTGGTTTTTATCGTACCAACAAAATATGCAGGGTCAATAAGAAATTCCGTTAAAATTTGTTACGAATGAAGATCAATAAGACACTGGAAAAATGCAACAATTTGGAGAACCAGGATACTCGGGAAAATAACCGGAGTTTGCTGGACACCATGAGTCAATCCATGAGAAATTCATCGCGCCACTGGCAATTGAAATGAGAGAACATAAGTAACCCTAATAAATGATTTTGTACTTTCCCAGCAAATAGTATGTGTGAAATTCTCCTGGGATTCACACCGGGTTAAATTTTTTGCTGCTGCCAACATGAAACAGGCCGCACAATTGAAACACGCTTGTAAGAACACAGAAGATACATTAGGTTGTATCATCCTCATAAATCCGCCGTGGCGGAGCATGGCCTAAAGGAGGACCATCTCATCTCCTTTAGTGATGCGAAAGTCATATGCAAGGCCAATGGTTATTGGTAAAGGCTATTTAAGGAAGCCATAGAAATACATTTTCAGCCCAATAACTTAAATCGGGACTCGGGGTACTCGATAAATCAAGGGTGGAAACCGTTAATTTCAAAAATAATAACGGAAAGAAGAAACAACAATGGTCAGTCAGATGTAACCGTCCAAGACCCTATATAAGGGAGAACGCAGGCGGCCCTCAGGGGCATCATTATCCTGATGACGATGGAAGTGTAAATCCATCGAAACGTTGGCAGCAGCCAAACCTTTAACCCGGTGTGAATCCCGAGGGAATTTCACACATAAGTAACCCTGATTATACCCGCCAGATGGAACTGAATCTTGTCTCCTCCTCTCCCTTCGCAGATGTCTTCGTCCATCTCGAGCGGTGACGACCAGGACCAAGTGCTGGAGGCGGAGCGCTTGAAGTGCCTGCGGACCATTCTGGAGGAGAAGGGGCTGCAGTACGTGGGTGAGGAGGGGGGGGGCAGCGGCCCCCCCGCAGCCACCACAACCGTCCCCGCGCCCCCGCCCCTCCGCTGCTCGGGTGCCTGGGACGGCATCCTGTGCTGGAGCGAGGCGGAGCCAGGAGAGAAGGCCGTCCTGTCCTGTCCCGCATACGTCGTCGGATTCGACACCACCGTTAGTACATATCCACCGTCACAGTATTTCGTTTGCGTCTCTAAAGGCTTGTTCGCACTAGGCAAGTAATTTAGTTGAGTACCGAGTAATTTAGTCACTAAATGTGTCTGAACAACAAAAATGCAGTCGAGTGGATTAGCAAGTTATTTAGTCGAGTCGATCTATTTCGTTCTGTTTTTGTCGGTCGAGTATAGCGCACCCCCCCCCCATCCACCACCACGCGTCACTGCTCACTCGTTCATCGGCTAAACAAGTCCGAACCTGTCGTTTTAGTCGACTTCATTAGCTGCCACAAACATGTTCTTTCGCTGGAGCGAAGAAACATCTTTAAAATTTGTTTCTAAATATGTACAACATGAATGCTTGTGGAATGTTAAGTCCCTACATTACAGAAATTCCTTCAGAAGACAATTCGTAGCTCCTAGTTCATCTCATCTATTAATCCATTTCCGTACCAATAGTTTTTTTTCTCTATCACACAATTTTTTTCATTCACCTCTTCCAAAATAGCCATTACCATGAGCCTTATCAGCTTATTAATTTTATTGCGTTGCAGCCCCTTCATCTTGCAAAACACGACTCACTTGTCAACTGTACTCGACCGTAGTGCGAATGATTTTTGGAGAGTAGCGAGTATTTTAGCTACCAAAATACTCTCCACTAAACTAAATTACTAGCCTAGTGTGAATCAGGCTTTAAGGTAGTCCGAGCGAGATAGTTCCCCATTGTCATGATAGAGATCATATTCGAATTATACGTTTTAATTTCACCAGCAGCAGGACACATCAAATAAATATTGCATTATTAATGGTGCAATTATATAGTTTTATATGACAGAAATTGTAAGTAATTAAAAGAAATTATCAAAATAAGTCTTCAACTTTACTCATTTTTTTCCTGCGGTGCGTTTGAAACTCCACCAAAATGGAAGGTTTGTTTGTGATACCCAAGAGCCAATTGCGGTGGCAATATGATTTATTTTCAAAAATAGTTGATAAAACATATCTACTACACGCTGTTAGTTTTGTTTACGACATCTAAGTGTTAGAAATACCTCATTTTGTAAATAATGTCTCTCTGGAGTGCATGCACGTACCATTTCCCATGTAAAAGTTCTGGTATATTTTGGCAAATATCTCCGAAAGTAATGTGGTAAGGGGTTGAATTTTTGATGTCATTGGATAGGTGAGATATTTTTCTTTAGAGTGAGACCAAATTCATTGATTTCGAGGTAAAATGGTTTTTCGCTCGGACTACCTTAGCAAGCTCACAAGATGGCACTTGAAACAGCATATCAGACCATGTTTGAACTACTTCATTTCAGTAGCTGTAAGTAGCATGAAATAAATATTTTTTAATAATGGCGCAACAACATTGCTTGATAGAGCTTCACTGGCAGAATTTAAATAAATATGCAGAGCCATTATTCTTCAACTTGACTCATTTTTTCGCGCCGTTTGGGGAAAAAAGCCTTCACATCGAAAGGTTTTATTGAGATTCTGTAAAATTTTCTGCGGTGAGCACTTTATTTATTTTTCAATAGTAGTTGATCAAAAATTCACGGTAACCACTGTTAAATTTCCGCTAAGATCATTGGTGTTTGATATTCCTCAATTTTTAAATGAAGTCTATCTGAAGTTTATGAACGAACCATTTCCCTTGTTAAATGGTTTGGTATTCTTTGGCAAATATTTCGAACAGTAATGTGGAAATGTATAATTTATGTAAAGGTGAGATATTTTTATTTAAAATGAGACCGAATCCAATGAATTATAGATGAGGTGCTCGGACTATCTCAAGTCGTTTTCCACCGATTATAAGGCCTTAAACTCTGAGACTAGCTCCATTCCCCAGTTGGGATTCGAACCCTCGACTATAGATAATATCGGAAGAGACCGCACGGCCGTGCTGGCCGACCGGTTGGCAATCTAGCTAATAGTCGGCTTATTGCTTGAAAGACTCTTACATCCCCAAAATATCCGCTTGGTGGTAAATATTTGTTAAATGTCTGCACATTTGTCTAATTTTCGATCTTCCATCATTTGTGATGTCACCGTTTCTCCTCATCCATTTTGACTTTTGCGCTTCGACAATGGTTTCGCGATGAATGAATTTTGATGGAGTATAATTGTTTCCAATGTCAGTATGTTGATCAATATAAGTTGTCAATAACTTTCCCAGTCGTACCGAGCAAGGCAAGCTTCTTAAACCCCACTAATCTATGCGCATCGCCACATATGTATTACTATAATTTTGATATAGATATATATCGAGAAATGGAGCGTGCTTTCTTTATTTTTTGAACTTTATTGAATGAATTCTTTTCGGAAATTAAATTTCCTACTAAGACTGTACATTCTAGTGAACGCAGTAAATATGAAACATTGTCTCTGGCTCTAATATGAGGCATTCCTGCGTCATGTAACTGTGAGGAAATGCGTTTCGCAATCTCGCGATTTAATTTAACACGTTGAGTGCATGTAAGATGTTGTTGTTATTTCCTGGTTCCTAAAATTTTCTAAGCGGCGATTGAATTGCCGTCACTCATGTGAGGCACTTGCCAGCCACTTGTACGTCTTTCTCAGCCCTCACTCAACGTTTTAATGACCAATTCCATTGTGACATCATTTTGGTCATATTATGAACACCTGATGACGTTACACTGTTACAAAACTGGCCGTCGAATGACATTAATTTCTTATACAAGGTGTAATTTCACCTTGCTATAACAAAGAGCCGAGAATATTAAGGAAGCATCCAGAGATTTACGTTTTCACTATTTGCAAGGTATTCTCTAATACTTGCTCACAGCACTGTTTAATTCATTGCTGATGAGAAAAAAGAAATGTAATTTTTTCAAAAGAGCAACATGACCGGCCGGAAATACGGCCAAGCTACCGCCCGTGACAAACAGGGGTAAGTGCGGCGGCCAGAGCACTGGCCTTACATCCTGAAGGCCGTGAGTTTGAATCTAGAAAGGAGAATTTTCGCTGTCAACTCTCGAACCCTACTTGGGTGCTATGTGAAGAGAACACTGTACTCTTCATCGCTGTACAATTTTACGAGTTTTTTTTACAATTACAAGGGGTACCTAAGGAAATTTAACCCCCATTTTTCTCATCTTTATCATCGTCCTCAGGGTAAACCGTCCATTTAAGACGTACCCATGGAAACGTTAGCCTACAAATACCTTACGTGGTGTAAAATCTGCGAAGATTTCATTAATATTTTTACACCGGGAAAGAGCCAAATCATTCAACATATCATATGCATTTAAGTTATCCGTGGTAGTGAGTGGTTTGAACACGTCGAGATCTCGAACCGTTACTTGTTATACCGAATGACTCCTTAGTTACGTGATTGGGATAATCTGTAACGGTAATTAATCAAATGCACACACCCCATTCTCCCCATCCCTCCCTTTCCACACCCCAACTGAAAGCGGACACCGACGCCGGATTTCTCGCTCTCTGCACCCATCGTCCACTCTCCCCGCAACCAACCCCTCGCCAACTTGTCCGGAAGGTAATTTGAGCGGGATTTTTCCCTCTCGTCGTTATGGAGACCTAATTCAAGTATCCGCTTTTTATTTCAGTAACTGAGAGGCGTGAAGTATATACTAGAAAATTAACTGCGCAAAAATATTGTTTCACACAACTGAAATTTTCAGTAAATAAATGAATATACATGCATAAGTGTTTGGGATAAGAACTATCCAAAAACTTACCAGTCATGGGGTAGAGTATTAAAATGAAATGAATGAAATATGTCTTAAATTTGACTCACGCCATGCGGGGAAAAAGTATTCAAATTGAAAGGTATTATTAGCGATTCCGTAGAACATTCTGCTGTGAGTAATTGGTATATTTTCTAACATAGATTAGAAAGCTTAAAATGTACTCACTATTAATTTTCTATCTAGCTCTAGGAGTTGGTTATTTCTTATTCTTTAAATGAAGTATATCTGGAGAACATACGAGGGTTACCTTTTAAGGAGGTTCCTCTGCCGCTCGGTGCGTCAAAAGCCGGTGAAAAATCCATCTTCTTAAGTGTTTTAAGAAGTCGATTAAAAAAACATTACCTTACGTAGTCACCTATAGTATTTAAACAAGTACTTAAAAACTTTGTGAATAAGTTGTATCGAAGCACTTAAAAGTGGGAAACAATTTTTAAAACTCATCAGTAGCTTATTTTGATCTCGGTTTCTGGCTGGCAACTCGTTGCCACGTTTAATTGCTCTGACAATAAATTTGAGCTCATCACCGCTATTTCGTGATCTGAAATGTGTTCCATAATTTAAAAATAAGTTTCAAAATATTTACATGGAAATGTAACTCCTTATTTAAATATAATGGGTAAAAATCATGTGTTAGAACGACTTGGCAACGGTGGTAAGTGCAACATAGCTCAAGTACTGCGTTCACTTGTTTTCCTGCTCTCGTGTTGGCGTGTGATTGAGTTTGTTAGTGACTGCTTTCCAGGAAATCGCTAATATTATACATATATATTTGTATAATACATTACTGTATTTATGTATTCATTTATATAAATACCCGTGAGTATTATAACATATCTTCAGATAACTTTCGTTTCCTTGGAAGCTATCAATTTCCTGCCATGCCGAGGGAACCCGGACAACATTACCGGAACAACGACAATTTCTAATACTTTTTTGTCAATGTATTAAATTTAGCGTCAATGCACAAAAAATCCAGCTCCACAAAGTTCATTGTAAATTCCCGTCTGCTCTAAAATCTCTCGTTTCGTCACGGCACAGCCGCACAGCGTTGCCGATGTGGAATCAATCAGCAGCGCCACATGTTAATAACTACGTGATTTCTGCTATTTTTGTTGCAAAAATATGTTAATATCATTTAAACCAACGTGGTAAGGGTATATTTTTTTAATATTATCATGATTCTTATACTGTGGCGCAGCTTATATCAGTTTTTGGTCAAAACGACATTTATATTCGAATAGTAATCTGCATTTCTTCTACTCATAGGCAAGCATTGCCATAAGATCCTATAGAAATTCTCTCATTTTTAAATGCGATTTCCGAGAAATATAGCGTGGAAAGCCTAATTTTTTTCAACAGCAATTGATAGAGTGCAATAAGAAGGGCTAATTTTCAAACTTTCATGAAAATGACATTTACTTCGTTTCTCGGTGGAACCTCCTTAAGTGTCGGGAATAGAACGTTCCTTATCACCTAGCAACTATAAATGATGTTTATAAACAACTTTTTGAGTTGGTTAATGCCCATGCAAAGTTTCATTAAAATCGGCCTGATAGTTTTAAAACGGTGGCGTGTCAAAGTTACCAAGTCGCTGTACGAGATGGAATTAAGTCATGAACAGTACCGCACGATAATTTTCTATAACTTTCGACGAAGCCTCACCCAGCAAGAATGCGTCGCAGAACTTTTTGTTGTTTTTGGTGAAGAAGCACCATCAAAGACAACCGTTTATCGCTGGTATGCAGAGTTTCAGCGAGGACGCTCTAGCCTCAGTGACGAACCGCGTGAAGGGCGACCAAAAACCGCCGGCACTCAAGAAAACGTGGATGCTGTACGTAACATGGTTCTGTAAGATCGTCAAGTTACATACCGTGAGATTCAAGCATCAGTGGACCTCTAAGGGACCTCAGTTCAAAAGATCTTACACGAAGAGTTAGGTGTTAAAAAATTGGTTTCCCGCTGGATACCGCGCCTCCTCACAGAAGAACAGAAAGCAGCTCGAGTCAAATGGTGTCGAAATACTCTGCAACGATTCAACTCAGGAGCATCAAAGTGCGTTCACAACATCGTAAGTGGTGATGAATCATGGATCTATAGCTACGAGCCTGAATTAAAACGCCAATCTTCAGTATGGGTCTTCCAAAGTGAACTCAAACCGACAAAAGTTGTTCGCCCTCGCAGCGTTGCCAAGAAAATGGTCGCATCGTTCGTAGCCACATCAGGGCATGTAGCGACGATTGCTCTTGAAAATCAAAGAACAGTTAATGCTCAATGGTATACGACCATTTGCTTGCCAGAAATGATCGCCGAGCGTCGGAAAGATAACCCAAATCGACGCATTTCGCTCCATCACGACAATGCAAGCTCACACACCGCTCGAGTCACAAAGTCGTTTTTGGAACAGCAAAACGTCGAAGTTCTTGATCATCCTCCATACAGCCCGGACTTAAGCGCCAATGATTTTTTCACATTCCCCAGAATCAAGAATATGCTACGAGGAAAGCGCTTCCAGACGTCTGAAGAAGCGGTCGATGCCTACAAAACAGCCATTTTGACTACCCCTACTTCGGAATGGAATAAATGCTATAACGACTGGTTCCATCGAATGCAAAAGTGTATTGACTATTGCGGAGAATACTTTGAAAAACAATAAAAAAAATTGCGTTATTGTGCCTCTTATAGTTTTCTTCATTCCCGACACTTAAAAGGCTACCCTCGTATCCGCACCATTTCCCATGTTCAATGGCTCGTAATTGTTGGCTGATATCTCGATATAAATAAGTCCCTTAAGGTAGTGCGAGAGAGATAGTTTATTAGTCATAATAGAGACCATATTCGATATATATATATATATATATATATATATATATATATATATATATATACACACACACACACACACGCTTTGATTTCACCAGCTGTGAGACACACGAATTAAACATTGCATTATTAATGGTGACATAATATAGTTTTATATGACAGAAATTGTAAGTAATCAAATGAAAATATGTAAATAAGCCTTCAACTTGACTCATTTTTCTCACGCGGTACGTTTGAAACTCCATCAAAACGGAAGGTTTTTTGTGATCCCGAAGAATTCACTGCGGTGACAATATGATTAATTTTCAAAAATAGTTGAAAAAGCATAAAAACTACACACTGTTGATTTTTTTACGCGATCTAAGTGTAGGAAATGCCTCATTTTTAATATTAGATCTCTCTGGAGTGCATACACGTACCATTTTCCACGTAAAAGGACTGGTATTTTTTGGCAAATATGGACTCGAAAAGTAATGTGGTAAAGGGTTGAATGTTTGGTGTAATTAGAAAGGTGATATATTTTTCTTTAAAATGAGACAAAATTCATTGATTTTTAATTAAAATGATATTTCGCCCAAACCACCTTAAGAGGTAGGTATTCTGTTATCATTGAAAGTATGAAATACGTGGCTTCAAAATGAGGTCAAGTTCAAAGAATTTTTACCACGTGACGCCCATTCTCGCGAATATGTGCGAGTACGCGCGCCCTTCCGGTTCCATGGCATAGTCCTCGATTCAAACGGCGATCACTCTCGAGTGGACGGAATCGACCGATATATATGTGAGAGAGTGTGTGTGTGTGTGTGTGTGTGTTTGGCTCCGAGGTCGGCTCCGAGTGCGAGATAAGTGACCGCTAATTCTGCGCCGTAATCGCGAACAGAAGAGACCTTGGGAGAACGAATGAATGATGAGCGTTATCTTTTCGGAGGAATCCGCAGTCTGCCGAAAACACTCGCCCGCGGAACATCGGGGAGATTTGCAGAAGTGCAGAGCACAGTCGAATGATGCCCGTCACCTCTCGCCTCATCATAATCTGGGCGATGGTCCTCGGCGTCGCTTCGCCCCAAACGACGCTGCTGAGCGTCGACCTGAGCGGATACCGCCGCGACGCCCGCCACCATCGGACGCCGTACCCCGTGAGCGTCGCCAGGGACGTGATAGCGGACCCCAGCGGGCTATACGTCGTGTGCGTCGGCGCACGATTCCCGGCCGACATCCTGTGCGACCTGAGCCTCGTGGCGCGCAGCGAAGCGTGGGCAAAGACGGAGGGAACGGTGGAGAGCGCCATGCTATACTACTCTCACCCTAACGGTCGCCTCGACACCACTCAGCACTGCGGAATGTACGCGGAGAGAGTGTCGTCATCGTCGCCCCTTGTCCCAGCCGATCGGTCGGGGTCTAGGAGGCTGCGTTGTCGCCGGGTCTACTGTCACCCGGCCCTCGAAGGGGGCGCTCGCCCCTCCCTCAGCGTCTCCGGCGTCTACCGCTTGCTGTTCTCGATCGCCAAGAAATCCCCTCGCGAGCGCTGTGATATGTCCTTCAACTTCGCCGGAGTGATCACGAACAGGACGGACGAGGAAACGCCACCGCTCGTCAAGTTCCTGTACGGCGGAGGGACCTGCGAGGCCGAGGGAACTGTGGGGGGGGAGGGGGAGGAGGACGGACTGCAAGAGGGAGGGGAGGGAGGAAGTGGAGAAGAGTCGGTGGACGGCATTGTGGTCACTGGGAAGCTGCAGGTGGTCACGCACCTCGGGAGGGCTTACCCGGACTATTGAAAGGACGACAGTTCAGCCAATTGTTGGAGAATTAAATTTGTGCGAGTGTGAAAGATGCGTGTTGATTAAAAACTTCGTACTTTTCCACGCTCTCAAGTTGTTTAACCCCAACCGATTTCATGGTTAATCCCAAATAAAAGTACGGAGGTTTTAATCCGCTTGTATATTGAAAGGACGACGAGTATTCATGGTATTCTACACTCCAAGCAACGCTCTCAAATTGCCAGAGAGAACGTGTGTTCGACCAATGGGATATTTAATGAATTTTAGAAATCATTCTTACGACCATTGTAACTTACCATCGATTGATTCTTCTCGATACCTACTGCTTATCAAAGTTTTGAAAATATTGGTCTTCCAAATTTTCTTCCATTATACTGGGACAGTGCTTTCGCCAGCGTTCCAGTTCCGGCTTCTTTATGTCAGGACTCCTATGACCTCAAGAAACCGACTGGAACGCCGGCTTAAGGTAGTTTGAGCGAAATATCATTTTGCCTAGAAATCGATGAATCTGGTCTCACTTTAAAGAAAATATCTCACCCTTCTATTGAAACAAAAAATTAAACCCCTTACCGCATTATTTTCCGAGATATTTGCCGGAAAATACCAGCCCTTTATATGGGAAATGGTACGTGTGTGCACTCCAGAGAGACCTTATATTAACAATGAGGCATTTCCTACACTTAGATCGCGTAAAAAAATCAACAGTGTGTATGCTTTCTCAACTATTTTTGAAAATTTATCATATTGTCAAGGCAGTAAATCCTTCGGGATCACAAAAAACCTTCCGTTTTCATGGAGTTTCAAACGTACCGCGTGAGAAAAATGAGTCAATTTAAAGCCATATTTAGATATTTTCATTTAATTACGTACAATTTCTGTCATGTAAAACTATATTATGTCACCATTAATAATGCAATGCTTAATTCGTGTGTCTCACAGCTAGTGAAATGGAAACGTAAAATTCGAATATGGCTTCCATTATGATTAGGGACTATCACGCTCAGACTACCTTAACTGTTGTCCCAAAATGATGGGCCAAAGTGGAAGAACCAGAATACCAACATCTTCAAAGTCATCAAGCAGCGGAAGCTATCACACGGATTACTTTCCAAGGTATCGGTGGCATCCATCTAAACTAGTTCCTGTTGAAATAAATTGATAAGTGGAAATTCAGCCAAGTTTTTATCGGGGCTCGAAAGGCTTTCGCGGCGTGACGAATGTAAAAACTTTCATTTTTTCGGGTTCCTGCGTGGGTGGTCCGTTAAATTTCGCCGAAGTTGGAGCGACGACGGTCTCCAAGTTGATCGTAAATGGCGAAACTGTCGACTCCTGCAATCCGCTGAATTCGTGGCAGAAACCGAAGAATGCATCCTTCGTCATAAAATGCTTGAAGAAGGATTTTGACAGAGTTGGGGCCGAATGACTGTGGAAATTATGAACGAGGATTGTGCAGGCGGTTGAGCACCATTGTCGACCAGCGAGTGAACATTTTTCACACTGCAATATACGAGTACATAACACTTTCATAAACTCCAGATTTGTCGAAAGATTTCGAATTGATATAACTGGGAATAAATCTTAAGTTGATAACTGCGGATTTTCGTTATGTTTAAATATACTTTCAGATCCTTTTGCTGGTTTTTAAATGCGTGGACTTGGAATGCGTGATTTCATGAGAGAGCCTCGACCCCTCTGTTTAGATAGATGGAAGGATATCTGTTGGAAATCAGTAACTTTTAATCCACAACTTTAAATCCCTACAACAACAGTTCAAGGAAAATAATCATCCCAGCAAGCCAAATATTGCTGGAAAGTATGTTTTCTACGACTAATATTTCCAGTAAAACAGTATGAATAATAAAAAAACAATATGGAATTGCACTGAAATAAATTAACTATTTCTGTTACCAGGTTTTCTACTGCTCAAGTTGAACTCCGTAATGAGAACCACTGAAAGTTTGAATAATCGGACTTTCGAGACTTTTTCAAAAATTTTCCAAACTTTTCTTTTTAAGCACAATTTTTGTAACCAAGAAAAATTATGAAACACTTTAAGTGTGAGTCAATGATGTCTTTATTATTTTTCCTGAATATAATATTCATTTTGCATAAAAATACGTTTTCGTGTTTATGATTACATTTTTCTTTTGTAACTTTTTAAATAAAAATCTTTGAAGCCCATCTGAGTTCTTATCATTGATGAAGTACTGAAAGGTTGATTATTTTATTTTGACATCGTGTCGATTTGAGGCGCTAAGTATGTGAAGTTTGTATGCTGGCGCCTAGTTCAGGCATCCCTTTTGTTTTGTTCCTTTTTTGTTTCCTTTTTCCCCGATAGGGGGGTGCGGTGTGCATCGAGGAGGGTGGAAATGGATCAACTCACTAAGGAAAAGAGGTGTTTTTATTTCGTGTTCCTTACGGGAGACTGCTTGGAGGAAGCCGCGGAGGTCACGGCGTTAGAAGTCGGGAGCATTCAGCATTTTCAATGATACACAAAAGATATCGTGCTGTCTACCTTTTATTACGAACTCGTACTACACGTGTTTCGACTTTCTTGCTGTCATCATCAGGTACGACTAATCTTACGCATAACGAGACATGAGAATATATGTATATTGAGAGATACACATTGGTCCAAACACAGTTTAGATGTTTCGGAGGAGCAGTGGGAAATAGTAAAAATGAAACGAAAGAAAATGAACCTGTTAAATGAGAATGAATTTGTTTGTCATTCCCCTATTTTAGACACCATTTTAACTTAACCTTTACCTCCTCCAACAAACCACCCTCTCCCCCACTTTCCATTTTCTCCCACCTGTCTATCCTTCCTCAGTGTGACGCAGGTCTGGAGTTTTGACGTAATTTATTCGGACGAACAAAGGGTCATATCCCAATTATGATTTTAGCCTTCCCCCCCTATCCTTCCTCCTAATCTCCTACCACAACCTCCCCCCACTACTGTGTTTTCACCAATGTATCTCGCAATATATATGCATATGTCTGGTTATGTGAAAGATTAGTCTTACCTGATGATGACTGCAAGACAGTCGTAACACGTGTAGTACGATTTTGTAATAAAAGGTAGACAGTACGATATCTTTTGTGCATCATCTCGTTATTTTGTCGATTCGTTCTCTTTTCTCCCCTTTCATTTCCCTTCCTCATACATTTCCCTCCCTTCGAGTGACTCCCAGTGACGATATGTGACTCGCGGCAATCGTCACTGAGGGAATTCCCAAAAAGGTCACATCCCTCCACCTCCCTTCCTCACCCATCCTCACCCATCCGAGTAGAGGCGGATTTTTCCAAACGCCTACCTGTACCCTTACCCGACTTTTCCTTACCCGACTTTTCCTTACCCTTACCTGTAATTATTATTATTATATTGTATTCCACCGGTAAAGGTAGGTTTCGCTGAATGTCAGAGAATATCTTCCCGGTCTTTTACACATTCGGGGGCCTATCTCCCTCCAATATATCCTTTTTCGCCTCAGCATAAGATCTACCCTTCTCCATACCGTCCATGAACCCTATTCTCTTTCTTCCCCTTCCCCACTTGCCCAACATCCTTCCCTCTATTACACTCTTCAGCAACCCATCACCCTTTATTACATCCTTCAGCCATCTACCCTGCCTATCCCGGATTTCATTCAAAAGATTCCCTTCCTCGCCCACCATCTCAAGCACTTCCTCGTTAGTCTTCCTTTCCGTCCACCTAACCTTCACCATCCTTCTCAACACCCACATCTCTAGTGCCTGCAGCCTATTCTCGTCCTCCTTTCTGAGGGTTCACGTTTCTGCCCCATACAACGCTACGCTCCATATCAAGCTCTTCGCCAGCCTCTTCTTCACATCCTTACCCATTGTCCCCGTCATCAGCTCTCTTCTATTACTAAACGCCTCCTTAGCTAGCGCTATTCTCTTCCGTATGCCTTTGCTACTATGCCCGCTTTCCTCCAGCGTGCTACCTAAGTAATTAAACTGTTCTACTTACTCTAGTTGGTGTCCTCCAACTTTAATCGCAAGCTTCGCTTTCTTTGTCCTAGAGAATCTCATAACTTTTGTTTTCTTATGATTTATCTTCATTCCGAATACCCCGCACTGTATTTCTAAATCATCTACCAGAGCTAGCAGTCCCTTCGAAGATCCACTAACAAATGCTTACCTGTAATGGCGCCCACAATTATCCATCTGTAATCCGTGGCCTGTAATATTTCAGCGAAGTTAAGCGTATTTTGCCTACCCTACGGATCATTCAATTTATTTCAACTGTGATACGGTTCATCGGTTCTGATGGTTCGATATAATGCTCTAAACATGAAAAGATGAGCCATCGAATTTTTCATTTGCATTAAGATTCCTTGAGTTGTCCAAATTCACGGTAAGAGCAGCCTAGTAAACCAATCCTAAAACTGGTATAGTTCAAATTAGGGGTGAGCCGATAGTCTTTTTTTCCGATAACCGATACCCGATATTTTGTCCCGATAACTTGATCTGGTCCGATATTTTCATCTGATATACCTGTGTATGTATAAACATATATATACACATATACAGGTATATAGGATATATATTGAATACCTCATACCATAGAAAAGTGCTATTTGGGGTTATACTAAATTGTGCTCAAGTTCAAAACATTTATTTAAAAGATCAGTCTACAAAATGTAAACATTAACAAGACCTCAGAATTTCTACTTGTCAGTATATATATATATATATTTTTAGCCAAAAAAACAAGTTGCTTAACCTCGTTTGGGTTCAATGCTCACCTTGTCTTAGAAGATACTAAATTTTCAGAGCTGAACAACCTTTCTCATGCAACAGATCCTGATGGTGCAGCCAAAAATATTTTGGCTATTTGTGACAGATGCACATATTTTTTACAATTTTTCCAATAATGAAGAGGATTACAGTCAATGGGCAATAATGATTCCTTCAGGTAATCCTCTTAATTCATCCTCTGGATTGTCTAGGGATATTTTTGTCTGAGGAAGAATCATACTATACAAACTCCTCTGTGAATTGGCAATCCACTGTAATTTCTTTTTCATTTGCAATTTCCAAACTGGTATCTTTTTTTAATGAGTCTTTCATAAAACTAATAATGTCTCTTTTTGGCTTTTGTGAGTAACTCTTGGGAAGAAAAGACAAAACCTTTGAACCTTGGGTCCACCAGGGTAGCAACTGCATAAAAATGGCTATTCTCTATGTTTTTGAATCTCTTTCTTAAGTTTGCAATTAATGATTGACCAAATGACTTGGAATGATTTGTATCTTTGCCAAACATAGCATTTAATTTTGCAATCAGACCTCCTACCAGCGGAATGACATTGGCAATGGATGATCTAGCCCCTTCCTCACTCATTTCAAGAGTAACACATCTAAATAATTACAAGCAAGGAACGACATTTTCTATGAGTTGCCATTCTTGATTTGATGGTATGTCACTGATGTTTAATGTAGGGGCAAGTCCTTTGATCATTTTCTTTTGTTCAACGAACCTCTCAAGCATCAAAAAGGTACTATCCCACCTTGTATTTTGGTCCTGTACCAGTTTATGCACCGGCAAATTATTGTTTTGTTGATAGGTAATACGCAACTTGTTTGCACTCAAGGAATGCCTGAAATGCCCATCAATCTTCCTCACTTTCGAACAAACTTTGGAAATAGAAGTTTGATTGAGCAGAGCCTCCCATACAACGAATTGCAATGTGTGTGCTGCACAACCTTCACTCGGGATTCCACACATTCTAAATGCCGAAACCATGTTAAATGCATTACCTCTAAGAAATAAATGTATGTTTTCCCTCTTAATTTTCCAAGATTCTAGTGTTTCAACTAAAAACTCAGAAATATTTTCACTCGTATGATAAACAGGGCTAAATGGAACAACTTCCAAAACAAATTTTTCTTCACAAAGTCTTTTGTGATGAAATGCACTGTCAATGATAAATAATCATCACCAGAATTTGATGACCATAAGTTTGTGGTACAGGCGACTGTTTCAGCCTCTTCCAACTCGTGCCTGACGAAGTCGCATGCTTGGTTGTATAAAAATGGGATTACACTTCGGGAGTAGGTCTGGCGGCATGGTACAGCATATCGAGGCTCGACATATTTCATCAAATTAATGAAAGCTGAAAAAAATATTACAAGTTAAACCAACGGAGAACTAAGCACTGAACAAAATGTCATCATAATTTACGAAATACTTACAGTTACTTTGAACTAATTTGAATGAAAGAAAATTCTCGGCCAACATCCGACCTATTAGGTTAGTAATTTTCTTTCTGCGACGATCATCTTCCGTTTATGGTTTCCTCCAAATTTCACTGAGTGAAGGTTGATATTCTGCCTTTTTTGGCGCTGACGAATTTAATTCGGCTGACACAAAGGACGAGCAATCTGATGCACTCGAAGATGGACGAGAATTATCCATTTCTTCATCGTCACTTAGGAGTTCAGATATTCCTTCAGGTGTATCTTCTACACTTATTTTCGAAGTCACGATGTTTTTCTTTGCAGTTTTTATTTTATTCTTTTCCAGTCCTCGGAACCGGATATCAAATGGTTACTTTTTAAATGCACTCGCAAGTTTGTCGTAGTATACGATCTAGAATTTTTTCCACCGCGAGACACACGTGAATTACAAAGAGCCTTGTTGGGGTCATCATGTTTAACAACGAAATACTCCACACGTCTGACATTGTGACCACGTCCAGTTACACCTTGTGATTGTGAGACCTCGTTCGATTTCTGGCGCTATAAAATTAGGTTACGATTTTGCGCCGTTTTCAAAATACAGCGCCAACTAGTGGATTATTTCAGAAAGTTGCCAACAAATGACGAACATTGAATGCGGTGAAGCGGGCGAAGCAAAATATATATTCAATTGGGACATATACAGCAATTTGTTGAAAACGTTATGCTAGTGGAACAATTATCGGATTTTGATGCTCCGATACCAATATGCCGATAGTCTAATATCAGCCAGTATTTATATCGGAATTAATTATTGGCTCACCCGTAGTTCAAATGTAATATCTGGTGCTTTCCCGGTGAACTGAATGCATGGATTCTCCTCGGCTTTTACTTCGGGTTTCATGCTACACAATTGCCGAAGCTCCCATGTCCTCGTCCCTCCGTCGGTTATTGAGGCTGTGACTTATTATAATCGTGAGGCTAAAGTGTGCGTGCAGAATTACACTAAAACTATTCATAAGAGGTATAATTGTAAAATACCCACCAAAAATCGTTGAGTTGCAACAATCCCAATATTTTGTCCATATCTGCACCCATCCCCGGACCCGCTTCCACACCCGGGCCATCCTCCATCAGCCATCCCGTCATCCGCAGTTCTCATGACCAACCCAGTCACTTCAATCAGTTCGGTGAGTCCAATGCATTCCTTAAACGGTTCGTTTGCAATCTGCCCACTTGCATCTAGTCCGGCACCAAACGATTCAAACCACCTCTCCCCCCCCCCTCCCCACCTCCCACCCCGATTACCAACAGATTCATGATAATGAATCAGAGCCATCAATGCTTCCAATGATTCCACCGCGAAAGAAGGCTTCAGCTATCGTCTCCGACCAACCACCTAAACTCCCGAAAGGAAAAAAAATCTTTCAGCAGTTTGAGATTAAATTAAGTTTGGAGATTGATTATTTAACCAAAACGAGGTTAAAGGTTTGAAAATTTTAACTTTGTAATCATTTTTTCTCTATCCATCGATAAACTGGATATTTTCAGCTTGACATGGAAAATCCATACAAGTTTAGCGCTCCTTTCATTTTCTTTGCTTCTGGGAATTTTCACGTTGTCACCGAGGCTTGGAATACGCTAAGTTGGCTACAAAGGCGATCTTGAATGGAATTTAACTTTCGCGACGCGAACTTTAGCGTCTTTGAAAATCATAATAGCTTGGCCTTCTTACATTTTGGAATGCATTGCAAAACTCAAAGTATGACGATACTCTTTCATACCTGATTTGAGAGATGTTCAACAGATAATTTGATGAAAGTGTCAATTTTGTCTTTATAACAACTTAATAGTTATGTATTCAAATAGTTCACGGTATGCTTTTACGTTTACGCTGTCCTTTGATGTCATCAACCACTGAAAGAAATTTAAAAACCATTACGTTTGGTATGGATCTTAATTATCCAATTCATCTAACTACCGAAGCATGACTTTATTTTCGTTCACAATGAATAGCATTTGCTCACGAGTAGTGATATCTTAAAAATAAAAGTACTAGGAGCACATGCATATCTCTCATGGACCAAATAATCCACAGTTAAAAATCACATCATTGTTCCCTTAGCTTGTCTGGAGAGGACCTCTCAGAAGAACTTTCATGGACTTCAAAAGCATATTGCCTTTGTTTCTAATCATTTACAGTGTATTATCGTACATTGAACCACTCCCGCTCACAAACTACTGGTGCCCATTTACTAACAGGGGAAACGAAAATCTCCAAGAAGAAGAATTTTCTCTCCTTTTTGGAGGTATAAAAAAGTACCTATGACGATAATATTTAGGTGAAATGACGCCCAAGCGATCAGTGTTATTTTTTGCGACATATGTAAAGTATATGGCGATATTTTTTATGTAAACTAAAGGTAATAGCACTTTTCTCCTCTCTCTATAGCCTAAAACTTTGGTAACGACCAATATTTGCTTTGAAATAAACATAAAATCTTCAGATACAGTAAAATATCTTGGAATTACCTTAACATCTGATATGTCGTGTGGATTACACATAAAGAGCATATGTGGCGCAGCATTAAAGAAACTAGGTTTTGTCAAGCGTATATTAATAGGAAGGTCCTCGGATGAAAAAGTCAAAGAGAGATGCTACTTCGCTCTGGTTAGGCCACACCTCTAATACGCCGCGTGCATTTGGAACCCTGGTCAAATTGATTTAACCAAAAAAATTAATAAAAATACAAAGGAAAGCAGCGCGCTTCGTTAAAAATTGCTACGAGCGTACATATACTCCGAGCGTACGTACGGACTCCCTGGATCACACCAGAAATTAAGCTAACTATTAAGAAGAGAAATAGAGGCAGGGCTATGTTTAGAAGACATAGAGACGACAATTCTTTCTCCAGTCATAAAAAAACTAAGGAAGATTACCAAAAAAATGATAATCAGGGCCAAAAGTAATTATTACAATACCCTTTTCTCCAAGAACCAGGGTACAAAGGATACGTGAAAACATCTACGAAGTTTAGGCTTAATTAAAACAAAGAAAGACAATTTCCCAAAATTTCACCCTGATATTCTTAACAATAATTTTTCCACAAATAGCAACAACGATAACCTTGCACAGTTAACCGAAAGCGACGAGATAGTTTCTCTCGATAATAAATTCTTTGTCGCACATGTAAAAGAATCAGAGGTAATGAAAGCCTGTCGTAATATTACTTCTAATGCTAGAGGGTATGATGAAATCCCCATCGAATTCATAAAAAAGTCACTGCCACTGTTGCTGCCCACTCTTCTAAATATCTTTGACTCATCATTGCACTTGGGAGTCTACCCTAAACTTTGGAAAAGGACATTGCTTCGCCCCATTCCAAAGTGCTCAAATCCCTCCAAACCGAGCGACTATCGGCCTATAGGAATAATATGCTCAACAGCCAAGGTGCTAGAGCGAATTGTTTTTGATCAAATAAATAATCACTTTACTGCGCACAACCTACTTGATCCTAGGCAGTCTGATTTTAGACCTGGGTTTAGCACCCAAACTGTCCTACTCAGACTGATGGAAGATATACGTCAAGCAATAGATCGTAAACAACTTACAATTCTCGTCCTTTTCGACTTCTCAAAAGCTTTTGATTCTGTAAGTCACGCACGTATGTTGCAGAAGCTATAAGGTTATATGCTATCTGAAAGCGTTATCAAATGGTTTCGTTCGTACCTTAGTGGGCGAACACAAGCAACTCTTGGAAAAGACGGGAAAGTCTCAAACTGGTTGACTGTAGACTCAGGGATGGTGCAAGGTTCTGTTCTAAGTCCATTACTATTTTCCCTGCACATAAACGATCTCCCAAGGTCCCTTAAGAATTGTCAATATCATCTATATGCTGACGATTTTCAGGTGTACCAGCATTCTGCTGTGTTGAATCTACCAAATACTATTAATAGCATAAATACTGATATCGAACAAATATGTAGGTGGGCGGAGATAAATGGTTTGGAGCTTAATGAAAACAAAACCAAGGCTATCATCATTGGAAGCCGGCAGTTAATTGCTAAAGTGAATTTTCATCAAATGAAGAACATGTAAAAAAATCTGGGGTTCTTTATTGATAGAAATATGGACTGGAAAATGCACTGCCAAAGCATTAGAAGTAAGTGTTTCAGGAACCTTCATCAATTGATTAGGGACAAAAAGCAACTTCCCTTCAACATCCGTAAGTCAGTTGTAAACGCAATAATCTTTCCACATTTCGACTATTGCTGTAGTATGATATGTAATATAGACGAGGATAATAACCGCAGATTTCAAGTAGCAATGAATGCTTCAGTACGATTTATATGCGACCTTAAAAGTTGGGAGCATATAAGTGAGGCATACACAAATCTCAAATGGCTAAAAGCACGTGAAAGACGAGTCTATTTTACCCTAATAACAACGGCATATAAAATTCTTAAGTCTGGATGTCCGCCTTATTTGTTCAACAAATTTGTCTTTAAAAGAAATGTACAACAACGTTCTACAAGAACTCATCTTTCCGATCTATTAACCCCACACCATCGTACAGAGATGTATCATAGATCGTTTATAGTGTCAGTTTCCCTCAGATGGAATTCACTGCCTGATGATGTTAAAGCGTGTAAATCCATCGCAAGTTTTAAAAGAAAAGTTTTCGATTTGATTAATTCCAACATGTTGAAATGAAAAGTGAAATTGATTGTTGTATCTTTTGGATTATAATATATTATGTAATATTATGTACACATTCTCATTTCACTCTATGTAATATTATGTCTACATTTATTCAAGATCTTTGAGTTGTATTCTTTGTAGTTGTCCATTCATCAATGTCTAAAGGACCAATGAGTCCACGACTATAAGTGTTTATTATTATTATTACTTCTGTAACTTTCCCCTCCGAGTCCCCGGCTAACATCGGGTTTCGTTGCCGTCATAATGGCCGAGAACTCGAGAGGGGCGGTGCAGAGTTCGTAGCCACTTCCGATTAACCCATCGGATCAGTGGCAACGCTGCGTTCGGGTCGTGCGCAAGAAGCAGACGGAGAGACCCCAAGAGGACGGCCTTCTGCATGCGGGCTGCAAGTGATTCCGCCTGTGCCACGCAAGCAGGAATACACTTGATGCTCTGTATCAGCGAGCCCTTGATTCCACCGAGCACACTTATGACTAGGACTACTAGTTTTACAGAGTGTCCCGGGTACATCTGCCGAAGTTCGAACAGCAGGTCTTGATATTTCGTCCGTTTTTCCGCCTCTTTCGCGTCCAAGTTCGTATCGGCCGGAGCCGAAAACTCAATTACGAACATGGAACGCGATAAGCGGTCGAGTAGAACGATGTCAGGCTTGTTCGCCTCCAACTGCGTGGTGGTGGGGAATGAATAATTCCACCAGATTTTTATTTTGTCGTTCTCCACGACGGACTCAATATCTCCAGGGGCATAGGTAGCACATGTACTTCGTCGATGCCGTAATGATGTCGGAGGTAGAAATACAACACCCGCAGAGCTGCGTTGTGTCGAGCTAAATACGCTGACTGCGCGTAATAACTGCAGCCGGAGAGAAGGTGACTCAAAGTCTCCGGCTTGGCTCGACACGCTCTGCATCTCGTGTCCGCCACCTCCGCCTTGAATATCATTCGGCGGTACACGAGAGCGTTGATGACACCATCCTGGCACGCGAGAACGAAACCCTCTGTTTCGGACCTGAGACCCGCGGAGCGAAGGAAGGCAAACGTCAGCTCCTTCGATAGCCCATGTTTTTCCATGTTTCGGTAGAAACCTCCATGAATGGGCTTATCGGTGTGTGTTTTGAGCAAGGTCTTCTGCTCAGCCTTTTTGACCTCGAGCTTTAAGACGTCTGCCCTCAGTGACACGATTGACGTGCCACTGTCATTACCGTCGGATGACAGATCATAGTCCAGACCGATTTCTCCCGCTGCCCTCTTCGCCTCCTGGAAGAGGAACTTTCCCCGGCACTTTCGTGCTCCCTTACGAGAGTGAGCAGGGGGTCCGTGCTGTTGAACACACGGCAAACTGTACCCAAGACAACTCTGTTATGTAGACAATTCAGGCTCAACAGACCTCTACCGCCTACACTGCGAGGGAGATACAATCTGGCGACGGAAGATTTCGGATGAAGACTTGTATAGATGGTCAGCATCTTCCTCGTTCCCCGGTCGAGGTTTTACAACTCGTTGACATTCCATTTCATGCATCCGAAGGTGTACAGCAGTGTCGGAACCGCGAACATGTTCGTGGCAAGAACCTTTTTCTTGCTAGACAGCTCAGAACTCCAGATTTTTCTGAGAGTCTGTCTGTACTTGGCGGTGAGTCTTTCCTTCACTGCTGCTACCTCCTGCATTCGACGCTGGGGGACGCCGAGGTATTCGTAGCATTCGTCATCTTGCAGATGACGAACGACGTTCCCGTCAACGACTTGCGAGTCTTCCTTGTCCTCCGATATTCTTCCTTTCGCCAGGTGGATGGATGCACACTTGTCCAATCCGAATTCCATCCCTATATCCTCACTGTATTGATGTACGGTGTCCAGTGCAACGCGCAGTTCTTTGGCGTTGGAAGCATACAGTTTAAGGTCATCCATGTAAAACAAATGTGTGACCTTGTGCTTCCTATCACCAGGAACGCCGCACGTGTATCCTCGGCCTCGTCTCAGCTTAAAGGAGACGGAGAGGAGGGAAATACAAAACAGACTCAAGCTGTCGCCTTGAAAAACGCCACGGTGGTATGTTACCAACTCAGTGGAGACGGTCCGTTTGCCAAATGTCAAGACGAAGCGCGTTCTCCAGAGTGGTAACAGGCGTTAGATGCAGGACACAACCACTGGGTGGACTTTCATCAACTTCAGCAGGGCGATGAGAAGCTCATGCGAAGTGGTGTCGAAAGCCTTGCGATAGTCCACCCAGGCCATTGAAAGGTTTCGCTTATGTCGGGCGGCATCCTGACATATGCACCTGTCACTGAGCAGGTTGTCCTTGCATCCCGCGATTCCTCGTTTGCACCCCCTTTGCTCGTACACCTCCTCCCACACAGGCTGGATCTGCCGGAGGATAAGGTCGCTCAAGATCGTGGTGAACGCCTTGTATACAGTGTTTAGACAGGTTATAGGGCGATAGTTCTTCGGATTGGACAAGTCTCCCTTTTTCGGAATGAGAACCGTGCGTCCCTCAGTCAGCCAAGGTGGAAATGGTTCTCTACCTGTGATGAGGGACGTTAAGATTCTGGCCAGATGTTTGTGGGTAGAAGTGAACTTCTTCCACCAGAAGCTATTCACGGCATCCATTCCTGGAGCCGCGAAATTCTTCTTGCCAGAGAAAGCGTGCTTCACGTCACTTTCCGTGACTGAAAGGGGTCCATCCACATTGTGTAGGTGGCGGTCGCAGAACTCTTTAAAGAGTGCGATGGCCGGAGTGTCTCCATTGAATGGCTTCGACGTGTCGTAGATATCCTTCCAGAAACGCTCAACCTCATGAACGGGTGGCGGGGATTCAACAACAGGCGGAGGAGGCCGAAAGAGACGGGACGGCTGAAGGAGAAAGGTGGAATTCTCCCTTACGGCTCTACTCCTTTTCAGGAGTTTTTTCTTGGCCGAGGTAAGCGCCCGTACCCTATCGACCTCGTGCTGCTTAATAGTAAACAACACGTTTTTGTTCAGTGTGTGATGGTTGAACCTGAGGCTGCGCACAATGCGCCGAACTTTGGATGTAAAGGTTCGCACGGTAGTGATGTACTCAATCACACACTGAATCCTCGACGCCTGCTGTCGCGCAAGCGTGATCTTGGCATCCAACTTTTTCAGCCTTGCTGCTGCTTTATCCTCCCGAGAGGAGTCCTTCCGGGAGGTTGCCTAAACCTTGGCCGCAGCGTAGACCACGCAATTCACCGTCCAGAGATCTGACGTCTCTGTCAGGATCTCGTCAATGAGTCCATTCATTTGGGGCAGATGGTTACCCCGCAGAGAGATCTTGCGATGGATGCTTCTCTGCCTAGTGTGTCCTTCGTCATAGTTAATTATGCTTCTTAACCGCGATCGTAATAGTTCAGAGTCAGTCTGACCTACATCATCCCTCTTTGAAGGAGATACCGACAAACGTGCGGTACTCATGTCAGCAGGTGGAGGTGCTGCCTGTGACGGAGAGGGTGGTTCGGCTGGTGGTGTATTACTCTGAACCTGCGGTTGGTGGATATTTTCTTTTTTCCGCAGGTGGTTGGCCTGGTCGCGCAAGTTCTGCTGCGACAGATGGTCGTGTTCCGGATGCATCTCACACCACAAAGAGTGCATCCTGGCCATGTAACCCCTGCGTTCGGGCTCGCTGGCAGCATAGCAGGCGAGGAGGTCGCCCCTTAAGGCTTCCGTCCACCCCATGCGAGCTCCCACCTGAGTTCTTCTTTTTCCTTGGCCACGCCCAACTCTACTGGGGCCCCCATCCGAGAGGGGCCGGTTGTGGGTGGCCTTATCTGAATTCATTCTAGGAACCAGATTATACTATATGGCGGGTGGTTAGCCCGCCATATAGACGTCCACCATTATCCGGCAAAGCCGTGGCCAGGTACGCCACGAGGAGGCTGGTGGTCCGCTTTCGTACCCTTATTATTATTATTATTATTATAGTGTCTCTCGACTTTTAGAGGGATTAAGGTGGGAGCCCCTAGGGACTCGGAGGCTACACGCTAGGCTAAGATTGCTTGATAAACTCAGAACTGATATTTTTCAGAGCGACAGAGAGAATGTTATCATGACTCCTCACTACATCTCTAGGTCTGACAGATGCGATAAAATAAGAGAGATACACTGCCGAACAGATAGGTATGCAATAACTCGTTCTTTCCGCGAACTATAAGTGACCACAATAAAAATTGAGCTCACTAAATACACTCCTATAATTCATGTCACCATTTCATCTCCAAAAAACTTACATCTTTACACGGCTGGTGACCTAACACCCCCTGCCACACGCCCATGCGGCGGCTCGCGAGGTATTATGTAGATGTAGATGTAAGTTAAATGCGTTAAGAAACAAATTTATTGCGAAGAGATAAATGTTTGACTTTTCTATAAATATAAATCAATTAGTCTTTTATTTACATGATAATTATTTCAATTGCAAAAACATGCAAATTTAAGAATATTCAGTTGAAGTTTCTGCCTGAAATTTTCATGGGAGGTTTGCAATTGTCAATTGAGTCAGGAAAATCTCGAGCATTCTCATATTTTTTCTTTGGCTCATGCCTAGATAGGACTTTGCTTCATAAAGTGATGAATTTGGGGAAATGAAAACACTCCGGTTAGAACATTTTTCTATCGTTCATCCAAATATGAAATAATTGAGTTAGAAGTTTGATTCTTCCTCCCAAATTACGCCAAAACTAATGAATATTTACTTCTTGCAATTCATTTTTCCAAAATCGATCGAAAAGCTGAATATTTGGAAATGCATGTGAAAAACTGATGCAAACTTAGAGCTCCTTTTACTTTCGTTCCTAAGGAGTTTTTTCTGCTACGGGAGACTGGAAAGCCTTTTAATTACACTGCGGGCTATATTAATGGGGAAATGACTTTAGCGACACGGGCGTCAGTGGCTTCAGCAACAAAATACTTTCGCCCTTAATTGCCTTAACCTTGGACTGCAATACCTCATCCGCAGTTGTACATATTTGTCACCCTTTCGAATGGGAAATTATTAATTAATCAAATAGAAATTTCTCATTTACTTACAAAAGTAATACATCTAGAAACTTTCCGTTGCCACTTCAATCTTTCTGTATCAAAAACTGCTGAAATCCCTCCATTAATGATTCAAAATGATGGAAAAATAACTTCAAAGCTCCTCACATGAAAGACTACAAAAGTTAACTAAAAGAGATCATGGATTTGTAAAATTCCAATTAGAGAAATTCTTGGAGAGATTGTCTTAGAAGATAATTTATATCACATTGTTTGCCGAGTTTCGAAACATAGGTTAGCGAAAATAGGTGAAAGAGATGGACACCAGGGTGTTTTTTACGCTCATTATTGTGTGCTGTGGTAATCTGATAATTCTCCTGACTGCCCTAGCGTGATTATAATATTCGATCTCGTATGCAGGCCTTGCTGTGAGACATTTGAATTAGAATATAAAAATATCTCGAGCATGAATCGATGTACTATAGTGACAAACGCATATGTAGAACTCATGAACCCTAACTTCAAGGTCAGACTTAACTTGTTTATTCTTTGTCGTTGTATTTCTCTTACTTGCATTCTGTACGCACCTTAAAGAATGGGCTCTAAAGATTCACTATGTACAATGGTACACATACCCCCACACTTGTGAACTGCAGGTATGTGCCATTTACCAGCTTCATTACATGTTAAATTACAAAACTGATTCACGCGCTCATTGAATTTTCTGGGCAATTTGTTTGAAATTTGTAGTTGGGATGTTCCTGGGCATTTTCAATCGAGTCGAGTAAAAAAATCGAAAATCCCGATATTTTGTCCTCTTTCAATATAAAAGAGAAAAATCTTTTTTGGCCAGTTTATATGTATTCAGGATGTGCTACGCACTTTCTCTCCCGCTTCACTACTGTCCGTCTTCCAAGTATCGCGTCCGCATCTGCATCAGCTCTACTGCGACTCCCACACGAGCCAAATCCCTTCCGTCGCATATCAAGTCGGCGCTCGGAGCCCCCCAGTCATTGCTCTTCTAACACTGCCCGCCATACCTTCCCTTTCGCAAATGTTTCATTCCATTTCGACCTTCCTCGTCGCTGTTGATGTCACCCTATGGAGAAAAAACGAGTACATCAAACTCTGACAAAAGTACTGTTAATATATTGTTAACATTCCTTTCTTTAAAGTATAGAATTTCGATTGATTTTTTTTATCACTTCGTTAGCGGACAATAGTCATTCTGGTCATGAATTGCAGCTACTTCTGTTATTTTTTCCCTTCCTGTACAAATCCAGAAGAAACGCTTTTTCCTTGAACCCGAGAATCAGCACCTAAAGAAGCCTTCCCTTCACTTTTGCTGAGCTGCCGTCACAACTTCGGCTCATCTCTGCGAGCTATCGTAATGATACGATCGGTCCCAACCACACACCCGACGTGGCAACGAATGGGACGCCATTAGACCGATTAGACCGCTAGAGAGGCCCTCTGGCGAGTGTTCTGTGGACTAGAATGGCGGCCGATTGTGAGGAGATGTCTGGCGCAATGCATCGCGCGCAAACGGGTCAAGGTTGGTTCCTCCTGGCGGAATCACGCGCATTTCAATTTGGGGTCCATTATTTCAGCGCATTTTCACTTCTTATTTACGAGACCATCCAACTTCATTTACCAGGGTTCCAGGGTATTTGACGTCTTAGTCATCAAAGGCCTCTATGCATTCATGCCCAAACTCCGAGAAGAGATGGAGGGCAGTAGTTCAATTTTAAGACGATGAGCCTGCTCAGAGAACAAAGAACTATAAGGCTGTGGAGAGGTGTGCCCACCGACTTGAGTTTAAGCGAAGCCGATTTGAGATCATGAAGAAGGTTGCTACCATAGCTAGGTGGTATACAGCTGAGCAATGCTCCCCCCTCCCCCCCCCATAACATTCATTTTGCTAACCATAGTCCAACATGAGGCTTACCTACCACTAGGTTGATCTATGAGTTACCAATATTGATTGAGCATGGATTTCATTTCAATTGGTCAAGGAGTAAAGAATATATAATCCAATACTGTTCCAATCCCATTCCATTATTAGTATACTCTCTGATCGTTTCCTTTTTTATTTTTAATCAAGTTTAACGCATCATGAAAAGGTACAATTTCAGTGAGTTCCTGCGTTCATTTTTTATTTTTCCCCATTTTGTTTATCTCCAGGCCAATGCAACCCGGCAGTGCATGGAGAATGGCCGGTGGCAACCAAGTCCAAAAGATCCTGAAGCCACCTGGACCAACTACTCACAGTGCTACCCCAATTACATTCAGCCATTCAGTCCACTGGAAGCATCCCTATACGTTAGTATATGAGTTTAAGTGTTGTGCAGTATTAAGTGATGTCACCAAGAAACAATTGTTTAACCCGCTATTGATTTAGTGTACATTGTTGATGAAAATTAACAACATACTTATTAGAGAAATTGCAAGTTTAATCGGTTGCAATTGTTTGGAGAGACAATTATCTGCATGCTCCAAGAAGGATCAGTGGAATCAAGCCTCACTCCTGATCACTTAAGATCTACATATTGTGGAAAGCCGTACATAAATTAGTCTCAGTTCCTAGTAGACAACTAAGGTGATCTTTAAAATATAAATTTGGATTGGCCTTAATCGTTAATTAGCCAAGTGCCTGTTAGATTATTTAACCACATTAGTAAAAAATTCATTTTATTTCAGAACACATGACTTGAGCAATATTTCTAAGACCAATTCAGTGAAACCTAATGCTGTCATTAATGAAAACAGTAGATTTACAGATTTCGTGGTTTTTGAAGGAATGACTGGTTTTGTAAAATATTTGATGTCATCGGGTCACATGATGTTTCCTTATGACCAAGTTGTTTCATCACTTTAATAATCACTGATCTGCAGAATCTATCAAGTTTCATCTACTTACATGTAAGCTGCTTTATGCAAAACCGTCCACATATAATCTCATTGAATTTCCTCTCAACTTTCAGCAATGGATTCCAGTGGTGAAAACCATGTCCAAAGTTGGTTACAGCGTCTCACTCATCACATTGGTGGTTGCATTCATTATTATGGCCTCCATCAAGTAAGTTGAACTTTCAAATAAATGTGTTGCAGAATTTTATTTATACATGTACAGCATCATCTACGTAGTACCCTGCAAGCCGTTTCAGAGGTGCATGGCAGGGTTTGTTAAGAAACCAGCCAGGGAAAGAGAGGGAATAGAAAAAATAGGAATAGGAGGAAAGTCAAAGTGAACTGTGCTCTGACAGAATGGTGTCCCTCTGGTGTTTTTTCTCTGAAGTCCTTTAAGGAGAATGGGCTGGAGGGGGAATTTTGGAATACATAAGCTGGGCAATGCACCTCTTTTATTGTCTCCCTCCACGAGCTCTTGAGATAGATCCACGGTTATAATAATGTCTTCAGTGTCCCTTTTAAATTCATTTAATCTGAAACTTTCCAGTCCTCTAAGCCTACTGTAAAGTCTCTCGAGTGGTTCTATTGGTGCCCAACCTAATCCTACCACCAGCTTTGTTACACTCTCCACTAGCCTGTAGCAGTTTTCAACTGATTATTGATTTCTTTTATTTTTAAAGTATTCATTTTGCATTTTAAGGCATTAAATTTTGGGGTATGATTACTATTAGCATATTCACACTAAAAAAGTAGCATATTTCAATTACTTTTTCATCTGAATGCCATCTTGTTGCTCCCTCAATGAATAATAATATCTTTAGATGGCAGCAACTAATGTTTTCCATGTATTTTCCCAACAGCTGGTCATATGATTCTCACGTATTTGATTGCATTCGATGTATTAATGCTGACTCTCCTACTGACATTGGTAATTCGCTGATTTTCATTCCTCTAAGATGTGGAAAATATAGGTACTTATCTCTGGGAATGAGATGTATGAAAGAGCCCAGGTAAAAATATTTGGTCTGTAACTGCTGTGGAACTAGGGTGGATCTACTGCCTGCTATTGTGGCAATAGAGGTCTTCAGCAGGCATCTGGAACTGGGAAGAAATTGAAACACTCTTCCAGACCAGTTTTGTCTGGAATTAAACTCTAATATATATTTGGGAACTGGTCTGTTCAGAAAGGGCCATACTGATCTACAAATTGTCTGTTGTAAAGGCCATGGCCTGATTGGTTGGTGACAATTGATATTTAGCTTAATTTGAAGGCATACTGGATGAGTTTATTTCAGCTGCATACTTACCTTGAAGTACATATCCCTGGGATTCTGCAGGGTTTTTTGCTAAGTTACATTCCTTCATAAGACCATGGCATTTTTATAGGATATAAAAAGAAACAGTGCTGCTTCCTTGTAACTTAGTAACACACAAATATCCAATCAGGGAAATGGCAATATATGAGAACAGCAGAACCGAAGCACTTATTACTAGCATTTCATGCAATGATGCAAGGATATAGGATAGAGCTTTTCAATTAGATGAAACCTTGGAGCTTCCAATTATGTTAGAGCAAATTACGAATGGCCATAAGACACTAACAAATGGAACAGAATGACAATATCTACCAAAAGATAAAAACCTCTATGCATAAAATCCTTGGTCTTAATAAAGAAATGTTTCCCTTTTCTCTATCAAACTTTTATCTATCAAATTGATCAGAATTGATACTGCTCTTCATTTGTCTATAATACATTCAATGCAGCCATGTTGAATGAAAAACTTCCACATTTGCAGATAGTTTTAATTACATGTAATCACATTTCCAAATCATTGAAACTTTTACACAGTGGTGTGGTGGAATCAGAAAATGAACTGCACTCGAGTGAGTGCTACTGAGACATGGAGAGCAGTGGTGGGAACCCACTTGAATTCACAAAGCTCATGAGACAGTTTGAGAACCTTGCACTGATATTAACGCATTATCCCTCCAGGAAATCACAACATACCTTGAATCATAATCATCCATACCTTAAAAGTTAAAATGAAATATTGAAATTAACTTAATGAGCTACAATTGTCAGAGCTATTTAATTAAATCCAGATATCCAATATATTGTATACATGACCCTAATTCCCTACCAACCTTCGTGGCAATTTCTTTTTGCTGATATTTGACATTTCAGTTAAATTACACAGTTGACAAGCCAAGTGCTATGTACATTCTTCTAAGAATACATTTATTACTATATTGTAGTGTTTTCAAAGCTATAGTGGGTACCTGATCAGTCAAAATTTGGTAATACTTCTGAAGTTTCATTTGGGTGAATACCTAATTGGATGCTCAGAATGAACTTTCTGGCTCTTAACCCTTAGCCAGTGACGTGCATTTCTTGTCACACAACCAGTGATGTGTGGTTAGGTAGACTGCTATTTATTGAATATTAATAAAATGTTGTTACGATATTTTTATTGTATGGTTTAAATTATATGCCTCTCAGCACTATATCTTCAACTCATTTGTAATTTTCTAAATCGCCAACAACAACCATTTTTTCATGGTAAATTATTATTTGAAACTCATATACCTAATACAAATTACATAAATAGGTCATATATATTATGAAGGCATTTTTCTAGTAAAAATTTGTTCAACAGTCTTTTAAAGGAATGCAAAGTTGCCACTTTTTTAAGGTATTGTGGGAGCGCATTATATAATTTAATATCCATGACGTTAGGACCCTGAGAGCACAATTTAAGTTTTTGTTGTACAGTATGTAAATCGTCAGCTCTCCTGGTGTAATGGTTATGAAAATCAACATTTCTATCAAATACAGGCATATTGGATCTTACATATAATACAAAATTGTATGTACACATGAATGGGCGGCACTGTTGGCAGACCCAGTTAATGTTTTTCTTGAGTTGAAAATAAGGTCCTAAATATTTAAGTAGTAATATCAAGTAATAGTTTGTGATTGAAAATATTTCATTTTTAATCTTTTTTTGATTAAATCTGCAATTTATCCAAATTATCAATTTTGGACTATCGGTACTTGGAATGTGAGAGGAGTATAAGGAAAGGAGCATGAGTTGTTGAATGAAATGAAACTGAGATAAATGGATGTTTTGTGTGTACGTGAAACTAAGCGCAAGGGGCAGGATGTTGCTACTATAGATGGCGATAGTCTGGCACTGTGGTCAGGAGTTGAAGATTATGTACGACACAGACGAGATTCCAGATCAGTTTCCAGATCACTTCCTTTCACTTCTATAAAATGCAGACCAGTTCAGTCCAGTGACAGACCACTTTCAGGTCAGATATAGGGCCTTCAGAGCAGCTACAGACCAAATGTTTTTACTTGGGAGTCATCACCTTGAGACAATCAATAGATTCATGCCCAAATTACTTTTGATTAATTAGTTACTACATATAAAAAATGCTTGCAATGTGGTAATTCAAAATGGGTGAAGATATCTTTGATTCAGTTTAAATATGCTATTATGTCACCATCCTGTATTATTTATCTCTTCCCATACTTGGTATTCTTTATAGTCATGTTGTATTTTCTGTACATCCATAGAAATTTTATAAATTTTCATTTAATGTATTACCATGCATGTTTGAGGCCAAGTGTTTCAGGCAAATTCTTTGAGTGACCTGATTTATTTAAATTCACTGAGTGAATACAAGTAAATCAATTATTTTGGTTTAGATGTTGCACTCAACTAACACAAACATTGTCTTCCTTTTACTTTGGAAAATTGAACAGGAAGCTCCGTTGTCCTCGGAACATACTGCACATGCACCTCTTTGCCTCCTTTATGATGCGTGCCTTCATGTCCCTCCTCAAACACATACTCTTCATTGATGGTGTGGATGTCTCCTCCAAGGCCTTCCTCAAGGGTCCAGAGGGGACCTTGCTCTTGGCAGAACAGGTGAGAGAACAGAACAAGAAAAATTCATTTTCCCATGACACACTTGCTATTGAATGCAATGCACATTATCCACACAAAAACTTTTGACAGGGCAAAGTTAATCCTAATGTGGACAAGACAGCTGTAGCCATTATTGAGGTTTGGTCTATTTGGGGGTCATAAAGTCTAATGCTGCCAAAATTTGAGACCCCAAATGATGCCTGATGGTTTGTACCGCCAATGAGTATGCTGGCAAGGCATAAGAGGGAAGTTTGGCATCCAAGTATTGCCAAAAATACCATGATAATGTCCCTGAATGAGTCACAGAGCCTGCAAAAGCCATGCTTGGACAGCTCTAGCCATAGAGTCTGCAAAAAGACATGTTGGTTGCAATAGTATATCAAAGTGTATTGTGGCAGGGGAGCTGCCTCATTGGAACTTAGTTTCATTGGGTAATTACCTATATTTGGGATTGCATATTTTTCACTGTCTTTTTTCCTGCGTGTACTTGTCTAGTTGTCTATGATGAAATATATTTGTGGCCCATTGAGTTTCCACCTTTTTCTCGGCAATAAATCAAATGATCCAGATAAAAATATTCTGTATTGTGAGATGGTGAGGAAATTACAACTGATTCAAACCACCAGAAAAACATCCCACCTCTGAAAAGTGGCTAACATTGTTTAAACTGAGGCATTTTAATGTAAAATAATCCATAGTATATGTATTATATGTATATGGATTGAAAAAACTTCAACAAAATAAATTAAGTTACCTACCCATTTTAAATAGTTTAAGGGTCATTTCATATTAAATCTACAAATGATTGATCCCTAACTATCTCAGATTTCAACAAAATTGTGTGTGAGGGTAAAGCTAATCATTGTGTCCCCAAATCCATCAACCAAATTAACAGGAAAAAAAAATTGCCCCTGAGTTTTAGGCAAATGTAATCCATGAGGACACAAAATAAAAAAGCCCTTTTTTGACAAGCTCCGGCAGAATTACTTTTCCTATTACAGAAGTAACAAATATATTATTTTAAATTGCAAAGATTGTGTTTGATATTTATGAACTTTAAAGTGGTATTCATGCTAGATTTAATGCTCCTTTAACAGCTCTTATGCTAAACTTTAAAATGTCATTTTTTTAGTAAATTTATGCAATAAAAATACCAAGAACGATGCCAATTAAATATCAGTTTTTTATTGAATAAATAGTTGTACAGATTTAGTGTATAACTAGCGAATAAAATATGGGTTTTGATCAACTATGATGGAGAAAATAACCCGAGAATCTAAGAAACTTATTAAAAATTGTTTTTCAGAGCTAAAACAATCCATAAGGAACAGGTTTTTAAAACCAAGTGAGTGTTAATTTTGCAGTAACCTAAGATGGATTGCATATTAAGAATGGTCCTATAATATTATTTACTCTCCCATGGCTGAAGTATTTATCATTGCCTACAATCAACTTCAGCTTGTGGGTTAGCTAATTCATTGTGTAGAATAACATTCTACAAAAATAAAAGAAGTACATATGTAACTTGAAAAGATTAATTCTGGGACAATTTTCTTGTATGCTTTAAATTTTAGTTGAGCTTCAGCCTTCAGTTGTAAGATTGGTTGACAAAATTGGGTTGTCTTAACGAAAGTACTGATGTAGGTAATTATTATATCCATTCAATGGTCTCTGGTCTATATTTATCTTGCATTGAATACCAAATATCATTAAGCACATTAGAGGCCAGACATTTTTTTTGGTCATGTCCAAACAGCCATGCCAAAGTGTCCTATTACCCCACTATGGGGCAGTAAAATACATTTCTTTCCTCAGATCATTGAGGGGATTGTGGATATCACAGGGTACCAGTCAAGAAACATGAGACAATAATAGTTTTTTCAATGTCTTAAATTGTCACTGATCCAGATTTCCTTCACAATGTCAGGAGTGTATCTGTGTGGAAACCCACGCAACACACAACGTTTTATCCCAGTTATGGCTTTCGTGTACTTCTGCAGGTGACCAGCCAGCTCCTTTAACTGAAATAGATGAGTAAAGAGATTGAGAACTATGACCTCATAGTAAACATTATAAGAGTTCACTATAACTTGATCAGCTAGAAGTTATGCATGAAGTTTCTTTATGGCCTTCATCTAACTTACTCTTGTGAATTGGATGACCCAGAACTCACCACGTGGACATGGCTGCACCTCAAGTTTCCCCATACCAACTTACCCTAAGGAACATTTATGTCTCTCTGTAGTATGGCACTACTTCTTAGTCTTAAACTCCAGTATGAAGGAATGTGAACTTATGGTAGACCTGATGAGTCTGGCATTGCTTTCAAAGCCTTGAAAAGCTGCTTCAGTGACTAAGTTCAGCATTTGTTCCACAATTGGTGTGTGATGGGAAAGTTTTTCATTCAAAGTGGTCTAACCACAGTGTTCAGTAATTATTCAGTGTGCTCATTGGTTAAGCCTTGGACCAGCATCACAGTTCCCTCAGTCCAGCCATTCATCTCAAAATAATTTTAGATCTTGAAGTTGGTCGTGGGCACTCTAAATGGCTGAACTGGGATACTATTGCTTGTGGGGCAGCACCACACACCAAAGTGAAGCTGAAGTTCTCTTCTTCTGACATGGGCATCAGCACCATAGAGAGGAGGATGCTTTTGAGTGGCTGTATAAGGTTTTAGTTCCTACCATTTCATCTACCACTGCATTGCATTTTATGGCTAAGTACCTGTAGGGCTAAGTCATGATAAAGAAATGCCACAAACCATCTGCACAAGATGACCTTTGCCTCATCCTGAACTAATCTGAAAACTCTGTTGTGATAAAATTGATAAAAGTCATCATATTTCATCAAGAATTTGTTTCCTTAGTGATGATGTACGTGAGCAAACATTTAATTACACTCTGATCCAGTGTTCATTATTCTCCAGGAGCTGGTTCAGGTGAGCCCTATCCAGTTAAGAGACGACATAATGTCCCATGGGTATTGTTGGTCAGTGATGAGCTCATGTTGATTTGTTACTCCTACTTTGATGGATTTGAAAGCCAAATAGGTGGAATCCCAGAAATCTGTCGCTGGAAATCAGACCTTGGAAAGTACAAGTGATTCTCATTTCCCCCTCAAGTTTCTGGAGTCGGTTGGTGAAGAGGCAGTTCATTTCTGTGAAGTAAACAAATACACCACTGCAGAGGGTAGTCTAAGTATTGTTCAAAGAGGGTTATTATTCCTCTTTTCCACTCTTATTGTATTTGGCTCAGTCACATCCAATGATTATGAGCTGTTTGTGATTCACATGATCCCAAGATTCCTCAATTGTAGCTTTTAAACTGGCCCTTTTTCCTGAGTTTGGTGTCATGAGACTTGGTGAATTTCCTTCCAGCTGTTGAACCAGCTCAATGTGCCCCTCTTTTTCAAAGACAACTTTACTTTTACCATTCCATTCATTTAACTTACAATTTTTTTCTGTCCAGCCATCATATTTAATCACATAAATTGGAGAATTCCACATAGTGTCAAAGCTAGTTTTCTGTTCTAAACACCCATTGATGTCATCAGGTATTTCCATTTTTGTTACAAGACATTTTGATGGTGCAAAGAAATGAGATTCCATTGCTATTTCACGTTGTGCTCCATCCTCTCTGTTTTCTGATCTAGGTAAAAGCTTTTTTCCAAGTAAGGTATCTAGCAAGATGATATTTTTTTAGGTAATTTGAGTGTGCCCTACGACCACAGACCTAAATACATATCACTTAACTTGCAAAGTTGAACAGTGGCTTCTACCAGGAGTTGTAGATCCAGTCTTATTTTCAAAACTGTCAGTCAAAAGAGCACACAAGCTTAATCAATGGCAACTCACAGATCAAGTTATGCTTTACCCCACTGTTTCAGTTGCAGCAGTCAGCTAGTCTCCTGCAGAACTACAGAAAAGCCGTAAATTGGAAATTATTACGTGTCATATGAATTGTTACCCAAATTCCTCCTGAAATAGCAAAGTGAATGGGGATTGGTGAAAATTCAAGTTGTTGAAAACATTGTAATTGTCTCATTTTTCTCAACTGGTGCCCATAATTTGCTGAGTTACAGCAATGCTTCACCAGCTTAATATGCTGTCTGGATGAAAGGTGCCAACTTTTCCTCTCAGCACAGCTTTCAGTGATAAACCAGCTTACTTTGGGTCGGAGATTAAGAAACTAGGAGTGGGTCTGCAAAAAAATTATATCATTCAATTTTTGTTTAAGTAACTGGGTAGGTTTTGAAAAAAAGAGTTTCACAGCCACTATTTTTGCTAAACTAATTTCATTCTTGTTTTCATTTCAGCATTCCTGGGAATGTAAGCTGGTGATTGGTTTGTGGCAGTTCTTCATCATGGCTAATTACTCATGGGTGCTCATGGAAGGGCTTTACCTACACAATCTCATATTCCTAGCACTCTTTTCTGATACCAGTGCTATCACGCTCTACGTCATCATTGGCTGGGGTGAGATCGGAAGCAATGCTTCTGACAGTAAATTACTTTTTTCTTGCATTCAAAATAGCATTCTTAGCCCAAATCAAATAATTAAATTAATCTATAAGCCTCTCTTACCCCAAAAGATATTCATTAAGCTTTTCATATTATTTTTGGAGAGCACTATGTCAGTCTTGCTGCCTTAATATCATCGCATAAATTCCTCATAACACATTCCCAACATCTGATACAGAATCCTAGCATCACCTAGTGCCTTTATTTTATCCAAAGATGGTCTTATAGCATTAGAACAAAAAGTCTTTCATTTAATCAGCTACATTCTGCATTTCAGGATGGCATTATAAGATGTAAAATAAGATAAACCTACGGCAAACTAATTTTAGAAGCAGTTTTATTAGTTCCACCTATTTCTCTGTCATAACCTGAGAAATGCTATTCCTTTGGATTCTTATTACTACTTATATATCTATACAGCTATATTATCATGCTTACTCTATTTGAAGCTCTTCTTACTGTTCCCAATAAGATAGAATTGAGTTTTTCCATACTCTATTTAATAAATATAGCCATAATTCTCCCATTCTTCAGAAATATTACATGAGGGGTGGATGTTTTCACTTTGATGTATTTTAAAATGTGGCTTAGTCTTTAAGGCAGAAAAAGTGTTTATAATACATCTTTCACTCTCCACTCTTCAGGACTTCCAGTCTTGGTTATCGTTCCATGGGTTGTTTTGAGGGCTGTGCTTGAAGATACATTATGTTGGACAACACATGATAACTGGTGGTTTTTCCTGGTGATCCGAATACCAACAACAGCCACTGTGCTGGTAAATCATCTCACTTTGACATTATGTAGTTCATTTTAAGTTTTTTTAACATGCTATCCATACCCACTGAACAGTCATCATATCTCACAAAATAATGAAAAACCTGCTGAATTTCCACGCTGAAAACTTGAGTATGTGTTAAAGATGTGATAATTGAGGGCAAAAATTTAATATATAGTTATAGTTCCATCATTATATCTCTCCCAAGTTCAATGATGAATTTCTTTTTCAGATAAATTTTGTCCTATTTGTGAATATAGTGCGAGTCCTGCTGCTTAAACTTCGGTCATCAATAAGTGAAGAAACGAGAAAATACAGGTACAGGTATGCATGCTATCACTAACACTTTCTAACTCTTTTTAACTGTAGTAATACTTATGTCATTTTCCTAATGGTCCAGTTTTATATTTTAGTAGTCAGTCCCCACTAAGACAAAAGCACATACTTAAACTAAACGTTTTGAAGAAGATCTTAAAAATGTTGCAAGAATAATTCTTGCATACAATAAATGCTATGTTTGCATTAAGGAGAAAATTGTTTGTATATTTTCTATTCTTAATAAATTCGATGATGACAAGTTTTAATTTTTTTCCGGAGTCGAGTTTTGACCTGAACTCCAGAAAAAATAACAACATTAAGAGGCCATAACAAAAAATCACCCAATATTTTAAGAAACTTTTGAAACTTATTTTTTCACTTTTTCTGAATCGCTTTCACCATTAGTTGATGGAGTAATTAAAGTAATTAATATTAGTAAACAGCCCTACACCACAGATTTTTTGGAGCTCTTGATTTGTTGGCTTCCTGATCAGAGGCCTTAAGAGAGTAAGTTGATCCTCAAACTTCAAAGACAGTAATTTTTAACCTAGCACTATAAAGCTGGGCCGATTATATCATACAAGTAGACATGGTATACGAGGTAGTCGCTTGTTTTTTGGCTCTATATGTTGAGTAGCTAACTGTATTATTATCTCAAATCCTTGACCAATGATAGTTTTTGAAAGCTGACTATTGCATGTTTTAACCATGGTTTTAAAGCATTTTCTAGTATCTAGATCCAGTATTTCATTGAGTTTTGTTGTTTGGTAGTGTCAAAATTGATCATTTTCAAATCACCCTCTTCTTTTTGGTGGAGGTTTTTATAAAATTATTCATCTGTTTTATCATTAGCAGCAGCAATATAGCAATATAAATTATAATATCACAAAATTATGCTGACCTGTAATGGGTTCTCTCAGCAAACCCTCTGGGTGTTCAATGTCACTCGGATAATCTAAACATACGGGCAGCCTTGGGGAATTCAATTCCAATGTGCTATCGGGTCGAGGTAGAGGAATAATATCAAGTGGGTCAGGGAACTAAGGGGTGAGCCCTGGTTTGAAATCCCAGATTTTCGAATGACGCTCACTCTGAAAAAAAAATAATGTGGAGGAGTTCACAATCAATATGTTCTGTCCTCGTGAGGTCCAATGTTTACTTAGGAGGGAGGTGAGCAAGATGAGGTAAATGGAATGAGAGGGTGAGGCAGCTAGAATACCCTCTTTCCTTTTGCACCGAAATAGTTCCACTGACTCAGGAACTTGAGCATCAGAATATGATGTATTGACTCATTCCATATGGTAATCATACATTATAGTGTAAAATTCAATATGATTGAACATACTCTGATGATGCATGATAATGATTCAATGAGTGAAAATGATGTACTGGCAAGGAATTAGAATGAACCCTGATGAGCAATGAGGGAAAACTTGCAAGACAAGTGAGACAACCAAAAAAGCGAAGCAAACCAAAATTAGGTAAAATACAACAGCTCTCGACTCAACATTCCAAAACCCATTTACATCTGAAGAATAATCCATGATCAGGTGGTGAATAGTGCGACACAATGTGTCTTCCACCATTTTTCTCTCTTGAACCAAATAATTTGGCATGGAGAATCACTTTTGAGAAAAAAGCAAGAAAAAAGGGGGGTTGGCTGCGAAAGAGGCCTTCTAACGTAACCTACAGGATGATGATGATCCCAGCAAAGATGCAGAGACAGGAATTCAGCTTTCAACCATCAATCCTTGTGGCTCTCTGGTCCCGTGAGTCCTTTGAGAGTGGAGAGCACTTCTCCCACAACATCCCAAGGATCCACTGCAGCTGACTCTCGGTAGAGCGGCCAATTACCTCACGCCTCAGACAATGGTGCCTCCAGCATTTGGAGGGGTAAAGGGTTTAAGGGTTTGGGTCCCTGTCTAGGATAGAGGGGGAATACCTCCCATTCATCTCATTGGTTTTCCCAGACTTTAAATGCATAACTGTGTTCTCATCCCAACTGTAAGATTTCTGCAGCATGAATGCTCCCTCTGCTCTGCATCTCTCCATCTGAAACACATGTGAACTTTCGGTGACCCTTCTGCCTTGAAGTCTGTCAGCTGTCTGCTTTTATGCCTTTTTCAGAGGCCCAATCAAGTGAGAGGGAAAAAAAGAGATGGGGAAGGAATGAGAGGACACGTACTCGTGCGAATGCAATCCTAACTGGGCAACCATTTGACCAGAACCTTCATAATCCTCCCCCACTTTTGGCCTGTACACTGTGTGCAATACCTTTCTCATCATACATATTATGTATCTCACTCATCTACATACACACACACACACATATATTCCTCCTTGTAACCCTTGAGCATCTGACTGAAAATTGAAGCCACCGTGTCGGTTTCTCACTCCATCGCTATCAGAATCATCACCTGTGAGGCACCTTAACTATTACTGTGCATATTTGATAATTCCTCATCAATGACTTCTTGCACTGATCATTATCAAGTTTTTAATGCTGAGAATTATGCCTCTTTTTTTTAATTTTTTCAAATGAAGGATTTCCATTTTGTGTTATTTTCTAATACAACCTGTTCTTGGACATAATGAGATCTGAATATTAATTTTCAGTCATTAGTCTACTGTTCTTATTCTGAAATTAAAGCTCATTTAGATAGAAGAAATAAAGGAGGAAAACCAAATAATCTGAACTCTTCATTCATTCACAAGTGATTTAGCAATAAAATGAATTAATTTTTGATTGATGTACATCGATCATGTAATTTTTATTGGTCCTAATTTTCTTCTCCTTTCCTTGGAAACCATGTTTTGGCATGAGGGTCAATCAGAAAATAGGTGCTCTCCTCATTCTCAACTAGATGTTTGTCACATATTACACCCGTTACTCTTCGAAAAAAACTAAACCCATAAATTAATTTTATAAAAAATGAGTGCAATGTTCACCTGCATCATGAGTTAGCATTATTTTTGGCAAAGCAAGTAATTCCATCTAATAACCTTTTAGCTATGCAGCCTCCTGCAGATTTTGCAAAGTATATTCACACAAACACCATCATCTCTTTCCCAGGCGATGGGCCAAGTCCACTTTGGTGCTGGTCCCACTGTTTGGTGTCCACTACACACTCCTGCTGGGAATGTACTACGCCAGTGTGAACCATGTGGTGGAAATTATCTGGCTCTTCTGTGACCAGTTCTTTGCTTCATTCCAGGTACTGGCATTTGATAACTGATGGACTAAATGTAAGGTGACATATGGGTCATAGCATCATACAAGGGGAAATGGTAAAAGGAAATATTGGTCAATGGTACCACAAATTGGGATGACTTCGACCATTTGTAACAGTTTTTTGTTTTTTCTTCAAGTATACAGGTTCCTCCTCAGAATCATTGAATTGACTTGCAGGAAGACTTATTTTTCTGAACTAGGCTTAAAAGTTCTCAATAAATCAAGCACAGCTGTAAAAAAATAATTTATAGCAGCCAAAATCACTACATCAGATGGTTTTCCTGTATGAAGTGCCAATCATATTGTATTTTCCTTAAATTTATGCTTATTTTCTTAATTCAGCTCTTACATATAGTGGTTGTATTTGCCTTGGATTTAAAAATTTGCTAATTAAAAAATTAAAGTTAAAAATAATCCTGCTTCAATTTCATTCCATGCATAAGGGTTTCAAATATTTATTTTAGAGCATTTAGCCTCTTTTGTAAACAATGTTTTACACTTCTTCTTCCCAGTGGATTTTTGTGGGATTCACAGAAACAAGTTTAACAGGACTGCTGGACATACAATGTCACAGAAGTAGTCCTAAGCATGCACTAATCACTGCCATCCACAAGGTTAAAGCCAAACATGGCACACAATGAAGCATTAGCTCTTTCGATAATTTATTTAGGTTCCTGGCATTAGCCCTACTATTATCTTAATGGAGTAACCCTCACAAGAGAACACATGAGAGCAAAATTCCTCAGCAAGAAAATTATTTCCTCTGACCCAGTTTTGATTTTACCATTATCATTCCTTGGCATGATCCAGTTAGCCTCGTGCATCCTGAAAAGAGAGCAAGGCAAAAGCCTAAATTTTAAAATTGGGGAGTATGTAAGACTTAAACATCATCAGCCATTGTGTTCCTACAAATCCTTGTCTGGAAAATGTTGTGAAGAGTCATGACATTGAATTAACTCCTCATTTAGTTATTCTTTAGCTCTTCTTTGTGGTACATCTCTACAATCTTTTGTATTGTAGTCATGCTAATGATCAAAGAAGTCCTCAGGTTAAAAAAATTCAGAAAAATAATGTCTCAAGAAATAAGAGCCATTGTACATGTCACCCTCCATCTTTTCTAAATCCATACCTGATAAATAAATTAGGACATGTTCTTCTTCTCATCTGGCACTTTAGCCAGGTCTGAGCTTTGGCCTTCAGATTGTATTTCCTCCAATGTTTCCTGTTGCTTTCTTGTTTCATCCAATTTTTCCTGTTTCACCACCTCATCATACAGTCTGACAACCATTCCTTTATGGTCTTCCATCAAATAATCTATCCATATTCTCCCAGGTTATCCCCTCAACTCAATTTTTTAGCCCGTGCCTTCAGGATTTTCTGAGATATTAGATATTCTTTCATTTTTTTCCATGTGGCTCAACTAATTTTTTTTATTTTTTTTGTGATTTTATGAAGCTTGCAATATCCTCATGTTTTCAGATGTCATCTTGAAGTCATTTCCCCATTATAGCCACCTTATTCAGCTGTCATCATCTTCTAAAAGAGAGCCGTTAATACTTTGTTGACTTTTCTCTCTAATTTTTGCAGCTCTTCTTGCTAATTTTTTGCAGTTGTCAATGTTTCACTTACATAGATGAATACTGGTTCAATGTGAGTCATATAAATTTTATGTATATGGTTGTTGAAAGTAATTTTTTAACTGATCTATAGATCACAAGTTTCATTGGGCTTCTTGAATGAACAAACACCATCTTTAAAATCTTAAACAATTAATTTCCCATCATTAATTTATTAATTTTCTCATTTTTATAGTACATTGGAAATAAACAGAATAAATAACGATGAGCTAATATGAGACCCATCATCGACATACTATCACCTCTCTTCTCTCCCCCTCACCTTTCCTCATTTCCTCCCTATCTAAGGCTGGTGTCCTAATAACCCCTGCCGCAATACTCTGCAATGCAACTTCTTGCATGGTAGAATGTAGATTTAGATTGCTATGAATATTCTCCTCAGTTTATTACTCTCAAACACAAAGGAGCAGCTCTTTTATTTTATTTTTCAATTCACATGTAGCATCCTCACTCCAATGGAAATATCTGTTTCCCATCTGCTTCATTCAGGGGTCATTTGTGGCCATCCTTTATTGCTTCATGAATGGAGAGGTGAGGGCCGAGCTGACCAAGATCTGGCTGCACCACTGCAAGAGGAGGGACGTGGGCGAGGGCAAGGCGCAGTGGTGGCTCTCCTCTGGGTATGCAGATGGCGGCAGCTCCAGCCGAAGGACCTCGAGGGCCCTGCTCGCCTTCCCTCGCAAATCGCGAGACTTGGGCAAGAGGGCTCCTCCCTCGGAGGCTGCGGTGGCCAAAGCCCTGGCTGCCGCCACCGGTGGGACTCCGGCTGTCCGGTTCGACATTGGCCGTTCGCCTCCTGGGGGTGGTTCACCTCCTGGTGGTGCCGGGGCCTCCCCTGCGGTGCCAGTCTCGGGCTGCTGGAAGGATGGTGGTGGCATCTTTGGCGTGCGGAGGCTCCTGGCACGGCGGCGGAGGAAGGCCCCCGGAGGTGGAGTGGGGGCCAAGAGGGAAGGGGGCAGATCTTGGCAGAGTCGCTTTGGTTTGGGGGGCAGGGGGACAGGTCGGGGGATGGGACGAGGGGGTGGAGGGACAAGTACTCGCCTCAACGGTTCGTCCACTTACCCTTCGGCCATGTCCTACTCGTGCCACACGACGCATTGCTCGATAGATTATGGGGGCAGTGGCGGGGGGCTGGCCGAGGACTCATCTCCAGCCATATGGCCACCCCTGCTGAGTGCAGAGCAAGGGCCTGAGGCTGATATGCATGCTGTGGTCACCACTAGGGACAAGGTGAGCGAGAGAGGGAACCTTTTGCACGGGAACTTTTTAAAGTCTTGTAAACATTGGCCATAGGATGAAGTAGCCTGAACTTTAACTTGACATGGATTAACTAGATTAGACTGCTGGTAGTTTGGGTACTGTTTAATACATTAGACTGCTGGTTATTATATGTAAGATTTGATGGAAGAATGTAATAACTTTGCACTATAAACTTTCAAAAATCATCAAAATTTTGTCATAGCCACGATGTTTTATCACCTCATAATTTGTGGACATACATGTACTTGTGAGGACATAGATGTAGGTGTATCTCAGGGCCCACATGATGAAAGCTCCCATTAATAAAGTAGTCAAGTTAAAAAATTTTTTGGAGTGAAAAAATGGTGGTCTGGCTCTGATTTCTCTTTTGGTTCTGTAACCAGGTATAACACACACCATACCCACCACTGCTTTGAAAGCAAAATGAACGCTCAAATATGTCATCTTTTTAATTTTCAGAGTGACGGTATCTCCCTCAGGATAGAAAGCAGAGTTGGAGATGAAGAGAAGGGGTGGCGAGGTGAAGTGCAGGCCATTTCACACTTGGATGTTGCACAGAATACAACACTTTGAACGGCAGCAAATGAATGATGGACCACGCATCAATCATTACTCCTCTGCAATTCTCTTCTTGCTCTGGTGTCCAAACAGCTGTCCGTGATTGAGTGCGACCTGCACCTGGAATCTGCTTGGATGTGCCCACGAGCAATCACCACCTAACCGCGTGGAATCTGAAATATGGGAGATCGGATATTCTTCGCCCAGAGGCCCAAAACCGAGCTCTTTCCGTCCCAGAGAGAAGAATATATATATATATATATATATATATATATATATATATATATATATATATATATATATATATATATATATATATATATATATATATATATATATATATATATATATATATATATATATATATATATATATATATATATATATATATATATATATATATATATATATATATATGCATAAATATACATGCATAAAGGTATACATATTTTTAAATGTAAAAATATGAGGCTAGGTCCCATCATGGATCCTTGCAACTTCATGAATCATGTAGTGTCCTGCTGGGATCAAATTATCAGCCAAAGTAGTTTCCTAGGCAACTTACAAAGAGCTCGCCCCGTACAGCATTTAGTCAGTAATTGACAAAGTTGCTTAAATGCATATAATGATTTGGTTATTATTTTTATAATCAACATAAGTTGAAGGAGAGTTCACAAAACAGGGATATTTAAATCTTATTCACTTAAATAAACTAACTTACAAGAAAGGTAAACCGTAGAAGAGACTAGAATTGTAATGGTGTAAGTATGAAAGTTGATAAAAAATTAACCATACTAGGTCTATAGCTCTGCTGCTTGGTTATATAACCAATTTTTGTGGTTGGGTGAAATTCAGGCTGCTTCATAATGGCGGGAAGTCTGACACTGATGGCATTGATGTCACATACTTCAACTGCTTACAATGCCAGGCAAAATCAACCAAATAGCCATTCTATTGTGGTGAACCATCTTTGATTCTCACAATTTTTGTCACAAGGGAAAATTATAAGACCTGCTTAATGTTAGTTCCTAACTATTATAAATGTCTTACAAATTACAAAGCACTTTCCATTCGAAATGTTAGTGAAAAAAGAAGTGGCCAAGCTGCACACAAACACCTAGGAATAGCTATCCAATGCTTGGATTTTAAGCAATGACATTTTCATGGCCTTGAGGCTACATTATGACTCTCAATGTTGCTTTTGGATGTATAGGCATTTGCAGCTTCAAGGACACTTTAACTGTACAAATTGTTTACTAAATTATTTTTTGGGGATTGATTCTCTCATAGAAGTCTTTAATAAGGTGTAACCCGTGAACTGCTGGACATTCATGATGCTGGGCAATGCATAGAATATTTAAAGTTTTATTGATGCGCACAATCAGGGCACAATGATAACAGACTGCCTGCATATATATCAAACAACCTGCACCGATTTCTAAAGACTTACACTTATATTTGCCATTTCATTGCCATTTCATCATATGTTGAACTGATTGACACAATTTATTTTATTTTGAATGGTGAAGTAATGAATGATAGAAAATATGCATGCCTTAATCCATTATACCTTTGAGTTTCAGCCCCGCTAAAGTTACCAAATTTTCATTTCATTGCTATCTGATGAATATTGTGCTGTGACTGAGCACAGCAAATGAAAGACGATGTAGGTGACAGTGTCAGGCCCAAAAATGTGGAATTCCTTCATGATAAAACAGATCGTTGTACTGCATCAATTTCATGGTCATATGATTATCCATTTATCTATTTTTTGGGGAATTGCTGTAATTTATAAACCCTCATAGAAATATGATACAGTTTATAATAATAATTATACCAGTCTTTATTTGGCCAATAGCTATTCTCAGTACAAGGATACACAAAATCACAATAAGAATATCACAGTTAAATACTTTACATATAGTTGTTTACATTAAATTGCATTGGACCGGCTTTTATTTACAATCCACCTTCTTACTTCTGATTGAAAACTTTTCATGCATTGAGTTGCTTTAGCATCATTTTCCAATGCATTATACAAAACTAATATTCCTTTATAAAATGCAGAGTTTTGAGTCACAGCTTTATTCATGTATGGAATGTGGAACTCATTCTTATTTCTAGTGGCATATTTATGATTATCACAATTGGTGATAATCAATTTTGTTAAGTTGGTGGCGACAGTCCAATTTTGATTGTATGAATAAATTTTAGCTCTTCCATTTAGGTCCAGCATTTGTTGGATGTTGAGCCAGTTTAGAGGTTTTTACAGAGGTAAAGAAGCATTGGGTTATGGAAGAAATGATAATGAAAATGGAGGAGGGAAGGAAGTGGAAAAATGTCAACACTGGCATACGATAGATGAAGTATAAAAAGTTGAACTATCAAATCCAGCAAATAAACAATTGGGCAAAGAAAAACTCGATTAATTCTGGCTTAACTTTGTGAAAATCCATTCTAAAGAATTCAAATGAGATATGGTACTTTTTTCACATATATTTTTCACAATATTTTGAACATCCGACATCCACCGAGACAATATTTATATAAAATATCCAACAATTTCAACCTAACTGATTATAATATAATGGTATATAAATACTATGTATATAATGCCAACAGAAAAAGGTTACAGTCGCGTGGGCCACATTTGTGGCCAAGTCACGCAGGCTTCCTTTTCCACGCTATATAATACTAACCCTGCAACAATTTGTTACAAGCAACCATGTGAAACTTTTGAGGTCATAATAATGTACAGCCACTGAAACTTTCAAGTATACCTATTATGCCATCCTATGAGAAACGGCACACAAATGAAACACTGTGGGCCATTCCTGTGGCCCACACACCTACTGAATGGTTTACCGTATCACTTAACTACTAAAATGTGAGTTTAGTTTCCATGGATTCATGGAACCCAGGGATTAGTTCTAGGTAGGTCAGGTGGTGAATCCTGATAAATGTAATTTTTACTCATGTTTCACTGTTTCCACATTTTGCACCAATGGGCGCTGAAGAATAATCAAGTGATCCTAATATTTTTTCAGAACTTGTAAATTTATCAAGTTTGAATTGGGTGGGGCAGAAGCTTAATTAAGTCCTCGGAAATTATTTCGATTGACAAGCAAAGCACTCCTTCCTTAGTGAATGAGTAAGTTGAGGTGTTTTTGCATTTCACAAACAATTTTTTGTCCATTGCTAACCATTCAACCCTGACAAATGACTCCTTCAAATGTTTGTGCTTTGCATTTCCCATTGTCATCGTACTTTTGAGTCACCTGAAGCATTCGTGCACGCTCTCTATTGTAAATTATTGAGTTACCTAGATATTAATATGTCATTAAGACTGGAGGAGAAATAAATAGATGCATAATACATGAAATTGACAAACACTATGGTGGTGTGAAGTTGGAGCAATAGGCAACTTCAAGAGAAAAAAAAACTACCGGACTGGGAATCAAACTATTAAACTTCAGAAGTCCATCGGATGCTCAGACCCCAGAAACCACTTGTTCACATGTTACCCATCCCCTCTCATTCACATTCTGTTCATACATTTTCATTTTATTATTGCTATACATATTCATGCCCTTGAGTTGCTGATAGAATGAGTAGACAAGTGAGAGTTCATTTTTTTCTCAGGCTTAGCATGCCCAGAAATGCCTGTCCCATCTGTTTACCACTCTCTCTTTGCCTGGGTCAATCTTTTCTTTCCTCCTCTGTCCTCATCATTCCTTCTCTGCTAAAGGTTGACATAATGCCCTAGTGACATCTGTCCTACTAAGGCCAGGAGATTCACTAGGGCAGGATCATGAAGCCAAATCCTGAGGGGGTATTTGCTCATATAAAACTTCAAATGATTCCAACATTAATATGGCTGGGTAGCTTCATGGTCTGAGCATCCAGAGTAATCAGTGGTTTGATTCCCTGTCCAATAATTTTTTTTTCTCATCAAACAGTTCATCATTCCATCGTCACACCAGCATGAAGTTCATCCATTTTGTGTGTTTTTCACCTGTTCATAAATAACATCATTCTGTATATACATATATGAAAATGCACTGCATACCCATTTTTATGCAAATGCAACTTGGTACCCAGTCTGTAATTATTGTAACGTTCAGATATCCTCAGGTCCAAATGTTTATTACTGGGAAATGGTTAGCATATTTAGCTTTGGATACTTACTTCTTAGCATGTGTGTTGATCCATACCATATTCAGAACTTGCGGCATGCCAGCTAAATTAACCTCCAAGCTAGCGAATTTGAAGTGCTGGAGAATGTTTTCTCCATTTAACAAACTAAGCTACTTTGCTGCACATCTGCTATAGCTTCATTTTGCTGCGTTGTCGTGTGCCACTCATGGGCCCTGTTTCCAAAGCATGGGCAGCACTGAATGAAAGAATCAGCGGTGGAAAGCCAAGACATGTTTGGTCTCCCTTATTAATTATGTTATTTGTAGATAACCGAAGGAATGTGTTTGTTTGTAAGGAGCAATGGCTCTGTCGTTTCATGTTTGTATAATGAAGATGGTTACCATGATGGCTGAAAAGGTGCATCTCCCTGTTCCATACTCCTGATGTCTCATACACTTGAGGATGACTATCTCAAATTTGTTCGATAATTTTCTTCCCTTTGAATCTGCTGCTCTACGACATGATGGCATGTGACCAAAATTCAATTGTTGACCACATCAGTGGGATAACCCACCTCCCGAAGGAGTCACATGATTAACAAATGGTTGTTTCAGAAAGTGCATGTTCTCCTTCCCAGCCACAGCTCCATCATCTCCAACTGCAGGGAAAGTTTGAGGATAGGTCACTTCGATGGTCAGCGCAGGTTAAAGATCTAGCTTCTCCTTTGTTACACAGTGTGCAGCTATGTCAAAGTGGATGCATGAGCCCATAGATTTAAGGTAGTTTCACAAGGGGGACTTAATTGTACAATTTGATGAACAGAAATTGCAAAAATGCTGGCATGGCAGAAGTAGAGCAGGGGCTTTTTTCTCACCTGTCGTCTATGCATTTGTGCCAGCATATTTGTAATTCATTACACCATATGGTGTAATTTTCGATGCACATCGGAAAACACATCAGATTATGTAATAAAGTACCTTGTATTTCATGGCCTTTAGGCTGTTTTGTAAAATAGTAAAAATAAATTAAAAACAATCGTACCTGATGACACACTAACTGGAGAAACTGGTGGTACTAAGAAAATAAATCATTATGGAATTTTACTAAGTTAACTTTTAATTCCTTTTAACATGGTAGAGTTCCACCAAATCAGGCTGAATGACATTCATAACATTATTTTGGCCAATTGGCTGTTTCTAACAACACTTAGAACGCAGAGGTTAGGCCAATAATTGGTCAAAGAGCCTCTCAATGACCATTATCATTCATCCATCAGGAATGTTTTTACCGTTTGGGCGTTGCATAACCAAAATCGAACACTCAATTTAAGGTGCATGTTATAATATATTGTATTTTCTTATATTAGTTGATGATATTAATGGCCTATGATTCCTGTGACGAAGTGCTTTTGCGTTTCTGCACCACAACCTGCGAACTGTTATGTGATTCCATCAGAATTTAATGGATGTTGTATTTTCGTACAATAAATGTTGAATTTTTAGGAAGCACTTGCTGTTTTCATCATTATTATGATCATAATGTATCAGTTAAAACCATTTTTTTCAGTTACACAATACCTAATGAATTTTTCCAGTGAACTTCATTGCAAATGGTGTTCCAACAGTTGCTTTGGCCAAAATCAGCATTCAAAATGAATCAACTGTATTCCAACACAAAATGGAGAGATCACATACGTATTCAAACTAACATTGACAACTGTATTCCAAATGACTATTTTTTTAATACACTTTCATCTGTATCCAAGTGGTGAATTCAAACCAAATAGCCAATTAACCTGGATTAGGACCAGAGATGTGGAACCGAACTACTTGATTATACAATGGTTCAAAGTGGGTTCAGATAAAGTTTCAGTTCACCAAACCAAACAAGGAACAGCATATTCCAGTATGAAAAGGAACGTCTTAAATCCATTTGCTGGGGCCGCACAAAATTTTACCTGTTAGAAGTCGCAGTCACTTGTTCTTGATGTATGGGCAAAAACACAATGTCTTACATGTCTCTCCATGCTGATAAAAAACAAGGAAGTGTTTATATTTTTTGGACTACAACATTGAAAGATGTGGAAGTTAAATTTTAGAAGTTACAGTCATTTGCTCTTGATGAACGCGAAATATCTTAGCTGTTGCTGAATTCCGATAACAAACGAGGAGGAAATATATAAAATGTTACATAGATATAAAATTGATAGTTTCTTGAAAAAACCCGATCTAGTAAAACTGGTAAAAGTTATATAGCCTTTTGTTATTTCCCTAAAAACATGGAAGATAGTTTTAGAAGTCATAGCCGTTTGCTGTTGATGTGCAAATACACGTGTAATTAAATTTATAACTTCTAAAATGGTTAATATTTATCGTACAACAGCGGTTGAAAAACCATTTTCATCAGTGTAACTATTGAAATACAAATAAGAAAATAATGTTTGGATTAATTGTCAACTTTCAAAAGTTATAAACTATACTGCGGCTGGTCAGTAGGTGCCATTACCCACCCGCGGTGAGGGATCGACACTGAGGCTCGGATTTGGATTTGGGGTCCAACTAAATGAGGGTCGACCCTTCCACTGGGCCTTGAGAGCAGGTAAAACTTTGTGTGGCCCCAGCAAACGGATTTAAGCCCAAAATGTTATGTCCGCCCAAAACTAAATATCAAAAATAATGGCAGGGTAACATTCAATAGGACAAATACATGCAGTGATTTATGAAAAGTCTCACACTTATGAAAATTTATCTTGATTCCAAATGGAAGCTGAAGTGTACGTACAATTATGAAATTATAACATGGTTTCAAGTTACAACAATGTAATGGCTTCCGTAACTTACTTAAGCCAATCCTGCAAAACCAAGTTGTAAATAAAGTAAATAACTATATCGCTTATTTAATCTCATTTTTAAAACAGTAAATGATTAACTGACTCCTCATCCCTCATTGCTGAACTATTGCAATTATTTAAATGAGACCAACTAAGCAATCATTAAATCTAAGGTTGTATCTAAATAAATTGCTCCTTACAGACTTCAGCAGATGTGGAGGATCAAACATAAAATAAATTTTTTTGTCCTGCATTTTGAAGTAAGGTTTTTCTGCTGTCATTCCCAGATTACAGGGCAATTTTAAATTGTGGGGTCCCTGGTCACAAATTAATACTTGTACATTAAAACCCAAAGAACTAACCTTTGTTATGCAATCTAAAACTATCCTCTGCAGCACGTCTACACTAGTACCTTTGTGGGTTACCCAATAGCCAATACTCTGTTTCCACTTCTTATTGATACCTTTGACCATAGCAACTAAGCACTGATTCCCAATAGTAGGTTCAACATTGTCCCCATAATTACAAAAACCTAAAATGCTATCAACACTGCAATCATAATATAAACTTTCCTTAATGGACACTTCATCAAACACTAGATAAACGCATTGGTCTCCTTGATCTCCTCCTCGAGGAAAAATTGGAGAAGCATAAAACCATGCACGATTACGTGACATCAATTATGTCCACAACGCAGAAGCTGGCGGACATCGACAAAGCAGTAGACGACGACGACTTGATTGCCGTTGTTATGCTCCGTGGTTTGCTGGAGTCGTACAGGCCGTTGCGGATGGCGTTGGAGAACTCGGGGGCCGTAATTACTTCGGAGCTGGTTCGAGGCTACTGCAGGAGGACCTGAAGTACTTCAGTGACGAAAGTGAGGGTGCATCTGCCTTGCTTGCGAAGGGTGGTCACAGCAGTAAGGCTGGTTCACTTTCGGCTGGAGGGCAAGAGTCAAAGGAGAGGTTTAAGTGCTTTCGGTGCGGAGAGAAAGGTCATTTTAAGTCAGAATGCCCTTTGCCTGCAGAAGGAAAGCAGCCATCCAGGAAACCAGGATCCAAGGATGGGAAGAAATCTGGTCGCTGGGGTCTGGGTCTGCTGACAGCACTGGGTGTCTCAGCGTTAAACTCCAAGGACTGGTATATCGATTCAGGTGCCTCATCACATATGACATTGCATAAAAACTGGGTGCACGATTTTGAATTAAGGGAAGGGGGTAATTTTGATGTAAATTGTGCCAACAGTTTGTCGAAATTGGCTAGTGCTGGGAAAGGGGATGCATTTAAAAAAATTAAAGATGGAAGTATAAAAACCATATCTGAGGTTAATTATGTGCCTAACCTTTCTGCTAGTCTCCTTTCTATGTCAAAAATGGTTGAACAGGGTTTAACCATTGTATTTAGCTCTACTGGTTGTGATGTTTATGTTGAATCTGAGTGTGATATTCAAGGTAATGCAGTGCTCTCAGGGTCGGTGACAGGTGGGGTGTACAGGCAAGTAAGTAAGTAAGTAGTTTATTGGTCCCGGAGACATAAAAAACATATGTATGGGGCTGGACGATGTTACACCTGTTCTGGCAGAGACTGCCTTAGCAGCTGTGGAGGGTGATGGTTCCAATATGTTATGGCATAGACATCTTGACCACCTAAATCCTAAGGGGATGTTACATCTGAAAAATGGTCAAGTGCATGGCATTGATTTTGATGTACTTGATGGTGAAAAATCTTGTGTATCATGTATTAAGGGTAAGCAGCACCGTCTTCCTTTCAATAAGTTAGGTGGGTCTAGGGTGTCCAGACCTCTAGATTTAATCCATAAGAATATTTGTGGGCCTATGCCGGAAATTTCTGTTGGTGGGGCAAGGTACATGTTGGTAATGATAGATGATTATTCAAGAAAGATTTTTGTCTATTTTTTACGCTCTAAGGACCAGACTTTTCAGAAATTCAAAGCATTTAAAGCTGCTGTGGAGAATCAGATAGGGTCCAGGTTAGATCTGATAATGGGACTGAATTTATTAACAAGGGCTTTAAAGTATTTCTTGAAGAGCATGGGATAGAACATCAGCTAAGTGTTCCATACACACCTGAGCAAAATGGGGTCGCGGAACGGGCTAATAGGACTCTGTGTGAAATGGCTCGTTGTATGCTCATTGATTCAGGGTTGCCCAAAAGCTTGTGGGCTGAGGCTTGTACAACTGCTGCATATATTAAGAATAGGGTACCTCACAGTACTTTGGAGGGCAAAATTCCTGAGGAAGTATGGTCAGGTAAAAGAGTTCATCTCGACCATCTTAGGGTGCCCTGCTTATGTTCATGTTCCTGGTCACCGAAGGAGGAAATGGGATCCAAAATCTACAGAACTTGCTTTTGTGGGGTATTGTCTGGAAACTAAGGGCTACAGATTAATTGATCCTAAGAAGCCAGGAAAAATCACTAAAGCTAGGGATGTAATTTTTCTGGAAAATTATAGCTGCCAAAAATAAGCAAGAGAGAAAACAGAGTGAACGAAGATTTCAAAGAGGTTTCTGTGGGTTTTCTATGGAATTATTTACCTGGGGAAAATGCCAATGACAATACCATGGGAAATCTATTGGTTGAAAGTGAACAAGAATTAGAGCCTGACAGACAACATAATGGTTCCTCACTATCAAATGAGGATGAACAGTGCTTGTCAGAGTCAGCTAATATATCTAATTCATTAAATTCAGTTTTGGAGTCAGGTGGGGAAATTGCTGAAACAAATAGTAAAAGATATCCTACTCGGGAAAGGAGGCAAAAGGAGTACCCTGATTTTGTCTCATTTCTTGCAAATCAAGTTTTGAATAACCCTGGTGACTCAATACTGTGGAGGCGGCCATGTCTAGACCAGATAGTCAGGATTGGAGTAAAGCCATGGGGGATGAAATGTCATCACTTAAGGAAAAAAATGTAAGGGAATTGGTAGAGCCACCTCCTGGGGCAAAAGTTGTAGGTAATAAATGGGTTTTTAGAATAAAAACTACAGCTGATGGGACCCCTGAATATAAAACTAGGTTAGTGGCAAAAGGCTTCAACCAGTCTTATGGGGTAGATTATTTGGAAACTTTTTCTCCTGTTGTCATGCGATCCACAGTGAGAATTTTGTTTGCACTTGCAACTGAGTGGGACTTAAAAGTTGAACATTTTGATGTGAAAACGGCTTTTTTGCATGGCAAGCCTAATGAGGATGTTTTCATGGCACAGCCTGAGGGTTTTGTGTCCAAGGGTCACGAACATTTATTCTGTAAGTTAGACAAGGCCATTTATGGCCTAAAACAATCATCACGCACTTGGAACAAGAGTGCTGATGAGGTTCTTATGGGGAAGCTCAGAATTATTTGGGAATGAGGATATGGAGGGACAAGGCAAATGGATCAATGACTATTGGTCAAGAGAGGTATATTAAAGATGTCCTAGAAAGGTTCAGAATGACTGATTGTAAGCCTGTAAAAACTCCCATTGGGGCAGATATGTATACAGAATTGTATTCTACACGTGGTAAAAGATCTGTAGAGGTGCCTTACCAAAATTTGATTGGCTGTCTTTTCTACCTATCTACTAACACTAGACCAGATATTGCACATGTGACAAGTGTGTTAAGTCAGTTTAACAACAATTACACTGATATTCACTGGAGTTGTGCGAAGCGAGTGTTGCAGTATTTGAAAAGTACAATGGCTTATGGTCTGCAGTACAGTAAGAGTGGTGAGAATGGTTTTCGCATTACTGGTTTTGTGGATGCTGACCATGCAGCAGATGTTTCAGACCGTAAGTCATACACTGGCTATCTGCTTATGATCTCATGGGAAAGTAGAAAGCAAAAGATAGTGACTTTGTCTTCCACTGAAGCAGAGTATGTTGGTCTCACTGAGGCCTGAAAGGAAGCATTGTACTTAAAAATGTTGTCCGAGATTGTGAATTAGGGCAGTGATGTGTCTGTGTTGAACAACAAAGTGAATGATATTGTGGTGATATTTAATGACAATCAAAGTGCCTTGAAACTGTCAGAGAATCCATTTATCATGGGCGCACCAAGCACATTGATATTGAATATCATTTTGTTCGTGATTATGTTAACAATGATCTTGTAAAAATTGATTATATGCCCTCAAATGAAATGCCGGCTTATATATTGACGAAAGGGTTGGCAAACTTCGAGCTTAAAAAATGTTTATCTGGCATGGGAATGTTGCAAGATTAAGGGGTAGTGTTGGTATTTATCTCGCAACATTAATTATCTGATTGCTATTTGGTAATTATTTAATGTTTATTATTGTAGTGCATGCTTTTATCGCAGGTGTCTCTGATTCATGGGTATTTTTTGTTTTTACTTCCGGACTGTAGGTTTTTCCGGCGCCATGTAATAGAATGGTTTAGATTAAACATGTGCTTTGAAATATCCGCGTTTCTTTCGCTGATCCTATCGAACCTCAACACAAACTCGCAGGTTTTTCAAATCACGTCCCACCAAGTCCTCCCGCAGAGCCAATTTCAGCCAAGCATTGGTTCTGGTGAAAAAACACGAAGTTAGACACACAGGTTGAGAACATCATGGAATAAGGTATTTTCAATTAAGTACCGTGCGCCATAAAAAACACGGGGCTTACCTCGGTTGATCTTTCGGAAAACTAAAAAAAGATATTGGCTTGTCGATGCGGCAGCCAAAAAATTAGGAATTGTAGGGTTGAATTAGGAACACGAATCCACCAATCACATCAATTAATGTTGTATGCCTTCGGTGTCATTTATTTATTTCGCGACGCTCTCGAGAGTTTTCTCGTCGATGGCTCGGTACCTTAGGTACATAAATCTACTATCCAATGCCTTAAAGTATTACTTGCAGTCATGGGCGTAGCCAGGGAATTTGGCTGGGGGGGGCCATGGGACCACCTACCTTCCGGGGGGTACCCCCACTTCAAGAGAGGGTGCTTCTCCCCCAGAAATGTTTGAAATTGAACCTTCTCAGAACTGAAATTAAGCCTAATTGCTGATGACATTTTTGTAAAATACTGAAAGGGATTGTTGTAGGCTAGAAAATGATCACACCGAGTTGGAAAATAAAATAGCTTTTATTTTCAATGAGGATTTATACATTTTCAGAGGGATCATAGTAAATTTTGGGATGGTTATCTGCTAATAAATTAAATACAACTTCAATATTAATTTAAAGTGAAAACAAAGAAAAGAAACAAAATATTTGGTTTAAAGGAATTTTCTGTTTTTTTGACAAAAATGTTCAATGATGGTAGTGCTGGGAACCCTTTCTTTAACAAGTTTTTTTTCGATGTGAAGAATGGATAGATTTGAAAATCTTGATTGACCGGTTGTAGACCGAATCCATGACTTGATTCTTCGCATGACTGAAAAACTTCTTTCACATCCACCCGAGCTGACGGGCAGGCCGATTGCTACTTGGAGAAGTCTGTAAACATTCGGCATGATATCTTCATTTATTTCTGCTCTGACATTTTTAAGTTTGACCTCTAGTTCCTTGTTTTTTAATATATTTCTCAATACTGTAGCCTCGGCATTTAAGGAATGGGCATCAATATTCAAAATTTCTTTGTAATTATTAATGAAATCTTCAGCTTCAGTCAAGTTCAACTGAGTAAAGGCATCCGCTGCCTTTGCCAGGGGAACGGACTCAAACCTGTGCTGAAAATGTGAAATAACGTTATCCAAAACCCTGTTGTACACATTGATTTTCCAGTAATCTCGAGTGTTGGGGTTGGTGTCAGATGGTAGATCGGTCAGCTGGCTTTTTCCTACGGTAGTTTCAACATAGTAATCGCTCATTTTTGCGGGCGGCTGCTGCCTTCTTTTCTTTGAGACAGACACAGGCTCTAGCAAAATGTCGTTATTGTTCGCAAATTCTACTATCTCGGCCCATAAACCATCAAAATTATTTCTGCTCTCTGCCAAAGTAGTTTGAATGCTGGCAATAACTGAACTTGCTCTCCCGAGCGTCGCATCTGGGCCTTGCAAATACTTACTCAGCACGTTGGTCACCGATAAAACTGAATGGATTACGAAAAGATTAACAACGAATTCAGGTTGTACGATAGATCTCAACAAACCGATGGCCTCCACCATACCCCCATCTCGTGCAGCGTTGATTTCCTCCTCAAGGGCTTCCTTGATTGCGTTGAAGTTATTTTTTACAACGTTACAATTTGTGTAACGGCAGCACCATCTTGTACTACTTAAGCTCCCCATTTCTTTCCCACCCTTAATGCCTAGCTTCTTTTGGATCTCTGCTAAGATGGCATGATTACCAGGTTGTGAATAGTGCGTATGGAGGGCTTCAAGAGTATTGAAGAAAATGTAAGCTGACTGGATATCGTTGCAGGAATAGACAACGGCCAAATTTACTTTGTGAGCTAAGCAGTGGATATAAATTGCCTGTGGGTGTAACTCTTTCATTTTCACCTGGAGACCTGCGTTCTTTCCTGACATTACGCTGGCACCATCGTATGATTGTCCAATCATTGGTATATCGTCCAAGCTGTATTTAGTTAAAAAATCTTGAATCATTTGGCTTAGCGACTCGGAATCTCTTGCTGTGGAACAATTTAAGAAACCGAGAAACCTTTCGATGGGCTCCAATCCTCTTACGTACCTCAAAACTACTGATAACTGTTCTTCTTTGTAACATTTGGCTTCATCAACCATCAATGAATAAAACCCACACTCCCGCACTTCCTTTACAATTTCTTGAAGAGTTAGACCGCCTGCAACTTCTATTATTTCGTTCTGAACCGTTGGGCTGCAGTAGTTAAGGCACTGCTCAAAATGTTTGGCAAAAAAGTCATCATACTTCGCAAAAAGCTTACACAATTCAACAAAGTTTCCTCTATTCTGAGATTCAGAGCTCTCATCATGTCCTCTCAGTGGCATGCCTTGACAACTGAGATAGGAAATAATATCAGCTACTTCTGTCAAGTAACGTTTTTTCTCTTCAATCTCTTCTTTACTCTGATTTACGACTCTCGCGTGTACAGTACCAGATGCGTTAGCCATTTGGTACCCCAGATACTTTTGATGACAATCCAAATGAGATCCTGATTTTTCGTGTTTTTCGATCGCATCTTTTAATTTTTTCCATTTGCAAAACCCCGTTTTAATAAACTTTTCGTTTTGGTCTCGCACAACCCCGGTAAAGAAAAGTCTACACACAAAGCAGTATGCTCGATCTTTTTCCACACTGTACTCCAACCACTGGTGTTTTTCATAGTAAGCGTCGGAAAATGATCGGTTTCTGTCACCAAATAGTGTTTTCGGGAAATTAATTTTCAGTTGTTTCGGTCCAGTTTCCAAAGTACCAAGATCTGTCGGTTCAGATGCTCTTTCCTCGATTACTTCCATTTTTTCATCTGCGGCTTTCGTTGAAGTTTCAAACGTTGACGGTGCAGAGGAGGGGAATGTGCGGTCGTCTCTGGGAGGATCATCATCTTGACGTTGATCATTTTTTGGAGGGGGAGAGAGAGTTTTCTTGAAAAATGATCGAATATCTGAAACTTTCTTCATCTTGCACCTAAAGAAAAACAAAATAGAAGGGAAAAATCACAAGATTGCGCGAAACATAATCAACTGCACAACACTATAGTGCTTTCCACATTTAGTTGACAGTATGGACTCTTATGGAGATTCGTTTCCCATGTTAATCTCCATAAGGGCGGGCGTGCGCTGTTATCAAATGCAGCATAAAAATTAATATTGCACTATGCACTGAATAAAAATGTGCCATAATGCATAAAGAGACGTTTCATTTAATGGTGTCAATAGTTTTTCGATAAAGTTTATAAAAAATATTTCCATAAACTTCCCCTACAAACGCGGTTCTTTTCACTTTTTTTCACTCGATTGTCGGCAAACCGTTCCTCATGCTGGATTAAAACTTTTACATAAAGGTTCCTCATACCATTTTCTTCGTAACAGTGCTCATGTTTTTTGTGGTTAATTGAGCTAAAATGTTGTTATACTGATGTAAATATCTTAAGGACAAAAAATTGAATTTTTGCAAGGTAAAAAGTAGCCGCCTGCTAACTTACGTATTTTACATTGTAGGTCCATTAATGCTGCATATGAAATGTGAATAAAAGTATAAAGTTGTTTTTAGTGCTTAAATCATATCTTTATCTCAATCGTGAAGGGAGTTACAACGTTTTTATCTTAAGAAAAATGATTACGGCGCCGTCGAGGCGCGATGTTTGCTCAGTCTGCAAGTGAAGACAGGAGGCAATTAGCAACGGCAGCATCATATATCATAGTTGGTGTTTTGTGACTTGACTAAATTGCTTCGAGAGAAATAAAGAACCTTATCTGCAGGATGAAACCCTCACGTCATCCCGATTCCCTGTCACAAGACACCGGCGTCATTTCATTTGGAAACTTACCTTTTCACTCCGCGCGTTATCACGTAATCCGCAAGATGCACCGGTTTGCTGTCACTGGGAGCGCCGCGGGAACCACACTTTTAACACCACACTCACCACAGTGGTTGAAGAAAAACTGGCCAACTGGCGCCAGCACTCCAGCACAGCGCGACGTACGACGCGCGGCTTGTCTGTCAATGTAAACCAACAACAATCCTGTCGATGCTTGTTGAGGCGGGCGAGCCGGCGCGGCGGGTGGAATGGTGAGGTGAGGTGGCAAGGGAGGGGGGAAGAAACAGCCAGGCAAGCGCGCTGCCGGGCAGAGACTAGAGGTCCTACGTAGGGTAATATAGTAACTCTTCTGAAACGAGTGCCGAGCACCTCAGCTACACCGCTGGAGCCAGACGAAGCAGACGAACAAAGCAGCAGTGCCTGTCCGCGGCGCACATTTTCAAACTTCGCAGTGCTGCCCCGGCTGCTTCAGTGTAAATTGTAGCTTACCTTCGGCCAAAATATAGAACCAAAGGGACCGCACCGCCGTGCTGTGGCTCGGCCGCAGGCGCGCGGTTGCCAGCGCTGTGTGAAGCGTGGCCACCACAATTTAGATTTGTCAAATTTTTCTGGGGGGGGCCACGAGCCTTCTGGGGGGGGCCGGGCCCCCCCAGGGACCCCCCTAGCTACGCCCATGCTTGCAGTATAAATCATCGTTCTGGCGAAGAAAAAGGAGACGTAAAAACACGTATAGTTAGCCCAGAGACAACTGCTACAAGGATCAATTACTCAACAGCGCAGCCTGTGGCTAAAAGTGGAAATTTGATTCTTTCGCTTCCATTGGCAACAGAGTCAAGATTGGAGTTTTCCGTCCTCATTCAGTGTTCTTGAATTCTTCATTTGAAAATACGGAAAATGCTATTGTGTGGTATTCTGACTTGCCACCATGTGGCACCACTGTCGTTCATGCAGGCAATTTGCATGCATAGGTTCAAGAACACTGCATAAGGACGGAAAACTCCCATCTTGACTCTGTTGCCAAGGAAGCGAAATAATTGAAGTTCTACTTTTGGCCACAGGCTGCGCTGTTTAAGTTATCAAGCCTTATAGCAGACGTCTCTGGGCTAACTATACGTGTTCTAACGTTTCCTTTTTCTCCACCAGTACGATGATTTATACTGCAAGTAATACTTTACTCAATCTCTTAACCCTACTTCATACCCGAAGCATATTTCTTATACGTGGGATGGTTCCGACAAATATCCAAGCCCTAGCATCTTCACTGGAGTAATGCGTTAAATGGTGTAGTCGATCGATCCATAATCCTGGTAATATCCTCAGTATAGTGTTTTAGGTCAATACTGACTACGTGCCGTGCTTTAAATGACGATTTTCAAGAATAAAGTTTCAAAAAACTTGAAAAATCGACCGCAGTTACCGAGCCTCAGGGTCCCGCGTCGTGTTCTGAATCCTTGACGCGCGATCGAAAAATCGCTCTCATTTCCTTGGTCGCAAACTTATTTCCAAGATTTCTGCTTAGTATTCTTAAAAAATCTCTACTTTACACTGTGATGTAAATTTCCCGAGTTATATATTTCGTAAACGAAAGATAATGTCTACTTTATGTCAAATTTCACGTGAAAAACGGGTACGCCATTTTGCATTGCAAAACCAGACAGATGAGAGCCAAAATCTTCAAAAGTCACGGAAAATATAGGCACAGCACCAGGTCAAAGAAATATTGCGGTTTTTATTCCATAAAAATCATACCAACGCAACACCACCTGCTTAAATTCAAAGATTTTCGAAGAAAAACGAGATCGCGCGTGTTTTTGAAAAATTGGTCATGTTTGGGCTACTGTATCTCAGTAACGGATCGTAATAATGTAAAATGGCATATAAATCTATAATAAGTAATCATTTATAAGTATTTACGCCAAGTTTCTATCTCAAAGAAAGCCATTTTGGACTTTTGTCCGGCTTTTTCCGATTTCGGACCACTGTGCGCCGCCTCCCTTCCTGTCTCTGCTCTCGCAGCCAGGCTGGCTGGCTGGTGACCATGCCTCTGCACTTTCTCCTCCGTGTTATAAGTTGTCCGCCTGACTGTCGTCTCACAAATAATCGTCCTAAATAATAACAGGAATCCAGAGTGTATTCATTTGAATCCTTGGAAATTGTATTTGAACTGACCTTACTCCTATCTACCACAGCACCTTGCAGTTGCTTGTTGGTCAACTCATGTGAGCTAGAAGTCATGGCCAACTAAAGAGTGATTCAGTGAAGAGACGATCCCGAGGCAGAAAAAAAATAAAACCACTAAAGCAAACGCAAGACATCTGAGTCAGACCCTCACAGACAAAAGCAATCAGCCTCTCCACACTTATCAGCTCTCTGGAAGCACGAAAATCAGATATCAAGTGGAGAGATTTCATCCGAATGCAGACACCAGCTGCTCTGCCTCAAGGGAGCTTTTCATTCACCAGGCATGAGTTATTAACTTAGCAAGATGCGTGTTGTTGTTACAACAACATTATCATCACGGTTGATCAAGGCACTTGATAATGTTGTTTTAACATTGAAACGCATTGTACTAAGTAAATAAATATCTGTGGAAATTTTGCAATGCCTTCCTTCAACAATAATGTGAATTTCATCGCACGCAGCAGGTTCTAATTCCGCAGATCAACACATTTAGGTGCATTTTTTGACACTAAAAAAAGCCAATTTATATGTATACCCAGGCCTTGCATAAAAACCATTGGCTCTCGCAAACATTCTCACTTTTGACTGTTCAGTTTAGGAAAGCATGCCCGTATTATTAAGAAATATCTTCTTTAAGGAAAAATACAAGTCTTCAAAAAACAGGTTAAATTCAAATTTTGGCAAAAAAAATCTTTTGGATAACAAAAAACGTGGTTCACTAGAAAAAAAAAGTTCAGTAGAAAAAACGGTTCATTAAAAAAACAGGTTCAGTAGAAAACACCAGTTCAGGAGAAGACACCAGTTCTTAAGAAAAAACCAGTACAGTAGAAATAACTGGTTCAATCTATTGAACCAGCGCATCGCCATTACAAACGGTTTTTTTCCAAACTGAGAATCAGTTCAGTATTTCCTGCACCACCCAGCCCTACCTCTGTCCATCATGATGATGAAGCTAATGATTCACGACACTCGTGTTAACTTTATCATTTCCAAATGAGATGAAAAATTCATGTAAGTGTGGTAATAAAATCCAGTGCATCTTAAATGAAGATATGAAATGACTTCACATTTCTACCGCTTGTTCCATGCGTCGTGACATTGCACACTCCAGATGCGTTAAATGGAAGGCAGGCTGACGTTTTGGCTATGTGTGAGAGAGTTGAGCAAAACTCTACCTCGCTCATGGATTGCCATGCAAACAGAGCGAAGCCCCTGATTGGCTGCTCACTCGAAAATGCTTCACCTCGTATGCCTGGATGAGCCCAATGTAGAACATGAGTCGGTATTCATGACATATAACAAGAGACAACTTGTGCCGAGACAACTGTGCAGTTTTTTTTGCATCATGTCTAAAATGCCAGCAATCAACTCTCTCAGTAGAATTGGATTGACTAAGGCACTAGGTAAACAAAGTGGATTTATTGAGATAGTTCGACAGGTGGACGAAAATACAGAGGTTAATTGAGAGGTTTGGTGAGGACATGTTTACTGTTAATGACATTAAGAAACAAAAGGATCCATTATTAAGACTTTTGTAAAGAGTGATACTCCTAGTTTAATGGCGAATAGGAAAACATTGAACCAATGTGAGACTGCCAATGTGGACAAAGTAGTAATGGAGTGGATCAGACAGTGGCCGAGTGAAAACTTTCCCTTGGATCGATCAATATCATATAAATATGTTAAATTACATTTACTATGGAAGGCTAATGACTACATGACAATTTTCCATTTCTTGGTCATTACAAACTTATAGTTTAATCACATAATCATCATCAAATAAAAAAGTTGTTTTTTCCTGATTGAGACACAAAATCCAGAGGTCTTGAGGTCCCAAGCATTCCAGGTCTGAGGTCCTGTACTGTAGCTTGAGGCAGGAGCAGACCAAGTTTAGCTGCTGTACAACGTGAGACTTATCAAGAATCTGTTAGGTAACACGATTGAGTTTAAATTTTATTCTATTTTTGGAACTGTAATTTCATGATGAAAAAAATGTGCAGATGATGATTGCTCGTACGTACCATATAAAAAATTTGGTAAAACACAATGGAAAAAGCACATGGCCATATAGACTTTGTAACATCACTTTGTAGTTGACTTCATAGCACTCCTAACAGATGCATTACTGATTAGTGATGTAAAACACTATTTTTTGGGCAAGAAAGTTTTGGAAAGTTCCCCTATTTTTATAGCACACGAAATATTTCAATTTACAGCCTCAATTTCCTGCAAAATAATGGCTTCTTCATAGCACAATTGTTACAGTAAGTCTGTTATACAAGTTAAAGGTATATATTTCAAAAATATTAAGAATACAATAAGTTGGCAGCCATCACATTTTATGTCGTGGAAAGCCACAGGAACACTTGATCAGTAGAACAAATTTATTTTACACCATGCATTTTTCAACTTCTATATGCATGCAAATCTGTTTTGCACAGCACTAACAGTAAATGACAAGGCTAATCAGGAAAAGGAAAATCACATGAGAGACAAGCAAAAGAATGTAGTCACCAACAGAAAGCAACATGAATGCTGTTTCTCATTTTATGACAAAGGATCTCTAATGTCCACCATGATGTGAGATGAAGCACCTTGTTAAGCCTAATTTACTTCTTGTAAATGTAAGCTGTTGTGGTAACAGTCAAGTCTATATGCATTTATGACAAGACAGAGGCCAAAATAAATCTGGAAGTGCATTCAAAGAACAATCTATTTCACCAAAGCCACTCAGTCTTAATTTTATCTCTAACTGGCAGACACGGGTATCTGACACCTACAACTTCCCTTAAACTGACAATGTCAGGTTTTTTTGGCAGCAACAGGATAATTGAGAGGGCACATTGTCCTAAATACAAATATATATCCCTGGTGCATTAGTACATACCACCTCACTTTCCTTCAGACTCATATTATGAATTTTTCAATCCAGCTCACCCTGCAGTCTATTCAGTCTTTCATATAATCTTGGACATCCATTGGAAAAAGGGAAACATTAGAGCAAATTTTTCTTCAGAAACCAGAAGCAATGAAAACTGCCATACCGTGAGATCCTTTATGAAAAAAAAGTTTGACATACATTAGAATATTAAAATTGATATGCACTTTCAGTGATAGCTAAAATGATGCTTCATCATTGAAAAATAGGCCTTGGGGACCATCACACTGAATTTTCAGCATAAGGAATAAAATCTTGACTCCAGTAAATATGTAGGTCACATCATAAGTATACTGCACTTCCAAGCCCATAAGAAAAGACTTTATGTGTTAGATTTTAGAAGGAAAATATTACTCCAGAAATGAATGATGGAGTGAGTACATTTAGATTGCTGCTGCAATGCAACCAGTGGTAAAAGTAGAGGGACAGGCTCCTCCGATGACAACCACATTTTGGATGCAAGAAAAATTATCTCCTGCCGATAACACTTTTAGATTGAATTTCTGATAAAAGAAAAGGACGTTTTGAAGGTCAAGAATTACAGCACCTCATTCCTGACTAGAGCTGTGGTCAATTTTAGAGACGCTAGGTGCACTTTCGCCTTTCAAGAATGAAATTGAACTTAAAGTGAGCCCTTTTAATTTCTAATAGCAATGATTAAGAGCTCTCTAAATCGTACCAATAAACCAGAGATGGCTTTGGGTGTAGGCCAGGCCCAGCCCAAAAATTCTGACAGGTGACCCGGCCAACCCAACAACAATTTCACAGAGAATAGGTTTTCCTTCCTTCTTAATTCTGGTCAAACATCAACAATTTTTGTAATACTTGACCATTTAACCACTGACATGCATGTCCATATAATTTAGCTGGGGAAGTATGAATTACAGTTAGCTTCCTTAAGTCTGCACAACAATGCAGCCCAAATTTTCACAAATTTAAAGTCGTGAATATTGATCTACTTTAGCCCTTCTGCTGTAAGGTAGAGCCTAAAAAATTTCCAAAGCCATCCCTGAAATAAACCAATGCATTTCTTGGAAATTCATTTTTTTCCTCTTGGAATTAACACACATGAACACAAACCACTGCCATACAATAGAAGAAAATTCCATTGGAATTTGCTCCAATGAATACAAAACACCACTTTGGAGGGGAGGACATCATCCAGTTTGGTTCCGTATGGTATTTATGGAATGAAATGCCCCATTCATGGGAAACCCACACCTGCCCTCCTGGCTATGCCCATCAATTGTATCTATTTTCAGTGATACAGGAATTTTGTTCATCTTAAAAGTCATCAATGAAAATATCATGTCAGATGATTTATTGTTAGCCCTTAACTTTGAAAAATGTATGGTTGAAAAAGTTTTCCAAAAGGATATGCAATATACAATAAAAAGAGGAGAATGTATGCAAGAATATCAGTTATAAAGCAATACATAAAGTAAAAGATTTGTGTATAAATTCAATATTTAGAATTCCACAGAATTCAGGTAAAACATTCACTAGATCTCCTGATTTTTGCAGAATTTCAACAAAAGGGTAAGTTACACCACTAGGATGATCATACTGAAGTTTATGCTTTTTCCCAAATGTGGTCACAGACTATAGCTATTGAACCACAAACAACAAATACAAGATAGCCAGAATATAGTAAGTAAAGTATAGAATAGTAAGCCGTGGCTTGCACATCTTCTCTTTGTCGTTCACAAATTGACACTGAGGATCTTGAAGATGAGCCTTGGCTGTCCTTGAATAGGAATACACAGTCCAGATTGGCTGACGCATACATCCTCTCCCTAAAACACACAAAATAACCCCACTTTTTCAAATGTTTCCATCGTACATTGGCCCAAAACCTTACGGCTCCTGACTAGTGGGAGCACATCTAAACTTCAACACCAGTTCATACATCACCACAGCCACCAATCGACCAAAAATGGGTCTGTGGTACATCTGGTGCATTTCAAACCCTTTGCTCATCAGGAGCCTCCGAGCTGCATCGTGGCACTCAGATGTCACTGCCTCAGTTCGTGAGTAACCACAGGAACGGCAAAATGACAGAGCAACTTCTGTCAGAGCTGTACCAATGCCATGGCCCCTGTACATGGGGGCAACAGACAAGCGCCGTAGGCGTGCACAGTCATCTGGATGTGTCCGGCTCCTAACAACAGCCACAGTTCCCACAACCTGAAATACAAGAGAGACATATGAATGCATACTTAGAGATGGGTGAATTAGCATAATTTTCATTGGAGGTATTTTGCCATTTCAGGTAAATTACAGCGATTTTCAACAATTACCATAATTTTCACCAAATGTTTACTATTCTGGAATTTATAGCTATTTAAGGATATAATTGAGAAGCTAATAGCGATAGCAAGGATATTAAAACTATTACCATTGCCACATTAATGTATTAGAAATAAGGAAAATTCAAAAACAAATATGGCAGCTCAAATGCAATTTGGCATTCTTTTGTTGTGTATGAGAAATTTGCATTCAAACCATTAAAATGGTAGCGCCACGAATATTCCAAATGAGAAAAAAATATTCCACTAATAGGTTGTACATCTCTTTAATTTATAATCAACACGTTATGAAATATACATAGACTTGGCTTTAAATAATATGTTTGAAATATATCGATACGAAAAATATCTGAGACAGGTGAATATTACCAAAAATGATGGGAACTTTGAGGGGCTGTGGTAAAGTACGCTAAATACCACTGCGATTAACAAAAATTACGGTGGAAATTTTCAGAATGGCCTCATTGCTCTATGCATACCTACTATCTACTGTCCGAGAGGCGTTGTTCTAATGATAAACATAATGAATGTAAGAGGATGAGGATTCTTGGAATCATCACAAAATTAGCATAAATGTTTTCATCAGGTATATTTAGTCTCAGTGCATATTAATAACATTTTCAAAATGCTCTTAACTTAAAATTGATGACCACTCAACTCAACCACCAATACCACTCAACAGTGAGCTCCCAGACAACACACTGAGAAGCATATACATATATGTATATTGTGTATACATGTTTTCTACCTAATGTATACAGTATACAGCAGAAACTGCATGCATGTTTTCTATCCAACATACACATCATTCTAAACAAATGCAACTTATGTGACACTGTATACACATAGTATACATATACCGTTAATATACTGTAGAAGGTAAATATATGGTGTGACCATCCATTGGTTGTACAAAGGGGGAGCATAAAATTATCTGTCCAGCACCAAAAATTGGCACACTTACTACACAGCCACTCCTATTTCCCACATCCAAGCTGATATCCACCTCCTGCACTCACACCATTGTTGCATCTGCAGACACATCCGACATACCTACTCTTAAAATATGTGCCCGCACGTGGATACCGCACCCACACTTCACAAACTGCATTCTCTCTCTGCATCCACACCCTTGCTCATACATCAGCACCTGCATCCCGCATCCACACTCCACTTTCTCATCCTGCACCCTCATCATTATCATATGTATCCTCAGTCACATCCAACATCCACCTCCTGCATTCACATTTCCTTTCCATTCAACTACACCTGTGTCTTAGGATCCGTTCACACTAGGTCACTTGGTGGTGCTTCCCAGTGGTGCATCTGCAGTGCCACCCCACGCGACTGTGTGGTGGCTAATGCGCTTCCAGTCTGTGGCACGGCTGATTCTAACAGTGCTCCGCTATGAGTGGCATGTCTCGGAAGCACCACCGAGTGGCCTCGAGTGAATGGACATTTGGATTCAACTCCTGCACACACACCCTTGCTATGCTTCTTCATCAACATACCACATCCACCCTCCACATTCTCATCCCAAGCCCACTCTTGCACTGTGCTGACATGTGTCTGACTTTCACCCTTGTCCTACACACTCACCCTTCCCATGCATGCGCCTACCCCAAACCCACCTCCTACACCCACACGCCATGCATCCACATCTTGCATCCCAGCAATATTAAGTAGAGTAATATTTAAATGTCAAGTCAGCCGGTCTTTCATATGTATCACAGTGGATAGCATAATATTTAAAATTGGGTTAATATATTTCTCTTGTACTGTATATGCATACGGTATATGCAGCGAAGCTAGGACATCTGACAGGTTTTCTCTAAGTTTTTGCAACACTGTTGCTATGATTTATACGTATATTTCCTGTATACGGTATACATGTACCTGCTACAGTATACACAGTTTATACATATATCCTGTATATACTTGGCATATACCGTAGAACTGGTGCTGTCTGGGAGTTTTTCCCCACTTTAAATGACAGTTCTCAATCCCAGGAATCATGGCTACATTGCACTTCTATGGAATACCACTACATCTTTATACTTGAACCGAGATTATTTTCTTTTGCCGCAACAGGACCCTGAATGAAGTAAGGCAGTTTCATAGCATATTATTTTACAGGTGAAATATTATTTTTCCATTGAGATATTTTATTACACTACCTTCAAGGATGTACAGTTAATCATCAAGAATTATGGTTACTGGTGTCTGCAAACCAGAAAAGCCATTGAAATAAAATTAGAAGAAAAAAAATTCAACAGATCAAGGACAGGCCCTGATCAGCACTCGGAATCAAATCCTTCATGAAATGAAAGACATTAGAAAAAGGCTCTAGAGCTGACCAATCTGGTAACAACCAAGCCTGAATAGTGAGTATATACCCTGGCAAGTTCCTTAATGGCTCATTCCATGTCAGTTCATCCAGGCCATGACACCCACCGACTCAGATTTTGATGAAACTTGGTATGTTTCATCCTTTCATGTAGACATAAAACCATGTGAATTTTTACTTCTCTATCTCTACTAGTTTTTTGTTCACAACCATTTGAAGTTTAGGTGAAACTGCAGCCAAGGTATCCGAGGGCACTTGTACCTCCAAAGGAAAAAAATTATCTCAGTCTTATTTCTCATCCAATTCTTATGAAAATTTGCAGTTTTATCATAGAAACTATGAGGATTTCAGAAATAAATTGAGTGATATCCTCAGAGATATCAACAATTCTCTATACACTTATGTTTCATAAGATTTGAGAAAGTTAAATACAGAAAACAAGGTTCTATAAAACGTTAATTATTGACCAAATTGGCAATATTTTAATCAAGGTAATTTTTTTTCTAATAATCCTACGGATATAATCCACCACCTCTGAAATTAAAGTTCATGGCATTTTGCATGCTTTCCGAGATAAAAGGTGTTAAAATACTAAAAAATAGTGCGTATCACAATTGTGATCACCAGTGTTGGGCCTTCCCACAGATATAATTAGACGAATGTTATACCTCTGTTTTCAATGTTTATTAACAAATTTTCATGAGAAGACGTTAGTGTTAAGTATAAAAATAAGAATTTTTTAATTTGCAGGGCCTTTTTGGCTCCTAAGAAGGAAAAAATTAATTTCTAGAGTATTTTAAGTGTGATTGTTGTGCTTACCATCATTGGTACACCATAAAACATACAACCTAAAAAAGTATGAAACTTGTCAAATCTCCTGTTTTGATTCATTTAGGTGCCATAAGGAAAAAAATTAGTAAATCTCTTAGAACAGTTACACCAGAATTTTCACGCAAGATTAATAATATTCCAGTCATTACGAAAGCAATCCCTGGACAGAAAATTTGCGATGCTTGTAGAGAGAAAGTTAACAAATAAGGACGCTGTGTTAAACCAAGCAAACCCATGCACAGACAATTTAAAGTGATTATATTGTATATGCTGATTTTTGATTTTGATATTTTTCAACCAAAACATAGTGGTGACCAGTGTATCAATACAAATTAGTGCAATTTAACTTGGAATCACATAACTTCCACATTTTGAGGTGTTTTGCAAAGTTACAAGTCAAATGTTCTTCTGCCTTAAAAAAAAGTTACTATACACCTCCCCTAAGCAACATGCATGCAGAAGAAGAGATACATTCTGATGGATAGCACAGACACATACAGCATGAGTTCCTGGAGTCAATTTTCCTTTGAGCATATGCAGGTTTACTATGGGATGCAACCGCATGGAGTTTGAAAGGAAAAACCCCAATATCGTTTTAGGATGAATAGATTTCCTCTAAAGATTTTTCTTTGGATGATTGTTTTTCCAAATCTAGTGCACTGTAGTCACTGTTTACTATTGTGTCAAGCTCTTCAGAGCGATAGTTTTCTTTTTTACAGTACAGAAAGTTGACAAATAAGGACACTGTAAAAAAGAAAACTATCGCTCTGAAGAGCTTGACACAATAGTAAACAGTGACTACAGTGCACTAGATTTGGAAAAACAATCATCCAAAGAAAAATCTTTAGAGGAAATCTATTCATCCTAAAACGATATTGGGGTTTTTCCTTTCAAACTCCATGCGGTTGCATCCCATAGTAAACCTGCATATGCTCAAAGGAAAATTGACTCCAGGAACTCATGCTGTATGTGTCTGTGCTATCCATCAGAATGTATCTCTTCTTCTGCATGCATGTTGCTTAGGGGAGGTGTATAGTAACTTTTTTTTAAGGCAGAAGAACATTTGACTTGTAACTTTGCAAAACACCTCAAAATGTGGAAGTTATGTGATTCCAAGTTAAATTGCACTAATTTGTATTGATACACTGGTCACCACTATGTTTTGGTTGAAAAATATCAAAATCAAAAATCAGCATATACAATATAATCACTTTAAATTGTCTGTGCATGGGTTTGCTTGGTTTAACACAGCGTCCTTATTTGTTAACTTTCTCTCTACAAGCATCGCAAATTTTCTGTCCAGGGATTGCTTTCGTAATGACTGGAATATTATTAATCTTGCGTGAAAATTCTGGTGTAACTGTTCTAAGAGATTTACTAATTTTTTTCCTTATGGCACCTAAATGAATCAAAACAGGAGATTTGACAAGTTTCATACTTTTTTAGGTTGTATGTTTTATGGTGTACCAATGATGGTAAGCACAACAATCACACTTAAAATACTCTAGAAATTAATTTTTTCCTTCTTAGGAGCCAAAAAGGCCCTGCAAATTAAAAAATTCTTATTTTTATACTTAACACTAACGTCTTCTCATGAAAATTTGTTAATAAACATTGAAAACAGAGGTATAACATTCGTCTAATTATATCTGTGGGAAGGCCCAACACTGGTGATCACAATTGTGATACGCACTATTTTTTAGTATTTTAACACCTTTTATCTCGGAAAGCATGCAAAATGCCATGAACTTTAATTTCAGAGGTGGTGGATTATATCCGTAGGATTATTAGAAAAAAAATTACCTTGATTAAAATATTGCCAATTTGGTCAATAATTAACGTTTTATAGAACCTTGTTTTCTGTATTTAACTTTCTCAAATCTTATGAAACATAAGTGTATAGAGAATTGTTGATATCTCTGAGGATATCACTCAATTTATTTCTGAAATCCTCATAGTTTCTATGATAAAACTGCAAATTTTCATAAGAATTGGATGAGAAATAAGACTGAGATAATTTTTTTCCTTTGGAGGTACAAGTGCCCTCGGATACCTTGGCTGCAGTTTCACCTAAACTTCAAATGGTTGTGAACAAAAAACTAGTAGAGATAGAGAAGTAAAAATTCACATGGTTTTATGTCTACATGAAAGGATGAAACATACCAAGTTTCATCAAAATCTGAGATGGTGGGTGTCAAATCTTAATTTTCCTGGATGAGTTGACATGGAATGACCCTAATTTGACATCAGCCCTGAAGACAGTGACAAGGACAGCCAACAACAAGGGTAGCCACAGCCACCTTCCTGACCCAGAGGAAAACCAAGAGAAAATTTCCTGGCTCGATTAAATTGATAATCCAGGCTAGTTTCTGTTGTATGTTGGTACTTTGGTACTGATGCTACAGGTTGGCACCAGTGCATTTCTGGTCATATTGTAATAAAGTGATATACAACATGGCGCAGTCGTGTGAGAGTTAGACGAACCCGAAGTTTTCTCGTCGAAGTATTAACGAATTAAAAATTTTCACGTGTGCAGAACACGTTTTCGAAATGGCTAGCGAATACGTGAAGTTATCCGCCACAGTGGACTTTGAGGCACCGAACGCATATTCGGACTGGTTAAATTTTGTACGGGAATTTGAAAACTTTTTAGTAGTTATAAAACGAGGCGGTGAGTCGGATAAAGTGAAAACAGATCTTCTTTTAAATATGTTGGGGGGCATGGCCTTGCAACTGTTTTCCACTTTTTCCCTGACGAAAGCCGAAAGGACTGACTATGCAGCTGTGATAAAGGCTTTTGAAAGGTATGAGTCGCCCAAAGTTAATGAAACCTTTGAGAGCGAATACAGGAGGGTGAAAATTTTGAACATTTTTTCGCCGATTGCCGTCAGCTGGTGAAAAATTGCGGCTTTGATAGGGCTGAGCCTCAGGAGGAGTCAATGCTTCGTGATAGAATTGTGTTTGGGATTCGCGATAAGGCAGTCCAAGAAGCCTTGCTGCGGCTGGAGGACCTCACCTTGGCGAAGGCGGCAGCGCATTGCAAAGCTGTGGAGCAGAGCCGCCGGCAGGCGAAACAAATAAGGGATTCGACGGATGCCTCCGTGAATGAGAAAGCTTCTGTTGACGCAGTGGCAAGGGTGAGGAGTTATCGTGGTCCCAAAGGCACCAAAAGTGTTGCGAGAAGTGATGAGCGAAAGTATCAAGGAAATAAAGAATTTCGCTGCAATCGCTGTCAGACAACGCATGGCCCTCGGGAGTGTCCAGCGTATGGGAAAAAGTGTGCCAAGTGTGGGCTGCTTAATCACTTCGCCGTGTCGTGCAAAGTGCGGCGGGTAAGAGAAGTGAGTGTGTACGACACCGATTCTGATGTGTCGTCAGTGTCATGTGACACCGTAAAATTGTGTGTCAGCTCAGTTGATGTGAATGTTCAGGCAGGTAATAAGTCCAATGAGTGGCACGAGATTGTTTGCATTGGTGGTAGAAGTGTGGAGGTTAAGCTTGATACCGGGGCTCAGGTGAATGTGTTACCTATTAAAGTGTTCAAAAAACTGCCGGCCAATGTGAAATTGATACCAACACAAGTGCAACTTGAATTGTATGGTGGTACGAGAATTAAGACAAAAGGCATTGCAACATTGCTATGTTCATTCAAGGGTTGTGATACATATCTAGATTTTATGATTGTAAGTTGTGAATCACAGTCTCTTCTTGGGTTACCTGGTTGTGTTGGGTTGAATTGGTACAGCGTGTATTCTCTGTAGAGATTCCTGAGAAAAGTAAATTTCTTAAAACTTATAATTGTGTTTTTGATGGATTAGGGTGTTTTCTGCAAAAGTGTACTATTGTGACGAAAGGAGAGGCTGAACCAATGGGTAGGCCTCCTCGGAGGGTGCCTTCGGCTCTAAAAGAGCGTCTTAAAGCAGAACTTGATAGATTATTGAAGAAAAAAATAATTGCTAAAATTGAAAATCCCACAGGTAATGAATGGATCAGTAATTTATTAATTACTGAAAAACCAAATGGAAATTTGAGACTGTGTCTTGACCACATTGATCTTAATAAGGCTATAGTTCGCCAATATTCTTGTGTTCCCACCATAAGTGATATTTCGGAAAAGCTTAGGGGCAATAAATTTTTTACAGTGTTTGATTTGAAAGAGGGTTTTCATCAAGTAAAGTTGGATAAAGATTCATCATTAAAATGTGCGTTTTCCATCCCATTTGGCTGTTATAAGCATTTAAGAATGCCCTATGGGATTGCATGTGCCCCTGAAATTTTTCAGCATATGGTAGAGCAGAATTTTGGAGATATTTCTGGCACCACAATTTATTTTGATGATTTATTGTGCATGGGCAGAACTGAGGAGGAGCATGACAGGGTTGTTACTAGGGTTGTTGAAAGAGCTTGATTGCTGAATATTAACTTTAATTCAGACAAGCTCCAATATAAAGTGGGTAAAGTGAAATATATGGGTCATCTATTTTCAGCCTCTGGGATGAGGATTGATCCAGGTCGGGTAGAAGCTCTTCAAGGTTTGATTGAACCATCCAGTAAGAAAGAATTACAGAGGGCAATGGGCATGTTTAACTACGTACGTAGCTTTATTCCAAATATGGCTGCTTGCCATATTTGGAATTTCAAATTGGGGGAATTGCTTAAAGGTGATACAGTATGGAAATGGTTGCCTTGTCATAGTCGTGCTTTTTTAAAGCTTAAGAATAGTTTGACAGTTGCTCCAGTATTGGCAACATTTGATGCGACCAAGAAAATCACTATTCAATGTGATGCATCACAGTCTGGTTTGGGGTGTTGTTTGCTACAGGAGGGTAATTCAGGCCAGGGGTTGCAGCCAGTAGCATTTGCATCACGGGGCCTTACGGATTCAGAGAAAAATAGTTTTGCCCAAATTGAGAAAGAGCTGCTTGCAATTCAGTACGCTACGGCTAGATTTCACAATTTTATTTATGGTCCTCCTGTAGAGGTTCAAACAGATCATAAACCATTAGTTTCAGTGATGACTAAAAGAATTAGTAAAATTGGATCTGTACGGCTTCAAAGACTTAGACTTAAACTTTTAAGGTACTCACTTAAGGTATATTATGTGCCAGGTAAAGATTTGCATGTTGCCGATGCATTGTCTAGATCCTACTTAAAAGGTGGGGAGGAGGAGGATCCCCAGTTAATGGAAATGGTTCATACCATTAGTAAGTATCTTCCTATGACTAATGAAAGAAGGGAACAATTTCAGTTAGAAACAAGTAAGGATCCAGTGTTGAAGGAAATAATGAAATTTATTTGTGAAGGATGGGGGACCCCAAGTAAATTACCCCCAGAAGTAAAATTATTTTATAAATTAATAGATGATCTTTATGTTGAAGATGGGTTGGTTTTTTTGGGGCATAAAATTATTGTTCCTTCAACACTGCAGTCATATGTTTTAGAGTTATTACATGAAGGTCATGCAGGAATTGAAAAAACCCGTTCCTAGGCTAGGCAGTTATTTTACTGGCCTGGGCTTTCAATTGATATTGAAAATATTGTAAATAAATGTAAAATATGTGATAAATTTAAGCCAGCTAATAGCAAACGGCCTTTGTTACCACATGAGGTTCCACAACTTCCATTTGAAAATGTAGCCTGTGATATATTGGACTTTGCTAGACATCCATACCTTGTACTGGTTGATTATTATTCTAAATGGCTTGAAGTGCTACCATTATCAAGCATGGCGGCTAGGTCAATTATAGAGTCATTGAGAAATGTTTTTAGTACTCATGGCCTACCCAGAGTGCTTATCGCAGATAATATGCCCTTCTCCTCGTATGAGTGTAGGAAGTTTTTTAAAGAGAATTAAATTGAATTAAAAACTAGTAGCCCTCATTATCCACAAAGTAATGGTTTGGCAGAGAAGGGTGTACACATAAGTAAAAAGATTTTGAGTAAAAGTCAAGAGGCAGGCGTTGATTACAGGGACGTATTACGGGAATATAGAAGTACCCCCTTGAAGGACCTTAATTTGTCCCCAGCTCAAATTTTGTTTAGTCGGCAATTGAGGACTAAGCTTCCTGCTACGGCAGAAACGTTAAAACCTAAAATAGCTGAGGGAGTTTTTGAAAAATTGTGTGAGAGGCAAATGAAAATTAAAGAAAGATATGATAAGACAGCAAAAGGTAAAGTCAAGGTATATAAGGAAGGGGATGAGGTGATGGTTAAAGCTTCAAAAAAGGAGCTATGGGAACCAGCTAAGGTTGTTGGGAAACATAGTGCCTCGAGGTCATATTTGGTAAAGAATAACAGGGGCAATATTGTAAGACGCAATGATGTTCACTTGCATCCTAAAAAATCTAGGACAAATATATATGAAGATATTATGTTATGGGAATATAATAATGGGTCTAGTGCATCCACTCCTGGTGAGGTGACTGTGGAGAATAGACAACCAGGAAATACAGTCACAAGAAGTGGCAGGAGTGTTAAAGCACCGACAAGAATGGACTTGTGAGGGGAAGGTGTTTTGTGTATTTTTATTTTTTGTAAATATCTTATTTGGATATATTAATTACTGTATGCATGAGCTTGTGAGGGGAAGGTGTTGTATGTTGGTACTTTGATACTGATGCTACAGGTTGGCACCAGTGCATTTCCGGTCATATTGTAATAAAGTGATATACAACAGTTTCCAGATGAAATCATGGAAAAAGGCAAGCTTGATTCCACGCCTGAACCCTGGGTTTATTCAGGTGGCGCAGCTATTGGGAAATAAACATCAAATTACTAGTATTCGATACACACCCTAATTCTTGAAGAGTACAACCTCTAGAGTATTCCACCTGTATTAAAAGCAGGGAATACAGCAGTGTCCTATCAGAACATAACAGGCTATTGAATATACCATGTAATCCATTCACAAGATGTATTGAATAGAAAGCACGCTCTGTGTAATGGTTCAGAGAGAATTATTATTGGAAAGGTGCCAGGAAAAAATATTATATAACATCAGGTATATGCAAAGACACATATGCCATCCTTGTTAGCCATCGAGTTGCTACACAATGAGATATTTTCCTTTAGATTCGTGAACGGATAGAATAAGTGATGTTAAAATTCAACAAATGGAATATAAATTTGAACGTGCGATCACATGCCACCTAATTATTCTACCACTTAACCATGCAGATGAGGATTTTCTAGTTGAGTGCATGAGAAACCTCATCATTACTCACACCCCATTTAAATATTTTAATCCTTTAAGGATGGGAGCCATCCCACGAGCCAAATATTTCGATTGCGACTTTATGACAATTAAGAATCGAAAAAAGTTTTCAAACGAGAAGCTCAATTTAACATTTTGAGTGGATACCAGTACATACCATTTTTTTGGAAGGGTTGACATTTATATTTCTTGTTAGGAACTCTTTTTCTGTCACAGTCTCGAACCTAAAATTCTTCTTCAGCCCATCAAGCAAAAGCGGGGGATCATACACCTCAGCGACCCAAAATCCTGTATGCTGCGAAGACATATACATTCTAGCAATGTTATTCATTTCTTGAGTCAGTTCTATCGCCTTCATTGTGTGTCCAAGCCAAATAAATACGTACATTAAAAACAGAAACACTGGTATCGCCGCAAGACAATAACCTAAAGGTACGCCGAGAAAAATAAACATCACAGCAGCACATATAACTATTCCCTGAAATGTAATTTCTTGGGTTAATCCAGTCATGAATGATGCATTCACTGTGGACATAGTAGCTTCACGGATAAGTTCCTTGCAATAAACATCATCTCCTGGTTTGTAATCCCTAATTACGACGATTGTATTTGACATTGTATCACGGGAGAATATAATGAGTCACCTCAAAGTAATCCCTTGAAACATGCAAATGACTTCCCACTGGTATCTGGGAGGTAAAAAAAAATGTTTGTACCACTGAACACAAAGTTCAATCATCCACGATGCCCATCGCCAATTCGTAAACAACCACCTGAGTCTGGCGGTCTGGCTTTGCAGATGACAACAAAAGTGCGTTGACGGGCGGTCGAAAATTCGTTTTCGAAGCTTAACAGTAGGGTGCGTCAATACTGCGCTCAATCGTGGATTTTCTGGAGTGTACTTGTAGCAGTTGTTACTGTCAAACTTCATGTTTTTTGTGTGATACCGAGGTCTGCTGTTTTCTTCTAGTGTGACGGTTCTAGGTAAGATTCAGTCAAAGTCCAACGTCATATTCAAGCCCGCTAGGCCCAGTTGTACGATGAAATCACAATTATTTGACGTAACCTTTATCGTCAGTTTACATGTTTGGTTTAATTTTAGTGTGAGTTTTTAATACTAATGTAGTTATTAAAGATGCGCAAACTATTTAAGGTGTTAAGACTTATGACATTTTTTTCTCATTGATCTGCGATGTTGTCAATCACTTACTGTTCACCGCAGGAATATGCAAGTTCATGCACACTACGGTGATGATACTTGAGGCGGTCGAAATCAATTGCCATCAGTAATGATTCTGCATTTCAAGTTTTCCATTTCTGCCCAAAGCCATAATTTACTTCTCTCTGTACATCTTAATCTCTCAAATCAGCGCTTTCATTCTTACTGCGGGTATGTCCTTCAAGGGTGTTGACTCGTCACGAAGAGCTACGGCTGCGCTTTTGAAACAACCGTAGAGCTATCAAAATTTACTGTGTTATATTTTCTAGGGTAGATCATAAATTTTACTCATTACATTGTCGCTGTCTTTGTGCCAACAGTGTGAAACATCAAGTGATACTAGGTTAACTTTTATTTTAGGGTATCTGCACTCGGACAACGATACTCGCCAAACATGTTAAAACGCATGTGAAGACGATTTTCAAAATTCCTCACCAGAACGATGTTGGTCAGTCATAGTTTTGCTGTCGTAGGTAGTGTTTTATGTAGTGATGGGAAAGTATTGAAGTGTTTGTGGTGGTCGTTCTTCATGATCTCATCGCTGTAAACACTCCACTCACTCTTATGTCGAGAGCTGAATTTTTGTGAGAGGACCCTCTTTATCTTTGTCTCGCTACCATGTCGTCTCACAAAACCTCTCATGTTCACAATCCATGCACTCCCAACTCAGCCAACACCACTCTCTCCGTGCGTCCCCAATCAGCGCCGCATCACGAAACACACGCCCTCACCGTCTTCCCCTCCAATTGTTGCATCCCTTGCACCCACCCCTCCTTTCTTTACTTGGGTGTTGAATGTGTGTTGTGCTCTCGTCCCGTTGCCTCCCTCCCCCCATCCCCCCTGTTGCTTCATCGCCGCATCCAGACGGAGGGGGGCCTCGCTCCCCACCCCACAATTGTCGCATTCTCTTCCAACACTCGAGTGAGAATTTTATCATCGCCTAATTATTGCAGGTTGTGCATCCCATTTGTGAGGTGACCGGAACCCCTGTGCTAAAGACATTTCCCTCACTTTCTTTTTCTCCCGTCCTTACATTTCAAAAATGGGATTTTATTTTGCTTTATTCGAAGTACTTAGTATGAAGGCAAAAGAAATGGGGTTACACAACGTACTCAGTGAAATGATTATTAATCCATCTCGGTTATCTTCCTCTTATATTCATGAAATCAAAGGAATAAGGAAAGTATTCTCTCAAGTATCGAAGAGAAAGTTCTCATTAGTTCTTGGTGAGAATTCTTGACAGCTATAGGCATATTGCATGAGGAAAACTGGTGTTGCAAGGAGTCACTGCTGACTGAGATGTGAGGGGAGAACTAGTAAGGAAGATTGATGATAGAATTGTGAGATAGTAACTTTGTGGATGCTGTAGATGCATTTTCATTGCAATGGGGTGTTGAAAACGGGGCTTTGTCATTGCCAATGATACCTTTGTTCATGATTCAAAATGGTAAGCACGATTGTTATGTGGTGCCGGGAAGCAATACACTAGGTACTTGAGTGCAAAAATATAATTTTATTCTTGGCCTTAACAACCATACATGAAATGTGTGAAGGAAAGAAATAGCTTAGAGCAGTCAATAGGCACAAGTGAGATGACATAAGGTAAACCTGATTGAGTTTATATCGAGAATTATATTCTTTTTATCCTAGTGGTTTGATTGTAAATGTAATAAATGTTTTTCAGTGAATGTGTCAGAATTTACTCCACTAATCCCAATCTTATAGCGATATGTAATTGTTAGGTGGAAGAGGACGCCTCGGTAGCTTAACTGGCCAAAGCACTCGGCCGGAAATCGAGGGATCCGGGTTCAAATCCCGGTCAAGGCAGATGATTTTTTTCTCTGTGGAATTTCGCACAGTTGTGCATTGCGTGTGACTCCATAAAAGTGGAACTCCGTGGCCTGTCCCGGAAATACGGCTTTATCATACTTTTCATAGCACTCACGGATTAGTAACCAAACGGATTGTATTCAAACAGTATTGAATGAAATGACTGGTTTGTGGATCTTTTCTCATGTCTGTTTCTCTAGCTGTGATATTTCTTTCTTCGTGTCTTCTCATGTCTATCTCTCTCACTTGACCTTTATTTTTTGTACATAAAGGAGTCATCTAATGATAAGTTCAGAACAGAGAAAATAAGGTGTGTGTAGCCTTAAATCAAGGGAAGAGTTTTGAATTTTGCAAGCCCATCAGATCTTGTTTCTGATTTCATGGGTATGCATTAAAACAACTGCAGAACTATGTTTGAGCAAGTTCTCTTTCCCGACTGGGCATATGCAGTTGCAGTCAATGCTACATCAGTGGCTGTCCTACTGTTGTGACATAACATTACATAAATGGTTAACAAAATCTAGAAAATTCCACAGATGAGAACTTATGTGTAAATTTTGTCTGTCTTGTTTCAGACATACTTTAGTTTTGATGTGTTTAAGTTTAGTGGCATTATTACTTCAGGCATCATTTCACTCACTGTAGTGAATGAATTATTGAACATGGATTTTTGTACTATACTTTGCATGAAATGAAGACTGAGAATTTTTGTCAGAGTAATGTAATATGGTGGATGGTTCATCACAGTATGTGTATTAACTCTGGTGTTGAGATTGCAATTTAACATTTTATATTTTTAACTTGTCCCTTAAATGCTTCCAGTACTTCATCTGTTTTTTGTAAAAATAATGACAAGTTGTTTAATATTCTTTATGTAAGACATGAACATTGGTGCCTTTTTGCTTTTAGTAATGTGACTGAAATAAATTAAAGTTCAACATTTTGAATCAGCGAGAAAGTTCTTTTACAACCCAAAGAACATAACAATCTCTAGATTATGGGCCCAGGTTTTTTTTATTACGAAAATGGAACCTTAAAGTAAAAGATGACAACAGAAAAATATCGAATCCCATTGTTCGATGGAACAAATTTCAGTAGTTAGAAATTCAGGAGGGAAACACTTTTGGAAGAGCTGGAATTATTATCTTTTGTGGAAGCACGAACTGCTTAGGAATCACAATTGACTCAGCGAAACAAGATCGGAAATATAAGTCACATCTTATTCAACGTATTGCTGAGTCATTTGCAAATGATAAGTTAACCTCTTTTGATATATGGACATCTCTGTGTAACACTTATGAAAGAAAAGGAATTGATAATCAGCTTTTTCTGAGAAAACAGTTATTAACTATGAAATTTAATGCAATGAATGACTTGTTAGTTAATCACTTCCTAAAGTTTGATAAACAGATTAGAGATTTACGTTCCTCTGGAGTTACAGTCGAGGGATCCGACTTCGTGTGCCACCCTCTTTTGACGATGCCCTCAGAATACGACGTGGTGGTCACTGGGCTATTGAGATGCTTTCGATGAAGGATCTGACACTGAGCTTTGTGAAGAACAGATTGATGGATGAAGAGTCAAAGTGCAAGGAAGTCATCGGGAAAACCAAGACAAATGCACCGCCCCCTGCTGTTTTTCAGGTTCAACATTATCAAGGAAAAGGAAAAACTTCATCAGACAGTGGTAAAGCAAAACACCAAGGAATTCTTTCTGCTTTACTCATCATCGATGTGGAAAACCCGGCCACAAGAGGTTTAACTGCAGAGTTAAACTACCGAATAATCCAGGAAACAATAATTCAGCGAATGTGACTAACGTCAAAGAGGAAGATGGTTTTTGCTTCAGAACATCATGTGAAGATTGTTCAATTGAAGATATAAACTGGTTCTTGGATTCTGGGGCGACAGAACATCTGATCAACATTAAAATACCTCTCAGTAATGTAAATAAACTGGAATGCCCTTTTAAAATGAAAGTAGCTAAATCAGGTATTTATCTTGAGGCTAAGTATAAAGGGGAAATTGAAGTCATCAGTGTTGTAAAAGGAAAGGAGATAACGATCAGAGATGTTTTATCTGTGCCTGAACTTTATTATAATTTGCTCTCAGTCAGAAAATTGGAAATGAATGGTTTTTGTATTATCTTGGAAAATTCTCAAGGTTTAATTATAAAGGGAAAAGAAACTATTGCTGTTGAGAATTGAAATGAATCTCAATTATATGTCTGATCTTTTTGCAATGCAAAGCTTTGTCAGCTGCTTCGCCTGAAGATAATATGAATTTGTGACATAACAGGCTTGGCCATTTGAGCTACAACAGTCTTAAAGGTCTCTGATCACAGGTTGACAGCATTGAATTGGATGTTTCAATTATACCCTCGGAAAGGTGTAACAATTGTGTTGAGGGGAAACAATCACAATTGCCATACAAAAAAAGACCAGGGTATCTTTTTATAACCGTCTGACTTAAGGCAAATTACTTTTCAATTCCAAAGACAAGTACAATATTTCAGAGAGAAGTGGATTGTATGAATTGAAGTGTGAGGACTGTGCCTGTAAATACATCGGACAGACTGGAAGAAAATTTAAAACCAGATAAAGGAGCACAGAAGAGATTTTATTAATAGTAACGAAACCAGTGGAATGGTGAAACATTTAAGCAAAGAAAAACACATGTAATTTCGACCCAAGAATTTTATATTGTATTAATAAAGGGCGGGCAAGGGGCTCTCCCTCACCCCTCCTCCAAATCCACCTACCGTCTCGACGGCGCCACAGGTAAGCCCTCTGACCCCCCCTTTAAACTTCAAATGTGACCGTTAACAATTCGCTCACCCCCTCTCCCTCCACCTTCCTTCCCCCTCCATACTTTGTGTGTGTTTGCTATATATAAGGGGAATGCTACCCCGCAGATTTACCTGAGAATGACACGCAGTGTTGAAACCATGGTCCAGTTGAGTTATATTAAATAGTGTGGAATAAAAACCTAGTACATATATTTTATTAGGAACAACATTTTGATAAGAGTCCATGCTTCTCAAAAAAGTTTTTTTTTGGGAATAATGGAGCAGAAGGTTGCTGTGTATGATGTGCTGATGAGACAAAATGGGAGCAAATCTCAGCATAGCCTGGTTAACAAGCGTATCTTTCTGGAAACCAGTGAATTTAATCCTCAGTAATTTCTGCTGGAAACAAATATTGAATGAGGGCTGAATTCTATTTTTGAGTGGATTGACATTGCTTCAATCCATAATAAGATGGGTGTTTCAATCCATATTTGAAGTGAATACAGCTTCTGAGAGGGAGATTTAATGCTATTCTTGGGACAAAGTATAAAATTAATTAATTTATTTATTTATTTACTTAATTTGTCCACTTACAGCATACTTGCCAATTTACAGTGGCCCAATATAACAAACACAGAAGATAAACACATACAATTCAAACAAAACTAAGATCAATAACAATTTATTAACATTTTTTTTAAGGGCTCAGCGGAGAGAAGCGATTAAGTATTGCTAGTGAAATGAGAAAGAGCGCATTGTGTAAAAGTGTCGGATGAAAGCAAAAACGGATCAATGTTGGTAGGAATAGAATTTATGAGGGAGGAGAGGCAGAAGTGGAGGGAGCGTTTGGTCTAGGATGACCTGGGAATGGGCAGGTGGAGTAGAGAGTGCGTGCGGGTGGGTCTAGATGGGATTCGAAAACTGATGCTAGAGATCAGTTCAGGGCAGTCTGTAGTTGAGTTGAGAATGCTATGAATGAGCTTAAGGTCAGTTTTGAGCATTAGTTTCCGGAGATCAGGTAAGGAGATTGTAGACAAAATGGTATCAGTTGCCTTATTGTGAAAATGGGGCAATCTGTATTCTACTATCTTGCAGAAAAAATTAGTAACACTCTTAAGAGTTAAAATATTAGATGGAGCCGAGATGGACCATATGGGGGAGCAATAATTGATGAGTGGAAGGACAATAGTTGAAAAGTATGAGCGTAACGCAAGTGGATCTGTAATTTCTGTGTAGCGGTAGAGGAGGCCAAGGAGAGACAGCTTTATTTTTAACTGACGGAATATGGTCGCAGTAGTTGAGTTTTTGGTCCATCAAAACACCTAGGTCTTTCACGGATGAGACACAATTGATAATCTAGGAGTTTACACTGTAATTGAAGTTCTGGGGGAATTTTTTAAGGGGAATTGACATGGTATTGCATTTGCTTGAGTTTAATTTGAGTTTCCAGACATTGCACCATTCAGCAATCATCTCTAAGGCATCCTGGAGGTCACTACAGTCCGAGACATTGTTGATTTGCTTAAACATCTTACAATCATCTGCGTAAAGAAGAGCTTGAGCTTGTGAGGAAGGAATAAGGGAGGCTAAATCATCAATGAAAAGATTAATAAGATATGGTCCGAGGACACTTCCCTGAGGAACCCCAGAAGTTACAGGTGACCAATGGGATGAGGAGCCAGAAAGTATGACCCATTGGGCTCTATCAGTGAGGAAGGAGTTAATTTAGTTTAGAAAATTACCGTGCAGGTTAAATCAAAGAGAGAGTTTGTGAAGAAGGAGAGTATGATCGAGAGAGTCGAAGGCTTTAGAGAAATCTAGGAAGATACCATCAAGTTGGCTTTTGTCGGTAATGGAATTGACTGCATGGTGCTGAAAAACAGCTAAGTTGGTGAGGCAGGAGCCCGGAAGGAAACCATGTTGATTCTGAGACAGAAAAGGAGATGTAAAGTAGTGGAGCCTATTAAGAATAATCCTTTCACAAACAGATGATAGTATCGGTAGTAAAGAGATCGGGCGGTAGTTAGTAACTTCGTCTTTTGGACCGTTTGTACGTATAGGAATGATGTTAGCCACTTTCCATTGAGTAGGAAAAGTGCTGAGGGAAAAGCAATGGTTTAAATGGAGGCTCAAGGGGAGAGAGAGGAGGCACAGTTTCTTATTAGGGTGGGACTGAGGCCGTCAGTTCAGGGGCACGATGAAGAGGGATTTTACAAAGGAACTCTACCTCTCGGGGATTGGTCAGCAAATTAGATAAACAATGATCACGGACTGGAGTGAGAGAGTGATTGCGGTTAAAGGGGAGATTAGATAAGGGGACCAGGCAATCAGTGAAGAATTTGTTAAATAAGTTAAATATCTTGACCCACAGCTTTGAATTTTTCATAGGACACTTCATCAGGGATGCATGGGCAGTTTCGGCGACTGTTTACGAAGGACCAGAATTTTTTTGCATTTGAAGAAATGGATGAGCATAGACCCTTTACATATTCCTTATGATCACAGCGGATAAGCTTTTTTGAATAACGACGAAGTTCGGCAAAAGCATGACGGGTGTTCTCATTTGGGAAAGCTTTGTACTGATACCAAGCATGATTTTTGTTCCTGAGTGTGTGAATAGTATCTGATTTGAACAAGGAGGGGAACCTTTTTGTTTTGGGCTTGACCATGAGTACGAAATCTTTAACTGCACCCTCAAGGACATTGTACAGAAAATCTACACCTTCTTCGGGAGACAAAGAGGAAAGCACGCTCCAGGGGATGAGGTCAAGGGAGCGATTTAAGTCATCCTAGCATAACTTCGACCAAGCAGGGAAAGGCTTGGGGGAGGGTAGGCACCCCACGGTGTTTTTTGGTGCCTCGGACACGAAAAACTGCATCGAGGGACTCGTGGTCTGAGGTGAATTTATTTCGCCCGGGGGTGATTGTCTCAGGAGCAACGGGCGAAAGAAGAAAGTCCAGTGTTGCCGCGTTTCGGGTTCCATGGAGACAGTATTGAGAAAAGTGAAGGGCACATATAAAATTTGGAATAAAAAAGTCATCGTGGACGTCTTGGGGACATCCACTTGTTGGTGAGTCCCAGCGAATTGACGAATTAAAATCACCCACAAGAATAACAGGACCAAGACTAATAGCCCTAAACACAGAATCAAGACAATTGTCCAGCACTGAAATGTCACTGTTGGGAGGACGATAGAAGCATCCTACAAAAATTTTACATGGCTTCGAAAGTTCCTCTGAGGATAATGAGACTTCAGTCCATACAATTTCACAGGCCGTTTCAAGGTCCAGGCTGTGCTTTGATGCGTAGCGTGTGTTGATAGACAGAAGCACTCCACCACCTCTGGATGGTCGATCACGTCGATAAACGTTGTGGGAATTTAGGAAAGATAATTCACCATCGGAGACTGAGGGGTTTAGCCAGGTTTCGGAAAGGGCAATAATATCAAGTTGGGAAAGCTCATGGGCATGGATGTCACAGGTAACTAGTTTGTTCTTTTTGCTTCTCACATTCTGATAGTATATATGCACTTGGGGGACACAAGAGGGGCCGGGGTTGAGACTGATGTCGCCAGAGAGTAAAACATGGAGCAGGATAATCGTTCTACACTGGGGGTAATGCATGAGATTCGCCCGAGAGGGCCCAGGTAGTCGCCGGGACCCGGACGATGAGTCGCAGGGAAAAAGAAGACCACATCGGGAAAAGCCACAGGATGAGAGGACGGAAAATTTATATCTTCTATAGCTGAAAGTGTCTTGTTGAAATTGATTCACAACACAGTGGGAGTATTCACCGCACAAAAGGGCACAAACACGCAAGGACAAATCCAGCAAGAGAAACGAAGCAACCACTGTAAGACAGAGGAGTGCGAGATAAACATGTCGTCCTACCGGCGGCCATGTTGAAATTCTCCGAATCCTTAATCATGAGAAATGCATTGTCACATTATTCTAAATAACAAATTTGTATGATAGTGGTTCCTCTATAAAATTCATTATTTTTAATTTAAAAAATCGAATCCTAGTCCAGGCAATTGATTTTCTGTGAGAATTTGTATTTTCATGTAGCTAATTCATTTTCATTCTCCTCTAATACGTTTTTGTATGGACTAGAGGTGTGCTATACTGTTCTTTTTGGTGAACAGTTCATTTTGATCAAGTTCAGGGATCAAAGCAGTTCAAAAGAAAAGAACAGTCATTGCATTATGAATGTGGTGTGGGTCCGGCTTTATTAAGGTATAGTAATCAGAATAGCATATAAAGATCATGTATATATTCCTAAAAGTATGCAGTTTTAAATAACAATGATAAAATCAAAATTTTTTATAACTTAATTGTAATATAAAATAGTACTTTATGAACGTAACTGTGTCTGGTGAGATGTAGTGGAAGGATATCATAATGAAACTCTAAAGTATATAGCACTTCTTCCACAGGTTTAATTTCTAAGGTACAGCGTGTTTCAGCTGTCAAGCTGCATTGTCAGCTGCATTGTACTTGAGAAATCAAACCTGTGGAAGAAGTGCTATATACTTCGGTGTTTCAAAATAGTACTTGATGAACAGCATCTCCAATTCCTCCTGCAATCCCTGTATTCTTTATCAACCTGTCATTTTATTAGATGATTGAACTTTTTAAAAGTTAATGACGTAAAATATGAGAAAAATGTGAAAATTGACTTCTTCGGTGAATCACTAGAGTAAAATGTGCAGAAATGACACGCAGTGGTTTTTTCTCTGCTGAAACGTCTGTATGAAATACAGTGCTTCTGGTGATGATCTGTCGAATGCCCTGCTGTTCGACAAATCATCATGAGAAGCTCTACAGTTGAATCTGATTGAACATGATGTTCAATGTCTCTTTCTGAGCATTTCACTGCTGAATTCTATTGAGCATGCTCTTCTTTCTGAACAGCGAGCTGTAGCTGAACCCTATTGAGCATGCTGTTCTTTCTGAACAGCTTGCCCTGGCTGAACTCTATTGAGCATGCTGTTCTTTCTTAACAGTGGTCCTCAGCTGAACTCTACTGGGCATACTGTTCAGGTTCTTTCTTGGAGCTCAAGGACGAGTGTAAGCCCTGCCCTCCATGTGGGGCGTTATTAAATGTTTGGGTGGATTGTGACTCCAACATCCCCCTCCCCTAAATGGCACACCTCTAGTCTCGCCATCTGGTCATACTCAAAGGAACTTGATGAAAACAATTTACGGCCATCCACTGCCTTGTTCATACAATGTGGCACTTGGCTCTAACTCTAAATTACTCTGCAGAAAAGGTACTATGTGTGAACTGTTCATTTACTGATCAGTTCATTTTGTCCCATGTATAATATGAACCTTTTGAGTTCAAAGAAACCTGTTTATGTGCTTCCACAAAATGCCTGGAAAAACTAAACAACTTACAACATAATCAATCATGGTACTTAAATAGCAGTAAGGGTTTTGAAAGCGCAAGGAATTTAAGATAACAAAAAATTTTAATGCTTATTATTACGCATATTATATAATTATTTTATCAAACACTACAAAATAAGTTGTTTGGATGAAAACTAAGATTAGACTTCCTGGGTCTCCTAGCAGTTGCTGTCAACGAGAGACCATGGAAGTGTCTGAAACGAGCCATCCTCCTTTCATGCTCGCCCAGGCATTTAGAAAACAGAGGCCTGGGCCCAACTCCACCCCCAGAAAAAATCCTTTCACTGGTCAAAATTTCCTGTGGTGCCTCTTTTCCCTCCCCAGCTGCAGGTGGGAAAGCCCTTGTTCCATTCCATGCATTCATTGCTTTCCTCCGCAAGGGAGCTTGGTCAATATCAATTATCTGTCTACCATATTTGACACAACTTTTGAATTGTACTAAGGCTGGTGAACTACCATCTATGTACTCTGTTGTCAACACTGCATCCATTTTCTGTCAATTGCATTGGACTCAGCATTTGTATAGTGATAATGACATGGTTGGGGAAGTTCAAGTTTAAAAGGGCCACTATTGTGGACATTTATTAATACCTCCCAAATAGTCTAAAAACATATGTGAAAAATGAATCCATGTCCAGAAAAATGATGAGGATTTTTGGGTTCATTACACATGAGCCTTGAAACCAATTTTTTCCAAAGGTTTTCACCCCCTCTGTTCCAACAACCTATATCCATTGCTTAAACTTTTAAATCCCGAGCTTAAGTTCTAAAATCATGGACTATGTGCCTAAATGTTCTGGGTGTTAATAATAAAAGTAAAGCTAAAGCAAGTGTGACTGAATTATGGTTTATTTTTAATCCAGTAGATAGTTCATTCGTCCCATGACATGCGTGCATTTGATGAGGACCCTGCCTCCCTCTTGTGCCCCACCCCTCCCTCACCCCTCACCCATTGCCCCTCCGAACCCCTTGTGTCTTTTTGCCCACCTAGGTTTTAGCAATCCCCCCCAGGGGGGGCAGTCGTGCTCAGTTGGGAACTATTGCTTTTAACCATGTGTTTTGAGTGTAAATATGCATTAAGTGAATGTCTTTTCCTTTAGCAGAGGCATAATTGGGCGTGGATGAGGCGCAGGCCGTGAGCGAAGTGGAGGGGGGAGTATGTTGGAGGTGGGAGTGCGGGTGGTGCGAGGCCCGCACTGGAAGTGGGGAAACCAGGATGGAGGCGAAGGCCACGTGGGCACTGTCGTAGAACTGGGAAGGGCCGGCAGTCCAACCTCCCCGGACAAAACGGTGGTCGTGCTTTGGGATTCTGGCATAAAAACCAACTATCGGGTCGGCTATCAGGGAGCATTTGACCTCCGCGTTGTGGACAATGCACCAGCAGGTATGACGTAGCTCTGCCATGTATGCTCTGTGAGTTTTCAGTTTTGTCCATAAACTCTTAAGCTCCCTGGAGTCCATTTGAGAGATTGAAAAAATGTGACAGAAATATTTTACAACTAGAAGGGCTACTTAAGTGCCTTTATATGTACAAAACTTATGTTTCACGAGTAAACTTTAATCTAAATATAGGAGAATTGGTAAAGTCTTTTGAGGAAAATTACATGTCATTTAATGAGGAATAAACTTAAATCTATAATTTTAACCCATTAAAACTTATTTGTGCCTCATGAGTTGTATTTTTCCTGACTAATGAAAGTACCGTAAAACCTTGAATTACAGAGTTTAAGGGACCAAAAAAGTAGTGGTATGTAAAATCAAAATGTTTGAAATTGAAGGTTGGTAATAATGCTAGATGTTTTAATATTGTTTCATGTCTCTTCATTGTACTTAAGCCATTACTCACATATGTGTAATGGCTGATTTAAAATATGTCAATAATGTGATTATAAAATTTTCATTTAAACTTGTCATGGTTATATGCTGAAATTGCCATCAACCTGGACCAGGTATTCATTCTCATAGCAATTTCAATTTAATACATGTACCAGTATTCACTTATTATGATAATGTAAGAACTGAGCAACTTAAATTATCTTTATCTCACGAAATACTAGTTCTCTATCTGCAAATAAAATCTGAAGATTTGATGTATGAAGTATTGCATGATTCCATTGTTTATGGTCTTCATTTGTTTGGTGTTGGCAGTCTTTCAAATTAATACTCTAAAAAAGTCATTTTTACTATTCAAAAGATATCAGTTGTGTTTGGTGTAGTAATGCATTACATTAATGAAATGATAATTATAATCATTGAAAGCAGAATGAAACTGCTTCTTAATGGAAGATTCCTTATATAGGCAAGTTTCACTCAATGAATATATGCAGTTGGCATCACAGGTCAATAGATGCCTCTTCATCAATAGATCATAGTCATTAATTAGTGTTTTATGTGCAATGAGCTTAAAATCTGGAAGCATTTAGGATGTATGTTGTACTTTGAATATACGGGAAGAGATAGGCATGCTGAGGACGGGTTGCTGAGACATTTCCCATCTCCCATTTGGTCCAGTGGTGAGACTCCTGCTGGCTCTTCAGAATTGGGATCTTCAAGTGGCTCAGGCAGTCCTTTATCCCACTGGCCACAGAAAAGAAAACTCACTCACAATAGCAACTCGATAATACGAAGTTGGCGGAACTGAAAAATCAGTACTTTGTATGTTCGATTTTCATATTTTCCATCCCTTATATCACAAAAAATATTTCCCCTTCCTCCCAACTTCTCTGGCCTTTGGAAACATTTTAAAACTATTTATGGTGGTTATTAATGAAAGCATTTGATATACACCCACTCCCTGATTAACGCTCTTAATTCGTTCCATGAAAACCGAGCGATAATCGAAACAGCGCTATTCGAATCATCAAGTTCCATAACGCCTAATGCTATGGAACTTAATTCGTCCCCGAGATGCTGCTTTCACCATATAAATTTTGTAAATTATACTGTTTAAATAATAAAATGCAGTAAAAATTGCTTTAAAATTGATTTAAAGTTGAATAAACGTTGTTTTTATTCCATTTGTTTAAAATTTTACAGGTAAAAATGGATAAATAATTACTGAAATTGAAAACTTTTGGCTTTGCCTCAAACTGAAAGAAGATATTCTGCATTCCCTCTTATGCGCACTATAGCAATACGTAATAACTTAAAATGGCGATACAACAATCCATTAGTTTCTTTAAATGCTTTAAAAAAACAAACTTGAAGAAAAAACAATTAACCACCGATAGAACTATAAATAAAGTGCAGAAAATGAAGCACAAGGAACAGCTGAAGGCGCATCACCGCCATCGTCAGGTTAACGAAAGTTCTTCCGGTTCTTGCAGTTGATCCACCTTGACGTCGTCAGAACGATCATTGCTGCTGCTGTCTTGGGTTGTGGGGGAGGATTTGCTTTGAGTTTTAGAAAAATAACTGTCTAAAGAGAGCTGCTTTTCTTTTTGTTTCTTTCTAGTAATAGTTCCTTGTAACAACTGACAGAATCCTTTAAACTTCTAGCAACTAGAGAGCTTCTTTCGAAATCAGGATCACTTTCTTTTATGAGAGTGCATGCACAGTCAATGAGATTTAAGATTTCACTAATATTTGATGTAGTTAAAACTTTACTTTTGTCTCTGATTTCTTCGTCATCACTCACATCTTTGCTCCGCTCTTCCATTTTCCAATGCTGTTGCATTTCTAATAGTTCTACATCAGTTAATTCTTCTTTATTAGCCTCAATCAGGTCCTGAATGTCTTCAGCCTCCACTTCGTCTAAACCGATGATGTGTGCTAGGTGAACTGTTTCATTAATTATGTCCTCAGGTATATCAAAACCAAGGAAGTCAATCACACAGTCGTCCCAAAGATTTTTCCAAAATGCATTCATAGTTCTTTCGGAGACCTCTCCCCAAGATTTTGATATGTTTTCAATGGCCTGTCGAATATTATAACAGCGCCAAAATTCCTTCAAGCTCATGCCGGCTTCACCCTCAGTTGCCCTTACAGCTTGGTTGAAAGTCTCTCTTAAATAGTATGCCTTGAACGTTGAAATTATGCCCTGGTCCAATGGCTGTAGAATCAATGTAGTGTTCGGGTGTAAGTAAACAACCTTTACTTCCGAGCATAAATCACTCAAAGTTCTTGGATGCCCAGGAGCGTTATCTAATACCAACAGTGCTTTGAAGTCTAATTTTTTTTGGTGCAGTATTCTTGTACAGCTGGGCTGAAATATGTTGTGAACCATTTTTCAAAGACGACAGTGGTTACAAATGCCTTCTTATTAGCTTCCCATAGGACAGGTAAGCTTTGCTAATGGCAACCTTTAAGAGCCCTAGGGTTTTCCGAATGATAAACAATCATTGGTTTAAGCTTAAAATCCCCAGCAGCATTTCCACCGAGCAATAATGTAAGTCTATCCTTTGAAACTTTGAACCCTGGCATTGATTTTTCCTCAACAGAAATATATGTTCTGGATGGCATCATTTTCCAGAACAACCCAGTCTCATCGGCATTGAAGATCTGATGAGGTGAATAGCCTTCCTTTTCTATCATGGCCGCTAATTCAACGATAAAAGTGGCTGCTGCGCTTTCATCCGCACTAGCTGACTCCACGAACAGATATATTATGCAACTTATACCGGTCTTTGAAGCGATTAAACCACCCACGGCTGGCAGTAAATTTTTCTACATTGGAACAAGCTTTGGGTAATTCATCGTACAAATGCTTAGCTTTTGCTTGAATCACCTACAGACTTATAGGTATATGCTTCTCAACTAAATCTTCATACATTTAAATATCCATATCCATACATTTAAAAGTCTTTCCATTTCCATAATAGTCTCACATCTATTTCTTGTTCCTATCCTGACGGCAGCCGAAGGAGTTGCTATTTTTCCATACTTCTCGATTTTATCCATATTCTTTATGATAGTCCTTACAGTGGAACCAGCGAGAGATAATGTCTTGCAAATATCATGTTGCCGCTGTCCAGCATCAAGACGTCGCAAGACTTCTAACTTGATGCCAAGTGATATTGTTTTCCTTTTCTTCTTCTCCGGCAGCCTATTATCATTCATTGCCTTATTTTTTATGGGGAAAAAACATTAGAAATTTAGAAACACACAACAATAAAAAACTCGTGAACATAGTCAGAACACAGTTGAAAGATTCATTCATCAATAAATTCTATTGCACGGTAATGACGCAAGGTGGACGAAAGCCTTGATGAAATCATTTTGCTTCCTTATTCACTGTATTATTCAGTAATTAAATTTTTTTTTCACATATTGTCTCTTTCAGTAAAAAAAAGGCATAGCAGAACACATGAGAACAGAGTTCTGACAGGCGACGGGCACACGGGACGAAGCGATCGCTGCACATCGCGGGATTTTTAAGAGCGTTAATGCAGAACCGGAGAGCGTTAAAGTGGAACAGGGTCATAAAATATTTTCAGCGCTAATCGGAACAGCGTTAATTGGGGAGTGGGTGTAATGCCTTTGTATGTATCATTAGCTAAATGTCACAAACAGCCACGGTTCAGTCGCTTGTTAGACCATTTGCCTACGTTCCGAGGATATAGTGCCTGGGCATTTAGTACCTGTTAGTAACCACAAGATGGCGCTAGCGTCACAACCAACCAGGTAGGCCCGCCTCTCTCAAATTCAATACTTTGTACCCTATGATTTCAATATATTTTACCGCAGAGAATTGGAACTTCTGCAGAACTTTTTCAAGTAAATATACTTACGCTTACGTACATATTTATACGTACCAGTTGCTCTGCCACCTGTTGTGAGTAGTCACAGTGAAAGAAATATTTCTTTGGTGATACGCTGGCCAACTGGAGTCTGTTTTGATGAGTTCCTCCGTAATGCTGTATGCACACATACCTCTTTCACTTCATGAACACTCATACTATGATTAATAAACGCTCTTCTATTCTAAGAACTCTTAATATTTCTTCTCTTAATTTTCATTCCCATTTACCTACTCTAAATCTACACATTCACGAGCCATTTCCTTTGCTACACCTTCAAATAACAATCATAAATATTAATACCAAATGATCATTATTGTGGCACATACAGATTACTGAAAATAATCACAGGAAATACAACAATGAACACTATTGATTACACAAACTGAGGTGCCTATAATAAATATTCCCTATGATGACTGATTTCTCATTAAATTCCTTTTGAGGTAAACAGTGGATAAAGAAGGTAGATTAATTGTTCCAACATACTCTTAAAACCATTAAGGAAATGAAAGGTATTGCTTATAATAAATACGATCAATTTTAATTCAAAAGTTAAAATAATGACATTAGTACACATAAAAACCGTGATGGATATTCAAAAAAGTCTACTATTCTTGAGCTTTGATTAGCAAGGTCTAATAAAACAGTATCATTTGAGCTTTAGGCATTGAGTTTAACCATAGAGTAAAGATACCATAGAGTGCTCACTGGGTATACCGAAAACGCTATCTAAATTGACGTAGTTTGGAATTCGTTCACCTCGTCGCGCTAGCATCGTTGGAATTATTTTTGACGCCAGGTCCGCATTTGACTCGGCGAGCGCGAGCTACGTTGGAATCGAAATAACTCTGTAGGATAAACTACTTGGAATATCAATTCCAAAATTTCAGTTATTGTATCAACCTATAATTTGTGTAAGTTGATAAATGGTTATCGACTTAGGAGTCCTGGGTTTGACAAAAAAAAGTGCCTAATAATTCGCATTTGGTTTCACGTAAAAGTGTTTTTCATCCCTTATAGCATACCACTGCGATGACTGTTTTGGAAAAAAATAGGTAAGTAGCCTCTGCTACTCGTTTTGTTTAGAAAAAATGAAAATCTCGAAAATGTTGAAAGCATATGGCTATGAAAATTTTCTGAATTATATTTATAGACGCTGAAAGTATTCACGGCAAAAAAAAACTAAAATCGCGACTTCCCGCAATGTATTCAAGAAAATATCTACAAATTTCTAAAGTGGCCTTACACATTGATCATCTCGCCACCAATACTATTTAAATTAATATGTATTAGTTAATGTTGGTGTTAACTTTATGCAAATCGTAATTTACTATTGAAATTACCTTCAAATTTCTGCATCTGGGTAACTTACGTTCCATTGGAATTTCATGGATATTTTAAGAGTATGAAATGAAGAGAACGAATGAAAATGACTTTTTAAAGTAGAATGAACTCGTTATATGAGTTATTTTCTGAGGTATCAATTTTTATTGACCCACGCGGAACGAAAACTAGCTTCTGCCCGGGCGCAGTAAGCTAAGGCGTAGAATGCATGCAGGTGATTCCGAATATTCAAAGGATGGAACTGTAACAACATAATGGACAGTTTTCAATACTTGCAGATTAGTAGCACTCATTTACTATTTGGCTTTCCTTAACGTACATTTCTATGCCAGAGAGTATTTTTTTAATGGCGTGGACAATGTTCCTTCGTGGTAGCTAAAATGTATGCGTGGTTTTAGCGAGATTGAAGTACTTCTGGTGATGAAATTATCGACGTGTCTGAAGTTGAACAAACGCGTAAAATTGGTATGGGGTAAACATGCGGATATTTTAAGTTATATGGACTCAAAATCCTTCCATTGAGTCATAAGATGCGTAAGTGCTTGGAGAATTAACGATTATATTTTCTAAAAATGAAAATTTTTGCAGTCTATTCGACCGGTTTAATCGAGCTGTCGGCATCATCAATAAATCTTGTAAGATTTTCACAATGTATTTGGTTATTCTTCACTGCCAAAATTTCGAGCCTGAAACAATAGATATGAATTATTCTCGGCCTTCAGACTGGGTAAGGTTCTTCTTATCCATCTGCGCCGGCAAAGTTTTTTTTAAGTAAATGAACATATCCTAGGTTCACAAGCGATTGTTAGGGTTATAAGAAAAATAATCAAGAAATGGGAAACAAAAGGAAAATGTCTGTCAATGTGAATGTTAGCGATTAGGTAAGTATTAAGACACAAGAACGGGTATAAAAAATTATTCCATTTCAATTAAGATGTAGACTATTTGCATGCTGTCATGAGGAAATGGACTCACTATAGAAAGTAATTCGAAATATCAAGAAACCTTGAATTTATTTATGCCGTAATATGTTTAATTTGATACATTTCTCCGAACTTGTCAGTATCCATTTACAAGTTTTCTTAATCATACATTGTAAAAGTAAGACAAGCGCAAATTCGATGTGGCTAATACACTCACTGTTGCGTAAATAGTTCTCACTTCGCATTCTAATTCTTCTGTACGTACGTCTCCTTTTCTTAAGTCACTTATATGTGAAATTTTAGGGAAATATGTCTTGAACACGTCTAGTGCAACAGTGCAGAGACTAATAAAGTCATTTGAGGGACTAATGAGGCCAGAAGAATCATATTTTAAACTAGGGATTGACTTTAAAAAAATGAGAAAATCTCTTTTACTACCCAACTTCTTCTCCCCAAAAAAGTTGGATACAGTTTTGGCCCATAAATTTATCCTTTAACCTCTTTAACAATTACCCAGCGAAATAAACTATTGAACATTCCTCTAAAGTTGCAGATTTTCTGCATTCATTGCTCGGAGATACTGTGAAGTCCAATCCCAATGGTTTACTTTCTGATCCACTGGAACTCTGATCTGCATTTTCCTGGTTAATAATGCAGTCGCCTCTGACATCTTAAGTCACAGATGGATATGTATTCACATCCAGTACTTCATCTTCATCGATGCTGTAACTGGAACTCTTTGGTGTTTTAAGCATGAGCTTGGCTGAGATCTGCCGATCACTAGCACGAAAGGCCTTCACACTCGGATTTATATTATATCCTCTTTGGCTCTCCCTATTTGTATATTATATCCTCTTGTCTTTGTTATCTCCTTTTTGTCGTATTACAGAGAATAGATTCTCCAGACAATCCTGATTTAATCTAGCCGTTAAAATATATTTGTTACTCAAATCGTTCAATAATCCTACCATTGAATTTATGCTCAATAAAAATCCATCAAAGCAAGGTGGTCGGCTATTGTCCTTCTTCTTTAATGAAGAGAATATCATTGAACCCCTTTTCAAAATGTCTTCAATATTTTTGTTTTCTTTGGAAAGACAAGTTCTTAAAGGGTTCCGTTCATAAAAAGACCTGCTATAAAGGGAATCAAATAAAAAATTTATGTCTTCAATAAATGAGGCAGTGGCAAGAGCTGATTTAAGGTGTAGTTGACCGGTGTCAAAACTTGTATGTATAGCTGCGGCCACAGAAAAACTAAATATTTACATGGCTAATTTGACAGACATCTTTTGAAAAGCATGAGAGTATATGTGCGCCGGAGTAAGTTTCCACAGGGCTCAATAGGTGGAACTGCAATTCTTTCCTTTTTCATCCTCGCGAGAGATGCTCTGAGAGAGGTAACCTTTCTGTTATACATCTGCAACAAATTTGAAGGTTTCTTTTTTCTCGGAGTGTCATGTACACCTGAAGTATAAGGTAACAGAAGGGCTAGAGGAGGTGATGGATCAGTGGAATGAATGGGGGAGGTCACTGACCGCTGACATGAGTCTTGTCCGTATTTTCAATCCTCCAGAGAGATTTTCGGGAGGTTGGAATTCTAGGTTCCGATGATGAACATTTGGTACTTTTAGGAGTGAGATATGCTTTTTCTGATTGAAATAAACTCTTAGAGGTAGGAGATGTGCATGTATAAGTCCTGGAATTGGTTTTCACCGGGCGTTTGATGGACAAAATTGGAGAAACTGTATCCGAAGTAGAAGATATCGAGGAGTACTGGATACTTACCATGGGTATTACTGGAATTGCCGCAGTCGAAGGAGTTGGGATCGGTACTTGTAGGTATTCTTGAGGAACAGAAATTTTTTACAGTCGACCATTGGGTTTTACATCTTCAGGAAGAAAATGCTTTCCACATAATTGCTTCCTGTTGAGTCTCATAGGAAAGGCACGTAAATCAGCATTACTTTTCAGAGTTGAAAGAGACAAAGAAAGTTGAGAAGTATACTGAGATTACTACACATTTTGAATAATATATCATGAGTGAAAACTAAGTTAACCAGATTGCTTAAAATTTTGCATTAATCACTTGACAACGTATTTGCTTTATAGGTTTCAGGAGAATCTTCTGGAGGTGATAGAGGATGTAATTTCGAAAAGTATTTTGTCCTGTGATTATCCGGCAACGGGTGTCAGCCATGGGATAGTTATAGTATAATAAAAAGATAATCATCTGTTTCTCAGGAGAAAGGATTGATGCCATGAGGATCAGATGAAGTGTCAATCATCAAAATTTTCCTCGTATCCCTAAACTTGCTACCTCTTACCTGCAACATAGACATTTACCGGGTTCATTTGGATTGAAATTCTGGGAGGGGATGTATAACTTTCAACGGCATCGCAGTATCAGTAATCAAAAACCAGAGACGTCGTCACTTACTGGAATCGATTCCATAATGTTGAATACGGTCCAAAATGATGATTAAATCATATTATGACAATTATGATGATGTGGAATCCCAAATTAGCTATTACATCCGAGTTCACGACCAATCATAACTTAGGTCAAATAATAGCAGAAATCGCAAAAGAGTGCTTCAACTCATGTATGGACGCTTGGCGGAACTGGAAGACGTCTGGGGGACTGGAAGACAGTCCGAGACTGATCGTCGCTGTCACCCTCTCCCTCCTCAAGCGACTCACATCACAGTTCGCTTCGTCGCCTCGTTGACAGTCCAGCCCACGGCCCCCTTCCCCGCTATCCCCCACCTGTAAAATTTTGCCCCCTCCCGCAGTCGCGTCACCCTCCGAGTCGCCTTGGCTGAGTAAAATGCCGCATTTCCCACAGCCGACACAAAATAACAACACCAGCGCGCAGTGAGATGAATTAGAACTACGTCAATTTAGATAGCGTTTTTGGTATACACAGTGAGCACTCTATAGTATATTTACTCTATGGTTTAACACAAAGAGTTTAACAGAAGAAGTAGGTATACAGTAGATACTCAAAATTATGAAGTTGACGGGACTGGTAAAATCGGCACTTTGTAATGTTGAATTTCATATGAACGAGTATCTTTCAAGGGAATCGTGATTATGCAATTTTTTTGTTTCCTTAAATTACTATGCACTCGTACGATGTACTTGCATGATTTACAAAGTTATAATTTATGAAAGTTAATTTTAATTTGCATTCATGCCAACAGGGTGCATAAAGTTGAACACATAACTTGTCGTAGGTTGACTCTTCTGATTTTTGGGATTTCCATTTCGTTCCATCTTTTCGCGGAAGAAATCCCGAAAATCGGGAGAATCAACCTCCACCCATGCCACACGGAAATCTACATCTAATCAACTAACTTTTCGGTTTTTTTTCAATGAGTAAGAGATTAGGCAATCAAGTGTATTTGCAAAATTTTTGCAGTTTGAACTACGCTGAGGAAATTTCATAGCACATTTTTCTATGTCATTTCTTAACCAGAGAACTCATAACTCTGGCGTGAGTGATGTATTGCGATACTAGTAATATTGATTTATGCATACACTAAAGTTGTGTGTGTCTTGCATGATTATTTTCCGGAGATATAGAAATTAGAGGAATATATATTTTCGATAGAAGAAGATCATATGCTCCGTGTCGGGCATAATATATGTACCTATATTAAGCAAAGATAGTGAAAAGATTCTCTTGCGAATTCTATGCCATGCATGCATGTTATGTATTTTGTACAAAAATGACATGCCCATTAATTTCGTGAAGTCACAATCATTATTCTCCCTTGGATTCAGCTTATTAGTGCATGGTTATTTCCGAGATAATGGAGCTGAAAGAAGAGCCTCTTAGGAGTCCAGCTAAATGTGTACCTCCTTTCAAAAGACTACAGTACAAGCCACATACTTCAACAGTGAAGGTGAGAGAGTTCCTTTTACACTTAATCAGCTACTAACGATGCTAACATTGCAAATCAATAGTTTTCGTTGTTCACACTACTCTGCGAAAGCTTCAGTTGTGGTTCTGTTCAGATTAGGTCGCTCGATCATCATTCATTAAACCTCAGACTTCATATAAAGATTCGATATTGAATTAACAATGGGATATTTTTGCTTATCGTTTTTCCTCTGCTTACGATCAAGCAAGGAGATTTTCGTCTGAGCATTGCCGCTCCAGGTCAGGCCACGCACCAAGCTGGAATTTGCTGCCTTTCTCTCCTTTCCCCGTCGCGGTTGGGGTTACTCCATTCACCCTCTCACAAAAACAGCTGCGAGACCCATGGCCTCGGGAGTATCTTACGTTACTTGGGGGATTGATCTAGCTGGAATTCAAGGCCAAGGGATGCGTACAAACAGTAAACATTGACTGAATCATCGGCTTAAGGGGGCTCACTACCTCAGCTAAAATCGCCTCTGCAGACCACTTTTATTTTAATTGTCACCCTATTATTTTTTTGTGTAGGAAGTTTAAGTTTTCACATTTTTGTTAGGAAAGAATGTATCTGAGCTTTCATTGAGATACATTGTTCACTTCACTAGACATATTGATGATAATTAGTGTTTTCAGTGACCTTTTTCAGTCATTTTTCAGACCTCTTCATTGCCCTTTTTATTCACTAAAAGAAACATATCACGTAGTAAGATCACATAATGGTCTTTGGTATTTAATTTGGTGTCATCTACTTTATGATGCATGTCACTATAAGGCCTCAGACTTTAAAATGCTAACGCATGTTTCGTGTTTTTTCGTGATCTAGTCACGGCATATGGCCGACCGCCCCCACCTCCTCTGCCGTCACCCCGTCCTCTAACTACTCCCCCCCTCGACAAGAAGATTAGGACTTTCCCATTCTACTCAGGTCTCGGATGGGAGAAGCCAGTCGTGGAGAATCTGAGAAGTAGTGAGCCCCCTTAATGCCCAATAGTCACATCCTGTCTTCCTCCATCTTTCTTACCTCAAGCGTCTGCATCAGTGAAGAGGGAGGACATGACTCCTCTGGAGAGTGGGGGCTTTTATCATGGATCAAGATATGCCCACAAAACAATATTTAGGCTGTGTTAGACCCATTGGCTTGCACAGATTCAGCTGGGGACATCGCATCCCAACCTAGTATTGAGCGGGTGGGAGGAGGGTGATACGAAGGGGCTTGATCTTCTGGAGGGCGGGAACGGGAGGCGGTGTGTGGGGGATGGCTCCTGCCCACCCGTAGAGCGAGTGGGCTCAAGAAGGAAAGGGGGACATGGAGGGTCACTTGAGGGAGAAATATGACCAGTGTGGGAGGGAAGGGAAGCGTTTGATAGGTTTGCCGAAAGTGAGAAAGAAAGGTGATGAGGGAGAGTAAGCAGTCGTTTCGAAGCTGCGGAGATGGAAAGGTGGGTGAATTTCCCTTGGTGGGGATTACTAGGTGGAGAACAAGAATAGAATATGGGAATGGATGGGCATTTCCATTTCACATGTTCTTAATTTCTGATCCATTCCCACAATCTCAGAAAAGGGAGTCTGTGAATAATATGTCAAGAGGAAGAATATTTATTATAAATATACTTCGGGTCTTCTGTCGACAGATTCACTTATTTAACAAAAAATCTGATACAGTAGAACCTCTACCTTACGAACTCCCACTAAACCAAAGACTCTGATGAACGAACAAATGCCAGTGGTCCCACGAAATCCCTATGTGAAAGCATTCGTAAATACCTCTAATGAGTGAACTCCTGCTTCACAGAAACTCCCGATTACCCCTTCAATGCGGCTCGAAATATAGAAATCGCTCCCGGTGTCAGAACTCGATATTTCGCATCATCTTTCTCATGTATAGTTTTTTTGTGCGCATTGGTGACTCTTTTTCATATGCAAGCGTTTTTTTCCATTTTTTTTTTTTCAAAAATTTTTTTATGACATTCATGAATGTCATCCGTGTGAGATGAAGTTTTCTTCATTATGCAACCCGCATTATGCTTTTGCTATGTTGGTGAACAATACCGGAATTTTCTCTTGTTTGGTATCAAATTATTGATTATAATTTTACTAGCATCGTGAATAGAATGCATTGGCATCGCATTTCTTAAATGCTTAATGAATATTATTGCATTTTAGCATAATAATCTTGATGGGAATCGTCACCCGACGACCCCCTGGTGCACGATATAAAATCATTCTATTTTATTAGTATCATGTGTTAGAAAATTATGACATGATCCTACTCTTGCATTTATAACTACATAAATTTGCAAGACCAATATTAACAAAATCTATACCTTTTCATTAATTCTCACAACTTTAAACCATGAAATAAAGCTTAAAGTATAACTATTTCATAAATTTTTAATCATACTTAAAATATCTTCACTAAAGATCGTTTACATACCATATTAGAATGGGTAATTAATGTATGGTAAATAACAGTTAATCACCAAAACGGTAGTTGTGATTTAATACTAAATATTTTAATGCAATTTAAAAGGAATATTTTTGTCTAAATGTAATTTTAAAATGTTGAAAATAAATGTTAGAATAATAACATAATACAACAAATCGAATTACACTATTTACGTATTTTTGTGATATTCCTGAAAACAAAGCCGCAAACAAAGACCAGGCTGACCTTCACTGTCCGGACAAATGTACTGTCGGCGCAGAAATTATGTGCACTCAAATTTGGGTACAAATAAAAAGTTAACGAAAAGACTTACAGAGAAACTAATTACACCATCATTTTTCTCATTCATTTTTACGTTATGTAGTAGTAAATTTTATTTTTTTTGATGAATTTTTATATTTTTACTACAGTTATAACGTAAAAAGTACCAGTTATTTACGGCGCGCGGGAAAAGCTCCGACTTTGATACTCTGTAACTCAAACACAAGATCTTCTTCTTCAATCTTCTTGTGAGGTCCTGTTTGGCGAAACGCCTAGCCGAATCGGTGCTGTGTTGCCGCGTACACCCGCTCAGGCCCCCAGCGGTCGGCGCAGCTTCGAGCTCCGTGTTAGGAAAGGAAAGGTTTGCAGGCTTTAATTATGCAAGTTATCCATAACGGGGAAATGAAATGAATTTTTTGAGTCCACTTGAGATGCATTAGCAAGACCTGGGTTTTGACACCTCGTGCCATCGTCAGAACCTGTGTCGAAACTTGCGTCTTGTTATTAAATGTCAGGTGGATTTAACAAGCCATTTTATTTCTCCGTACTTTGTTTGTACACAGAGCTTTATTCTAATGCAAACCTTTATCACCACATTACCGCTACCGCATTACTAAATACCTCACGTGAATCATCGCCAAAAATAACTTGCAAATGTGAATGAGCGAAAGGGTAAGGAATGCGATTACATTGTTAACCAGGGCCGCCTTCCAGGCCGGCTTGGGCAGGCGCCGAGCGCTGGGGGCCCGAGCGGGTGTACGCGGCAACACAGCACCGATTCGGCTAGGCGTTTCGCCTAACGGGACCTCTCACCTCGTCCATTATAAATATCACTCGATTTAAATTAAACGCGCTTATCCATGTGTTCGACAATAACATATTGGAAACGTTCAGGGCATGCCAATTGCAACGAGACCAAAAACGAAATCTTACGATGCCCCAGTTTTGATATGCAATACCTTTAAAAAATTAATAATAACTTTATTTCTATGAAATATACATAGCTCCAACTCGCACAATCTATAGCAAACATATCTATCCTCCATTTACATAAATACAGTTGACATTGAAGATCTTGTGTTTGAGTTACAAAGTATCAAAGTCTGAGCTTTTCCCGCGCACCGTAAATAACTGGTACTTTTTACGTTATAACTGTAGTAAAAAATATAAAAATTCATCAAAAAAATAAAATTTACTATTACATAACGTAGAAATGAATGAGAAAAATGATGGTGTAATTAGTTTCTCTGTAAGTCTTTTCGTTAACTTTTTATTTGTACCCAAACTCGAGTGCACATAATTTCTGCGCTGACAGTAGACTACCGCATTCCTCACACCTTTTCCATGACAAACTCGACATCTTTTTTGAAGTTTCTTGCCCTTCTCCCCAACGCTCCTAAGCGCAGGGAAATGATCAGAGTGAGTCATTTTTGGCTGCTGAGCAGGTAATTTGGTTCCTGATCCACTATAAAGTAGAGACTCAATAAGTTCTATCCTAAATTCATAAAGGCTGAGTCTCTTTCCACTATATTTGTTATAAAGTTTTAAGCTATTAACACTTTCAGCCCGAAGTTTAAATTTTTAAATTTTCCGAAATCCGAAACTTTTTTTTTCGTGATCTGAACTTGAAAGTATTATATTATGCCAATGGTGACCAAAATACGTCTTTACTTCGAACATTTTATTGTTTTTTTGTGATTTTTATTTGCCGCCATCTATAGATGGCGCTCGGATCCTGGCGAAGTCCAAGTGTCCTGGCGTGTGCAATATTTTACGAATATCATGTACGGCAACTTTTTCAACCAGATTTTACTAAAAAATCGTTATTGAATCATTCTAGAGATAGTTTTTATTTGAATGTTGATAAATTTAAATACATTTAACGTAGAATTATTTAAATAATAATTCTTTATTTTTTAAATTTTTCTTGTAAAGCTCGTTTTTTCTTCTTTATCAATAATTTTACCAAGTTCTTATTGCTAATCTAGATAGCTTATGTTGGAAGATTTTATGTAAATTTGTATCGATGATTATAAAACACCTGCGTTTACACGAGTTGACAGATAAGCGCTTGAGTTCCACCCTCCCAAAAGCGAGCTTCAAGTGCGCGCTTGAAGGTTAGGAAGGTCTCGGGTGAGTTGCTGCAGGTGGTCTGAATCATGGTGCCTCTAACAGTAACGAAATGACGTTCGAGAATTCGTTCGAGAATGAAAAACATGTACCATTATGAGCACGTGCCAAACGTGCCTCCCCACCCCCAAAAACTTGACCGCATCCACACGCCTCCCGTCATGCACTTATTTGACACTTCCATGCTGCCGGGTATGGCATCCTTTCATGTTGAAAAGGGTAAGTGAACGCCCTACGATAAGCTCCAAACTCAAGGACGGCCGCTGGGGCACTTTCAGTGCAGGAGGGGACCTATTGTTATGCCAGCAGCGGAAGAACAAGGCGAGGCCGCTAGGAGTTTCCCCCCCTTCCCCTCTCCATTCTTTCCGGCGAGGGTGCTTTCCTCTTTGACCGACCGACAAAGCATACCCAAACAACCAACTTGGACGAATGACAGAAATTCAAGGAATATATTTTCCGAAATATTTATGTCCTAATACATTCATAGTTTATTCCATTGCTATCAAAAATATCTGAAACTAAAACAGTCAGCAGTAATGTAGAAAAAGTAAATAAGTTAGGAAAACAATTTACAAATTATTAGTAATATATTTACACATATTTAATTACACGTACATAATCGCAGACATAAATGTAAATATACAACAGTCGTACGCAATATTTATAATATTTACAATATTTATATTTTCAAATATTTATAATATTTACACATCTATTTACACGAAAATAATTGCATACATAAATGGTAATTTATATCTTTGTATTGAATATTTACATAATCGCAGACATAAATGTAAATATACAACAATCGTATGCAATATTTATAATATTTACAATATTTATATTTTCAAATATTTATAATATTTACACATCTATTTACACGAAAATAATTGCATACATAAATGGTAATTTACAACTTTGCATTGAATATTTATGATATTTACAATGGTTATATTTTCAAATATTTATAATTTTATACAATTTACAATATTTACATTTTCGGCAGTAGAGAGGGGATTACCGATGGAAGTCTTGGAAGCATTTTTCCAAGCAGAGGCCAGGTTCTTCAGGGCAATCAGGGCAGTAGGTAGTCACCACAGACTTCTTACCCTGCTTCGAACACTGCCTGCACCGTTTCTGGACCCTTCTGTCATCCCTCTTTTCACAGTACTTCGGAAAATGAGAATCTATGGATATCATGGAAGGGCCCCGTGAAACGGGCAAACTCTCTCTCGTTTGGCCTTTGGCAAGGGCATCTATGATGGACAACCTGTATGAGTACAAGCTCAGTTTTTGCGAGCTGAACTTTTGGTACAGGAGATAGGAATTCAGAAGCATTATATGCATCACATGAATCCCTAATCTCCTGAACCATTTTAGAGTCTTGTGATCACAGGGATAGTATGCCATGAGTTGGTCAACACGGTCAATGGCCCCCATACATCTATTGTATTCGGCAACTGCCTTGGGCTTTTGGACAATATTACCCCTGGATGTGGTAATATTGACCAAGTTGTTGCCGAATTCAGTGCTAAGTAAGAGGACATCCCGTTTGTCTTTCCATTTCATGACATTTATCCCTGTGTCAGTACTCATACAAATTGTCTCACCTCGTTTCAATTTAGCCCGGATCACTTCCGGTGGGTTCCCTTTACGGTCTCCACGCAGTGTACCAGTGCAATAACACTCATTGCTGAGTAGTTCACGGGCTAAATTGACGTCATTGTAATAGTTGTCCATAAACAATGAATACCCCATTTGTAGTCTTCCCTTCATAAGTTTATGGACAACCTTACTTGCATGCCCTCGTCCGGCCAACTCGAGGTCCTTTTTGCCCGTATACACAATGAAATCCAGGACATACCCATTGGGTTCGGTAAGCATGTAAAGTTTGACTCCAAACTTATGTCTCTTCCCTTTGATGAATGTCCTGAACCCCAAGCGACCCCTCCACAATACCATAGATTCATCAATACATAATACCCTGTCTGGAGTATATGTTTTTTCCGAAATACTGTGGAAAAGGTCAAGAAGGGGCCTAATTTTGTACAAGGGATCTATTGGAGCAGGGTCACCAAAATTTGCATTTTCTGCAAAATGCAGACTGTGCAAAATGGCGAGAAACCTATCTCTCGTCATCCTGCGGTGAAAAAAATGCAAATCAAATTTAGCATTCCTGTTCCAATAGTCCCTTATCCTGTTCGTTCTAACGGTACCCATATGGAACATCAATGCCAAAAACACTTCGAATTCTTCCCTGGTCAATTCGCTCCAATTAGTAACTCTTTGAGGTTGAACACCCACCTGATTTAGGAAAATGTTTTCCACATAGGCGTTCGTCCTCTGGATTACTAATTGGAAGAATTCATCAGAGAAAAACAAGCTGAAATAGTCAATGGGATTATTTCTACTGGGTGCCGTTAGAAGAGCTTCCCTTCCCCGAAAGGGAAGGGCTGCAGGCAGGCAAGCACCCTTAGACCAGGCAAGGGGTGTCTGGGGAGGGAGGGTGGGAAGAGAGGGCGGTGGGGTGGGTGCATGGGAAGTGGAAGGAATAGGGGATGAGGGTGGAGGAATCTCCTCTGAGAGGTGGGGAGTAGGGGTTGGGCCTCTACCTGGAGTTATTGCTTCGTCCGACTCCCCGTCGTCAAACTCCTCCCCACTGCCGAAATCACTCCACGACTCTGAAGACGAGTCTTTGCCAAAGGAATCGTCTTCTAGAATTTTTTCTATTTCTCCCTCCGTTATTCCGGCTGGAGCTCCTCCTCCTCCTCTCTTTCTTTTGGCTGTCACCTCTGGAATAATGAAAGCAAATACAGCATAAATGAATATTTATTGCAATAAATACAATAAGAAAGGTATTATACTAAATAGTTATGCCAAAAATTCAATTACCCAAATGTTCTGGAGAAATACTCCTCTGCCGCGAGGTTGATGGTTGAGGGGAGTTGGATCGCTTCATTCTAAAATGAAAAGGAAGCTGAAAATCACATCCCACAGAAATGGAAACATTTTTATTTACAATGAAAAAATTTAGCGTAAAAGTTCGAACCCGGGACCATTCCATCATTAGCCCAGCGTTCTACCCACTAGGCTACCAACAAAATCTCATAATAACATTTCTGTAAATACAATGTATATGACTACCTTTAAAATTGATTTAATAAGCCAAATAATCGAACTTACCCGTCTCTTTCAATTCCTTCTCAAAACTGTTGAAAAACTTTTTTTTTTAAATACACGCTTTCCTAAAAAATTTTGTCTCCACCTATTGGAAATGAGAACAAGAAAAAAGTCTTTGTTAATAAAAAGAAATATAAAAAGGCAGGTGAAAAAATATTTTTAAACACAATGAGAATATTTAAAAAAAATACCTTGTCGTAGTTTGCACAACAGCTGGTAAAACACGAGAAGTCGCAGCAGAATCCGAAGTGTACCCTGTGGTGGCTAAGGCTGAAGTGTGATGCCTGTGAAGATCCGAGACCGCCAAGCGAAGGGAAACGGAAGAACGGGGCTCTCGAGTTTATGACTGCTGAGCGCAGCGGCCCGTCCTCTATAGATGGCGCTCGGACCTGGGCGGAGTCCGCCGCGCCATCTATTGATGGCGCTCGGTCTCAAAGTGTTAATAAGCATTATTTCCAAAATATGAATGGCCACCTTTTTGTACCATTTTAATGCTTTGTGTTCACAGGAATAATACGACAAAAGCTGATCACTCTGGGTGATCCACTCATGGGTGATCCACTCCACCCATGAATTCATTATATTGGACCACCGCTTCTGGCATTTCCACACCCGGTCGTGCACTTGCCATAGTGTTGCTTCCAAATTCTGATGAAATCATGGAAATATCCCTTTTGTCTCTCCATCTGAACACACAAATTCCCTCATTACTCCAACGAGTAGTCTTTTAGTCTTTAGGTCTTTAGGATTGTCCTTTCTATTCACTCTCAGAGTACTTGTGCAGTGCATTTGCTGTGAAAGGAGATCTCGAGCCAAAGAAACAGTGTTATAGTAATTGTTCATGAAGATACTATTCCCACAATTTTTAAAACTTTCCAAAATTTTGTGGACTAGTTTGTCTCCATGACATCGACCACCCAAATCCTGGTCCCCAGAACCCAAAGTATAAATTAATAACCGGTGCACTAAATCAGAACAGTTGCTAAGCATATATACTTTGATCCCATGTTTATGCTTTTTTCCCTGCAGGTATTGTTTAAAAAATTAGTCGGCCTCTCCAAAGCAGCATCGACTCGTTGATACACAGTTCTCTCTCAGGGAAACAGCAGACGCCAATGCCTCCTGGAAGCTCTCAAGCTTCTTTGTTGAGACTTTGTTGAGACGATCTGCTAGTAGAGGTTCGTTTTCCTCTGGATTTTTTGAAAAGTGTAAGGCTTGCAGTATCCCTAGAATGATCCCTTGACATTGAGTCAAGGAATGTTGTTAAATTAAACAACCTTGTCGTTTTCCAATAGTCTGAAATCCGGTTAGTTTTGATTGTTCCCATGTGGTATAGGAGACCTAGCCAAACATCAAACTCTGCCGTCTCAAAGGATTCCAATCAGTTATTCTCCCCCTTGGAGATGTGTTGCTTAGAAATATACTTTCGGCGTTTCTCTCCGTTTCCTTGAGAATCAAGTCATAAATTCTTTGTGTAAAAACCAAGGAGTAATAGTCCCTGGCAGTCGTGCCGTTTGGTCTCACTAAGAGCCCAGGGGATCCCAAGAAAGGAACATTTGCCTTGTTTTGAGGAGGCTCAGTATATTAGGCAACAGGGGGTACGGGTACTAACGGTACCTTCCTGGTGTGCTGCTGTAGTAGCAGCTGGCAGATTTGCGGGTGGAACATGTTTTCCATCGCTATCTATTTCACGGTCAATGTCCAAACCAGTGTGGAAAATGAAAAAAGACTCTTCGCTGACTGCAAATTGTTCATCTGAAGAAATAATTAATGTATATGTGGTAAGTAAGTAAGCAGTGGACACTCTCACGCAGTCATTAAAGTATTCATTACAACCCATATATACTCCTTGACTTCAGATGTGAAGTTAATGTTGATGCCAATCATAAACTGGGCTTCAATTCCTCGAATTTCTTTCTGAAAGAGTGAGACAGATAAACGTTTACGGTCCTTAGTGGATATTTTACCTTTAATTGAGTTTTGCAAACCACTTCCCTGGAAAATTACAGCACAACTCTGGGATATTTAATTTGTCCCTGGAGTGATGCAGTGTGCAAATCACCTCCGAGGTACAAACTCCCATTTTGAAAACTGGCAAAATGTTAGTCCCTTTAATTTCGTTATTAAGAGGTTCTACTGTATTTGTTTTTGCACTTAGCTATGCTCCATAATTGCTTCCACAATGGCCTCTAATTAGGATAAATGCTAACTAAACTGGGAGTCGACATTATTAATGATTTGCAAGCGAAGGAATCGATTGAGAGCGAGCAAAACTTCGTTCTTTTTGGTAGAGACCATAACTTGGTCATTTTTGTCTTTGTAACTGCTTTCCTTGCTGAGCCCTGCCACAGACTCTTCCATCGCCAGCTGTAGTGTTCGATCTACTTAAGCTTGGAGATCGTCTTACATCGGCAAATAATCGCTGGAGATTGCAGCCAATGAACTGCCAACTTGTGACAAGTAATTTTGAAAATCACTTGCCAAACGTCTTATCTTGATAGGCATTTCATCCTGTACCTCTTCCTAAAAATTGAAGATGACAAATATTCATTTCTGTCACTAACTAATGACATTCTGAGTGTGATGATGTTATGAATGAGGCAATTTGCATGTGTGGCTGGGCAATGTGTTGGTTTGATAATAGTCTCATCTCATCTCTTTCCATTTTCAGGTGTGAAGCATCCAAACATTATATGTGATGCTTGCCGAAGATGTGGTATTGCTGGAATGCGATGGAAATGTATTCAGTGTGAAGATTATGACCTTTGCACTGCTTGCTACATGAATGATAAGCATGACGTTAATCATGTCTTTCAAAGGTTCGAGACGGCCAACTCCCCAGGGTAAGTTTTTTTCATCATTCACAGAGGGTTAATTTTTTTGCTGCATTGAGTGACCATTTGGGGACATCACTGGGACTGGGACTTAAAAATTCATCAACTGCGATTAATGCGATTGTGTGAAAATATTTACCGTGTGTAGCTATAGTGATTGTTTAAGAGCTCAATTTAGACAGTTTTCACACTTTTAGCGTATAATATGTTAAAAAAGTAAAAAGTAATTGTTGATGCACTGACTAAAAAATTATGAATTTAGCACAACGATTCCTCACGTGAGTGTGTGCTGTTTAAAGCAACTGCATTTGTCACTTTTTCATGGTATAAAAATTCTTAATTAAATCAATAAACATAAAAAGAGTGCTTACTGGATCACATGGATAGCACATTTTCATTAGGTATATTAATGAGGCATAATTTTTTTTTATTTCAAGTATAACTCATAGGATGCATACATTTTGTGACTCATGGTAACAAATTAGACAGTACAAAAAATACAAGATATAAATTAAGTTTTTAATAATGCCTGATATAAATATAATTGAAATTACAGAAGGTAATCAATAATAATGTCTATAGTGTAAGGGTGTCTCAGTCCTATCCGTCGAGTGAAGTGATCAAAATGAAATTTCATAATCTTGTTTTTAATTGATGCTTGGGAATAGTTAAAGAAGTCTATAGCAGTGCAAAGCTGTGCTTGCAACCCTTTGCGGGTGGAATTGGAAGGTGATATGTATAATTCTTTGAGACATGGGGTGGCAGAACGACAGGTGGTTTCTTGAATTGATTCTAGGCACATGGAAATATATTAGTTCAAACAAATAACTACAGTGGACTCTCATTATCACGTTCTTGAAGGGACCCGGGGTTCTGAACGTGGTAACCGGGAAAACATTCAAAACAGGGTAGGTATTCCAGGGAAAGTCAAATACAGATTAGTTAGTTGCATAACTTCCAGGTGATTGTTATCCTGCCGCTCATGTTAGCTCATACCATAAATAGTTGGTGATTATTTAATGTAAAAATAGTTTCTTTTCCTCCTATTCCGCCTCCCAAAAAATACATATGTACACATGTAATGTGTAAGTTATATCAAGAGTGAGTTAAAATTCGTTCTTTTTGGGAGAGATGAGGAATTGGTCATTTTCATCTTCATCGCTGCTTTCCTTACTGGGCCCTGCCACAGGCTCTTCCGTCGCCGGCTGTAGCGTTCAATCTATATGTACAAGCATGGAGGAGATCGTCATCCATCGATATGTAATTGCTGGGGATTGCAGCCAATGAACTGCCAACTTGTGACATGTAATTTTGGAAATCACTTGCCAAATGTCTTATCTCTGATAGACATTTCATCCTGTTCCTCTTCCTAAACATTAAGGATGAAAAATAAATATTCGTTTCTGGCACTGACAGGAACTCATTCATAATTAAGGTAGTTCGATTGAAGACTAAGCTCAGGAACAGGATAGTCAGGTGCTGGGAAAGGGAATCCCGCCGCTCTTCAGGATAATTAAGTAATAATTATTCTTAAGGGTACCTCACTCCATGACTCCCTTCTCCAGATATCTTCAGTGACACAATGTTGAATCAGGATTCAAAATTGCTCGTCCAGCCAACGGATCATTTGAAATCTTTTGATTTTCTGACATAAAGGAATTTCTTCTGCCTTCTTTTGAATGATCAGGCCACTAACTGGAATATTCTGCTCACGACATTTGCAGAAAAAGGCGTAAAGTTCATTTTCAATTTCAGTGAACTTAGCACCGCATAAATTTTTCCCTTTCAATGATACTCCTTCCTCCACTTTCACTAGAATTTTAGTGTGGTTGGCGACGATTGTTGAAAGCGTTGACAATGACACCCCAGACTTTACTGCCACAGCACTGTTACTTAACTTATTTGATTCAACTACTTGAATCATTTTCACCTTCTCCTCCAACAATATTCCCCTTCTCTTTCCCTTTAGTTTTGATAGCTCCATGCCCATGACGGTTATAACACTCGGAACTCCTTTTCTTAATGCCCCTACCCAAAGATGCCAGCAAATACGTCTATTGCTTCCGCACTGGCTAGGTATCAACCCACACTCGATGTCCTTCAGGGGGTATCGTCCAATAACCATTGGAAAAAATGAAAGCACCTTCAATTAGGCTTTCTGCTCCGTCTCCGACAGCGTGACTTTAGGTCTCTCATAGGATGGTTTCGCTTATCATCTTCTTATTTATATCTCTAATTAGGATTAATCTAAAAAACACTTATCAGATTGTTTATCAATCTGCAGGATCGCAGCTGAGCTCTCTTTCAGGATATTTTTTTTTATTGCTGGGTTGGAGCGAAAGGGGAGGAGGGTACACCATTTTCCGTTATAAATATATATGGGTGCTTGAGCATTTTTTCCCATTCATTGCACATGCACCCAGAACCAGTCATCCTTTAGAATTAATGTGCGTCACTCTCAGTGGTCATATGAACCAAGCGAAGTCGTATTCTCTCTGGTTTTATTGGCTGTTGGCGAGGGAAGATGGGAAAGGCAAATTGCTCAGCGACTGCATCTAAACTTTCAATTAGGACGGTTAATTAAACCTGAGTCTTTCGATGATAATTATTGCCAGCTGGAATAATGTCGAGGAGCAAGTTGAGTGAAATCTGTCTGAAACTGGGAGAAAAAAGCTTCCTTGGGTGATATGCACGATTAAATTTACCGCTCTAACGCCATGGCATCATCTCCGAACTCATTCTAAGTTTTTTGAGCACACACGAGCAGCAAACAATTTCTGTAATAGGAATACTCATCATGGATTCATGTTTGGGGAAAAATGGTACAAAAAAATGCCAGGGATCATGTGAGTAAAATCCTGGTGGTGGCCAATAGTCTCCTGCAGGTGAGTGTTCGTATTCGATCAATTCACGTTATTTACTCGTTGTCGGTAACTCTGGACTCATGATAACTAATAACACAGGCCTGCGATGAAAAAAATACAAGGGAATTGATAGCTGAATGAAAAATTTATATCACGTCACGTTTTCTTGAATATTTTAATTTTACTTAGATTTTTATGAACATTTACCATTTTTTTTCGGCGTTGAATTTCTTCCCTCCCTGCCTGACTATCATTCTACTGTGGTGGAACCTACAGAATACCCCTCTGTGACACCTCCCCGTAGCCGTCCCTCCGTCCTTGTCGCAATCTCTCTCTACCAATAGCGTCGCATGAATCCTTTTCTCAGATCCTTATCTTCGTTCGCTGACCTCACAGGAACGCTCGTTAAGCGAGCGTAATCGGCAGTAACCTTCCATTTTTTCGAACGTCATCTGAATTGATCCTGAATGTGTTATCTTTCTTAAGACTGAATTCTTTCGTTTTTTCTGGAGTCATCAGAAAAGATATAAAAGAGATGTCCTCATGAGCGACTCAGTTCATCCCAGAAGATAGTGTACTTACCGTGTTCGTAGTAAGATAAAAGACGTGGAACTTTTTAAGTTCGTCTCAATTTTTCTTTCATGTGTAGTGTTGTGCGTTCACTGATACAGTGACAAGTGGAAACTTCATCACAAAAACAATTTTAACGGTTGCTTTTCTCTGTGCATTTGGTGAAACATGGCTTCAAGTTTGAAACGTTGTGAAAATTTGCCAGATGATTTTTGTTACATGTGCGGCAAATAGTGTTATTAAAAATTGCATGAGGGAGGAGTATTACAGACTATGAAAGACAACTTTATCTTGTATATTTTGGCATGTAACTCTGAGACAAGGACAAATCGTGGGCTCCTCATGGGGTTTGTGTACATGTCTCAATCATCTACACTTATGGCTTAAAGGAAAGAAGACTGGTTTATGATTTGGAATTCCTATGACATGTAGGGAGCCAAAAAACCACTCTGATGATTGTTACTTTTGTTCCTTGTATGCCCTGGGTATAACCGTAAAAATCAAAAGCTCAGACTCGGAACATCCAGAAATTCAAAGCTCCGAAACCCATTATAAGCCCTGTGGAGGCCCTTCTCTCAGGTTGAACTTAATGATCTGACTAGAGACCTGGGTCTTTCAAAAGAGGCAGCTAAATGTTGGGCTCCAGATTGAAAGAAAAAAACTTATTGGCCAAAGGAACTTCTTTTTATTGGTACAGGAATCGAGAAAAGGAATTTGTTAAGTACCTTGAGGAGAGGAGAACCTGGTCTATTGTTCTGATGTTCCTGGATTGATGAGCAAATTTAATATCACCTACGATAAAGATGAATGGCGGTTGTTTACAGATCCATCGAAAAGGAGCCTTTTTGCTGTACTTCTTCATCACGGAAAAAAGTATGCATCTGTAACGGTTGGACACTCGGTGCATTTAAAAGAACGCTATGAAAACTTTGGCTCTTGTCCTCAACTAAATAAAATATGCCGACCATTGCGTTTTGGTTGGACCATTTGCGGTGATTTGAAAGTTATCTCCATGCTTCTTGGTTAACAAGATGGGTATACAAAGTTCCTATGTTTCATTTGTGAGTGGCACAGCCGTAATAAGAATCGACATTGGGTCAAAAATGAATGGCCGAAAAGACAAAATCTTGAACCAGGCACCAAGAATGTGATTTGGAACAGCTTATTTGATCCAAAAAAATATTGTTACCCCCTCTGCATATAAAATTAGGGGTAATGAAGCAGTTTGTCAAGGTTATTCCAAAAGATGGCGATTGTTTCAAATACCTATGCAAAAAGTTTCCAGGTTTAACCGAAGCCAGGTTTATCCAAAGGCAGGTATCTTTGTTGGTCCAGAAATCCGCAATCTTACGATAGATAAAGAATTTGAGATAGCATGACAACAAAAGAAAAAGAAGCTTGGGTTGTCTTCAAAAATGTCGTCATCAAATTTTGGGGTAATTACAAGGATCCTGACTATAAAGCAATTGTTATGAAAATGCTGGACAAATTTCAATTATTGGGTTGCTCCATGAGTGTGAAAATAGATTTTCTTCACTCACATGAGGACTTTTTCCCCAAAAAATTAGAATCAGTCAGCAAAGAACAGGGTGAAAGGTTCCGTCAGGACATCAAAGATATGGAGCGCAAATATCATGGGAGATGGGACTGGAACATACAAACTTGCGAAGGATTGCAGAGACAGAATAAACTCCAAATGTTTTTCATGCGGAAGAGAAGGCCATCTAGCTAGACATTGCTCAAGAGCTACCCAACGGGAGGACAGGGGCCACGTTCACCGGATACAAGACTGTCCAGATGAATACCACAAGAAATTGTATATAGACAAGAAGATGGTCATCGGGTTTATAGATCTGGGAAGCGATTGTGTCACATTGACCAAGGGTGCTGCAGAGCGATTAAATATTCTGTATTCTCCGGAGCGGTCACCAAGAACATTGAAAGGATTCGGGAGAGGGGAGTGCCGGTCATTGGGAACAAAAATGGCAAGATTAAGGGTGGACCAAGCTGACATTGACGCAGAGATAATAATCGTCCCAGACGACGCCCAAGAAGAAGACTTGATTGTCGGCAGAAGCGCGCTGGATCGGAAGGGCATCATCGTTATGAAAACGGCTGGCAAGTTGGACATCTTATTGGAAGGAAAGGACGAGGGAGAAGCACAACATACAGAATTGAATGTCAGAAAGATCACAGAAAGGGCACATTCCATTGGAGGAGATATTCCATGGGGACAACGTTGCAAGCGACGACGTCAAAAGATTACAAAGTCTAATAACGAAATATCGGCAGTGTTTCGCTAGAAATGGGTCAGAGGTGGGAAGTACAAAATTGACAGAGATGAAGATCGAGTTAACAAAGAAGGAGACCATCCAAAGCAAACCTTATAGACTACCGTATCCTCAACGCGCGGTGGTAAATGAAACAGTACAAGAGCTCCTTTCGTCGGGAATCATTCGGGAATCCTCCTCGGAATATGCGAGCCCGGTGTTGCTGGTGAAGAAGAAAACGGGAGATGAACGACTCTGCGTTGACTACAGAAGATAGAATGCCATTACTAAAAAAGAACATGCCATGGTATCCCCGATAGAAGAGCAGCTTGATCAGCTAGCTGGACAAAAGTATTTCACAACCCTTGATGTAGCTTGTGGATATTACCAAGTGCCTGTGGAGGAGGCATCGAAACACCTGACCGCTTTTGTGACAAGTGAGGGACTGTACGAGTTCAATCGGGTACCGTTCGGATTAGTAAATGCCCCAGCGGTATTCACCAAAATGATGAAAATTATTGAGAGAAGGATGAGCCCACTCAAGATCTCCATCTACATGGACGACATATTGATACCGAGCAAGACAATTGAAGAAGGACTCATGAAGCTCGAGAATTTCCTGAAGGAAATGGAAGAAGAGGGCCTGACACTGCGTTTGAAGAAATGCAGGTTTTTCCAGAGAAAAGTGGACTTTCTGGGCTATGAAATAACCTCGGAAGACATAAGACCTGGAAAAATTAAGACGGCAGCGGTGTCCAACTTCAAGAAACCTTCGAATATTCATGAAATAAGACAATTCTGCGGTCTGGCGACATTTTTCCGAAGGTTTATTGAACGCTTTGCAGAATTAGCGAAGCCTCTGACCAAACTCTTACGCAAAGACGTGGAATTTATGTGGGGCGAAGAGCAGAAGCAAGCATTCGAGGAAATTAAACAGAAACTTAGTACGAGACCTCTTCTAGTTTTGTACAACCCAATGGCTAATCACATGATACACACGGATGCTAGTAAGTCGGGATTTGCGGGTATATTGCTTCAGGAAGAAAGCGAAGGTTGGAAGCCAGTGGCTTATTACAGCAGGCAAACCAGTGACGTGGAATCAAGATACCATAGTTATGAATTAGAAGCACTGGCAGCCACAGAGACAGTAGAGAGATTCAGGATATACCTTTTAGGAAAACATTTCAAAATAGGCACAGATTGTAATGCCTTGAAGGCAACAATGACCAAGAGAGACATTATACCCCGAGTTGGGAGGTGGTGGTTGAAGCTTCAGGAGTTTGATTTCGAGTTGATATACAGACCCGGAGTTCAGATGCAATATGTAGATGCCCTTAGCCGACAACCACAATCAGAAACCAGTCAGGTGGATATTGCCTCTCTCAACGTGTGGACAACCAGGATTAGCCAGGAGGACTGGTTACTCACCATGCAGATGCAGGACAAAGAGTTGCAGAGTATCTGGCAGACACTTCAAAAGGACCCAAAGACACCAGAAGGAAAGCAGATACACACAGACTATGTCGTGAAAAATGAGAGGGTTTGCAGATGCGCGGGAGAGAAATCTTTGTGGGTGGTGCCGAAGTCGGTTCGGTGGCAGGTTGTAAGGGGAAGCCACGACGAAATGGGACATTATGGCGAAGAAAGGACTTTGAAACATCTGAGACAGTATTTCTGGTTCCCAAGAATGAGCAGATACGTAAAGAAATATCTTAGGGGGTGCGTAGAGTGTGCCTATCACAAGCAGCCAACTGGTAAAAGGGAAGGTGAAATGCACAACATACCCAGAGTCGCCGCTCCTTTTCAGACTATTCATATGGACCACCTCGGACCATTTCCCGAGAGTTCCAGCAAGAATAAATACGTCATAGCCTGTGTCGATAACTTCTTTAAATATGTGATCTTGCGGGCGGTCAAGACAGTAGAAACGAAACCTGCCTGTAAGTTTCTGGAAGAAATTATTGGGATTTTTGGGTCTCCAGTGACCCTGATCACTGACCAGGGCACAGCATTTTCAGCGAAATCCTTTGAAGAAGTGTGTGTACAAAATGATATTAAACACATAAAGAATGCCACCGCTACTCTCAGAGCAAACGGTCAGGTAGAACAGGTCAACAGGACGATCCTGAATGCAATTATGACCATGACAGTGCGAGAGGATGGAAGAGATTGGGATAAGAATATTAGAGAAATACAGTGGGCAATGAATAGTTTGACCAATAAGACTACGAAATGTACACCACATGAACTCTTATTCGGCTACCAGGTGAGGACAGCATTAAGAAATAAGATCATACTAACGTTAGAACGGTCCAGGGACCCGGAAGAAGAAGGGTTAGAGAGTAAGAGACAGAGTGCACTGGTAGAGATAGAACGAGAACAGAGGCGGCAAAAGATTAGATTCGACAGTATCCACCGGCAACCTACAAAATACAAGGTAGGAGACCTAGTCTTGGTGCTGAGAGAAGCCGCAAGTTGCGGCATGTCACGAAAATTGGCCGCCAAATACAAGGGACCATACCAAGTAGAAAAGGTGCTACCATATGACAGATATATTTTAACAGATATCCCAGGTGCGCAGAGAACGCCGAGACATTTCCAATCCGTGTTCGCGGCAGACAGAATGAAGAGATGGTGTCAAGGGGAAGAAGAAGGACCGGATATCACCAGCTCCGAGGAGGAAGAGGACTCCGGAGTCGGGGACGACTCCGAGGTCAGGATGGCCGAGCTGTTAGGACGACGAGTGACGAGGAGCATGGCAGCACTGTCCACTAAGCGACACGGCGGAGGGGAAGGGAAGCTAGGGAACGGAGGGAGGGAAAAGACAGGGGGCAGTGTGTGATGAGCGAGCGGAGTGCATGGATGTAGACGAAGACAGAGTAATAAAGGAGTGATTTTGAAAGAGAGTTTTGTGGCGTTTGTTACCCCGGCATCCTTACATATATATAGATTTTAATTCAACCGCGAAAGCCATAAAATATATGTTGTTTGATAACTGTACATGGTGTAATGGACTTAGCATTGGTATTAATATGTAAATCGAAAACCTGAACTTGGTTAGGCTCATTGTAACGTTAGCATCACGTGTCCTTTTACCCTTGTTAACTGCGCATTGGACAATAAGACGCTGTAGTATTCGTCAGTGGCGGCATCGTGGCATATTTTTTTGCAGCCTTCGGCAGTGCTCTAGTGAGGCATCCACGCCGTTGATATCTACGGTGCTAATTGATACATGATGGCTGACTCCATGAAATACGAGGTTCAAAACAAAGATTGAGTATGCATACTATTACTGAGCAAAATTTGTGAGCTTCACAATCTGAATTTGACTGCGACAGCACAGTGACAGTAACACCGACAGGTAGATTCGGTGGTGCAGCAGCGCACAGTCTAAAATCGGGCTAAGGCACGGACACAATTCATAAACAAGTATAAGTATACCTTAAGTGATATTAAAACCTATACATGTACCCATTATTTTACGGCCGGTGTAGTTTTTTCTCCCATTCCATTCATTTCTCCAAAGCAATTCACCGTCTAATATTATTTCCTATTTCTTACGTGAAGTAAAAATGCTCTCAATTTATGGAACAATCTGAGGTGAACCTTATTCACAGATGTGCTCTGTGTTCCGTTCCAATGCATTTGCACTAATATTATTATATCTACTTGTGGTATTTGAACATCATTTCTGTTCATTTGCCATCAGTAAGCATTTATATTAAAGATCGCAACACACCGAGTGGTGTTTACTCACTTAAGTAAAACATGAAAGGGTGGCCGTGAAAGAACCTGTGCTCCAATTTTAGCATTTATTCACAAATCTGTACAGCCACATAAGTGCGAGAGTACTTGCATATTGTAAACACTCCTTTCACTCATTGTGAGGAATACGACCATGCAGATCGCCAACATTTGCTTCACTTTTATCAACTTCCAAGACTCACTTCAAGATAGCTGGCGTGTATCAATTGTTCAGCAATTAGAGATCACACCTCAGGAGTCCCATGTCTTTATGCTAAGACTGCTCTTAAAGTATCAACCAGATCACCGGACCAGACCAAGCTACAAAATAATTTTCAGTTGAGAATGTAATCGTATGAATTTTGACTCTCAACGCCAATCCACAGGATGAACAGGTAACTTGAGACGCTTCGGAAGTGGGAGTTGGTCGACTGCACAACTGACGTTGCGACGTGAAAGAAATCAGCGGTTGGATGGTGTGCAAAGACCAACCACCCATCCAACGGTTCTGACTGTTTTCGTGGGGAGATAGAGGATGCTTTCGATTTAGTATGGCGATCGACGGCAGTTTTGCTAATCGATCTTGCTTTGTTCAGCTCTCCTCATAGCGGAGAGCCACCGAAAGCCAGCGATAGACGGCTATTCTGCTAAATCGAAAGCAATGCGGCGTGGCAATTGCCATCTACCGCTGCCTATAGCTGCAAATCAAAAGCACCCAGAGTTCCTCCAACAGTTGTCCCCGACAGTTTGGTGTTCTGGTCGCAACGTGTGTATCAGCTTTAAACAAGATCACAGACCACGTCAAGTCAGTGGCTTACTAAGTGCTACGGGCAACTGGTGGTGGCTATTAAGCGGCAAGAAGTGCTTGACTCCATCTCGAGAAGTAACTGAAGTCTTATATTTTATTCTATTCATTTTGTAGTTCTTTGTTTTACAGCAATATGACAATTGGCCGAATATCAAAGACGATTAATCGGCAAAATAGCAAAATTGCCAATTAATCGGTGCTACCCTACTCAAGATGCACTACTGAGTGGTCGAGCGTGAGGGAGGATAGGAGAGTAGGGTGGCCCAAAAAAAATTTGAAAGTTGAATGGGCAGATACATTTTCTGGGGTATTTCATTAATAAAAAACTATAGAAAATTTTAGCTTGTTCGCACAGTATTTGACACTGCTGGAACAGAAAACTTATCAATGATGAGCGTGAGAAACAGAACTTGCTGATTGTAATACAGACCTTAGCAATTTTTTTGATAGAATGACAGAATTTTTTTGGTATGGAAATGTTAAGGATAAATAGAGTTTAAAGTTAATTTAAACCTTTTTCAACCCATTAAAAATGAAGACTCAGTGTTTCAACCTGAAGGTTAGTGTGGATAGGTGAGCGTAGAGCTCAACCCAGACTAAGCCATAGGCGTGTGAATTTCACACGTGCAGGGTAATGGGGCCAATTCGAGGATATTTTTGGGGGGGGTTCGAAGACTTCACCTGAATTGGAATCCGAGATCCTCTGATTAGTAGCAAAGCGCTCTACCCACTAGGCCACCATGCTCCCAAAAATTAAGAAACACATAAAATAATAACATTTGTCATCAAGGATTTTTTTATCAGGTTTTTCTTTCGTTTAACCATTATTTCTGCGGTAGAATCCCGAAAACAGGAGAATTGCCTCTGTAAATTAGGCAATTTGAACCTGAAATGTTGAAACATGATTTGACAGGGTCAAATATTGTGCAATCAAGCTGAAATTTTCTATGGCTTGCTAATTTATGAAATTGACCCAGGTAATGCATCCGCCCCCTCAACTTTCTTAAAATTTTTTTTTTTGGCCACCCTAATCGGGGGTTAGACGTCCAGAGGGGGTCAGGTGTCTGGAGGGGGAAGATAGGCATCCGGAGGATGACTCTGATGGGGACTAGTTACCGCAACGTCGTCACCCTGAAAAGGTGATCGCTTGCCCAGTTGCACGTTCACAGGAGTGAATTTATTGTCAATAAAACAACTTATTTTATTACTCTGTTTTTTTCTACTTTTTCTTTTAAAATTTTTTATATTTATTTGATATCTATATTTTTATTAGGTTGTGTTTAGCAAGGAAAATCCATATTATTTGTGAAACGTAAAGATCACTTTGGCTCTTATATAAACTGCGATATTATAGCCTGGAAATTTTTTAAAATTAATCCTTGAAAACCTGGAATTAAGTTTTTATTGTGACTTTTGTGGACACCCTGTTCAATGTCACTGCAAAGTAAGGAGAGAGAACGTGGAATTTTTTCTTATAATTCAGCAAATGGATAAAGGTTGTGAACTGGTGCATGCAGATATGAAAAATGGAATTGTTTGCTGAAAATGTTAATTTTTCCCTGAATAAGTTCCTTTAAAATGCAAGTGGTGTAATATCTAGAAGAGTGAAAGCAAAATATTTGATACACGGAAAGAAATTTGTAGTTTGGAAGGTTTGAACCAGACTAAAAATATTACTTGGCCAGTGTGTTCTCTAAAGGCGTGTTTACTCAGTTCATGTACCAGCACAAGTACGTGGCTGGTTAGATGCAGGGGAAAATTCTCTCTCTCAAATTCAAATGTAGAACAGGGGCTATTTTATTACGAGTGCATCATGGCTTTGCTCAATTTTGGGTATTTACATGGTGTAATTTTTAACATTGAATGTGTTCATGCATCCACTTATGCGAATCCATGGGTTGTGTAAACCCAGTGTGATACTGTAGCTGTTAACCGTTTGGATATTTAAATAAGTCAATGGAGAATAGTGCCAGTCTGTGCACAGTGGGCTGAATTGTGCTAGTATTTTTTTTTAAATAGTTGATTGTCAATATTTTGAGAAGGGTCACCATCCTGAAAATGCCATAAAACGTTGATTTTATGTAGTTGGAGGAACCAAAAAGGTGGCAGTTCAATTCAATGTGTAAAATCAAGATTGATAACAATGCCTGATATGTTAACCCTCTATACCCACTGCGACTTGGAGGTAATGTATCAAGTAAACAGTAAAGCGAGGCTTTGTACACAACAGCAAAAACATTTTTTGTGAGAAACTCCATCTTTGTATGAAAATGACATCAACAATACTAGGCAGAGTAATGAATGCAAATTTAGCAAATGTAAAAAGGTCACCTCCCATATATATTATTATTAGTGATGGGTCGATTCGATTCCTCGATTCTTCGATTCCTCGATTCTATGCCAAGAATCGGAATCGAAAATGAGTATTTACCAAGGTGAAAAATCGATTCCGATTCCAGTAGTACTTCAAACCACAAATTTATTTACGACCGTGCTTCCAAAAGTCATTTGAATTTTCGCGCCATGTAATCGTAAAAACAAAACATTACTCGCTAAATAGGAGAAATGATTTGCTTAGACCTGCAACCCTTCTCTATTGTAGAAAACGTAGGATTTGTCAAACTTATGGAATTACTGGAACCTCGCTTTACCATGGTATCTAGGAAAACTCTATCGAATTGTGTTATTCCCAAAATGTACAACCAAACCAGAGAAAAGGTAGAAGATATGATAAAAATGATAAAATTTGCAGGAATAACCACAGATTTGTGGACTTCTAATGCGCAAGATGACTATCTTAGTGTAACGGTGCATTTCCTTGATGAGGAATTCAATTTTAAGCACTTATGCATTGAAGTGATCCCATTCCCTGAAATATCGCATTCAGCTGTGAATATACCCACATTTTTGGAGATGACTTTATCTGATTGGGGCCTACAGGAAAAGATAGCGTGTGTTGTTCGTGACAATGGACGCAATGTTGTTGCTGCTTTAGAAAGATCATCATTTAGGCATTTTTCATGCTTTGCACATACATTGCAACTTGTATTAAAAGAAGGATTTTAAAACTGCAAGTCAATAATGAATCTAACAGCAGCCTGCAGAAGAATTGTAGGCCACTTCAAACATTCTTCTAAAAACGTTAAAATTTTGAAAAAATACCAGAAACTGGCCCAGATTCCCAATCATAGACTAATTCAGGATGAGCCTACTAGATGGAACACAACTCTTCATATGTTTAAGCGAATTCTGGAACAAAAACAAGAAATTACACTGGCATCTGGTGAGCTCAAACTACCAATAGATTTAACCCAGGGACAGTGGGATATGATCAAGAATAGTATTTCTATACTGGAAGTTTTTGATGCAGCAACTCTGCAAGTTAGCTCTGAAAATGTAACCCTGTCTGAGGTAAGTTCATTTCCTTGATAATTTCAAAGTACCTCGTTTGTTTGTTTATTTTTTCTGAATTCTGCATTCTATGGTATAATTATTGGTCCTCACAAAAGATGAATGTTATTTTGATTAAAGGTAATTCCACTGGTGCATTTACTGGAACATGAATTGAAGAAGCCCGCTCCAACAGGTTCAGGCCTGCAGGGATTAAAAAATGACCTGTTAGCAGCACTGTCCAAATGTTTCATGAATATAGAAGATGACTTTTGTTGTTCTCTTGCAACAATATTAGATCCCCGGCTGAAGAAGGAGCCATTTTCTAACCAAAGGCATTTGGAGACTGTAAAGATGACACTAATAAAGGAAGCCAAAAAAATTCAGCAGGTAAGGTGATTGTAATTGCAACTAGTGAAGCCTCGTATTTAAAAAAATTGTATTATTTCCTGATTTTTTTTTTTTTCAAATTAGATTGAAGGCAGTGGCACACCACATCCGGAGGTGCAAATTCAGCCTAGGGAGCCTGTGACAGGTATATGGTCAAGGTACAGTGATGTGTTTGGAAAGGTACCCAAAGACACCATAGCAAATACTGTTGAAGCTGAAGTGGAAGCTTATTTATCAGAGATGAATGCACCACCAAATTCCTTCCCTGGGGAATACTGGAAGGCTTGCTTCTCCTACCCAAGGCTGAAAGTATTAGCCAAAAAGTTTCTTGCCATACCGCCATCCACTGTGTTCAGTGAAAGACTTTTTAGTTCAGCAGGAAAAATATGTGATGTAAAACGCAACAGGCTTGATCCTGACAGAGTGAAGATGCTTTGCTTTCTGAGCAAAAATTTAAAATCTGTAAAGGGAGACTAAATTTGTAAGACATTATTGATAATGATCAGATATTTTCAATAAAAGATAGCTATTAAAGATGATACTTTTATTTTAAATTTAAACATGAGTGTTAATATTCTTTAGTAATACCTATGAGATAACACCACTTTTCAGGTATGTTCTGTTCTGAAATTAACAATTATATTTTAATTACATAGTAATGATATGAGTGATGCTTTTGTTAACTGATTCTTTCACAGAGGAATAATTTTTTACGTGGTTGTCTTGTTGTCTGGAATTAAGTGATATTTTTCATGGAGCCTATGGCATCAGAATCGATGGAATCGGTATTGGTAGAATCGGAATCGAAATGTCAGAATCGGGATCGGAATCGCTAAAATTTTGGAATCGACCCATCACTAATTATTATTGAGATATTTGTGTTCTAAAATGACATTTTGTGATATTTTTCGGGCACTACCTCCATGGCATCAAACATTCAACTGTAAACGTTTAAGTTGAGCGTGGTTGAACTCCCTCGTTCTCGGTCTAAGTTAGGGGTGGATACTTTCACACAATCGTTAAAGCATTCATCACTACCCGTGGATTCTTCTTGACTTCAGATTTGAAGTTAATGTTGACGCCAATTGTAAACTGGGCTTTCAATTCCTTGAATTTCTTTCTAAGAGAGCGGGAGAGAGAAACATTTGTGGTCCTCTGCGGATATTTTACCTTTAATTGAGTTTTGCAAACCACTTCCCTGGAAAATCACGGCACAACACTGGGATATTTAATTTGCCCCTGGAGTGATGCAATGTGCAGATTACCTCCGAGGTACAAACTCCCGATTCACGAACTGGCAAAATTTCGGTCCCTTGAATTTCGTTATTCAGAGGTTCAACGGTTCTACCAAATATAATGGAAGGCCATTATTTTGAGGGCGGCTTATAGCAAGAAGGCCATTATAGCAAGAAGGCCATTATAGCAATTGACTATTTGGCCATTGTTGGTCACAATGTTAAATGTATATGGAGTTTGTTGTTTATCACAAGTGGTCATTTCTGATGGACCGCCATAATAAGTCCATTTCGCCATGATTATCGTCCAGGATGCATAACCTATGGGGGTCATTTGTCACACTTGAGACTAGGACAGTTATACAAAGTTTTGGTAATTTGCGAAAACCTTTCACTCAGAATGAAAAAACAAAGGAATCCTAAGTTTTTTGTATGGGCTCGCGCGTTACATATAGCAACTCAGGGATTTTTGAGGAGGAGAATTGGAGAATTAGGAGAGCAGGGAGTAGAGCTGGGTGAATATTACAATAAGGGGCTTTGCTGCTCGCCTAAACAGCGGAAGCATACCTTTACTTGTGTAAACTTGAAGTTTGCTGTTTTTTATTATGAGTGTTACCATGGAAAATAAAAAAGTAATTGGATTTGGCTAAGAAATTCGAAATCATTCAGGAATGTGACAGAAAAAAACACCAATAAAACAGAAATTGGCTGACAATATGGTTTAACTTCGCCCACCGTTATACTTCTGGAAAACAAAGAAAGTCACTGCTGCCTTTAAACTTGGAAATGCCAGAGGGAGTAGTAAGAAACTTCGACTGGTAGGTGTGTTCCATTAGAATCAGTGTTATTTGAATGATTCACCCAGGAAAAAAGTATTGGAGTGGCGAAAGTACTCATGTGAGTGCTCAAGCTCTGGAGAATTGGATGTCCACTCAATTTGATCCTGGCATCTTATGAGCCAAAGGGAGAAATTTGGTTAAGCACTGGTTTAAAATTCCCTCACCTTAAAAATATTCTTTAGGAACATTTATACTAATTGTTTCCACCTATTTAGGATGTGTGCAATGCAGATGAGATGGCTCTAATTTATAATTTTTCTTCCGGAAAGCATTGGTCGTTAAGAGCGACCAGTGAAATAAAATGAAGCCATTTGTAATCAGTAAGTCAGTGCATCCTCGATCATTTTGCGGACAGCGAACAATTCCTTGCACCTACAAGTCCAGTACCAAAGCATGGATGATATCGCAGGTTTTTAGCAGTGGTTTCCTGTGTTTGATGCAAGAATGAGGAGGAATAAATAGGAAAGTCGTAAATCTCTGTACCACACATCCCATTATAATCGGCACTCTTCCACAATACCAGCAACAATGCCGTTTCCAATCCAGTCAACATCTTCATGGCATAGCTATGCCATGAATGTACATGTGCATGAATGCTGAAAATATTCATCGGAGATTTTCCCATGCAAGCGTACAAACGTTGTATATTTTCATTTCTATGCTTTCCCCCTTTCTGGCGCTCGCAGGTACTCAGCTTCTGTTTCGCGACCCAATGCAGAGGGGATCAGGCCTTTCCCTTGGGATCCAGGAGCAGGTTCCTGGACCCTTTGTTGTGTTAGCACCATCTTTGCGGAAAGGGTCCATTGTCATATGATTGTTTATTCATTGATTTTGGTAAATAAATATGTGTTGCATTCTCAAAAAATATGAAATAAGAATTGAACTCCTTGTCTTTTGGTGAGCGTTTACAATTTTTAAGCAAAATTCTACCGTCAATATTAACTGATATCTTGATTTCTAGATAAATGTCATACCATTGTTTGATAATGTGTATCTGGAATATTTTGTTTCAATATTTGTTCTATAGGTTTTGAAATTCGCTCAAGTATTCATTAGATTGATTTTATAAAAAGGATATTTTTCCTGTGTTGTTAAATAATACTTCTCATCCTTCAATCTCTCAGAGTCAATAATTCCGATTTATGTTGATCCGTATTGAATGATCTCTTCATCATATTTTCAGCGGTGGAAAACAGTGGTTAAATGCAGTGGTGTCCAAATTTCTCACAGTGGAGAGGGAGTGGTATTCAAGCCCAGAACAAAAATGTCAACCTCCAAAGCCATAAAGTACTGAGACAGAAATGAAGAGAAACTTTATTTTCAAAAATGTTGGGGATACAAAGGAGAATTACTTATACTGAGAAAAACGTAATTATTCCGATGGATTCAATTCCAGAGAAGCTCCACTGGAGTATTGTATTCCTGTGGTGGCGCAAACTTTGCAAACGATACTACAGAGGTCATAGCTGTAATGGATAATATGCTTTTCTGAGAAAAAAATTTTTATCTCAGCTAATGCATTTCAAGGAAATATATAGTTAATGCGGTGAAATCTTCTCGGGTTTTCCACCGGGTCAGGTCGTTGTGGGCCGACGTTTCGATAGCTACCACCGCCATCGTCCTCAGGGCATGTCAGTATCGAGAAAGGTGCCTCCTTATATGCCTGGCCGTTTTCGTGCCAAAAAGGTCAGGTCGGCTCTGATTGGCTAGCGATGTTCTTCTTCCTCTCCGCCTTTATTCTGCGAAGGGCTGGGTTCCAAGCCTCGCTTAGAGCGTAGCCCGTGTCCCGGTTAAAGTTTTTCTTTTCCATCCGGATCTCTATGGATTCCTTCGTCAGTCGTTCCCAGTATCCGTTGGATCGGCCGAGTAGTCTGGTGTCGTCAAACATTATGCGGTGGTCCTTGCTTAGACTATGTTCTGCCACCACGGATTGTTCCGGATGGCATAGTCGGATGCACCTCATGTGCTCCTTAACTTGCGTCTCAATGGTCCGGCCCGTCTCACCAATGTACACTTCACCACATTCGCAGGGAATTCGATAAACTCCCGGTGTTTTAAGTCCGAGGTCATCCTTAACACGGACAAGTTGGCTTCTTAGTTTCTGAAGTGGCTTGTGGACGGTCCGGATATTGTACTTCCCTAGAATTCTAGAGATTTTCCCTGAGATCGTTGCGATGTATGGCAGACAGGCGCTGGCAACCGGCTTGTCGTTGTCCTCAGGTGTTTCTTTCCGATCCGTGAAGGCCCTTTTCAGGGCCATGGAGATGTCCTTCCCCGAGTAGCCATTCTGTTGGAAGGTCTTCTTTAGGTGTAGAATTTCGGCTGGCAGGCTCTCTTGATCGGCAATGGACCGCGCTCGGTGTACTAACGTTGAAAGTACTGCTCTCCGTTGTGATGGATGATGGTGACTCTGCGCGTTCAAATACAGATCCGTGTGGGTGGGCTTTCTATAAACTCTGTGTCCCAGAGTACCATCCTCCTTCCGGTAGATAAGAATATCTAGGAAGGGTAGAGTGCCGTCATTTTCCCTCTCCATGGTAAACTTGATGCTTCCGTGCTGTTGGTTCATGTGACTGAAGAAGGATTGGAGGGCCTCGGTTCCGTGAGACCACACGATGAACGTGTCATCTACATATCGGTAGAAGCATTTGGGCTTCAGTACCGCCGTGGAGAGGGCTCTGTCCTCGAAGTCTTCCATGAAAAGATTCGCTATTGCTGGTGAGAGTGGAGATCCCATCGCAACGCCCTCGGTCTGTTCGTAGAACCTCCCATCGTAAGCGAAGTAAGTTGACTTGAGGACATGGTGGAAGAGATTGACAGTTTTGGCATCAAAACGAGTCACCAGCAGTTGAAGAGTGTCATCTAGGGGGACGCGAGTGAACAGGGACACTACGTCGAAACTGACCATGATGTCACCTGGTTCAAGTCGAATCGAACGGAGTGTCTTGATGAAGTCGGCCGAGTTGTTGACGTGGTGCTCACATCTCCCGACGTAGGGTGAGAGAAGGCTGGTCAGGTATTTGGTGAGGCAATAGGTTGGTGAGTTGATGGCACTCACGATGGGTCTCAAAGGGACTCCCTCTTTGTGAATTTTTGGTAGCCCGTAGAGTCTAGGTGGAACTGGTGCCTGTGGTACAAGCGTCCTTGTCTCTACTTGGAGAGCAGATTTCTTTATCAGCTCGATGGTCTTCCTCACTTTGCTCTCCGTGGGATCACTAGAAAGCGGTCGGTATGAGTTGTCCCAGAGAATCTCTTCAATTTTCCGGTGGTAGTCCATCCTCGTCATGACGACGGTGGCGTTTCCTTTGTCCGCAGGGAGGACTGCTAGGTCTGCATTCCTACGCAGCTTGTGGATGGCAGTCCTTCCTCCCAGGTCAGGTTAGGCTTGGGCACGACGGCCCTTTTCAGGGCCATCGCGACTTCGTTGCGAATCTCATCTGCGGTTTCACGTGGCATCTTCTTGATCGCTTGCTCTACTCTGCCAATTATGTCTGTGAAGGGGATCGACTTCGGGGTGGGGGCAAAGTTGAGGCCTTTTGACAACACGGAAATAGTTGTCTCGTCGAGATTTTCCTTTGTCAAGTTGACGACTATTCGTTCTCGGTCTAGCTCGGATGGTGACTCCAAATGCATGTTGAGTCGATCATACTTCGACTTCTGTCTCTCGGTGTAGCTTATTAGAGCTCGTTCACCCTGTATAGTCATGACCTTATCGATGTACTCCCAGTCAAGGGGAGAGAGAAAGGCCGCCAAACGCAGATGGAGTGACTTAAGCTTCTGTGCATTTCCGTCCAGTACCATCCTCTCGTGGTGGATTCGTTCCCGGACCAATGCATGACTGGCCCTTAGCATGATTTCTTTCTGATGGGTGTGGGCCTTATTTCTCGATACTGACATGCCCTGAGGACGATGGCGGTGGTAGCTATCGAAACGTCGGCCCACAACGACCTGACCCGGTGGAAAACCCGAGAAGATTTCACCAGCATAATACACCGGGAAAGAACTAAATCATATATAGTTAATGCGGTTTGTCAAGGGCAAACTTGGAATCAAATAAGGGTATTTCAGGAGCACATATTTGTGCATTGGAATTGGTTTATGCATTAAATCTGTTAATATTGATGGTAGAGTTTCATTTAAAATTTGTAAATGCTTAGTAAAAATGAGAAATTCATTTCAAAGTCATTTGAGAGCAAGCACCAAATATGCATGTAGTAAAACCAATAAATAAACAAGTTGTTGATTGCGAACCCATGCCACTGGGAAGGTTGTACTCCTGCAAAGGGATTAGCTCAACTGCCCTCGGAGTCCGAGATAATGGTGAGGTCCCTGCTGGGAAGGGTCGAAAAAGATAGGAGCTGAGTGTGAGTGTATCTGCGAGATACTGTATGTATACCTGCGAGAACTTTCTTCACAGATGCCTCACAAAAATGGTCCGTACTCGTAATGGTCGTAAGGGAAGGAAGAGTCTCTTGGTACTCAGTTCAGTAGACATGCATAGGAGAGAATTCCGCCATCTCAAAAGGGTTAAAGTGGTCCTACTTTGGGTACAACAGTTGAAGCCAAACACCCCTCTCAATCATGATAGGATTGGTCTCACTTCTTGTTCCAGAATGTGGCAAAATTTATCCGCGTTAGACTCACTCTACCAGGAAGAGATGGGTGTAATCTGAAAGTATCTCTCCAACTTATCTCTGTCTTCATCTCATTTTCCCACGACCAGTTCATCTTCGATCCAGGAGGCATCCACAAGTGAGGGATGGGTGTGGGCGTCTGAGCCCAGGGGTAGTTGCACGAAATTTGAGTCAGAGCATTATAGACAGAGCCCATTGAAATATGTATTAGGAGTGGTTTCTGAAGCAAATGGCTCATTTGTTGTTATTAAAAAGAGTACCCCTGAACCCTTCTCGTTTCTCTAATTATCGAGTGTCATGTGTACAGCTTTCTCCCTGTGACGATTTTCTTGTTACAAGTTGATTTAAAGAAATGTCATTAGGACTACTAATAGGGTTTTACATGCATTGGTACGCAGTGTTGAACGGAAACTGTCAAACAGGGAAGCAGAATCCATTCCTGGGCATGTGAACCTGGGTTAAGCGGAATTGCAAAAAAATTCCATGCACAATTTTTAACCATAAGGAAGTAAAATCCTAAAATATTTTTAATGCCCTCTCCCTAGAAAACAATCCTAAGAATGGAAGGGTCAAAGGTGTCGTTAGCACACTATGGTCTACCTCATTATTGGCTGACATGTCGCAGGAGGGACTCAGGACAATGCAGCATCGACCTTGACCAAAACACTTCCATGATTCCCTCATCCTAACGTTAACCCTCCCCCAGTGGCCATTTTACCAATTGTTCTACAGCACTCTCCCCTCTACTTTCCCATCAACCCATTTCTCTTTCTTGACTATTACTCTAACCCACATTTGCACGCATGCTTGGAATGGTTTGTGCAATCTAAATTTAGGACTAGAACTACTGTTTCATTATCTCATAATAATTTTGTCTACGTGTAAAATTTGAGTCAAACCAACCTTTAAGGCGATGAATGTTATGGTCATAATATGGCTTTCAAGGTGTTTTTTGAAATTTCCGACCCTGGGTTACCCGGAAACCTGTCTTATCCAGAAAAAAATTATGGCCCCTAGATATTCCGCTAAAGGCAGGTTTCACTGTAATCATTTATTGAGTGAAATTATGATTAAAATACTTTCTTCTGTCTTCTTTGATTTTACCTTAATATTCAAAGAAGTCAGAAAGCGGCTGCTTGCACAGAGTTTCATGTCACAAAAATCGACCTACAACTGAACTTCCATAATCGTGCTAATTACAATTTTCTTGAAATTTTTAGTGAATATCATTTTACCTATGATAGCTAATTGATCAGAACTTAAGTGACCAGGGAATACTTTAAGCAGATAAAACTAATGAGATTTCTCTTGAACATTAAAAAAATAAATAAAAAATTAAGTTTTCTTTCACAGCTCAAAAGATTTAGCATTTTATTATAAAACAAATAATAGCAAAACTTGGAACACCACTGTATGTTGCAAGTAATTATCGGTCTCATAACCAATCTCTTGATAACTATTGCTTCGAGCATGTCGTCCAAAAGCTACCTCAAGATAACACTACTGTCGCACCCATAAAATTCGTCCCATTAAAATTCTTCATACTCCACGTATTTATTATGGCTTTTAATTTTATTAAATTCGTAATTTTAAATTCCATTTCTTTGCACCTCAGTTCAAATTCATTCATCTTTATTTCCGTCTTTTAATCTCCCCTCCTTCTCCATTATATTACTTGTTCTTTGTAGGATTTTCTCTTTTAACTTTTGCTCCGTATCCAAAAGCTTACATTATTTGGCATGAATTTCCTATTCCAGTGATTTTTCGTGAGTTTTCTCTGTTTATTTGAATCGCTTATTTGCCATAGGCTAGAAGGAGATGTTGCACAATTCTTTGTGTTCCTTATTTTTTTTGTACTTTCAATTCGCACCATGTTAGTGGAGGGAGGTATACATTGAATGTCTGTTTCACCATTTAGATCTCTCTATTGCACCGTTTACAGCTATCACATTGTTTGCACCTCTGGTTGGATAACTTGTAAACTTTTGTGCTCTCTTTCTTGTAAGCTTTCTACATTTGTAAATGCACTTCCTTTTACAATTGAAATTTAGGAATAGCAAAATGTTAAAGTTAAAAAGTCTTTATGAATAATCATTTACTTATTCCCATAGCGTTGAGCATGAGGTATATGTAATGAAGTATGCTGTCATCTTAGATCATTTAGATTTTGAAGAAACTGGAAATGTAAATACACTAGACCCCCGCTTTACGATGGGTTCAACTTACGATGGATTCGACATACCATCTGAGCTGATTTTGCGTGCGCTTTTTAAATTTTCAAATTTCTCCAATTTAGTTTTAAATATCGATGGTTTTTTAAATATTGGATTAATTATATTTTAAATAATTTTAATCCAGGATATTTCGTATGCATTGGCTCTGACCCGTGCACTGAATGGATTGGCACTGATGCTCTTTAAATCGATTCCTCATCCTAAAATAATGCCGATTCAACATACGATGGAATTTGCTTTACGATCGGTTCTCCGGAACAGATTTATATTGTAAAGCGAGGTTCTACTGTATGAACTTCTCCATAGAAATTAGAGCTGGTATCATAAGCATTTGGCAATGGCTTAAATGTGGGGGCAACATTGAAATAATTTTCTCTCCTGTGCTATCCAGTTTGTTTTGGAAGATACCCTCCGCTAGTTCTATATAACTCAACCTGTATCTTAATTCAGCTTGAAATAAAATTTATTTTGAAAATTAAAAAAAAGCGTCATATGAGAGTGAAATTTACCGGATCGTCATACTTGTCTTTCCGGGCCTTTTCCTTAAAAAAATTGTTCAAGGCATGGAGTTGCTTGCTCGTCCTTGTCCCCGTCTGGCTTACAGCATTGTATTTTACTGTAATTTCCTCCCATGCTGCCAATTTTTCTTTTAGATAGACAGCGTTTTTTCTCTTATTCTCGACAATTTGTTGCTTTTCTCCCGCCAGTTCGACGAGAATTTGTCTCTCAAAGTCATTGAAGCTCTTCCCTCGCTTTCTTATGCTAAACTTCTAAGTGTGTTTCGAACTTTTGCTCGTCAAGTTTATTTACTGTTGCTATGGGTGCAACAGTGGTGTTATCTTGAGGTAGCTTGTTCAACTACATGCTCGAAGCAATAGTTATCAAGAGATTGGTTATGAGACCGATAATTTCATGCAACCCGACAAACTTTATGAGTTCCATAACTTTACAGAACACATAACTATCTAATACATAGCGGAAGTTTCTTGCAATTGGCCATTAGTGATTATGGATTATGTTCTCAGCATAGCAAGTGCAGAGGAGTGCAGAGCATTCAATTTTCAGTGGTGAAGGTAGTTAGAGCGAAATATCATTTTACCTATAAATCAATGAATTTGTTCTCATTTTAAAGAATAATATATCACCCTTCTAATGACGCCAAAAATTCAATCCCTTACCACATTACTTTCCGAGATATTTGCCAGAAAATACCAGACCTTTTAAAAGGGAAATGGTATGTGTATGCACTCCAGAGAGACATTATTTACAAAATGAGGTATTTCTAACACTTAAATGTCGTAAAAAAATTAACGGCATGTAGTTTGTATGTTTCCTCAACTATATTTGAAAATTAATCATATCGTCACCACAGTAAGTTCTTCGGGATCACAAAAAAACCTGTTTTGAAGGAGCTTCAAACATACCGCATGAAAAAAATGAGTCAAGTTGAAGACTTTTTAGATATTTTCATTTGATTACTTACAATTTCTGTCACCATTAATAATGCAATATTTAATTTGTGTGTTTCGCAGCTAGTGACATTAAAACGTATAATTCGAATGTGGTCTCTATTATGATTAGGGAACTATCTCGCTCGTACTACCTTAAATCGGCAGTTGTCAAATATGAAGGTCCCGATACCAGCAAGACCCGCCCCTGCATACTTTCCACTCGCCCTACTCCTGTGACTCCTTTTGGCAATGGCCAGTGGATCATTATGGTCTGCTATGTCTTGAACTCTAAAATGTATAATCAGCAACAGGTAGTTTATATTGACCCAAGTGCATTGTTTAATGGCAAGTCCTTGAAATGTCTTGGAACAAGCGAGCTAACGCTGCTTTCATCTAAGAGTTTATGCTTTACTCTGAGCATTACTACAAAAATAATTGAATCATTAGAAAGAAATCACACTGTATTAAACAGTTCTAAAGACTCAGGTAGGCCTCCTTACAGGGGTTATTGCCAAATAGCAGAGAACTGGAGTGTGTTATCGTGTTGTGTTATGTTATGGAGAACCGAGCAAATCATGAGTGCATAAGATCACTCTAAAAAGCAGCTGTGAACACACAGTGAACAGTTGTTTTTTTTATTGTCTCTAGTTTGACTTGGATGTCACCATTTCATCGATGCCATGAAGAATGACCATGCCCTAGAATTGATCCTCCAGTTAGACTGGGCATTTGGTGCTGTATATTTCATGTGGGTCTTTGGATATTTCAGTCCATCGTTAGCTGTCCATTTTATGTGTTGGGATTCATTGCCATATTCAATAGTTGCAACTAGTGTAAAGAATTGGAAGTACTGCATAAAAAAGGAAATTTTGGCTATTGGGACAGAAGCATGGTTATGTAAAAACACAACTACTATGTAATATCAAGGTTTTGTCATTTAAATACCGCGTTTCCTGGGATAACACTATATTTTTATGCGACATCAAGACTTGCGTAAAATCGAGGTTCTAATGTGCATGTCTGTTAAACTTCACTGAGTTTGATTGTGATCGACCAATTGCCAATGGATGCCTTCCTTCTTAGGTTTTGGTTCTATTAAACAGTGCCTAATTCTCAATTTCAGTTGTGCTCAAGTGTTGGGCTTTAGTATCTCCATATATGCAGCTTGTAATGTTTGTCTTTTTTCTTAATTTTTCAGAGAGGATCAAGTACCTCGAATTGGTTGCTACAAACTACAGCTAAGCGGTATATTTGTTGGAGCTAAGGTCATGAGAGGATCAGATTGGGACTGGGGTAACCAGGATGGTGGAGATGGTTAGTCTTAGTAATTTATTTTATGCATGCAGGTACCAACCCAATGGCATATTTTTCAGTGGAGTAGAATAGAATGAGTTTTATTTTGCTCTGGGTTTCCCCATTAGAGCAAAAAAGAAAGTACATATCAAATTCTGCTTTGAACGGAAAAAAGAAAAAATATATATGTGGCCAACATCTCACAGTGATGAAAAGCAAAAAATTTCAGTCACAGATAATTAACACTAACTATAATGGAAAATATAATATATAAAAATGGAAAATATAAAGTCAATCGGAAAGAGAAAACAAACAAACAATGATTTCTCAGATGTTTTTTGAAACATAGTTCTATAATAGGATACAAATTTTAATTATAGACATATATGCTCCTTATAGTAATAATTAAATGGTTTTTCCTGAAAAACATTCAGAGAGGAAGAATTTTCTGTGTCTTTACTTAGCTAGTGAACTCATAACTCTGGTGTGAGCAATGTATTGCGATACCAGTAATATTGATTTATGCATGCACTAATGTAGTGTGTGACTTGCACGATAATTTGCACCGGATATAGAAATTAGAGGAATATACTTTCGATAGAAGAAGATCATATGCTCCGTGTCAGGCATAATATATGTACCTATATTAAGCAAGCTAAGTATTAAGCTAAGTCAGTGAAAAGTTTCTCTCGTGGATTCTATGCCATTCATATATTATTTATATGCCATTATGTATTTTGTACCAAAAATGACATGCCCATTAATTTTGTGAAATCACAATCATTATTCTTCCTTGGATTCAGCTTATTAGAGCGTGGTTATTTCCGAAATGATGGAGCTGAAAGAAGAGTCTGTTAGGAGTGCGGCTAAATGTGTACCTCCTTTCATAAGTAGAGTAGAGCGCCGATTATCCCACATCCGATTAACTGACCGTCGGATTATCCGACCATCAGTCCCTCAACAAGTTCCCCCCCTCTCTCCCTTTTGTACCCTCCCCTACTCTCTTTTTCCAACCCTCCCCTCTCCCCCCACCTGCTACCAGTTCTGACCACACTTGTAGACAGTAGCAGACAGACAGTGAGTCGCATACAGTGTTAAAGTCAACAAATTTGCTACTTTTTGCGGACAAAAAAGATTTTCCTGCAATAGGCAATTCATCAATACACATGACACTGTTGCATTATGGTGAGTCTACTGAATCTCTCTGCTCAGTGCTCAATGTATTCGCGACCTGGGCGTGTGAGTTGATTCAGTTTATATTGCTTCCGCGGACATTTTACGTTTGGCAAGTTTGCGTCGGCAAAATTATATATTTGAAATGAGTACTTCCGCAGGAAAGAGGAAGTGCATAGTATTAGATATTTCCGAGAAGTTAAGAATTATTGAAAGGGCGTCCAAGGGAGAGCTAATTTAGTGGCAGATTGTGGCATAGGAATCACTACAGTGCACGATATTTTAAACAATTAACCCAAGTTGTTGAACTATGCTTCAAAATCGGATAGCACGAGTGGACTTCAAAAGAGAAAAACAATGAAAGGTTCGGCTGTAACCGATGTGGACAATGCACTCTACCTATGGTTTCAGCAGAAGAGAAGTGAAGGAGTGCCTGTTAGTGGAGCGATTTAGTGTAAACAGGCACAGGTGTTCCATCAACAGTTGGGGACAAATGAAACATTCTCAGCATCTTCCGGGTGGTTGAAAAGATTTAAGAATCGCCATGGAATTCGAGAGTTGAACTTAGTCGGTGAAAAACTAAGAGGTGAGCAGGGGGCCGTGGGTGACTTAAAAAAGAGGTTCAATAGGATGATTGAACATTACAGACTAACTCCTGACCAATTGTACAGCGCTGATGAAACTGGCCTATACTGGAAGTGTCTTCCGAGCAAAGCATTAGCGGCGGAAGCAGAGAAATCCCCTCCGGGGTATAAGGCCAATAAAGAGAGAATAACGATTATGTGTTGTGCGTATGCTAGTGGGGAGCATAAAATGAAACTGACGTGCATTGGAAAAGCAAAACATCCTCGCTCGTTCAAAGGTACAGAAGTGAGATTTTTGCCGGTGGATTACTTAAGTAGCAAATCAGCATGGATGACAAGGGATATTTTTAAGTCCTGGTTCCACTCCAAGTTTATTCCGGAGGTGAGACAGTTTTTAAAAAACAAAAGGCTTACCTCAAAAGGTGATTTTTTTCATCAACAATGCCCCATCACATCCCCTTGACAGCCAACTAAAAAGTGCTTATGGCCTTATATTCGCTGCATTTCTACCCCTAAATGTAACTTCATTGATCCAGCCGATGGACCAAGGTGTGATAGTGAAATAGGAAAACTAGGAAAATTAACGGATTATCCATTTTTTTTCGATTATCCGATTAGACTTCATCCTCCATTACCAGGGATAATCGGTGCTCTACTGTATATTGTACAAGCCACGCACTTCCATGGTGAAGGAGAGATAGTTCATTTTACACTTAATCAGCTACTAATGATGCTAGGCATTTTGTTTCACATGTATTGACGTAAGACATGTCAGGTGCAACATAGCCAGTTTTGCGATATTTTTTAATTGTGACTACATGTTTGCAAAGTCACCATCATCTATAGCGAAACTTATCTCAATTTGGCAGTTTACTTTTTAAAATTTTTATGAATTTTCTTTGTTAGAATTTATATTTGTATAAATTTTCTCAAGTTGGCTGTGTTCCTGAATGTGTTTATTTAAACTGCCATAAGTGAGTGGATTATTACTTAATTGCATTTTTTTTAAAAGGTGCCCCAAGATTGAGAAATAGTCAATGTCTCCCCAATATTTTATAAAGGAAACATATATGACATGGGAAATTGCTGGCTTATATTATTAGCATCTTTTTTATGCAAGACTCCCAGACACTGCCTTAGTAACAACAGTATGACATTCCTGGACAATCTAAACTTCTTGCATAGCAGTCATTGTGGCTTTCGGAAGTGTAGATCATGCAAAACACAACTTTGTTTCTTCCTTCATGACGTTTTCAAATCAGGTAAATCGATAAAGCAAGTTGATATCAAGAAATCATCCATAAAGGTTCCTCAAAAATAACTCTTAACCTATTGCAATCATGTGGAGTATGAGAAAATAGTGAAGTGGATATGGGACTTTCTCAGTGATTGCAAACTTAAAGTAGTTATTGACAGCATTTGCTCTGATATGGTTAGAGTGGCACATAGAATTCCAGTGGAAATCTTGATCGGCTCTCTTTTAGTCATTATTTATGTAAATGACCTAAGATCTTGAGATTGCCATACTCTATGTTTATTTTAAGACAAATCTGTCATTATCACAAAATTAACAAGGATGCAGACCAAGAACGTCAAGTCTATCGTGAGACTTAAACAATGTTAACTTTTGGTGCCAGGAGTGGGAGCTGGAAGTAAATCATTGTTAATGTACTGCAGTACACTTCTAGTAAAAGTTATTGCACCACTGTCATATCTATACCGTGGGTGGAGTAAGCATTAAGTCGTCTCATGAAGTCAAATATCTGGTCATTACTATAAATTCAGACCTATCATGGAAACTTAAAACAAAACATATGCAGCACAGCCATAACACTAGAATGATGAGGCTTTGTTAGCGACGAGAACGACGGGCTTGCCCATGTTGACTATATTGAGATTTTTGAATCTCACGTGTTATTTAAGTCAATGAAATGGAATCACAAAAGTGTTTATGTTTTGCTCCACTGTTGAAAATGACTTTTCTTTTATTTTAGTCATCATCATTGGTCATGCAATCCTGAGATTGTTTGACTGCAGGCCTCCATCCTTCCCTATCTAAGGCTAGGTCCCTCACCTCCTGGTATCTCTTCCTATCTACTTTCTTGTTTATTTGGTCCATGAACTTATTCCTGTGTCTTCATCTGGGGACTTTTCCCTCTATTTTACCTTCAATTATGTTCTTCACAAACCAATATTGCCTCAGTGTCTCTCCAATCCATCTGATTCTTCTTTTTGTAAGGTGTTCCATATTCTCATTTCCTCTTCTACTCTTCTGTAAACTTGGTAATTTCTTATTTTCCCATCCATTTTATTTTATTAACTGAAACTAAAAAAATATGTTATTTTTCTTACCTAGTTATGAGCATTATTTCTCAAAATTTCCATTGAAAAGCTGCCAGCTTAGTCTCTAGGACATAATGTGTTGCTGTAAAGGAGTAAATTATTTTGATTTGCCCCAAGGTAACATTAGAGGAGAGATTTTTGGACCGGTGATGGAATTGCCTTGGCGTAGCATTGATCACAGAATGTACCTGCAGAAGTTCTCATTGGCATTGCTGAGGGCAGTTCACACAAACAAAATTGGTTTTTGCACTACATTTCCTTTTTTTCTTTCTTGGTCTCTTCTTACACCCTTTGCACTTCCCAGCACTAGTTATCTTTACAGTTTTGACTTAATTGATAAAATTGTCATTTACCTTTACTCATATTGACAGCATCTGAAAAAGAATTGTCACTTTCCAGTTCATGTGACTTAAAACTTTTTGCCTTGGCTGAAGGCTCCTTTGACTAGTTGCGCAGAAATTCCCTCCATGTGTTACTGCTACCACAAACTATTTTGGAAATAACGTAAGCATTGATTGCACGTAAGTCAATAGTAGAATCTATGAACAGGCCACTGCCTGGAGGTTGCCTTCATAGAGCACAGTATTGCCAAAGCTCAATGGCATCTACTCTGCACTTCCTTCTATTGTACATTTTTATTGTCTCTGTAGTTTTTTCTTAAGATTTTGGTGTACATAACACTAAAGAGGCATGGTACTCGTGATGGGATCATGCTTCTTCTTTTCCCCTGGTAAACTGTCAAACGTCATCATTCCTGTGAAGTTTAAAATCATCCTGTTCATTTTTAGCAGACCTGATGGCATGTGGAATTTCCCTTCTTGCCTTGTTTACCCTGCCCAAAATAGTTGTATTTCTCTTTTCAACTTCTTTGCCGCCCTGGACAATGTAAAATAACTTTTGGTGGTGATGTTCCTGCTCTTCCCTAAAAACAGTTGAACAGCCACAGCAATGTCTGAGAAATTATTTTATTGTTATTTAGAGCTTTGTATGCAAATACATAATAAATCCTTTTGTGGTCAAATGATAATGAGATGTTAAAATTTTAAGGCGAGATTTACAGTTCACCGCAACATTGCACGTATTGCACCCACATGACTAGAGTTTGAATCTTTTTTTAAATGATTCGATTAAATCTTGAATCGGTCGAATTGATGAGATTTCATCGGAGATTCGAATTCTAACTGCATCAATAATTTTCTCTCACTGTAGGAAAAACCGGTCGAGTCATTGACATTCGTGGCTGGGACAATGAATCTGGAAGGTCTGTCGCTAATGTCACATGGACGGGGACTGGTTCCACTAATGTGTACAGAGTTGGGCACAAGGGCAAAGTGGATCTAAAGTATGTTCAGCCTGGCTCGGGGGGCTTCTACTACAGGGACCACCTCCCTGTCTTGGGCAAGTATACCTCTTGTTTTCTCTTGTTCCATGGGTTCGAGACCACTGTGTTAGGTGCATCTTCAGTGCATGTGCACAGATGGACAGTAGCAAATATACATGTATTTGGAATATGTATTTTTTGATACTTTTGTATTAAGTAATTCGTATTGAAAATACTTTTTGTGGGACTATTTTATTGTGTCAATAATATTATTGTGAAGTAGCTTATATTTTGAATCCAAAATACCGGTTGTTTCTTAGTTGTGAAAAAAACCTTCTTGCCTTTTCGCATTAAGTGCACATAGCCAGTGAGAGGGCAGGTATGGATTTAATGAATGAATTGCACCTTTCTCCACTTCTGAAAACCCCATTCACTCTACAGCGAACGTCTAGAATTCTTACTCGCTCGAATTCTCTCTTGGTATACTTTGAAGAAGTATAGTGTGGGGTTTATGACAAGTTGCAGCAGATGGATGGTGAGATAAGGCTTCTGATGTCATTCACCCATATCCTAAGTGGTAGGCTCCACAGACGTGAGCATAAACAGATACACAGTGGTATTAGTGGTAGTAGAATCCACAGCTGGACTTACCCCACTGTGCAAGCAAGTGGAATTTGACAGAAGCATTTGATTGGTGCAATGAAGAAGTATCGAGAGCTGGTTAATTATATTATAGGCACAGATTGTGGAGTGAGATTGGGGAAGTTTAAAAAAAATGGTATTGTAGAGGTAGCAACTGCAATGGTTAGCTTAGTAATTCCTATCTCGATTGGGAAACTGTGGATCATGAAGGGAATGATAATGGAGATGCAGGAGAGAAGATAATGGATGGACATAATTCAGAGCTCAGCAAGAGAAAATTCCAGGAATTATAGAACAGGCCTCTTAGAGTAACAAAGAAAGCTAGAGAAGCATGTTGAAGAGAACAGATATAATCCCTGGAAATTTTTCAAAACTAGGGAATATCAGGGGCTCTCTAAGGGGATGTGAAGCAATTGACAGGCTGTAGTAAGGCAATGAGTATTTCAACAATAACAGAAAAGACAGGAAAGTTGATAGTAAGGCCAAAAGACATCCCAGAATGGTGGGAGTAAAACATTGATTAGCTCTATGGTAGAGAAATAAGACCCAGTAGGTTGGTCGTAGAAATGGAAGACAACACCAACAGAGATGGCATCAGACTAAGGGCCGTATTCATAGTCGTTACCTGGGTGTCTCCCAGGTGTGAGGAAACCCCTTGGCTCAGAAATGCTATTCATAGTCGTAACCCAGGGGACTGCCGTCCTCTAACCCTCCCACAGGCTGTCGATTTCCTGGGTAAGGCATGAAGCTTAGCCAAAGCTCACCTAACGCAATACTGCTGTCCCCACGTGAGACCAATTGATACTCCTGTACTAATGGCAGAACACGATAATATCAACATCTTTCCATAGTAACGTCTTCTGTTTACAAACACACTTACTTATTGAACCACCCTCTTATTCCTCACCATTCACATTACATATATATTTAAGTAATGTCATAAACATTCTCTCATATCCCTTCAATCATTATTCTACAACATCGTGTAACAGTATACTATATTATTGTTTATAGTGTGCTTGGTTAGGGTGAATAATGAGTGTCAAACACATCGATAACCATTCATCGGAACCATTCATGTGTATTTTTCTGTGGGATTGTTGCCAAATCTCTTACCCAGGCATCCCCTGGCTGGGTGTTACCCAGGTAAGGTTTATAAATCACTTAGCGTTGGGGACCCCTAGGTGTTACCTGGCAAGGGGATACCCAGGTAACCCCTAGGAATACAATTATGAAATGGGTATAAGCATCCTTGGTATGTGAAATTGAAAGAGCACTATGAGGTATGGCAAGGAATTATGTTTGGCAATTGATAACATACTGGTAGAGTTTTGAAAGAGGATGGGGAAAACTTTTTGTGCTTATTCATAGGATTTATGAGGATGGTGTGGCTGGAGGACTTCACAAATATAACACTTATCCGGATACCGAAGAAGAGCAAGGCAAAAACTTGCATAGGAGACTTAGAATACTACCCCACATGGCCAAAGTAAAACTTGGAATTTGAAAAATAGAAGAGTGGAGAGCCAAACTAAGGATATACCTGGGTGATGACCAGTTTGGCATTTTGGAAGGAGGGCAAGAGCATGGAATGCCATAAAAGTGATGAGGACGATGTTAGAAAGAAACCAAGAGCATGAGAATGATGTACAGTACTCTCGTTATTACGAAGTTCATGGGACCAAAAAATCGGCGGTTCGTAATAACGTTGTTCATATGAACGTAGTTTTTATATAAACATAGCAAAAAATATCCATTTGCTCTTTTTTGACCTGTTTAATCTTTTGTGTATTACAGCCATGCTGTGAAATGATATCAGACATGTAAATAACAATCAAATTATGCACAAAGATGTGCAATCAAACAGTCTTGATTTGTTGTTCGAAAAACATGCAACACACTATTTTTTGTAGTAATCATCGCAAGCCGGGAAATTAATTCAGCTGGGAGATTAATTCCACGGAAAAACTGCTCGACTGCCTGTACAATTACTATGCGGCAAAATTAATACTGTAGAATTCCGATTTTAAGTATATTGATTTTATGGAAAATTTGATTTTGCACAAGTTAGTGAGTGGTCCTGCCCGATTCCTTAGCAATATGGAATTATTATTTGACCTCATTATGAAATCATTATTTGACTACGTAAATGCGATGTTAAAATTTTACACACGGCTGTTTTGGTACCCGGTGGCGGTATCGAATTGATTTTATAAAATGAAATAACAGAACTTAAAGGAATTTCAGCAAAATCGGCCAAATTCCTGCCCGTCTTTAACGAAAATCTTCATGATAATTCCGTACGACCGTAAAATTCAACTGTACCTAAGTAATATGTGACATTTTAATGGTATGATCTATTATTTTACTCTCCCATCTTTCAGCACGAAAAGTTATGGGTTCAAGGTGTTTACTTATTTACGCTCGGACAGTTGCGCTGGAACCTTGACCTTGAAAGATAAACCCCCTCAGCTGTTCCGAGTGAAGAGATAACACTCACTTTTGAGTCCTCCAAAAGCAAGCGTGTCATCTCACCGGCGCACATTGTTGAGCGGAAGTTGATACACAGTTTGGCTTTACCATTAAATAAATTAAATTGAAGAACCAAGCCAGGTCATAAAAACAGCAAACATAATATAGTTCAAAACAAGAATGACGATTTTCAATAAATTATAATTACAATTGATATTATCGTATGTTACCTGTGTTTTTTTACCCTTTCACGCTCTGTCCATGCAATGAAAAATTCTACCCTTGCCGTGAGCACCGTGAACATATTCCTCCGCATAGAACTCTCTCGCGACAAGGAATCGCACAGGCACCAATGCTTCTCGTTGTCGTGGAGCACAAGTCAGCGGGACACCAGACACTTTCCTCGAACGTGTGGTGGAGGCAATCACGGCCCTCGTCTCAGTACCATCTCCACTCATGGCCCGTGGTCAACTGCGTATTCGCTTAACATAATTGGGATTAACGATTAAATTTACTGGAGACAGGTTTCGTTAGCTTTTCAACTTATATGTTATTTTTTTAATTGCTGTAACTTTTAACTTTTAATCGATAACACTTTTGCTAATGATTAAATTATTCATTACTACCTGAATGTTACGTGCAATCCTTATGTTTCGCTTTGAATTTACCAATTATAAACAGAATTTTATCTTTATTGATAACAAAGTTCTTATATGATGAGCATACAAGACTTAGCTTATATTTTTCGAGCATTCAACATATTGTCTTAGTAAATCCACAACGTAAAAAAACAATGAACCATGGACAGTCTGGCATACCATGAGATGGGGTGCCTAGTTACTGGGACTTTCTTTTGCTTGCTTGTATTCCGCTCAGCCGCAAAGGCGTGTTGGCTTGCTGCTCATGAGCGGCAAAATCTACATCATTTACAAACGACTTTCGTCTGCCTCTGTTGAAAAATCTGAGGCGTGTAAGCACGGTTGTGTTCGTAGCAAAAGAGAGAGATGCCAAATTTTACCATTCATAATGTTGCTGGAGTTTATTTGCTATGCCTTCTTACTGACGAAATTTAAGACATGATCACAAATTTTTCTCATCTAAATGGAAGAACTGACATCCTTCTCTCCAGACGAGCGAAAGTGTCACAATTTCATAACATTTCAATGCATATGTGCGATGTGTAGGGATTTTGAGGCCAGAATTTCAGTACGCACGAAGATACATTTTCAGCGATGGAAACATGATGCTGAAACTTCACATTCGGCATAGTCATTCCCACAAGCCCGGGCAGAGAGTTTCGCCAGGTCATTACAAAGCACTGATAACACTTCGCCGATTCAGACTCGAGTGATTGCCCTGCCGATTGCTAGTGGTAACGCTAAGCTGCCGCTACCTGCAGGGAAGAGGAACACATTTCGCCCACACACCCTTGGGCACAGTCAAATTGGGAAGGGGGTTGGGAGCTATGGACGGGAAAAGGGAGTGGGTGGAGAATGGGTGGAGCAAAGGCCAGGCCGGGAATCTGGTTGGGTAGGGAGGATTAGCCGGGCATTGTGCCGGACCCCCTATTGGGTGAGTGACCTTCAGAGGGACAATAAGGGCATGAGATGTTGGGGAGGGGCGAAAGGGAAGAAGAAAAGTCCTTATATTTCGTTTCTTCCCTTTCACCCCTCCTCGACCTCTCATCCTCTCTCAGACTCCTTTCGAAGTGCAGTAACCCAGTGGGAGTTCTGTACCCTCAACCCATTTAAATAGCTTATGCCAAGTATCCATTGACTATATTTTAGTTCTCAAGCTCTTGGGCACAGTACATGTGGCAAGGCTTCCTGATTTATAATGCAGCGTCGTGCATAGCCGAATGAATGTCGTTATTTATGTGACAGACTTCGTAATAAAGTATTTTTTGTTCCTGTGGGGACCGGGACTAAGCTTCGTAATTTCGTAATATTGTTTCTTTACCATACATTTAGGTACCCCTTTTGTCGGGAACAACGATTTGGTTCATAAGAGCGAAAACTTCGTATAAGCGTTGTTCATAATAAGGAGAGTGTAATGTATTTATATGCTGTGTAGATTTTGAGGTGAATGATAGGGTGGACTGGTCATAATTAATGGAAGTGCTGAAGAATTTATGGGTCAATTGGAGGGACATGTGTCATATCTTTATATGAACTCGCAGGCTCTGGTTTGGGTAGCTGTTAAAGAATTGGTATTGACCGTAAAAAGGAGGGGATGCCCTCTATCACCTTTGATTTTTAACATGTATTCGAACGAAATGGTGAGGGTGACAGTGGGGAGGATGGAGGTGCTAAGAGGGTAAGAGCTGATAAAATCAGTGAGAATGCAGATGTGGATAATACTGTACTATGTAACATGTTGATTTCGATTGATGGAGGAGTGAGTTTCCACACAACCTTGCATTTGCATGTGAGTCACTTTTTGTGATCTCTGTTCAGTGCAAGCAGAGTCGACAGCATGGACAGAATTTGATCCCAATTGACGGAGAGAACTGAACTTAATGGTTGTAAAAAATTTTGATTGTCACCAGTGGCAGCTCAGGGCAGCCAATGTATTTCTTGCTTTGACCACTGACATGAATGAACACCTAAGGAAGTTAGCTGCTGTACTTGGTGAAGTGACTGAACCTGTAAAGCATTGAGTTAGCATAACATCAGTTTTTAATTTAGCTAGCTGTTTAGAGCTAAAATTTTGAATCTTCCTGAATAAAGTTCTGAATCAGTTTGCTTTTTGCTTTTTCTGTAACCACTGATTGACCGATGATTTTGCTTACGCTTTCATTTGTGTTTTTTTTTCGTGAAGGCCAAGCCATTGAACAGCAGTTGGCGAACACAGGCATCAAAAGCCCGAGCGGCTTGTGCAGTGCGGGTGGAGGGGTGACGGGTGGCACTCTGGGCATCAGTGGTTCTCCGTCACATCATCCAACCTTCAGCGTCGGAGACAAGGTTAATGTCCTCATGTGTGTGGAAATGTTGAAGCAAATGCAGGAAGGGCACGGAGGATGGAATCCACGCATGGCTGAGGTTTGTTGTTAAGCTAAAGAGTTTACCTCACGTAATAGTTTATGTCACAGGCATCAGTGCTTGAAATGTGGACCATTTAATTTCTCATTGAATGTAGAGTTGCAGTTCTTGAAGTCTGCTGTCATTTGAAGAATAAGATGATATCAGGATGAGTTTTAATGTGTCATCCCTGCTAGTATTTAGATGCTGTCGTTAGTTTTTAGATGTTGATGCTTAGTGATTACATCATCATGATCTACTAGTTTCCAGTCTCTGGCTGGGTCTGCTTTCTGCACAGGCCGTTCCACTGTTTTCTACCCACTCACCATTTCTCTCACTACTTTCCTATCTTTCTCTCTGGTGTCTCTATTCTCTCTTCCATGCCTTTCACCCATCAATCCTGTGGTCTTCCTCGCGGCCATTTTCCTAGAATTTCCGATTCATGTACCTTTCTAGGCATTCTATCAGTTTCTATCCTTTTCACATGCCCTAACCATTCCAACCTAGATGCCTCTATTCTTTCCTTTGGCAGTCCCTCCTCCACTGTTTCCCTGATGCTTTCGTTTCTCATCTTAACCACTCTTGTTTTCGCTGCTCTTCTTCTGAGGAGTTTTATCCTGCATGTCTGTAATCTGCTCACTTCCTTTCTCCTCATAATTCTTGTTTCCGAAGCATATGTAGGGATGGGGACAAGGTATGTCCGGTAAATAATCCCCTAGCTCTTCTGTGGGACATTTTTGCTCCACACCAAGCTCCTGACACTTCTCAGAAGCATTTCTGAGAATTGTCAGGATTTATTTATGATAAAGATACCGAATTAGACTACATGGAAAACAATGATCTCATGGCATTTGTCTGAATGTTGCAAGTCAGCTCCTGACATTTGTCAGAAATGCTTTTGCTGGCCTCCCCTTATCTTTTATATTTCAATGATTTCTTCCATTTTCTAACACTACACTTCCTAGGTACTGTAAAACCTAGATTTTTATGCAGTTGGTGGGACCAAAAATGGGTACTACAGTGAAACCTCTCTTTTACCATTTTGAAGGGGATGAAGTGTAATTTTCAGGAAAGATTAAATCGAGGGAAATCTTACTTTGCTGGAAACTGAAGCAGAATGTTGACCAATTGTTTTATTATTTTATTTAATTTGAATGGATTTATGTTGTGAAGATTAGTGGAAGTTGTGTATGTGTACCATATTTCCTGTCCCTGAAGATGCACTGAGATTTTTTGTCTATTGTCATAAATAACCTCTGTGTTGAAGTAATAGAGGAAACTAGAAACAAAGGAATAATGGAGACTGTCACTTAGCCTGCTGCCACCATTCAATCTGCAGTGAAAGAAGAGATGTCCACCTCCCATGTAGTATCTGCACAAAATTACGAACTCTACATCAGCCTACAATCAGAGACCAATTTAAGAATGCAGTTTTATGTAAACTAAAGTGCATCTTTTGGGTGGGTTAATGTGGTATGTCAATGTTTGCTTATACATTAATGACTTATGCACATCTTTTACATTTTTTAAGAGCCTATGAAGTTATGTGCTGATGACTGTCAGTAAAATCTCTTTCTGTTTTTATGGGACTTATAATTAAGGTGAAGAATGTTTCCTTAAGCTTTTTCTACTTCTAAACATTTAGGTAGCTTACATGGGTGGTCAAATGGTGACTTTGTGTGATGCCTGTGATCTCTTAACTCCTCTTCAATGCATTCTTACTTGGATTATGGCAAATTTCTAAGCTCTACATTGGTTTTTGTTAATAATAAACGAGCTATCTCTTTCTCACAAGTAAAATTATTACATGTATGTAGTATGTTAGTAGTTCTATTAAGTATTATTTGAGGTCTTTTTTATTGGAATCATCTCATGTATCCACAGTATATTGGAAAATTTGGAACTGTCCACCGTGTGACGGAAAAGGGTGACATCCGAGTGCAGTACGAGGGATGCAACAACCGGTGGACATTTCATCCAGCGGCTCTGACCAAAGTCTACTGTTTTTCGGTTGGTGATGTTGTTCGAGTGATTTCCGATGTTGATAAAGTGAAGGAACTCCAGAAGAATCATGGAGAATGGATTGACGTAATGAGAAGTGTAAGTGATCTACTTTTAATTCTTCTCTGATCAGTATCACTACATAGTGTGGCCACTGGTATACTGATATTGTCATAATTCAGTTGTAGCAACATAATCTGCTATTACCAACATTTAGTGCAGTTATACTTCATCTATTTCTTTGTTTTTCTATTCCTTAATTAGAGCCTGATAGCTTACCTCATTATCATAAAAAAAGAAAATACCTTAAATTCATGATGCAGGTCTTTACTTCCAGTGCTGTTCACTCACCTTGTAGTGAAAAATGAACTACAGTAGAAACTTAAAATATGAAACACAAAAATGCAAAGTTTTGATTATATGAAGCTAAATGGTCAGTCCCGACAAGAGCTCATACTAAATACATGGCGCTATTAAAAAAATATGAAGTTTTAAGAGTATGAAATTTTTAAAACTATGTATTCTAAACAAAATTTCACTCTCCACAATACAGCATACTTTCCCAGGTAGTCATCTGCTTGAGCCCTCAACGTCAATTGGATCCCCCCGGCCTTTACATGTGCAAACACTTCACCGTGATTATATATCTGCCACCCTGTAATCCCCTTATTCTTAAGGGCGACTCACTGGGGGTCAAACTGCAGCAACACTGTTTGGTCAGTAGGGACACCTGAGCGCCTGCGACCATCAACATTCGCCTTAATCGCCACCGACTTTCCACTAACACCGTTAAATAGTCTATTTGACGGTGTAGGTCGATGTGGTATGAGTGCACTTAGAGGGCTGGGGGTGGTGACGGCCCAATTCTGTTTAAAGCACATCTCTGGGAGTCAGTTTCATTTTGGTGCCTTATCGTAGTGCAGCAGCTCCTCGCCAGGTGCTCTTGGCATCTGCAATTGTAACACCGACCCCTTCTTTGGTCTGGAAAATCGCACGAAAAGTGTCCTTTTCAATGGCGCACAAAACATGAGTTTGGTCATTTTGGGAAATATGGTAGCCCGAGAATTTCTCGGGCTCGGGACTGAGAGTGCTAAGGGCAAATAATGTTCTTTTCAGTGAATGTGAATTCAACCATATCTAAACGTTATTTCTCTTCAGGCCCTGGGAATGGTTGGTCGAGTGATTAAAGTATATGCGGATGGAGACTTGCGGGTGAGTGTAGATGGAAAAACATGGACCTTCAACCCATTGTGTGTCCGTCTGGTTCCTGGTTCGGCCACCGAAGTGAACAATACCATGGCAACACATCCAGAAGGAAGATTGGAAAGGCCAAGTGAGTTGTCAACAGAGGAGGAATGTAGCATTCAAACTTTCATTTTCTTGACATGTTTAATTCTCCTGTAGTCCAAGAGTAGTGCTAATTTTTTCTTATTAATTTACTCTCACTTTCACTTGGAAGAATTGCACTGGTTCAGTGTTTATTTTATCGTTTACAGGAATGCCCATTCTCTTTTTGACTAGGAAAAGTTAGTGGTGACCCAATGGGTTGAGTGTTTGAACCAAAGTATTCAAATCCAAGGGAAGCATTTTGTCCTTGCCTTAAATCTTGGCACATATGTACGTTGATATTCCTGGTTACAGAACTTCATAAAGAATTGCACCTCACTCAGAGAGGGATAAATATGTGAAGAATTTTCTTACTTACTTGACTGATGATTAGCATGTTCTAAGCTTTTTGAATCAAGTTTTAATTGCTAAAATGAATTATATGTGACATTCAGCTTAAACATTTTAGATGATGTCAGATTTTAACATTCATATTGCTTTGTTATTTGGGTAGAGGACTGATAACTGAGGTCATATGTTCTATCAGGAACTGCTGAGTTGGTCAGTGAGGAAGGGATTATTTGGAGAATGAAGAAAGTGTGTGGAGAATCCTGACATCAGCATGAGCCTACTCCTAATAAAAGCATTCCTCAGTTTAACTTGTACCCTTTGATGGAAGGAGCTCTTCTCTAGGAAGCTGTGGTGTAGATACAAACTGAATGACTTTCATGACTGGGGGGGAGGGGAGGGATTGATTGATAATTGATGAATTGACATTTCCTGTTAGTGAGGCACATAAAACTATCAAACTATTGTGAATCATGGGTGTAGCCAAGTTAATCCTAAAAATACGGCAAACACTGATGATGTTATTGCAATTCTAGGACCTAAATTGCACAGTCAGCTTAATTCCGTTAAAGAAAGGCGTGAAACAATTACTTTTGATGAACCATGACATGCTGGTCAAAAAAAAGCCCTAAACTAAAGGGAAGGAATATTCCCCATGTATCCCATGGTGCTGTAAGGAAAAGGCATGGGAGGAGAGGCTAAAAAATGTTCACGTCTGCCTGGATTTGTACCCAAGCCCTCAGAATGGAAATCCAGTACTCTACCCACCTCACTAATCCACGTAACCACCCTTCTTAGTGTCTACCGGAGCATATTCTCTTTCTCCTCAGCAAACCTTTGGAAGTAATTTCATTGTGACCCATTTCATGCTTGAAAAGGTCTTTTTCAGTTTAATGAAAGATTAAACAGAGAATGAATAACCTCATTTTGTCCATCTAAGTGTATGCACAAATGCTCCTATCATTTGATGTCTTAACACTTGAGTGTTGGCCTTATAATAAATAGTCAAGATTTTTAATGGTTGATTTATTCATTGTAGACTAATACACAATTATTGCTGAGATACCCATAAAATTTAAGTTTTTATTGTCAGGGACAATAAATTAAATGACAAAATACATGATAGTGTTAGTCTCTCGGGTCCACCGGAGTATGCAGAGGGAACGCGGGGAGAGGATCAGAGTAAGAATTGCAAACCATTCCCTTGAGAAAGAGTTTATTCGGTCCTCTAAAACATCGACACAACCACGCTACACCTTGTCCAGACCTCCCGATTGTCATTCCACCAGATGCAGGGGGTGGGGACTGACTCCAGATGGGTGGAAAGTTCTTGCAAGCTCAGGAGTAGGAGGTTCTTGCAAGCTCAGGAGAAGCTTCTGAGTGTGGGAATGCAAGTCAGCTAAGGAGGCATGCACACTTACAGGGACAATCTTAATGACTCTTCTGGTCCTCAATGGGAGACAAGATAGTGCACAACCTAATTGGGCAATGGGAGGCGAGATAGTGCACAATCTAAAGGACTCCTCTCTTCCTCTGTCCAGAAACTGCACCACTCAGCATAGTTCCCATGCCAAGGTGGTCTCTTGTGACTTCCCGGTCTCTTGTGCCTTCCGGGCCTATTAACAATACACTTACAATAGCTTTTTATTGTCAGCCGAATGACTTGGGCAATGGCTTAACCAAAAACCCAGATTTTAAAATATTCGAAAACCTGGAGGGAAGGAAGCTGAAACTAAGAATTCATGTTGATACAGGTTTCAAAATTCACCAGATTTGACAGCACTAGGTTATTGTTGGCTTATTCTTAGATGGACAAAATTTGGTAAATCAAGGTTAAAAAAATGTATTCAAACTACATGTCCTCCAACCTTTTTGGTGACCCAGGCTTGTTCTTGAACTAAACTTAGGTGTGTATCTTCCATTGCTTGGTCATTCAAGCGTGGTTGAGCTTGAAAGAGACCCTGTAAAAGTATGTTTAACTCTTGTCATGCATGCTACTGATTGCTAAGGAAAGCAGCAGTTCAGCTTTTGCACTCAGCAGTACAATGCCAGAAATCCAAATATTCTACTATTGGTCTACTAAATAGATTTATTCTTTATGACCCGGGTTTTGTCATATAAGGACATCTTCAGGTTGACTCAGGACACCTGAAGATGTCATTATGTGACGAAACCTGGGTCATAAAGAATAAATCTATTTAGTGGACCAATAGTAGAATATTTGGATTTCCAATATGGAGAGGTTCCACAAAGTGAAGCCTAAATTTATTAGTTATAGTACAATGCCAATTGAATGACATTACATGTGTTGATGGAGTGGCAGTTGCTTGGCAAGTGGCAAAAATTAAGTGTTTCGGAGACTCGTGGCAACTGAGAGGCTGGTGCCCCCCCACCATGTGGCACACCACTCCCATAGGTTGATTTGAGTTGCTTCGCGGGCAGAATTCTCCATTGACTCATCTACAAAGCTCCTGTGTACAAAATATTTATATATGAGTGTGCCAGGAACAAGAAGACCTGTTAACTCTGATGTTAGCCATTTACAGTAACTTCTGACACCAGAAAAATCAAACCATTTTTAGGGCAAGGTGTATGAATAAGGCTTGTCTCGGAGTTGAAACCAGGTTCCTATGTTCATAAGCTGATCTCTGTACTTAATGGGCTATTTTCCAACTCTTGCATGATGATATTTTAAAGTAACATTAATAGCAGAAAAGGTCAGCTAACTCCATGAAGATAAAACTAAATTGTTTAAGTTTTTTAAGTGACAACATATTAAGTGAACTATTAATCTCTTAGAAAACTACACTTTTCCAATTACTGCTTGTACTGGGCCCATGGCCTTTTGAAAGGCCATGACAGGTTGGCATAAATCATTTAATTGTAGTGATACCAAGTACAAAGGTGCAAGCCATGTGATTTTAATTGTAACTGGAAGACTACTGACATCTGTCTTGCTGGAAAATTATACTTGTTGCCGGAAAAACAGAGAGCAATAGAAATGATAATTGTTAAACACCCCCATTGGAGTATACAAATTTCAACAATTCGGAATTAAGATTTGGAATCTGAGATTTGTTAAAAGAGAGAGATTTGTATTCAGGATTTGATAAATCTTGGCTTTGGCTGATTGCTATTGATATTTACATGCCCTGCATTGCAAAGTAAGCCCCCAATCATGACATAGCAATGGGCATCCCCTCCCTGTTGCAACCCTGAACAACAACTGCACAACCAAACTTTCCATTGTCCTGGTCCTGACTGCATGGTGGATGGCTAGGGTTTACTGAATTGCCACTTATAATTCCTTTATTTTTCTGCTTTTGCCAATCTATTCAAGCTTTGTCAGGCCCTGCTAATAATTATATCCCTGTTCTAATAAATCAGACCAAACCAGATGAGTAAATCTGAATTGATTTGAAAAGTTAGTCTCTCTTTTTAATAAAATGGTCTCTTGAGGAAGGAGAATACAATTTGCTGAAGGGAATCTCTGGGAAGTTGGGGATTGTGAAGGAAGAGTAACTTCTTCAGCTGAAATTTTTGTTTGGTGTATTTCATAAGAACATTCAGAAAAATCTCACCCAGAGTGATGAATCAGGTGAACATCATATTCAGTTTTCATTCCTATGTTCTACTGTATTTTTCCTGTGAAGCTGTGGAATTCAGAAATTGTATTACAGTCATTGCAATGTTAGCTATATTACTTGTACAAAAACTATTTCATTGTATGTATATGGGAGAAAAGCCATATTGAGCATGAGTCATAATATTTCACTATCAGATTATTCCTCTCGGCTCTGAGTCGGTGGCGGGTTTGCAGGTTCAAATCCCGCCTGGGTAGATTATTCACTGCCCAGGACGTGGATGTTTGTGTTGGTCAAATGAGGTAATTGTAAGAGAGGACTCTGCAGTCCTAAAATTCACTCAATAAAGACAAGTACTTGCTGGACTGAATCATTATAACTGGATGAATCTCATAATTCCTCTGGTCCTTATGACCACATGTTAATATTTATTTGCTCCAAGTATGTAATGTCTTTTTATAAGTGAATGACTGTGGTTTTGCTCATCTTTAATGGTTCAGTAAGGAGAGTTTTATGATGAAATATGTTGTTAATGCTCACTGTGTGATGTTGCTAATGCTCACAGTGTGATTTTGTTTGTTGGTTTTGCTGCTTATATTTTAATGCAATGTTTTACATAATCGGTTCTTTTAAAAAATTATGTACATTCTCTAATTCATGCAGAGTATGTATTTAGCTGTAGGAAGTGGTTAACTTGCTATGCTTCTCAAAATTGTGATATTTTTGCTATACTTTACTTTGGTTAATCTCTAAGTTGCTATCTTTTATTCTTTGCAGAGTACACCTTCGAAAAAGTAAGGGTTTCTAACATTTTTTCCCATATTTTTATGTGCACTCCTTAGCACAATTATTACATCCCTCAATTCCTCCTTGACATAATTTCTTTAAATTTGACTGCACACCTCTCTCATAAATATTTTCCTGTGTTCTTAGAGGAGTGTCTTGATTGATTGATTAGGTCCCCTAAATCCCCCTCATCCCCCCCCCCCGCCCCTCTTGCTATCTTTAAAGTTGAAAACAGCATGGGAAGATGATTTATCCTGCCTTTTGAATCACAAGTTGATTGAAGAACCTAGTTACACTCCCACCCATTTAGCTGAAGTGTGCACCTGGACTGCTGTTCAATAGCTTGTACATACAAATGGTACACAGTGGAAGTCTTGCTGTATTTTCTGATATTCTATGCTTTGATGTTAAGTGTAGGAATATTAGTTTTCATTTCACTGGTTGTTAAGTTAGCGTTGGGGAGGGTTGAGGCGAGTAATGCACCCTCCAAGTATTTCCAAGTGTGTGATGAACTGCATGTTTCAGTGCAATGTTTTATTCCCTTTTACCATTATACATTGAAATTTACTTTTTAGATTACTTTTAAATTCAGCTAGACAATTTCTGTATTTTTTGGTGATTTGTGTGTACTAGAGGTCAAGGAAATCTACTCTCACTCATTTTACTCTGGCTGCGGTCCAAAACTCGCTACGGAACGCTACTATCTCTATGCTCCAAACGCTTCCAAAAAGCAGTCCACACTCGCTCCTAGCCGTTCCCAAGTTTCCGCCAGTGGGCCAGTGGTTTTGGTGCATTTGGAGCGAAGTGTCATGGCACAGCGTCGTACTTCCTCAAGTCTTGAGTGGGAATAATATTCTTAGGACTTCAAATAGCATTGGGGAGGAATCCTACAGAATGATACCATAGAAAACCCTAAATATCCGTGGTACTTGATTAATTATGCCTAGCAGTTGACTAAAATAAAACATAATGATGTACAATTAGGAAATTGATTCAGTGAGTCTTTTGGCACGAGATCTTTAAATTTTGATAATTCCTTTCCCCAAACTCATTCCATTCATCATGCAGCTATCTTCCATTTGTAATTATTTCTAAATGACAGTTAAGATTTATTGTTGATCGAAAGTAGGTACCTGCTGTCAATACACCATTCAATGCATTCCAGTTTAATTAGAGAAGTTCCATTGAAATTTGTTACCGAAGTATTAAGTATCTCCTAAAAAAACAACTTCCTCTGTGAGGTTGATAGAACTTGCAGAATTCTTAAAACTGTAAACTGGCTGAGAGACCTTAACTGGCTGAGATGAAGCAAAAAAATTCAAGACGACAACAAGTCATAAATGAATGGAGTCAACAAGTGATAAAAAACCTGTCAAGTCTCATCAAAATCTGGAATCATTAAAGTCAAACCACCATTTTCGTTGATTTCAATTAGATTATCTTCTTAATACACACCATTAGATGAGCCACGTTCTTCCCTTTAGATATAAAGATAGGCCTTGAAGGTATTAGGCACATCATCAGCATACACTACGGATTTAAGGAAGTTAACCGTCACAAAAACCGAGTAAAAAGAGGACAAAGAGCTGAACATGGTGGTATTTACCTGGTAACAGGCAAAGGATCAAAATAAACAGAAGCGTAATAAATCCTGATCATAAGTCTTGCATTTATTTAAATGTCTTAATTAAAAGCTTAAATGTCTGAATTAAAAGCTGTAAATGATTCGCTCCAGCAGATCCTAGTTTCATCCGTGAGCGTTGGGAGCATGGCAGGAAAGAATGTGATGACATATTTGGTGACGTCACAGTGTATATCGTAGCGCTCCAGAGCGAACTACGGACCGCTCGGAAGCTCGCTCCAAACGCTATGGAGCGTTTGTAGCGAGTTTTGGACCGCAGCCTCAGTCTTACTAATATTCTATGCACTCTGAGGCAAGAATTGATTTTGGTGTTAGATTTTATGTTCGGTTAACTTGCACTCAACTTTGTAGTTTGCCATTTTGAGCACATTCTAATTGAGAGCTTTCATATTTTAATTTGTGTGCAGGTGGGTCTTCAATATTTATTTTTATAGAAAGGCTTCTTGGGATTCCATCCGAGTTAGAAGGTCCATCACTGATGTTTCAGCTGCTTACTCTGCAGCCGTCCTCAGGGAAGTGAGATGCCGATGGTTGGAAGTGTCCCTGTATATATAGTGTTAGGGAAGGGCAGGTGTGAAGGTGTTTTCCCATGCTTTCCTCTGATTGGTCCGCGTCGCCTCTATGGACTTCAGTACTGGTTTCCAAGTAGTGCTGAGGTGGAAACCTCTGTCTCTGTTGAAGCAGCATATCAGCCTTACCTAACAGCAAACAGCCTTATATCTCTGTTGAAGTGTAAACAGCCGAAACGTCGGTCATGGACCTTCCAACCCGGCTGGAATCCCGAGAAGTCTTTCTACATTCTATTCTCTGGGAAAACCTGAAATCTTTCATATTTATTTTTGTTTTAATCCTATATGTGTATTTCTGTAAAATGTTTCTCAGTGGGTGCATTTGCTTCATAAATCAGTTGTTTTAATGATAAGATATCTCAATAATGGCTTATGGAGGAAATTCCTAACATACTTGACAAGATTGCAATACCAATGCTTTGTGCATATCATAATGCATTCAAAGTATTCATTCCATGTATGAAAAAAGCATCAAAATAGTATTTTTGTGGTAAATTTTATGGACAAATATGATTCTCATCCAAATATTATCCTTTGTTTACATCTGCTTCTCAGAATCAACAAATGAAATCAGTATTGATGGGTCAATTCCACATTTTTTTTGTTTCAGTTCAGTTCTTAGCTTTGGTTCTCGAGTCTGGTTTTTGGTTCCATTTCTCAGTAATGGTAGTAAATAGGGTTGTGCATTTTCAAGAATGAAACAAAGCTTCTCTTTCTTGCTAAGTCATTGCCAGAGAACAAATGAATTTCAATTCGCATTTTTGCAGACTTCAAGGGAGCAATGAGTAATAAAAGAATTTCAGAATTATATTTGCGGTCTAATTCACAAATAATAATATAATTTTTTTGCCAGACGATAAGTATTTTATATACATTGTATGTGGCAAGTCAATTAGGTGCTAAACTGTAAAATTGTTTACAATATATGATTTTTTTTAAATAACTACCAAGATAAATCAATATGAAGCATGTCAAGAAAATACAAGAGAACAGTGGCAATTATATAGACAAATATTCCTGAATAGAATAAAAACAATTGGACAGTAAGAAATGTTTCACTTTGTGCTTGAACACTATGGTACTCATAGGAGCTTGTTATTTCTCACTAAGCTCATGGATCTGAAGCCACAGGCAGCTTTCTTAGTGCAAACGAATGGGATGTGCAAGTCACCGTGTTGTCTAGTACCATGGCTATGGATTGTAGAGTTTTGAATAAAGTCTTGATAGTTAGCTTTGACATGAAGTAGTACAACAAAGATATAAATACAAGGGACAGGTAATATACCAAGACATTTAAACAATGGGCGACAGGGAGTGTGCCAGGATTTATTTGCCAGTAGTCGATTGGCTCTCTTTTGAATTCTAAATATTTTCAATGCTAGTGATGAGGACCCCCAATGGAGAATGTTGTAAAGTAAATGGGAATCAAATTCACCATAGTATAGGTACATCTAATACAACCTTCGTGGATACAGTGGACCTAATAGACCTAAATAGGAAACACACTGAGCTCAGTTTAGCAGCTAAATTTTTAACATGCCTATCCCAGGAGAGATGAGCATCAATATTCAAACCTAGGAACATAGGATTGTCTAGGTTTACCATACGTCCTCTTTTTCCCGGACATGTCCTCTTTTTCTGGTAAATAAAAATGTCCGGGCGGATTTTTTGAAAAATTACGAAATGTCCTCTTTTTTAGCTCTGAGATAAAAATCTTGTTTTAAATACGAAAATATGTAGTCGCTTTACTAAATCATAAAATTGTAACTGTAGCACTTTTGACTACATATGCAAAGGCCACATCGGTGATAATGCTGTCAATTATTCCATTTTTGTCAAACTAAATTATTTTTTATTTTCATGATACGCAAGGTGATATTTTTTTGAAAAGCATGTTTTCCAGATACATTTCCGAAGAACATCTTTTTACCTGGAGGTGTCCGTATACTGTGATAGCAGTGCATTCTAACAGTTTAAGCATTTCAGCAGGTATTAGCTACGGTTCATTATGTCATTCGGTTATTCTCTTGGGAGATTTCCTTTCGAGGTGTTTAACTAAGCACACATCGGAACACGAGCACTTGATCGCACTCAAACGACGTTGAATGGAACGATGTACGTTGGCAAAGTGTCTTGTAACCTGCCGGTAGGCAGCTTTTCGTGGGTGCACAGCAGTCATGCTTTACTTTACTAAGTTGAGTTCGTTCAAAATAATTATTGAAAAACGTTAGCTTAATGTCGCTAATTGCTTACAAACTTTACAATATGCATGTTTGCCGCCTATACTGAAAATCAACAAACTTGACAACAATCGCAGATGCCATTATTGACGTTCTATTGTTGTTTAGGGCACATCCGCTTTGCTCCCGATCTGTTTTGAAGTGCGCTACCTAGTGCGCAGGGTCTCTAACGAATGTAAGGCAAGTGCACTGTTGTGTTACGAAGTGATTAGCGCACTATAGCGAATGAAAGGCACCCATTATCGTCAAATATTATTGTGTTATCACCAACTCACTGTAATTTTTCCCGGACCAATCATCAGCAGGTGGGTTGTTCAATCACCACGAACTCACCGTACTTTTGTAATTTCGCAATTTCGTAATTTCGCAAAATTTTTAAAGCGCTATGAAAGAAAACAAAACCAATCAGCAGGTGAAGTGTGGTGTGCATATTTCAATCAGTCCTCTAGTTATCTGTACCATTCTGAACTTCTAATAATAGCTGAATTATTTTTTTTTATTCCTAGTCATAATGCTAATACAGAACGTGTGCTTTCTCTTGTCAATGCACAGTGTACCTAAGACCAGAACAGATTTAAAATAGAAAACATGAAAGGTGTAGTGTGTGTTCAGTTCAATTCTATGCACTTCAACCGCTTAAGCTTTTATGAATACTTGCTGGGAATCCAAAAACTATTAACAGAGATTTCTTCATCCTCCAAATACGTATTCATGGCACAAAAGTGAAAAACACAGTGATAAGATACATGAATGCAAAGATGATTGTGATTAAAATGGTGGAAAAAATAACAAAATAAGAAGTGTCCTCTTTTATGATGGACCTATGGTAACCCTAGGATTGTCAACCTGTGAAATACATGCTCCTTTCAGATCAACACTGACCGAGCTCATAGATTTCTGAATATTTGAGAAATAAACAAGCTGAGATTGGTTTACATTGAGGTTTAAACAATTAGTAATACGCTATGTATATACTTCCACAAAAGCCATAAATAGATAAGATATTAAATGAATTCACTTTGTAAAATTCCACAGGTAATTATTTCACCATTTTACAAAGTGAATTCATTTAATATCTTAACTATGTTGTTCCACCAAGTTAAGCCCAAAAATGTATTATACAGTAGAATCTTGGTATTACGTAAATGCATGGGGGTGTGAAATGGGCCATTATGTAATAACAAGTTATGTAACAACAAGTTACTCTTAAAAAGTTTGCTATGGTATCAATTTTGAGGCTTGCAATATTAGGTTAATACATTTTAATGAATCATAGGCTGAAACTGATAATTCAATGTTTTTCTTTGTCTTACTAATTGAAAGTTTTTACATATAATGGCAACGATTCTATTTTTGAAGATGCATAAAATAAACAAGTTAAAAAAATTCAGTTGAAGAATGGGAAACTCGTCTTTTTTGAAATAACTGGTTATTTTGTTCTGGACTTTAGCCTTGTCTATCGATTTGTTCAGTTTCTTCAATACTTTTTAAATGACACAAAAAATCCTCTTCAACTTCATTTGTTGGATAGAAGTCATAGGGTGTACACACGGCCATTTGCAGGTCTTTTTGCTTCAGGGGTTTGATTGGTATGTCATTCTTATCACCTCCATCATCACTGTCACCTGCTTCATGGCTCAGTCCAGGTCAGTTAATGTCTTTCAATGTTTCATTTTCTACATGCATTGCATATCACTGGTCATGACACCATCATCGATATCTAAATAATCTTCAGCTTGCATATCATTGTTTGTGTCCCGAATTTTATTCAGATACTCTTTGAAGTCACTGGATAGGCCCATTCTCTGGCATCTGAGTATTTCATCTTCTCCCTATTGGACAGTTAAAAAACTAAACATTTCTGCAGTTGTATAGTTCAGGTATATGTATTATTTTAAAAGTTATTCCACTAAATACTGATGTGTGTTGTGTACAATTAACAATTATTACAACTTGATAAAAATAGGAAATGCCATTAGTGTACTTCAGGACACTTGCTCACCCTCCTTTCTATGATTCAACGTAAGTTGATTACAGCAAGGAAGTACAGATTGCTAAAAAGAGGATAATGAGAAGTTACCTTTGACTGTAACTCATCAACTGAGGAACGAGTAAAGCCTGCAGCATTCCATCAGTTTGCTACTGTAAGGGGTTTAACTGATTTCCAGGCAGTGTCTAAACCTCTCATTGTATTCATCAGGGTCCATTTAGGTATATACATCCATCCGGTTGCACCCTGACTCTTCAGTTTATCATTGAACGAGAAAAAGACATTTTATGAATGGAAATTGCATCTACTATTTCAATAATACTTGAATAAATACTGCTGTCACAATTTAAATGTTTAATTTAAGTTGACACCAACAATGTCAAATCATTTTAAAAAATATCCTTCCCCTACTTTCTAACATATTTCAGTTTGCTTGATAAAATACAATTCTCACTTATACGAACCTTAATGGTTTTTACCCATCAATGCACGAGTTATTAATTTTCTGAATAAATGAAATAAAAGTAATTAAAACTCACCTAGCCATCGTAGATGATGTCTTACAAGTTGCTGGTGATAAAAAAACTTTACATTTTGGATTATCCCCTTATTGAGAGGCTGAGATTTACTTGTAGAATGTGGCGGCAGGAAGAGAATCTCTATATTTGAAAATTCCTTTTCCAATTTATGACAACTTGTATTATCTATTATTAGAAGTATTTTTCTGTTTTCACATACCATTTTTCGATTTTATCAAAGGATGGTTTTCTCAAAAATGGTTCTGTTCATTCAGCTTTTGTTATTGAATACATAAAACACAGGCAGCCTGTCTTTGTTTACATATTTTAGGCACCAAGGAGTTTCATGTTTGCCTATGAACACTGGCTTTATTTTTTCCTCCCCTGTTTGGTTAACACAGAGTCCCACTGTGACCCTAACCTTGCTCTTCTTCCCTCCATGGCACTTATTCCTTTTAGAGCCAGCGTGGAACCAGGTAATGCATTGTAAAAGAGCACCATTTCATCAAAGCTGAATATATTTCGGGGATCGTGTTCTCTTATCTTGGGTGCATTCACAGTGTGCCAATCAGTGACTGCAGAGATTTCCATGGCTTCTTCCTCTCCTCATTCTTTTAAGAATGCAATGTTGTGCCTGCTTTTGAAATTAGCCAACCAACCAAGGGATGCCTTGAAAGTTTCAATATTCATTTCGCTGGCAAGATCTTCTGCCTTTTTCTGCAGGATAGGCCCACCAATTGGAATACTGGCTTTGTGACATTTCAGAAAAAAATCAAAAAGAGCAATCTCGATATCTTGAAATTTGGCCCCTCTCATTGTTTTTCGATTTAGCGATTTTCCTGAATCCATTGCATCTTCAATGTTTTTTCTGTTCTTTAAAATTGATGACAACATAGAAACCGGAAACTTAAAACTGCGAGCAATTTCACTCATGGTGGTATCTCTTTTGTCATACTCATGAATTATTTTTAATTTTTCATGGACAGAAATGACTCTCCTAGGTTTTTTTTACCAATGGCATGTCCATATTGAAATGCCAAAGCGTGGACGATTCCAGTCGCACGTTGTATTGCCCCAAAATTTAAAAATGTCAGCGATTGAAGTATTCTTAAGCAAGAGCCACTTTCTGTGTGACTTTGTGTTTGGGTTCTGTATTCCAATGACTTTGTTTCATGAAACAATGTACTTAAAGATGTGCTAAGTGTGTGGCACGCCAGAATTAGTCTTTTGTTTTTATGATGAGCCGTGTATGGACGCATACGACCGTGGGGAGCCATCATCGGAGAGATGTTTCGAAGTTGTGCATCCTTGACATTGAATTTTACTTTCTCTAAGGAAAATGGCATGCAAATAACATAATTCACAAGGTAATTTCCATCATTTGAGTAAACATTCTTAGTTGTGGGGAATAGACGGTACATTCTAATTCCTGTTGCACTAATGTTTCTGTAACTGACAAATTTACCTCGAAGCACAATTTCATTTGAAAGGGGGGGTGACAAATTCCATCTATTATTGTATTTTTGGTTTTCATGTGAGGGAAATAACAATAGTTCTTACCAGAAAAAATTAGCATGACAGGTTTTGATTTGCCTGTGTGATTCACTTCTGACCGCATTAAAATGGAGATGGCTACTGGATGTCCAATTCGATCTTTATGCATAAGAAAACTTTGCATTGATAATGTTTCCAGAATGTTCACAAATGGTCAGCACAGCTGAGTGCAGTCGTTAGAAGCCATCGTAAGCCTTAAAGTGCGTTTATTTCAAACAGAATAACCTGTTTGATATAATGTCATCACATTTTTTGACAGTTTTTTATGCAGTAACGAAGTTATGACTTCCATTGGTGCCAGTAGAGCCTTACGTAATAACACAACAACAAATCTTACGTAAGAACGAGGTTTTTATATGGGGTAACATAGGAAATCGGCCGGGTCTGCTCGATGCTTTACGTAAGAACAAGTTTAACCTAATAATAAGATACATAAGGACAAGATTCTACTGTATAGCCATAAATAGAGACTCACATTCAAGATGGAGCCAATCAATGAATAATAGCTAGCAGAAAGCATAAAAAAGATGGTCTTTCACCGCATACTTGAATTTAAAATGATTATAATGGTATATTCCTTTTTACATGTGAATGTAATTACTTTGTGTGTACTTCAATTCTCCAAAATGCAACATTCCATGGGGACTTAGTGCCCGGACACCACTTTCAGGATCCAATATCTAATTATATGATGTAACTTTCACGTGAAGGATTATGGTGCCGATTCTTTTCCATTTTGGTTCCAAGTTCAAAAAAAGGTGGAACTGAGAACCAAAGAATTGATCCTCGAACCTATCCCTCTCGTTAAGGCTAATTATATGCTCAAAGTAGGGAGGAAATAAACATTTTCAACCCTATTGAAATATGTTGGTCATTAGTAATATCTCACAAAAGCTTATGTATTTACATGTAAGCTGGACAATTCCTATCATATTTTCATCTCCCTCTAGGCCACAACCACCCTCAAAATATGGTGCTAATGAAAGGGCAGCTTTTGTAAATGTGTAAACGAATATGCCTTTAATGTTATGATTTCTCTGTGAGAGTCTATGGCTACACACTAAAGAGAATAATTTAATGTGCTAATCTGACCCTCGTTAAAAAACTTGACCCTTCATGTTGTGTTTTTTTTAACTTAGAAAAATGAACTTTAGTGTATTTTAAGTACATGGGCAAAAATTATGATGTACTCTAAATTTGCCACAGAGCTCAGTCAATACTGTTTAATACTTAGTACTTCATCTAGATCTAGTCTTATGAGTCTTGATTTTAAATTAACTTCATTTTTGATCAGCTCCTCCACCAGCAAAAAAATTAGAGTGAAAGCTAGTTCTGTAAACTAGTATGTTCTGAACTTAACGGAATAAAATCATCAGAACTAGAAAAGGCATTGTGGGCCTTCAAGTTGAGGCCATTCTGTCCACTAGGGTGACAGTGAATGAATGAAGAGGTTGTGCAGTGAATGAACATCTTTTTGGAGTTGTATGTAACAAATGCTATGGTTTTCTGTGTTTTCAGTGGTTTCAGCTTTTACTTTCCAAACGTTTCATTTTTTTTATTACTTTCGTTTAAGGATGAGAATATGTATCTTTGATATAAATAACATGGAAAAATGTTGGTCAATCTCTCGCATACCCATGGTAGAGTTTCAAAATTCAAATTAAATGTTTCCACAAACTACTAAAATCTGAGAAATTTGAAGTTGTGTGTTAACAGTGATATTTTTTCTGGAGATTTCCTTGACCTTAGTCCTTAGCAGTCTTTTTAGCATCTATTTTTAAGAATGAATCTGTAGGTGTGAGTGATTTGGAATGCAGTTTAAGAAAGAATATTTTCAAGTTTCCTCTCTCTGTCATTTTAATGAATAACAATTAAACCCTTCCTGTGTCCTCATGACATGCATTTATTTCTTTCTCTCTCTTGTCATGTGTGCCTGAATGACCTTCCCTTCGGCCTTGCTCCTTGGATGACACCCTATTGACACTTGGTCCATTATAGATCCATTAGCATCATTGTTGTCAAATCTGCTTGAGCAACAGTTAGAAAGTACCAGCATTGATAAGTTAGTGAGGGAGGCTGCACAGGGTCATTTGACCATTGTCAGAGATTTGCTACTCAAATTTCCAGAAATGGTGAGTACCTTTAGGACAAATTTTGTTTTTGTCCTTAAACTGTTTGACATTTTTCTTGTGCTTGATATATGCTGTAATACTCTCCTTCATTCTAACAATAATCATCAGCTTGCATTTAACTATCTGGTTATTCCAACTCTGGAATTAGGAACTGTTTTTAGTTTAATTCCCCCCACCTCCTCCGGAAGTTTCATGATTGAGTCCAGAAGAATCCTCATTGGCGATTCCAATTATCAAAATTTAGGTGATAACTTATCCAAATTTCCTTTTGCCAATGCCCTATATTTGATTGTGTTTTGTAGACTATCTGCAGAATGTAGTGGGGACAATTCAATTCAATTTATTAACCATAGACAAATTTTGCATTTGTATCGGCATTGTCAAAAATTGGATATAAAAAATGAAGTATGTATACAGTTATATAAAAGTGGCCATCATGTGAGCAACAGTAATAAAATGACAAATAAGAAAACATTTATACAATACACTGAAACACAAATATATACAATAAGTGATTATGACTTGCAAATACAGAAATTGATAACTTTAAGTACAACAAAGAAATCCTTCAATCGAATAAAAAGCATTTTTTAATAAATAACCTTTCAACCTTTTCTTAAAAATGTATTGCTTGTTATTCAAGTCCTTTATTTCAATTTCAATTTATTCACCATAGACAAATTTTACATTTGTATTGGCATCATCAAAAAAAAGTGATAAAGTGACAGATAAGAAAACATATATACCTACAGTACACTGAAACACAAATATCTCCAATGAGTGATTATCACATTGCAAATACAGAAAATGATAACTTTATGTACAACAAAAAAATTTTTCAAAATAATCTTGAGCCCACCAACTTGTGACTTTGACCTCTCTCCACCTTTCCCTTCTTCCTTGGAAAGTCCTACATCCTCAGGAGGTCTGGCCGTGTTCACCTTAATACTCGGCTTCTATCCTGCTGACTCATATTGATTGGATGGGTGTTTATCCTCACTCACTCATTGCCTTGTGAGCATACGTCTCCTCAGTTCTACTTATCATTCTCAACTCCACATATTTTCCCTTAAGTTTTTATTGTTTCTGTTCCTGGCAAAATGTCTATTCATTAATGTTTGAATTTGTTGACAATATTTTCTCTGCTAATCTAGAATATTAAATGTTTCTCCTAGTAGCTCGGGTTTATTAAATATGCTTACCTGAACTATAATTGTCCCTGCCCTAAGTTATCTCTAGACCTAAATCTCAGTACCTATTTAAAGTTTGTTTGAGTGGCAGATTTTGTATCCGGGGAATTGGGGGAAGGGAGGGGCTGTTAATGGTTAAGTATGAGTAATATGGCCTGTAATCTGGGAATGTATTGTTAACATGTGATAAATATTTTTATTCTTTTCAAATCATTTTTTTTCCTTGACCCAGGGTCCATAGGGTTGCAGTTAGACGGCGAGTATGGGGGTAAGGTGGTGCATCTTATGTAATCTTGTGAGAAAAAATGATGTGCAGTCAATTTACCGTATCTTTTGTGAAGTCAAAATTATGTTTACATAATATTTAAGTCATTTGATTCCAGAATATTTAGAACCTGTATCCTATTGTGTAGCACGGAATACACTACTGTTGATGTAATTAAACTGATCATCTTGCGGCCAATAAAATGCTGGATCTTTTTACGACAGAATTAACTTTACGAATAGTAGGTACCATTGAATGGGTTAATATCTTAAAGTGGAGGTCCACTGTATGCTCTATAGATTTGAAGAATCAATGGGCCAGAATATGAAAGAATTGATTGATTTAGATCTAAAATTCAGTTTGTAGTGAGAACGAAGATCGATGCATAAAGTTACTCATGCACAATTTGCCTTGTAAGCCACGAGTGGCTTATCAACTGCTTGATGCTGAAGCTTAATAATAATGTGGTAATCATCTTTCATCAGTAAAATCTTCCGTTAATTATGACATTATAATATGGTAATAATCTCAGTTTAATGCTATGAATTCTAACTTTGGCATTATCATCAGGGTAGTTGCAAAGAAACCTAGCCTAAAAAAACCAACCTGAGTTCTAAAGAAAACAACATATACTATCCAAAAAAACTTGGTGAAAAACTTGTTTTTATTGGGCTTTTTCTGTTTAATTATTTAGTTTTGGGTGTTGGTTTGGTTTTAATGTTTTATGGGTATTACTGGGTTTTTTACCTTATAGGTACTTAGAATATTATGAATTTTTAGCTCTTGAAAGTTCTAGTTTTTCTTTCTAGATTTTGTATTTTTCTTACTTTACTTAGTTGTTCACCAATTCTTCCCTTTAATGTATCATAAGCAGTAAACCAAAAAAGAGCGACAATCCATCAAGCATATTATAACTTTACAAGTAGAGCAAGCATGTGTAAACAACTAAAAATTCATGAACTTAGAATCCATAGTTTGACAAATGTAAGTCTGGAAAGCCAAGAAAGGGTCTGTCAATGCTTTCTGGAGTAGGCATTGTCAAAAGTGCTTAATTCTCAGTATTAGACCCAGAAAATTGGCTTCCATGCTCACTCAATCAGTCTACCCCTTCCTCTCATACCATTTAATCCACTTTCATTTTATCTGTGTTGTTATTTGCCTGTCATTCATTTCTCAATGTGGTCAAACCAATGAAGCTCACTCCTTCAGTACATGTCCATTATTGGAGTATCCATTCCACATTCTTTTTTCATGTCTTTCCTTACTCTCCCACTTTTACTCCCAATGCTGCCCAGATAATTCTAACCACTGTATATAGCCTACATCAATGTTTATCTAGGTGTACCCAAGTTTCACTGCCATGCGATCAAGTGGTGAGGAGTACACTTTAATTTTCACATCCCTAGACAAACTCATTCCCTGATATTTTCCACTTGCTACCTATGACTTTCTTTCTAGAGTTTTCAGGCCATGTAATCTCCTCATCTATCCTACTACCTCATGCAAATATTCACCCAAGACACCACAAATCATCTACGTGTTCACTTCATTTATCATTTGCCATCTTTTTACAGTTACTTTCCTCTCTTCTACTTGTTTAATGTCTCTGCTAAAGTCTTGCGTACATTTATCATCAATTAGATTCTTGCTGTCGTTTCATAAAACCTATGTATGAGCAACTGTAATCCCTGTGGCATATCTGAGATCAATACCACATCATCTGCATATAGGAGAAAATATTTACTTGTCCAACATTACTATGGCATTATCCCTGCATAATACATCATTCAAACAATTATCCATAGTATCATTGATCAGCCACAGTGAAATTACAGATCCTCGATTTACAGTGTTTTATCTCAAGTCAATAACTCACACCCCATTAACTCTCAAACTTGCCTTACTCTTATCATTCGTTGCCCTCCGCGCATTCAGAAACTGCTCATTCACTCCCTTGTCCATCAAAATCTTCCACAGTTTATCTCTGTTCATCTTGTTGTATGCCTTCCCTGGAGCCACAATATACTCACTGTCAAATTCCTTTACCTTTTTCTATTTCTTTTTTCTGAAAGGCAAACACCTGATCACTGCATCCCCTCCCAAGCATAAACTCACTTTGCACACCCCAGAGTCTTAGAGAGTGTACTGCAACTTCAGTAAAACCCAAAAGCCCAATAAAACAAAAGCATTGAAATAAAAAAATCCCTCGTGGATTGACTGCTTTTGCACTTGATTATCAACTACTCTGATTGATATAGGATTGGCTGCCTTTTAAGTTATCTTGTTAAATCATGGTAATGTTTAAAATGTAGAGCATCCTTATTCATAATTGAGTAAAATGCGTATGTAGTTCTCTTCTGTAGGATTTAAATAGCAGGAAATGCATCACTGATGTAAGGCATCATCAGTATCGGATTATGTTTGTTTATTTTCCTTTTATTGTTGTTGTAGCTGTTGAGAGGGGGGAGCATAACATGTAAGGTTTAGGGAAGTTTGAGTAAGGCAAGGGGCCTGTAGCGGTGAGGTTAAAGGCCTGGTGAGTCAGGAAAGGTAATCTTATATGCAAAGGAAAATTTGTCTGAAATAAGCGGAGAGTGGTTCGGAAATGAGAGCTCGTTGCTTAGGTTGGTTAAGTGTGTGATGATTTCCATTTATTTAAGAGCTTTGGTTTTTAGACCTTTGGGAAGGATATGTAAATTTCAGTGGGCAAAGTCGTTCACATGATTGTTCTCATGTTGGTGTTTTGCGAATGGTGATCTGGAATCCTTATTTTTGTAACCTTTGGGGAGTTCTTTGATGCAAATGGTGAAACTTCTTCCAGTTCAGCTGATATATGTTATGCGATGGTGGTGTTTATATTTTTGACGTTCAAATTTCTGTTGGCATATGCTCGAATTCCATTCCTTGTAAAAAGGTGACAAACTGTGTCAAATATTACTGCAATTGGATGAAGAAAAGTTGTGCCACATTGGGCTCAAAGTTTTTCAATTTCGGCATCTTTTGTCTTTTTCAGGTCATTCCTGGTAAATCACTCAGAGCACTTCTAATTGCTTGTCTGCTTTTACCAGATACTATTTATATCATTGCGATGCGATTTCTATACAAAACTTTCAACTTCTGCCCTTAAGTTTCTGAGACCTGAGAGCGAGTGCATTCCACTCCAGTCAGACGGCTTGCCCTCTCGTGCCAACATTCAAAACCACTGAGTCTGCCGTCATGCTCCTATTTTCATTTTTCCATGTCACTGAATAATCTGACTGTTCCATGCATACATCTACACACTACCCTGTGAGCCAACACATAGGCGTGTGGCAGTGGGTGTTAGGACACCAGCCATATAGTATAGGTGTAAAGGATAATGTTTTGGGGGGTGATGGGGTGAAGTGTGTCACTGGAGTGTTTTTGAGTGGAGGACAGTTATTATTATGGTCCCTTATTGTGTGCGGAGAGAACAAATTTTTGTACATATCTGTTCAGCAGTGTATCTCTCTTCTTTTATCACTCCCATCAGACCTATAGGTGTTAATTGGCATCAAAATGATATTCTCTTGTGTCAGTCTGAAACACTCCTGTTGTTAATTTCTCAAGCAAACTAGGCTTAGCGTGCAGCCTCTGAGCCTTTGGGTGACTCCCAATCTAATCCATCGGAAAGCAGTGTAACTCTAAATTGTCACTTTTGGCAGTTTTTAAAGAAGTGTGCAGCTTTCCTTTGTATTTTATTTATTTTGGGTAAAATCTTTCTATTCAAGACCACTCTTTGGTACTCTGCAAAGTGAATCTGGGCAGAAAGTGGGTGCCAAGGAAGAATGCTGCGCATGAGCAGTTGAGAGTAAAAGTGGAGAGGTTGCTAGACAGTGAAGTAAGAATGCAGTACGGTTGCATGCTTGAGGATGCTCTATCGTTGAAGCAGAGAGAATGGGAGGAGTATATTAGAAACAAGAATGCGAATGATGTGTGGGAGTGTTTAAAAGGAGTGATTGTAGAATGTGCTGAAAGCGAATGTGGAAAAGGAGTGGTAGGAAGAATGAAAGGTGATGCTTGGTGGAATGAAGAAGTGAAAATTGCAGTCAGGGAAAAGAAAGAGGCATACAGGAATATGATTGCTGCCAAATCTGAGAAAGTGTATACTAAGGCTTGTGAGATTTACAGAAAGAAAAAGAATGAATGCAAAATCGTTGTGAAAGAGAGCAATGAAAGAATGCATGTAAATGAAGCTAGCAAGATGAAGAGCGATTTTGAAGGCAATAAAAAGCTGTTTTGAAAGTGGGTAAATAGGGCTAAGATTGGTGAAGTCAGGGGAATGAATGCAGTAAGGAACTAAAGAGGAAAGATCGAGTGGAATGAGAGCAGTATCAGGGACTGCTGGAGGGAGTATTTTAAGAATTGTACCATAATATTGCAGGTGCTGAGGATGAGCCTTGCAAAGTAGTATGCAAGAATGTGGTGATGGAAAAGGAGATCAGTGAGAATGAGGTCATAACAGCATTGAGAGTATTGAAAAATGGGAAGGCTGCAGGCGTAGATGGGATATCCAGTGAAATGTTGAAGTGTGGGTGTAATTTACTCATTTGTCGGCTGAGTGAGCGATATAATTTATGCTTACAGGCTTCTGTTGTTCCAGTGGATTGGAAAAATGCAATCATCGTTCCATTGTACAAAGGGAAGGGAGGAAAGACCGAGTATAATAATTATCGGGTAATTAGATTATTGAGCATTCCAGGAATAGTGTTCAGCAAAATTTAAATTGAAAGAGTGAGGAATATTACTTTGACAATATGGGGTGTGCAGTGTGGGGTTATGCCTGGGAGAGGATGTAGTGACCAGCTTTTTGCGCTTCAGGAAGTGATAGAAAAGTGTATGGGCATCCAAAAGAAAGTGTATTGTGAGTTTGTTGATTTAGAGAAGGCATATGATAGGGTAAATAGAAGTTGTGGAAGGTTATGAGAGACTATGGAGTGAATGGGCAGTTATTGAATGTTATGGCAATGTATGATAATGGTAATGTATGAGTGAGAGTTAACGGGGTTCTGAGTGATTGGTTTGTAATAAAACAGGGCGTAAAGCAAGGATGTGTAATGTCACTTGTACTTCTCCCCACTTAGTTGTATGGTAGTGAAACATGGGTATGTCAGGGTGGACATAAGAGTACAATAAACGCCATGGGTATGAGTTACCTGAGGAGTGTTTGCTGCAAAAGTAGGATGGATAGGGTCAAGAATGAGTGGGTAATAAATGAATGTGGGTTAGATGCTCCAGTAATGGACGTGTATGAAAGGAGTGTGCTTTGTTGGTTTGGCCATGTTGAGAGAATGGATGAGAGTCGAATAACGAAACAGATAAATAAGAGTGAAATGAATGGTGCAAGATGTAGAGGTAGGCCGAGAAAGTTGTGGTTGAATGTGGTTGATGAAATTGTTAGGAGGAATATAAGGAGTCTTAAAAACAGGAGGGCGTGTATGAAGCAGTGTATGGGGGTAAATGAGGCGAAAGAGGTTTACAAGGATAGGTCAGTATGGAGGAAATTATTGAAGCAGAGTTAGGTGTACAAATATGTATTTATGAGTGAAACTTAGTGACACTGCCTACCCTGGAAGGGAACGGCGTGATTGGTATGTATGTATCTTTCTGGTCAGGGTCCCAACAGCTTGTGTTGTATTCAAGGTGTGGCCTAACCAGAGCAAAGGTATTTGACCATATCTGAAGACTTAATGTTTATTCCACCCACAGTGCAGATAGGGGGTTAGTGGGATGACTTTCTCAAGAAGTGTACTGTGGTGCATTCACTAAGATTTAGTTCTACCCCCCCACTCCTGGCACCACGAATGAACGTTTATAAGTCAGGTGATTGGGCTTCTAAGTCCATATCTTTACCTATTTCCCGATAGATAATGGCATCATCGTCATTTATTAACTGGGTTTCTCTTTTTTAAATACATACATTGCACAGTAAGAATACAATTCAAACATACATATTAATCCTATTTTTAATTGATGCAAGGGAACAGTTAAAGAAGCAAGCTGTGTTTGCTAGTCTTTGTATTTCATAAATTGGAAGGTGATATGTGTAATTCTTTGAGACACGGGGGAGACAGAACAACAGGTGGTTTCTTGAATTGATTCTAGGCACATGGAAATATGTTAGTTCAAACAAATACTGTGAATACTACGTACAGCAGTGTATTGTAGTTGAACTCTATTGAGCATGCTGTTCTGGTTCTTTCTTGGAGCTCAAGGACGAGTGAATTCTACTGTGTATTAGGTTTAGTAATAAATGGGCAAGAAAGATTAGACCAGTGTGATTCCTACACAATTGAAGAGAGGACAATAATAGTAATAATAAGTTTTATTTGTCCAGAGATCAAGTAGTTACAAAGGTTACACTGATATAGGACATGTCAGGTTAAAGAAACAAAATACATACAGTGGAGACAGGACACATGTCAAACATTGTTAAAAATTCATCAATGGAGTAAAACATTTTGGATTTCAGATACCTTAGTAGATTAGTCTTAAATGCAGCTTCACTTTTTTGAGCCTTAACCTCAGCTGGCAGGTTATTGTAAGGTTGTATTGTATTGTGAAGACATGTTGAGTAAAGTCATAATGAGGCTATAACCAAATTCATATGTTGACTAAGGTTTCATGATGCATCTGGCAGAAAGAAGGCATAAGGATTTATGGTGAACTTTTTCAACTCTTGACAATCTTGTTATGAAGCCCAGGATTCTGTAGGCTCTTAAAACAATGGCATCATCTGCAAATAATCTTAGTTGACTTCTAACTCATGAACTTAGGTCATTTATGTAAATAATGAATGAACTAGGGCAGCGGCTCCCAAACTTTTCTGTCCTGGAACCCACCTCCAACCTGGAATATTTTTCGTGACCCAATATTACCCGGCGCCGGAGGGACAAAAGACAACAGACCCGTACAACATAGCGAAGTCTCTTCGCTTTCACAGAAATAGTCTCGACTGACTATATAGTCTATGTTCACTTTATTATTTTTAACGTTTCTTATTGTTAGTTTAGCATTAGAACATATTTGAAGAGAATTTTTGGGTAATTATTTAAGATTTAATTTTTACTTTAAAAGGCACCTTTCCTGCGCGACCCACCAAAATTGCTCCTGCGACCCGTAGTTTGGGAACCGCTGAACTAGGGCAAATCAACTTCCTTGTGGAACATTGGTTGTCTCTCTAACCATATTATACCGTCAATAACTACGTTTTGTATGCAATCACTGAGAAATTCATGTGTCCTGTTCACTATTTTTTTATTTATTCTGCGTGGTTGCAATTTGAATATTAATTTTTTGTGTGAAACATTGTTGAACTCTTTCTTCAAACCAAGGAATGTCGCATCCACTTGCTTTTCCTATTCACCTGATTTAGGATATTGCAAAGGAAGAGCGCAAGTTGTGTTTTGCAAGATCTACCCTTCTGGAAGCCATACTGACTGTTATGCAAGAAGTTTTGATTGTCCGGGAAGCTTATAATATTGCTGATTGTAATGCATCCAATAATCTTGCATAGAAGTGATGTTAGCGATATATGCCGGTAATTTTCTGGGTCATGTCAGTTTCCTTTTTTAAATATTGATTGTTGTAGGCTATTTTCTTAGACCAGTAAACTTGGGGTACCTTGTCTTCAGATAATGATGTGCTTAATGCGGTTTCTAGGAATAGTTCAATCTCTGGTGCTAAATCTTTGAGTGCATATGCATCACATAGAAATATGGTCATAAAAATTGACTTATAAGAGATATTTTTTCCTTTTTACCATTTAATAGACTTCCTGGTCTCCCGAATAATTCCTCCGTAGATGAATGGAAATTTACATTGATATTTTAACATGATTATACTCTCACATTGTTTTTAAAGGCAATATTTGCTAATAATTAATAACACTCATTCATCAAACAACAGTAAAAGAAAAATAAACCAACATATTCTGTTACAGATGATGCCTTAAATCAATGGAGTACATCCTGCTATTGAAAAATTTTAGATGAGTGCTACGTTAGTTCTCAATTATGAATGTTTGTATTCAGGACAGTGAAGCCCGCAGCAATTTGTGTAGAGCGTCATAAAAACATGGAGATTATCATTCAAATATTTTTAAAGTATTAAGTTCGTTGCGTAATATATTCAAAATTTTTAGAAATCAAAAATAACTTCAGGATTATGGTGTTTTGTGGTAATTTACCTTCAGTTAGTGAAGAATGTGTTATGCTTATGGTAAATGAAGAAATTCTACCAGAATTAAAGCAGTGCTTTAGAGTACAGGTTAAGAATGACATCTCCAACGTGGATCCTTGGTCTACCCCAAGAGCAAGCCTTTGGTTGGACTGTGAAATATGCATAGCCCAGGCATTGGAAACAGATAGTGGCTGGAATTTCACTGCTTCTGCATTGACTTGTATTGTAGTATTGAATTAAAAACATGTATTAAATTAAAAACATACTTAGATGATCTCGTTAGTGTTATGCCTATGCTAGTGATTCATATTTACTGTGGAATGACTTGGAGGATTGTCTTGGTCAATGCATTTGGTGACCCTTGTTGCAGCTGGATCAGAAGAGCAGCGGCAAGACATGCCTGCAGGTGGCATGCCACCAGGGACACACGGACTTGGTACGGCTCTTACTGAATGCTGGTGCTGTGCTCGAGGTGACAGATGATGATGGAGACACTGCCCTCCACTACTCAGCATTTGGGTAAATTTCTAAATTGAGCCCACTCTATGCGCATTTGTCTGATGGAAATGCCTTGAGGAAAATAATTAGCCTAAAAATGCAATGTTTTTCTGCAAAACTCAGTGTCTGTCAAGTACAGACTTTGAAAAACTATCAAACTTAGAAAATTATTAGTATGCCTCTCTGCAGATTATTGGCCACTTTCTGCTTACTTTAAGTCTCGGGTCTGACCCCAGTTCATTCGATTCTACATCCATTAGAAAAGCATGCAAATGTCATTTTTATGGCCCGCAGATCCTCTTTTTTGCTTTGAAGAATCAGCACAAGGAAAAAAAGCTTAAGTTGTCATATTCCTGCTTTTTTCTGTTAATTAGAGGTGGTATTTCAATGTTGGTCCAAACTGTATGCCCATAACAGCTCTTCAGCAGATCCTCTTTTTTGCTTTGAAGAATCAGCACAAGGAAAAAAAGCTTAAGTTGTCATATTCCTGCTTTTTTCTGTTAATTAGAGGTGGTATTTCAATGTTGGTCCAAACTGTATGCCCATAACAGCTCTTCAGCAGATCCTCTTTTTTGCTTTGAAGAATCAGCACAAGGAAAAAAAGCTTAAGTTGTCATATTCCTGCTTTTTTCTGTTAATTAGAGGTGGTATTTCAATGTTGGTCCAAACTGTATGCCCATAACAGCTGTGAGAGTGAGGTGAGAAGGGTCTGTAATGAATAAAAAAAAAACTAGCATAACCCTTAATGAGGCCAAAATAAAATGTTGGTGACGGCTTATTATTCCTATCACATAAGTTCCATATGTATGTAATATCAACGGAAAAAGGCACAGACCGGTGTAGGAGATGCAATAGGTGTTTATAGTCTGTTACAGTGTGTTGCTTTATTTTAATCATAAATTACGGAAAATGGATGTTTCCCATCATGAAATTAATTGCTCTGGTCAGGGAAAAATGGTCATTTCAGATGAAGTCCTCTGCTTACTATGGGATAGTACCCTAGTAGGGCCATCATACATATGCCATCACTGTGGATGACTTGAGGTGATCTTGACCTGTAGTAGGAGCACAGCTGGAAGAAGTACAGACCAGGTTGGAAGCCATTTGAGAGACTGTGGTCACACACACAGCATATGCCCAGAGGCCCTCTGTAAGGAGGATGGCGTCAAAATATCTATTGCTATGACTGTGAAAAATGTGTGTAATGAGCACTGTGTGTTGATTATTTTGTCCTCATTTTTTCCCTCTGTATGAATGTTTGTGATTATGGGCATAGCCAGGATTAACCCTGGGGGAGGACACCCTTCGCTGACTGTTGTGGTAAGATCTTTATGGCAATGGAAGTTACCAACCTTATAACTTTGATAACTTCATTAATCTTTGATGGCATACGGAATATAAGCAGCAACAATAGCAATCATACAGCATCAAAACAAACTCCGTCATAGAGACGGATACAGAAAACAATAACACTACGAAAAACAATACCATTACAAATGATAAAAAAACATCATTAATGTTGCCGTATCTCTACCTTATAACACCTCCCCTTGACACAGGAAACAGAAATGGATTGATACTTGTTTGAGCATTAATGTATATCAACATTTTGGTCCCTTAATCTTAATAAGTAACAAATTTCTTTGGTTTTTGGAGCACTTAAGGGTTTGTTACAAATATCAGCCAAATTCAAACTAGAGTGAACTCGTTTAAAGTTCACAAGTCCCTTTTTAAAGTGGTCCCTACACACATGGAACTTCATGTCAAAATGTTTTGATCTCTCAGTTGAGACATCGTCCTTGGCAAACAATATTTCACCATCATTATCACATCTTATGGAACAAGGGGTGTCAATGAGATGCAACAAACTTAAATCAAGAAATAAATTTCTCCAAAAAGTCACAGCACTTCGTTCACAGCACTAGCTATTGATATGTATTCAGCTTCCATAGTAGACTGCACAACAAGGCTCTGTTTCTTACATCTCCAATAAGTTGCACCCCCAGCAAACATGACAATTGTGCCGCTGAAAGACATTCTGTGTACCTTGTTATTACCTAAGTCTGCATCACAATACACCTCCAACTTTGCTCCACATTTAGTATACACAATAGATAAGTCTGGACTGACCTTTAAGTGTCTTAATAAATGTTTCACAGCAGCCCAGTGCTTGCGACTGGGTGAATTACAAAACTGGCCTAGAAAACACACAGAAAAACTGATATCAGGGCGTGTGCTGTTGGCTATGTATAAGAGACAACCAATTGCACGCCTGTACACTCGCTCATTGACCACTTCATCACTTACTTCACCATTTGAATTATCAGATAATACTTGGTAAATTAAGGGATTAGACTTACTCTTAGAATCATCCATATCAAATCCATGCAGGATTTGACATACATAGGGGTGTTGATCAACAATAATAGTGTTGGATGAGGGTCTGCTAATTCTCCATGAAATAAATTTTGATATCTTCCCAAGATCACGAATGTCAATTTTCATTGACAATTCCAATTTGAATTGCTCCATCTCTTTGTCTTTTACCCCACACGCCAAAATCATCAATATATTTAGCTACAAACAATCTGCCATGAGAAGAATAATACAAACATGGGTCAGCAGTGCTTGGGCAGAGTCCCAAGTCTAACATAATTTGATTAGACTTAGCATGCCACTCTCTACCTGACTGCTTGAGTCCATATAAACACTTCAGAAGTTTGCATACTGTATGCTTTTTATTACCAGTCACAACATTTTCTGGCTGCTCCATATACAATTCTTCGCTCAAATTACTATTTAAATAAGCTGATATGACATCAACGTGGTCTCCCTCCAAATCCAATTCATCAGACAAAGCTAGCATTAACCTAATCGTTCTCTTTTTCACAACAGGACAATAAGTTTTTTTTAAATCGTTGCTATACCTTTGTGAAAATCCTTGTGCTACCAGCTTAGCCTTAAAGCGATCAACATATCCATTTTTATTTAACTTTACCTTGAACTTCCAAGTGGAACCTACCACATTTCTATTTTCAGGTCTAGGAACAAGAACCCAAGTACCCATCCCAGTTAGTCTATCCATCTCCTCCTTCATTGCTAACTGCCAGTGGTTACTCTGTGGACCCCTTAGAGCTTCAGCCACCGAGTTGGGCTCCAAACAGCTGGGCTCGGGAAGTGCATGGTTGGCAGCTACATAATTACAGCAACCGTATGCTTCAGGCCTCCTCTGTTGGTTCCTCCCCTGGACCAGTTATCACTTCTTGTGTGTCGACTGTTTGTGGTAGCTGCTCCTTAAGTTCAACCCTTTCTGCAGGCTGGTCAATTCCATCAGGTTCAACCGGTTGCCCTACCACTTGGTCAGTTGTGGTATTAGCCTCCCAGTCGAAAATAGCAATCTGATTATGATATAATTTTATCTTGTCGTTTTCTGATATTTCCTGATTCTGAAAAGGAAATTTCATTTCATCAAACTTCTCATCTCTCCTTACGATGACTGATCTTTTGAAACTCCACAATCGATAGCCATCGTGTACTCCTTCTGCGTAGCCATGGAGAGCACACGATTCTGCTCTCTGGTCTAATTTTGATCTTTCTTCGTAGAGGTCCCATGCTCAACAACCAAATACCCGCCACCTGGAAAGGTCCTCTTCCCAATTCTCTTGAATTAGTCGAGCAGGGATGTCGTTCACTGCATGGCTGGGGCATACATTTTGTATGAAGCACGCTGTGTTGATTGTTTCGGCCCAAAATTGCTTGGGCATATTAAATGCAAAGAGAAGACATCGAGCAATGTCAAGCTGGGTCCTATTTAAGCGCTCAGCTCTGCCATTCTGCTGTGGGCATCTCAGATTACATTGTTAGTTGGGGGAGCCTTCGACAGGAGCTCTGACACTTAGACCTTGAGTGGTCCATTGTACCAACCCCATTTTTAACCTGCCTGCCACATGCAGACAGGGGACAGGAGCCGTGAAGGTGAAGGTATGAATGGTCACCCATCCAACCCTCGTCCGGGCCCAACATTGCTTAACTTCAGTGATCTTATAGAAATTGGTGTTTCAATGAGGCTAGGCCCTTGCCGGCATCTCGGATTAGACTTCAAGTGCAAAATTCCATTTTCCGCTAAGTAATTCTCAAAATTCTGACTACAGTACTCCAAACCATTGTCAGTCTTTAATTTCTTAATTTAACCTCCATACTTAGTCTCAGATAAAGCCTTGAATTTCTTAAACTCACCAAGAGCTTCCGTCTTCAATCTCAAAAACCTCACGGTGGAAAATCTTGAATAATTGTCCAAAAAGGTAAGGACACTACGGGCTCCTCCCCTGGATGGTGGCAGGAATGGTCCCATGAGATCACTATGAATGAGTGTCAGGGGTTCTAGGGCGCGGCTCATGCCCCTGGAAAACTTCCCTTGGAAAACTTGCTCTCAATGCAAGTGCTACACATACCTTTGGCCTCCTGATGCTTCACTCCTTGAATGGCTTGGGATGGTATTTTATTTATGCTCTGAAAACTTAGGTGTCCAAGCCTCTGGTGCCAAATCTCCTTTGTTGCAACGGCTCGGTAGGCTTGGGCTCCTTGTGGGCCAGACAGTTCCCGATCCCTATCACTACTCTCACAATCTAATATTAATACTCTCCCTCTCCTTAGCGCTCGCAGGATAACTTCGTTGCCTAGTCTCCCAATGGCTCCCGATTCATCAAATTGGACATTTACATTCTTTTCGGTCAATCTGTAAACAGATACCAAATTACAATTGATGTCAGGGACAAATAGAACATTGGATAACTTCAGGGTTACGTTACCACACTCTGCCGATAATTGAGTGGATACTATTCCCTTTCCCTTGATGGGAATTACATTACCATTTCCCACTTCAACAGTGGATTCACCATTTCCGACATGCTCAATCAATTCTGTGAACATGGTGACATCATTACATAAATGATCAGTAGTAGCGGAATCCAAAAACTCCTCTCCGCCGCTCCTCTCAAAATTCTCCGCTGTGGGCTCCTTTGGCATAGGAGAACAAACACACCACATTTTCTCCTGGAATAGCGATTTGTCCACAGGCCACATGAGCAGAAGGTTTCACCTCATTCGAGCCTCCCAGCCTCGTCAATTTCTTCGTAGGATGTAAATTCGGGCAATATCTTGATTTATGTCCCGGCTGCCCACAGGTGTAACACTTGTAGACGCGCTTGTTGTCTTTTGACAGTTGATATCTTGAATCACCTGTTGACTCACCCCTCGGCTTGGTCCGCGGTTTAGCATTTTGATGCCTTTGGTCATCATTGGAGTATGATTTATTACTTGCCTTCTTGAAATAAGCAAGCGCTCGGGTCTCCTCATCATCAAGTTTGGTGAACTTGGCCTTTCTGGCTCTATGCTTCTCCTCTTAGTGCATATGTGACTTCACATGGTTAAGAGTCAATCCTTCACCCATCTCCATTGATCTAATGAACGACTCATACTCCCTCATTGGCAAACCACAGAGCAATAGGTAGCAGGTCGCAGTCTCCGTGAACGTCAATCCTTCTTTTCTCAACTTCCATAGCATGCCTTGTACCCTCGAGATGTATGACTGCATGGGCATATCGATGGACGTTTTGATGCTGATGAGTTCTTCTAGGTGCAATATTGTGTCCATTATACTGAATGTACCGCACAGCTCCTCCAATACGTGCCATGCTTCCTTGGCTTGACTGCACTCTCCAATATCCTCCAAAAGAGAGTCGTGCACAGCACAGGAAATAACGGCACAGGCTTTACAGTTTTTCGTGGATTGTACTGCAGTCCAAACAGCTTCGGAATCATCGTATCCTGGGTTAATTGCTTCCCAGCAATCACGGTCGGTCAAAACTGCCTCCACTTGCTTAGACCAAGCGTAATACTTTTCTCCTCCTGGCTGCAGCAAAGGCACCGAATATTTCTCCTCTCCGATTCGGTCGGCCATCATCAAAATACACTCCTAATGTTATCTAAAGTTTATTGTTTGATTCGATGATCTGGGCCCATAACCTGTGGTAAGATCTTTATGGCAATGGAAGTTACCAACCTTATAACTTAGATAACTTTATTAATTTTTGATGGCGTACAGAACATAAGCAGCAACAATAGCAATCATACAGCATCAAAACAAACTCTGTCATGGAGACAGGTACAGAAAACAATAACACTAAGAAAAACAATACCATTACGAATGATACAAAACATCATTAATGTTGCCGTATCACTACCTTATAACAGCTGTAGATATATGCCTGGTGCAAATGTTGATTAGAAGAAAATCTCCTATAATTATTAAGATTAAGGATTAGTTGAATCCAAATGTCGATTCTCGATTCCACTGATTCTCCTGATTAGAATCAGTATTGAGAATCGTTCGCCTAAAGTCGATTCCGATTCCATCCATTCCAGATAGATAAATATTCACATCAAATTTCAGTTCTCACATCAAATTCCATTCATCACATCATATTTGTCTCAGTAATATTTTGGGTGTAAAGGCTATCAATTCGTACTTTTTATGTATACACCTCAATGAGCTGAGGATATATTTGCTATTTGTTAATAAATATACTTTTTGACGACTTAATTGTCTTTGTTATTTTATTTCAGCCAATACTTGAATTTAAATAATAGTCGTACGCCACTGGTATATCAATATCCCACTGTCTGTTATTAGGAAATAGAGTCGATGGAATCGGAATCAAGCATTGGGAATCGATTTAAAAGAATCGGAATTTAAAAAAATTGGATCTACTCATCCCTAATTAAGAAACGACTATTTCCTTATCCCTTTGTTACTCAACCTTGTTAAGTGCTGTTGATATGTCTAGTTTATATTTGTATGAATTAACTTGTTGTATTTATTTTCTCAGTAATCAACCAGAAATCATGGAATTATTATTAATGAAAGGGGCCAATGTTGATGCAATCAATCGAGGCCAGTGTACAGCTCTCCATGTAGCAGTAAACAAACAACATTTGGAATGTGTTCGGCTTCTGCTGAAATTTAAATGCAATATTAATGTACAGGTAATCACTCAAATTGTGTACAATTTCCATTCGATTCAAATGAGCGTCTTTACTTTGATATGTGTTGCCATTTTCAATTTCTCTTTTGGTAATGTTGTAAATATGCCTTAAAGTAGTTCATATAACAAATCATTCTAACTTAAATGATTAAGTAGTTTAGTGATTAGTGATGGATCTAATCCAAAATTTCAACGTGTAAGATAAATAAATGTTCTCTAATATGTTTGTTGATGACTATTAAATCTCTGAAACTGTGTGTCACTTTCAGATGGATTGATATTTCAGCTGTTTACTCATAACGTTTAAAATTCATCAACTTTATAAGGGATATGTGCTCTTTTCTTACAAAAATGTATTAATTAAGTTTTTTTCTCAGTCCCTCTGTGGGAAACTCTATCCCAAATTGGGATACATATGAAACTGACCATTGATGGAATTAAAATGTTATCTTCTGGGTGTCCAGCGCTCTGGAAAACTTGGAATACCAGGAAAACTCAGGGATTTTTATTATCACTGGAAACATCAGGGAAATATTGAACTGACTCTGGAATTTTCTGTGGTTTCAATGTATAAAACAGCAATGGAAGCAATGTGCCTTTTTCGGCAAGTTAATAAGTCAAATTTCCATTGCGTTGTCGCATTTTGCATTCCTATAATCACCGAAAGTAGGTTCAATGTTTTTTATATAGGTACATTGTGTTCTTATTGGTCATAGTCTGTGAATCAGTGGCATAAAGAACGTGCCTTTATCGGCAAGTTGCGAAGTCAAATTTCCCAAATAGCAAAATAAGGAAAAAAGTCAATTCCTTCAATTTTTTTGAGTTGTTGATCATTTTATATCAATGCTAGTCATAGCAAAGTCTGGCTGTAATATAACCTTGTTCCTGAGCACCAGCATGACAATGTTTAAATCTAAGAAAGTGTGGTGATGTGATTTTCTCTCAATTTATTTAAAAGTTTTGTGTTTATTTTCCTCCAAATATGCAAGTTTCAAAATAATTCTTACACTTTATCACCCAAAAAAACATACCGAACATTCTCTTTATATTTAGGAGAAAAATTCAATATTTCCTCAGGAAAAATAAAAATTATGTCTGGAAAACCTGGAAATCTCTGGGAATTTTCAAATGTCCAGCTGCTGGACACCCTGTGTCTTATTTACTTGTGAATTGAGTATGGTCATGAAGTATTTAATTTGATTCAATTTGTGGAAATCATATATTTTGAAATGGGAACTTAATTTTATTTCTTCCTCCAAAGTGTTATGTTGATCATTTCTTTACGTCTAGTTTCATGTGTTGTACAATTTTACTCTGTGTGATGTCCTCTGAAAAAGAGTAATTTTTCACAAAACATTTGCAGGATTCGTATGGTGACACTGCTCTTCATGATGCTATAGGGAAAGAAAGCTTAGAGATTATTGATATGCTCTGCAATGTTCCTGGTGTGGACTTCACTTTGAAGAACAAGAGAGGCTTCAACGTCCTTCACCATGCTGCTCTGAAGGGAAATAACTTGTGAGTTTATTGAAATCATCCAAACTTACACGGTCCATGTTTGTAAATGATTCTTTTGGAATTTCCCTCTTGGACAGTAGAGTCTTGATTTTACGTCACTCCTTGGGACCCAAAAATGGGATGTTATGTAAAATCAAGATATTAGCGGATTTTGAAAAATATGCTAAGATTTCACAATGTATGAGAACACAATGATGTTGAAACTATTTTCACTACAAAGAGATCATTAATACATACATATTACACTGTAGACAATAAAACTATTTTAATTGTGGTGGAGAGATAATTATATTTTAAATAAAAACGTACAATAGAATTTTAGAACATATTCATAACTTTTTGGCTGCTCAGGCATATTATAGATATGGCATTTAAACATGTGGCTAAATCAAGTGTGTACATAATTAAAAAATCATGCCTGTGGGAGAGTATGAATTGAACTGAGAGATAAAATTTGAAAATAAGGCGGTTTAAAAAGGTTATCCAAAATAATTAAATATAAAAGTACCCCGCTCCATAAAAGTTACATAGCATTGCATAACAAACAAACTGGGTAAAATGAAAATGAAGAAAAACCCATCTGAAAGTAAAATTTAATTTATGGAATTGTCTTTTTAAAATATCTTGTGATTTTTTTTGCACTTTCCATTTTTGAGTGGATTACTTTTTCAATTTTTCTTAAATTATCTTTAAAATCATCATCCACTTCGTGAAGTAATCCGAAATGATGCAAGGTATTTAATGCCTGGAGGATGTCTTCTTTTTTTGGTTCTGGGATGACCTCATCACTTTCATCTTCTTCATAGTCACTCAGAACTTCATGGCTACAACCTGGAACTGGCTCCTGAGTATCTCCTTCATTTGCTTGTCCAGAACTTGTCAGGGTGCCATCATCAAGCGCTATGTATTCTTCTATACTTGAAGTCTGTGGTTCTCCCAAACGATTATAATAGTCAGCAAAATCACTGGCTAAGCCCAGTCTTTGAGATGCAGTGGCTTCAGCGACTTCCTGTGAAAATATTTTTCACTATCTTTAGTTTTCACTTACCACAGTCAGTGATTCTCAATTGCTATTATTAATAAAATAGTACATACCTGCACATTCACTGAACCAGTATCGGATGGAGGAAAGCCAGCAGCACGCCAGCAATTAACTATAGTTTCAGTAGTAACAGATTTCCAAGCAGTATCCAAGGCCCTTATAGCATGTAAGAGGGTCCACTTGGGTAACTCTACAGTTTTCCCTATTTCTATGAAAAAAATTGTTTTAACAGGTGAGTATTCATGAATAATTATTAAAACAATCATATTAGGCAAGATAATTCCTTTCCTTAACTCCCATTGTATAGATTTTGAACATCTCACTGCATTTAAGTGTTGCAAAAACTCACCAAGCCACCGAAGATGATGACTTAGAAGTTCCTTTCTGTAAAAAGTCTTGACATTCTGGATGATGCCTTTGTCCAATGGCTGAGACTTGCTGGTGGTGTTTGGAGGCAAGAATAAAAGCTTTACATCGGAAAAGTCCTCATCTAACCTGTGGCAGCTTGCATTGTCAGTAATCAGCAGCACTTTCCTGTTTTCACAACTCATTTTCCAATTAAATCTTTGTATGGTCCTTTCAAAAATTTGTCGATTCATCCAACTTTTATTGTTAAATTCATAAAAGACTGGAAGATTATATTTACTTATATTTCTGAAACACCTAGGGTTTTCATATTTTCCTATGAATACAGGCTTTATTTTTTCTGTGCCTGATTTGTTGACAAAAAGTCCCACTGTCACCCAAACTTTGCTTTTTTTTCCACCATGGCACTTCATTCCTTTGATGGCCAATGTATGCTCAGGCAATGCTTGGTAAAAAAGAGCCATTTCATCAAAGTTGAAAATATCACATGGGCTATATTCACTGATAATTTTTTCATTCATTGTGTGCCAGTCGTTCAACACATCCATATCAACCTCCTCTTCCTCACCACATACCTTCAATGACACAATGTTGTATCTTCTTTTAAAATTTGAAAGCCAGCCAATGGATGCTTTGAAGTTCTCAATGTTCATCCTCAACGCAATTTCTTCTGCTTTCTGCTGCAGGATGATTTATTATTAATATATGCATTTAAAGGGACATTTGCTTCCCGACATGTAAAAAAGAATTGGCACAATGCTTTCCCAAGTTCTTCAAACTTGGCTCCCTTGAGGGTTTTTCTATGTAAATGTTTCCCTGAATGTACCGCTGCTTCCAGATCTTTCCTTCCTCTCAGAATGCTGGACAGAGTTGAGACTGGTACATTGAAGAGGTCTGCCACTTCCGACAAGTTCTTCTCTTTCTTGTCAAATTCTGCGATCATCTTGAGTTTTTCTGAAAGGGAAATCACCCTTCTCCGTTTTTTTGGTGGTGCTAGATCCATGAACCTTTTTTATTTTATACTAATCAGGAGAATTGAATGCAAATATATAATGGAGAAAATTTCTCCTTTTTGTGCTCTTCCGCCTCTGAGTAAGAATGACCCCTAGATGCGGTAGCCTTGACTGTCGCACACCACTGTATATGGAGGAACTGTGGGCGAAATGTGTCCTCCTTCACCTCAGGCAGCAGCATCTAAATATTATCGGCCGGGCAGTCACTTGACTCTGAATCAACAAAATGTTATCAGCACTTTGTTATGATCTGGCGAAACTCCCTGTCCGGGCTAGTCGGAATGACAATGTCGCATTTGATGATCCAGCATCTATGTTTTCGTTGCTGAAAAGTGTTGCTTGCGCCCACTGAAATCTATCTGCAAAATCGCTACGCGTCGCACCAATGCATAGAAATGTCGTAACATTGTAACACTTTTTCGCACTTGTTAGAAAGCTGTCATTTCATCCCTTTCGATGAGGAAGATTCATTATTCTCATATTAAATTTTGTCTGTGAGAATTCTACAAAGGTATAACTAATAAATCCAAGCGACATTATGAACGGTAAAATTTCGTATTCCGCCCTTTCGCAGCGAACTTAACCGTGCAAGACGTAGATTTTTCAATTGAGGCATAAGAATGTCATTAATAACCGGCGTAGATCTTTTCACGCAAGAGAACGAAAGGCATTTCAACACGGCTAAGCGAGATGCAAGCAAGCAAAAAAAGTGTTGGCTGCGGAAGCCCCCAAAAGGTGGCCCAACTCCTCCCCCACTAGTGGAGGCCACCTGGGTCAAAGCGAAGCTGGGCGGGGGTAGACAATTACAGATAAGGCGGAGTGATCTTCTCGGGTTACTCCCTTCTCTTTCTCGCTGAATGAGCCACGCCCAGATGAATTTCGTCTTGCCCAAGAATAAGAGACGAAGACTTCTTTGGGGAGGGGGGTCTTTTGGGGAAAACCTGTTGAGATATGTCAATTGTTTAGACCCGACTGAGGAATCGACCATAAAAATGACATCTTTATCTTTTCCCCACCCCGCCCTTCGCTGGACCCTTAAGTGGCCTGCGGGCAGGGGTAATCTCCAATCTTTCGTCGAAGCATGGTAGATGCCTTCACTGAGTGTCCGTGGTCAAACATTTGTTTACATAGTCGGTGGATATATAACAATAGCGATAAGTATCACAATATTTGTAGCATGCTGGGAAAATATAAGGTCAGAGTTACATTTATTAAGTTTTTTCCTGTGCATTTCCACATTTTAAACGGAACTCTATTTTAACATAAATATCGAGAGTTCATTTTACCAGAAGATTGTTAATAATAACGATAGAGTTCCGTTTAAAATTAATAAATGCAGAACGAAACATTAGGTATGAACCGCTGGGCCTGTATTTTCATAGTAGGTGGCAAATATTTTTAGCAAATGCACGCGAATAGTTGGCCGTGAGTGGGGATGGTACTGAGAAGAGGGTCGTTATCGCACCTCTGCCCAGTAATCGAGGAAAGGGTCCGGCTTCCCTGACTTGTGATACAAGATAGACAAGGAGTATATCTGTGGGATTCCTTGCCAAGAGTGAGTTCCGTACGGAGGAATACAAGGATATGCTCACGGTACTAATGACAAGGGGAGCATTTTTCAATGCAAGACTCCGGCGCGAACGGGTACTTAAAAACAGCGCAGGTAGCATCTACGATAACATCAATTGTAACTATCATTTATTAAAAATCGTAATTTCTTTGTCTTGAATTACACTGTGTTCGCTATCACTTTCATATCCTTGGTCCTTCTATTCAATTTACTTAAAATTTTGGCTAACCCAAACCGTGTATCTAATTCCGCTTAAAGCTCTAGATTGGAAAAGTACAGACAACGCAATCAAAACAGGCCTATCTACCTAGACATGGGGAAGGAAGTGAGTGAACATATTTATACCCGAAAAATTTGTTGCCAAGCATTTAAGCGAGTTTTAGCCATCTGATGCCATCAATTGTGATGTTTTATAAAATACTACGATGTCACCTATCTTCCCAATTTCCTCAGTTGTTGGCATTGTCCGTTGAATACAGTACGGACAAAAATTGTTCGAACTTTATTCCACTCAGCAACATGCGCAAGTGTCAAGACATGCGTGCTTACAGGCGACCCCAAATCGAGCTTCATTTCATCACTCGGAACAGCTGACAAGGTTGCTATCTCAAGGTCATAAACCATTTTTGCGTGAGCATTCCGGGATTCTGGCACTACTATCATAGCATAAACAAGTAAACACCTTGATCCCAAAACTTTTCGTGCTGAATGATAGGTAAATAAAATAATAATATACATACCATTAAAAATCAATATATTGATTCGTTACAGTTAATTTCACAGTAGTACGGCATTAAATTGAAGATTTCCTTTAAAGATGGGCAAGAATCTGCTGGATTTTGCTGAAGTTTCTTTAAGTTCTGTTGTTTCATTACGTAAAATTGAATTGATATCTCCTCTGGGGACCAAAATAGCCTTACGTAAAATCGTTACATCGAATTTACGTAAAATCAAATAATGCTTCCATAAGAATTATACAGGCGTCGGCCGGGACCGCTCGTTCACTTGCGTAAAATCAAATTTTATGTAAAATCAGGTTACATAAAATCAAGATTCTACTGTATAGATTTATCAAATACCAATGATTCGTCTACTTTGCCAAATACCTCCTTACAGCTGATGAATGTTGCCTTTCTTGTGCATTCAAATATATTTTCTCATGTAGGTGAGAGAGGAGATATATGTAACAGGTGAAAAATGTAAAAAAAAACTACCCAATTTTATTTTTTGTGAAATTCGCAGGAGAAAAATCACACTCTGCTGGGCTGGGATTAAAACCCAGATCCTCGATTTTGCACCGAGCACACAAACCAATCAAGCTCAAGGTAGTTTCTGCATGTTTTTTCTGTAGTCACAATGGAGACCATAATTAAAGTTGGTTTTAATTTCATCAAGTGAAGGAAGCATGAAGTAAATATTGTAATATTAATAGTACAATAATAGCTTTTTATATCCAGCTGAAATTCTCAGTCATCAAATAAAAATATCTTTTTAAGTTTTTAAATTGACTCTTTTTTTTCCTGTAGTACATTCAAGTCCTTCAAAGCAGAAAGTTTTTTTGTGATTTTGTAAAAATTTCTGTGCTAGGTAATTGATTTATTTTCAAAAATTGCTGAGAAAGCATGTGCTAAGCACCCTCTGGGTGCTGTCATCTGCATTTGTCAAAAATGGTTGTCCAGGAATTTCTGGTTGAGTGGAGAGTAGCAGATGGAGGCAGAATGATGTAACGTGCTCCAACATGTGCCAAAGAATAACCTGCATCATAGCATGGTAATCATACTGAAGTCTCAATTGAGGGAATGATGTTTCCACTGTGGATTTGTTTTACAAAACTTGAGCAATGTTGTCCTGGCCATATGATATAGACAAAATCATCATCTTGGCTTTGTCGGTTTCATGATTCACTTCCATAGCCAGCAATGCTTAGTGATTGGATGCATTTCTGTCTACTATGCAGTTAAAATGAGTGAGTATAGTTGGCTTTATCTTTGTTCAACAAAGCAAGACTGGGGATTTAAGTTCAGTTTGTCCAACCATATGAAATCTTAAAGGATCTGGGAAGGTTTGTCCACAATTACTACTTTGAATTGAGATGTTTTTTCTCTCCACAAGTGCGACAGAGCGTCTGCTGAGCCAAGCACGACAGCTGGTCGATGTCAAGAAGGATGACGGTTTTGCTGCTCTGCACTTAGCAGCACTGAACGGTCACCGTGCAGTCGCTGAAACACTTCTGGTGCAAGGCCAGGCAGATGTTGACCTGCGGAACAATAGGAAGCAAACTCCTCTACTGTTGGCCATTTCTCAGGTATATATTCCTCTGGCATCTTTCCTAGGGGTGTATTGTTATTTTCCTTATGTCCAGTCACTCTCCCATGTAAGGTAATGTCGTATTTAGTTTTCGCTCACGTTCATTTATGGCATGGGCAAAAGATGCTCCAACCACCTCGACCCATCACCCTAACCCTTGCTGAAATCAAAGCACTGTGGACTCTGGTTGGTATACATTTGAAGACACTCAGAATTCAGAAGAAGATTGTCCCTTTAAGGCAGAATACCTTTGTGATAACTTACTATGAAAATATGAGCAACTTCCTCTGGAATAATATTTTTTGCCACCAGTTTTGCTTTGTACAGAATCTTCAGGTAACAGATATCATGTGTGCACAAACTTATATAGGGAGGTGGGAAGGAGGGGGTGGTAAGACGGAGTGACGGATGAAGGGGAAAGGAAAAAGGAGAGGGGGTGGACAGTCATCGGAGCCGGAGAGTTTGGACGTACCAGAGAAGGAGTTGGGGGTGGGTGACGAATACACATGCACAAGAACTGAAAATGCTTAACTGCCTGTAGCTCCCCGTCCAACAGCAGAGGACGTTGCCAATAATTGATAGGGCAAATTAAATGGCTGATTTTATATTGATTAATATTTATGTCATTTTAGTGAAGCCACATTCGGTGGCGATCCGCCAGGTCTACCGATGTATGTTTAAATTTTTATCAGGAGTAGCAATAATATGGAATTTAAGGCGTCATTATTTAAGAATAATGAGAGACCATCATTACATCATATACGTTTGAACGAAATTTTAACTTACCAGAGATTTTGCTGACTGCTGGATTGATGTTGCCCTCCATCGCCATGTACAGCATAGTCTCCCATTCTTGAAGTCTGATAGGCTTATTCCCAGTCCTGTTGAAGTCTGATTTGTTTATGAAGTCTCGTCTTCATGTTGTTGACTATTTTTGATGTGGACCAACAGAAAGCATTTCACCTAAGTTTTTTTCATAATTGGTTGGAACAATCTTCTCTGCTTCCTCTTCCTTTATTTTAATTCGGGGAAGTTGAGAGTTTTCGAATATCTCCGCATATTTAACAATTTGTTGTGATATGAACGTCAATTTTGGCATGTTTCCCTCCACATGGCAATCATCTACGTCACTTTCGTACTTGTCTTCCATTTTTGAATGCTGGACTAGCAAGTAATCACTACACTTATCACTTTTTGACTCTCGCTTCGTACAGTCCCAAACGAGCCTGCACCGCCAATCGGGACACATCGAATGTTGTCACGAGGACCTTGGATGGAATGTTGAGCAAAAGGTATTTAAACTGTAGCAAATTCTCCAAAGCATAAGGTAAAGCTTATTCTTACCAAACTGAGCAAATGCTTATGCTCCGACCTTTTGCCCCGATCAAATGCTTATACTCATCCATGCTCATGCTCACAAGCATTTGCTCAACTTTTATTTATCCGGTCCATTGACTTCATGTCAATGGAAGCATATTGAAGGCTTAGTGAAAGTTCTGGAGCCTGTTGACGAACTTGTGAAACTATTTTCTGGTGAGAAATCCTTGATCTGTTGGTATTATTTTATATACCTAGTGGCTTCATTGCAATAACGTTTAATGGTAATTTCAGGTGACAAATATGTGTCAGTATCATTGATAGTACCTGCTATTGATGGACTCATTATGACTTTAAATGAATATGTATAAAATTATATGTTTAACATCAGAAGAGCAGCAGGTAAAGATATGATGAATGCAGAAATTGATTGTATTAGAAAAAAGCTCCAGTCAAATGAGTGTGTCACAGCATCTACTACAGAAATTTGCAGTAAATCTATACCCAGTAGGATTACTAACAAGAGCCTGAAGTATTATGCCTTTATTTGTGAATTTTAAGAACATTTATGTTAGTAAAATCTTCTCGGGTTTGGCACCGCATAAGGCTATTAAGGGCCAACGTTTCGACGAGAAACTCATCGTCATCAGGGCTAAGACTGATCCTGATGACGATGAGAGTTTCTCGTCAAAACATTGGCCTTTAATAGCCTTACCCGGTAACTAACCCGATAAGATTTTACTAATATTATTTGCCGGGAAAGCCTACGATCTTTTATCAAAATTTATGATACTCGTTCCTTGTATTTTTTTCAGATGATAGACTTGGTATTTGGAAAAAATGTTATGGTAAAAGAACTGGAAACTCAAAAGAAACTTTGGATGAACTAGAAATGTATTTTAAAGAAGATCTGGCACCAAGATCAACCAATCCTCTTTCATGGTGGAAAATTCTGGGTAGAGATTACAAAATGATGTGCATTATGGCCAGAAAATATCACAGTATTCCAGGGTCTGAGACTTCTAGTGAGAGAGTCTTTTCTGCAGCAGGAAATGTCATTACAGATAGACGTGGAAATTTAAGCCCCACTCATGTAGAGTAGCTTGTATTTTTACATTATAACTCAGGAAGTCTGTGAAGTTTTTATTATCTTAAAAGCATTTTATTTTTTAGTAGCACAGGAGATTTTTTAAATTATATGTGGAGAATTATTTTTTGATATATCAGGAGAATTTTCATATTCACTTTCGTTACTTCTGGGTAAAAATTTGAAAATAAATAAATATAAATTAAAAACAAATAACTATATGTATACTCTACTGTCTCTTCTTAGAGGCATGATACATATAATGTAATTTTATGTAAGAAATGTTATAATGAATGTGACAAAAAATGCAGTAATAGCCGCTTTCAATACCAACATGTTGATGAAACTTAAATTTGGATTTAAATTCGAAAAGCATGCAAATATTTAGTCGATTTGATTCAAAGTTTGAATAATTTTGCCAATTCATTTAGAGTTCGATTCAAAGTGAAAAAGCATGATTCACACATCACTAAATATAGTGATTTCATGCAAGACTATCTCAGTTCCCAGGGGAGGTTGCAAAACACTGTTATGAAAATTCTATACATTTATGCAATGTGTAGTGATTTTGCGGCAAGAATTTGTGCGTATATAGAACACTCATTCTGCTTTGAAAACTTGATAATAATAATGATAACTTTTATTTGCCGAGTAGGGTAGGGGGAGGGAAGGATTAGCTGGGTAGTGTGTGGAGGACTCCCTACTAGGTTAGTGACATTCAGAGTCAGGGAGTTGTAAAAGGGAAGTAAAGAAGATCATCTCTTGTATCTTCCCACACAATCCTCCTTGATCTCTATCATGCTTCCATAGTCCCTCCCAAGTTCACTAACCCAATGAGAGTTCCGTACTCTCATCCCAACTAAATAGGTTTTTCGTATACTCCATTGTTTACATGGTAGTACTCTAGTTCTTGTGAACAGTACATATGGAAAAGCTTCATGATTTATTATGCAGCATTTTGGTTGCCTGCATGAATGCCATTGTTTATGTGTCAATATAAATAATAACGTTTTTTTGTTTGCATGTGGACTGGGACTTATATTCGAGATTTCTTGATGCTAGAAAATTCATAACATCATTTCTTCAACCGTACATTTATGTACTCCCTTGGTCAGGGCCAACAAGTCGCTTTTTAAAAATGAAAACTTTGTATTAACGTGGTTTGTTACTAGGAGAGAGTTTACTGTATATGATAATGGCACTGAAACAGACCTCCTAACTGCCGCTTGCCATTCATGGGCATGCTTACCTGGCTAGTGGTGGATGTCTTGAATGTCATAAGGATGTCAGCTGTGCGATTCCAACCAACTGCACAAAAGGGGAAATATCTATCATCTGAAGTGAAGCCGGCCATATACTGTTGAACATGCATTTGGCTTTGGAGAAAGTGACTAGCCTGTGGCCCATGACAATTGGTTCCCTCACATGATCAAACCAGAGGACTACATCAGATAAGGTTTGGAATTCAATTTTCCAAATGAAAATTCAATTTTCCAAATGAAAATTGACCTTAAAACAACGGTTATCATCTAAGAAGGTACAATGTGCTTAGGGAAGCCAAGAGTATTGTGTTTGAGCTGTAATGATAGTGTGCGTTTTATTCTCCATCGGCAGTACATTGCCTGGATTCATCATGTTCCATGTTACATTCTTCATATTTGAGGACCAGTGGCAGAGGATTAGTTTTGTATTTTGAATAATGTTGTAATAATTTTGATTAAGTACGGTCTGATTATCATTCTGTTTTGTTTTGAGTACTGTAAAGCCACCGCTCCAGGTTGTCTTTATGATGCAAATTAAATTTCATAGTTCATTAAATACCATCTTTAGATCAGGGATTTGTACAGCTGTAACTATGGAAGGCATCATTGCAAATCCTTAAAACTCAACTCTTAGGGGTAGTTATATTATGTATATAGTGAAAACCAGCTTTGTGGCATTCCTTTCACTTTACAGAATTCTAACCTAGGTTTCATGGTAAGCATCACTGCTCAGTAGCATACGCTTATATGGTATGTAATTGTACATTGAATCTGATTAACCTTCATTGCTGAGAGTGGCCTCTAGGTGAGAATTAAATCATTGATACAGTTAACCTTCGTTGACGTCAGTGCTAAATGTGTGCAATCGGCAAAAATGAGTGGCTTAAGAAAAGACATGTGTATGAAGCTATATTATTACTATTATTATTACTTGTATTTTATATATCCTGGGTTGGATGGGACAGAACCGTCCCCTCTTCCCCAAACCCAGTTTAAATACACAGACACCCATGTCCTGGGCAGGTAATATTCTAGCCAGGCGGGACTCGAACCCGCGATCCTCGGGTTAGCAGGCAGGGACTTAACCCTGCCGCCACCGGGGCCGACAATATTGTGGGGATGGGAGTGAAAGAGATTAAATGCTTTCAATGCCAAGAGAGGGATTGCTGACTGCAAATAGTAAATTGCATAATCAGGGAGGGAAGGAGGACTTTGCCGCCCTTGTGATATTTACAAAATTGTATTGTTATTCCTAGCATTTATCTGTTATCATTTACACCATTTCTTATGGTTTTTATTTATTCCAGGGACATGAATTCATTTGGTATGACAGTCTTTTGAGATACATCCTTTGTGTTTAATGGGGTATACCCATATTCTCATTCATGTAATTATGGCATTTAAATAATGAATTACCAAATAACACTGGCCCAATAAAGGTTTTCATGCTTCTGCTGTATTGTAGTCACTGTGATGTCATGGAATGTGCAGAAAGGAAAGGAAACCAGTTTAAGCAGATTGGATACAATGTTTTCATTTTTTTAAGGGGCACTGCTCTGTGGTGGAATTGCTTGTGTCCTCTGGTGGTGCATCCGTCAACGCTGATGATGAAGATGGTGACATTGGCCTTCACCTGGCATTGATGAAACAAGCCTTCATCACTACTGAAATCAATGAACGTGAAGCACCAATCATCTATGGAGTAAGTCATGTATTGTCTGCTTTTCTTTCGTCAACTAAATGGGAGTGGTTGGGATAATTGTTTCCCTAACATGAATACATACGTATATACCAATCACGCCGTTTCCTTCCGGGGTAGGCACAGTCACAAAGTTTCACTCATAAGTACATATTTGGGCACCTAACTCTGCTTTAATAATTTCCTCCATACTGACCTATCCTTGCAAATCTATTTACCCTCATACACTGCTTCATACACGTCCTCCTGTTTTTAAGACTCCTAATATTCCTCCTCCTAAGAATTTCCTCGACCACATTCAACCACAACTTTCTCGGCCTACCTCTCCCTCTCTCACCATTCATTTCACTCTTACATATCTGTTTTGTTATTCGACTCGATTGATTCTATTCCAGCAGAATTGATTCAAGCATGTGGGACTGGAACAAAAGATGCACTGTTTGAAATGGTCAAGGACATATATGAAAGGGGTTTAGTATCAAATGACTTTGAAAGATGCATAGTAGTACCAATGCCAAAGAAAGCCCATGCGATGAGGTGCGAAGAATATTGGACAGTTAGTCTAATATGCCATGCTTCAAAAATCATTAATAACATAATACTTAAGGCGAAATACGATTGTGTCGAAAACGGCTTTATTCCCTGTAGATTGAGGAATTCTCTTAACAAAAAACAAATTTCACATTCTAATTAAGTTAACTGCTAGCTATGTTTCCCAGAGCATACATTTTGAAATTTTTTACATTAAGACCTCAAAATTGTAAAATTTGGCTTCATTTTTTGCTTTTTACAAAATATTGTCTCTGGCAGACGTAAACTATATATTCAATATTAAATTAAAATTAGTAAAATGGAAATATGTTGAGTACTAAATAAGTTATTAGGAAAGTTAGAACCAGCTGGAAACGCGCCGATCTAGAGCGGCTCTAGCGGTGAAATAGGCAAGCAGGTGAAGACGCTCACGGAGATTCGAGGGGAGGCAATGAGTGGCCACTGGAGGGGAATGAGGGGAAGGCCCCGAGGGGAGGGGAAGGGTGGGAAGTTGGAGGGACTTGGTAGGATTGAGCTAGAGCGGCGTGTAAGAAAGGTTTTAGGGGGCATCCATTAATTACGTGAGGCGTTTAGGGGGTGGGAGGGGGTCGAGCCGAATCTCACGTGGGGGAGAGGGGGGATTTGCCACTGCCTACCGATACAACCTTTGCACGCCTTCATCAGCATGCCCTATGATCTCTATTGCCCAAGTGTACGTGGTGATCTAGAAAAGAGATGCTGCAGTACATGCGGTGTCTACTTGTCATCCATCACAAGAGCTGCAGAGCACCAGTGTGTGGTCCACAGTAAACCAGCTGCACCAGCACGCAAAGTGCAACCCTCATTGATTGTCACACGTCGAGCTACTGAGCCTCTGTGTGCAAACGACAATGGTTTCGAGTGGCTAAATCAGAGCGAGGTTGAAGAAGCAGATGATTTTACTGAAAATCACATGGAGATATTGGTTCCAGTAATCACTCTTGATACCACACATGAGTCCCCGTGGACGGAATTAGAACGAGTATTCTTTTACGAATTTTAGTAGTTCCTATTTTAGTATTTTATTGTTCGATTTTCTCACTATGATTCTAGACTACGTTCTTAGTAGTCTTAAACATTAGTCTTAACTAGTCTTAAATAAAAAGAGTTAAACAAATTATGTTTTTTTAAACAAATCCAACGCAATCAAGCACAGATTAGCGTATTTACACCAAAAATACACATTTTGAAAAATCTCACATGAGATTAGCAGGGGGGGGGGAGGGGGTGGAGCCAAATCTCACGACATCTCACCAAGGGGGGAGAGGGGGTCGAAAAATCGCCAAATATGCCTCACATATTTAATGGACGCCCCCTTACACTGTGGACAAGGAACTGAAGACTCTGCATCATCTGGCGTTTGACGGCACAACCTTTGACACGGCTCCTGCTGGCATCCCAACTTTCCTGTTTTGTGTTTGCATCCTCTTGACTTTCTCTCACGGACTGCTAGATAACAAACTTCACGGTCTCTCTCTGAATGTATCCCATATAGCGGTATTGGCTACAAACTGGAGTACTACCTCATCCTAGATGCGATCAGCTCCATTGAGGAGCAACAAGCGGGTCATACGGCATTATCTACGGATGCCATGGCTGACGGTTTCTCTTATCCAAGCCATAACTACATGCTTTGGCATTGCTTTGCTGAGCTAGGTCATTACCATGTAGACATGCACTACCTTGTGGACTTTCTATAAGTACAAAGTCGGAAAATCAATCATTTTTAGTGGTTAAAAAATTACTATTCCTATAGGTTACTGGATGTTCTTGCTTGAAGTTAGTGCTAACTTTAATGTATGTTGACGCAGTTCCATAATGTTAGATAATTAAATAATAACTAACGTGTATGTTTTGTTCTGCTAGCTCTGTTGGAGATGGAGACTCAAGTGTGATGAAAAAGTACCTGAACTAGTGTCGTATGATAGGCACGTTAAAAAAATGAATACGCGAATCACGCAGTGAAGATCTACTTCAAAGCATTGTTCAAGATTGCGGAGGCGAGGCCCATTGTCAAAAGCATTCTAACAAAAGTAAAAATGATAAGAGTGAAGCAGCTCGCGGCGATATTATGTATAATGGTACAGAAGAGAATACCGTTGAGTCCCTGGTCGAGGCTTCAAAAAAATGGTCCCAAGCACGTATTTGGATGTCACGGTCATGCCGAGACTACTTCTGTCTGTCGATCGGAAGTTGAAAGTTATTACCGAGGAAGAAAAATTGATGTGGCTATGAAGCCACTTATTAGAAAATCTGGACGGTTGATATCACACGAAACCAGTAACAGTGCAGAATAATTTGTCGTGGGCCGAATTTTATGTTTTAGGCCAAATTTTTCGGCAGAAAACAAGTGGATAGGGGCAAAAGAGAATCATATCAACACAGGAATTTCGGCTCTGGTCTTGATTTCCAACTGGGACCCGTGTGGAGATATTCAACTTGGGAAACACTCATAGGCAGAAGTCCCCACAAGCCTGTCGAATCCACTTGTCACAGAAGACTGAAACTTATAAATGCAGTAAAGTGATTTCTCGCCAAACAAGACCTAAAACAACGAAAGAAGAAGACAAAAACAAGTGATGGGGCTGGTTACGGTGTAATGTGCCAAAAATTAGACTTGGATGGCGAAGAATATGATAAAGGAGTAGAAGAATTCATGGAAAAATTAAAAGTGACTACAGCTTCTAGAGATCAACTGGAAAAGGACACTAAGGGCCAATCAGAGAAGAAAAGATGGTGGGGGAATGTATTAATCGATTGACTCCATCCACTTTGGAATAATCTGCAAAAAGCGAATGCGGCTTCTGTACGACCGTAAGTTTCACAATGAAGCAACGCAATACGGACAACTTCACGAAAACAAAGCGATAAGGCAGTACGAGGAAATCTCCGGGCGTAAGGTGACTCCTTCAGGGCTGCTCATTGACCTCAAGCAATGTTTCTTTGCCGCTTCTTTGGATGGCAACGCTGTTGATGGGGGCATTATTGAGGTAAAATGCCCTAATTCTGCAGAACAGTTGGCGTTGGAAGAAGCAGCGAACAAAATTTAGTATTTTTGTCTTGACGAAAGTCTGCAATTAAAAACAAACCGCAATTATTACTACCAAATTGAAGGCCAGCTACATGTTACCGGCGCCCCATTCTGCGACTTTGTGGTATGGACTAAGGATGATTGCAGAATTAACAGGATTTTAGGGGATGGTGACTTTTGGTCAAAAAATGGAGCCTAAGTTAAGTCTTTTTATAAAGAAATTCTTCTGCCGGAAATAATAGATCCTAGGGTGAGGAGATCAATGGATTTACATGAGCAGGAGTTTCCTTCAAAATTATACATTTCTTTCCGTTTTTGTATGTAAAAAAGTTACAGAAAATAACCTACTTTCAGCTGTAGAAATCGTTAGTCAATCAGAATAATTGATCAATTTAATCAGCATTTACGAAGATTGATTCCTAACACAAGTTTGCTGCAGCTCCCCACACTCAATTCTCAGGTCTGCCTTCTTCTGAAAGAATATATCATCTGCCTAATAATTTCTCTAATGTATTCCTTTACTTCCCGACTTCCTCCTTTCTTTCCACTGTGCGACCACTTCGTTTTTGAATAGATATTTGTGCCCCAGTTTGAGTTGAATAACATTGCCTTTTCAGATACGAACAGTTTTTATTAACCACGGCATGTGCACCTGGTAGCTGTTTGTGCAACATTGAGTTCAGTTCATTATATCTACGCCGGTTATGTACTTACTATAATAAATGATCATTTAAGGCTTTTTCTTTCATTAGCTTTTGCAGAAATATTCGAGTGAATTGAGATTATTAATTAGAGTGCTCCTAGAATAGTTTCCATTCCACGGGTAGAAGTTGGAGCACGCTGGAACTTATCTGCAATCTTGAGCGATGATGAATGGAACAATGTGTACTGACGAATTGTTGTAAGCCTATCGATACAATTAAGACATAGAAAAAGCCACGGCCGAGTGTTGTGATCGAATCCTTTCAATAAACCCACGTTTTTAAAAGTGCTTGCTATTGACCACTAAGAAATTTAAAATGCCCATCACAGTTAGGCGCCTTAACAGAATATCAACAAAAAAACAATGATCGCCGGAGCCACTGTCAAAGTTCTTTGGCCGGGAAGACATCTCTAGTGACGCTGTTAAATTAGGATTAAAGGCCATTAACAATGCATCTGTGCCGTATTAAGCTTAACCTTAAATATCCATGACATTCCATGTGATTTGAAGAAAGTACATAATATTCCCGTCCTCAAGGGTGGGAATAAATCACTTGTTGAGAACTAGCGTTCTATCAACAAACATCTGTATCCTGTTAATTTCTGGAAAAATTATTGCTAATTATTTGCGTGGGACGATAATAATTGGCTGTTTAAAACCCAACATGCTGTACTCAAGAGGTAATCCTACGAAACTCAGCAATTTGGGATCTGTCAGAAAATATACAATTGGTTATATAGGGTTCAAGAAGTAGATGCGGTTGTGCTAGTCCAAGACCTTTATTAACGTGCCTTACGATAAACTAAAAGTAAAGATTGGGCAACTAAAAAAAGGATGATATTATGGAGAGAGACCTTCTTATGGGGTAAATCTCAGTAAGTTCGTCTTGGAAACGAAGTCTCTGCTGAATTCTATGTCGACGACTGCATTTTCTACGGGAAAGACGATAGCGATAGTGAAGTTAATTGAATAACAACCAAAAGATAAATAAATGGGTAGTGAACAAGGAAATAGAATTAATTAGGTATTGCAAAAAGCAAAATATTCAGTTTCTCAAACGGTAAGGCACGTGCGGTAAGGGAAGAATGGATAATTGTCTCTACATGGGGATATAACCAAGATGAATTTCCAAGCAACCAAGTATTCCAAGGAAAATATCCCTTTGGAAGCGACTGAAAGGTGAGGTGTGTAAGGTAACACGTAAATTGCAACTTAATACTCTGTTCTCAAAGAAAAATGCGCCATCTCCATGACCGAAGCTCGCAACTGCGGTGGTGTCGGGTCCCTCTGTGGAAGGAGAGAGGAAGACTGGGAAGGGGAGGGACTCTCAAGTTCCACAGTCTGACGTAGTTCCCAATACATGCTTAGGAGGTCGCGCTCATGACCTACGACCGTCGTCCCATCTTGCGAGGGAGATTCACAGTAACTCACCGTCGTATTTAGCCTTAACGGAATTGATGGTAAGATAAATGCAGAAATAAGTGACGATCAATTTGGCTTCCAAAAAAAACTCAAGAAACAATTCTAAGCCTTAGGGCGCTGCTAGACAAGAGAATTGCCAATAACCTAAGCACATACATGGCTTTCACAGACATAGAAAAAGCTTTTGATAATGTTAAATGGGAACTCGTATTTATCTTTTTAAAGAAAAAAGGGGTGAAATTCAGGGATAGAAGGGTTATATGGAACGTCTATGTAAATGAAAAAGCGTTAATATGAAATGGGAACGAGTGGGAGGAAGCAGAGGAACAGAAAGGTGTGAGACAGGGCTGTGCCTTATCTCCAAGTCTAATTATCTTGTGCATGGAAGGATCAATTCAAAAGATAGGCCAAAAGATAAGCGGAGGGGTAAAGGTACAAGGGATTAAAGTGGGCATGCTAAGAATTGTGGACGACTGAGTGATCTTAGGAGAAAGTGAAGAAGAACTACAGAGTATAGTGAAAAATGTGGAAGATACTCATTGAGACTCATATACCCTCTTAAAGTGGAGGCTCCTCATTAAGGCCTAGTGAAATACAGTCCATGAGTGCGTTAAATTTCTCTATATGATTGATTTTTAAATGGTGATTTAAATTTTTCTACATGACTATGTGATTGATTTTATCTCGTGAAACTAGTATTTGATGAAATACTACCATATTTAGCATTTTCTAATTGATATATGTCATTGGTTGCTTGCGATTGTCTTTATATTACTTTTGCAGATTATGGTGTGAAGTAATTCTGGACATTTCATTAGTGTGTTGCTCATTGCTTTTGCTAATTCCTTTTTGCTAAATTACTCTTCATTTGTACTCAAGCACTAACTTGGCTCATGAAATAGAAACTTTCTTTTATGCTCGATGGCCTATAATGGGGTTTGCACACAGAAAAGAGCAGTTCGATTAATGGCAAATGCCAAGAGCAGGGATCGCTGCTAACCTCTTTTTAAAAAATTAGGTATTATGCCACTGCCATGTTTGTTCATTGAACAACTGGTAATCATTGCCAAAAAACATATGTATCTGTTTTGTATAAACTGTAATGTACACAATTATGACACAAGGCGTAAAACCCATATACATATGCCACAGAGTCGTATCAAGGTACATCTTGACATCCCATACAAAATGGCCTTGAAACGCTACAACAAACTCGCAGAGAATATAAAAAGCCTGGATAACCTAAACCAATTTAAGAACAAGGTTCAGTCATTGTTATTAAAAGGGTGCTATTATGATGTTGATGAATTTCTGGCAGCAACGATGTAATTTTCGTAAGATCAATGTAGTGAACAGTTTTTGTCTTGTATTGTATCGTTGCTGTTTTATATTGCATGCTAAATGTATGCCCATGTTTTATACTTGACTTGCCCTAAATCTACTTCAGTAGATCTGTGGGGCCAATAAATATTATTATTATTATTATTATTATTACCACATACTAGGTGGCTGACGAAAGTTGGTTATTTTGAAAAATATAAAATACCTGAGTTCAAACATAGCTGCATATGTAAGATGCTGGCAATATGCTGTCTAACAGAACAATCGTAATGTCTAACTTCTTTCCATGATGCCAGGGACGTGTTCAGCCAAGTAACCATTGAGCATTTGTGCAAGGTTTGCCATCAGTTATCTATTCAGCTTTATTGATTATTTGACAATAATAGCCATGCATAACAAAGACATTAGTCGATTTACTTGTTATTTTTAATCTCTTAAAATACTCATGAATTGAAATGTGAAGAAAACCCTGTTTGGTTGCACACTTTACAACCAGCATGTATGTGATGATTACAAAGCCTGAAATTGGTATTGCATCCAATGTGTGATGATAACTGTAAGTATATTTGTGATAGCATATGAATAAATGTATTTTATTTTGAGAGAAATATGTTGGTAATGGCAAAAAGTGGCAGAAAGTTCAAAATCTGATTCTCCTACCTGGATTGTACTTGACGGTTAGTAACAAAGGACTATAATTTCTAGGAGAGAGTGAGTTTTAGTTGTGTAATGTTATGATTTTATAAAAGCATGTAAGACTTCCTGTTTGCAGTGTTAACAGCAGATTAATCTGGCAGTTTCATGTAGTACCTGTGTTTAGTGATAAAAAGCTGAAGTCCTGCTTTTTCTTATGTTGTTTATTATATTGTATACAAGAAACTACTTGTCTTATTACCATGAACAAAAAATAAGAAGTTTAAAAACTCTAGGCCTTATATTCTCAGTGCTGAGCATCTTGTGCTTTCAGTTTTACAGAAGCTGTAAATTTTTTCTGGGATTTTTCCCTTGACTTCCTTTGGGGGAAGACAGAGATACATAGCTGGTCTTTCTCTGCTATGTCTGCAGTTTCTTCACCTATGATTGCATGAGCCATACTGCTTTTTACATGATTTTTAGTAATGTCACCACATACTCCTATTTAAACATTTTGTATTTTTGATGATGAGCAACAAACTGTATGCTGGCAACATTTCTTCAGACGATTCTTCAATTTTTGTCTCTAGAATCAATTAGTAAATTCAGCAAATCCAAGGAACCCTTACTTCTGCCTCTGATACATCTTGCTGTTGACTGAATGTCTTTTAACCTCTTCAGTCTGGGTGTACCTTACATATGCAACATCATGATTGTATGTTTTTGTATGTCTAGCACGGGTATGATTTTAATGCAGGCAGTTGCAATGTCTTCTGTACAGTCAGCTGGTTTTATTTTGTTTTTGTTTCAGTATTTTTATTTTCATGGTAAATTACTTATTCATACCCAAAGAATTCCATTATAATCAATCCCGCAAAAATTTCTTTAGACAGAGTGTGTCAAGACTGTAGAGCATAATGTGGTTGCTCTGTATTCTTAGCGTATCTATTTCCACAAACTTAGCTTAATGTTATTTCTGCATTAGTTATGCGTTATTACCTTCTGAAGGTATGGATCAGTAGTTGACTTTTTGAGTGTGTTGTGAGATTATTATCAATTGAATATTGCAATATTTAATATTTTTTTAATTATTGTGAATATTCATGATGATATCTAATCAGTATTTATTCTTTGATTCAGAATGTATGTATATATTGCTTTATACGTGTTGTCATTAGGCTTTAATGTTAGTGATGAGCAATGAATTATTAACTAGCCAGAGTAAAGGTGGAAGTATCAGAATTAAGTGTACCTTTGTTAATGCTTTGAGGACATCACATCTTGGAAATTTGGATTGAGTCATCAGTGCTTTTATTCTTGCCATTAATGATGATTACCATAATAACTGTGCAGTGAGAACTTAGGTTTTAGCAAGCACCAGAATGAGGGGTGTCACAAGTGAAGTCTAAGGTGGTGCATCATTAAAATTAAAATTACCCAAAAGGGATAGTATTATGCTTGACATTCCTTCATGTTTTTGTTCATAATTGTGGAGAATCATCATTTCTACATTCATCTATCTTAATTTGTGTTGGAAGTTGCGATCGTCCAAAATCAGCTGCGATTGCACAGATGGGTCACCATCTGGTGGAGAGTACAGGAATTTAGTGAGCATTGTCGCTACTTGTATCTAATTACTGGTTGAGAGGAAAAATATAAATAAATAAAGGGGTTGTGTGTTCTCGCCAATCTAAGGAGGTGTTTGTTTCACTGACTCCCTGTAGCGAAATAGTGTTTCTGGTAATTTATTTGGCGTGTTTGTTCCAGAAAATTAACTCCTGCCGACAGGTTATGGGCCCAGGCGGCCGGTGAAGCAAAAATTACGTATTTGAAAAGTTTTTGGCGGTAAAATTTGAAATCGAGATGGAGACAGAAGGTTACCGCATTGGCATCGAAAAATTAACTTAAAGAAATTGGAACACATGGAAGCCATGGGTGAAGAGAGAACTGCTTGTCAAGGAGGCATGGGAAGCAGTGATTGGATTTCCAAAATTGGAGGGCTCTCAATTATCCAAGGCGGAACAGGCGAGACGGACGAAAATCAACCTTACAGCGATGGCGATTATTATGAGGAACGTCGAACCAGAGTTGATTATTGACATTTCCGAATATGAAGATGCGAAGGAGGCTTGGGAGCACCTGGAAAAGTCTGCACATATGTTTGAAGTGTATAGAGGAGGTGCTGATGAAGGAGAGGTGCTTGATCTAGGGGAGGCACCACTCAGGGGTGACCAAGGAGGGGCTGATGAAGGAGAGACACCATCCAGGGAGGCGCCGGATCCAGGGGAGGCACTGCTCAGGGGAGGAATAGAGCAACAACCTGGGAACGAGCATGACCAGGAGGGTGCCAAGGTAAAGGGAAATGATGGTGCCAATCCAGCCATGAGGGATGAGCGAGAAGGAAATACAACACGAGGGTACCATGCCACCTACCATGCTGCATGGTCACCACAGGAGAGCTGAAAGGGGCCCACATTGACGTGCCAACTTCCATAAGTGAGGCATTAGGTGGCCCATAGGCTGCTGAGTGTAGGGCAGCAATGGAGGAGGAGCTGTCTACCCTTAAGAAAATGAACACTTGGCGTATAGTTAAAAGATCTGAGGCGGGCGTCATAGGGAGTTGGAGCAGAGGACTATCGAGGAGGAGACTGCCAAGCAAATCGAGGAGCTGGTGCGGAGGCGCGTGGAGGAGGAGCTGGAGAGGCGGAAGGAGGAGATAGCGGCTGAGGTGTTATGGAGGGTGAAGGAGGCGAAGAAGATAATGGAGAAGCATTTCAAACCTAAGTTCCATTATGTTAAGGAATTAGTGCAAGAAGGAACAATATTTTTGGAGTACATTCAGTCATCAGAAAATTTAGCTGATCTCTTGACCAAAATGTTATCGGGTGTCAGGACTAAGATGCTCACTCAGAGGTTGGGTTTGATTTAAACATTTTTGAGTCTTGAAGCCACTACTGTTTGTACTGTTTTATTTTAGCATGTAAATTTGTTTTCATTTTTGTATGTAATTATGAGGAGTTAGTAATTTGTTTTAATCTGTGTTATTTGGAGTCACTATTAAGATTTTCAGTCATCAGTTGGTGAAAAATTTTAATGCTGTATCTGAAGGCTGATTTAAATGATTGAGGGGAGGTGTTGGAAGTTGCGATCTTCCAAAATCAGCTGTGATTGCACAAATGGGTCACCATCTGGTGGAGAGTACAGGAATTTAGTGAGCATTGTCGCTACTTGTATCTATTTACTGGTTGAGAGGAAAAATATAAATAAATAAAGCGTTGCTGTGTGTTCTCACCAATCTAAGGAGGTGTTTGTTTCACTGACTCCCTGTAGCGAAATAGTGTTTCTGGTAATTTATTTGGCGTGTTTGTTCCAGAAAATTAACTTCTGCCGACAATTTGCATTAATCAATGGATGTGTTTTTACCATTTAGTGTTGGCTAACAGTTGCTTTGACTGGTTCTTTTGGAAAAGTTAACAAGGGTATGCTATGGTTGACTTCCATTGCAGATTTTTATGCAGCTGCAGAATAAAATGTATGAAGATGAGGATGGCAACATGAAGCCAATTGAGAACAGAGTTGCATTTTCCATCGCATGCTATCTTGTTCAGGAGGGCTGTGATCTCAACAAGCAAAATCGTCGTGGTCGCACTCCTCTGCAGCTCTTACCTGTTCCTGCACTCGTGTCCATTTTGAAGGAATGCTCTTCGAGAAGAAGGTTTGTGCCAATCTAGTCCCTAACTCTCTTCATTGATTTTTGATTTCCCATTGACCAATAATTTTATGTTGCCAGAATGCATTGCCTCGGCACAACATTGACATATGGTATCAGTTCTTGCATAATTATTACATGATTCTTCCATCATCTACTAGATCAGTTCCTTGTGACTTTTTCTGTGGTCCAATTTCTTGTGTTGTACTTATAGCGTTTCGGCACCTTCGACAAACGACACCACCTCGGGCACGGCTGCTACAGGGCGAGCGGGCGATGGTGCGGACACGAGTGCAGAGAGGCATGTGGTGCCCACTCCTGCATCGGATGCTGTGATCACTCCTCTGATGATGACGGTTGCAGTGGCTGATGCCAAGGGGCCAAGCCACGTGGGGTCATCACTCAGTGCAGCTCATCCCGCCACAACTTCCTCCTCAAGCCCTCCCCTCATCACCTCCAACAAGTTTGGCCTCACATCCATCGAGTCAGAATGTACTATTTGCTCAGAACCTGGTGAATTGGTGGTTTTAGAACCTTGTGGACACAGAGTTGCTTGTGCGGACTGTTCAGTTCGAATGAGAAAGTGCCTCAAGTGTGGAGGAATGGTGATTCAAAGGGTGACCACAGGTGAGTACGTACTTGGAGAGGAGTCTTCTCTTCCTATGAGTCACTCGTGAGTTTCTCGACTCGGCCGACTCTTCTCTGATAATTTTTGTACAATTGTCTTTTGAAACAACTAAGTTTGACTACGTAATAGTTTTGGAGAAAATTGCCTGTCGTTATGAAAAGGAGATTATTTCTCGTCAAAAGAGGAAGGAATGGGCAAAAGGAGATGAAGAATGGAGAAGTGCAGTTAATAGAAGATAAGCTTTGATGAAATTACTAAAGCTGATGCTGTGATGAAAATTAGGAAATTGATTCAGGCCTTGCATTTAATTGTTTGGATTTTGGGTGGTGCTTTATTAGGACTTTGGGCTATTATATGGGCTGGAAGACTTGATTTATGAGAGTAGAGTTGGAAGGCTAGCATTAGTGATGCCTTTTGAGGGTTGGGCTTGAGATAAAACCATCGTTGAAAGAGAAAAGGGGATAATTATTTTTTATGGAAATTCGGTGAAACTTGCATCAAGTGACCACCGCCCGACCCATGAAATAATAGCCACATTCCTGGGTGACCTCAGGATGCAAGTAAAATTTTTCAACCAGAATGAATTAGTAAAATGGATGGCTGTGAGTGAATACTCACAAGATATGTAATTGTGATGGGTTATTCATTATTGCAATATATGAATACTGTTTTATTTTAAAGAAATACTTTTCTGGATGATTGTTTAAAATTTAAACATATTAATTGACACCACTAAGTTGGATAGACGTCATTAATTGTTCCATGTGTGATCTCATATTCTCCCCAAACTCCTAGCACAACCCATTGCAAACAGATCACACGCAGCATAGTTTATGGATTCTTTCAGCCAAAGAAAAGGATGGATCATCACCACATCTTATTCAGCTTCTCAATTTGCTCGTGAATATTCTGCTGATTTGCCATTTTCAGAAGATGAGCTTGTTTCTGTGAAAAATAGTTAACTGGGATGTTACTCTTATTTATGGAATTAATTAAAAAAGATATTGGAAAACCCCCTCAAAAGACTGGATCCAAATCGTAATTATTGCATCCACTTTGAAGTGTAGGACTTAAGATGGGTTTTGACAGCTGAGGTTGTAGCCCATCCACTGTTGGAATTTAATTGTTTGAAAGAAGCTAAATCCATTCCCCCTGTAGGATTCGAACTGGGGACCACTAGGTCTGGACCATAAAGTCAGCACGTTGCCACCATGGCTACTTCAGTCAATTTATCATTGGAGAAGGATACTTCCCCTAGTCATGTACTTGATGATAAGTATTTGTCAAATGCTGATAAGTTTGACTGGTGTACTTTTTCCAAACTGTTAGTGGGCTTCATCAATTGGAAGGGGTTAACTCCAAGACATGCACCATTCAGCAGTTGAGATTTGAACCCATGACTATTGGGATGGGGCTACTACTACCAGCATATTGACCCACTGGCTAAAGCAGTTGGCTTATAATCTGACCGACTGTTGCTTCCCTCAGAGATCCACTTGGTGGTAAATACTTGTCAAATAATGGCACGTTCGACATTTTTCAATTTTCCACCATTAGTCTGGTTACAATTTTTACAATATGCTGCCTATTTGTACTTTTTCTTTTCGATTACAATATCATGTACATACCATTCCCACCAACTCCTTTACTTTGCAAGGAATGCTTTTTTTCTTCTCAACTTGCTATTTGCGATCTCTGTGAACACCATCTTGCTCTAACATCTATGTAAGTGGTTTAACATTGATGAACTTGATTGATTGAGTATAACTTGAAGTTGTCCATTAGAATAATGATTATTGTTAGTTCCCTCAATCTCAAAAAAAAACTCTGCACAATGTTTTAAAAGCAGGAAGTTAGGTACCCTAGAGGTCGCTGTCCAGTGTTTAGGGTATTTCAGTGTGGTTTGTCACTTATTTAGTGAGAGGCTTGTTGGTTGAATAACAGCTTTGCTTACACTTTTAACGGTTATGAGGTATTTGGCTATTGCTAGCTGTATTTCCCTTTAAATGTCTTCGTTTCTATGTGAATTTTCTTCTAACATACTTCACAAGTTGTTAAGTTCCTCTACTTGCTCCAAGGATCAGCCCAGATTATTTTTGCCTAGGAAATTGCAGTACTTATATGTAATTAATGGTGATTGAGCTTCAGTCCACTTTTTCCCACTCTGGCTCTAATGCAGTGCATGCAATTGCTCTAAAAGGAAGCTTGCACTTCCTTTGATGATCGAGTAACTCAGGTCTGCAGAAATAAAATGAGCAATTTTCAACAAAAATAACGTTTACTATGACCCAGGTTTCAATGTTTATACATCATCATCAGATAACGAAAGATGCTAAGTGTGCATTGATATGTCAGATGATGCATAAACATTGAAACCCAGGTAAATTTTATCTTTCTGGAAAATTGCTCGTTTTATTTCTGCATTATGCAAATTTTCCACTCAATTTTGCAAGAATCTTTGGATTTGATATAACTCAAGTCCGTTCATCTACAAATGTAACCTACTTAATCAGCTGGCCTCCCTCTTTGGTTCTCTCTTCTTTACATCTCTTCCCATGCCTCTTACCAGATCTCCTCGGAATGAATGTTTAAAAAGCTGAGATGAAAACCGGCAGCGGCGTAAGCCTGGCCCCTCCCTGTGACCAACAATTGCCCCCCCTAATTCCCTGTCAGCCACCCTAATTTGTGCCCTGAGGGCTGTATATGTTTTGGATGAGTCTCTTATCCCATCAATCTATGCTCATTTTCATCAGTATATGCATTAGTTTTTCCCAATTAACTAACAATCGAGAATCTTTTCGAAGTTCACAAAGCTAACAAAAACATCCTTATTATACTTTTTTTCTTTTTATGAGTGTTCTCATCCCTGCAATCTCTATTCCCTCCTCTTCAGGAACCGAAACTGTTCACTGCTCAGGTAGTAATTTGCCCTTCTGTCTAATGTTTTATTAATTATTCTGAGCAAACCTTTGGCTACGTGTGATGTAAAGCTAATTATTCGATACTCCTCACATTCAAATGTTTTCTTCTTCTTCAGGATAGGTATCAGCACTTTTTTTATATGCTTTTCTTTAGTTCGCTTTTCCTTGGGTCCATGGTTACTACTTCATTTTACCGTACATACCTACCACTTCCTTCAAATAAAAACATGAGTCGAGTTAGATTAGTGGTGAAGTGACCAACTTGCGTCCTGTAGGTCATTCAGAGGCTTCGTGTCGAGTGTACATCCAAGCGAATTTTTTTCTAGTAAACAGTCATGGTTTTTTAAAGTAAAGAAAAAATTTAAAAAATAACTATTAAGCATACTTTACTAAAAGGATATAAAAAAATCTAAAAGAAGAAATATCTTAACATTGCATTAAAAAAGAAAAAATAATATTTTTTCGAGTGAATGAAAATTTATCCTAGTCGTAGAAATAATTCAATTCAATTGAAGGAAATTAGCCACACAATGATAAGACCACAATGAAAAGCATGGGCAGGCCCGTTTTTAACCCTCGTGGCGATATGGGCAAATTAAACAGGTGCGCCCCCGGGGCAGAGTGGCGATTACAGTAGTACGCGCGCACCCTCTCAACAGCTCCAAGGTCAAACTCTGTAGTAGTGGCAACTCTGTTGACGTCGCTCTACCGTACAACAGAAATAATACACTTTGGTTTGCTGTGTGTTTACCTCTTATCGGCGTTCAATTTTTTTTCTACTTCACTTTTGTCATCTGGTAATTAACTTGTTTGAGACCAATCTTCTCTTGCGCCCCAAAATCCTTGCGCCCCTGGGCAAGTCCCATTTTGCCCAGTTACAGAATTGGGCCTGAGCATGGGGTGCTCTTTCATATTCGATATCAACATAAATTCATTAATTAATTATCCAATGGAATAGAGAGCTTCAATATGCAATTTCTATAAAATCTTTAAATGAACTTAAGGTGCAAAATATAAATGAGGTCGTGTCCTAAAATATAAATGAGGCTTTTCATTGTGTGGCTAATTTCCTCGAATTGAATTTAATTATTTCCACTACTGGGCTAAATTTTCATTCACTCGAGAAAATCTTATTTTTTCTTTTTTAGTACAACTAAAATTTAAATTTCTTTCTCTATATGTTTTATATCTTTGTGGAAAAGTGTGCTTAAAAATTCTTTTTTTTATTTTTTCCTTTTTAGTCCAAGGTTCCCTTCAGGATAGGTATCAGCACTGTTTTAACTAAATTCTCTGGCCAAACTCCTTCCTCTCAAATCTTGTGAATAATATCAAAAAAGGTCATCCTCTGTAATGACCTAAAATGTTCAGTAACCCTTAGACATGATATCATGTTCACAGGTCATATAGCTCTTCCAAATATTTTCTCTACCTAACCTGGATGTCTTCCTGTTTGGATAACATCATCCCTGTTTTGTCCTTAACCTCTCGTGTTATCAGTTAACTTTTACCTCCCAATAACATGTTCACTTTTGCTTATAGCCTGTCCACTTCCCCCTCTTCCTGAAGCTTTTTCATTTCCTCACTGTCCTTTCCGCCAGTTTACCTTCACTGGATTGGTTACTCTCCACTGTTCATCATTTAAGTCCTCATCCCTCCTCCTAAGTTTAGTGTTGACATTTTTTTACTACTCCTCCCATTCTTCTTTGATTGTTCCCATCATCCTGTCCACAGTCTCCATATTCCATCCTTCTCATCCCTTTCAATGATTCCATGTTCCACCATTTCGTTCTTCATATTTTACTAGGCCTTTCCAGTGTTAACTGATAATTCATAAGAACTTAATTCTAAATCTGCAAATCCACCCCTGATAACTGCTAAAATTTATATACAAATATATATAAATAAACCCAGTTCCTGTTGGACCTCTGCCTGACCATCTTATAGGCAATGTGATATTTACCTGTTCACCACAACTTTTTCCATGCATACCTCGCCTATATTGATTTCAAAACATTGAGTTTGTTGTTACCAATTTACTTCTCCAATAAAATGCAACTATCTAGTCACTGCAGCAAAATTGTAAAAAAAGAGGGGGAAAGAGATTGAAGGGAGAGGGTGCGGTGAGAACAACTTGTTCACATGAACGCCCGGTGAATTTGTGCCTGGCTAATAAATCTGACTGGCAACTCGAGGCTCCTGGTCTGAATCTCACTCGAGTCCAATGATTTTTCCCTTGGTGAATTTCTCCCTCTCTAGTGCACATACATCTTAGCACCCTTCTGTGCAACTTCAATACAGGGATGTTAAATGAAACTGGAGTCAACGAATAGTTTCATTTTGAAATGAAATTAAAAGCTCTTTAATGCATAATTTCATTTTGTAATGAAGTATTATGTCTAGCTAGACATTAGTTTTGTTTACGGAAATGAAGTGGAAGTTGATTGACTGGTTTTTGAGAATTGATGTAACGTTCTGGAACCATTCCTGCTGTTGAATAGTTCTGGCTGTGGTGAAGTGGGGGCGGTACTTTCAGTTTGCAGTAATGGTTCTGGGCCCAATTGGGGCTGATCTCAGGGAATCATCATGGGCCTGGAAAATCCAGAGGAAATATGACACCTATCTCAAGCTCCTCCACACCAAACCATCACCTCTGTCGAAATCCCTCCCCAAGTGATCGCCTCTACCCCTCTATGTTGGGCACGTACAGTGGTCATTGTCCTCTTGAGTAGATGTGGACCAAATGTGTAAAAGACCGAAAGCAAAATAAAAGACTAAGATGGAACTAGCAGGCAAGAGGATTTTAGTCTCATTACATACTGCTTGAGAGCCCAGCCTGCAATATGTTGGCTCCTGCGTCCTGCTCCTTGAGTGACGCGTATTGGATTAACAAGAAGCAAGGGGTCAGGATCTCTTCCTTCTGTCTCGCTGCTTCCAATGAGATCTCCATCTCTCAACACCAATCATTCACATTGTGCCCAGTAACTCTTGGTATCTAAGCGGTGACCACTTTTCTTCCTCTCAGGTCGCCACAGGAACGTTTGTTTTGTTACTCTCCCACCATGCACACTTCTAAGCCTTTTGGAAGAGGTCTATGACTTGCCTAATCCAAGCCAGGGAATCCCAGTGGGTGGGAGGAAGTGAAGGGGAGAGTTGACACACTGAATGTGCTGCTGAAAAAGTGTACAACTTGGGCTGAAAATATCAATTAGAGTACCAACACTATAAAAAACCTTGCATATAGTGTATGTTAATTGATGTCTATACATATATTTATGAATATCAAGAGTCCAAAAGTTCAGAACACAAAAAACAGGTTGGATTAGGAGTATTCCCAACCATTCTGCTGCAATGGAATTACTCATTTGGAATATTATTTTTGCCATCAATTGCTAAGCAATTAACCCTTTCTTATTGTTTCTAGCGGTTACTTGTTTGTGCTGCCAAGGTTAGTCAGGTATACATATTTAGTTTTGAGAAATGTATGTTCAGTGTTCAGATAAGTGAGAATTCCACTGCTGTTTTCAAGCTTCCTCTGTTGTTATACCGTAAGGATCCTTATTGTTTATGTGATTTCAACGCTGGTATGTGAGGGATAGTCACCAACAGTGTCCTGAATAGGCTGTTTGACATTCCCAAAGAGTGATTGCATTTTCATGTTGAACACACCTTCATTTTCGCCTTTGCCTATTATTTTTTCCCATTCCTTGCATTGTAAATGCTGGTTTCTTGCCATTGCCTTCAAATCTTACCTATGTTAATATGATGAAACACCTACACTGGCACCCCAAGCTTTTCCCGAAGTGGCATACATGGCTTAAGGGCTTTTGAAAAATGAATATCGCCTTTCAAAGTCTTTGGAACAAGCTTCAAAACCATTGGTGGATGGTGAGAACAAAAGTTAAGCAAAGTCATATTTGTAGACTACATCTGAGTCATTTCCCTGTTTTACATTTCAGACGGACGCCCAATATCATCAAAGCCTCAGCTTCCTGGGAACGAACGTGTTCAGTTTCTTGTGAACAAATTGGCGGAGATGGAAGAAGCCCTCAATTGTTCAATCTGTATGGAGAGGAAAAGAACAGTAGCATTTTTGTGTGGTCACAGTGCATGTGATAAGTGCTCACAAACTCTTAAAATATGTCACATGTGTCGGAAAACTATAACGAAAAAGATAAATCTGTATCCTTAGGGAGAAATAATTAAACGGAAACCTTGCCATTTTTATGATGAAACTAGTCGTGCGGGCATTTCATGACAATATTACCGAAGGATCTGATTGCTTCCTGTTTGATTTTGCTCTGCTCTTGCCACTTGTAGTATTTGATACTTCATATCACCTTTTCTCACATTTCCTCAAAAGTTACAATTGGGTTTCAAGTAATGGTGACTAGTTAAAAATATTTTATTTTTATTTGTTGTTGTTTTTATCCTAGCTGGGACCTTGATACTTGAGATTTGTGAGAATGCATGAAGTATTTGATATGTGATAGTTCTCAGTTTGTAGTGATTCATGATAATTTTTTTATCAGCCTAATGCAGTTCAGTCTTGGGTAGTTCTTTCCTTCGCAGTATTTTTTCAAGTGTATATTTCTCCTTTAATGCTTTTCTGAATGGCCATAATTTGATGAGTACCCAGATGCTAGCATTTCCGGGGTCAATTTCATTGTGGTCACCGTATTAGTTTCAATGCTGTCGTATTGTAGAATCAAATGCTCTCAATACAGGAAAGTGCTGTGAGCATTTATTTTAGCCTTGGCTTTATTGGCTCTTTGTTTTCTAGCTTCAAACCATCTGTGAGTTTTTCATAACTCCTTATTACCATGTGTGAAGTTCTCTCGGGATTCTTCATTAACAGTTTCATAGATTAAGATAAGCCAAGATGAGGGGTGCTCCATTGTGCGTACATAATTTCAACACATTTTGGTTTAAGCTAGAATTTCTTCACCCTCATAAAAAGGTCTTTCTGTAGGAAATCACTTCATTTCATGCATTCTAATCTTAGGTTCAATTATCAAGAAGATATGCTGTTGTCCCACCATTGTTTATCATTCTTATTATGTTTGCCTCATTGTTCTAGGTGAACCGAAAAACAACCTGCAAGGAATCTCAATTTTCCACAGGCAAGTGAGGCTAAAATATCTGTTTGCTCATCCATCATGTTATGTATACATGTTTGTTGAAGGATACAGTTAGTATGAAAGGCATTTTGTACTGAGGGATACTACTCTGTACAGAATGTACACTGAAAAAAATGTACATATACTTTATTTTGTGCATATTTACCTGTGCAATATGAACTTGAAAGAATCCTGGGTAATGTTTCAGTTCTACCTTGGAATTTTATGTACACATGGAAGTTTTGATAACTTTCCGAGAGCTTACATTTTATGGTTCATGGCATGGGCATAGCCTGGATTTAAGCTGTTTGTTGAGGAGGGGCAGGACACACACCTGCATTATTCATCCTGTTTGGCTCCATTAAGCAGATTAGGAATGAAATGTTTTGTGAAGGGAGGGCAGCTGCTGCCACTCCCTGGCTATGCCCATGGTTCTCAGTGAGGATCCATTGATAGGGCTGGCTGCCTTTGGGATGTGGGAAAGTGATCATCTCCTTAAGTCTAGTGGCGACAGATGTAAAATTTAGGATGGCTATGACAATGGTGATACCATAATGTGTTTCAAAGGTTGACACAGATTCTTCTCGGCAAAATTTGTTCCTCACAAGAGCTGCTGGGTGAGAGCATAGCGGATTGTTGCCCAACAGATTTAAAACTAGTCTCTTTGAGAGGTGAGTAGTTAGCAGACTACTCACCATTTGGTTAAATTTCAATGGAGGTATCTTTTTGAACATTTTACCGCACTATTTGGCTTGACGCTTATTGGAAAATTGTCTTCAATCAATTTTTTTTTCAATTGTCAAGTTTTTCACTTATGTCTTTGTTAAACATTTAGAATAAATTTCTGGTGAGGAATTATCTTGCATTGAAATATCAGATAACCATGGTGGAAATAATTGCCATCAGCCACTCTCAGTGAATCAAAACACCAGATGCTGCATTCCAAAGTAGTGGCAGTGAAAGACCTTCCATCGCAGATTTGGTCAAAGTGTGTTTAAACAACCCTTCCTGCTGCTGTATTAATTTTGACAAAATTGCAATGCAATTATCAGAAACTTGTAGACAGTGTGATGATTTAATGTATGCTATCAGTCAGACTATGCAGCTGATGGTAATGAAGAATATGCTCGGGAAGAGCATGCTCATAGTTAAAACTGCAATTGCATCTTAAAGGCAGTATTTTATTGGAACAGCCATACAATGGGTCCCCACTGTATTAGACTATACTTTGTGTTATCATTGGAGTTTGAACCGTTCTAATGAAAATCAGAGTGTATTATGTATTAGCACAGCAATCAAAGGAAAGGGGGGAAGCACAATTGGGTCTGAAGCACTGGACAGATTGGGATGCACTCACTGCACTGCTCTAAGCAGAAGTCTATTGAATGTATGTCAACGAGTATGAACCAAGTCTCACTAATGTTATTGCATTTTCATTGCTAAAGGAGATATATGTAAATAATGTGTGTTATGATTCCAAAAGCATCACATGTAGCTGATATATTTGTATGAAAGGCATTTTGTACAGAGTAGTAGTATTCATCACCAGGTGAATTTTGTATACTTGTGTACATTGTTATGAAATGGAGCCCGTCTAAGGAGCCAAATCATGTATCTAGTTTTGGTAATTGTTGAATGATTATGGAAAGGAAGCCAATAGTATTTTGAAAAGCACGTGAAGAGCTCATTTTTTAAATGTTGGGCCTTATATATATATATATATATATATATATATTACATGATATGCATGCATACACCCATCCCCTCACAGATTTTGTTGTATTTTCTATGGCATCTAGCTTTTCATGTTCCTTTTGTACTTTTTTAAGAAGCTGTATGATGATAATGACAACCTCTTAAGGGAAGTTGGGGTAAAAACAGTGAGATTTTGAATGTTGCAAGACTGCAACTTGTGTGCAGAAATGGTGCTGAAAATGTATGAAATTGTCATTGTTCTTTGGCGTAAGACTGAGAATGCCTGCCTCATTGTAAAATACTTTTTTAGAGAACATATCCTGCATCTTCCAAGGAGACCTTCTTAATATAACCTAATGTTTCAACATTAAATACAAGTGAGATTATATGATATACTGCAGATGCAATAAAGTTTTTGATGCATTTAATAATCTATTTGCCCTACTTCAATGTTTTAACAGGTTATAATAATTTCATGCTTGGTGGCAAAATGTGGGTATGCCAGGATTAGAAGAAGCATGGGTGCCTGAGAAGTGTTTGCAGTACAAGCAGAAGGGACAGGATTAGGAATGAGTGGGTGATGAAAGAATGTGGAATGAATGCTGCAGGATGGGACATGTATAAGAGGAGCATACTTCATTTGTTTGGCCATGTTGAGAGAAGGGTGTAGTTGAATGGCTGAACATGCATGACAGCAGAGTGAATGGAGAGAGGATGAGGTAAAGCACATAAGGAATGGGTAGATCTGTTGGAAGGAACTCGTAGGATGAGGAATGACTGGAGTCTCAAGAACAAGTGTGTGTATGAAGCAGTGCATCAATGTGCTGGAAGTTAAGAATGTTCGCTAGAACAGGAGTGTGGAGGAAGTTATTTAAGCCAGCTCGAAAGGCCTTTCATCAAGAGTTTTTCAAAGGTTTGGTTCAAATAACTTTTTTTGACATAGGCGGTAAGGGAGTGGCTTAATGGGTGTTAAATATTTTCTTTGATTGTGGTGAAAGTGTGATTTTGTGAGGGGAGGATTTTGGACAGCATGGAATGCAATGTGAAGCATACAAGTGGGAGATGTTTAAGTGCAACTCATTGTGTTGGGAAATGTATTGAGGATGGTGGAAGGGTAGGCTGATTATCAGACTCAGATTAGCTTAACTCTCTCCAATGATTTTAAAGTATGAATCTGTCAAACATCTTGAATCGTGGTCAGTTGTCTTAATAAAATAGCTTCTTTATTTCAGAAATATTAGTGAAGCCATTAGAAAGTAGTTAGGTCATGTGTTGACTTTCTGCTTAAGTTAACGGTGACACCTTAGTGTGTTCTTGGACAAAGGATTTTTCTCAAGCATGTGGGTTGAACATCAAGAGAGTTAGTGAGATGATCTCCATTGCCAATCCGTACTGAAGGTCAGTTCCGGGGAAGAATTTCGCATTAGAAAATGATATGAAAAGTGAAAAGGTTGTTGGCCATTGGTAAAAATGTGGTACAGATACATGCTTGAGGATTCATTACCTTTGACGTTATCGGAATGGGACCAAAGTATTGGAAATGAAAATAATGCATTGGAGAGTGGGAAATTAATAATAGTAGAATGTGCTGGAAGTGGGATGAGTAGTGGTGGAAATGGAAGGCGATGCCTGATAGCAGGAAGAAGTGAAAATATCAGTGAGTAAAAAGAGGAGGCTTAAAAAAAGATCGATTCCAGCCAAACTGAGCAGCAGCAAAAGAAGGAAAGTGACATCTATAGAAAGGATGTATGTAGAATTGTGAAAGGACCTATGCACATGAAGCTCTCAAACAGTGTGTGACCATGAAGGCTTTTCAAAGTTATTTAGCAAATGGATTAGACAGAAAAAGCTAGGGGGAGTGTAACACAAGTAAGAAGAGAAGTGGTGAGATCACATGGGGTGGAATCAATGCTAAGGACTTTTCAGGCGGTATGTTGAAGTACTACATGATAATTGTGAAGAGGGTTTCAAATGGCAATTAGAGGGTCAATACAGAAAAGGAGATCAGTAAAAATAGCGTGGGTTGGAAGAATGAGGTAGGTTGGTAGGATTCCATCAAAGTATGATAATTATGCCGGCCTTGTCTAATTTGCTCGTGAGGTAACAGCCTTTTTTGGTTTTCTTTAAATGGACTCCTATCATTTGACTCAGAGATGTGGTATGACTTCTATCCTCTCGAAAAAAGATCAATTGGATTTACATGAAGCACAGGTATAAGAGTTGTGGGAACGGGCTTCAGCGGTCTCTACTATAACTCTAAGCTGCCACTCTGCACTATGGGCACTGAAGAACTGAGGCATTACAAGAAAGGCATCAAGATTGACTCCACTGAACTTCCAAATAATGGGTGGTGATGGACTCCACTTAAGCTATATTCTATTCAATTTGTGTTTCATTTAATCAGAACACACTATTGCCTATTGGTCAACTGATTCAAGTCGGGTAGAATTGATTAATTTAGATAAGTCTCACACCCATTGTAACACCAGCAGTGAAAAATAACTGTCACACACAGCATAAAACAATATTGTATTCTTTGTGATTGATCAACTGTAATGAATCCACAGGAGAGTGACAATCAAAATGAGGGTCAATTTTTCTTAAGCATAAGGCCACAGTTCATGGTGCCAACTGAGCTACTGATGTTCATCAATCACCGTTTAACATCCAGACCAGAGGAAGGAGTCATACATGCTCTACAAATTAAAAATGCTCTCAGCTTCTAAAATTTACAAAACACTTAAGTTACACCAAAAATATAGCTAAACAAGCTGAACTACATATTTGATTTTTAGTTCATTTTAAGAAAATTAACCCATCCACTCTAGAGTAAATATCCACGAGCACTTATGCTAAGTCAGCATACTTCACTAAAATACACATCATACAATCACTCTCGCAGCTATCAACACTACACTCTGGGATTTCACAAGGACTGTGATTCAGCACTCCCGCCAACAAGATCTTAAGACACTCCAGCCAAAGTAAAGAGAAATACCCTAATAATATAACTACACAGGTGCCTTATAAAGACAGGAGTCAGTGGTGATTAAGTGCAAAAGACTTCTGGTTCATATTTGAGAGAAGGAATTTTACTTCACATATACGTACAGCCCACAATGAAGAGGAGCATGACTTAATTAAAGCCAAACTGGATAAGAACATTTTCTAACCATATTGTCATGTTCCAATGGACAGCTCCAGATCATGCAAATAAGAAAACCAAAAACCCATTTGAAGGGTAGAGACATTATTCCTCTACCAAGATTCCCACACACAATTATCACTTTCATAGCATCCTCAAAATCACAGGCAAGTTATCGCGGTTGTTCACAAGAAGATGTATGGCTAACTTGTTGTCCTATTTGAAGATATTCTCACGTTGTCTCATTCCGTTAAGGAATTCACAAATAAGAACACATGCATAAAGTTATTCCTTTATTGTGATAATGTAGAATTGGCTCCATGAGATTTACATGTTACGAAAACGTTTTAAAGTGTCAACGCACAATGCCTTTAAACAAGTTGCTCTAACACAAATACATGGAAGTTTGTCACCGACTGCAATCATTAACTCAAATGCCGTGCATTCACAGATTAGGGTACGTATTCCTATGACAGAATACATCAAAGAATAGACAAAGTTAATGCAACCCCAAAATGTATAAATCCTATGTATATATACGTTTTCAGAGAAACGGCACAAACAACTTGCACATGAGTACTGTGCAATGACTGCCTCAATACTAGACATTTAATTTCTTACAGATATTATTACATGAACAAAACAGTTAACGAAATAAACGAACGAAAAAACACAATCCTTCAATTGCTTACTCAACAGCCGAAACGTAGCGCTTTGGTGACTCGGCCGCAGCGAAAATTAAGGTAACCACAAAGTATTTAGTGAAGAGCAATTACTTCAGGAGAAGGCTATTTTTTGGTCCTTTTTGGCAATTACACAGCGCACTTATATATCCCACCATCCATTCCCGAACTTTTCACGAAAATTAACCCCACAGACACGCGTGAGGCATTACTTAGCGTGAGATAAGGAGTCTCTTTGGGGTGGGCAAGTCTTATAACTTTAATCACTCCTCTGCATTGTTGTATGAACATCACTCTAGGTCTGGAAGTCCTTCATCGTCGGAGTCTGATGATTCTGGTTCCAGATCATCAAAGGCCGGTTTGCCGTCGTCTCCGGCACCACCAAGACCACCCATTTGGCGCATCATCTGAAAGAGAGTACAAAAAATAAGGAGGGAGGCAATGGCGAAATAAAATAACACCAGTGATGTAATTAATACTTACCTCATCCAATTCGTCGCCTCCACCGAGCTCATCATCACTATCCTCCTCATCCTTCCATTTGTTAAAATCAACCTTCAGCCAATGGTACTTCTTCTTATCCTTCTGCAAGTGCGGCCAGTAGGGACCGAGCTCTTTCTTTCGAAGAATAAACTCTATGTTGCGATCCCTCTTAAACTGGACCGATTTCTAAGAAAGAAATTCAACATCAATTTCTTCACAACCACTCACTGAACACGATTACACTTAAGATGACAGAAATCTTACCTCAGCATCTACTTCTTTGAAAAACTCTATTGTTACTTCGTGAACCTTCTTATCGGTTCCACCAACCCCATGGAAATATACCTTGTCGTTCTCTAGCTTAATTTGGGGGTCCTTGCAGTCTTCTAGGCAAATCGTGAGGAACACCACGTTATTTCTTTGGGCCCACATCACAGGTGGGGGGTGAATCCTGTTAAACACAATTCAACGACAACATTAATGTTTTACGATATCCATAAATACCGAACTCCGTTAAAAGTACAATGAATGAAAACGCTGGAATGTCCCTCGAGCACATGTTTACTCAATACAAACATCAGCTAATTTCAAACTTCTCCAAATGATGACAAGAAAATATAGGGAGTAATATCAATGCAAGAGGAGCAGGGTGTGAGTCAAGGAAATTCCACTCACGTTTCTCCAGTTACCATTTTAACGAACTTATCACAAACGCAGTTAGAAATTACCAAGTTTCCGACACTATACAACGTATACTGGCAAAATTAATGGATTACTTTCAATACCGTGCACATAAATATTTAAACGACTAGGGTCCGACACAAAATGCACACCCTAGTTCGAACACAGACTGATCGTCTAGAAGTTTCGGCAATCAATAGAACTGAATTGCATGTAAAGTCAAAGATGGCGGCAATCCGAACGGCATGCTCACACAGAAACGGTTAGCATACCATAAATAATGCATAACTTATATTCCAGAAAAAATTTTGGGCCCAAATTAATGTACAAAGAGTTAACATGTTATTAGCATAATAAAGAAATTATAACAGTCCTTACTGATCGTCTCCTGACATCTTTGCGTTCACACACTGCAACAACTTGAAGACAAAAGACTGACGATGAACCGCTAAGGAACCTGCGTTCGAGACTACGACAGGCTTTCCAATCGTCATGCGCGTAGCAGCCGACATCGAAATTGGCTGAGGCGCAGTGGCCGTACGGTTCCCCGAGGAACTGTTTGTTCGAAAGTGTTTGTGCGTTGGAGTGTTGTATAAAGTTTGTTTTTACGAGTGATTTGTGCAACATTGCAAACGGATAAATTGGATATCGCTAGAATAGCAGATACTCTAGGTAAGGTGTAAAATTCATGGATCACCTGTGCTTAATAATCATTATTTATCTTAAAATAATTTAACCAGCGGAGCAACCTGTTGATGACCCAAATGTAAGGAGCCCGCAATGTACATTAATGTAGTTGATTAATTAATGTCTCGCTGTGGTAGTCACTATACTTATTCTTTCAGTTGCGTCTGTCGTAAGTGGTGTTTCAATAAAAGCAATTTGTATTTTAGGGAAATATGTGCCGAATTGCAACACGAAATCATTGAAGACTTCCAGAGAACCTTGTTTTCATCTCCGCAGCGATGAGTGGTTTATTCAAAGATAACTATGCGGTAAGTTGTAAATATATATTATAATGTAATTCTCGCATAATTATTTTTTGGAGGCTTCATGGCTATTTCTACATTTTTGACCGTTTTTCATGTGTGTAGTTTCTGATTAGGAGTATCGTGAGTTTTTGGAAAATGATTCAATTTGATACAACCATGTTGACAGTAATCTATTAGTAGTATTGAGTATGTGATGCTCCAACTTTATGGGCTAATCGCATCGCCTTCCTATATTGACCCGCGTGAGCTCTTTCATGAATGCACGTCTCTTCAAAATTATTGAGCCATTCTTAGTCAATGTTTGATCATCGTACAGCCACTACAACTTGAGAGACTTAACGTATTCAGTCACGGATGAACCCGCGCGGGTTTGTGGATCGCGTATCTCAGGACTAATTGAACTCCCTCGACCTAAGCGGTAATCGAATCTGCAACCTCTCAGCATCCAGGGGCTCTGCGCTGCAGCCATCCAGAAATAGTTGCATCCTCGGTCGTTATTGACGCCAGTGCCGGCCCTGTCAAGCGGGGGCAAAACTATTTTTTTAAACGGTTCTATAAAAGGAATTTGTTTACGGATGGTGATACAACCGTGCTTTAACCTGAGAGATACTCTTTGGTTTCACAACGATCCTAGCTTAACATTCACATTTCCGATCCTGCCGGGAATGAATTTTTAATCCAAAAGTTATCGCTGAGCTTCCAGTTTAACGCAGCAGTATTGAAGGCATGGGTATTATTAACATTGCACCTACCTCTCAGGAAAAGTACTCGTTCAACGGTAAATTGTTCCCCAAATGCAAGTGCAGTTCCTTTCAACGTGCTGGCGAACAGAATGATGGAAAATGTTAGACCGTAGGTTTCATTTACTCTTTTTTGCGCACATTTGACAAATGCGTGCTGGAAGTCAGTAAAATACTACAACGTGTGTATTAATGCTCCCCATTTCGTCTTTTATTGATAATTCGGACGCCGGCCGAAATGAAATTAGAAAAACTTCACACTGTAAAATTCCTTTATTTTTTTATTTCAACCGACCCGTTTCAATTTTACTCACGATCTGTTATTTTCGAAAACGACAGTGTGAAAACCTGGGTCGGTTTTAATAAAAAACGGCTGAATTTGACCAAGGGAAGTTCTTTTTATCGAGTAAATAACATTTTATGAACATTTCACCGGGATAAATGAAATTAACACAAAAGATATCCTTACTACAGCAGTTATAGCACAAGAAGTTATGGCAAGAAGAATGGTATATTTAAGTGCTAATAATTTGGCACAAGTCCGGTGCGAGGCATCATCATATCCCCTGAGTGCAGCCACGGGGAGGCGGATCATCCGATGCCAGCGAAACACTTACATCCAGCCACCCAGAAAATATGAACTTATGTATGTACTTTTGAAAGGGGGATCGAAAAGAGAGCGCTGTATTGGTCATTTGTACTGATGTGAAGATGTTGATGTCCATGGGCGTAACCAGCGAGGGGGGGGGGCAGCTTGCCCCCTTAGAAGCAAGTATATCTAAGACATGTAACTAGAATAAAAATTTTTTTCAAGCAAATAATATTAATAACTAATAAATCACTGCTTTAATTACGTATAATTTTCTTCAAATTTTGGTTTCATTCGCCTTTTCTGTGCTAAAATGTTACAACCTGAACGACCATGGCTTGCCCCCCCCCATAGTTTAGTAATTATTTATCCAACTAACCTTTTGAATTACCATGGTTTTATACTTTGCATGTAAGGAGACCGGTGGGCGTTTTGATCTTGAAGGAATTCGCCCAGCGAAGGACATTCTCAAAATCGTCGGTTGCACGGCATACATATGTGCAATGCACCTCTAGTCGCTCTCGTCTTTCAAATATTTTCCCCCCTCTATTTTTAATTGACGTGGACCCAATCCGAAACGAAATCCTGGATTTGTGACTGTCGTTCAAGGACCCTAAATATTTTCCAGCTGACCTCTTAGTAAGGTGTGTGCGGCAGGAGGTTCGAAGTGAAGAGCTGTAAATGTGTGAGACTTCTCCTCTAAGATTGAAATGAAGAAGCGAGACGACTATACAGGGAGAAATACCGTCTTCTAAGATTATGTTGAAATGATGAAGCGAACCGCTAGAGACCGATCGTGTCGTTTTACGTATCTCGCTTGGATGTTTCGCGCTTGTGCGGAATGAGTGGAATGGATGAATTGAATGTTATGGGGGAGACCTCTTGAGAGAGAGAGGAGTGTTTCAATCGCGGTGATTCTGGGTACCAGCGAATCGTAAATCCTCAAAAGTTACGTGTGCTTTTTGTATTGATAATATCTATATCCAAGAGCAAAGTGAAATATAGTTAGCTAATTTATTAATCTACATAATGCAATTCTACAAAATACAATATGTATTACTGAGATCTAATAATCGTATTTATACCAGACAGAACTACATTTTTCTGGTTACTAATTCCGGATGATTCCATATATTCTGGATGCGTGGTAACCGTAGAGTCGGATGAAGATGAGACGCGACGTTCTATTTTTTTCCTTTCGTGGTTCTAGGCGATTTCTTGGTAATTGGCTTGTTTCTCACTGCGCCCCCGCTGCGCTAAATCGCCCGACAAAAGCCGCCCATGGATTTTTACTGATAACTTGAGGTCCGATTAATTAATACGGTTCGATTCGTTCTATAAGTTTTGTAGACGTTTGTTTTCCGTTTTCTGGACAAAGTCTCTCGGAGAGTAATCCATGTGAATTTTAGCCTCGTAGCGGGCACTGCGAGATGCTTCGACATCCACACCTGTTCCTGGGCGCAGACGGACGCTTTCTTGCCGTGTCAATCCTTGTTTGATTTTTCGAATCGTTTAATGAAACACAAATTTTATGCTGTGATGTCGCTCGTGAAATGATCTGGAATAATTTAAAGTCCAATGCTGTTAGACTTCTAAGGATCCAAAAATGAACCCGAAACGGTTTTGAATTATTTAATTCCTAGGAGACAATATTCTCACTCTCTGGTGCAATTGTCCTCAATCAACTTTACAAATCAACACGCGTTCATGGTCGATGTTGGTCTTATTCGCAGTTTTAATGAAAAATGTGTGGAGAATGATTTGTTGAAAGCAAAAAGTGTGTTATTTTAGCTTACCAAATCTCCATGTGGTTTACCTCTGGGCGCACTTATTAGTATGGCATCATCTTCGCTAATGAAATAGTATTTTGACGTCGTCAGGACTGTGACGTAGCCAAGGGTTTGGTTTGGAGGGGGGTTTGTGAAGTGTTATGTTGGCTCGTTTATATTGTTTGGTGTGGTGGATGGATGGGTGTATACGGATTATGTATATTCATGATACAAACAATAAATCAGTTGTGCACAGCTGATCTAATTGATGAGTTAAACGTGAACTTAGAATTAACAAAAGATTATTATCGTAGAGTCAGATGCGTGAATAATCCCTCTTTTATTAATTTGTTGCATTGCTTGCATTTTCCCGAATACTTTTAAATTTCTAATAGCCAGGGGTGGATGAGGCCCACCCACCACCACTGGTTCCGTGCCTGTTTCAGGATTTCTTCTTACTAAATTTTAAGGACTATTTAATGTCTTCCTGCGCAGATAATAGGCTACTTTTCGTGTGACTACCCAGTGGTCTCCGGTTCGATCTCAGACGAGTCAGTGCGTTTCCATAAGAAATACATGTAACGTTCATTTTTATTGCTTTTGCAGTTATTTTTTCTTTTGCTTATTTAAATTAGAATTAATGGTCGCAGTCAATAATCAATGGTCAATAATAGTCACCGTTAAGGTTATAAATGAGAAGTAAGATTTTTTTCTGTATACGTAGAACTACCATGTATATTATTTCTTACTCTTATCCCTCCCATTGAGAATCAATGGGCATTACTACTTTATAATAATGCCTTGCCGCCCTATCTTTCGCGGCACCCCCTCATGTCCTGTAATTTCACCGAGTCGTCAGCTCTGTATTAGCTTTTTCTCACCTCTGTTCTGACTCTAGATTACCGGTATCCGAGCTGAGTGAACAGTTTTCGAACCTGATATTTATGTTAACAGCGACATGGAACAAGAGCCTTTGTGGTGATAACTTATGATATTTCAGTGATGCAAGAATAACTCCATTCCCAAAACGGAGACTTTTTCAAATGCCATTTTAACAAAATTAGAAAGTTTCGCGCATCTTTGCCCGGACTGCGTTCAGGCGCACATTTGGGATGGAGAGGGCTCGCGACATTAAAGACGAGGGTGGTAGCTTTAGATGGGGAGGGGGGGGAGGGCTCTCTTCATCAGAATAGAAATATAGATTAGTTTTCATACCATTGCTAGCAAATGCTCACTCGAGGAATCCTGACCTCCCGTGGTTTTGTGCCCGAAATAGAAAACTCGGGATCCTTGGCACTTCTTCTCCTCATTTATGTCCCTCTGCGACCAATTGCTCTGCGTCACAGCGTGAAAACCTACGTTATTGTTTTCACTGTATGGATCCCGCCTCGGAATTCGTTTTCGTCCCAGACGCAGACAGTGTGTATCTGATGTTTCTATTGGTAGTAATCCTGATAGTTTCGTTCCTGTGTTCCTGTGCGAGCCCTCTGGGAGACGCTGTTTCTTCTCCTCGTGCGGGGAACGGAGGGAAAGATTGACGCGTGCTGGAATGCTGCCTTTTCAGTTCTGTTTGCCCTTAAGGTAGTTCGAGCGAAATATCATTTTACTAAGGAATCAATGAACTTGGTCTCATTTTAAAGAAAAGTATCTCACCTATACAACGACACCAAAAATTCTACCCCTTACCACACTACTTTAGGAGATATTTGCCAAAATATACCAGTCCTTTTGCACGGGAAACGGTACGTGCATGCACTCTAGAGAGACATTATTTACAAAATGAGGTATTTCTAAAACGTAGATGTCGTAAAAAAAACTAACAGCGTGTAGTTTGTATGTTTTCTCAACTATTTTTGAAAATTAATCATATTGTCACCGCAGTAGGTTCCTGGGTATCACAAAAAAACCTTCCGTTTTGAAGGAGTTTCTATCGCACCGCGCGAAAAAAATGAGTCAAGTTGAAGATTTATTTAGATATTTTCATTTAATTACTTACAATTTCTGTCATATAAACCTATATTATTGCACCATTTATAATGCAATATTTAATTGATGTGTCTTATAGCTGGTGTAATTAAAACGTATAACTCGAATTTGGTCTCTATTATGACAATGGGGAACTATCTCGCTCGGACTACCTCAAATTGGGTAACGTGCATCTGAGCGGGGAATCGCTTTCAGACCGTCAATTCGAATTTAGAATCAATCTTTTATTTTACTCCCTAGCCGATTTTTTGTGCCCGCATCAATTGAATTTTGGAAAACCCGACATTCTACTATCCTATCAGCTCATGAGAATAAAATTAGGGAATTTGACTTCGCATAAAAGACATGTTTTCCTGCGAGCGGTTAAGATACCATTATGTCTGCAAATGAGATTTTTAACCAGGTTTATCGTTAGGTTGTGTGGCTGATGAACTAACTAGCCCATAACTTGCATTTGCTTCTTAATCCTTGTTTGTAAATCAGCTGCGTATTTCTAACAGGACCTATAGATTTCTCGTGTATAAGTCTTATATCTCTCATTTTATATAGTTGCGAAATACATTAATGTTATTATTGCTTCACCCTTTGTAGTATACACGTAGTATGGTGCATGTTGGTGAAATATCACCTACTAGCTAGAATGTGCAGGTTTTTGATAATGCATTAATAGTCGTAGTTTTATTAACCTAATTAGCGTATATAGTATAGTGTATGTTCGTTATAACTCACACTCTTAAAATGGCTCGCAGGGTATTGCGTACTTGTCCCTCATAGACTATCATAAGTCCCGCTCATAATTCTTTATATGATTAAACATTTTATGGCCATATGTATTCGGCCTCTCCATGCGCGAACTTCTTTGTCCTTGGCGAGTTTCTTTAATATCGAATTTCCCCAGTGAATCACCGAATGTGCACGAAACAGTGTTCCAGCGGAGATGCACCATATTTGTTCGTCGTGATGCTTTCGTTCGTTGCAGAGCGTATATCCGTCGCCTGGCGGATTCTTTGGGGAAGGCGGATTCTTTGTCTTCTTGTGGTGGTCCATCCGCGTAAGAACTTCCGACGACGGCAGAGCCGCCGATTCGCCCGTCGAAATGTCAATTCTCTTCGTCCGACCAATGCGTGTGTGCGAAATGAGTACTGTCGGCGTCAAAATGATATTCCGATGTACTTTGAAAATGTATATCTTTGGCCCTGTAAATGCTAGTGCAAAACTTTATGCACCAATTTAAAGATAACTTTATTGCTATTTCAGCAGTAGTATTTATTATATGATAAAACCAAAAATGGAAACATATTAATGCATTAATCGACACCGCGCACCCTAAATTTAGCAGTGTTGTCAACTTCATGAACTTTGTAACTCAGCAGTAGGACAACTACGCGATCTACGGCATTGACTTCCCACGAAACGTTGCGATGGTTGATAGAGATACACAAAATGCCTAGTGCAAGTTTTTATTACGCGTATTTTGTTGTTAATGAACGAAACTGTTTAAACACCATCTAGTCCCTAGTAGTACCTCGGTGGAAGGCATTCGTCCCGCGTTGTAAGTGATGTTCGGTCAAATGACCGCCATCGGCAATGTAGACGACATTGGAAGAATAGAGTCCCCTTGACGTGAGGCCTATCGTGGGAAACGCATGTTCAATACAGGTTCGGCTAAGCCTTCAAGAAACCAGAGGATGTATTAAGCGTATAATAGGAAGGTCCTCGGATGAGAAAGTGAAAGTGCTAGGTGTTACTTCGCTCTGGTTAGGCCACACCTCGAATACGCCACGAACATTTGGGACTATGCGCAGAATGATTCAATGCTGAGAATAAATAGAATACAAAGGAAAGCTGCGCGCTTCTTTAAAAACTGCTGCTTGCGAAATTATGGTGTTTAACAGTTTTTTAGAGGGGTTTGGTGGATAGCCGCTAGAGAATCAGAGATTGCGCGCTGGGATGTGCTGATAAGTTGAAGTGCATCCTTAACTTACGTCAAAAGTTAAGAATTATTAATAAAATACTCTGTAAAGTTCCACATTTTTAGTAACCCATCCCGAGTATACTTTTGTCGTCCCTGAACCCAGATTAATGCAATCTCTCTCTCTCTCTCAATTGACGGTGTGATGATTGGTGCGTCACGTTGTCGCCTCCGCTTCGTTCGTGTATCATTCTCCCTCGAATGTGACTGCGTAAGAAATCGCGTAGTGGAGGCGACATTTGTTATGCGAGCGTTTAAGCGATGCCTCTCGCCAATGCCAAGGGCGCAGCCTGCCGTGGTGGTGATGGGGGCAGCTCGATCAATTATGCACGCGTCTTTAGGAATGGATTATGCGAGCGCCTCGCTTTGAACTTGGCTTCTTTTCAAAGGTGATGTCACGTGTCTCCGTCTGCCTTTTGCTCTCCCCCTCCCTTGTGTCTCCCTTGGCTTAAGAAGTCATCTTTGCGAAGAAGGAGAGCATCCTCTCTCGGTAAACGGTCGCTATCTGGCGATCTCGAAATGCCTTCCTCTTTTCTAAGCCGAACGTGGGACGAATTACGACGGCCGGAAGCTGATTATATACCCCGGAATGATGCTGATATTAAGGTAGTCCGAGCGAGAGAGATCCCTAGTCAGACGAGAGACCGTATTCGATATATACGGTTTAATTTCACCAGCTGTAGGACACATCCATTAAATATTGCATTATTAATGGTGCAATAATATAGTTTTACATGACAGATATTGTAAGTAATCAAATGAAAATATCTGAATAACTTTTTAACTTGACTCATGTTTCTCACGCGGTACGTTTGAAACTCTATCAAAGCGGAAGGTTTATTGTGATCCCGAAGAATTTACTGCTGTGACAATATGATTAATTTTCAAAAATAGTTGAGAAAACATACAAACTACACACTGTTGATTTTTTTTACGAGATCTCAGTGTAGGAAATGCTTCGTTTTTAAACTTAAGTCTCTCTGGAGTGCATACGCGTGCCATTTCCCATGTAAACGGGCTGTTAGTATTTTCTGGCAAATGTCTCGGAATGTAATATGGTAAGGGGTTGATTTTTTTGTGTCAATAGAAGGGTGATATATTTTTCTTTAAAATGAGACCAAATTCAATTATTTCTAGGTAAAATGATATTTCGCTCGGACTTCCTAAATTTATACTAATTTACTCCAACTTTCTCCATGATTTTAGGATGCAAGAGTTTTCTTCGATTGGAGTTGTTGAGGTTTGAAGATGAGTATCTGTAGTTTGACTCCATGTATCTGGGAAACTATGGCAAAATCTTAGTGTTTAAGATAAAACTATGCATGTAACAAATAGCCATATAATGGCATTACCTACTAACAAATGGAAGGTTTTCCTCATTTCTTAGAAACGTTATATATATCGACGCGTTGGAAATTTGGGTATACGACGATCTTGAAAACTCTTACCGAAAAGAGTGTCACTTAAAAAAATGTTCTCGGGTTTTCAAACTGTTTAGGGGGTTCATTACTGCCATCGTTTCGAAAAGCAACTTTTTGACGATTAACGTTTTGAAGAGTCGCAAATTAGCAACAATCGTCTTCAAATGTACGTATTAAGTAGTTGGATTTCGGCCGCCGTTCTACAGCTCTTAATTATTTCCAAGCCTCTACCCTTTCTACCCTCACATCTCTGAGTCTACGCTCTACCAGACAATTTTGTTTAATGTGTTGCCAACATTTTAAAACAGTGCGGTAAGTTGCGGAAGTGGACTTGTTTGAGTTTTCCAGTTGCGGAAAGAAACCGTACATTTTTTTCTTCCTTTTTTCAGTGTGAAAGGTCAGATTATATGGATATGTTCGGTAAAGTGCTCAAGAAATATTCTTACTGATTTAGAGGAAACAGATTTTTTTTAAATGACTTCGTTGTGAATTCGAATGGAAAGATTTCACTATTGCATGGCAAAAGGGAAATGTGTGTAGCGTAAGGTTGAAAGTGATTATATATTTAATCTTTCCATAGGTTGACGAAGGAATGTTAATTCTACTACACACAGTAACATGGGAGATGTTGTTGAGCGTAATTGCAATAAAGTTTTCTCCATAAACTTTATCCTAAAATTGTGTTTTTTTTGCTAACTGGAAGTTGGGACCATGCTGGATCATTCTCGATTGATTGATCCTTGTGGCGGCTGCTCGTATGTATTAACGACGACTTCCGTCTTTAATTATATCTGAAAGTCATTATAGTCGAAACTGACGTTATGAGATAGAAAAGTCGTTCTGGCGTATGAAACAGTTTTTGTCTGTATATTTTCACTAATGTTATTCTTTTTTGTCATTTACACTGCTTTAATGCTGATATATCGTGGGGATTACACATACAAAACATGTGTGGCGCAGCAATAAAAAAACTAAGTTTTGTTAAACGTATAATAGGAAGGTCCTCGGATGAAAAAGTCAAAGAGAGATGCTACTTCGCTCTGGTCGCTCCGAGGCGGCTAGGCCACACCTCGAATACGCTGCGAGCATTTGGGACCCTGGTCAAATAGATTTAACCAAAAAAATTAATAAAATACAAAGGAAAGCAGCACACTTCGTTAAAAATTGCTACGAACGAACATATAGTGTTACACAACTGTTAGAGGGATTAAGATGGGAGCCCCTAGAGACTCGGAGGCTACACGAAAGACTTAGCTTGCTTGATAAATTCAGAACTGATATTTTTCAGAGCGACACAGAGAATATTATCAATACTCCTCGCTACGTCTCTTGGTCTGACAGATGCGATAAAATAAGAGAGATACACTGTCGAACAGATAGGTACAAAAACTCGTTCTTCCCGCGAACAATAAGCGACCACAAAAGAAATTGAGCTCCACTAAATACACTCCTATAATACATGTCACCATTTCATCTCCAAAAAAACTTACACATTTATTTATTTATTTATTTATTTAATAAAATTGTTCACATACAGCATTAGCGCCAATTTATAGTGAAACATATAACAAAAAACAAGAAAGAGGACAAAAACACAATAACAGCATAACAATAAGCAACGAGAGCCCAACATGGAAAGGGGAAAATATTTAATTTGTTGACAGGTGGGATATCGCTTGGGTGGTGAAATAGTTACATGGTAAATAAAAAGGATCGATAGTGTGGGGGAGTGAATTTAGAAGGGATGGGAGGCGAAATAAAGGTGAGCGCTTGGTGAGAGATATCCTTGGAATAGGCAGATGGAGTAGAGTATGAGTGCGGGTGGATCGAGTTGGTATCCTGAAGTTGAAGAAAGAAAGCAGTTCAGGGCAATCAATGGTCGAGTTAAGGGTATTGTGGAGGAGTTTTAAATTTACACGGCAGGTGACCTGACACCCCCTGCCACACGCCCATGCGGCTCGCAGGGTAATATGTAGATGTAGAATATTACGAAACAGCGGTCGGTATTTTCATTCAGTTTTTCGCCAAGGAGGGAAATAGTTGATTTGGACCCAGATGCACAAAGAGAAAGTCGCGACTCACTCCGAATACTCTTTTTAAGTCAGAAAAGAGATTAACTGCGACTGTTTGCGACCCCGGGTAAAACAATGTAATTTTCAAATTTGCCGTGGAGTCTGAATGAGGGCGCCTCCGGCAGTTCGTTGTGCGCAAGGTCCTTGTAACGTTTGATACTTAATTATTGATGTTTATGTTGTTAGGGGGTTGTTGATGAGAGGAGAGAGGGGATTGTTGAGAGGGAGAAGGAAAGGGAAGGTGGCTCGAGGTAGTGAGGCAAAAATAAACTGTATCTTTAAGAAAATAAAGAGGATTTGGAACAAAACAAACGTCTGACGTTACAGACGTAGACGCGAACCCACTTTTCTGGCGACGAGGATTCATCACGCCGAAATATATTGCCGAAAATAGATTTAACTCGGCATATGGATAAATTTGACCCTCACAGGGAAAACATTAGTTTATACCTTGAACGTTTTGAAAGGCAGGCTGATAGGGGGGGTATCCCGGAACACCAATTAGTATTTTACTTGACGGGGTTACTACCAAACGAGATCAACGATATAATTTCCCGAGAACCTATAGAAAAAATGAATTCGTTTTTACTGCTTAAGAAATACAAATTGAGTTCAGAAATGTTCAGACAGTTATTTTACAAGCAGTCCAAATCAAATGATACGGCGTGGAGTGATGTAGTATATAAATTGACTAATGATTTCCAAGGATGGATTGAAGGCGTGAATGTGAATTCTTTTGAGGAGTTAAAAAGACTGATGGTGACTGATCAAATGAAAAGCAAAGTACCCATAGAGGTGCGAGATCACCCGATAGACGAATGATCAAATTTCAAGGATCCGAATGTGTTGGCTGAGAAAGTGGATAGTTTTGATGCTGTTAGAGAAAGCATGGGACGGAAAACCACGGATCATTACATTAAGGTTCAACAAAATAAAAGGATCCAGCTCACAAAGCCGATGACTGTTTCTATAAATTCTGATGAAGAAAGACGAAATAATGAAAAGATGTTCGGCAAATACTTGACAGAGGGAATGGTAAATGGATATCCATTGAAGATATTACGAGATACAGGTGCAACAATCGATGTAGTGGCCCAGAAATATGTTTCCCCATACATGTATACGGGAGAAACTGTGTGGGTGCTGCAAGCTTTAGAAGTAAGCGATCGTTATCTTCCTATAGCAGAAGTAGAAGTAATTGGAGAGTTCGGTCGAGTATTTGGGAAGGCTGTGGTAGTACAGAATGATTTGGATCGTGGTGTATACATTTTGGGAAATACAACCGCAGGACTAATTGAAAAATGTCAATCGGAGCAACAAGAAAAGCATTGGATAAATACGGTGCAGACTCGAGCGGCGAAGAGAAGAGATGAATTTGAAGCGGAGTGAAGAAAACACATGGAAGAAGAAGGGAAAAATAAAGGAACTTCAGGAGAGAAAGGGGGTAGAGACTCAAATCAAGAAGAAGAATGCCGTTTTGAAGTCGGCAGAACGCCGAAAGAAGCGAATAGCTTGATCTCAATAAGACAAGATGAATTAATTCAAGCACAGAAAAATGACCCATCGTTACAGGAATGTTTCGTGGAAGTAAAACCCGCCGGGGCAGACAGCAAGAATGAAGGAGGATTGATTTTCTTAGAAATAAAGTGCTTTGTCCGGAGAAGAAAAGGTAAGTTAAACGAAATGAAGAATTTAGTTGTAATATCAGCGCAGTGTAGAATTCAGATTTTACGACTGATGTCATGAGTCAACGCTTTTACCCATTTAGGTGTGACAAAATCAAAAAGTCAACTAGCGCGCTATTTTTATTGGTCAAAGTGGTACGTTGATCTGGAAAATTACATACGAACGTGCGATGCATGTCAAAAGGCTGGGAAGGGATGTGATAGGAAGGAAGCTCCCTTAACCATTGTTCCATCTATATCAGAAGTTTTCTATCGAATTGACATCGATACTTGTGGACCACTGCCAGAAACTAGTTCAGGGAAGAGGTATATTTTGTCGGCGATATGCGTGTCTTCGAGATTCCCCGAAGCAATGGCGATTGAGGATATTTTTTCACCTACGATTGTGGAAGTATTAATTGACCTGTTTTGTCGCATTGGTTTCCCACATGAAGTTCAGTCGGATCGTGGAACGTCTTTCACCAGTGAGCTGACTACGAGTTTCTTTAACAAGTGTGGTATTAGTATTGTACATTCATCTATTCAACATCCTGAGTCTAATCCGGTGGAAAGAATGCATGGGACACTCAAAAAGGTCTTAAGAGCTATGAGTGTAGATTTCGGAAACGAATGGGACAAATATCTGCCGGCTGCCTTATTCGCATTGAGGACCACCACACGTGAGAGTCTTGGATTTGCGCCGGCAGAATTGGTATACGGAAAAAAACTTACGTACTCCATTAACGTTAATACAAGAAAAATGGTTGGAAGAGAATCCGGAGTAACAATCGGTAGTGGAGTATGTGTTTAATCTGTTAAATAAACTCAGAGTAACACATGAACTGGCAGTGGAGAAAATGGAGGAAGAGAAGCTAAAAAGAAAAATATATTACGACCGTCATGCAACGCACAGAACTTTTGAAACTGGAGATTCAGTCCTGGTATTAATGCCGGAAAGGAAGAACAAATTATCCTTCCAATGGATGGGCCCTGGCGTTATTGAGAAGAAGCTCTCCGAGACAAACTACGTGGTTAGTTTGCCTGGGCGACGCGCAAAATCTCAAGTATTCCACGTGAATATGATTAAGAAATATCATAAAAAGGAAACTGTAGAAGCGTTAGTAAATTTTTTATCGCAAGTCCCTGACAGAGAAACGAAGATTGTTCAGGACACCAACCCCAAAGATTAATGGATTAAAGCAAGCGCATTATCCGAACGTTTAAATGTTTCTCAGATTAGTAGTCTTAGGGAATTGTTGAAGATGCATGCAGAAATATTTACGGATAAACCCGGTATAACGGATATAATACAACATGAAATCGAGTTAGTCGATTCAGAGATGTGCAAATCGAATCCATATCGCTTGTCACCACGACAAACAGAGATTTTAAAGAAAGAAGTGAAAAAGATGGTGGACATGGGAATAGTCGCAGAAGGCCCTTCCGAATACACATCGCCAATGATATTGGTGGAAGTGCCGGGGAAAGACCCGAGACCATGTGTGGATTATCGAAGATTGAACAAGAACATCAAAACACAGTATTTCCCAGTACCGAATGTGGAGGAGTGTGTAGAGAGAGTAGCTCGAGCCAAGTACATTACTCTGTTTGATTTAACTAAGGTATACTGGCAGATTCCCATGACTGAACGAGTAAGTATTTACGCTGCATTTATAACCAGTTTTGGAACTTTTAGACCATTACGAATGACCTTTGGATTGAAAAATGATCCACATGATTTTTGCTGTCTAATGACTGAAGTGCTTAGGGGCTTAGAGAAATTTGCTTTGCCGTACATTGATGATGTAGCTGTATATTCAGAAACTTGGGGTGAACATTTGAAACATCTCGAAACAGTAATGACTAGAATCAAAGATGCAAATTTAACAATAAAACCTGGAAAATGTAGACTCGCTCAGCATTCTGTGAAGTATCTTGGCCACATGGTGGGCCAAGAAAAACTATCACCGGCAGGTACAAAGAAAGGCTCGAAGTAGTGAGGCAAAAAGAAACTGTATCTTTAAGAAAATAAAGAGGATTTGGAACAAAACAAACGTCTGACGTCATCCTCATACCCTTGGTTGTTCTGCAACGCGTCGATCTCCTAAGTAGATCCGATGCGGTTCTTTCTTCAATCTTTTCTATGGTAATGATGAACTTCGACAGCGTGGGAGTACCTCATAACAAGGAAGAGTGGCCCGGTGTGCTACCGGCAGGAGGGGCTCGTTTCCATTAAAGGATGTGAATCCCTGCTTGTTCTTCCGGCAGCAGACCCAGACAAGAGCAATCCGCAACAGGCATACCAGAATCTAGGACAGTGCTATTTAGGCGAGCATCCTATCATGCAATGACAGGATGACTAGAAATTTCCATGTCGATACTCAAATTACTATCTTCCGATGAAATAATTGCCTATGCACAAAATCGGTTAGCCTTTAGGCGAAATAAGATTGCGTCGAAAACGACTTTACTCCTTGTAGATTGAGGAATTCTCTTAACAAAAAACAAATTTCACATTCTAATTAAGTTAACTGCTAGCTATGTTTCCCAGAGCATACATTTTGAATTTTTTTAAATGAAGACCTCAAAATTGTAAAATTTGGCTTCATGTTTTGCTTTTTACAAACACTTGTCTCTGGCAGACATAAACAATATATTTAATATTCGATTAAAATTAATAAAACGGAAACACGTTGAGTGTTAAATAAGTTATTAGGAAAGTAAGAATTGAAAACGCGCCGATCAAAAGCGGCTCTAGCGGCGAAATAGGCAAGCAGGTGAAGGCGCTCGCGGAGATTCGAGGGGAGGCAGTGAGTGGCCACTGGAGGGGAATGAGGGGAAGGCCCCGAGGGGAGGGGAAGGGTATGAAGTTGGAGGACTTGGTAGGATTGAGCTAGAGCGGCGTGTAAGATAGGTTTCACACTGTGGAGGAGGAACTGAAGACTCTGGCATCAGCCGACGTTTGACGGCAGTACCTTTGACTCGGCGCCTGCTGGCATTCCTACTCTCCTGTTTTGAGTTCGCATCCTCTTGTCTTTCTCTCACGGCCTGCTAGACAACTGACTTCACGGCCTCTCTCTGAACGTATCCCATATAGTAGCATCGGCGGTTAATACGGCGGTATTGGCCACAAACGGTAGTACTACCTCATCCTAGACGCCACCACCTTACCACCTCCATCGAAGCGCAACAACCCGGCCATGTGGCATAATCTTCGGACGCCCAGGCTGATTGTTTCTCTTATCCAAGCCATACTTACGTACTTTGGTATTGCTTTGCTGAGCTGCCTTGTAGACATGCACTACCTTGTGGACTTTCTATCAGTATTGCATTGGCGAGTCCTAAGTACAAAGTCGGAAAATCAATCATTTTTAGTGATTAAAAAATTACTATTCCTGTAGGTTACTGGATGCTCTTGCTTGAAGTTTGCGCTAACTTTAATGTATGTTGACGCAGTGCGACGAACGTCGAATGGGGCTGGTTACGGTGTAATGTGCCAAAAATTAGACTTGGATGGCGAAGAATATGATAAAGAAGTAGAAGAATTCATGGGCAAATTAAAAGTGACTACAGCTTCTAGAGATCAACTGGAAAAGGACACTAAGGGCCAATGTGAGAAGAAAAGATGGTGGGGGAATGTATTAATCGATTGACTTTACCCAACTTTGGAATAATCTGAAAAAGGCGGAGACGGTTTCTGTACGACCGTAAGTTTCATAATGAAGCAACGCAATATGGACAACTTCACGAAAACAAAGCGATAAGGCAGTACGAGGAAATCTCCGGGCGTAAGGTGACTCCTTCAGGGCTGCTCATTGACCTCAAGCAATGTTTCTTTGCCGCTTCTTTGGATGGCAACGCTGTTGATGGGGGCATTATTGAGGTAAAATGCCCTAATTCTGCAGAACAGTTGGCGTTGGAAGAAGCAGCGAACAAAATTTAGTATTTTTGTCTTGACGAAAGTCTGCAATTAAAAACAAACCGCAATTATTACTACCAAATTGAAGGCCAGCTACATGTTACCGGCGCCCCATTCTGCGACTTTGTGGTATGGACTAAGGATGATTGCAGAATTAACAGGATTTTAGGGGATGGTGACTTTTGGTCAAAAAATGGAGCCTAAGTTAAGTCTTTTTATAAAGAAATTCTTCTGCCGGAAATAATAGATCCTAGGGTGAGGAGATCAATGGATTTACATGAGCAGGAGTTTCCTTCAAAATTATACATTTCTTTCCGTTTTTGTATGTAAAAAAGTTACAGAAAATAACCTACTTTCAGCTGTAGAAATCGTTAGTCAATCAGAATAATTGATCAATTTAATCAGCATTTACGAAGATTGATTCCTAACACAAGTTTGCTGCAGCTCCCCACACTCAATTCTCAGGTCTGCCTTCTTCTGAAAGAATATATCATCTGCCTAATAATTTCTCTAATGTATTCCTTTACTTCCCGACTTCCTCCTTTCTTTCCACTGTGCGACCACTTCGTTTTTGAATAGATATTTGTGCCCCAGTTTGAGTTGAATAACATTGCCTTTTCAGATACGAACAGTTTTTATTAACCACGGCATGTGCACCTGGTAGCTGTTTGTGCAACATTGAGTTCAGTTCATTATATCTACGCCGGTTATGTACTTACTATAATAAATGATCATTTAAGGCTTTTTCTTTCATTAGCTTTTGCAGAAATATTCGAGTGAATTGAGATTATTAATTAGAGTGCTCCTAGAATAGTTTCCATTCCACGGGTAGAAGTTGGAGCACGCTGGAACTTATCTGCAATCTTGAGCGATGATGAATGGAACAATGTGTACTGACGAATTGTTGTAAGCCTATCGATACAATTAAGACATAGAAAAAGCCACGGCCGAGTGTTGTGATCGAATCCTTTCAATAAACCCACGTTTTTAAAAGTGCTTGCTATTGACCACTAAGAAATTTAAAATGCCCATCACAGTTAGGCGCCTTAACAGAATATCAACAAAAAAACAATGATCGCCGGAGCCACTGTCAAAGTTCTTTGGCCGGGAAGACATCTCTAGTGACGCTGTTAAATTAGGATTAAAGGCCATTAACAATGCATCTGTGCCGTATTAAGCTTAACCTTAAATATCCATGACATTCCATGTGATTTGAAGAAAGTACATAATATTCCCGTCCTCAAGGGTGGGAATATGAATTACTTCCACAAAGTCAAGCCTGGAACCATTTCCTTTGCTAAAAGAAAAGATTGGGAAACTAAAAAAAGGATGATATTATGGAGAGAGACTTTCTTATAGGGTAAATCTCAGTAGGTTCATCTTGGAAACGAACTCTCTGCCGAATTCTATGTCGGCGACTGCATTTTCTACGGGAAAGACGATATCGATAGTGAAGTTAATTGAATAACAACCAAAAGATAAATAAATGGGTAGTGAACAAGGAAATAGAATTAATTAGGTATTGCAAAAAGCAAATTATTCAGCTTCTCAAACGGTAGGGTACGTGCGATAAGGGAAGAATAATAGCATGGAGAAATGGATAATTTTCGTTTCATGGGGATATAACCAAGATGACTTTCCAAGCAACCAAGTATTCCAAGGAAAATATCCCTTTGGAAGCGACTGAAAGGTGAGGTGTGTAAGATAACATGTCAATTGCAACTTGATACTCGGTTCTCGAAGAAAAATGCGCCAGCTCCACGACCGAAGCTCACAACTGCGGTGGTGTAGGGTTCCGCTGTGGAAGGAGAGAAGAAGACATGGAAGGGGAGGGAGGGACTCTCAAGTTCCACAGTCCGACGTAGTTCCCGATACATGCTTAGGAAGTTGCGCTCACGGCCTACGTCCGTCGTCCCATCTTGCGAGGGAGATTCACACTAACTCGCCGTCGTATTTAGCCTTAAGCACTGGTGGCTTTTTGACTGCTTTCTTCTGATACAGTGTTGTGCATGTAAGACAATGGGATTTGATTGGACGAGAGAGAATTCATGTCGCGTGCTAACCGTCGGTGCAGTCTGTGAATGTTTCACTTGGGTTCTTTCTTCGCTCTTTTAGTGAATAATTATACATTTTCGAATTTCAGTTCCATTTCATCATGGGAAAAGAACGATTGAATATTTTTGCGAACCTCTGGTTCGTCTTCTTGGAATTTGTTAGTTAGCGTTCTCGATCTCGAACTTTATCTATTTCACCTCTATCTATCTATCTACTCTATTTATCTACCTCTCTGTGCGCCTGCTTTAATATTTACGATATTTGCGTATTTTTATGGCCGCTGTGTCGCCTAGCTCGATGATATTTGTCACTGTTACCGATACCGTTGTCATGGAGCGTATCGAGAGACTCTTGGTTCGAGTTGCGTGCGTATCGACTCGGGCTGCGCTAACCGACGCGTAAGCGCATTCGTAAATGAATAGCAGAAATTCTTAAAGAGGATTCTTGCGAGGAGAACCGACCTTCTAAAGATCACCTATTTCTTGCATCGATTGTCGAAAAAGGCGTCAAACAATTCTCAATCATCCGATGAGCGGCCCATATTTCCTGGAGCTTTCCATTGAAGGTGTCCGTCAGTCGAAGCACATCGCCGAACGGCGAAGCGAACGAGACGAACGGAAAGACAATGTTTCAAATGTTTCTTAACCTGCTGGGAGGTGGCGCTCTTAGAGCAACAGTAGCATTGCTAGAACTTTTGTGTGATTAAGTTGACTTCGTTCAAAATAAGTATTTAAAAACGCAAGCTTTTTTTCAAAAAGAAGTTACAAACATCATAATATGCACGTTTGACACCTTGACTGAAAATTAAGAAACTTTACAATAATCACGGTTGCCGTTATCGACGGATTTATTCCACATCAACATTGCTACGGACGTTCCGTTGTGTTGTGCGCATGTTCAGTGCGCGCAGTTGTTCCAGTGCTCCGCTGTGTTGCGAAGAGTGATTATCGCACCGGAGCGAAAGGATTGGACCTCGTGCATCGGTGTATCATTGCAAAGACGAGAAGTCTATTTGTCAACCGATGAGGGCGAAAGCGGCGACTGACGACGTGAGTGGTATATATGTATGTATATCTCGCGGGCGGTCCAAAACGCACGAAAGCTTTAACTCGCGGAGCACGATGGTGCGGAGGGATTTCACGTGACCACTATACGTCGTTAAAGGGGGAAGCGGGAGGAGGAGGAGGATAGCCATTGAAATTAAATCGTGGACGGCAAAAATCTCTAGAATCCAAAGTCACGGGTCGCCGATCGACCCCTTTTATCCCGTTTTATGGTAGAAAGAATTGGCGCATATGAGAGTACACCAAAACTCTTTCTAAAAGAATGAAAAAAAAATTACGCGTCACATTCTATTTACAGAGTTTTCATCGCGAAAACACTAAGTCAAACCGCGAAAACTCACGAAATACTCTCGGAAACAAACACACTACAAGTCGTCTAATCGAAGGTTCAGATACGAAGCGGTAAAATGTGAGATGGCAGTCCGTTTGCATTTTTAGAATGAAGAATTTGTCATTGTAGATGTGCGGAAAGCAATTCCAGCGCAAATTCTAACTTTAATTCATAAGAAAGTCACTCATCTCATCTTACAGATAGTAACAGTGAGTCTGCATGTCGGATCTGAATGTTTGGCAACGCTATGCTTAGATTCAAATCTGCAAACAGAATCAGAATCTTGATGCAAATTCCCATCCAGGGCAACGAAATGGTCCCTCGCATGCTTTCGGGCAAAACTGTGGGCAAAAGGTGCGGAATGTGTGACCTCCACATGCTAAATGATTGCACACGACAAAAAAATGCTCGAACAACCGTTATGGAAAAAGATGAAAGTGAATACTTTATGCTAAGAACGATTTCCACGGAAAGGGGTATCATGACTAACTTTTTTTGCATTTCCGACGATTCTGTGGGCTCGTACTGTCCCTGATTCCTAATGTCCCTGGGCCCTAATGTCCCTGAGCCCTAATGTCCCTGGAATCCCAATAGGCTGCCAAGTCTGTCTTCTGGTTTTCCAGGGACCCGGCCAACAGAACTTGACAATCATCCCTACCCTGGGTGGTGAAAAACTCACCCAGGCGGGACTCGAACCCGCGACCCCAGGGATAGCAGTAGAGAACTTGACCCCTCCGCCAACAGGGGCCAGCAACAAACATTCACAAAATCCAGGGGGCTCATTAGTCGCCTGTCGTAATGGACTAAAAATATAACAATTTCATTTTGACACGAAACTTCTTCTCAATCGATGAGGAGACGAATAGCGAAAGGCTGATGGCGATTCAAATAAACTGTGTTCACCAAACATTCCTTAAATTCAAGGAAAGTACGAGAGGGATCCGGAATTTCTACGTGCCTTTCTAAGCAAGAAGGCTGAAATATTTCATAGCAAACGCTCATGTTGGCATTGGAGAGTCAAACACGAAAGAGGGCCGTCGCGAAGGGATGTGAAACCACGAATCGCCGCAAGTGCTTCGCCAGACGACGGATAAATCACGAAACTCAATTCAAAAAGATTATACAATTACACACTGCTTCATAAGTGATATAATATTGAAAATGTCGTGCGTTCAGGCGAATGGCCCGTTTATCTAAACAAAAAAGAAAGCGATTGCCTCTATAAAGTGGTTTTAAAAGTGAGAAACCATTAATTTGCAAATCAAAGAGTCCCAGATAGTCAGATTCGGACAGTTCTAGATAATTTCTGGAGCAACCAAAAATCAAAGCGACAGCCGAATCAGCGTCCCGATTCAGCTCATTTTCAACGGATTCTCTCTTCACTCCTTCTCACAGAAAACTGTATCGTCGACTGTTACACGACGAGCGGCGGAGTCGCAAGCGTCGATTTCGGTTCACTCGGTCCACTACTCGCAAGCTACGCAGCGCACTGGTGCTCCGAGTGCGAGGGACCGCAGGGAATTGAACGTGGCTCGCAGCGAGGGGGACCATGCACCAAATAAGGGGAACGAGAATGGCCCTAAATTTTGGCCCCCCGGCGTGGATCCGTCGCACAGTGGGCGGAAATCGTAAAAAGCAGGCCTTAATTCATAACTCCGTTCTTATGGTAAATAAAACAACTATTTTTTCCAATTGCACATAATGATTTTTAAAATCCTGAATTAGAATCGGTTGCCAGTTTTTGTGGAGGCCATTCAGGGGGGCGTCTTAAAAACAAAATGGCGGTAATTGAACACTCCTCTTTGGTATCTAATAAATGTTCAATGCACATCACCGTCTGTAAATACCTGTAAGTGGAGGATGTTGTATTACTCAAATTACTTTATTTTTTTCATACATCGATACCCAACCCAAGGACCTCTTTTCTCCCAAAACATCGATGCGATTTTATATCTCTACAAAATCCAACATTTTATGTAGTGATGACTACGCGAAATCGATATTTACTTTAAAATGGATATATTTCATCACGTTTATATTTATTAAGCATTATTGGACAATGGTCTCTGGTGTTAAATCAATCAGTAAATAAATCAATATTAAATTATATTATTTATATTAAAATGAATATGAATCAAAGAAATAAGGACTCTTTTAAAAGTCATCCACATCTGTATCGGCCTCGCCACTGTCTTCGTCTGAGTCCGATGGCATCTCAGTCAGGAGCAGGCTGCGAGCATCCTCTATAGTACGCTCCTTTTTGCAGTTTTTCATCAATCTGCCATTGAAATCAACGGGTCGAAGGTCTTACTTAGCCTTTGGAAGATATCCTCGAATCCAGCTTTTCTCGAAAATTTCCTGGAATTCCTAGCTCCCAGGACCTCTGGATATCCTTGTGCTTGTATTCCGAGGGCCTCTTCCGACAATTGAGAGGACTGTCGCTCTGGCAATGGACGCCCCATGAAAGAGTGGACTGAGTGTGGCCAGTAATACCATATGGTTCAATTTCTCATAACGGGCAGCAGTGGATGAGTAGTAATCCGCGAAAGCAGAGTCATTTATTGCAAGTCCACTGGAAAGGGCTTTCAGTACAGTAGCAAAGCGATGAATCAACTCTGCATTAATACCTATAAGGAAAATAAAAGTAAGTCTTAGATGTGAAATTATTCACAGAGCACGTTACTTTTAAACAGTTGATTTTACCTCAAAATGATTTACGTACCGGAAATTTCTGATGCAAGTTTAGCATTGGAGATAGAGTCCTCCCAGTTAAAATTTATCGTGCAAATATTGCAGTGCAGGTAATTTCTTTGTCCCCATTGTATCCCCTTTTCCTTGAAGAATTACATCGTGAAGTTCTTTCCGTGTGATCTCTCTACTGTCCATTTCCTCGGAGATATTAGAGAAATACGGCTAAAAGGTTCGAAGGGCTCCGTAGTTGGTACTCCCCCAAACCGCTACTGACTCTGAGCACTAACTGGGGATGAGAACTGTTCTTGCATCTTACCCACATCCTCGGACACCAGACAAAATCTCACTATGCCTGTCACCATATACGCATAAGGTCTCGAAGACTGTGAGGGTGTTTAGGTTACCCGGAAAACAATGAAAGGAGAGTCACACGCCATCCCAAACCATTATGGCGGAAACATGATTAGAAGGGTTATAAGGTGCGAAGTAAATAAACTACCTCAGTCCGTACTATGCAGAGGATAGAAAAAAACACACCAGAACACTATGACTTCAACGGAATGACTTGCTTCTCCAATGAGGATATTCATTTCCGAGTGGCGAGTGACCACTGACGTTTAGACCCTTCCTATGATGTTAAAGAGAGACTGATGAGGCCAGCCCATACGAGTCGGAAAGTATTTCCCTTGTTGAAATGGCAATGAGACTAGTCATGGAAAAGGACAAAAGTGTGAGAAATGTCATGTTTCCATTTCGTAATAAATGGTGGGAAAATATCCAACTTGCAGTCGTGAGCTTCCGCTTTATGCGACCCACGAATCACCGGCGGCGACTGTTGTGATGAATCTTTTTGTTAAACTTTAATCGGAAGAGGGATTGAGAGTACTTACACTTTCTTTGCTTATAGTATAATTCATGACTATTCGAGTAAAAATTTGAGTCATGGTTAAGAAATAATCAAAATTCAATATTCTAGAACTGAAGAGAATATCGCCGATATATTTACTAAAGCCTTAAGCAAAGAAAAATTTAACAATTTTAGAAATGCCATAAATAGAGATAAATTTCATACTGTAAAATAATGGTGATACCAATATTCGTGTTTAAATTAATACCACACATAATGGAGGAGGAGTGTCAGAAAACATAAGAAATGTAAACATTTGTTTGCATAGTGACAGTGTTGTTTTTCTTTGTTTTTGTACCTAATAAGATGATATTCCAAATAAAGTTAACATTACCAATAACTGTGGATTAATATTTCAAAAATGGTTGCTTCCTTAGCATTCCAGTTGAGCCACAACTAATCAGATGCCTTCTCGGCGGCTGCTCACCACGCCGGGTGTTGGGCGTTCCTCTCTCAGGCTTATCCGTGGTGGAAAGGAAGCAATAAGTTGGGGAAAGATTTTTCAGAATGTAGTGTTTGAGACTTCTCTCTTTATTATGGTGTCTCCGGGGATCCCCGCGCCTGTCGTAAAGTTTTTGTCTGCATTTTGAAAAAAAATGGGTGAAAATTATAATATTTTTAATTATTTTATAATAGAAGTAAATTTCACATGCACTAAAATATGTATGGGTCCTGTAACTTGAAAACGTATATACTTTTGAAAAATATTTTTTGAAATGTCATAACTAAGAGTATTTAACTCCCAAACCAAAATGAATGCATTTTTCACGCAAAACGCGCAGTTTTGGCTTCCGACATTCTTCCCTCAACTTCAACGCCTTCTGCTGATCAAATAGAGACACTAAAAATAAAACTAGTCTTTGTTATTTAGTCCGTGAACATTCTACAATCACACTATTCCATTTATAAATCCCAAAAAAGGTAAGATATTTGGATTTTGGCCAGCTTTTTTAAGAGTAGACTAAATGCCCTTGGTATGAGTTATCTGAGGAGTGTTTGCGGCAAAATTTGGATGGATAGGGTCAGGAAAGAGTGGGTAATAAATGAGTGTGGGTTAGATGCTCCAGTAATGGACACACATGAAAGGAGTGTGCTTCGTTTGTTTGGCCATGTTGAGAGAATGGATGAGAGTCAAATAATGAAACAGACATATAAGAGTGAAATGAATGGTGCGAGAGGGAGAGGTAGGTCGAGAAAGTAGTGGTTGAATGTGGTTGAGGAAATTCTTAGGAGGAGGAATATTTAAAATCAGGGGGGCGTGTATGAAACAGTGTATGGGGAAAATGAGGCAAGAGAGGTTTGCAAGGATAGGACAGTATGGAGGAAATTATTGAAGCAGAGTTAGGTGTACAAGTATGTATTTATGAGTGAAACTTAGTGACTGTGCCTACCCCGGAAGAGAAGGGCGTGATTGGTATGTAGGTATGCATGTATGTTTTTCGATTTTCGCCCCTCATGTGCGTCGACTCCTTTCGCTTCGCGATGCGTAAGTGCGCCGTGTGCGATACTCTCGGCTCTTCTCCGCTTGGCTTCTCCGCTCCCTCTGTCGTTATCGCAGGCCCATCCTACAGAGAGAGAGGAAGATCGCTTCCTTCCTGCCCTCTTCTCAGAAGTGGGTCGAAGGACTCCTCTCTCGCCCCCCCGCTGCCCCCCTCCCCCAACTCTTCCCCCCCATCTTGTCCATCTCTTTCCCCTCAAAGCGGCGAAGAAACTCGTCTGTTTTAAAGCGCAAACGATCTCTTCTCTACGCGGCGGCGGCGAGCTGTGGCGGCACGGGGCGAGGAGAGGCATTGTTAACGGGAAGGGGGTGGTGGCAAGGGGGTTGGTGGGGCAAGAGAGTTGGAGGGCGGGGGCGTCGGTAAGAGAAAGAAGGCCGCTGCCGTCGTCGTCTCGTGGCCCACTTATTATGAATCACAGATTGTATATACGAAGACTCTTGTTAGTCTCCCTCTGTCTGTCTCTCCCTCACTCCCTCTCTCAACTCTCCCGGGAAGCTCAATGCCCGCAATGCATTGAGACGATGGATAATGGGGGAGCCGGCAGGGTGTCAAGCACTCTGGAAAACCGGGAAATTTCATGGAATTTTATTTTTACTGGAAATCTCAGGGAAATATCGAATTGACTCTGGAATTTTCTGTGGTGTCAATGTATAAAACAGCAACGGAAGCAATGTGCCTCTTTATGCAAGTTAATAAATCAAATTTCCGTTGCGTTGTCGCATTTTGCATTCCTGTAATCACCGAAAGTAGGTGCAATGTATTTTATATAGGTACATTGTGTTCTTATTGGTCATAGTCTGTGAATCAGTGGCGTGAAGAACGTGCCTTTATCGGCAAGTAGAGAAGTCAAATTTACCAAATAGCAAAATAAGGAAAAAAGTCAATTCCTTCAGTTTTTTTGAGTTGTTGATCATTTTATATCAATGCTATTCATAGCAAAGTCTGGCTGTAGTATGACCTTGTTCCTGAGCACCAGCATGGCAATGTTTAAATCTCAAGGTGATGTGATTTTCTCTCAATTTATTTTAAAGTTTTGTATTCATTTTCCTCCAAATATGCAAGTTTAAAAATAATCCTTAAGTTTAATCACCCAAAAATCATACCGAACATTCTCTTATAATTACATACATACATACCCATCACGCCGTTCCCTTTCGGGGTAGTTAGAGTCACTAAGTTTCACTCATAAATACATATTTGTACACCTAACTCTGCTTCAATAATTTCCTCCATTCTGACCTATCCTCACAAACCTCTTTCGCCTCATTTACCCCCATACACTATTTCATACACGCACTCCTGTTTTTATGACTCCTAATATTCCTCCTCCTAAGAATTTCCTCAACCACATTCAACCACAACTTTCTCGGCCTACCTCTACCTCTCACAACATTCATTCTACTCTCATATATCTGTTTCCTTATTCGACTCTCATCCATTCTCTCAACATGGCCAAACCAACGAAGCACACTCCTTTCATATATTACTTTTATTACCATTACTGGCCATTACTGGAGCTTCTCACCCACATTCATTCATGACCCACTCATTCCTGACCCTATCCATCCTACTTTTGCCGCTGATACTCCTCAGATAACTCATACCCACGGCGTTTAGTCTACTCTTATATCTATCCTGACATACCCATGTTTCACTACCATATAGCAAAGTGGGAAGAAGTACACTTTTGTACACGGCAATTTCCGCTTCCTTAGACAAGCATTCATTCCTTGATATGCTTCACATGCTACCTACCACTTTCCTTCCAGCATTCGCACGTATCTTTATCTCCTCATCTATCCTTCCATCTTTCGCATACATCTTACCTAAGTACACAAAATCATCCACCTGTTCAATTACTTCACCATTCGCCCTCATCATACAGTTATTCCTCATCTAGGGGATACTAACTCGTACTTCCTTACTAGCAACTTAGCTCTCTCATTAAGAATGAGTCCTACACCTTGACTGCCTTGTACATTATCTTCAACTCCTGACCACAATGCCAGACTACCGCCATCTAATGTAACAGCATCCCGCCCCTTACGCTTAGTTTCACATACACACAAAACATCCATTCGTCTCACTTTCAATTCATTCAGCAATTCATGCTCCTTTCCATTTACTCCTCTCACATTCCAAGTACCGAGAGTCCAGTTCGTATTGCTATGTCCGTATCTTGATGGGTCAACCTTATTCAGCTTCCACCGCCCATCGTGGCTTCGGCTGTCCGAGTCAACATTTCGACGTTTAGCAGTAAGTTGTAATAGAGTATGCAAGGTTACCAGCCTTCGCAGTACCTGCACCACGTGCAGCTTTCCCTGCTAACGGTTACGGCGCTCTACCGGTCAGATTTGGCACATTTTCGCCAGTATGCCCCAAGAGAAAGCAAAGCATAGTAATACCCTAGGCCCGCTTTCCCTATTCTGATCAAGCTAGGATCCCTTCTGAAAGGACTACCTTGAGAGCCAGCATACTGTTGCCCGCGACCCACCACTAGGAGGTATATGCGTAGCACTGACACACCGGGTGGCCTGTCTCTTATAATTAACGAGAAAAAATAGATATTTCATCTGGAAAAATTAAATTTATGTCTGGAAAACCTGGGAATCTCAGGGGATTTTCAAATGCTGGACCCCGTGGGGAGGGGAGGGCGATTGAAAAAATGGTCCCCTTTTGAGGGTGAGGGGGGGGGCAATCGGGGGCACTGGGGGAGGGGAGCCTTAGAGAGAGTGTGTGTGTGTGCATATTTCCATTATTAAAATACGCAAAGTTACTCAAACATACTATTAACCCCCTCGTACTACGGCAGATTAGACCGCGCCAATAAAATTAGAGAGATAGATTGTAGAAACGATAGGTGTAAAATGTCATTTTTTCCGCGTACCACCCGGGACCATAACAGCTGTGATCATCGTCGTGAATAGTGCGAATAGTGACATTAGATAGACTGTAGATCTTTTCCTTTATATTCTCTGCGTTCTTATTTATGCATTATGTAAATATTGATGTTCTTATTTATGCGTGATGTTTTGAAACTGTAGTAGTAGTCCTTGTATCCCTTGCATGTTGAAACGATTGACGATAGAATGTTTCTTGGTTAGTAGATTTTTAATTGACGCGTTGCATGTGTGGTTCGCTGGTTTCAATGTATTTCCGGTGTTCTGCCGTATAATTCATGCATGACTGGTGTGGAAGCATCCCCTGCCACACACCCTTTGGGTGTCTACATCTACAGGGTACATCTACATCTACGTCATACCCTGCCACACACCAAAAGGGTGTATGGCAGGGTATGACGTAGATGTAGATGTACTCTCTCCACCTGTTCTGAACCTCACCTGAGAGAATACACGTGCTTATTTCGTTTTGTTCCCTTTTAGTCTTGTTTTTCTTTTGCATAATTATATTAGAGCTAATGGTCGCACTAAGTCGAGACGCATGCCGAACGAAATGATATATTATAGCTATTTTTAAAACTTCATCTTAACTTTGTTTAACCGTCGAATTCGGAAAAAAATTGAGAATACTCGTAAAATTGCATAAAATAGCATGCTATTGGTTGATCCGTCCCCTACAATGCAGACAGGATTGTTGAAGCCATGTGTCAGACGGATGTAATATACGAGGAAAACGGCACCCCGACGACGAGTCATTCGGGAATATTGAGTGGCTCTCATTGTCAGGGAAGTATATTTGAGAAATCACGCTTCTTAGATGGTCTCATTGAACTTAGTTGGATCAAAGATTTTCAAGCAAACATTCCAGACGTTGGTATTCTGTTGGTTTAGCGTATCCTATGTGTGTGGGATTACATACGACTCGTAATGCTACATTGTATACTCGAATTTATGAATGACTCCACCGCAACGAATCATGGGTAATTCTTGTCATCGGGTTTTCGACTTGAGTATGAGTCGGAGGAAACTCGATTTTTAGGGTTATGTCCGAACTGGGTGTTCGATTTTAGAAAAATCGATTCTTCTCTTTTTGAGAGTTTTGTAATTTTCGAAACAGAAAATTAAGGGTCCCAAGATTCACAAATAACGAAACGTTCAATTTTTTCTCTTATTATTATTAAAATGCGCATACTTATTAGGAAATGTTTGGTGTCCTCAAAATGCATTAAATCCAGTTGAAATACGATTGAAGGGGGAGTATAACATACACGTAGGTATGTGTTTTTGTCATTCATTGACATTGGACGCTCTGAGGCATTAAAATGTAACCATTTCATGACAGAAAGTGAAATAAAGGACGCTCTGGTGTTGTGAAGGTGGAACTATGGCCGATTCCTAATGAAAAAAAAGCGATTGGACGGGGAATCGAACCGCAGAGCTTTCGATGCCGCGTGCACAGACCACCCTGCTACCGAAAACGACCTTGAACCAATGGAATCAGCCAATGGAGATGGGTTTATGTGAACAAGCAAGATCTATGAAAAATCGCGCGCGGCGAACACCTGTATGGAGTAGAACGTCACGGGTGTGACAAGCACAAAACGAGGAACCCACAAGTAAAAGGAAACTCACGCGTTAGTTTTGGAATGTCTGCGTCACGTCCTCTTCATGACAATGGGACAAGTGTGATTCTGAGTGACAGTCGCTTGTTATTGGTGGTTCTGTGTTTTGTGCTAGTCATGTCTAATGGCCGGTTGCAAGAACATTTAGTTGTGGAATCAATAGCTATGAAATCCATAAAGTTATACATCTCACAAAAATATTCGGGTTGCAAGAACACGTCTAATGATTACATAACTTATTTACCATAAGTCAATAGCTTCGAATATTCGATCTAATCTTCTACCACCGGATAAAATGTATGCAAGTTGAGCCTATGAATAATTACTAATACACGTAGAAAATAGTCGGTAACGGTAAATTAACCGGTCATTTTTCTCAAAACAACTCTTTTATTTAGTAATTAAGTCTCCAAGCGGTTTCCATCCGTCAGCCATGGCATCCGCCATCTTGGCTACTTATGGAAGTCATAACAACATGCCATAAGTTATTAAACCAATGAATTTATCGAATGTTTCTGCTGCACTTATGAAAAGGTTTCCATGTCTTATGGGTTCCATAAATTTATAGAATACATGTGTGTCGTTCCCACAACCGACCATAAGAGGCTCAGGCGTAGAGCGGGTCCTGCTCATGCTGTTTTGCTTCTTTTTGTTTTTATTTTTATTCTTCTTTTGCGTTGTTATGAAGGCAAAAATTTCTTGGAATTCAATTCAATCGACCTGCTTGTTCTTCACTTTTTGTTTTGGCGCTCCTGAAGTCGATATAACGATTGGCTTCTCTCGGGTGAAGAGGATTTCTGAAGGGAGATGTGCCCTCGAGCGGAAGTGACGCGGAAAGGCGCGTAGGAAGAGCGGGGTGGGGAGGGATAAAAAAGAGGAAGGCAGATGTGCGCACTGTCGTGGACTGGGAAGGAATTGGGAGTAGTTTTTCGACTTCTTATTTGTTCGATGGCAGTTCGACTACAAACCGTGACTACAAGTGTTTTGGTGATTCTTATCCCGACACAGTTTTTAACCCTCGAAAGGCGGTCTTTTGTCACTCATAAATATGACAACAATGTGAATACATCTCCATATTTTTGTTTTTATGTATTCTTCTTTGAAAGTTCGTATTTATCCTTTTTTTAATTGATTAGTTATGTATTCCTCACGTAATGGTTCATTAAAAAGCGTATACTTCCAAAGTACTTGATGTTCGCCAATAGGTAGAATTTTATAATTATGACGATATCTACGTCTAAAATGTTCTTTAAATTTTCACTCACTGTGCCAGAACTTTTCTTCAACGGAAATGTAATTATATGAAAATAATATCCGAGCATTTTCGAATTTAAAACATTCGAGGGAAGCTGACATTGTCAGTGAATTGTCGTGTATGTTGCGTCCAGAGCTAGTGTGTCAATGTCGACGTTGGCAGTTAATGAGGCATTCCTAGAGTTGTGCTGGTCATTTATGTGGATTGAGAATTCCTCGCGAGTTGTTGTAAATGTTCGTTTATAGTATGTGCTTTACCCGTTGTCTGGTTCATCCCGTATGCCTCTTCTTCTCTACGATGCACTTTTGGGGTCTTGTCAAGGCTCCTTCGGACAATGGAAAAGATTCTCTAAAAACTATTTTAATGTGCTGGATTAGTGGTGACGATATGTGCAGTTCGTAAAATCACTGAAAGATGACAGCGCTGCTGAGCAAATGCTTCAGTCCATGAAACTTCTCTTGCATTCGCTCGAAGTATCATGTGAGCTGCTGATGTAACCGAATGAAGGAAATGGAAGAATAGAGTATCGATGAACGCATGGTGATGGTTAAATCCGAAATGTGCGATGAATCGATTGGCAAATTTGAGAAATACTGCAGTTTTCTTCGTGCGCTTCTTTCAAGAGAAGAGTAACCTATAGCTTTCCCTTTCATTCTGATCTCATTTCTTCACCATTAACCTCGAAATATCTTATGTAACCCTACGCGGCGTTTTTCGCTCTGGTAGCGGCCGACTTCTGGAACCAGCTCATCTGGAGTCGGCAATCCTATTGCCCCTCCTAGTGACGTCGAACTTGGGAAATGTTCTTTAGACAGAGATCCTCTCCCTTGCATGCAAAAAATGGTGCATTTCGTGACGGAGGACGAACAAAAACTCTACTCGAGGTGTAAAAGGAAGGGAGCGGAAAGGACGGGAGGGGAATAGGGTTCCCTTTGAATGCGACCTACTGCCATTTGGACTTTCATGCCGTGCGGCAGATGGATTATGTCGGCGAAATACTGTTCACCAATGCTAGTGAGGAAAACTAAAATGCCATGTCCTTGGTTCTATGGTCTAATAAATCGATCTTATCTTGCAGCACAAGATCTTGACAAATGTGGATCGCTCTTAATATTTTTCGCGATAACTCTAAAAGTACGTTTTCATGAACGCGTTTCAGACGAAGAGACGCGAAAGCGAGATCCTCAGCCAATCAGAAGCCCGGATTTCTTCGCGTGAGTTCGCGTATGTTCGCGTAGAGTCGCGTCGCCCGAGTTGAAATATTTTCAACTTTCGACGCTTGGAACGCGTAGAACCACAAACATGTCAGACCGGCGAAGTGAAGGTTGAAATGGATGAAATGATCATCTCCGAAATTCGAGAGAAGTATACGTTACTGTACGATTATAGGGACTATCGACTCATGGATAGAAACCCAAGGGAGAAGGCGTGGAGTGAAAAGGGATTCAATGGTGCCACTGCATCCATTTCTTTCTTTAAAAAACTGCACGTTAATTAGCTCTCAGCAAGTTGGCGTGCGGTTGAGAGGAATTAAGTCGTAGAGGAAATCGAAGAACAATGTCTGTTGCACTAGGATGGAGTTTGATAACTATCAACACACAATTATCAACATTAGGTTGTAGAGCGATAAGGACCTACGGTCGTCACGTTTCTTTTATTTACCATTTCTTCTCTGCTGTAGATGGCGCGTAGGTACCTCCTACGCGTAGGTTCGCGTGCATGCGAACGGTTCACGCGAAGAAACGACGCGTCTCGTCGCGCGCGTGCGCGTCTGACGCGTCCATGAAAACGTAGCTTTACCGTGCATCCCGCGATGTAAGTGGCCCATGGCTACCGTCAAAATGACGTTTTTTTATGGCATCACGCGTGAGCTCCTGTCCTCCGAGTAATTGTTGCAGCCACTTCAAAAGGAATCGTAAAATCATGTATATGTACGTTAGGTTCACTCCACGTCATTTTGATCGACGAGTCACCCTTGATCTCTCTGTCTTCGACCAAGTTTGCAGGACGGATTCCGCGTTGCTACATTGTTGGCCCTGCTCATTTGTTTGCCGCATTCATATCAAGACATTATTACAAAAGATTTTTTCAGGTCTTCAAATGGAGTTTGGTTTAACGTTCTTGGCACTTAGGCCGGTTAATTCTCGATTAAATATTCATTTTGCTTAGTGAAGCTGATTAGGAATGCTAAGCATTGGCTTTTGTGCTGTGATTTATTTTTTTGTTGCTTTTCAAAACTACTTTCAGTCAAGATAGAGTTAAAATTTATTTTATCAGATACCCGAAAGCATGATGCTACTGATGTTAGTAGTATCATGCCCGAAAGAATGAAGATTCTCACTTCAATCACCAAATCATCATCAGTGTAGATGTGCTCTAAAAATGGTTCCGGCTGAACTCCTCCAAACTTCTCTATTTTGCGCCCACATTTTCACCTCTTGGATAACTCCTGTTCTCCCTCAAATCCGTCAACATATCAAATTTTCTTCTTCCTTTCTTGTGTTTTCCTTTCACTATTCCTTCCATTATCTTACTCGGGAGGCAGTCATGCCTCATGACATGCCCCAACCAGCTTGCCTTCCTTCTTCTTATTGCATTCATGATTGATCTTTTCTCGTCAATCCTATCCAAAATTTGGCCATTCCTCACTTTGTCCGTCCACTTCACTCTCATCATCCTTCTCCATAACCACATTTCACAACTTTTAAGGTACTTCACTTCCTTTTTCCTATAGGTCCAAGTTTCTGATCCATACAGGACCACGCTCCATACAAAGCATTTAGCAAATCTCTTCCTTAGGGTAATAGGTATTTTATTGGCAGTTAATAGGGTTTTGGTTTTTTCAAATGCTTTCTTACCCATGGGTATTCTATTCTTGATTTCTTGAGTAGTTTCCATCTATATATTTATCAGGCTACCAAGGTATCTGAAAAATTCTACTTGTTCTAGTCTCTGACCTTTCACCATGATATTGACATCGCCTTCTTCCTTCCAGATCCTCATAACCTTTGTTTTATTAATTATCTTTCTCCAACCGTATATATGCTTTCCATGTTTTTCTGTAACTCTTTTTCTGTCTCTGCCACAATCGCGTGATCGTCAGCATATTTAATAGTTTTTATTTTTACTCCTCCAACATTTACCCCTCTTGCTTTCTTTAGAACCATTTCCATTAACGAAATCACCAAATACTTAAGCAAAAATAATCTTCGTAATCGTTATTGATAACTCCTTAATGGAATAATCGTCATAATTCTTTGTCTTTTACATTTTCAATCCGGACTAAATGTACTTTATTGATAGTGTATCCTCTTATATGATGAGTAATGATGGAAGTATGATCCCGAGCAACGCCAGGTAATTCAGCTAGTGAATAAATAAGTGGCGTTGGGTCGCATATGCCGATACAAAAAACACCGTTTTCCCCATTCTTGTGTGCCGCGAAATTTGAATTTAAAAAACGAACACGTGGACACGCAAAAATTGATTTCTTCCTTAAAACAAAAATCACTACCGCATTTTAAATATTACACAGTCAAGGGCTCAGAGCTACAAATTTTTAAAAAAAATGAGATGAATGGAGGAGTACGTTGTTTTGAAAAAAAACGCGTATGGTGTTTTCAAATAAAAACTTAGGCACAAAAATGCATTATCTCAAACTAATGACGTCAAAGTATTTTGTGTAATTACTTTCTTTTTCAAATGAGCATTTTTGCTTTTATATTAGTATTTTATATCTAGAGATATCGCAGAAAAACTAAACACTAGTGTACGAATAGCTTGACTTTTCATACTACCTGGAATGGGTGCAACGGATGCGTATTTTGCGAAAGATTTGCGCGGGGTGAGCGATATAATGAGCGGAATACTTCCTGCGAGTCTGGTCGAAATCGGAGAGGTCAAGGGCATTTTGGGTCTTTTTTGTTCGTTATGATATGGAATTGCCCATAAATGTATTTCTAAGGTTTTGCCACGCTATGTACAGGATTCACTGTTGGCTTCGAAAAATAGATATCGTAAACAAACTTAGTCGATGGTCGCACCAAAATTATCAACGTATTAGGATGTTGGCGATGCCATCGGCTAAGTTTGCTTCATCAGCTCGTTTATGTCCACTCTCATCTGTAGTCAGCGTGAGCCTGAGTTTGTAATTCCTTCACAGTTGAAGGATGCGGACTACGTGAGGTATGTGATATTTCTGATTTTTTTATGACAGCTCCTAGTACCTATGTGGATGATTGAGTAAATTTCCTTAATAGAACGACGTCTCACTACGTTATACCATGGCGATACCCCCAGAGTATTACGTTATTATGTCTCTTGCACTCTTTTATGATAGTTAGAAACATTTCAATATGCTAACTTGACACTCAATATTTGTAAATAACTTCCATTTCGAGTCCTTTCCTCAATATATACATCGGAATTAACGACTCTTCCTGACAAGTTCTGCCAATGACCCATCCTTGATTGCGCCTTTAAGTTAAATTTTGAACTTAATATACGGTCCACCATTCGCTAATGCATTAAAGTACATCAGGCAACGTGGCACGGATGCATGGATACGGAATATGACAATAGAGACGCTCTTAATACATTGTACGCTTCAAATAAAAGCTGCAAGTGGACTGAATCAATTAATTTTTGAACTAACCAGCGTTTACACGAGTTCAAAATGATGGTAACCAGCGCCAACCCTAGTAACCCCAGCGCGGTTAAAAAGTTGACTAGGGTCAGCGCCAACCTGCATTTACACGGCGCACTTTTTCTAGGGTTAAGAGTTAACCTGGTCAAAAGCTAGTAATGTAATCAGGGCCTTAAGAGGGCATCTCACTATGTCTCGTATCGAGGAGTCCAAAGGGGAGGGAGGGTTGTATACCTACTCGGTGCGTGCAGAGTTGAAGAGACGGCAGGGGGTGAGGGGGAAGGAAGAGAAAATGCGTCGTCCCCATCATCCACTGCGAATCGGGCATTGAAAAAAAATGAAACACGAGATGCGGCGGCGACGACGACCCGTGGGAAATTTCCCCTCCGGTGACGGGTCGTCGGCATGGAAGCCAAGCTCAAGGGAGCAGCAGGGAGTTGGAAAGGGCCGTCCTTTCCACAAACACACACTCGGAGGTGTATTCCTTCTTTGTGGACGAGAGCGTCTACATACTCGCTTTCTCTGTCTCTCTCTCGTACGCAAATGCCGATCGGCGCGAGCACAAGTTTTTTTTCCCAAATCGTAATTCGCTGCGACTGCTCTTGGAATTTTTTGTTTTTTAAGAAATTAATAAGCACGAAGGGGGGCTTAAGAAATTTTCCGCACTTCATGTGGTGCGACCTCTGCCCGGGATGGTATAGAATGTCGGTCGAAATATTCACTCCTTGCCACACACCTTTAAGGTGCCCTGGGAGTGGATGTGGGCATCAGAATGCACGAGTCATAGTCATTATCATCACTGTCGTTACATCTTAAGATTAATTGACTGCAGCCCTCCGTCCTTCCCTATCGAATGCTACTTCCCCAACTCCCTGGGAGCTCGTTTCTCGGTTACTTTCTCATTTGACTCGTCTCTATATTCATCCCTTGGCCTTCCTCTGCGGACTTTTCTGCTCTATTATATTTTTCACACACTCATTGTGCCTCGAGTTGTGTCCAATCCATATTGCTTTTCTTTCCTGCGTCGTTTTCGCCGAGGCCCCAATTCCACTCTTCTGTTCACTTATTCATTTCTTATTTGTCCGTCCATTTGATATTCAGCATCCTCCTTGTGAAATCTTTTGGTATCTGCGATGATTTTTTTTAAGAGCAACAGTTTCGCCGTGCTATGCCATCTTCTTCAGGCTTGCTTAAAATCATCGCAGATACCAAAAGATTTCACAAGATAAAATCATGAGCTGCGAAAATTTACGAAAAAAGTTCAGCATCCTCCTCCGAAATATTTCCCCGATAGGTTTCTTCGATGTCTTCTCTGGTCTGCTTTTCCAATGGTCCATGCTTCCGATCCATGGAGGAGTGCCACGCCCCACAAGAATTTGTTTACATACTTTTTTCATGTTTTTAGTTGTAACTTCTTGATATGCGGTAGTTCCCTCCTCACCATGAACGATGTCTTAGTATCGATTGTAGCTTTACAATTGCCACTCTAACAATCGTTTACATTCGTTTAAATTTTAAATCCGAGGGTTGGCGTGTTACAGAAGAATGCTCTCATATATTAATTGAATGTGAATTAATTCACGTGCTTCTCTCCCAAAGCTCACATGGTGTGCTGTAAATTCTATCATCCGGCAACAAGCTGTGCATTCCTCGCAACGATTATCTCATGGAACGAGGCTTTAAAATGTTTAATGACGAAATACATAAAGTATACTGAAGACTGGAAAATTCATCAAAAACCTTCAACTATTTGTGTGACTGAACTCATTGTCGTCCTCTGATGTCATGTGATTCACAGGAATGGAAATTTAGGCGAATGCGTTTTGTTTATAATATTGAGGTATTTTCTGAGATGATAACTTCTCAATGTTGAGGATAGCAGGATTAACCGCAGTGTGTTGCATCCACGCGCAGACACCAGCAAGTGAACACGCGTGCGGAATTCCACGCAGAAAAAAACATCATTCGCCCCGACCGTGTGGATTTTTTGTGGCTTTAAGAGGACTCTGTCTTAATAATTATCTGGCTAAAGCCCTCGGTGCCAAATTGAGCAATCCTGATTTGAATGTCAATCAGTGATTGAGGGGGCAATGATTGTGCAATTGCAGTCATCGAATAGAAGTTAAGTTTTTGACTTACGATGTGTGATGTATCGCCAAATGCGACGTATAAGTAACTTTGCTGTCATCTCAGCTCAGTAGTTGGAGCGAAATATCATTTTACTTGGAGACCGACCAATGAATTTGTTCTCATTTTAAAGAAAAACATCTCACCTATCCAGTGACACCAAAGTTCAACCCCTTACTGCATTACTTTCGGAGATATTTGCCAATAAATACCAGCCCTTTTACATAGGAAATGGCACGTGTATGCCTTCCAGAAAAACATTATTTACAAAATGAGGCATTTCTAACACTTAGATGTCTTTAAAAAAACTAACAGCGTGTAGTCTGTGTGTTTTCTCAACTATATTTGAAAATTAATCATATTGTCACCGCAGTAGGTTCTTGGGTATCACAAAAAAACTTTCCGTTTTGAAGGAGTTTCAAACGCACCGCGCGAAAAAAATGAGTCAGTTTGAAGACTTGTTTAGATATTTTCATTTAATAACTTACAATTGCTGTCATATAAAACTATGTTATTGCACTACTAATAATGCAATATTGAATCGATGTGTTCCACAGCTTGTGATATTAAAACGCATAATTTGAATATGGTGCCTATTGTGACTAGGGAACTATCTCGCTCGGACTACATTAACAGTTGTGACGAATCCTGTACTGTCAAAAATTGCGAACACAAATATGTGAAAAAGTTTAAAGCGGTCGCTAATGTGAATTACGTTAGTCTATTTTTGAGTGATCTTGAGGATATGAATCCCTTTTCAATGGTAAAACTTTGAGACAAATAAACAGAGACAGGTGCTTGCGAATCGATTTCCTCGATGAAAACTTTCGAAAGATTTTGAATGAGCGGAAAAATGCTCCTGTTGAAGTAATTGGTCGAATTAAAACTTCATGAGAATTTAAGCGCGCGCTTCCAGCGGCGGCTGTTCTGTTCGCTGTTCCAAGAGGTGAATAAGAGGTGAAACCTTTCATCAAACAAATGACGAGCGACTCCTTGAACTTGAGAGTCCCGTGGCCTACATTAAGAAGAGGTAAGGATGTCGGCTCTTTTTTTTATAATGCGTGTTTTCCGTCGTCTTTCGAGCGGAGCGACACACAACTCGACCGAATGACTACCAATTGAAGTCTTAATTGAAAGCTGGACAAACAAACCGACGAGAGTATGTGAAAGTCAGTCACCCTTTCCTCCTTCAGATGGATGGAAGAGAAAACAGCGAATGGATATTCCCCGTTTAGGAGGCCGAGGTGGGTGGGAAGAGGACAAGCGGAGGAGATAAGTTGGCCTGCTCAAGATGCTCACATTTTCAAGATCGAGGTCTCGGAATGAGAATTGGAAAAAAAATCCGGTGTATCAGGATTTCAACTAATGCGAAAACGCAGCTGACCACTCTCTCTCTCTCTCTCTCTCTCTCTCTCTCTCTCTCTCTCTCTCTCTCTCTCTCTCTCTCTCTCTCTCTCTCTCCCCCCCGAATGGACTTTCTGAGGCAGGAGACTGTGGATGGACATGGTCAATAGCTCCACTGTCATCTTTGATTTTGTTGCTGTCGCGTTCGATGACTTGGTGCGGATGGATGATGGTGTCCACGATGCTAGAAAATAATGTGTGTGCCAAGAGTTTCTTTATTATAAGGAAGGAGATACCTTAAATCAAGTCTGATTGACCTGAAGATGACGTCTAACGTCGAAGCGCGGGTCGTAGCAAATACAAAGATGTGGAAAAACAAAGTGTTATCATTACAATGTTAACAGGTTCCACAAAGTTACGCCTCTGACGCTACCAATTAAAATCAAGTCAATCGTAAATTGGAATCTATAAAGAGTACCTACTCGGTGAGTGCGACGATAAATGTAGGGAAGTCAGCACTTCTCTCTTCGATTCTTTCTGGCTTTACTTTGTGAGTACCTTTGTGAGTGTGCATGATGCATGTAATAACAACCAATAATCCGTTTCTTATTATGTAGATACCAACCATCTAGCTGCATGTGACCTTGTTCTCTAGCATGTCTCCCTTAAATATCCTACTTGCATGGCAATAGTGCATGTTTGGTGATCTTCACCCCCTGCCATACACCCTCGTGGTAGCTCGCAGGGTATTACGTAGACGTACCTATACGGTGAATGAAAAATCAGAATGGCTTGGTAATTTCTCCTTCTAGTTTTATTTTGGACGAACGGTTTAATCGCGTGGGCCACATGTTTACCTGAAGATTTTTCGATTTCTCCCTCTCGCCAGATCCCGCTTGAAATACGCCGCCAGACTTTGAAATTCTCGTGAGATGGACTTGAAAATGGACTTTTTGAAAGCGTGCGGTAAAGATTGGCAGGATACGTTTTGAAGGCCGTTATGACAATGTCGTCAATGTTACTGACCTTTTGGTACAACTGGAATGGGAATCTCTTCCAGACCATTGATGATAACTGACACTAAACCTCTTGTGAAATTTCCAATCCAGTTTATTTACTGAGGACTTTAACAACATTTTACGAACCTCAACTTGCTGCGGCAAATGCTGGAGTGAATGAGAGCAGATTTCGAGATACAGACAGGAAGTGAAACACTCTTGTCTCTAGGTCTCTCGCATCTCCCCCATCGCCGATTGCTAATTTCCGATCTAAAATTCCTTCACCCTATCATGAATGGGTCCATCCGCTCTGATCATCTTCTCTCCCGTTTTTCACTCCGCATCCCTGCCCGCACCACTCGCGATGTAAGCCTGTTTCACACACCCAAATTCCGTCTCTCTCCACCTCCCAACGTTCCACTTTCTACCGCCTACCTTCATTTTTTAATACCCTTGCCAATAATCACCCTATATTTGACCTTTTCTCCTCACGCAACACCTTTTCTTCCCAACTTAAACGCATTGTGTCCTCCTCCTCCTCTTCTTCCTTCCCTCCCTCCCTCCCTCCTGCCACAATAATTGATTTTTTTCTTTTTCTTTCTGTTGATTATTGTTCTTATTGTTTTAACTATATATTTTTGTTTTATTTCTTAACTTATTTTTTGTTTATTTAAACCCATTGTAAAGGCCCTTGTTGCTGTTTTTGGCGTTTTAATAAATAAATAAATTTAAAAAAATATATATAGATATGCTCCAATCTTTCAATTCATCGCCGTTTGATGTAATAGTGAAAATGAAATTTGCCGAGAATTTAGTATGTATGGATGCGTTAGTAACCTTCCGATGGACTGTACCTCGATCACCTGCCGATGAGCTGTACATTTGTAAGAGAATTGCATTCGATTGTCGTCATCGAAATTGGCGTTACCCATAAGGTTTGTTCCTTTCCTCCGGCTTACCTCACGGCACGTTTGAATACACGATATTTTTCTTATGCTTTGCATTACTCACTGAAGGTAACCTTCAGTCTACACACACCTTACTGGTACTTAAATTTTCCGTTTTTACCACTCCATAAACTGAAATTTCATACACGGCCACATTTTATACTACAACAGTCGATTGACTTTTTAGGACCTATTTCAATACGGCGTCTTATTTTATTATCATTATAAAAATTGTATTTAAAGAATTTTTACCATTTATGTGTATTTATAAAACATCTGTAATATTTGTCCTGATGTAGATCCTGCGTAGACTGAAAATCCACCAAATTAATAAATTGGAATATTAATATATTGTTACTCTGAGCTATCTGCAGAGTCTTCGTTCTTCACTCGGTGTATCTTCTCCATAACTTAGCTGGTCGCTGACTTCCTTCGGTATTCTCCTCGGTGCCTTTGATGATGATGAAGAGGACTTCGTGATTAAAGGATCTAGCGTAAGAAGGATTCTTTGACATTAGTCCTCGTTCGTGGTCACTCTTGAATACTTCCTCGAAAAACGCTCTCGAAATCTTCTTTCATCCTTGTTCCTTGCGTCCATAGCCTCTTTCAATAAGTGACCCGCGGAAGAATTGCCTCTTTAGAAGTTTTACCCTCCTGTATGAGGACTTTGTGGATTTTAGGAGGCATATAACACCGAGGATATAACTGCACAAACAGCTCGGCAGTTCCCCAGCTGTAGGCGTTAAATGTAGTTATATTTAATTGCCGACCACTTGATAATGCCTTCAATATAGTGGAGAAACTTTTGAGGAGATCTCCGACAATACCTGAAATAATATCATTAGAATGAAACCTTTAGCACTGGCTGTCATAAACTAGGCGGTATTTTAAAGAACCTTAATTAATGCCGTACCGGTTATTTAAACCCCTAGCGAGGGATTTTCAAAGAAGGGCCTCGCTGTGTTTCCATCATTAGTTGTGGAATAATCCTGCTAGGACACATCGATGATCAGTCCCATCCTGTCTTTAAAGGCTTTTTTTTATCTTAGACTTTCTATCTTTCAGATTCCGTTTTTATTCTCCACGCGCATATTACATAATTGGTTTGGTTAAACCATACTTTTGATATTCCAAAGTGAAATTACTGACTCATGGACCTTCCTTCTTACCTGCCACCGCCATTTAAATATAGCCAATAAGCAATATGTAGCACATATTCATGGAATCTAAGGTAACAGTGCAATGTAAACATACCGAAAGCTTATTTATTGCCGTCGAAATACTTAACGACAAGTTTAAATAACAATAGGTAATGTGTGTGTAGACTGAAGGTTACCTCCATTGAGTAATGCAAAGCAAAAAAAAAAGTTCGTTTGCTCAAACATGCAACACCAACGGTCCCGTGATGTCGTGAAACCTTCCTTCCTTTGCCAACCTTCACACTACGCGGCACGGAGGGATTGGGCGGGAAGGCAGATGGGGTGGGTCAGAATGATTGTGCGACACCAGCTTCTAGCAAAAAGTATGCATGTTCAATGCATACTGCCCACGCAATCTGAACTAATCTTTCTCAGACTTAAATTTTAACGTGAAATGCCTTGTTTAGCTCCCTGAATGTATCCGAAGAGAGACAACTAGGGCTATCGAACCATGGGGAATAGAATGGATTCTCTTTTAAAAACAATGTTATAGCGCCTTTGATGATCCTCTACACTATATACAGTTTATAATTAAGTTATTAATAATTAAGTTCATGGCTGAATAGCGTGTGATGACACACGCCGCGTCACTGTATTCCCATTAACTGGCGCGCAAGGCTGGACCCAGCCGCGAGATGGAAAAATAGTGTTTATTTTGGGCGTCGCGGACGGCCGCAGACTTTCTCAACGGATTCGCATTCTAGAAGCTTCAGTGAATATCGTGATGTAAGTTACTCAAGGTTATTCCGTGTCCCTCTCAACTATTTTCTACCAAAAACCAGAAAATAAGTGTAAAATAGGGTCCGCCATTTTGTCCTATTTAAAGAGAAAATATCCATTTATGCCATCAAAAATGTCAAAATATTAAAGATTAAAGTTTTTATTTAAAATGATAACACTTTTTATTTCAATATGCTCCTAAAAATGGTTCTGTAGACTCTTCGTTTTGGAGATTTTCAGCGAAATCTTATTTTTTCAAATTTTGTCCAATTTTAAGCCCTTTTAATAATGTGAATGCGGAAGGATTACATAAAATGAATTACACATCATATGCACCATTTGTTGGAGAGCCACTATGCCAAAATTCAACTCCCAGCCTGAAAAAGTCCATTTTTTGTAATATTGTCCAACTCCCAGCCTGAAAAAGTCCATTTTTTGTAATATTGTCCAGCTTTTTTCGAATCCAGCCCACTGTGGCGACGGCTGGCTCATCGCGTCCTCCGCCAAACCATCTCCTACCCGCCTACCCCAACACCGCGTTTTCGCACGAAGCCCTTTATAAATGAACACCCGCTGGTCATTCTGTGAAGGAAGGATGCCTTAGCCACTTGGGACGTAATCACCGCTGTATTATATGTGCATAAATTTTGGGAATGCTGCATATCCAAGAGAATGAAAAAGAGCGAAGAAGGGATTTTTTTAAATGAAGAGAGTGCCTTCCCGCGGCAGTGATACCAACGTGCACAGGTGTGTGATTCCCGCAGCAATGGCATCAAATTACAAGGGTGAGATATCGGAGGGAGGGGAAGGAATCCTCCTCACACGTAGCATCGGAAAAATACGTTTCATTTCAATCGCCATATACCTCGGAATCGATATCGAAAGTGTAAACGTCTTTACGGAAATATGACACAATTTCAAGGTGGCGATCGTCGGGGAAAACCTGGAATTGTCAGGGAATTTCGAATTTCTGGAAAAGTCAGGGAATTCTCGCAACAGTCAGGGAGAAAGTGGAATAGGAATCCTCGTTATTTTTCTACCATTACGTTTATCGGCGAGTCTTTCCCGCCCTTTATTTCACCAACTGAAACTAACGTCCGTCTCTGAAATGCATGGAATAAGCCCCATCAGTTCGTGAAACATCCAGTTGTGAATGTTATTAGTTGTGAATCGTAATTATTTAGTTGTGAATCTTAGTATTTAGTTGTAAGTCAGACGTACATTGTATCCCTTTTGTGTGTCCTTATCGCTATATTTGCCTAGTTGTGTTAAAAATCATGATCACAATGTATTACGCTCATCATAAGGAATCCGAGGCTATGTTGTTTGGAACTTTTTACCTGGCGTTCTTTTTTTTAACTTCCGAAACTCAGGTCGAGAAGTAGCTGCTGGAGCACACTAGCTTATAGTAAATACGTGCTTACAGTTCTAAAAATACGAGACGATGATTTGAAAATTTAGACAATTTTAAGCTGCCGTAGAAAATTTAATTCAGCAGAAAATAATTTTTCAATAATTGGTGACCTTTTGGCGATCGGTCAGGGAAATTGGTAAATCCATCATGGAAAAGGAAAAGGTCAGGGAATTTGAAAAGTGGATATCCGTAGCCACTCAGAATATGGTCAAACCATATTTGGCCATATGCACATGTGTCACGTAGAAGGATAGTATAGTAAAACCACGCCGCCGCCAGGGGGAAGCGGCTCTTGTGTTGAAGCTCTCTGATCCCAAAAAAATAACAAAGTGGAAAAGCATTGATTACGAGAATGAATTTATCAACATAAAATTTATTGGTAAAGAATAAACGAACTTATAAACCAGGGACAGGAGTAAAACTGTGCGTATCACCGAGGGCCTGCGCAACGGCAGTAAAATACTGCAAGCCGCATCGATTCGATGCATGCGTCGTACAAGGAAACTCATACACAAGGAGGTAGTTGAAAAGCGGCAAACATGGCCGGCAAGTATTTTGTCTGTAATTGAAAATATTTCGCAACCCAACACCCGACTACAAAAGAAAAATTACACTTAAAAAAAACGAATTTAAATCCCAGAACACCTACACAAACTTAAATACCCCGAAAACTAAAAACTAACGAATCTCCAAACAACGAAATGGATGAAAAAAATGTTATTTCACATTCCAAATCTCACAACGCATACGAAGGTAGCCACAGGCGCCAAAAATATCTTAATTTCAGGTTTCATTTGTTTCATTCAGTCCTTTATTAATTACTCATATGTTTTTAATTCGTTTCCAGCTCGGTAGACGGCAACACTAGCGAAGGATGTCCCAAATCAAGCTCCCTTAGCGAAAGGCCTCTAAATATTTAGGTAGCTAACCGCATCCTCCCTAATGCCTAACGAATTGGGACACGGCTTTAATACCCTGCGAGCCGCCGCATGGGCGTGTGGCAGGGGGTCCTAGGTCACCAGCCGTGTAAAGATGTAAGGTTTTGGGAGGTGACATGTATTAGAGGAGTATATTTAGTGGAGCTCAGTTTTTATTGTGATCGCTTATTGTGCGCGGAAAGAACGAGTTTTTGTACCTATTTGCTTGGCAGAGTATCTCTCTTATTTTAGAGTATCTCTCTTATTTTATCGCATCTGTCAGACCTAGAGATGTAGTGATGAGTCATGATAATATTCTCTGTGTCGCTCTGAAAAATATCAGTTCTGAATGTATCAAGCAACCTAAGCCTAGTGTGTAGCCTCCGAGTCTCTAGGGGCTCCCACCTTAATCCCTCTTAAAGTTACGAGACACTATATATACGCTCGTAGCAGTTTTTAACGAAGAGCGCTGCTTTTATTTGTGTTTTATTAATTTTTTTGGTTAAATATTTATGACCAGGGTCCCAAATACTCGCGGCGTATTCGAGGTGTGGCCTAACCAGAGCGAAGTCGCATCTCTCTTTTACTTTTTATCTTAGGACCTTCCTATTTTAACGTTACGTTTACCACCTAGTTTCAACGTTTAACAAAACCTAGTTTCTATAATGCTGCGCCACTTGTGTTCTGTATGTGTAATCCCCACGATATATCAGAAGTTAAGGTAATTCCAAGATATTTTACTGTATCTGAAGATTTTATTTTTACTCCACCCACAGTATAGGTATGGCATTTGTGTGATGACTTTCGCAGGAAGTGGACTGTGGTGCATTTGCTGATATTTAATTCTAACCCCCTCTCCTGGCACCACGAATGAACGTTGTCAAGGTCCGATGACAGAGCGTCGTACTGGCTTTACGATACGAGATTATTGGCTGTCTCATTGTTCGGGTACCGGGGAGAGAGTATTCGGGGAGACGATTCGGATTCGGGGATGTCTGCGTCGAGAGGCAAAGAACGCTTCCGTCCGTAGGAGATGAGATGTCGTACACCAGATGTCTCTCTCCTGGACACACCTCTCCTGCTGTAACGTCCCGAGTCTCAGTTTTCTCTCCAACCCCCTCCATCCCCCGTGAAATCCTATCTCCGCCGCACACACGCACAGCAGCTGACGGGAAGTGATGGTGGCCGCATTCCCCCGTCAGCACTACTCCGAGCAAAACGTGTGCGTTTTGGTAATTCGGTCGAAAATAACGGTGCACAACTATTGATACCACGAAAAATGATCGAAGCTAAACGCTTTTTCTTTTTTTAAATAATTTATGAAATTGTCCCGATTCTTAAAAATGTGAATTAAATATGTTCTTCACACTATTCGGGTCATTCCGTCGTCATATTTATCTGAATATGGAAACATTTAATAACCACAGAAATATAAATTGTTTGAACAGAGATTCAGTATTTCAGCATCACAGCCAGGTGCTTTAAAGACTTAAAACGATACATAATAAGTGTGTAACTAGTACACAATACAAGGGTAGGGGTGGGTGGGTGGAGGTGATTAACTGTGAAAGGATTAATATGATTATGTCTTAAAACAGAGAGTATTAATCTGATTGGGAATTTTACGTCGTGCCTAAGTTTACTCATTACAGGAAGAAATGTACATGTCAAGAAAACAGTACATATTTCGAAGCGCAGGTTCTCCATCGAAAGTGCGGACTTTGGTTTCATATTTAAAACTCTTTCGCGTCTTCTATATCTCCAGTTATAGTTAATGCGCCCAAGTGGAGCGTGTGCTGTCTCTTCGACTCCTTCAAGATAAAAGCTATGGATGAGTCGAATCCAAATGTCGATTCTCGATTCCACCGATTCTCAGGATTAGAATCGGTATCGAGAATCGATCCCCTAAAGTCGATTCCGATTCCATCAATTCCAGATAGGTAAGTATTAAAATCAAGTTTAATTTATCACATCATATTTTTCTCAGTAATTTTGGGTCTAGGCTATCAATTCGTACTTTTTATCTCAATCCTCAATAAGCTGAGGATATATTTATGCTATTTGTTAACAAATATACTTCTTGAACGACTTAATTGTCTTTGTTATTTCATTTCAGCCAATATTTGAATTTTATTTATAGTCGTACGCTACTGGTATATCAATATCCCAACTGTTATGAGCAATAAGAATCGATGGAATCGGAATCGGGAATCGATTAGAAAGAATCGGAATCGAAGAAAAGTGGAATCGACTCATCCCTACTAAAAACATTCGTCGTTTGGGCTGATTCACTTTGTCGGATGACACAACGTAGTAGTGGAGTGTGTGGGGCGGTGCCTTGGATGTCTGTCTGTTTGTCGGCGAGGCGAGGGGTGCGGTTGGGACGGCACGTGAAGCAGATCTCAAGTGGAGAGATTTCATCCGAATGCAGACACCAGCCGCTCTGCCTCTAGGGATCTTTTCGTTCACCACGCATGAGCTATTAACTTAGTAAGACGCGTTCGTTTTGTTGTTACAACAACATTATCATCAAGGCTGATCAAGGCACCTGATAATGATGTTTTAACATCGAAACACATCGTGCTAAGTAAATAAATATATGTGGAAATTTGGCTTTGAAAATGTTTTTCACTCCCCCTGCCCCTATAATCCGTACCTTTAGTCCGTACCACCACCGCCGGCTTTGCTTTCCTCGTGGCGAAACGAAGGCTCCGATTCTCAAAGCGATGCAGTTCCACTCTTCGATTCAGACCATCGCTCGTTGACGAATGGATTGCCGGATTGGGGCGGACGGTGGAGAGGGGGTTGTTGGGGGGGAATGGGGGATTCGAATTCGGACGAAACGGAGCGATTCTCCTTGATATCGATAAAAAAATCCCCGCTTTGGGTCGCCGAGCCATTTTTTTTTGGAATTGACGTAATAATATCCCTCCCCCGGAGATGAAGTCAGGTGGCTCCGTTTCCTACCTCTTGTCCCTCTCTCTATCTCTCTTTACTCCCGAAAGACTCTTAATGTACGCCTACACTTTACTTTGCAGAGCCACCTCGAGGGCAGGGGCTGAGTTATAATCGACAAACACCATTATGTAACCCAATACAGTCAGCGAAAATACGACTAATAATGCATTAGCAAGAACCTGCAAAAACTTGTCAAAAGGTTAACACTCACCAACATCAACTGCACGGTAGCTATGCCAGACATTTGACAGAACAGGAAGACTTCAATGTACTTGGAAATGTTAACGTCTAACCCTCCAGGAGCAATTTTGAGAATGAAAAATAGGTCAAAACACCTGATTGAGCGGTAGGTATGCTTACCCCCAACCACTATTCCTTCATTCCTGTCTAGTGAGAGAGCGCGTCCCTCGCTTTCCGGTCCAGCTCGTCTCCACGGGGACACGTATTCGAGGACGCGTGCTCCCTTCTCGTGCATGTATCGTGCTTAATGAGCCAACGAATGCGCCACGGAATGCGGACACGTGCTACGAGTGAACACCCTGGCGGAATTAGGCCCTTACCCGACCCTTATGGGGTCGATGAGAGTGCACATGTGGCTCTATCAAGGGTCGCGGACTCCCGCTCTTTCTTGGACGAGGGCGAGCGGTGTATTCTTATTGTTGTTAATAGGCCACGAGGACGCATGCTCTCGATGAGAGAGTCGTCTTGTTTCGTGTGTTGACCGCACAGCGCGGGTGAAACGAGCAGGATTCCTCATTCCTTCCTTATGCGCTCCGAAACAAAGGAGACGGGCAGCGCGAGTACCTCTTTTAAGTGTGTGTGTGCAGTCTTCAAAGCGCATATCCTCATCCTTCGTTTCCTCTCTCCGTGAGCCGGAGACGACCGTATTCAGGAAGCGCTCGAAATATTTAGGTCACTACAGCGTCCTCTGTGACTTCTCAGCCCACTAAAAAAGATAAAAACAAATTTCTATTGCAATTTTCGACAATGGATGTAAAGACATAGTTTCCGGCTTCACATGGTGGAAATTTATGATGTCACTCATAATTAAAGATACTTGGTTTTATTCCTAATAGATTTAACCAAAAACATTAATAAAATACAAAGGAAAGCAGCGCTCTTCGTTAAAAACTGCAATACGAGCGTACATATAGTGTCTCACAACTGTTAGAGGGATTTATGGTGGGAGCCCCTAGAGACTCGGAGGCTACGCGATAGGCTTAGGTTTGCTTGATAAATTCAGAGCTGATATTTTTCAGAGCGACACAGAGAATATTAAAATGACGCCTCACTACATTTCCTGGTCTGACAGACGCGATAAAATAAGAGAGATACTCTTCCAAGCAGATGGGTACAAAAACTCGTTCTTTCCGCGCACAATGAGCGACCACAATAAAAACTGAGCTCCACTAAATACACTCCTATAATATTTATGTCACCATTTCATCTCCAAAAAACTTACTACACCTT